>JADMNL010000025.1:264735833-266117916 GCA_016271365.2 Neoceratodus forsteri
AGGTAATGTAACCCGAGTTCCTTTTCCACTTAGGGTTTAGGAACCTATGTCCTTACTAAGAGCTTTAAAGATAGACCAATGGTGTTGCAGGGATAAAAATGTATCAAGATAACAAGGAGATTGCCTAGCCAGTATTTAAAATCAAACAGAACTACTGTAGTAGGTGCAAGCAAATACAATGGCAAGTTTAGTTAACAAATCATACAGTGATGAGTACAAGGCCAGCATTGTAACAAAAAGAGGCACAGAGTGTTAAAGAATACCTAAACAGTCCAAAATCTATTATGAATGTAACCCCCCCCAGGTCCCCTGGGGTTACTAGAATCCCATCAGTGTCAGTGCTAGGTAGGGAAGGCAGCTGCTGAATAACTAGTTAAATGGATTTTCACCTGCTCCCTCTCTGTTTGCTTGGTCTCAGCTGAGAGGAGAGAGGTGATGTCATTTAGAACTCTCACAGCAACATAAGCCACTGTAGCTAGCTGTGAGTGGGGAACTTTAGAATTTTCCGTTAGCCTTCGTGCACTGTCAGCAGAGTGAGCAGTGGAGGAGTGAGAAGCTGCAGTGTGGGCTCTGAGGAGAGCCTACTTTTTCTCACCCTAGTGCTAAGAACCATCTACCTGCCTTGTAGAAGTCTAGCAGGAGTTCCTGACTTACTTCTCATCCCCGGTGACATGAGGAGTGACTGCAGAATGGAACAAAGGGGCAATCACCCGATTTGGTCCAGGACATTTGAAGCTGCCTTTTGTTTGACAACCATGAGTAATCTGACTTTGGGTATCCCAGGAGAAATGTACCAGCTTTTTCTTTTGGGGTGTGCTCTGACAAAGGGACCTAGGCACCCAGTTCTGTTCTGTTCTGTTTGAGACTGTTCTCATCTTTTCCTAAAGTTGTCTGACAATCGTGGAGTCCCCAGCGAGACTTGGCACATTGTTCAGGACTTTAAATTTACACTCCAAAGTATTGTGTTCCTAAGGCTGAATGTAAAAGTCATTCCAAGATGCCTAGTTCTACTGTTTGCTAAATGTTGAGGTGTAATTCTGAAAGAATGGCTGGGTATGGACTGTGGAAGCAAAAGGTGGGCAATCCCCATCTGGAGTGGCCAGTTCGGCACTACAGGTTCCATAAGGGTGCCTGCTTATTCAGGACATGGTGACCCATGCCTGAAGAGAAAGTTTCCCCCTGGTGTGGGTTCTGCTAACTTTGAGCACCAGTGTGCTCTGTTGTGGACAGTTACCACATTGCCAAACCTCTAAATCCTATGCCATATGGGAAATGTTCTAAGTTGTGGCCACTAGAAGAATTTACGTGCTCCGTTTTGGCCAGTGACACTAGAAGAGATGTGTGTTTCAGCTGAGGTTTTGCCTTTGCCGCTGAAAAGGGTTCAAAGTCCTACGCAATATGGGAAGTTTCGAGTTTCTGTCCGCTACAGATGTTGTTCTGCATTGCTTTGTGCCACCAAGTGTAAACCCTTAGGGGTTCACCTTTGCTTTTGTGTACCAACTTTGGAATAAAGTCACACTCTAGAACCCCAACCTGGTATGGACAATTGTGTTACTGCTTACTGTGTGAAGTTACTGGGTACCCCTCTAGAAGCTCAGACCTAGCATAGCCCCTAGCAAAAGTTCTGTCCTCAGTACCTGGGTTTAGTAATGGTCATTTATTCTGTAACACTATGTTCTGTACCCCCACCCCTCTCTTTCCCCTAGACAGAAAAATATGGGAGGTTTGTTTACTATTTAAACAAGTGGCCGGTGGGGGGTTACCTGCAGTTATTTCAAATGTTTCTATCAGCTTGTTTCCAGAGGCATCCGAGGGGAGAGGTACAAGAGGAGAACAGTGCAAATACAAAATGCAATGTTCAAAAATGCAATACTAAGACAAAAAAATTATATAATAATACTAAATAATAGTTAAATTATATTAAAAAAATAAATATTATATAAATTGGGTCTCCCTTTAATAAAAACATCACTGGGTGCAGAAGAAGAGACTACGCCCTACAGCCCAACATAGCTGTTTACCTAAAAATACATATATTATATGTAGTTTTGTCAAATTTAAAACTTCTTAAAGAAATGCTGCCTATCTTCAGTTGCACACAACTGACTTCTAAAATGGTGCCAGATGTCATGTTCAATGGAATCAACAGAGCAGGTACTCTCTCTCTATTACCGTGTGCCTATGGTATAGTCTTAGTAGTTTAGTAAATGTAACCTGTCTGTGTAATCCAGCATGCAAATCAATACCTAACTTGTGTAGCAGACTGATGTCTCCTGGGACCTCCACAAGAATAAGATTTTGCATCTCATGGTGCTATCCCAGTTGGAACAAATTTTAAATAAATATCATAAATAGTGTAAGCCCTCAGAGTCAAGAGTAGCTTTCAGTCTGACATTTACTTACCTTGCTTTCCTCTCTTGCTGACCTACATTTCAATGCCAGACAACATTTTAAAGCAGCAGATGACTATTAATACAAAGTATGAACTGATGTGAGGTATAAAGCATGGAGCATCGAATACCATGCATGACAAAAAAGGCAAAGTAAAGCGCCTAAGTAACCTACAATACACTATCTATTCTACAGTCCAGCCTCCATTAAGCAGTGTGACACGTCAGGATTTGAGTCAGAAAATGGAGCATGGAGGGACATCCTGAACATGTGTTGGTGCAGTGAACGAACCCGTCCTGTGGTTACAATACAACACAGCTAAAGGAAACAACATTCATGCACTCATTCCAGTAATGTGAAATGTATTCTGAAAATGGCACAGTTACAAAAAAAAAAACACAGAGCAAACAGCATTACAACATAACAGTGACAGTCTCAGCCTAGTAATAGAGCACAGCTGGGTGAAAAACTTTCATACTTTTGTAGTGAGCGTGCAAACGTTGTTTTCTCAAGCAAGCTTCAAGTTTCTGTGATATAATAGTGCATCTCATGAAGCAAACCTAAACGTCTTTATCCAACTGAGAAGTATCATTATACCAAGCAACAGACTCTCTTGAGGGCCTTTTAGCAATTATAATCTGCTCCTAGAGGTTAATGAAATGAATTAATTGCAAAAACTAAAGATTGTTCAATGCTATTGTTAATGCATCCATTCGCCTCAAAAAATAGTTATGAAAATGTAACAGTGAAAGAGATTAAATATTTGAACACAATGTTTAGAACAAAATGTTTTTGAAAGAATGTATATTATCTGGGGGACAATATTCATACTTTAGTTCAATATATGTAGCTATGGCAAGCACACATACACTGACAACTTGGAATATCAAAGGTGCCCAAGAACGATGTAAGCATCATATGGTACTTGGGCATCTCAGAAAACTGCAGGCCAGCATTGCCTGCTTACAGGAAACTCATCTTAAAAGGGATGATGTCTACTATTTTCAGAAGGAATGGGTTGGGCAGGTATATGGAGCTGGTTATAGTAATAAACATGGGGGGGCTAGTGATTTTGGTATCGCAGTGTGTCCCCTTTCACTTGATAAGACAGTATTGGGACTCTGAGGGACACTATATATTATTGCATGGCACACTAGGAGCAGCTGAGCTATTGTTTGGCTCTTTATACGGTGCCAATATGGATGCTCCCACCTTCTTTACATCATTGCCCCCCCCCCCACTGGCACCTTTTGCTTGCTCCCTTATATTATTAGGGGGAGACTGGAATATAACTTATCAACCCGATGTGGTTCTCAATGTGGTCTTACACCTGGGCAAAGAGGACTACGAGAGTTAATTGACAGCATAGGTTTAATTGACTCTTGGCAACTCCTCAATCCCTCCAATAGACAGTATACTTTCTATTCCCCACCCATAAAACATTTTACTACATAGATTATTTTTTGATAAACCAACCCTCCCTTTTCAGTCTTCTATCCTCTATTATACACTCAACAGTTATCTGGGATCATGCACCTGGAGCATGGTCCATGCACTTGGCAGAGTGGGTGATCGGGATTCAGCATGGCGCTTAAATGCATAGCTCCTGCAGGACAAAATGGTCAAACCTCCATTAGAACCTGCATTACTGAGTTTTTTCAACATAATGACAGCTCAGTCCCTGCCTTGGACATCCTATTGGGAGCAGCCAAGTGCACTATAATGGGGGAATGCGAAGACTGCCATCCAAGCGTTCTAAAGCTTTTCAGATAAAGCTTGATCAACTTTTGCAAGATATTCAACAATTAGAACACACCTTACAGAGGGACACCTCTGACGATGCTTGGTTCCGCTTGCATGTTTTACGTGTCCAATATGCGAACATCATGGTGCAGAAAGCTGAGTTGGCCATCTGGTGAACTAAGACAAGGTACCTATAATTTAAGGAGCATGCCAGGAAACTCCCTGTGCTGCGGCTGTGTCAATTAGAGACATCCGAGCTGATTTCTGGTATTAGACCTACCCCCCAACACCGCTATTGAAACTCACCCCTGAACGGTCGCAGAGATTTTTCGCAGTTACTATACTTCCCTATATTCAAATGACTGTTCTTATGACCCATCCATAGAGGACCACATAGAATCTTACCTAAACTCCCTCCCTCTTCCAACCCTCATAGTGTCACAGAGGACCATGCTAGGGACTCAGAGTCCCATCTCTATTCCAGAGGTTGTAGAGGCCATTAAACAACTGCCCTCTGTTAAAGCCCCAGGCCTGGACGGGTTCACCAAAAACTTCCATGCCACCTTCTCCGCAGAACTCGCTCCCTTTCTAGCATGGATCTTTAATTATTGGCATTACTCCAGGTTTTCCAATAGTTCCTTCATGGAGGCTTGGATAATATTAATTAAAAAAACAGGCAAAGATGATCTACACCCCAGCAATTACAGCCCGATTTTGCTCCTTAACACAGGCTTAAAGATTCAGATTAAAATTCTGGCCAATAGATTAGCCACAGTCTGAGACATCTGAATTTGCTTAATTTGGGGAGCAGGTCAGATTCATGAAGGGGTGGGTTTCCAGTGACTACCTCAGGAAGCTATATCATTTAATTTCCACATCTCAGGAGAGCAAGAACCCGGCGGTCTTGGTCTCCCTAGATGCAGAAAAGGCATTCGATCGGGTCTCTTGGCCCTATTTGTTTTTGATTTTATAAACATTTGGCCTCCCCCTAGAATTTATCAAATGGGTCCAATTAGTGTACACTCACCCCAGTGCACACATTTGGTGTAATGGCATCCTTTCGGACCCATTCCCGCTGCAGTGCAGGACTAGACAAGACTGCCCCTTTCCCCGTTACTCTTTAGTCTTTATTTGGAACCTTTGATTTACATACTAAAAAATAACCCAGGGATCAAGGGTATCTCCATAGGAGGAATGGAATATAAATTGTCAACTTATGCCAATGATTTGTTCCTGCACATAATAGACCCATCTATCTCTATAATGGCCTTTCAGGATGAGATATCGCTTTTCTCAATAATTTCCAACTATAAACTCAACATAAATAAAACGGTGGTCCTCCGCCTGAATGGCTTAGTACATAAACAAGACATTATCAAAATGTTTTTTTCTTGGGAACCCACAGTGCTAATTTACTTGGGTGTGCGCATTTCTCATTCACCCTCCAAATTAGTGAAGGGCAACCCCCATTACTAGCTATAAAATATGACCTACATAGGTGGTTGGTCCTACCCTTTTCCTTATGGAGACGAGTAAGCATTATCAGAATGAATATTCTACCATGATTACTTTAGCCATTGGGAATGCTTGGAGTATTCTTGCCCAAAGTTTGGTTTCTTCACTTACAAGGGTTTCTGAATGATTTCTTGTGGAAAGGCCGGACTATCTGCCATACATATTTCAAACTTACTGCGCCAAAACGTCAGGGTGGACTACATCTACCAAATATATTTCTATACTATTGTGCCCTTCATGGCAGTAAAACTTACCTATGGAGTAGCTCTGAGAGGAATCTGGATGAGCCAGCTTATCAACTGCTATGGCTGTAAATTGAGCACTCCCTCTGCAGTGATGCGGGAATTGCACTTAACAGCCTGTTATACACTAAGCTTTCTCAAATACCAGTCTCTCTCCAGACAGCACCCATTGGATAGTCCATGAAGGCTCATAGGCAGCTTAGTCTGTATTTAGGCTATCCATGAACCAGTAGTGTGACCCAGCCTCTCACTGGAAAACCTAATTTCCAGATTGATGGGTGCCCCATACCAACCTCCTTCTGCCCTCAACTCTGGGGAATACGCCTGTTATCTATAATGGAGGGTGACCATTTTATGCCCTTGTAAGTGATTCATGAGCATTTCTAGTTACCCATATTGAGCAGCTTCAAATACTTCCAAATCCTCCATTCAGTCTCCTCGCACCTTGGCCCTAAGTCTTGGGTCTTGCTGGACCCCACTTCCCCCAAAAGATTAATCACAACCACTTAGCAATCATGCCCAGTGTCTGGGCTATACCATCTGCTTCAACTTCTGGACAATAATACTTTGATAGGAATATGATATTACTGGACGCAAACCCTTGATTTACTGGTAGACCCTGCTTGTCGGCATGCTAAATGGTGTGATCTATACAAATATATTAAACAAGATAGGCTATGCCTGACCTAATTCCAAATCCTCCATAATTTATATTATACTCAAAGTAAGCTGCCACCTTGAGGAGGGGAATATTAAGCATATTTTATGGGATTGCATTAAGGTTATCCCATTTTGGGCCACCATACAAGCTTCATTGGATCCCTTTTTGGGCCTGGATGACCTTTCTACATCAGATATACTGTATGTCTAGTGGGCTGCTACCCATCAGATGTAATTGTAGTTGGTAAAGCCCATACAGCCCTTATTGAAGTTATTGCAAAATTAATTATTCTACATCATTGGGTGGATGATACTACCCCTTCCTATAATGAGTGGCACCAAGAAATTTTTAATGCCCTTGTAGTGGAGAAACAGACTGATACTCTGATAAGGTGCCCTCAACAGTTTAGGAATAGATGGGAACCCTTTTATGCATTGCTATCTTTACCTGCAGCAAGCTCGTGATGTGGGGGCTGCATACTCACATCTAGTTCTCTTGTTTTAATGGGCTATGCAATCTCAACCTGTGTTCTTTCCCCTTGTAAACCCAGGACTGTGGAGCTTATGGGAGGCAGGGTGGGGTAGGATTTGCTGTTATTGCTTGTTTGTCTTTTTATTGTTTATTGTTGTGGTTTGGCTTATGTATCTGTGTGTACTTCATGTTGAAAACTCAATAAAGTATATTAAATGAAAAAAAGAAATAATTTATAATATAAAAATCACCAGCCCCACACAACTGCCATTTTCTGCCTCCAGGCAATCCGAGTTGATGAATTATACAAAGAGTTCTCTGTGCCGAACATTTCTTCCAGCTCTGGGAATGACATCTCCCCCAAGTTTCAGAGCATAGGTGCCACTGCAGTAGTGACTCCCATCACCCACATCTTTAACCAGTCCCTTGCAGTCAGCTTCTTCCCCCATAACTGGAAGCATGTGGTAGTCATCCCTATCCATAAAGGTAGTCCTGCAGATGCTCCCTACAACTTCCATCCAATTTCCCTCCTACCAGTCTTTTTAAAGGTCTTCAAGAGGCTAGTGAGTGGACCACTCATCAACTTCTATTCCAGCTCAGGCTTTTTGATCCCGTACCAGTCTGACTTCCATCCTAATCACTCTACCTCCTCCATGCCACCGAACCATATTCATTCCAACATGCACAAGGACATGGGCGCAGGGCCATCTTAACTGATCTTGCCAAGTTCAACACAGTAGACCACAGTTTACTCCTGGAAAAGCTGGCAGCCTCTGTCATATGCCCTCCTTCTCTAGAATGGTGTCACTCCAACCTAACCAGCCAAGCACAATCAGTCAAACAAGCAAGAACCATGCCCCCCCCACACATACACACACTGATCACCCTTGGGGTTTCCCAAGGATCAGTCCTGGGTTCTTTGTTGTTCATAGTCTTCATAAAGTATCTCCCCTAAGTTCTCTCCTCCTGTGACATACACATGTGTGCTGACTATACAGTTGTCTATGCATCTGACCCTACTGACTCCTCCATTGAAGAGCCCTTGTAAAATGACTTATCTGCTGTTCAAAATGGTTTCAGGATAACTGACTAGTTATAAACAAGAAGAAAACAGTATTTATGCTCTTCAGATCCAGCTGCTGGTTAAGTACAGCTCTTGACTCACTAAACCTATACTCCTTCCAAGGGGAACACCTTGATTCGGTGTCCTCATACAAATATCCAGGCATGCACCTGGACCAACATCTCAGTTATTCTGATCGCATATCCCAGCTAACAGCCAAGTGTTATGCAAAGCCTGCTGCCCTTTACACAGTAAAAAGTTGCCTTCAGACATACATCAAGAAGCTAGTGGTTGAGTGCTCCATCTTCTCCCAGCTGGACTATGGTGATACTATCTATGCAGGCGCCAACTCCTCTATGCTGCCCAAACTGACAATACTATTATGTGCCTTTTGCAGATTTGTACTGGTCTGTCCCCCCAGAACATACTGTATGCAAGATAAGCTCCACCATTAGCATAAACCTCTCAGCCAGGAAAACAATATTCATGCTTCTTCTTCTATCAGGTAACATCCATGCCAATCTGGGCCCACCACCAGTGTCAAACGCAGGGGGAAGCATGAGTAATGGCCTGACAGTAGCTGCACTGAACATCTGCAGCCTTACAGCAAAGTTTGATCTACTCCAAGCGTGAATGTCCCACCATGTACCTGACATTCTCTGTCTGACAAAGACCTGGCTGTCAAGCAAGATAAAAGACAATGAAGTGATGCTCCTGGGATATCAAACATTCAGGAAAGAAAGGTGTGGCAAGAGAGGTGGAGGAGTCCTAATCTATGCCAGGGATTACCTATGCTGCTCGGTTCTCCCTGTTACCAGGGTTGAGGATGATCATGAACTACTAGCAATAAAAGCACAGGTAGGATGGCATGGCAAATCTCTAATCTTAGCCTCGGTTTATCTTCCACCCACTAAAGCCAGGGATGGCCTCCCAAAAATACTGGATACAATTACTACCCTTCCTAAGGGCACAGAGCTTC
The DNA here is from genome assembly GCA_016271365.2 of Neoceratodus forsteri. Classification (NCBI taxonomy): domain Eukaryota; kingdom Metazoa; phylum Chordata; order Ceratodontiformes; family Ceratodontidae; genus Neoceratodus; species Neoceratodus forsteri. The sequence continues at coordinate 264,744,899 of JADMNL010000025.1, forward strand.
TCATAACAGGTGACTTTAATATCAACTGGGAAGGCAGGGAATCCGTGCCTTTCAAGGACATGGTCGCTATTTCCAATCTGACCCAACTCCTAGACAGCCCAACAAGGTGGAACCACAAAACAGGAAAAGACACCCTCCTCAATTGGCTCCTCTCGAATTCCCCTTCTCAGATGTCTGAGCTTAAGGTCCTGCCTGACACCTTAAGTGATCACTCCCCAGTCACTTTCACATGGTCAAATAAATTGAGCAAACCCCGGCCTATCATAATTAATAGTAGGGATTTGGGGAAGGGCAAGCTTGGGGCCCTCTCCTCTGCCCTCTCCCAACATGACTGGTCCCCCATCGATCATGTGCCTAATACTGACCAGGCCCTAAGTTTCTTTATAGAGGGCTTCAACAACATTTGCGATATCTTTGCAACACTGAGGAACAGAAAAATTTGGGGTCAAGTTAATGGTTGGATCACAGGGGATCTCCTCGTCCAGATGAAGGAAAGGGACAACCTCTGGGAAAAAGCCAGGTCCTCTCACAGCAAACACAATTTCCAATGCTATACAGCTTCAAGAAACCACTGCACCAACCTCTCGTCCAAGCAAAGGCCAACTTCCACAAGGAGCAGCTTAATAAAACTTGGGGTAACGGGGAAGAGTTTTGGGGAGAACTTCAAAAACCTTCTTGGGAAGGATGAGAAGAAGATATCTCTCACTCAACATCAACAACGTCATGATTACTGACCCTCGGCACATTGCAGATTCTCTCACTGACCTGACTGGAGTGCTACCCCCCAACTACCTGCACCCTGCTGGGGAACAAACCAACTGCACGCCTCAAGGGGGCTCAATACCTGTCTTCTACTTCAAAAAAGTGTCAGTGAAGGAGGCTTACAAACGCATAAAAAAAATACTAGGCAAGACCAGAATGGGGAGTACTGGAGTCAATATGAAACTCCTATCCTTAACACTGGATGTCATCATCTTGCCAGTTACAAAACTATTTAACAAAGCACTGGCTCTTGCACAATTCCCCAGGATCTGGGAAACAGGCTCTTGTGATGCCAGTGCACAAGAATGGTGATATGACATGCACAGCCAATTATAGGCCAATATCCATCCTCTCTCCCTTATCTGAAGCCATGGAAAGATTGTGGCAGCCCAAGTCACAGATTACCTCAACAAATACAACCTGTTATGTCCCAACCAACATGGCTTCAGGCAGAATCATAGTACCTCTACTGCCTTGCTGGACTACACTGACTACTCACACAAAGCACTAGATGAAGGAAAATTGGTGGGGTCAGTCTTCATAGACCTCACCAAAGCCTTCGACACTGTCAATCACTAGCTCTCCTCCTGACTCAACTACAGAACCTGGAGGTTACAACCATTGCTGTCTGCTGGTTCAAGGACTACCTAACACACAGATGCCAATGTGTAAAAATTGGGCACACAGTATCTAGCTTCAACAAGGTATCTTTAGGGGTCCCACAGGGGTCAATACTGGGGCCCTTACTATTCAGCCTCTTCCTAAATAATCTTCCTGAAGCCTGTGACACTAAACTGATACTTTACACAGACAACACTGTACTTCTCACCAGCAGTTCATTAATAGTCGCCCTCCACTCCGAGCTGCAGGCATCCTTCTACAAGCTGGAAGACTGGTTCTGTAGCCATAAACTTCTTTTAAACTACAAAAAGACCAAGGTGATGCTCACAGCCAGCCCACAGCATAAAAAGAAGCTCCCTCCCCTCACCATCTCCAATAAAGTCAGTGAGCTGCTAGAACAAGTTCACTCCTTCAAGTACCTGGGGGTCACCATTGATGACTCCCTCACCTTCACCCAGCACATCGACACAGTGGTAAAGGCAGTGAACACCAAGCTGGGTGTACTGTAAAGGCATAAAAAGTATCTCACTCCAGAGGCCCTCCGTCTCTCAGTCTCCAGCTCCATCCTTTCTACCATCGACTATGGATTGGCGGTCTACGGTGCAGCAACAGATACAGCACTAAAAAGGATTCACATTGCCCTCAACAAGACATGTAGGCTCACAATGGCTGCAAATCAAAATACCCACACCTGCTCCTTATGTGAGGAGACCATTTGGCTGCCACTGAAGAACAAGATTATATTCCAAACATGTCTCCTTGGAAAAAAGGTGCTAATGGGTAAAACCGCCCCATGTATTTTTAGCATCCTAACACCAAGTGCCACCAGCTATACCAGCAGAGGCAAGGTGAGGGAGTCCCTATCAACACCTTTCCATTGAACTGTGCAGGGAACAGCGTGCTTTCAGCTATAGGGCCCCCCAATGGCTTAATGAAATCCCAGTGCACATTCTAAACTCCCAATGCATCTCACAATTCAAAAATGGACTAAGGCAACATCTTCTTACTACGAAAATTTATGACTGCCACTAGGACTCTAACACCTATAATGCCCACTCACCCACACTATCCTTCCCCTTCTTTTTACCCCCACTCTTCCCCCTTGCCCTATCCCTCTGTCTTCCTCTCCCCCTGTGCCCTTTCCCCCACTGGATCAGCCTTAAAACCAACCTACTACCACTACCTCCCAAACTCCTAGACAAAGCCACTTCTTTTGTACCACTCCCCCCAGTCTCCCTTCCCTCACCTTGACTCCTCCTCGGACTCTCACACTAGGTGTCACACCTCTTTATCTCCTTCGCTACATATAAACACTGTCCTTTACCCTAGTTGAATGCTCTTGATGCTGTACTATCACCATTGGTACTATGAATGACATTGTAATCTTATTGTGTACTAGTTACCTACTATTCGAGTATTGTATATAAACTGTTTGTCATTGTTGTCATTGTCACTGTTTGACGTGGAACCTTTGTAAAAGAGCTCTGAGCTCAAAGGTATGATCAAAATCCCTAATAAGTAAAATAAGTAAATAAAAAAATATACCACAGCATAATGTACAATTCCCACTAGGGGCTGGGATCAGAGGGAGGAAGGGGATCACTAGTACCAGGGAATTTATTTACACTTACAGGGCTAGGATCGAAAGGAGGTAGGGACCACAACCACCAGGGATATGTATAATTACTAGAGGGCTGGGGATCAAAGTGGGGGGACCACTGACACCAGGAAACTTTATAATTAATATTTATTTATTAGCTTTTGATGACCAGGTAAGTATATTAGGAAATAACCCTACCTATTTTCAGGTATGACCCAGGAGAGCACAAAATAAAATCTTACAAACAGTCACAGGTAGCATACAATCAGAACAAGACAGCTTCCAAACAGGTATCCACGCAGGGATAGTTGGAAGAGTATCCGGTACATAACAAGCAGATCCATCCATGCAGGGATGAGAAGTCAGTTGTGGGCAAGCCCAGTGATACACCTGGAGCATAGGGAAACAGTAGTCCAGGCAAGCAAAAGCAAGAGCAGAAGGTCAGGCATGGTTAGTTATAGTCACAAGTATCAAGTGCATGGAGGTGAGAAAAAAGTGCAGTTTTAAAAGAGGAGTGAGATAAGGAGCACTTTAAGTGTGGAGGCAGGGAATTCCAGAATTTGGGAGCGAAATGAGAGAAAGCTTGTTCCTCATTTTAGTTGAGCAGAATGGGTCAGAGAGTAGCTGAACATCTGAAGACCTCAGAGGGCGGGAGAGATGCATGTGGGGAAAGCATAGCCCCTAGACTGTCAGGTCAGGGATATCTAGTCAAAGAATCAATGAAACATCCCAGTGAGTAGGAGTGACGGGAACTGGGCGACAGCCAGTGCAAGGTAGAGTAGAGGAGACAGTGGTGCATAAGGCATGGTGCCAAAAGGGCAAATCTGCAAATGTTGTTGTAAATGGTATCCCACTTGCAAAGAGCACTGACATTGGCCAGGGAAAAGATGAGGAGAGCATACAGAAGCCTGGGGAGCAGGGCCCCCTGGCTACAGAGATCTTGGCAGCAGGGTTAGGAAGTGATGTACATGATAGGTGCACCAATCTTGAAGTTAACAGATTTACATACCTCGTTTATGTGAGAGGAGAAGTCAAGTACGGGATCAAGCAGCACTTCCAGGTATTTAAAGGAGTTGGTGGTTGAGATTGCTAACCCATCATAACAAAGTACGCAAAGCTTGGAGGATATGGCATGGACTCTCCTAGAGGACCCAAAAAGCATAGCCTGGGTCTTAGGTAAATTGAATATTAGAGAGTTGGGGGAGAACCAGGATTAGAGTTGGGTGAACGCTGATGTCAAATGGGCATTGAGATCATCAGTGGAACTAGAGGCAGCATACAGAACCAGGTCATCAGCATACATAATGGACCGACAGTGGGGAATAGAGGTGGGAATATCATTAACAAATATAGAGAAGAGCAAGGGACCAAGAATGGAGCCTTGAGGGACACCACAGGAGATAGGAGCAAGACATGAAAGAACCTTGCCGAAGGAGACAGAATGAGACCTGTTGTCAAGGTAGCTGCGGATCCAGGACAGTGTGAATCCAGAGGCACCAAGGGAGTGCAGTTTATCCAAGAGCAGGGGATGATTCACCAAGTCAAAGGCTTTGGTAAGGTCAATGAACACAGTGCCTGTAAAAAGGCCTTTGTCCATATTCGAATTGACCTCGCTAGTAAAATGGGTGACAGCTGTGGTGGTACTATGTCCAGCCCTGAAACCACGCTGAACAGGAGACTTAAGATTGTACTGGAGTAAGTGAGCCGATATCTGGCAGTAGATAAGTTTCTCAAAAATCTTGCTGAGCATAGGCAGAAGTGCAATTGGTCAATAATTAGACAGGATTCTGGGGTTACCTTTCTGTGAACACCGAAATTGTCCTAGCAGATTTCCACACCAAAGGCACCGTGGAGGTACAAATGGATAGGTTAAGTAGCTTAGTTACTGAAGTAGCTAGCTAGGAGAGGGGCTGCAAGTTTCAGAATCCTGGGTTCCAACCTGGGGATCGGGGAGGGGTAACCACTGGCACCAGGGAATGTTATGTTCATGTCAGGGCTAGTGGTCGGGGGGTGTTGGAATGTCCAGTGGGGTGGGTATGCTCCCCTAGCGGCCAAATGGCTGGCTGGCAGCACTACCTCTGGCAGCTCATAGGGTTGCATGGACTAAGAGGAGGTTTTCATTAGCGGTATTTGTATGGTGCAAAAGGACCACTCAAACCCTCTTATGCTGCGAACACCTGCTGAATATTGGCTTTCGCCTACATTACTGTCCCCACCCCCCTATCTGCATACCCTCCCCCCATTTGGTTTGCATGGGCTACCCCTGTTTACTGGTGCAACAGAGCCTATTGAATACTGGGCTCTAGCGCAAAGCTCAGTTTGTGTGGGCTAACACCAGTTAGCACCCATGCAAACTTCTGAATATCAGGCCCATAGTCTTCTTAAGGTTATGTTATAGAATTGGGCTCATGCAATAATACATATTAGAAGTTCTAAATGCATACTACTTTAAGGTAATTTCCTCCTGTTGATTTTATAGGAAAAGAGGCTTTACAGAAGGTGTATCCTGAGTAAGACATTTGATAAGGTTCCCCATAATGGTTCATAGGTTCATAGGATTTGTACAAGTTCAGTAGGTATTGCTACCTTTTATGAACTCGCCACCGAATCAAAGGTGGAATTTAAACTTAGAGTCACCCACGTATAAATCTAATTTGGATTTAAATGATGCCATAGAGGTGGTTAATACTACATTCGCAGGAAGTTTATTCCATATGTTTATCACCCTTTGTGTATACCAGTTATTCCTTTTTGAAGTGTTATTTTGAGTACCTTTTAGCTTTAGTGAATGAGATCTAGTATTAACAATTGACAAGTTTTTTTGCAGTCCGATTGTTTCTAGTATTGCATCATTTTGTATAGCTTTATATGTCAAGCATAGATCACCACACAGTCTTCTATAATCCATAGAATAAAGACCTACATTTTTCAATCTAGTTTCATAGTCGAGTTCTTTTAATGCAAATTTTTTTTTTGTAGTTCCGCGTTGAACATTTTCTATTAGTTTCTTATTTTTTATTAGATAAGGTGTAGCTAGTGAAGAACAATATTCCAAATGTGGTCTAACAAGACTGGTATACAAGGGAATCAAGACTTCAGTGTTGCTACTTTTAATATTCCTTAAAATGCAATTTAATATTCTGTTCCCTTTTTAACAGCATTAATTGTATGCATAATAAATGTAAAATCTTTAGAAAGTGTTACTCCTAGATCTTTTTCATGACCTGTAATCTCTAGATCTATGTTGTTCATTGTATATGTAAAGCAAGGATTATTTTTGCCTAAATGCATGACCCTACATTTCGATTCGTTAAACAAAAGTCCCTTCCTTTTAGACCAGTCAACGAGGTTTGTTAGATTATTCTGAAGATCCAAAGCAGATTTTGCATTATTAATAATGCTTCCTAGTTTACAATCATCAGCAAATTTGGCAAGCCAGCAAGAATTAGTTAAAGGACTCATGGACGAAATCAGAATGTTAAAAAGAGTTGGACCCAGCACAGAGCCCTGAGGCACACCACTAGTCACTTGGCCTCATGCTGACAGATGACCATTTACAGAAACCTGTTGTGTCTGATTTGATAGCCATACATGTATCCAGTTAATAATAGCTGGGTGAATTTTCAGCCTCTCAAGTTTGACAATGAGTATTTGATGAGATACAGAATTAAAATCCCTTACAGAAGTCTAGAAAAATTATATCCACCGATAAACCCCTATCTAGAGCTTCACTAATAGGCTCAAGGAAATGTACAAGATTTGTTTGACATGATCTATTCTTTACAAAACCATGATGGTAAATGTCTACAAAATTTATATCTTCCAAATATTTAGTTGTTCTATTTTTATGTTGCTTGCACGCATGTGCAAGAAACATAGTGCCATCATCGGAGATTTCGGAGGTGTGTCACCTCCTCCTCCAGTTCAGTCAGTGAGCTGGCAGGCGAGGCCCCTGTAAGCCAATGCATTTTGGAGCTGTCTGTGACCGCTCCAAAATGCAGTTAACCTCCAGATGAAAGAGAGCTATGCTTCAGTGAGCACCGATAAGAAACTGCTCCCCTCTGACATCACGCACCCCTTGCGTACTGTGCTGTAGCCGATAGGGTGCCCAATTCCGCCCGGCTGAGCTGCGTGCCCCCCGTGAGTTGGTGCCATGCTGGGTGCCCACCTCAGCGTGGCAACAGTCCTTTGGCCGACAGGGTGCCCAATCCCGTCGGCTGAACAGCCTCGCGTCCTTGTGCCATACTGGGAACCCACCCCAGCGTGGCAAACATCCCATGATGTCTTTTTTTTTAACCTATAAACAGAAACAGTCCCAGCAGTGTCTCGACCCCCTCCCACAACCGCACCACCACCGCGCCCAGCCTCCCACCCCCCACCCCATACTTGCCTTGGGACTCCGGCACGATGATCTTCAGTGGACCGGGAACACGTCTGCACTCTTCAAAGCCGACCGCGAACTGAGGAAATGCCGGTAAGCTGTATAATGGGCTAGATGGGGGGGTTCAACTTTATTGCATATCTCAGGCATTTTTGGGAATTTTTGTACCAAATTTTCAACATGGGGTTTTTAGGACCCCTTCTCATGAATGATGTCACTGTCACTGTCATGGCGTTATTCGGGCCCGAAGGGTGATTTCGCGCAGTGACTGCACAGTGACTGCGAAATCACCCTTCAGGCCTGAAGTACCACCATGACAGTGACATCATTCATGAGAAGGGGTCCCAAAAACCCCATGTTGAAAATTTGGTCCAAAATCAAAAATGTACTGTTTCTGGCGTGCATTGCACAGTTCCTCGCAGGCTCGTAAGTTCGCGGTAATTCAATATTTTCACTCCAGATTTTCAACATTGCCATTTTACCACACCTTCTTATGAGCAGTACAGCTGTCATTTTTCACATCCTGCCCAAAGCGTGTTTCAGACCATGTGAGCGCACAATGGCGCGGTGGTGTGCAAACTCAATGTATGGGACACATTAACAAAATCACACTGACACTGTTCATGAGCAGAGGTCTTAAATGGCTATGTTGAACATTTCATGAAAAATTTCTAACAATGACTGTTTTATGAGCGTGCATTGCGCAGTTCTTACGCACGCTCGTAAGTTCGCAAATTTTCAATATTTGCACTCCAATGACTTCCAAATACCTAAACAGCACATAGAAGCAAGCAACATTCAGCATTGACAAATGCTTGCTTAATATCCTTTCAAGAGCCTGCAAAATACAATGGTTAAACTTATAGGTCTGTAATTATGTTGAAGGCGTTTACTACCACCTTTGTGTAATGGAATAATTATGGCTTTGTTCCATGTTGGGACAGTGTTACCAGTGCTCAAAGATAAGTTAAATATATAGAATAGTGGATGGATGAACATCCACAACAAGGCTGTGTTTCCTTCGAGGGAGTTGATGACATCATAGAGACCTCGAGAGCGAAGCTCGAGAGGTCTCCTTGATGTCATCAACTGCCCAAGAAGGAAACGCCTTAGTTGTGGATGTTCAGCCATCCACTGTTTTGTATAGTATATGACTACCTTTGATTTGGTTTTATTATTTTATTTCGAAGTTACTTGCTGTGGGTGCTGCTCCATTTCTACTGGTGCTCCTGTTCACTCCCGTTCCCGCTGCTGGCACTTCCGCTCAATCTATCCGCTTAGCACTTTCACTTCTCGTACCGCTTAGTTTTAAAGTAAAAAAAATAGATTTTCCGAAAGGGAGCCATGTATTGGTCTCTTTGTCCCTATTCTAAATCCAAAAATCAGTGGCTCCACTTCCCGGCGCACTTTCGTTAAATTGCCGCCATGTTTGTTTTAATTTTCACATCGACGCTCGGCTGAGCCAATCAGGTGGCAGATCAAGGTTAAAAAGTTGTTGTACTATCGATGTGATGTCACATCGATAGTACAACAACATATTTGACCTTTGAACTGTACTACAACAAGTTTTCAGCAGTTGCTGAAATCCATGTAGAAACAAGGTTAACCATATACTATAATATTGTTAAGGGACCACCAATAATTCCTTTAGATTTATTAAAAATATTGGAGGAATGCCGTCTGGGCCAGGAGACCCACTATTCTTTAACACATTTATCCCTTCCATTACTTCTTGTTCAGATATAGAAATAAAGGAAGTTTCCACCATTTTATTAGGTAAGTATTCTATGTGTTTTGGTTTGAAAACATTTATAAAATAATTATTCAAATTAGTTGCAATTTCTGCTTCATCTGTTAGAATGCCACCTGAAGTGTGTATAGGTCCTATAGAGGGACTATTTTGTTTTAATGAGCCGATATAATTAAAGAAGGATTTTTTATTATCTTTTACAGATCTAATTAAAAGCCTAAATGTCATGGGTTTAAACCCCAGGTTAGTGTCATGGACAGATTCATGGCAGAAGGACAGAACTCAATGTGTCGTCCTATGAGGTATTGTATCTAGGTGGGTGGATGTGATTAGTGGGACACCACTGGGTTCAATCCTGGGTCCTTGTCTCTTTAACATCTGCATTACATCACTGCATGGTAGTGAGGCTATGTGGAAGACTAAATACACAGTTGACACTAAACTGGGTTCTGTTGTCACTAGAGGAGATGGGGTAGATGACCTCCAGCAAGGACTACATAGGATTGATCAATAGCGATGCCCACACAAACTGGAATTTAACCTGGAAAATGCACTGTAATGCATTTTGGTGCTTTGAACTGTGAAGCCTCTTATATGTTTGGAGGCCAGTCTTAAAAACAATGTCTAAAATGACAGATTTAGGTATTTTGGTTACCAGTGATCTCAAACTAAACAGACACTGCCAGGAGGTTACAAGAAAAGCCTTCCATATACTAGGCTGTATAAACAAACACATCTCTAGTAAAGAAAAGGAGGTGATGTTGCCACTCTACAGTGCACTGATTAGGCCCAGTTTTGACTGTTGTGCTAGTTTCTGGGCTCCTTCATCCAAAACCTTCATCAATAAGCTGGAACGGGTTCAACGTAGAATGACAAAACAATAAATGACTTACAAACCATGAGTTATGAAGATAGATTAAAAAGTTTTAACTTGCATTCACTGGATTACCGACATATGAGAGGTGATTTGTGCCTAGTTCTCTGAGTATTTAACAACACAGACTTATAGGACAATTTGGGTCTCCATGCAGTTAAGTACTAGTTTATATGCAACCAAATCTTGTGTGTTGCAGCTAAAAAAATGTAAATCGTACCCATAAAAGGGTAACTTGGTTTTCAGAAAGGATGGTCTCACTATGGAATAAACTGCCACCTGAGATAGTGGGAAGTAGCACAATAAATAAATAGAGAACAAAGCTAGATCGATATTGTACAGAGAACAGAATTACTGAGTATACTTTCTAAGTGTTTCGAGCATGCAAGGACAATTTTGTCCTTTTAGCTCATATTCAACCTATGACCCTATTAAGTGTTATGAGGCTGGAGATCAGGGACTTACATCAACCACAGAGTTGCACTTCTGCAACACTACGGTTTGGAACCAGTTAGGACCAAGCTGATCTTTTGAATAATATTGTCTTGTCAGAAAATTACTGTAATTAGCAAACTCATCTCGGTAACATTATGTTCTGCTCAGTTAGAATTCTGAATGGCAAAGGGCGCATCTTTCCCTATAAATCAGTGAAGACCAGTTCACAACAGCTCACTGATAAAGTCAAAGCCAATATTAAAGCTTGATGGGTTTTGGGGTAAGCTGCAATAGTACTACATTTGGTAAAACATGTTTTCAGAAGAGCACAGAACACAAACAACCTCAAATACGTTTCTAAATTAGCTTAAATGAATTTGAAAACACCAACCCTTTGCATTGTAAATGTCCTGCCTCTCCTTTAGTTAGCTTTACATTTTTGGCCACTGCTTTGCTCACCTTTTCAGATCATATTGATTGCATAATCAAAATAGTTACCATAGTAATAATAGTATAGTGGTGGAAGCTGATGAGGTAATAATTATATCTAGGACTACATAAACTTCGAGGCTACAGGCTGAGGTGTTTATGAAGTCCCAGATATGGTTATTACCTAGTTTAACCCTCACCACTACAGATACTGTATTATACTGAAAAAAAAATGTTAATTAGAACAAGTTTACTTTGAAGAAATAAGGAGGTGTAAGTGAGTTTTCTGCTGCCAATTTTACAGGACTGTTTAGTGACAAAATGTTGCAGTAAGGAGCAGTTTGAAGGTGTAACCCAATCAGAATGCAGAATTCACATAAAGTTCCATCACTAAATCTACTGACTGGCTGTGGCAGAATAGCAGGATAATAGCTCTGCATTCTGACTGACTGTGGTGTAAGATTGGGCATCCTCTTTAGAAATACAAATAATCCATCCCCTGATCCCCTGACTCAAGACGCACTATAACACATATCCATATGCCACGTATAGACTATGACTCTATGGTAAACGATATTGCTTCAGAACAGTTTTAAGTGCAATACAAACTATCAATAACAGGATACAGTACTAACCTCTTGCTCCCTCATCACCCACATATATTAGGCATTACTATATGGTTTATTTATGGAAATCAAAATCTAGATACACTAAAGTAGTTTATGAAATAGTTAGAAATTTTATTGGCTGAGAGACATCACCTGACCATGCATTAAATCTCTATAAATGCATGGTCAGATGCTGAATCTCATTTTCCTCCTCAAATAACCTACTTAGAGCCATTTTATAAGTACATTAAGCCCCTCCAGCATGTGCATAATAGGATTTTAATGCACTTCCCAGGGGGTGTAAGGACAATCTGCCTTCAACCTTGTGCCTTACTACACTCCTGGGGTGTGCATTAAAATGCTATAATTCACACCCTGTCATGGATTATTACTTATGTAACCACCCCTACCTGCAAGGTGTGCTAAGCCTGGAGATGGTAAATGGCAAAATCTGTTAGATCTTTGGGTGAATGGCGCCTGGGTTCATGGTTAGAAAGGGGTTTGGAAAATAGCATGGTGCCTCCACCTATGGGGATCCTTATAACAGTAGGCTGCCAGAGTGCTTCCCCACAGGAAATAAATATAGCCCTCATGCTCAGTGGCATGAATTTCAGTAACACACTCCCCTTCACACTTAGCACTCTAACACTGCAAATAAACAACAATGCAATCATGGCAAAATATCTCAGCAGTTGCAAGTAAATAACCTGTGTGTTTAGTCTGGGGTTGGAGAACAAGGCAGAGGACAAGGAAGCAAAAGTTAAAAGCACAACAACAGCAGTTTGCATACACCTCCACCGTAAGGTGTGCCTCAGAACCTCTCCAACCACTGGTGCACTGGTTAACCTCACAGACCCTATGGGAGCTCCCAATACAGTTTGAGTGTGTGCACAGAGGAGCTGCAGGCCAGTGACACTTGAACCTCAGTGCCATACCGTTAGCTTGGCTTTGGTGACTCCAGCTGCTGACTGGCAAATTACACAGATTGATGGATTTCAACGCAGTTGCTCCTGTCTGTAAACTACAGCTGTGGGCTTGATTTTTAGGGTTGCACAGGAATGCCCAGAAACTAGCAAGCTAAACAGATGGAATGAAAAGTTCTTTGGGTAAAACCCAGTACTCTTGACTTTCAGATAACAGGATAGTGCTGTCTGCATGGGGACATCTCCCTTGTATAAGCAGATGATGGCTGGGTGGTCTTTTCTGTAAGCTGGTTACCAGTTCAGCAGACCGAACATATTCCCAGTGGCGAAGGGTGCAGACTGTGATGACCTGGATGATGGAAGCTCTGCTCTGTAATCTAATTACAGGTACAGCAGAGCCAATGCGCTTCTGGTGGCGAGAGATGTGGGCCATGATGATCCAAATAACGATAATCTTCAGATCTTCAATCCTCTGTAAGGGTAAAATCCTGACAGCAGCAGAAAAGCCGTGACTAACCACCTCTCCAGATTTAGAGCAGCTTTCCAGGCAACACCTGCTCTAATCTGATGCTAAAGCCCAGGCTTGTCACATTAGCTGCAGGTAATCCCCTTCTCAAGGATCTCAGAGTGTGTTTTAGAAAAATCTCCAGTCAGAAATGAATAACAGCTGAGAGCTATTCAGAGACTCTCTCCTCCTCTCTTCAGAGGTTTCTCCCACAGGACAAACTGTCAAAGCTTCTTAGGACTCATTCAAAGGCAGTCAACACCTCATTTGTGGAAAAAAAGTTGAATTTATTTGGAATCAGGAAAAATAACTGCATTGAGCAAGCTCATTTACAAGGAGTTCCTGGAAGGATAATACAATACAAAAGAGACAGCAGAAACAGTACATAGGAATAAATATACAGTGATTAAGTTAAGTGAGGTGCAACAATACGCAATGCAGGGAGGAGAGGAAAGAAATATACAATACGCGAAGAGGGCAATATGACAATACGTCTAGTCAGGAAAATTATGAACAGAAATTGAACATGTTAAGTATGAAGGTATTGATGGTGCTCAGAAGCAAGTTGTGAAATTAAATTTTGCAGGCGAAATTCCCATCAAACTGGAAATTTCGCTACACAAAATATTTTTGTGTAATTCTGCCATTCCCCGCAGGGTACGAAGTTGCAAAATGCTGCCCACGGAATGTGAAATTTTGCCCCAAAATGACAAAATTTCACCCACAAGTGGCAAATTTCCCCATTTTGTGTGTGAAATGTCACACTCCATAGGCGAAATGTTGTACTCCGTGGGAGAATTCTGCATTTTGCTTCCACTAAAAATTTTGCAAAAGGGCCAAATTACGTGAAATATTTCATGTAATAAAATTTGTCAATTTCGCACATCTCTAATTACACTTGACAAGGCAAAGGGGCTAATGAGAGGGAGTCACAAGTTCCTTCTCTGTTTGCACTACTGCAGCTACCAATCAGGTCCCTTCTTGTACAGGATGCAAACCTCATTCAAGATGGTCACTATCATACAGAACTGTGGAACACTAGTATTCATCTTTATCTTTTGAACATTTGATGCATCTTCAGGCTACAGGTTCTGCTCTTCCTGGTCCCTTCCAGTGATAGTTGTGGCCAGGAAGCAGTTGTAGAGGACAGGGGCTATGTCAGACTTTGGGAAAATGGGGAGATGCTTGAAAGAGACATTAATGGGAATGGGGCAGGAATCAGGGGTTGAGGAACAGTGGGCAATATTTAAAACAGGGATTACAAGAGCAACAGAATTATGCATTAAGCAGGATAATAAGGGGAAAAGGAAGAGGAGGCCATTATGGTTTTCTAAGGAGGAAGCGGAGAAAGTGAAAGCCAAAAATATTGCATTCAGGCAATACAAAAAGACACAGGCAGAAGGGGATAGGGAGAAGTACCAGGAGAAGCAACAGGAGTCAGGGAGGTCAATAAGGGAAGCCAAAGCTCAGACAGAAGATCGCATCGCAAAATCAGTGGGTAGAGGGGACAAAACCTTTTACAGGTAAATAAGTGAGAAAAGAAGGACAAAGGGAGGGATAGTGAGACTGAAGGGGGAGGATGGGGGCCATGCAGAGGATAACAACAATAAAGCTGACATACTGAACAGACATTTCTGCTCAGTCTTTACTAAGGAAGAAGAGGGTAATGAGCCTGAAGGGAGTACAAGGGGTGGGAATGGCACAGAAATGGACAAAAGTCCCTTTACATGGGAAAGGTCCTAAAGAAACTGGAAGGAATAAGAGTCGATAAAGCATGGGGCCAGATGGGGTGCACCCTAGAGTCCTAAAGGAAGTAAGAGGTGGTGGCAGAACCTCTGGCAATCCTGTTTAGCCGATCACTGGAAACAGGGGAGGTACCCAAAGATTGGAGGACAGCAGATGTAGTTCCCTTATAAAAAAGTGGGAACAAAGAGGAAATGGGGAACTACAGACCAGTCAGCCTGACCTTGGTAGTGGAGAAGATCATGGAAGCACTACTGAAGGAACGATTGGTGGAACATCTGGTTGCCAGAGGGCTACAGAACCCAAGGCAGCATGTTTTCACCGGGGGGGGAGTTCATGCCAGACCAACCTCATTGAATTTTTTGACTGACTGACAAGGGAGGTGTATCAGGGGAGGACAGTGGACATGGTCTATCTGGATTTCAGCAAGGCCTTTGACACTGTGCCACATAGAAGGCTATTAAACATACTGGGGAATATGGGAGTGGACAGGACAGTAGTGTGGTGGGTAGATAATTGGCTAGGCAGCAGGACACAGAGGATGGTGGTAAATGGCTGTCACTCCACAGAGGGAAGAGTGACCAGTGGGGTACCACAGGGATCAGTGCTGGGACCGGTCCTATTCAACTTCTTCATCAGTGACATTGCACAGGACCTAGAAGCCATTTACCGCCACCCTCTGTGTCCTGCCGCCTAGCCAATTATCTACCCACTGCACTACTGTCCTGTCCACTCCCATATTCCCCAGTATGTTTAATAGCGACAGCTCAAAGAAGCTTAAAGACCTCTGTGACACATGTGGACTGTCACAAAAAAACCCAGCACCCACCAGACCTAACAGATGTAACCCTAACCAAAGCACCCTGCTGGACATCATGTTAGTCAATAAACCACACAATATTACACACACAGGGGTGTTCTTCAATGATATAAGTGATCACTGCACCATTGCTTGCATTAGACACCCTCCTTGGCTAAAGTCAGCCCCCAATACTAAATTGAAGAGATGCTTGAAAAGATTCTGTCCAACCACATTCCTGCAGGACCTGGGCAATATTGTCAGGCAGGACTTTTACCTAGCCCCATCTGTTGACATGGCTTTCAACATCTTCCACAAACTACTAAAGGAGTTGTTAGACAAAAATGCCCCTCCAAGGCTTTTCAAGTCCAAAAATAGACCACCTGGCTGGTTCTCACCATCTCTGAAGAAAGCTGTCAAGGACAGAGACCTCCTTTGGAAAAAAGTCAGGAAATCCCAGTCAGAATCTGACTGGCTCACGTTTCATGCCACCAGAAACACCTGCACCAAACTTATCAGATCTGAAAAAGCCTGCTACTTCCAAACAGCGTTGGAAGCTAACAAAAACAACGCTGCCAAATTCTGGAACATCCTCAAAGAGGTTGAAGGCCACACCACTGCAGCCTCTCTCCCCACCAAAATAGTGTCTGGAGACAATGTCTTTACTGACAAATCTGAGATCCTAAAACACCTCAATGAGCAATTCACCACTGTAGGGCTAGCATTTAGCACTTCCCCAATCAGCAAACTAAGTCCACACTGAGATACCGCTGTCGATACTAGTCCCAATGTTAACACTACTCAGCGTCCCTCTACTGCCTTCAGCTTCCAACCTGTTAATTTCAACAAGTTGAGGACCTTCTATTGGCACTGGATATAAAAAAGAGTGCTGGTGCAGACAACATTGAACCCCTCTTCCTAAAAATTGGCTACCGTCACCTGACTGCCCCCATTACCCATCTATTTAACTCCTCCCTAAAACAAGGCACGCTACCCAATTTATGGAAAACAGCACACATCATTCCTTTGTTTAAATTCGGGGACCCGAATGACATGAATAACTAGAGGCCATTCTCCCTATTACCCACTATCTCAAAATTACTTGAAAAAATTGTTAACACCCAAATCAGGGAGTACCTGGACTAGCAGAATCTGCTAAACTCACTCATTCGGGTTTTAGAGCTAAGCATAGCATGGTTTCTGCTCTGATCAAAGTAACCACAGATTGTCAAACGGCTTTAGACTCCAAGAAGAATGTGTTTGCTCTCTCCCTTGACCTCAGCAAGGCCTTCGACACGGTGGACCGCAACATCATGCTTCATGCTTTGAGTGACATCGGTCTTGACAGTGCCACCGTCAAATGATTTAACTAAAACCTTACTAACAGATATCAGCAAGTCAAAGCATCAGGAGACCTGCCCCCTCTAAAACCATTGTTACGAGGTGTCCCCCAAGGCTCCATCTTGAGCCCAATCCTATTTACAATCTACATCAACAACCTTGACTCTCATCTGTGCACAGCTAATGTACACCCATTTGCAGGTTACACTGTCCTCTACACCATCAACCCTACTCTGGATTTGGCTTACGAGGACTTACTGCAGGACTTTATTTCTCTACAACATAATCTAATTAAACATAAGCTCCTACTCAATGCTAAAAAAACAAAAGCCATGATTATGTCACCTAAGGCAGCCCCAAACCCCTCTAGTAATCATAAGATCCTAACTCTGTTGGGCGAACCCCTTGAAACTGTGGACAACTTCAAATATCTGGGGTTCTGGCAGGACAATAAACTTAACTTTCTATGTCACCTGAATGAAGTCACCAAAAAACTAAGACAATGCCTAGGCTTATTCTACCGCATCAAACACCTCCTCACTAAAGATGCCAGGAAGAGGCTAGTGCAATCTACATTCATGCCACTCCTGGACTATGCTGACTTCCTGTACAATCACTGTCCCTCTTCAGCACTCGGTAAGCTTGACACCCTCTACCACAGGGCCTTGAGGTTCATCCTTAACCTACCTTCTCACACTCATCATTGTCTACTCTAATATGAGTTGGGATGGTCATCCCTTCCCTCAAGAAGGAATAAAACACTCTTCTTTGGCTCTACAGAGCATTGACTGATAAGCTTCCGGTGCACATCATAAGTCTCCTCGTGCATGCCAAGGGTGCTTACGGCTTGTGATGCTTCTCCCTATTTGCCTCCAGATACCAAGAGTAAAAACATATTATGGCTCGTCCACTATCACCTTCTCCTTCCCTTCCCTTCCCTTCCCTATGGAATACCACATAAAGCTCTCTAAAACTTTATACCCTTCCTGGCCCATTCACTTTCCAAGCAAAGCTATCTGAATACCTGAAAGAAACCTGTACTTGCTTTAGGTGACCCAGCTTCCATAACCACCAATGTTCTTCACGTTTTACTCTGGCACTTAATTAGCCCAGTTCCCTAGTTAGAGAGCTTCCAGCTCCTGCCCCCTTCTTCCCCTCTTCCTTCAATCTCCCTCCCTCGCTCTTTCTCCCTCTCTCTCTCTCACACACTCTCCCCCTCCCTCTTTTTCTCTCCATGCCCTTCTCCCCCTTGCTCTCTTTCCTTACTTTCTCCCCCTCTATAACGCTCTCCCTCTCTCTCATTTCTCACAAGCTCTGTCCCTTTCCCTCTCCCTAATTCTCTCTCTTTTTCCCTCCCTCTCTCTCAATCTCTTTCTCCTGCTCACTCCCTCTCTTACACTTAGCTTTCCTATTTTATATTGTGGCCTGATATATATATATATATATGTATACATATATATACACATGCCTATAAATTTTGTTTTGTTATATCTTGCTAACTGCGTGCAAAAAATATTATCTATATGTATTACCTCCTCATGTACTCTTGTGACTGTTTACCTGTGCCTGTAATATGTTGTTGTCCAGGACCACCTTGAAAATGAGCTCGCTCAATGGTGTTTATGCCTAGTTAAATAAAGTTGATTGATTGAGAAGGCAGAATTTCCCTGTTCGCTGATGACATGAAGCTTTGTAACAGAGTGGACACATCAGAGAGGGTAGACAGAATGAGGAGGGACCTGCAGAAGCTTGAAGAATGGTCAAGGGTTTGGTAGTTGAAATTCAATGCAAAGAAGTGCAAGACAATGCATATGGGGCACAAAAACCCTGGAACAACATATCTGTTTGGGTGTGAGGATATATCATGCACCAAGCAGGAAAGGGACCTTGGGGTTATCATCTCTGATGACCTCAAGGTAGGGAAACAGTGCGACAAGGTAGCAGGTAAAGCAAATAGGATGTTGGGATGCATAGGCAGGTGCATCACCAGCAGGAAAAGGGAGGTCATAATTCCACTATACAAGACACTAGTGAGGCCCCACCTGGAGTACATGTACAGTTCTGGAGATTTTACCTACCTAAAGACGTAGACAGGGTAGAGAAGGTTCAGAGGAGGGCCACAAAAATGGTATAGGGATTGTATCACAAGTCCTATGAGGACAGGCTGAAGGACTTGAATATGTACTCCCTGGAAGACTGGAGGGAGAGGGGATATGATAGAGACATACAAGTACCTTACAGGGAGGAACAGAGTGCAGGAATACACTATTTTCCAGCAAAAAAGATGTTCCAGGACTAGAGGGCATGGGATGAAGCTGGAGGGAGGGTGATTCAGACGAAATTTGAGGAAGAATTTCTTCACAGAAAGGGTGGTGGACAAGTGGAACACCCTACCAGAGCAAGTGGTGGGGGCTGAAACAATCACGCGGGATTGAAGAATGCATGGGATAGACATAAGGGAATTCTGGAGATCTGAGGTAAGGGGCAACAGACTTCTAGAAAAACATAAAGTGAACTTACAAAGTTAAAGGGTCAGACTGGGTGAGCCATAGGCCCTTATCTGCCAACAGTGTCTATGTATCTATGTAAGCTCCACTGTGTCTGCTTCTATGCAGGAGCTATCTCTGCTGTTGGCAGCTCTTCCACCACAATAGCTCATGGAGCTTGTGTGCCCCAGAGCCATGCTGCAATCCTCCATTGATCCCCAGCCCTCTGGTGATGTGCAGGGTCAGGGAAGCTGTATGTTTTTATTTATTTGTTTTGTCACTCAGACCCTGTCTCCATGTCCTGTGGGGATGGGAGGTAGAGTTGTATGTGGCATGCTGGCTGCATTATCCAGTGCTTTGCAGTGCCCAGAAGAAATGTTTTGTTTGTTTATGCTTTCTGCCCCACAATGACAATGATTGTGAGGGTGTGTGAACAAGGCTTACTGGCAGCACTTGGGCTACAGATCTGGGGTACATTGAGTTGCCCAAGAAAGTCCAACTGAATTGTATGTTCCCCACCCCACTGCTACAATGTTTTTAGGCAGGGGATCGAACTTGCTGGCAGCTAACAGGCCACAGATGCTGTGGCACTTTTCACTCCAAGGAAACTAGTGGCATGCTTCCCAGTGCTTCCTGTCTTGCTGGGAGGACTATTCCGGAGTGGGGGTGAGAAAGTTGGTTGGCTTGCTGGCAGCAATTTCTGGGTGTACTGAGCCACTGAAGACTGTCCCTGTGCTCCCCAGCCTGGTGGCAGTGCAGATTGGGTTGGGGAGGGAAAATGCAAGTGTCTCCAGCTGCAAACAGAATGGAGTTCAGGGAACGCTGATGGCACTGCTTAGCCCCAGCCTAGGGCCGGAGGTAAGCTTCCAACATGGTGTGTGGGGGGTGGAGGGTACAGAAGTCATGGATCCTGTGTTCACTTGATTTTGTCTCAGGTGGAATTTTTTATGTATAACTATGATTTTTGACTTGGGATTGAAAGACATAAATTGCATTGACTCAAACCAAGTCCAGCGTGGTTGTGGACTGTCTAATGCACGTATTGAGAACCTCAACTACTGTATTCAAAAAAAACTATTCTGTAGAAAAACAGCTGTTCTCTCACTACTAGCAGATGTATCAATTACAGACTCTTATCTTAGCAACAACATTGTAGCTTGAGGTAAAAAAGATAGAAAAATGAGACAGCATGGAAATAAATGTGCTACACCTACAAACAGCAAGTCATGAATGCTAAACTAAGACAAGATAGAAAATGAGACTATGCTGTCTAGGCTGGTGTCTCTACTGTGCAAAATGATTTGCCACAGCGAGGACCCTGAAGAAATGTAACACTTTGCAATATTTCCATGACCAGTTCTTTGGCAGAAAGTAAGCAATATATACTGTAAATCCCTTGTTGCTGCCTTAGCGCGTTTAGGAACTGGCATTCATACTGCTGCCCTTTTAACTTCCATGACACTAGCTGTGGATCCCTGCAGCATCTTTGGCAGTGGTGAGATATAATGATGAAACAGTATGACAGCTGACATCACCAAAGGAATTAAACTGTACAATACGCCTCAAGTTACAAAATGACAATGTTTTTTTCTCTCACTGTTCACTAACTAGTTGTCTTGTTATTATTTTTAATGCATTATTAGTGATGACACTTAACCCTTGCTGTGCTGTGGACTGATATATCTGTCCAGAACTCCTATACGTTCTGATTCTGTTGGCAGTCTAAGGGATGCAAATTAAAATATATAATTAAACCATGTATATTAAAGACCCTTCATGCCTGATGGGACATGAGAGAAAATACAGTCTTTGAAACACAGAAGCTGGGATAGAAACATAGGTGCTGACAGCAGAAAATGGACTGTGTCCCTTTGAATCTGCTACCTACTTGTATCTGCATGCAGCCTAATACTGGACAAGAGCTTGCTACCGATGGTCATGACTATATTTTGACACCCCCTCGCTTGATCACTCATTCCCTTCCTTCAAAGACCCAGCCTCTTTCCCTCCTCAGGACTGGTCCATTATCATGTGCTGATCCCACCTATGTTTAAAGCTGACAGTGGACTCTTCTCTGACCGCTTTTTCTGCAGTGCATTCCACTTCAAACCCCAGGAATCCCTCACTGTGCTTAACTACTGCAAATCAGCCTGCTGGTTTGAGCTGCCCCAGAGATTAGAATTTTATACATATTAGAGGATCCTAGAATGAAAGTCAAATATCTGCTGCATGGTCACGCTCTGTTTTACCCTCTAATGTAAGATTTATTTCTCTGCATGAGGAAGAAGTCACCCCAAAGAGCTCTCTTTGCTTCTCGACGTTGAATCATGGTTATCTTTATTATTTTATTTACTTTTACTCAGTTTTATTTAGTTTTCAAATCTCTGCGATAGTTAACATTAGTTTCTTTCTTTCTTTCTTTTAAACTTTTAGCACCATTCTACAGTTCCTGAGCAGTTCCCTGGAACTGGAGATAGCTCCCTGACTTGCATTTTTTCCCCGCTTTGGGAACCACTTTAAAAGCAAAAAAAACAAAAAACTCCTTTTTGTTAACTGTTTTTCTTGGCACTTTTCAGTTGGTTTTGTTCCCAGTTCCTTTTTTCTGGAAATCGAGGCACAATTTGGTGTTTTCTTTTTCTAATTTCTCTGGTAAACCTGGTAGTTAGCGGTTCATTTTTTATTCAGGAACTGAACTGCAAACTACATTTTGTTCATTTTTTGGAACCTAACTAAATTTAGGTTTGCTGTATTTGGCATGTCTGACAGAGCCACAAAGAAAACAGGACCCACAGGCATCAAAAATTGTAAAACCTGTTTTAATCTCCTGGCTAAGGCAGACTGCCACGAGATGTATTTGAGGTGCCTGGGTCAGGTCACCTTTTTGCCGATTGTGAGCTTTGTAACAAATTTTCCCTAAAACTATTAAAAAGAGGGCTAAAAGTTAGAAGACCTCCTGGATTCTCAGTTTGCCTCAATGACACCAAAGCACTCAGAAGAGGGTCTAGGTCCTTATGGAAACCAGAAGGAAAAATTTGCTACAGATGACTTGGAGTGCAGGATGTCTGAAAGGGGGAACCCTGAAGGCAGTAAACATAAGACAGCCTCTAAGCAGGTACTGGAAATGGTGTCTGTTAACCAAAAAAAAAAAGAAAAAATATGTCTCTGACCCTCCTCCTAAATAAGGAACAGAGTCGTCAGTGGACAAATGTAAGATGCGCTTGGCTGAGGACATGACCAAGGTATGGCAGTTTTTTCCAGGCCTTCCAGGCTGAGGGTTCACTAATGGGCATGCCAATTCCCCCTCCCCGGTTCTGGTTCATACCCCAATTCCAGAGGAGGAAGGAGCTGAATTCTATTATGATAAGGAAGAGGAAGAGGGAGGAACCTACCGAGCCTGATGGTTCCCCTGAACAAGAATCTGTCTCTCCTTCCTGAGCCCAGGATGATTTCTCTTCACATTATTATTTTGTGAGACAAATGGTCAATGCCTTCAACCTCTCCAGCCAAGAGACTGCTGAGGATGAGGATGAGGTAGAATTCCTGAACATGATGGGGTTAACCCTGACCAAGAAGTTGCTTCTGCCAGTCTGCAGGTCCTTTAAGAAGGCAACCTGCAAGTTGCTGCAAACACCACCCTTCACCCCCTGGTATTGACAAGAAAATAAAAAAGAAATATCAGCTGGACATACAGGGTGCTGAATACCTTTAACTCACACCCTGACCATGAGGAAGTAGTACAGGTTGTGGCCTGTGACAAAGCAACGGTTTCCCTCTCTACCCAGCCACTGGATAAGGACTCCAGGAAGCCTGATAGCATAGAGAGACAAGTCTACACCTCAGCATCTCTGCTCCTGAGACAAGCAGCCTGCACAGCTTACACTGCCCAGTATCAGAAGGCTCTGTGGAGCGCCATTCTAGCCATGAGTGAGAAAGCATCTGGTGACCTGGCATAGGACTTAGAAGACACTGCTAAGACAGCCATGGATTCCACCAAGTATCAGTTCCATATGGTGGTGCATGCTAATCACACTGCCACCAGGATCATGGTTCATGCAGTTTTCCTGAGGAAGTTTGCCTGGCTTAGGACCATCAACCTCTCCCAGGACACTCAGAGAAAAGCTCTGGTTTTCCCTGTTAGGGAAATTCCCTGTTTGGTGACAAGACAGAGGCATACATGAAGAAGGTGTACTCTTCCACCTTCTTCATGTATGCTTCTGTTTGGTGACAAGACCGAGGCATACATAAAGAAGGTGGAAGAGTGCAAGGCCACCTACAAAAGTAATACTGAGAAGGAAAAGGCCTCTACTTCCAGCAGGCTTTATGGAAGGAAGGTAGAGGTAGGGGATATTTTCCACGAGGGTTTCCTGACCTATGATTTCTCCCAGCTGAGGGGTTTCTTCAGAGGTAGAGGTTGGAGGGGCTGTAAGCATGCTGACTCAACCCCAGCACCTAAGGTGCAACCTTAGTAGAACCCCTGACAAGTTCATCCAGGTTGCTCCCCCATTGCCAGTGGGTGGAAGGTTGGCTCTCTTCTTTCAGGAATGGAAGAACATCACCATAGACAAGTGGGTCCTAGAAGTAGTGATCCAAGGGCACACCCTGCAGCTCAAAAGATTCCCAAGACTACAGGTTTGCAAGAACTTCACACCTCCCACCCCAACAGAAAAATATCCTTTTGGAGTTGAAGGTAGGGAAGTTGTTGCAAGCAAAAGCAGCAGAGAAAGTCCCCCCACCACAGTGGGAAAGAAACCTTTATTCAAGATACGTCCTTACCCACAAGAAAAATGGAGAGTGGCAACCTACTTTGGACCTCAGATATCTGAACAAACACCTCAAAAAGGAAAATTTCAAGATGGTAACCCTGGCTGCAGTAATCCCATCCCTCCAGCAAGGGTACTGGCTAGGGTCTCTGGACCTGAAGGTTGCTTATTTTCATATCTCAATCAGGCCCTGTCTCAGGAAATACCTAAGGTTCAGGGTAGGGGTCAATCATTATCAGTTCACAGCCCTTCCCTTCGGGCTCTCTTCAGCTCCCAGAGTGTTCGTGAAGTGTTTGGCTGTGGTGGCAGCACATCTGAGAAGTCAAGGAGTGGTAGTTTTCCCTTATGTTAATGACTGGCTGGTTGCAGGGAAATCACACCAGGAGGCCAATGCCTCTCTCCTCCTCACCCAACATACCCTGGAGGGTCTGGGCTTCATCATAAACACTCAAAAGTTCCAGCCAGAACCAGTGCAGGTTCTGGAATTCATAGGAGCAGAGTTGGATGCCCTCCAAGTGAGGGCCTTCCTCCCAAAAGAGAGAGTAGGAAACCTGGTAAGCCTGGCAAAGTCATTCAAGCTCAGCTGGCCCAGTCTTTCAAGAAACTTCCTCTAGCTATTAGGTCCCATGGCATCATCCACAGCAGTAGTGGCCAAAGCCAGGTTCCAAATGACGGACATCCGGTACCACCTATGGGCACACAGGTCCCAAAGGTGAGACCCTCACTCAAGGCTGGTGCCTGTGACAAAGTCTCTCTTAAAAGCTTTGGACTGGTGGAAAATAAAGAGGATAACCTCAGAGAGGGTGCGCCCTTTCTTCAGCAGTCGCCCACAGTTGTGCTAACTATAGATGCCACTCTCCTAGCCTGGGGTGCCCATCTGGATGACATAACAGTAAGTGAGGTGTGGTCCTCCCTGTAGTAATAGGAGCATACAAACCTTCTGGAGCTCAGAGCAGTGTACATTGCTCTACTGGCTTTCACCACCCACAACAGAGGCCAATCAGTCATGGTCAGGACACACAATACCACTCCCATGTGCTACATCAACAAACAGGGAAGTACAAGATCCTCAAAGCTATGTACAGAAGCAATGAAGATCTGGCCCACTCTCTAGAGGTGTCACTACCAGCAGTTCACCTGGCAGGGGGAAGGACAATTGCTTGCAGATTCCTTGAGTAGGATCAGCCAGGGACATTAAAAATGGACCCTGAACAAGCAGGTCATGACCACAGTGTTCAGGAGATGTGGTACACCAGAGATAGGCCTGTTTACATCCTGGGAGAATCATCAGCTACCCCTGTGTTGTTGCACACCACCTACAGTGGGCTCAGTCCCTTTGGACCTCCTGTCTCTAGACTGGACAGGGAGGTTCCTGTGTGAGTCCCCCCCTTTCTGCTCTTGCTGAGAGTGCTTTTGAAGCTGAGGGGCCAGTCTGTAACCATGATCTTAATAGCCCCAGATTGGGCAAGGCAGATTTGAAACTCACTACTCCTGGCGCTCTCCATCAAGCATCCCATCTGATTCCCTCTGAGACACAATCTGCTGACCCTGTCTCAGGGAAGGATAACTTTGCTAGACCTCAAAACTCTGTGTTTCAAAGCATGGTTCTTGAAGAGCTAGAGTTTTCTGGTGTAACCCTTTCTGAGGAGGTTTTGGAAGTCCTTAAAGTTTTCAGGAAGACAACAAGGAAAACCTATGCTTCCAAGTGGAAAAGATTTTCCCTGTGGTATTCTTCTATACAGCTCAGTCCCTAGCATGCAGATCTGCCCATGATCTTGGATTACGTGATCCACCTCCAGTCCCTGGGCCTCAGGCCCATAATCTTTAAAGTGCATCTGGCAGCAGTGTCAGCTTATGTTTCAGCAGTTAAAGAGAAAACCATGGCCTCTCACCACATCTTTAAAAAGTTCTTTAAAGGACTTCAGCACTTACATCCCCCTATCAGGGATCCAGTCCCCGCTTAGGATTTGAATCTGTGCATTGTCAAGCTTGTGAAGTGCTCCTTCGAGCCCATTGCTACTGCTGACTTAAAATATGTCACCTGGAGAACAGTTTTCCTGGCAGGCATGACCCTCTGCCAGAAGGGTCTGTGAGCTGCATGCTGTCTGCACAGACACAAATTATATCTTCCACAGAGACAAGGTAGTCCTAAGGACAAACAGGAAATTCCTTGCTAAAGTGCTGTCCAAATGTTACCTGAACCAGTCCATTACCCTTCCAGTGTTCTTTGTAGCAAAATCCAGTTCTGGGGAGCACAGGCTCCACAGTCTGGATTTCAAGAGGGCACTCAGCTACTACTTGGATGAAACTAAGGAAGTCAGGTTCTCCCATTCACAGTTGTTTGTCACATATGGTAAAGCTGACAAAGGTAGGCCAGTCTCCAAGAGAACTATTGCTTATTGGATAGTCTCTTACATTCAGTTCTGTTACAACAAAGCTGGCAAGCTACAGTACCATCACAAGGCCTTAGGGCACATTCCACATGTGGCACTTCTGCCTCTGTGGTAGCTGAAAGGGATATCCCATTGCTGTAAATTTGTAAATCAGCTACCTGGAAAACAGTACACACTTTCACAAAGCACTAGTGTCTGGACATACAGTCCAGAAGGGATGCCAGATTTGCCACTGCTGTCTTGCAGAACCTTTACCCTAGATAGGTTCTGTACCCAGCCTCCAGAGGTCCTGCTTTGTAGTCTGCAATAGCTAATCATAGTAAAGGATTCCTGGGGTTTGAAGAAAAAATGACTCACCATAGCAAAGTTGTTTCTTCCAAAGGATCCCTTACTAAGCTTTTTTTCATTTAATATACTTTATGGAAAGTTTTACAAAAAATCTTTAAGTAACAAGAAAACATCAATAAACAACCAATACAGAAGCTTCCCACAAAGAGAGAGTACTAAATATCAGACATGATACTAAACATACAAAATAAAGAAAAATAAGAAGGGGCAGCCAGCTTAATGTAGGCTCTATGAACAACTGAGGATTTCCAAAGGAAGGAGTTGAACAAATGCTGCAGGTGAGAAAACCACAGTTTGGAAAGGTGAAACCCCAACATCCCCAAGGGGTATAACAAATGGGGCAATATGTTCATCTTAAGGATGTTGACTCTACCCCATAAGGATAGGGGAAGTGCAGACCAACGGTCTAAGTCAGCCTTGAATATTTCAAGAAGCTTGGATAGATTTTCCTTAACCATGGTCACCACTGAATGGGAGTTCTTGATTCCCAGATAGGTTAGCACCCGGGGTTCCCAGGAGAGACCCAACCTCCTGTTTATCAACCAGACTATTAAGGGGAAACACTTTCAATTTAGAGATATTCAACTTATAGAAAGATACTCTAGAGAAGGTAGCGATCTCCTGAGGTAAAGCCAGAATGGAATCCAGAGGATACTCCAGGTGTAAAAGCAAGCCATCAGTATATGTTGACAATGCATAGTGTTTACTCACCACAGGAATGCATTTAAGGGCCCTCAAGCTGCAAAGGCACTGGATACTGGCTCCAAATAAAACTTAAACAATAGGGGGGATGGGGGCACCCTTGTCAAGTACCACACTGCAGAGGAAATAAAGACAACAGGTGGCCATTGCACCAGATGCGAGCCGAGGGGGTCATGTATAAAAGTTGCACCCATTTAATGAAATCAGAAGAGATGCCAAATCTACGTAAGGTGGCAAACAAATAATTCCAAGTGACCCAGTCAAAAGCCTTTTCCATGTCCAGGGAGACCAGAATCACTTGGGATCTGCTCTTCCTGGATGCAGAAAGGAGGTGCAACAGCTTCCGGAGATGATTCCCAGAAAACCGTCCAGCCATAAAACCTACCTGCTCCTGCCCAATGATGGAACCCATAACAGGAGCCAGGCAAGTGACCAAAATCTTTGTGAGAATTTTAATGTCTAAATTAAGAAGGGAAATAGAGCTGTAGCTCTCCATCATCAGCGGGTCTTTACCAGGCTTAGGTATGATAGTGATTAAGGCCTCTAAAAAGACGAGATCTTCCATACCATTCTCAAACCAGAAGTTAGAAACTTTCGCTAGCAAAGGAGCTATCTCATTGACACAGCCCTTGTATAAATTATTAGTAAACCCATCCAGCCCAGGTGCCTCATCCTGTGCCAGATGAGAGAAAGTTTCCTTCACCTCAGCTACGGTAATAGTGATCCCTAGCGAGGCCACTGCCTGGAGCGACAAAGTGGAATGGGTGGACAGAGTCCAGAAAAGCTCTTGTGGAGGCTGGGATAGGGTCCAGAACATGGTCAACTACATAAAGTTGTACAAAATAAGCATGAAATACCTAAGCCATCTCTTTAGGATTGGTGACCACCTGGACATCCAGATGAGATCAGATTCCGGGGATAAACCTGGCCATTTCAGACTGTCACAACCAAAGGGCCAGAAGATTCCTGGATTTTTCTCCAGCATCCAAGTGTGATGCAGTGCAAGTTCAGCTTTTTGAGCTACTATTTCTGTATACTGGGCTCGAAGGGAGTGCGACCAAACCCAGTCTGCCTCAGGTGAGGTAAGAAACAAAGAGCTTTTCAAGTGACAAATGTCAGAAAGAAGCCGCCCAAGATGGGCCTTGCTTACCCTGACCCAGGTTGCAGAGAGAAGGATACACTCCCTCCAGAGTGCACATTTAAGGGCAGCCCATGGAGTGTCAGCCCATGTCACTGACCCTTTATTACAGTCTAAAAAAGTGCCAATAAATTGTTGGATATGGGAGAGAGTATCAGGGGGCTGCAGCAGCTGTGCATTAAAGTGCCATAGCATATCTCAGCGCAAACCATCACCCAGCAAGTACTGGATATTAACCGTGGAATGATCAGAGAGGATCATCGGGTGGATATCTGCAGACAAGATGCCCAGTAAACAAGAAGTGCTCACCAGAAAATAATCATGTCTGGAGAAAGTCTTATGGGGTGAGAAATAAAAGTAATACTGTCGGGTTGTTGGGTTGAGCACATGCCACACATCAATAAGACCCACCTCCTCCATAAGATCCCTGACGGCACATTGAGCTGGGGAAAGACCAATAGCCCTAGCATCTAATCAGTCTAAATGAGACTGGTAGACAAGGTTCCAGTCCCCCCCCCCCCCGAGCAAAATAGGGACCATGGAATTGGAAACCAAAAAGGGGGATAAACTGGGTGAAAAAATGGGGTGAATCCACATTCAGGCCACATACAAATCCAAGCACTATATGGCAGAGACCAACAGTACCTTGGAGAATGATATAACGTCCCTTGTGGTCCCAGAGCTCCTGCTCCAACTTAAAGGGCAGAGAATGTGCTATTAAGATAACCACCCCCTTCATTTGGAGGATACCCCTGACCCATAAACTTGCCCAACCCATTCCCGTCTAAAAAGGTGGACATCCTCCCACCGCAGGTGAGACTCCTGTAAACAGGCCACCCCTGCTCGGAACTGTTTAAGGTGGCACAGGGCCATTTACTGCTTGCACCTACCCTGTGCTCCCTTGACATTCCAACTAATGAAACAGTATTTATTTTATTTTATTAGGAAAGTCGTAAATACATCCTTTGAGCTAAAAGCTCCTTTATGAAGGATCCCCATCATACCTCATATAGTCCGCTCACACTTGCAGAGAAAATAGTATACTTTATCCAGGGGAAGAGTATGAGTCCTTCCCAGGCCAACTAGTCTAGAAGCACAATCAGGGAGGCAGTATAGTGCAGTCATTTAAGGCTCTGAGCTGCAAATCTGAAGACCTGGGTTTGAATCCCACAGCCCCAACTTGCATACTGTGTGACCCTGAGCAAGTCACTTAACTTCCCTGTGCTCCCAGGTTGCACTTGTAAACAAGCTTTCAGCTTAGTGTACCACTCCTGGTTAAACAATTGAAAAAAAAAATAATAACCAGGCCGCAGATGATTCCCCCTTCCCCCCACCTCTTAAAACTCCATTGAACAGATCCAAAACAAACAACCCCCTTCCCCCCACTATCCCCCCAGCAAACTCCCCATAAGAACCAACACCAAAGCTCAGAAAAAAGTCCCAGTAGCCAGACCAAACCAAATAGTAATCCAGGTCCTAATGACCTTACTCCCATAAAGATACCACCCGTGATGAGTAACATCCCTCACCGCCTAAGATCACCCTTCCCCCTCCACCACCACGTCAATAACACAAATTCAGAAAAAAATAATCATAAAGCAAACAGAAAGGCAACAATCATAACCAAGGCCCCTAGAATTCAGCGACCGCAGAATTCTGCGCAGAACTTGCAATCTACGGCAGAACTTCTGCGGTGCCGCAGAATTTACTCTTCTTGGTGATTTTTTATTAATATTTCTGTTTATACATAGAATCTGGTTCCCTTCCCCTCTTTTTATATCCAAACCCCCAGTATATTCAGAATGTGATATCATTGCTATAACATCATACATTAGCTAATGAAATGGCTGCATTCTGCAACAGAAATGAACAGTCACTTATCTACCATAGCTCCCACTGCCAGAGACAGTGGCACAGCACATCATGCATGGTGATATTTGCTCAACCTGCACTACAGACTATTACAATTTTCAGTCTTACATTGTTGCACTAGGGCTAACTTAAACAAAACCTTGTCAATAGCACAGACCTGTTAAGTCCATACCTCACTTTGTACAAACCTATTCGTGCCTTTAAGGTATAGAGACGTTATCTGAAATGAATAACTGGTAAAATGAATTTAACTGTCTAAATTTTTAAGAAAAATAAAGTAATTATGCCAGAAAAGTGAAATATAATAGTATGTAGACCTTTTAAAAGAATAGACCTGTTAAATAATTGCACTGTACACATTTTTGCCAGGGTTATTGATTACATATTGTCACTGGTTGATAGAATCACCTAAAAGTTATTGAGAAATGTGTGCAGAGACAGCTGTTGGGCCAGAGGGTAGCATGCTGTGTTTCTGTTCTGGCAACTCAGGTTCAGAGATTAGCTCTGGGAGCTGGCGGGGCAGCACAAGGATTGGTGGAACACATCACTGCTCGGAGCCTGGGAAGGTATGGTGCAGTGTTCTGTCACATGGTGGACACATTGTGATGGGCCGAGAGCTGTATCTCACAATTGGTTCACATGCATGTCATGGCCTGATGGTGTTACGCAGTGTGTCAGGGAAAGCAGGTTGACATGAAAAATGAGTTTTGCAATAACTCCTCTATTCCATTTCCAATGGGACCTGTATGAATGAGGATGCAAGTTCATGGAAAAAAAATGTATATATATATACACACACACACACAGAGTATCTTTCTCTCTCACCACACACACACACACACATTTGTACTATGTGTGGCAGTATCTCTGCCCTTATACAAGCATTGTTATAGCTGTTTTTTACTGTATCATGCTGTTTCTCCAATGTTGCCATGTATGTATACTGTATGTTTTGTGCTCTCCCGGGTCGTTCCTGAAAATAGGCATACTACTTGTCTAGTGTACTTACCCGGTAAACAAAAGCTAAATAAATAAATATTTGTATGTATGTTACAGATTGCATATAACTATATAAGTGATACACAGCGAGAACCTCATGAGTGATGTAGAAAGCACATACAAATATATAAGTGATAGACAGTGGAAACCTCATTAGTGGGATAGATAGCATGCATATAGAAATACCTTATTTATCACATAAGATCCCCTCTGCATGTGTCATTTATGCAACAGGCTAGGACCTTAAGGGAGAGACATTTGTGTTGCTTTTTAGCATAAAATTGTGTTTATAAGTCTGTTATTTTTTGAACTAGTGTTACTGTGCTTTCCACCATCCTGATTACTGTAACCACTACCATGAAAGTGAAGTCAGGATGACAAGCGGACACTGTGATGTGGTATTTTGTTAGTGCCGCAGAACTTCCGCAGAAATTACAAATCACCGCCGCTGAAGTTCTGCGGCAAATGGTAGTCTTGCCACAGAACTTGGTCCCACTGTGCT
This sequence comes from Neoceratodus forsteri, assembly GCA_016271365.2. Classification (NCBI taxonomy): domain Eukaryota; kingdom Metazoa; phylum Chordata; order Ceratodontiformes; family Ceratodontidae; genus Neoceratodus; species Neoceratodus forsteri. Next base: position 264,776,870 of record JADMNL010000025.1, read on the forward strand.
GCAGAATAGTAGGGGCCCTGATCATAACCCTAAAGAGAAATAAAACCAGCAGTCTCAGAGGGGAACCCCCACAACACCCCCATCCTAAACAAACAAGCCCATAAGGCAATGGGGCAGTGAAACTAAACCACTACCAGTGGCACACTCAGTATATCAGACCAGACGTGGGCAAGGAGCAGTGTGAGGGGCCCCCGAGACTGCATATAGTAAAAATCTTCTCATCAGAAGAATAACAGTTTAACTAGATTGTATGCAGAACCCCATGATTAAGTGAATATATCCCTGCTAGGAGAAAATAACAAGAAAACACCCCAACCCCCAGTCAAAACAAGGGATTGATCTCACAGGTATAATGAAAAGTTCAAAAGTTCTGGGTACAGGTAAGAGTGCTCCTTGGGGAAACATAAACAGGAGAAAGGAGCCCAGAGAAGGTAAGTCAGATGCAGCCTCAGTCCACATGATGGGTGCTCCCAATAAGAAACAGTAAGCTCCACTTAGCCAAGGGTACTTGACATGACGAGGCTCAAGTATTAGGAAGCAGTTATATGTTAGTCCCTGGGAGAACTGCTTATGGAAAACAAAAACAGGTGATAATAAGTTCAAGCCTCAACAAAAGGGGGTCGGTATCATCCACAGTGGAAAGTCCTGTAGTACATAGCCTGGCTATCAAAGGGAACCAAATAGACAGGCACAGAACACCTGATGGCAGAAAAATCAAGTCAGGGAGCATGGTAAAAGTCCCAGAGCTCGCAGCCCTCTGAGAGTCAGTCTGTAATTGTAATGAAGCAATCATGAGAGTGGTATATCAGAAAACAGATCCACACCTGGTAGCTGTCCTGTAAGGCACTAATATGAGAATAAACAGTGCAGTCCACATCCACTAAAGGAAAGTGACAACTATCTGGATATGCAGGGTTCACTTAAAAATATCTAGAAACCAGTTCTTTCATTTTCTATTAGCCTGCTCCAGTGTATCCAGGGATTTCCAGGTGCCCTCATGTTGTACTTGGAGAACAGTGGGATATTTGACCTTAAAAGATTCCCCCATTGCGATAAGTTTAGAGGCTAGTGGATGCAGCTCAGTTTGCCGAACCCTTACCGTTTGAGGCAAATCTTGGGTCACCCATAGACATCGTCCCTCCCATAACAGCTCTTTCAACTCCCGAACTTTAGACAGCACATGCTGCTTATCAAGAAAGTTCAGCATTCGAAAAATGAATAGTTGGAAAGGCACACCAGATGGTGGAGGTGGGCGTAACGAGTGGTGCACCCTTTTAATGACATTTAGGGATCCATTGGGTGAGGGACCTACAATCCTGTTGCAAAGCTTTTGCACAAACAGAATTAGATTGCTACCTTCTTCTCCTCAAGACAACCCAAAAACAAGCAGGTTATTTCGTCTGCTCTGCCCCTCGAGGTCCTCCAACTTAACCTCAAGGCTGTGGAACTTCTGTCGGAGTCCAGTGACCTCCAGGTCTAATCTGGCTATCCAATCCTCCACTAATGAGGTGTGGGTCTTGGAGTCAGCTACTCATGTTGTGAGGCTATCCACAGATGAACAGAGCCATTGGAGTTCTTCAGTGAGTGTCAACACAGATGCCTGGAAGAGCCACATCTCTTCCAGGAACTGTTCTTCCGTCAGTGCTGTCCCCGTGGTTGCAAGCTTAGTGGAGGTGGCGGCCTGCTGCCTCATCCTCTTGGAAGCCTTGTGTCTCTCCAGGGTTGGGGGAGGTGTGTGGCATGGAGGAAGATTCTTCATGTCTGTGTCAGTCATCTCCACCACCTTATTCCACTATCAACACCTTGAGAAGATCCACAAAGAGAAAAGGTAAGGTGCAGTTGTCAAATATCAGCCAAAGTATGAAAAAATATAGAAAAAAGCCCATGGATGGGGAAGGAGATAGGGACGAGATGTTAACTCCTAGGCAGCCATCAGGTGACCTGTCCCTCACTATGCCTAACATACCCAGCCTACCTCCTCTTCCAGAACCTGGAAAAGGTTCTCCAAGAATCAGTTTTCTTTCTTTGCTTATCTTGCATGAGCATTTTTTGTGCCTTTCCTCAATTGAATTTTGATGATTTTGTGCAAAATTTATGGTCTGCTATGTTATGACCCTACATGGTCTAAAGATTTTGGGGGCTTTCTGTTTTTGTATCGATTTAGCTAATCTGGTGGTCACTGCTTCCCTAGCTACCACAATAAATCTGACATTAGAGGGCAGAGTGGAATATGACAACACATCAGAGATTTGAATTTCATTCCAAGATTCTCTGTTATGCATAACATTCTGTCTCCGGAGCAATTCAAACCAGCAGGCTGATGTGCAGTAGTTAAGCATAGTGAGGGATCCCTTGGAAGAAACAACATTACTATGGTGAGTGATTTTTTTCTTCTCCACTACCCTTTCTGTAAAGAAGTTCCTTACATCCCCATTGAAACAGCCCTCCTCCCACCAGTTTCTATCAATGGCCTCTTGTTATTTTGCCCTCTCTCCACAAGTTGTGTGAACATGCCAGCCAGAAAAAAAATAGCAGAACAACTGTTAATGCCCACACTGCAATATGGAAATATAATTTATTGCACAGCGAATAAAAACTTACTGAGCAAATTGGATAAGGTACACTACAAAATTGCTAGATTTTTTCAATACACATCATTGTATTATGTTAGATAGATTAAACTGGCAAACACTGACAGTAAGAAACAATAAAACATGGTTGAAACGCCTTCATAAATACTTAACTATAAACTCGGTTCACTATATCACAAGTACTGTATTTGGCAAAGACATAAACACAGTTTTGGATTTTAAAAGATCAATTCATGAAAATAAAATCCAACATCCAAAAGTAAACACGAAGTACGATGATAAAACATTGAGATTACAAGAGGCACTATTATGGAACAACTTGCCGTTTACAGTTTGCACTTTGTTATCACCTCAAGCTTTTATAAATGCCTTAGATGAATGTTTCCCACTTGAGTGTAAATGTTGTTAGACAGAATATTATCAAAGTGTTCTTAAAATTGTTATATGTAAATTTGATTGCATGCCAAGTTTGTTTTCAATTACTTCATGTATTTTAGTGTAATCAATAGGATTTAAACACAGGAATGTCTTGTAAACAGGATGTAACAATCCTAACAACATACATTTCCTGTATAAAAATAAAATGTTATCTATCTACTGTATCTTGTGATCAGTGAACTGCTGTCTGTTTCATTTATACCCCATCAGTACTGAACTTAGCAATAATGACAGAGAAGTCACTCATTTCCAAGGGATTAATGACTGGCTGGAGGGGATTGGAGGCCGAGGCACAATCGAGGGCCACCTTCCTCCAGCTGGTTGTTAATCCAAGCAAATGACCAGCTTTGGGTTGTTACTACAATTATATATCTAATTGTAATAACAACTTTCATTTTTACTGCGTTTTTCACTTACGTAAAGGTTTTGAGATGAGTGGCATGAGCCATGCATGCCACACTGCATCAGCAGCTGGATCGGTCATTTCTAAAGCATTAATGACTGATCTAGTAGCTATTCAGCAGCCTCACTAGGCTCATGAATATTTAAATAAACTTATAATTAAAGATTTCTTTCATGTCCCCCTCTCCCACCTGGCCTCTAACATATGAAGACTCTTCACGGTCTCTGCTCATACACCTTATGTCTACATCATAAGCCTTATGAGGAAAGTGTCAGAGACCTCAATTTGTACATGCTTGAGCAAAGTAGGGAGAGAGGTGGCATGACAGGAACATTCAAATACCTCAAGGGCATGAACAAGCTGAAAAGGGCCAACATATTCTAGTTTAAAAGTAGTGCTAGAACAAGAGGACATGACATGAGACTGATGGGTGGCCGCATAAGGGGAAATGTCAGGAAGTTCTTTTTTATGGAGAGGGTGGTGATGCATGGAATAGCCTGCCCCAGGAAGTAGTGGCCACCCATTAGGTGACAGGCTTCAATCATGCATGAAACAGGAATAAAGAAATATTAGCCATAGGAAGAAAAAACTAAAGCCAATGACCAGATGGGATTACTGGCCGCTTTGTCAGGTAGCATAAACGGGCAGACTGGATGGGCCTGGCAGCCCGTATCTGCCTACATTATCTATGTATCTATGTCTTCCTCTGCTGCCCCTGGGTTCTATGTCAAAACAGTGATTGCAAAATAGCAGTCACCATAATAGCAAGTGTACATCACCAAAAAACCCCAAATGGAGGTGTCCACTCCCAGCTACGACAAGCAGGCAAAAACAAATCCTGCTCACCCTAACTAAATATTATCAGTTCCAGGGGGGTGCATGTCAGGGAAGGTTTGAAACTTGTAAAAAAATACTCCCCACTGCACCATAAAAATAGTGTGCGCCTCCTCAGCCCCGAACCCTCCCCACTGTAGCCAGTCACCCACACCACCACACCACACTGCCAACTCGGCAGCCCCTCGCCACACTACCTCCTACATACCTGCCATCCTCTCCTGTTTCCCTGCCATCCTCTTCCATTCCCCCTCCTCTTCCTCTCACCTTTTTGTTCACCCGTCGCTACCCTTTCAGGATAGCCCACATAACGAGCACTGAAATTGAGTCGCTCATATTCGAGTCGCTCAATTTCAGTCGCCGTTTTAATGGGATACCCTGCCCCTGAATCATCTTTGTGGCCAGACTGCAGCAGCTACTGGTCAGCAGTGTACTGCCATTGGTTGGGGATGGCATTGGGCACTGGTGCCACAGCATCCTCTTTGGTGGGCTAAGGGAACTTGCTTCCGCTGTAGAATGCTGCAGCATGCAGTTGAGGTCACCTGATGGACTACAACCATACCAGGGGGAGAAGGAGGAAGGAATCAGAGAGAAACCTGATGAACAAATAACCCATGACTGTCAATATGATTTAGGTCCAGTCAGAGGTCGTGCTCAGTGGTATAGGCTAGAAGTGCTGCTGTGAGGGTGAGTAAGCACCCAGAAAGATACAGCCCACTCTGAAGGAGCTTGTGTGACAGTTGTAAACAGTCAATATAAATGGTGGTGCTCCACTCCTGCTAAAAATGAAGCACTTGTCCATGACACTGTACTGAAACACACTCACTATACATCATCGTTTCAATGCATGGCTGTGCATGGGGGTCCAGGTGCAGGCTGCAGTCTGCAGGCTGCAGGATCCTCCTTATGTGCCATCCTTTTGTGCATGAGGGGGAGTTCCTGCAGGAAATTGTGGTTTTCATCACCAACAGGGTATTGAAGTCACCAAGATGGCTTATTCTTGGTAACTTTAACCCCTGGGCTGATGACAAATGTTCACACTTTGCTCAGGATTTCCTCCAGAGTACAGAAACTCTGGGCCTTGCGCAAGTGATTGCTTCTAGAACCCACCAACACGGCCACACCTTGCACTTGGTATTCTTGCTGGGGCTTGAAATTAATGATCTTGAGATTGATCTGGTTGCTTGCTTAGACCACTGCACTGTCAAGTGTAGTTTCAGGGGGCCCCCCCTTGTAGTCCATCCCTGTGTAGGTTTTCTAATTCTTCCCTTTGAGAGGGCTTCACCCAGAAGGACTATTGGAAGTGCTGGACATCTCAGAAGTGTTGAAGGCATGTGCTGGGGGACCAGAGAAGCCAGTGGCAGCCTATAATACAGCCATTGCTGAGGCCTTTGACCTCTTAGAATGGGCCTGTGTATGCCAATTAGCATCATGCCTTGGCTCACCCTAGTTTAATGGTGAGCTGAGAATGATGAAAACCAAGAGGTGAAGGTTGGAGCATTGTTGGAGAAAATCCAGGATGCAGGGGGACAAACTGGTTCTGATGTCTCATTATGGTGAGTATCAGAAAACAATTACCTGTAAGAAGGAGGCTTTTCTGTCTAGGGAGATTCCTGTTGGGAGGAACCAACCAGCTCAGCTCTTCTGGATGGTAGACAGGCTTTTACATCCAGCTTGTCTGGAGCCCATTAGAGTTTTTTCATCTGCGAAATGTGAGGAGTTCACTTGGTTCTTCTCGGACAGGGAGTCCTCTATTAGGGCTTGTTTTTCCTCAAGTGGGCCATCACAGCCCAGCAGTGTGGAACCTGGGAGTCAGGGTCAGGTTCACTGGTCCTGGGGAGAGTTCTGACCAGTGAAGATGAATGATGTGTGAGGTGATCTCTGAACTGCTGCCAACATTTTGTAACTTGGATCCAGGCCCAACGCGACTACTGGTGAGATGCCTGGGGGCAGCTAGGTCTGGTGCTCACTGAGATTGTCTGGTGCTCCTTATCGGGTGGGGGAGTGTTCTGAAGTCACTGAAAAATGCTTTGGTGAAGCTGCTACTGAAAAAGCCATCTTTGGACCTGGACATCTTGGTGAATTATTGACCTGTCTCTAACCTCCCCTTTTGGGAAAAGTTATTGAGAAGGTCGTTGCACTACAGCTCAAGGCACACCTCACCATCTTTAACATATATGAGCCCCTCCAGTCTGAGTTTAAGGCAATGCACAGCACAGAGACTGCGCTGGTTCAGTTGCACAGTGGCTTGCTCTGGGCAAGGGACAAGGGAGGGCAAAGATGAAAAATCTGGAAGTCTTTCAGGATAATGGGCTGTCATTGGAGACTCAGGTGGTGGTGGTCAGGAGTGCCTTTTACCATCAATGGAATATCAGCCGGATTGTTACCTGGTGGGTTCTACAGGTAGACACAGACTCACACAGAGACAACAATTTAGGTGCAACCCACTTGTTAGTTAGTGGGATATTTATTTCAGCATAAACAACACTCAGCACCAAGAAAGAAAATAAACACAGAAAACAAAAATAATAAACAAATAAATGACAAAATCAATAGCTTTCTATAGCTCTCTTTATGGAACCTCTCTCCATCTAGGTCAGGAGGAAATGACCCTATCTGTCAGTTACCTGGGAAGGTAGGATTTAAGTGCCCGCCTCCCTGATCAGGTGGCCCAGCATCATTTCCAACATTAAAACATGTTTAATATTGATCTAAAATTAGTTTGAACAGCATTTATACATTCCAAATGCTTAAAGAATCCCTCTTTAGTGCTTAAAGACAGAAAATAAACCCTTTTTAGAGAAATTTAATGACAAACAGGATTTCTGAAGTTGATTGACAGTTTGGCTAGTTTAAAACTGAGCCACTAGGGGCCGCTGATCCCATATAGTGACCTTCAGAACATACTAACATACTAAAATGCCAGCAGAATAGGCCTAACAGTCTTTCGTGTCTGCTCGTTTGGTCAACCCCCACCCTGAGAGCAGACCTTGCTGCCCACCTCTCCCTCTCTGGCTTCTGCCCTTCCCAGTCCCGGATATTCTCACTGCACTGGTTTTTGCTTCCAGAACCTTTCCTCTGTACCTGTCCCACCCCCTCTTGAACCCCTCCACCATTTCTGCCTCCACCAGCCCGCTGGGCAGTGCATTCCATGGCTCCACCACCCTCTCAGTGAAGTAGCACCTCCTTCTTTCTCCCATGAATCTCCTCCCTGACAGCTTCCACCCATGACCTCTAGTTCCCCCCCCCCTTCCTTCGGAGCACCCTGACTGCTCCTCCCCTATTAACCCCCTTCATGTACCTAAAGACCTCTAATCACTGGTCCCCTGGTCTCTCTCTTCCAATGTGTATATTTAGCTCTTCGAGCCTCTCCCCATAGGTCCTATCCCCCAAGCCCCAACTCATTTTGGTTGTCCACCTCTGGACCCTCTCCAGGAGTTCAATGTCCCTCTTTAAATGTGGCCTCCAAAACTGCATGCAGTACTCGAGGTGCGGCCTCACCAAGCAATTATACAGTGGGAGTATCACTTCCCTCCTTCTGGAGGTGAGCCCCCTAGTGATGCATTCAAGCATACTGTTGGCCTTGCCACTGCCCTCCTACAAGTCTCTGAGTTGTTCATCTTGACATCCACCACTACCCTCAGGTCCCTGTCAGCCATCGAGACTTTCAGCATTCCCCCCCAGGTGTACTCTGGCCCAGCTTTCTGGCTCCCAGGTGCAGTACCTTGCATTTTCCTGCATTGAACCTCAGCTTCTGCTTTCTAGGCCACCTTTCCAGAGTCTCCAGGTCCCCCTGTAGGGCCACCCTCCCCTCTTCCCCATCCTCCACTGCCCCCAGTTTGCGTCATCTGCAAAGAGACTCATCTCACTCCTGATACCCTTCCTTATGTCAGAGACATAGGCATTGAACAGGAGGGGCCCAAGGACCGATCTCTGAGGGACTCCACTAATGACCCTCATTGGGGATGAGAGTATCCGCCAACCATGACCCTCTGGGTCCGGTTCTGGAGCCAATTTCCTATCCATCTGATCATCTGGTTCCCAACCCCCATTTCTCCCAGATTATCCAACAGGCCCCTGTGAGGAACAGAGTCAAACGCCTTGCTGAAGTCAAGAAAGAGGATGTCCACTAGTCTACCTAGGCCCAAGGCACTCGTCACCCAGTCATAGAACTCCACAAGGTTTGTCTGACATGATTTCCCTGAGACAAATCCATGCTGTCTATCGTCCAGGCACCCCAACTTTTCCAGGTCCCCCCCCAGTCTCTCCTTGACAATGCCCTCCATCACCTTGCCCGCCACCAATGTCAGGCTGACGGGCCTGTAGTTCCCTGCCACCTTTCTTGATCTCCCCTTGTGGATAGGCACTATATGCGCCACCTTCCAGTCCTGGGGCACCCACCCTGTCCTCAGACAGATGCTGAAGAGCTCCGCCAGGGGTTTCTCCAGGATATCCGCCAGTTCCTTCAGCACTCTGGGGTGCAATTTATCCGGCCCTGGTGCTTTCTCCATTCTAAGGGACCTGAGGGCTTCCCTCACTCTCTCTCTCTGCCATGATTTCCACCTCTACTACCTCATCCCCCTGCTTTGCCTTCCCCCCACCTGCCAGTGATGCCCCTCATCCCCAGACCCACCAATTGGTAAGGGTCCCCCCTCCTCAGTTTCACCATCTCCTCCCATATATGATGCAGCACCCCCATCTTCCTTGGTGAAAACTGAGGCAAAGTACTCATTTAGTACCTCAGCCTGCTCCCCCGGGTCTTGTGCCCATCCCTCCCCTGTTTTAATCGTGCTAATCTGCCCCTTCACCCTTCATTTTTCCCCAATGTATCTAAAGAACCCCTTGTTCCCTCTCCTAATTTCCCTGGCCAGGTTATGCTTCTTCCTTGCCTTAGCCACCCTCACCACCCTAGTGGCCCTTCTGGCCATCAGCTCGTACTCCCCTTGGTCCCTTTCACTCCTTGAGCACTTGAATTGCCTATAGGCTGCCTTCTTTCCCCTCACCACCTCCTGAATCACCTCCCTGGTCCACCAGCAGGGTTTTTGGGCCCTACCACATTTTTGTCTTACTCTTGTGCATCCTGCTCCCCCCCGATGATTTCCCACCTACTGTCAGCGTCCATGTCTGGCCCAATCCCATCCAAGTGTTCCTTAAGGATCCTTCCCATTTCCTTGAAATCTGCCCCCCAAGTCAGTTACCTCTGTCTTTGTGCAGCTTCTACCCCTCCTAGGTTCAGGCAGAACCAGACCGTGGCATGGCCGCTCCCCACCAACAGGTCCCTTACCTCCAGACCCCCAGTCTTGTCACTGTCTGCCAGGACCACATCCAGTATCCATTCCTCCCTGGTCGGTTCCCCCACCTGCTGAGTTAGGAACGCATCCTGAAAGATATCCAACAACCTCTGTTCCCTGGCCACCGAGGATGTCATAGTCTCCCAGTCTGTTCCTGGCATGTTTGAGTTCCCCAACACCACCACCCTTCCCCTTCCCAATCTGCAGTGTCTCCCAACATCTGCCACCAGACTCTCCTCCAGCTCCTCCGCCAGTGCAGGGGGTCTATGCACCACTCCTATTTTTACTCTTTTGCCACCCCTTGTTATCAAGGTGACCCAAATCGTCTCCATAGTTCCCTCCGCCTCCTCCGCTCCTCCTATGGCAATGCAGTTTTTGACTATTATTGCTACCCCTTCTCTCCCCCCGTCCTTCCTGAACACGGTGTAACCCTCCAGGTTCAGGTCCCAGTCGTGCCCTGCAGTGGCCCAGGTCTTAGTGACCGCTGCCACATCCACCTCTCCCTCAGTTAGCATCGCCTGGAGCTCAGGCATTTTATTGCCCAAGCTCCTGGCATTTAGCAGGACTACCTTCCACCCTTTCCCCTATACTTCCATTTCACCTGCTCATGTTCCTGTGGGGATTCTGTCTTCCCCTGGTCAGCACCTTACCAGTCGGCCTTTTCTTGCATTCCTCCAGCTCCCCAGAGGGGGTGGAGACAGAGTCCCTCCTTTACTGGACCCCCCTCGACAGCCTTTTCTCCCATCCCTCCCCCCTTCACAAGTTTAAACCCCACCTTTCACCAATGAACCCCTCTATTTTCAACTTAAGGATTTCTTCCCTCCAAATTGAGATGGAGCCTATCTCTAGCATACAGCCCCTTATCCTCCCAGGTCTCCCCCCAATCCCCCATCAACCCATATCCTCTGGCTCCACACCACTCCCTGAGCCACTGGTTTATCACCCTAATCTTCCTCTTGTGTTCCCCACTAGCCCTTGGTACCGGCAGGATTTCCGAGAAGGAAATTGTGCATCCTATATCATGACAAACCCTGGCAAGCTCCCTGAACCTTGCCTGTATCTCTAGCTCACTATTTCCCTCAATGACATTGGTACCCAGGTGGACCAGTATGTCCAGGGAACCTCCACAATCCTTTGCCAGCTGATATACCTCATGCTTGGCCCTGTGCACTGTTAGTCCAGGGAAGCATTTTGTTCTAACCGGGCAGGCTTCTCCCTCCCTATCCCATTTGATCCCCCTGATCATGGAATCACCTAACAGGAGCACTCTGGCCACCCCTTTTCCTCCATTTCCCCCCTTCCATGTCCCTCATCCTTTCTACCGGCCCTTCCCCCCAGCTGGCTCCTTGCTCCTCCCCCTATCTGGGTGCCACCTGCCATGCCCTCCTTATTTAACCTGGCCACTCCTTCCCCTCCTGGAACCCTGGACCCTGGAAGAGCTTCAAGCAAACAGACCTCCCCTGTTATTCTCCAGAAGCAGCCACAGAACTTTTACTTTCTATCAGCAACCTGGACAAACCCATTTTTAGGTAAAACCTTGAAAGAGGTATTCCCTTATTTATTTTCATATCATTATAATATCACCATTATAAACAGAACACGATTGTACTTAAAACTTCCTATTATTTTAAAAGGAGAAGCTGTGTTATGGAAACTAGAAGTGGGAGCTTCTTGAAATACCAAACCATCGGGAGCACCGACGGTTTAACATGACACTAACTGCACTCCACAAAGCAAAACCGTAAAATAAGGGTTTATTTTAAATATATATATATATAAATATAAATATATATATATATATATATATATATATATATATAAAATGTAAAACATCCAGGAAAGACTGTTAATACAGTCTTTTACCTCACAACAAAAGAGGCTGACCAAAACAGCTTCAGTGACATTAGTCAAACCGTCGGCTGAAACTGACAAACTGACAGCTGACGCTTTCCTTGGATATTATGACAAACAAGGGGCTTCTCCTTACATAGGAGCTTCAAATACCAGTGATTGCAAAAGAGGCATAGGTCTCCTTCACAGAAACTACCTAGGAGATAGGGAAGCATTTAAAAAAAAACAACGGAGCATGATCGCTACACGAGGGTGTGCATGATCTTGAGGACTTCGCGATCGTGCGAACAGTCATGCTAACTACAATAAAGCGCTCACTTACCAACAACAACTGCTTATCACAAGGGGGGGGTTTTAGGGACTGCTGGCAATTTCTACCTGAACTAACCAGGCATCCCCTTACTACTGTTTATAGGAGGCAATTACTTCTTTTGCTTTGCAATGATACTACACACCATAACAAATGCAGCACAAGGAATATGAAACAAGCATTTGTCAATGCCGAACGTTCGCATGCAGGTATTTGCAGTGGTGTTTGGCATGTATGGTGCTTTACCCTAATGCCCTGTGCGATTGCTGGTATTTGCACAATAAATTTTCAGCATGACCTTTTTGTTACCCCCATTGTGTGCTACATAGGCGGAAACACGTTTTGGGCAGGATGTGAAAAATGACAGCTGTACTGCTCATCAGGAAGTGTGGTAAAATGGCAATGTTGAAAATCTGGAGTGGAAATATTGAAAATTCGCAAACCTAAGAGCGTGCGTGGGAACTGTGCAATGCACGCTCGTAAAACAGTCATTGTCAGGAATTTTTTCACCAAATTGTCAACATTGGCATTTTAAAACCTCTGCTAATGAACAGTGTCACTGTGATTGTCTTACTGTGTGCCATACATTGATTTTGCACACTGACTGCGCAATTGTGCACTACATGGGCGGAAACATGTTTTGGGCAGGATGTGAAAAATGACAGCTGTACTGCTCATAAGGAGGTGTGGTAAAATGGCAATGTTGAAAATCTGGAGTGAAAATATTGAAAATTCACAAACTTACGAGCGTGCGTAGGAACTGCATGACGCACATTCGTAAAACAGTTATTTTTAGGAATTTGTTCACCAAATTTTCAACATAGCCATTTTAAGATCTCTGCTCATGAACAGTGACACTGTGATTTTCTTAATGTGTCCCATACACTGAGTTCACACAGCGACTGTGCCATTGTGCGCTACATGGCCGGAAACACGTTTTGAGCAAGATGTGAAAAATGACAGCTGCACTGCTCATAAGGAGGTGTGGTAAAATGGCAATGTTGAAAATGTGGAGTGAAAATATTGAAAATTCGCACTTATGAGCGTGCATAGGAACTGCGCAATGAACACTCGTAAAACAGTCATTTTTAGGAATTTTGTCACAAATTTTCAACACAGCCATTTTAAGACCTCTGCTCATGAACAGTGTCACTGTGATTTTCTTAATGTGTCCCATACATTGAGTTCGCTCACGGACTGCGTCATTGTGCGCTACATGGGCGGAAACATGTTTTGGGCAGGATGTGAAAAATGACTACTGTTCATGAGGAGGTGTGGTAAAATGGCAATGTTGAAAATCTAGAGTGAAAATATTGAAAATTCGCGAACTTACGAGCCTGCGTAGGAACTGCGCAACGCACGCTCGTAAAACAGTCATTTTTTGGAATTTTTGCACCAAATTTTTAACATGGGGTTTTTGGGACCCCTTCTCATGAATGATGTCACTGTCATGATGTTATTCTGGCCCGAAGGGTGATTTCCCGCAGTGACTGCGAAATCACCCTTCGGGCCAATACGCCATGACAGTGACATCATTCATGAGAAGGCTCCAAAACCCCATGTTGAAAATTTGTGCAAAATTCCAAAAATGCCTGAGATATGCATAAAGTTGAAACCCCTATCTAGCCTATTATACAGCTTACCGCATTTCTCAGTTCACGGTCGGCTTTGAAGAGTGCAGACGTGTTCCCGTCCACCAAAGATTGTCACGCCGAGCTCTGGAGGTAGTATGGGGTGGGGGTGGGTAGGCTGGGTGCGCAGTGGTGGGTGCGGGTTGTGGGGCTGGGAGACTATGTGGACCGTTTTTCTTAACAGGTTGAAAAAAAAAGGACTACGGGGATGTTTGCCACACTGGGGTGGGCTCCGAGTGTGGCAGGAGATGGCTAGGGGGACCGAGGAGCCAACGGGATTGGGCACCCCTGCCGCAACCACATGGGGGCCGAGGAGCCGAATAGGATTGGGCACTTCGCTGGCAAAACGGACGCTTGCCACGCTGGGTGGGCTCCCAGCATGGCAGAAGGATGGCTTGGGGAGCCGTGGAGCTCATTGGGGGATTGGGCACCTTGCCGGCAAACAACATTTGCACACCAAAGCTTTGTGAGGGGGCGGTGACGCTGGGGAGCGCTGTGACGTGGGGTGGCGTGATTTTAGGAAGCAGGCATGTTTATGGTTTTCGAAGCAGAAGACCACCGCTGTCACATAGACCTCCCACACCCATTGGTGCAGGACTGCCACGCCTGCTCCAGCGGAGCAGTGGATTGAAGGGGAGAGGCACACCTCAAAGTGTGCTACTCTCCCAAACGCCTTTATGCATGCTGCTTAACGTAATAAAAGGGAAAGGGAATGCTGCTAGTTTAATGTTCACTTTTTTTATAGCAGACAATCTGCCAAACTACATCTCACAGATATGCTGGAGAAACTAATAAGGACCTGGAGAAATACAGAGAAATTTTTAAAGAGGGGATAAGAGAGGGGAAAAAAGGGTTGTTGTAAGGAGGTGGCCTGCCCCCATACAGAAACACAGGGATAGCTATAAGAACAAGCATTTGTCGATGCCAAATGTTGATTGCGTTGGTGTGTTGAGCTCGCTCACTGCCCCTCTGTCACTCGCTCAGTCTGTTTCTCCCGGTACTGTAGGCTGCTCTGTTGTACTGGGCTCCTGCCTGCAATGGCACCTTGTTCTACCCACTAGGAAATCTGCAGCTGTCCCGACCGAGCTGCGTTGAGGTGGCTCACTCCACCTCTCTCACTCGCTCATTCTGTTTCTCCCGCTGCTGCAGGCTACCATTTTCTACTAGGCTCCTGCCTGTGTTGGTGGCTTTTTCAGCCCACAAAGAAATCTGAAGTAGTCTTGACACAGGTCTGTTGAGCCTGCTGACTCCTCCTCCCTCACTCACTCATTTCGTTTCTGCTGGCACTGCAGGCTGGCCTTTTGTACTGGGCTCCTGCCTGCATTGCCGCCTTTTTCTGCCAACAAAGAAATCCTCAGCAGTCACGATAGAGCTCCATTGAGCTTGCTCACTTCCCCTCTCTCACTCGCTCATTGTGTTTATCCCGGCGCTGCAGGCTGCCCTTTTGTACTGGGCTCCTGCCTGCGTTGGCACCTTTTTCTGCCCACAAAGAAATCCACAGCTGTCCTGACAGAGCTCCGTTGAGGTTGCTCACTCCCCCTGTGTCACTCACTCATTCTGTTTCTCCTGGCACTGCTGTCTGTCCTTTCATACTGGGCTCCTGCCTCTGTTGGTGCCTTTTTCTGCCCACAAAGAATTCTGCCGCAGTCCCAACAAAGCTCTGTCGAGCTCACTCACTCCCCCTTCTCTCACTCGCTCATTCCGTTTTTGCCAGTGCTGCAGGCTGCCCTTTTCTATTGGGCTCCAGCCTGCATTGCCGTCTTCTTCTGCCCACAAAGAAATTTGCAGCAATTACAATACAGCTCCATTGAGCTAGTGCACTCCCCCTCTCTCACTCGCTCATTCTGGTTTTCCCACCACTGTAGGCTGCCATTTTGTACTGGCCTCTGCGTGCATTGTTGACTTTTTCTGCCCACAAACAAATCTGCAGCAGTCCCAACAGAGCTCCGTTGAACTCATTCACTCCCCTCCCTCACTCGCTCATTCTGTGTCTCCTGCCACTGCAGGCTGCCCTTTTGTACTGGGTTCCTGCCTGCATTGCAACCTTTTTCTGCCCACAAAGAAATCCACAGCAGTCAAAATAGAGCTCCATTGAGGTCGCTCACTACCGCTCTGTCACTGGCTCATTCTGTTTCTCTTGGCGCTGCAGGCTGCGCTTTTGTACGGGGCTCCTGGCTGCATTGGTACCTTTGTCTGTCCACAAAGAAATCCACAGCTGTCCCGACAGAGCTCCGTTGAGGTCACTCAGTCTCTCTCTCTCTCACTCACACGCTCATTCTGTTTGTCCTGGCGCTGCAAGCTGCCCTTTTGTACGGGGTTCCTGCCTGCATTGGTGCCTTTTTCTGCCCACAAAGACATCTGCAGCAGTCCTGATAGAGCTCCGTTGAGCTCACTCAGTCCCCCTGTCTCACTCGCTCGTACTGTTTCTCCCACTGCTGCAGGCTGTCCTTTTGTACTAGGCCCCCTGCCTGCATTGACGCCTTTTTCTGCCCACAAAGAAATCTGCAGCAGTCCTGACGGTGCTCCACTGACTTCGTTCACTCCCCCTCCCTCACTCGCTCTCTCGTTCTATTTCTTCTAGTGCTGCAGGCTGCCCTTCTGTACTGGCCTCTTGCACTGGGGCCTTTTTCTGCCCACAAATAAATCCGCAGCAGTCCCGACAGAGCTCAGTTGAGCTCGGTCACTCCACCTCTCACTCGCTCGATCTTAATCAGTCCTAAACACTGATTTCCCACAGCGACCATGCAATTCTCTGGCTGGAGTGCAAAAACATATTTTAGGCAGGATGTGGAAAATGACAGCTGTACTGTTCATAAGGAGGTGTGCAAAAATGCCACTGTTGAAAATGTGGCGCGAAAATATTACAAATTTGTGAAGTTACAAGGCTGCATGGAAACAGTTCAATGCATGCTTGTAACACAGTCATGTTATGGAGTTTCGTCACCAAATTTTCAACATAGGGATTGTAGGACCTCTGCTCATGAATACTGCCACTGTCATTGTCTTAATGTGACCCGAACACTGATTTCCCACAGCGACCGTGTTATTCTGCGCCAGAACTGGGAAAACACATTTCGGTCAGGATGTGAAAAATGACAGCTGTACTGTTCATAAGGAGGTGTGAAAAAATGCCACTGTTGAAAATCTGTCATGACAATATTACAAATCTGCGAAGTTACAAGGGTGCATGGAAAGTGCGCAACGCACACTTGTAACACAGTCATTTGATGGGTTATCATCACCAAATTTTCAACATAGGCATTTTAGGACCTCTGCTCATGAACAGTATCACTGTCATTTTCTTAATCTGTCCCAAACAGCGATTTCCCACAGCGACCGCCATATTCTGCGCCAGAAATGCAAAAACTCATTTCGGCCAGGATGGGAAAAATGACAGCTGTACTGTTCATAAGTAGGTGTGGGAAAATGGCAATGTTGAAAATCTGGAGTGAAAATATACAAATTTGCAAAGTTATGAGCGTGCATGCAAACTGCACAACACACGCTCGTAACACAGTCATTTTATGGAGTATTGTTACCAAATTTTCAACATAGGCATTTTAGGACATCTACTCATGAACAGTGTCACTGTCATTTCCTTAATCTGTCCTGAACATGGATTTCCCACAGCGACTGCTCTATTCTGCACCAGAACTGTGAAAACACATTTCAGCCAGGATGTGAACAATGACAGCTGTACTGTCAACAAGGAGGTGTGAAAAAATGTCAGTGTTGAAAATCTGGCATGAAAATATTGCAGATTCACTAATTTACGAGCGTGCATAGCAACTGCGCAACACACACTCATAAAACAGTTATTTTTTTGGATTTTTTTCACTAAATTTGCAACATAGGCTGTTTGAAAGCCCACCTCATGAACACTGGCACTGTTGTTTCGTTAATCAGCACCAAAAGGTGATTCCATGCAGTGACCTCAAAATCACCTTTCGTGGCCGATTAACGCCATGACAGTTCGAGAATTCATGAGGAGGGGTCCCAAAACCCAATGTTGAAAATTTGTGCCAATATCTAAAAAATGAGGTAAATATGAGGAGGGGTGGGGAGGCAGGTGCACAGTGGTGGGCATGGGTTGTGGGTGGGGGGCAAGGGAGCGCTGAGGAAAAGTTTCTTTAACAGGGAAAAAAGACGTCACGGACCGTTTTAACTTTACAGGGCATGTGGCATGCTGGGTGGGCTCCCAGTGTGTCACCGGAGGCTTTCTTTTGGGGCAGCAGTAGCCGATGGGGATTGGCGCCCTGTTGGCACACAACAAAGGGGGGTATCATTATGCACACGAGGATTGGGCACCCGTCGGCAGACAATAAAAGCGTGGAGTGGGGGTTTGCCCTAATGCGGCGGGGAGTGGGCTCCCAGTTGACAACAGGAAACACGGGGCTCTGAAGCTGATGGGGATTGGGGCCCCGGCCAGCAAGTAAAACATGGTGGAAAGGGTTAATATTGTTTGTGAACACAGTGGCAAACTGCCGCCATGTTCACAAACAATATCAGTATGTGAAGATCCCACCCTGCAATGATGGGTCACTCCCTCATTGCAGCGGATGGCTTATGCTGCAATGATGAGGCGGATCCTGATTGCAGCGGCTAATTTGTCTCAAGTTGGTGGCAAGGTTCCAAACTACTGTCACCAGCAGCATGCCACAGCATTGGGGGAAGTGGGACAAGTCTTTGCAGGCTGTGGGGCATTGGCCACAACAGTGCCGCGCCTCCACAATCTGCTTCTGAGCAAGCTGTCCCAATATGTTTCTTGTGCTGCGCGCAATCAACGTAAAAAGAAATGATAGTGGTTGCAACCAAGAGACTAGAAGAGAAAGAAGGTCCAAAGTCTCAGTGGCAGGGACTGACCCTGTCACATGGATTAAGCCCCTTGTACCACCCAAGGACCTGGCCATGCTGGTACATACATTTGTGACTTTGAGGCTCAGCTACTGCAATGCCCGATACCTTGAGGTCAAAGGATATGGGTTACGACACTTGCAGCTGCTTGCAGAATACTACAGCCTGGCTACTGACAGGCCTTTCTAGGCCCTGTTATATGTCACTGGTGCTGCGTGAACTGCACTTTCTGCCAGTGACATGGTGTATATCCTTTAAAATGGGTCTATTGACCTACAAGGCCCTACACAGGCTGGGCCAGGCTAACTGGCAGGGGTCCTGCATCCTCCTGCTCCTCGCTGCCCACTCCACTCTGCTGAGAAAGGCATCCTGGTAGTCTGTAGGGTGAGACTAAAATCATCTGGGGACTAGGCATCTGAGGTGGCCCTGGTCATTTGGAATTCCTTGCCTAGGACTTTGAGGGAGGCCCCCTTGGTGGAGGCCATTAGCTGGAGTCTGAAAACATTTCTATTCATGCAAGCATTTGGGGTTTAATTGATTCTGATCAGCTATATATGCTTATTTGTGATTCTTTTATTTGTATGTATTGGGTAGAGTCTAAATATTTAGGTATTTTATGTTACTTCTTTTGTAATGGCATTCTGAGCCTCCGGGGGAAGGGTGCTATAAATAAACAAAGATTATTTCTGTTACTATAATTCAACACTCAGGCAGAAATAAGGATGCACAATTACAATTCATTGAGCTAGTCAACTGAAGGAAAACACACAGCGCCTTGGATACCCCAGCACTTCGCTTGGCTTAAGCTTTGTCAGTGAGTGTGTTTCACCCCAGTGTCATGGACAAGTGCTGCATGTTTAGCAGGAGCAAAGCACCACCATTTATATTGACTGGTTAGAACTGTCATACAAACTCCTTTAGAGGGCACTGTATCTTGGACCTTACCATCCGTAAGATGGCTTGGGCTCTAAGGACTTCCATTGGCCCTGGAGGCAGCTGACAGTGGATTCTAGTACCACCCCACTGGAGCCCCTGCCACAGAGGGGAGAATGGTGGGAGACGTCAGAGAGGGAAGGGACCCAAGGTGGACAGGGGATTAATGGGCCTGAACAGGGCACCTCCCTGATGAACATGGCTTGGCAGAAAAAAGTTCCATGGAAAGAAGAGATGAAGTTGTGAGGGAAAGGCAGGTGCTACCTGACATTTATAGATAATTTGTATTTAAAAAAAAGACTGTGGTCTGGATTTTCAGTAGTGGGCCACACCTTCCTGATGCATGTCACGCAATTGTGTTCAAGGTGGTATAGCTTTCTGGCACAGTTGCTGCAATCTGTAACAAATATGGTGCAGCAGGCATTAAAAAAATGGTGCATGCATATATAAATATATTATAGTGGCACGGTAGTGCCACTATAGTTAGGGTTGAGGAGCCATGTACATGTTAAACCCAACATTTTGCACCTTAATAACTTTGCAACCGTTTGACAGATTTGCCTGAAATTTGGAATATATGATCAAGACACATACGTCTTGGGATCTGCCAAATTTTGTACTGGTCACATATACGGCTGCGGAGTTATTAAGCGTGATCTGCGCATGCGTTTACGCTTTTCTGGAATTTTACTGTCATCTCTACAGGTCACACGGTTCTCGCGACCAGTCCTAAATCTTCAAGAAACGTGCGGCCGGGGTCCCCAATGTGCCTTTTGAAGATTTCGTGAAAAAATATTAAACGGTTCAAAAGTTATGCAAAAAACAAGTTCCCATTATAAGTTAATGGGAAAAGTTAACAAAAAGTTCGACAGTGTCGCAAATGCAGTTTTTACTTTCGCAAATGGCCCTTTTACTGTCGCAAATCTGCCATTTTGTTTTCAGTTAATTATCAGAAAAATGCTTGGCATTTAAAATTGAGACCCTCTAGCAACCTAATTATTTTTGTATTCACCTAGTCGGACCCTGAGGATGCTAGCCATGTCTTTATTTTGGGTTAAAACACCCCAGAAATATGTTTTTCAAATTTCTGGAAAAAGTACTTTCGCAAAGTACTGTCGCATTTGCGACACTGTTGAATGAATTTGCGAAAGCTTTCGCAAACTTCGACAGCACTTTTCTAGGCTGTGGGAAAATGACAATAATTCTTTGGCACCCTGCTGCAAAAGAACAGTTTGGTGTTTTGGCCTGAAATTTGAAGGGAACGCAGCTGACATCTAACAGATGTGCCTTTCAGTATTTTGTTGAAAAAATATTACAAGGCGGCCAAGGTACGGCACTCCAAAGTTGACGCTTTTTCCCATAGAATAACATTACGGTGTCCAACGCAGTACAGGAATCCTTGGGCACCCTGATGCAAAATAACGGTTTGGTCTTTTGGGCTGAAATTTGGAGATAACACAGCCAACATCACACAAATGTGTCTTTTTGTGGTTTGGTGAAAACATATTCCAGGGAGCCAAAGTTATGGCACTCCGAACGTCTCTTTTTTTCCCATAGGATAACATTACGGCGTTCGCCGCGCCTTTCAGGGCCCGTATCTCGGAAACGGTGCGAGATACGGACTTTTCATCAGAAAAATGCTTAAGTGCAAAACTAGCCAGGAAAGTCATAAATCATATGACTTTTAAATTTTTCTTCTACGTCGTACGGTTTCTGAGATATAAGCAATTTAGTATTCCAACCCCTCATTTTCTGCTCCGAGAACCATTATTATGCATGCATTCTTTGTACTTACTGTCTTTCTTTATGCAGCTTTTGGGGAAAACCAGCCTGTGTGCTTACATTACTGTTACCATTACCGTTTTCGCCTGCGGTTCTGTTCCCGTTTCACTTACCGTTCACTTCTATGCCACCATGTGCGTTACCCTTTGGGTTTTCATTTGCGCTTGCTTTTGTGTTGTTTTTAACATTTCTGTCTACACTACTGTTTCTCTTTCTGTTTCACTTTGCGTCACCATACGCATTACTATTTGCATTTGTGGGCACAATGTTACTATGTGACAAGACATCATGTGGCTTCGGGCCCCGTGCTCTCGCCGCCGCATTACATTCACTGTTTCTCGTTATCATTCTCAAAAAGAAGGGAACTTAGAGGCAAAACACTCTGTTTAATGCATTAGTTAGGGTTGTTCCACACCGACAAAAGTGAGGAAATTCGGTGTTAGGGTTGAAAGCCCCCCTTGGCCCCCCCCGCCCACACCCCAACGGCATCGAGGTCGCATTAGGTTGTCGGTCCTAACTCTCACCCCATTCTCCTACACCTCTGCTTCTTTACACATATGATGGGGTGAGAGTTATGCCGACAACGTAATGTGCACCCGATGCCGGTTGGGGGTGTGGGCAGGAGGGCCAAGGGGGCTTCAACCCAAACACCGAATTTCCTCTCTTTTGTCAGTGTGGAACAACCCTAACTAATGCATTAAATGGAGTTTTTTGCCTCTAGTATATATATATATATATATATTTATTGTTTTATTTTGTGAGATGAATTGCCACAAACTGTGGAAACTCTCGCAAAAACTCAAGAAGTTCTGAACCTAAGGTGCTTGCATTTGCAGAAATGGGATGATGCTGATGGAGTGGAAAGTCAGCACGTGTCATTGTCCTTCCATTTGTAAATCCGGTCTTATATGTCATTACTAGAGCTGGGCAGAATTTTCAAATGCTGCTTCCGAAATTGCACAGAATTCCATCAGAAGCTGAATTTGACATTTGTGCCCTGCCCAGTGATTTTTCACTTGAGTAATATTTGTCACTTTACTCTATGTGGTTGCTTCCTCCTTGTAATTGTACAACGTGCACTGCTGTTGCACTTGTATCTCTGGACCTCTTTGCAAATGAGCTCTTACTCAGTGAAATTTTCCTGGTTAAACAATAAAATCAATCAGTCTTGTACCAGCAGCAACGAGGGGTTTCCACTGCCAGACTGATTTGGATGGCTCATCCTATACTGGATGAACTCCTGTTGCTGGACTCATCCGTGAGAAGGTAATTTGTTTTGGAACACTGGAGATGGGCTCCCAGGGCCAGAGTGATCTTTGGGGAGGGAATTTGTTCCCTGGAAATAGGGATGGGATTCAGCTGCTTGATGCATCCTTCCTTGTGTTGGTGAAAGAGGGGGTTGCTTGGCTATACCGGCAATGGGTTCTGGGTGTTGTACTAATTATGTAGGGGTGGGGGTGGAGGTGGGGGGTTGTTGTAATCTTGGTTTTGCAACAGCACCTGGGATAAGCTCCTGGTGATGCTGGGATTTTTGTGTCCATACTTCATATGTCATTGGTGGGGGAGGGTTTTTAATGTTTTTAAAAGGTATATGCATATATGTTTTCCAGAGGAGGGCAACTAAAATGGTACAGGGTCTGCAACAGAAGCCGTACGAGGAGAGACTAAAGGAGCTTAATATGTATACCCTTGAGGAAAGAAGGGAGAGGGGGGACATGATAGAAACTTTTAAGTACCTCAGTGGAATCAACAAAGTCCAAGAAGGTAGCATCTTTCAGAAAAAGAGAAGTGCAAGAACAAGGGGACACAATTTAAAGATAGAGGGGGGCAGTTCGAGCAATGTGAGGAAGTATTTTTTTCACAGAGAGGGTAGTGGACGCATGGAACAGCCTTCCTGAGGAGGTTGTGGGGTCTAAAACTGTGGGGAGAATTCAAGAAAATGCATGGGACAGACATAAGGCAATTCTTGTGGGGGGTAGGAAGAAATAGGCTATTGGTTAACTAGGATCTGCGGCCTATCCTGTAGGTAGGGAAATGGGCAGACTAAGTGGGCCAAGTCCTTATCTGCCTTCAAAGTCTATGTTTCTATGTTTCTATGTTGGCAAGGAGCTCAAATGATCCATCCTGGCATGGGGTCATAATGTTGCAAGACATTATGCTGCAGCAATATACCGCATTGCCAATATAGGGCAATATATTGCGAGCAGCATAAGTCTTTTTTTTTTTTTTTGCAAGGGGCAGCCACACCCATTCGGGGCTGTGTTCCTATCTCCAACTAAAATAACTAACTCAAGCACAGTTAAAATTGCATAAAGTGCTAAAATGAAAAATCCATGTGTCTGGGACCGAATCAAACCCAGTCCCAAATGCACTGCCTGCCTCCTTTGCTGCCAGTGGCCCATCCTGTCGAGCCACAGCAGCTGCTCGCTGGACCCCTATCCCAGCAGAGGTCTTATCCTCTGCCTGGGAGAGTGAGTAGGTGCACTACCATGCATAAGCGCTTTCACGGTTTTGCATCCTCTCAGTCTTCCCTACTGCGCTGTTCCTGTTGCACGATTTTGTCTTACGTTGTAGAGCGTATGACAAAGGGACCCAGCAGGATCCAAAGACACACTGTTGTTCAGAAAAATTGAATGCCAGTTCTTCTAATAATTATTTTGGTCCACCTATTCACATTTAATGTTGCATTGCTTCAAAAGCTACGTTATCTAGGCAGTGACCCATACCATTTAACTTCAATGTCCTTTATTTGGCAATTGCAGTCACCTTGTTTTTATGACTGTACATCAGTCTTTTTTAATTTCATATCTGTAGACCACCCAGTTTGTATTAATTTGCATAATGTATTCTCTGTTCTGCCGGTGGGGATATAGGAAGCTGCAGTTAAATGGACCCCCCCCCTTCCAAGCCACAAAACACTGTGTGTGAATAGGTGTACAGAAATAATCATTAAAATAATTGGCATAAACTATACTGGGTGAGAGCATGTCCATACCATTCTTTTACTTTTTATATGTGTATAGTATATGTTGGCGTTATTAGTGACATATGTTCATTTTTTAACTAGCCTTCACTTTTACTCCATGGCAAATGAACACAGCAGAATTTCTGCTCCAATCCAGCTAACCCACTCGCTTGCAACCTCCATTGCTTGGACAATACTGCTGAATGTACAGTTTGTTAAAATAAAACAAAAAACAGGACTTTTCCCAATACAGCAATCAAAATGGCTGACATTCAAAACAGTGCCCGCTGCTCGCACTTACCCACCTCCTAAGTCCTGACCTCAAGTGCTTACTTAAACTCTGTGCACTTCTCATGCACCCTTAGTTTATGAAAGCAGCATATAGTCGCTGAAGCAAAATTAAATGCAAAGCAGAATTTTTACCTGTATTTTTTGTAGTTAGTACTCTTTCTCACACTGCCTCAGTGGCCCTCCCTTCATACCAGCCACCACAGCCCCATTACCCTGACTTTGCTCCACGACATTTCGTCATGCAACCACACCATAGCCTGAGTGTTCATTAGGTGCAGGGCTTGCAGGAGGCTGCAATCATCTAGCCAGCTGGAACACTGTTTTCCCTAATTTTCTCTCCCAGATGAGTGAACATGCAATGCCACCCAAGACTGCCCCATGCACGCTTCCATATGCAGGATGTCTATGGTTGCCACTCCTGCGTTTCACCCTGTATGATGGCTCCTGGTTGCTAAGCCCCCAGTCATCGTTAGAGGGCAGATTTCCACTAGGCACCTCATCTCCTCTCCCCGGGAGATGACAGCAGTCCTCCAGGCCTCCATCCTCTCCCTCCCCAACCGACTTCCAGCCAACTGTGTCTGCTCCCACACCCAGGTCACCAGCATGGTGGCAAGAATGGTGTCCAGTGCCACAACCTTCCTTGCCACTGGGCCAGTTCTTACTTTTACCTGTGTTAAAATTAACTTACAAGCTATAAACATATCAATCATTTTACAAAGCCAAATATTACAAATAAAAACAGTCTGCCAACAATAGAACTTCAGATAGGCACACTACATCAGTACTCACAGTATATTTTACATTATAACTCTCTTCTTATAATCTACCAGTGGAAGGATTGATTTACAAATGCAACCAGTTTTTTGAAATATGTTTCTATTTTCTTGAAAATTTAACACAAAGACAATTGTCTAAGTGCAATAAGACTTTAGGGTATGAGATTGGCCAGGAGTTTTCCCCTGCTATAGACACCTGACACTTTGTTAGATTTTCGATAGAACTAAGCACATTTCAACTGTGTTATTAGGAGTTTTACAACTGTGTTAGCTGGATTGTAATTTCTACTACTGTTTTAAAGTGCTTACACCTCTTCTGTCTGACTGCTCTTCCAGCAGCCCCCATCCAAGCACTCTGCCTTGGTGCCGATAAGTCTAACTACCTTTTTTTTTTCCATTAGCAGGTTATACAGACCTACCACTAGAGGGATTCTTGGTCTTCTACATAAATCACTGTATTCATTCGTGGGCAATATGGCCTGCATTATCATTCTACTTCTTTCCCGGTGCTGCTACAAGGGGACTTGAGTCTGAAAGGTGGATGGCCACTAACTAAGCTGTTCCTGCTCTCCTTGTTCCCCTTTCTGCTGTATTTTCTTATCTAGGTTTTAAGTGAGTACCTAGGTGGGCAAATTACTTGCCTAGAATATATTGCACTAATACAAATCACGAGACCACTCAATCTGGGACCATGGCTCTCCTTATTGTGTTTTTATTGCTCCTAAGGTGCAGAGTTTTCAGCAATACAGTGCAATTTTAAGTACCTCAATGCAATTCAGTTCTCCAATGTACCTTATCAATACCTAATGTTATAACAGTCTACCGTGCAGACACTATGTCATTCTCCTCTCCCCTTTTAGCCTATTCCCCACGGTTAGCCTACACCCCCTTGCTACTGTCCTCCCCTATGTCTACCCAAGCACTTGCATTGATCATGATCAACTGTCATTACAGTGGTGCCGCCTCTTGCGCCAGCACGATATGGGTTCCTGAAGAAATAAAAAGCAGTCTCCATTCTTATAAGCTCCTTAAAGAAAGTTATACTTCTGCTTCTTCTCTGCTCAGGAAATGTGGAGCTCAACCCTGCCCCCACAACTTACCTTGCCTATCGATTTTGCTGAAGCCACAGGTCTCAAATGATGATGGTCAACATTTTAAGCCTGCCTAAAAACTTGTACAGCTGCAAGCCTGGGCTGCACACGTTAACCCAGACGTTATCATAATTACTGAGTTGTGGTTAAAAAAGACGAACACCAATCAACAAATATCACAGCAGGGCTATAATTTATTTAGAGCAGATAGAGAGTCTAGAGGTGGGGGTGTGGTTATCTACGCCAAATCTAAGTACTTGGTCACCAATATTAGTTGTAAATCTCTAGCCAAGGAATTTGAGTTAGTTTCACTGAGCCTTCATCTCCCCTCCTCGGAATGTATCACTATCCTAGGTGGCTATAGACCCCCGTCTGGTGGTGATGAAGTCCTTAATCTTTTGAAATCCATGTTCGTAGATGCAAAAACTGAAACAACATTTCTAGGAGATCTAATATGGACTGGCTGTCACCTAAATCACACAGCCTCAAATCCCTTTGTGACGAGCAAGGTCTTGGGCAATTAGTTAGTGAACCTACTAGGAACAACACTCTAAATACTGCCAACAGTTCCATTCTAGATGTGGTACTAACCACCCATCCACACAAAATATCTCATTTGGCAGTGTTTCACAATGACATGAGCGATCATGGAATTGTTGCTTGCATAAGATCTCAAATTAAGACCCGGCCGCAACCCATCTTTATAACAAAAAGATCCTTTCGCAAATTCAGTGCAGTAAACTTCCTATCAGACCTGAGCATGATCAGATGGCAAGACCTTTACCTAGCCAAAGATGTCAACAAGGCAGCTTGCATCCTTAATGACAAACTCACTACAATAATAAATAAGCATGCCCCTTTCATCAAAGTAAGATGTGGAACAATTCCAACCCCTGGTTCACCTCGGATCTCAAGGCAGCCCTTATGGCTCGAGATAAGCTCTGGGCTAAAGCTAGACATTCCAAAGAATCTTCGGATTGGCAGGCATTTAGAACAGCCAGGAATAACTGTGTGAAAAACTTCGCCTGCTAAAGCTAACTATTATATTTCTACTCGAACAAGCTAAAGGTAACCCTCATAAAATATGGAAGACTATCAAAGCTATAGAAGGACTGCCCATGGCCCCTCTGTCCCAACAAAGATAGTTGCAAGTGGCAAGATTGTGGAAAACAAGTCCCTAATCCTGGAGGAACTTAACTCCCAGTTTGCCACAGCTGGATTAGCTTTGACTCGTCACCTTATGCTGGTGCTGCGGTGAGCCAGCATACCCCTCCGCCACATCTAATCCTGCACCAAGCCCCTTCCAACTCTGTGAGATAACACAAAGTAGAAGATTCTCTTCTTAACTTAGACACCAAAAAGCACAGGGGCGATGGCTTGGAACCCTTTTTCTAAGGTCAGGCTACGCCCATCTCACTGCCCCAATTCTCCACATCTTCAATCTTTCCATTACATCTGCTACTGTGCCGTTCTGCTGGAAATCAGCACATATTCTCCTCTATTTAAATCTGGTGACCCATGCGATGTAAACAACTATAGGCCTATCTCCATATTGCCTATCCTTTCTAAAGTTCTCGAAAAACTGATCCATATTCAGTTAAAATCACTTGAAACCTTCTCTCTCATTAACCCAGCTCAATCTGGCTTCCGGGCTAATCATAGCACAATCACTGCACTAGCAAAAGTAACCAATGATTGGATCTCTGCTATAGATGCTAAGAAGGTAACTGGTGCAGTCTTTTAGGACCTCAGCAAAGCTTTTGTTACTGTTGATCACAAACTATTAGTCAATTGCCTTGCAAAGTTGGGTGCCACATACCATACCACCCAGTGGTTCTCTAGCTACCTAACTGGAAGATTCCAAAAAGTAAAGGCGGAAGGCTTTTTTTCTGCTGCCTTGCCAGTTGCAAGAGGAGTCCCCCAAGGATCCATCTTAGGCCCTATCTTGTTTTCTCTGTACATTAATGACTTAGATGCTAACATATCTACGTCCAATCTGCACTTTTTTGCAGATGACACTGTGTTGTATACTTCTGGCTCATCGTTATCTGAAGTCAAGGGAGTGCTTCAAGCGGACTTCGCACAACTTGAGCATAATCTAATAAAGGCAAAGCTTCTGCTCAATGCTAAGAAGACTAAAGCGATGATATTCTCCCGCAGTGCTGTCACAGGTCCCCCCAACACCCTTGCCCAAGACTTCATTGTCACCACGCTAAATGAGCCTCTGGAAGTTGTAACCAAATTTAAATATCTAGGTATCTGGATCGACAATAAATTATCTTTCAGTGACCACGTCGAAGATGTCTCTAGAAGATTAAAAGCAAGGTTAGGTTTCTTCTACAGAAATAGGCCCCTTTTCCCCCTTGAAACTCGAAACAAGCTTGTACAGGCCACTTTTCTCCCCCTACTCGATTATGGCGATGTAATCTATTCCTCCACCACTCTTGCAAATCTAAGTAAACCAGACATCCTTTATCACCGTGCGTTATGGTTCATTACCAACTCCCCTTACCGTTCGCACCACTGTGACTTTTATGCAGCTGTTGGTTGGACATCCCTTACTACTAGACGCCTGCTCCATGCTGAGCTATGGACTCTTAAACTGCTCCTGCAGAAATTGCCAAGCTATCTCTCTTTCCTTATTAGTATCTCACATAGTGCATACTCGTTAAGAAAATCTGACTTTATTATGCTTGACATACCAAGGACGCAGACTTCCTTTGGTAAACGTGCTATTGCATTTGCCCTTCCCTCCATTTGGAACCAATTACAAACTGTACTGAAACTAACTAGCACAGTTTCAATAAACTTCTACAAATCGCTAAGTTCAGCCAAAATAAAAGACACCTGTAACTGTCATTAAGTCTCTTCCTTCCCCATGTGTGCCATATTTATCCACTGGTAAGGTATAATTGATTTGTCATATTAACTGCTTTCCCTTCTCCTTCTACTCCTGGCTTTATCTTTGCTTACGCTCCACTGCTACTCTATCAAATCACTCCTCCCCTTATCAGTTGTAGACTGTTGTTTGTTCTAGCTGCCAAAATACTGTATATGTATTGCACACACCAGTCATCATGTTTCATTTATCAGTATGCAACCTGTAAGTCGCTTCCCTGTCTCATATCAGTGTTTACCACCTGCGGTCACCCTATGTGGTACCCTTGTATGTATATCCAGCCTGCATCATGTAGCGTGCATTTCATGTATATACTGTTATTACCTATCTGTGTTTGTACTTTAAGTGTTTATGTCACAGGACCTCCTTGTGAATGAGCTTGCTCAATGGAGTTTTCCTGCAATAAACTTGAAACTTGAACTTGAGATGTTGAAAGGTATCAGAATTCCTGGGGCTGAAAGGCCCTCCACCTGAAGCCCCAGGCCTCACTATGCCCCTGGAGGTGCGAGTATCCCCAACATCCACACCCTGAGTCGTCTCTTTGCTTAGAAACTGGCCTCTCTTCTGTACAGGTAGATCATGATCTCATTTTACAAGGGTTTTTGAGGCACAATTCAGTCCAGATTATTCTTTTCAAATTAAAATTAAAACTACCATATATTTATATATTGTGATTATCCCCCATTTACAGTGCTGCCCTCATTGCCTGGATGCCTTTCCTGTCCCATCCTTTCTTTTTCTAGAACTCACCTACTGCCTTCCTGAAGGTCCACAAGGAAGCTCCTGCAGTTGTGGTGGATTTTATCAAGGAGAGGTGGATAGTGCCCCCCCCCCCCAGGTCTGGCTAATGTGTGGGAAGTGGCCTGTTGTATCTGTGGGGCTCGAGAGAACCAAGAACAATTACAGTTTTAAACTGAACTACCAAAAGTGTGAACTTAAGGCTAACTCCTTCTTCCCTGCCAATTGCTATGATTAAATGTTTTGCAGTGTTACCTGTGAAGTGCGTGGACAGTTTTTTTTTAAAAAAGCTTGGTAGCAATTTTTCAAAACTTCGAAAAATGCATATTTTCATAAAGACTGCATCACTCTCACACACAGCTGAGAGTAGATCATAATGAAAGTTTTAGTGGTTGTAGATTCTAGCATCATATAAAATACATTCAAATGTCAGCATAATCTGTCATTGGGAGTCTGCAATACAAGCAGGGGGTTTTATAGAGAGATTACCAGTGAACCCAACTACTAGTGTTGCTCAGATAGTAGCCTAGAAATCAGGATGCCAACAGATACCTCCCATTTGGCCAGATAGTTGCTGAGGTAGGACAGTAGTGCTATCTGACCATGGATCCTACCCTCTAGGATCCAGTGCATGGATCCTACAAACGTTGTGGATCCTTTGGATCCTAGCAACAGATCCAGCTTGGATCCTAACTATCTGACCTAGGATCCCTGGATATGACCTAGGATCCATCACTGTCTGGCCCCGGATCCTAACTATCTGACATAGGATACCTGGATCCTAACTAGGATATCTGGATCCTAACTAGGATCCATCACTGTCTGACTCTGGATCCTGCATCTGTCTTCGGTAGGCTTTATAGTAGGATCCTATTTAGGATACCAGCACTATCTGACAGATAGTGGTAGGATCCTCAAAAGCACTATCTGAGCGACACTACCAAATACTATATGGGAATGTGACTACACATCCCTAGATTTGCAGTGCAGTTACCTGGCACCAGGTCAATACCACACAAGAAAGATAGCGCGACATTAACTGCGCTATATAGAGTGTGCCAGGATTTACAGCGACAGGGGTATAACAGCAGTAAGGAATTACCATTACCCCTGTTGCTGTACGCTTTTACTATGAAGAGATCAGGTTGCCGTGTGCTGGGTGCCTGGTTGAGCCACTCCCGTGGTGGAGTGGCTAAGACACCAGTACTTGGTGGGATCAGAGACCTGGGGCTGTGGTTCTGTTCCCCCCAGATCTCTGAGTGCAACTCCTTTTTGCGGTTATTTTTTTGTATTTAAAAATGAAGTTTTCCCCCTCCCAAGTTTTCCCCATCCCTGAAGTCCATCCCTCCCCTGAGTTTGTTATTTAAATTCTCAGAGGTGTGAGTGGTGATGTCCTTCACATCGGGGGGTGCAGAGGGCAAGGGCCCACCTCCCACAAAAAGACAAAAAATCACATTGTTTGCTATGGCGTGTGCTGTTTGTGTTGTGGTCGGTGTTGTTACTGACCTTATATCAGAGCATGCCCTTCTGCTTGCAGCATTAATTGCTGCGTGTTTTTTGTTTTAGGAGACATGAACCCATGCCCAGTTATCTATATGAACACAATAGGTATGACTTCAACATGTCATTAAATCTGTGCAGAAGGCCTGAATTCCACCAGCAGAATTCATGCAGAAAAGCAGTTGCACTTCCGAAACACTTTTCGGTGTACCTGGAAAAAAAGGCTCAGGAATAAAGGTCTCCAGAAAAAAACATCACTGGAAAAAAAGGCACAGGCCCGGATATTCAAAGCAGTTGCACATGGCGCAACTGAGTTGCAGCTGTGCAAGTGCGGAATTGTGCCAAGGAGCCATATTCAGCGAGAGCCAGTATGCAGCGCAAAATCCATCGCACCGATGCGCAACTATAATGTATGCAGGTGCAAGTGCAGGGGGCATTTCCATGAATATCTAGTGCAGTGGCATATTGAACCGTGAAACCATGGCACAAGTGTGGAGTAAATCGAAGTTGCTCTGAGCAGACTTGTTCCTATAAATACAGGGTGCAAACACACAGACAGCAGTTGCGCCAAGGGTGAGAGTGAGAAGGAGAGGTAAAGAGTGACAGACAGAGACAGAGAGAGACAGACAGGCAGACAAAAGTCTACTCGAAGAGGGACAGGGACAGAGAGGTGGCCTGGGAGAGGGAGAGAGGGACAGAGAGAGAGAGAGACACACAAACAAACACAAACCATGTACCAGGGTGGCACACAGCCAGCAGCCAACCACCCAGGGGGCCAGCGAACAGCAAGGACCATTGCTAGTGCACCCTTCTTGATGGAGGCAGTAATGAGGGGTGTGAGGGGGCAGGAGGAACAGTGACATGGCCGAGGAAGGGCCCGTCGGTGATATGCCCAACACAGGTGGTACCATGCCCACATCACCTTTGAGAACTACAGTGACATTGAGATCATGGGCTGGTACCACCTGATCAGGGCCATTCTGAGGCAGCTCTATGAGCTGTGCAGTGAGGAGATGCAGACACCTACCAGATGGAGCCACGCCATGTCCGTGGAGATGAAGGTGACTGCCGTCATGTGCCTGCTCACCACAGGTACCTTCCAAAGACCAACAGGGGACACCACAGGCATATCCCAGTTGGCCATGTCCTGCCTTCTCACACAGTTCCTTAATGCTCTGCTGCCATGTGCTTCGCGGAATTTATCCATTTCTCCAGCACACAGGCGGAGCGTACAGCAACCATGCAGGACTTCTACAGGGTGGCACGCATGCCTGGCATGACTGGGGCCATTGACTGCACCCACATGGGCATCCACATGCCATCTGGCCCTGAGGATGTGGCACATATCAACAGAAAGGGGTGCCTGAGTGTCAACTGCCAGGTGGTGTGCGATGCCATGGGGCGTATCACCAATGTCTGTGCCACACACCCTGGGAGTGCACGCGACACATTCATCTGGCACAGCTCTGTGTGCTGTGCCACAGGTTTAAATGTGGGGACATCCCCACGGGCCACCTAGTGGGTGAATATGGCAAGGGCAAGGGGCGATGGGCAGAGCAGACCTGGGGATGGGGGTGGGCACGGTATGCATGGTAGCATGGGTGCCAGGGACAGGCAAGGGGTGCAGCACAGAATAGCGAAGGGCTAACCATGTCATTCTCCTCACAGGTGACAGTGCACACATGCTGAGGCCCTGGCTGCTCACCCCCTACCGACGCCCATCGTCCCCAGCAGAGAAACAGTACAACGAGGCACACACCAGCATGTGCAACATCAACAAGCGTGTCTTTGGCATGTTGAAAGCACAGTTCCTTTGTCTAGACAGGTCAGGCAGTGCCCTACAGTACAGCCCCTAGAAAGCCTGTGGCCTATTCCTGGCTTGCTGCATACTGCACAACATGGCCATTGACCATGGGATAGCTGTTGAGGCTGATGAGGGTGGCCAGTCTAGTGGGGACGACAGAGGCAATGGGCCAGAGGGTGCTGGACAGCTCCCCCCAAGTGGAGGGACCCCTGTCTGCTGCAGCAGGCATGACACTACCGTGACACCATCACACAGGAGCACTATGGTGCACACAGGTAGGTAATGCGGTACACATGCATGGACCACGCAAACAGATACAGCACACATGCAGGGGTGTGCCTGGCAATGGGCATGCACACACAGAGGCATGATGCAGGGGTAGGGGAGTCAGTGGCACAAAACCACACACCGTGCCACACACATACACACACGCACCCACCCAGGCATTGGTATGTGGCGTGAATCAGATGCATTGCAACAGTGCACAGGTGCAACCGGAGCTAGATTGCCCTCATCACGCCCATGTCACACAGTCCAGCAGCTGGGCAAGCACACACAGGCAGCATGTGGAGCGACACACAGGCATGACACCAGTGGTAAGGCACACACACTGCCCATGTGCGCACAGAGCAGCAGCTGCAGACTGTAGTCAGGGTGACCTGCAGATCAGGGCTGATGCACGGTGCCATGGCCACCATGTCCACAGGGGTGGATGTGCTGGGGGCTGATCGGCAGCCACAGGCTGTGCATCAGTCGGGGGGTGCAAAAGCCCCTCAGGAGTAGAACTATGGGACCACGACTGTGTCCTTGCTGGGGTGTGCAGCTGCCCAAACATGCCAGCCCTGGGTGTGCCTGGGCTGCCTACATCAGAGCCCAGCATTGACTGTGTTGGGGTCACCCGATGCCAGGTCTGTGGGGTGGACAGCGCACTGTGGGGGGTCACCTGTGCATGGCCATGCCTGTAGCAGCCAGCAATGCAATGCCATCCATGATTGCACTGACAATGCGATCCAAGGATCCAGTCATGGCCTCCTGCATGCATTGCATCCCCACCAGGATCTGTGCAATGCCCCTTTCCTGCTGCTCAACTAACTGGTGCACCTCCGCATGCAGTGCATGCACCCCAGTGGCAAGCAGCATCTGTTGCTGAATGGATGCCCGCAGCAGCCGGGTGTGCTCAGCCAGATGGTCAGCATCCTGGGGCTCCCGGGTGGGATGCCGTTTCTCTTGTGGTGACTGGCCATGCTGCACAGCCCCCCTCTCCGGTGGACACTGCACGGTGGGGTCTGCAGGAGGAATGGGCACCGCAGGTGCACCGCTGGCGGACCCTGTGGCTGGCTGCTCAGTGGCACCCACAGCCTGCTGCCATCACCTGTCCAGCTGCTGTACACCGCCCTGCGCCTCCATGGCTGCACCACCACCACCGCAGGGCACAGCCATGGCAGCACACACCACTGCACCCACAGTGGTGGCAGGCAGCTGTTCCGCCGCTGGCAGAGTGTTGAGCGCAGTACCTGTGTCTGATGCCAGCAGGGATGACACACCCACAATGTCATCCATGCTGTCCAGGAGCTGTAAGTAGTCCTCATTGGAGTCAGACCCCACTCCGATCTGTGTCTCCACACACAGGACACCAAGGCTGGCATCCTGCAGGATCACATCCAGGGCCTTGTCCAACCCTAGGTCCAGGACATCCACTTGCACCGTGGTGCTGAGCTGCAGCCTGTAGGGTCCCCAGATGCCCGTGAATGTTGAAGGCTAGTCCTCTGGGGCTGTACCGGCATCCATGGGTGCTGCTGCTTCAGGCGCCCCATCCTCTGCATGAAGGCGTGCTGGTGCTGCAAGAGAAAATGGCATGTCAGTGATGCAATGCCCACATGTGCCCCCCCTGTACACTGCCTCTGCATATGTCCTGCAGCATGGCATGCATGTGGGTGTGCACACCTGCACATGACATGCATGATGGCTGCATGCACGCCACCATGCCCATGTATGCACCCTCAGGGCCACCAGCTGTGCATGTCTGACATACATACCATGCAGTGATGGGCTGCCACCCATCTGGAAGGCTCCTACAGACACACCCTCCACCATGGTGTGGTGCATGGTGGCTGCCACCAACTCCTCCTGTAGCGTCAGTGTGGGTGCATCTGCTGGCTCTCCTCCAGTGGTAGTGCGGGACACCCTGATGGCTGCCACCTTCTCCTTAATCCACCGCTTGTCTGTATCAACCTTTTTGTGGAACACCTGTGCTGACTGCTAGTGGCTGCTGTGCTGGTTCATGTACGTCATCACCTCCTCCTATGCACCAGCCCTGGACTGTGGTGTGCCCGTGGCACCACTCAACAAGGCCTCCCTGTCCAGGTAGGCCTCAAACAGGGCATCAGTCTCAGCCTTTGTGAAGTTGGGCCTGCGCTTCCATGCAGGCCCCCACTCCTCGCCCTTCTCATGTGGTGGCATGTTGCTTCCTGTGGACATGGACAGCACAGTGTGTCAGTGGCAGCATTTCCCTGGTCCTTCTCACCCTGCAGTGCTGTCTGTTCCCAGTGTGCTGTAGCGGCATGCACCACTTACTTACCAAGGTTGCAATACCGGTCTATAGCCTGTGATGTTCCATAGCGCTTATAAGGTGCAACGCATGCAAATGAGATTAAGAGCAACAGTAATGACATGCTAATGCACCCACTGCACCACGCTTTGGCTGATGAGCTCATTTGCATGTGATGTCTGAATATCGAGATATTGCACCATGCGCAATGGGATTGCGCTGGAACAAGTCATGGCGCAATGTGCATACATGCATGGTGCGCAGGCCTGCAGTGCGCATGCAGGTCATGCTATCATGGTGTCACCTGTGCACCACACATGGACAGCATGATGCAGAGGCATTGCACATGATGCACATGGCCAGCTATGCGCATGGTCGCGCATGGAGTACCGTGCCCTATCGCACACATGTGCACTGTGCAATGGTGGGTGACCTCTGACCCCTGGGTAAGCCCTCCGTGATCCTGCTTAGCCATGCCCACTCTGTGCATCTCCGCCCGTGCAATGGGTGAGCACTGCGCATTCTCCCACGCATCACTCAACAGGCGCATGTTGTGGACATGTGCACCTCCTCCCTCCATTTTTGTCGGTGAACCCACTACAGTAAAATGGTGCAGGGAAGAGGCAGACATGCCCCTAACTGGTTGCTGGTAGAACAGGCCAACCTTGTGGCCTGTGTGGAGTCCCATGCCCCCCAGATATTTGGGTAGGTGCCCCTGCAGCAAGCAAGGGGCACTGTGTGGCAGGGGATTGCTGCCAGCCTGCAGCACAGGACCAAGGTTCCCAGGACTGGTGAGCAATGCAGGCACCGCTATGATGACCTCATCAGGTGGGACCTGGACAGGCTGAGGAGGCTTCAGGCAAGTGCCAGGCATGGGGCTGTGCCACAGCCAGGTACGTCATCCCATGTTGCATGTCTGCCCTGGTACTATACTGTGGTGTTGGCTTGGCAGAGGGGTACACTGTCATCATGTGCATCATGCAGTGGCATTGCCAGCTTCTGCTTGCATTGTGATGCAGCCGTGCAGGTGTGTGGGACGTGTCTGGCAGGAGCACACCCTTAGCACAGGGGTTGGTGGGGGGCAGCTGCTGTAGTTGGTTACTGATGTGCACCTGTCTCCTTTCCATTCCTAGGACCAGAGGACCACAGGCAGGCCAGGGTTGTGGCAGTGCAGATGGGAGCAGTGCCCCATGATGGTGGTGGGCCAGCACCAACGGGGCCGCAGAGGGCAGGTAAGCACTGTTATGGTCCTTCGCACTGTACGTGGGGGGTGGCAGGAGGGAGTGGGTGTGAGCATGGCTGCCTGTGCCATGTGCAGTGGCAGCTGTGTGTGTCGCACTGTGTGTGGTGCATGCCACTGTGGCTCATCCATTGCACATGTGTGCCCGGCTGTTGGTGGGGTGGGCGTGTGCCCAGCTGCCACCATTGTTGCTGTGGTGCTGCCGGTACAGTGTGCCATGTGACTGTCATTGCGCAGTTGTGTGGCCATTGTGCAATGAAGACCACCTCTGTGCAATGTCATGGTGCACCAAGTTGTTGGCTGGAGTTGAACCACCCCCCCTGCAGGTGGCTAATACGGGCCCTCCAGTGGTGTGTTCCCACTGCCCATTGCACACTGTGGGTGGGCATGGTTCCTTGGGTCATTACACTGATCACCTGTCCTGTTCCTTGCTGTAGATGTCCGGCGGCCAGTGTGCAGACCCCCAAGGAGGATGCTGAGCCTCCTAATGTGGGAGACGCTCCTAGTGGTGTCCTCAGTCCTGGAGGTGGTGCTGGCGATGAGGTGCATGATGGCAGTGGAGAGGCAGAAGCAGCATAATGCCAGGGTGGCCGGACAGGACTGGCAATGAGGATTCCCCAGTTTTCCCCTGTTTCCTCTGTTTAACCTTCCCCTACAGTCCCCCCTCCCATTGTACAGTCCCTGTTCCCTGTCCCCTTCCCTCACTGTACCTACCCTTTCCCAGCCCATTTCTTTGTATAGTTTACTTAAATATATATTTTTCGGACATACTTGCCTGTGTCTATGCTGCTTTGCAGGTGGCGTGAGGAGCCATGCTGCAGTGGCCCAGTGTCTGTCTGTGTGGTGTGCATGACCAGGGGTGCGTGTTGTGCATCCGTTGTTCGCTGCTGTGTGCTGTGGTGTGTCCCACTGTGGTGGTGGTGTCCATCTCCTGGGTCGGTGGCTGTGCCTTGGGGTGCCCATGGGGCTGCTGTCAGGGGTGTGTGGCGGGTGTGTGCGTGGTAGTGGCACACGGCCATGGTCTTTGGTTGGGTACTGTCCACACACTGTGTTGGGGTCCTTTGCTTGGCATTGTGTGGGCTGTCCCATGTGGTCTGCCACGCTGCCTGCAACCCGGCACATTCAGTGCCTACTGTGTGGGTTCCTGTGTGCCTGTGTGGTATGTGTATGCTTGGCTGCATGGTCCTGGGTGTGGCCTGCCATGGTCTGTGAGGGGGGACATGGCCAGCAGCCTGCCAGGGGGGCTCCCTTGGTAGCCCTCCATTGACTGTTGGCACCTCCTGTCGCTTGCTATCTGTGCCACTGTTGTGTTCTGGGGTCACGTGTCTGGGTGCCTGTGTGTGCCCTGTTGGTGGCGGCCTCCTGTTGCCTGTCATTGTGCTTCCATGGCTCTGTCCCTGGGTCTGTTCTCTGTGCCCTGCCCCCCCTCTGTTGCTGTGCTTCTCTGCTCCAGGGTTGCGCTGGAGCATCTCTGTTTGTGCCATGGTGCACCTCTGTTTGCGCCATGGCGCAACTCTGCCATATTCAGTTGGGCTGCGCTGGTGCAGTTTGGCCTGCTCAACCTCTGAATTTGGCTCCGGTTGCACCATGGCGCATCAGATTTGTGCTGTGCCAGACTTGTGCTGGCCTTTGGCGCATTTCTGAATATTCAGGCCTCACAGAAAATATGGCAGATGGAATGAACGTCACAGGGAAAAAAAGGTTCTGATGCTTTGTGAAGGTTGGTAGGTGAAGTTTTATAATGTATTGTTTGTGATAAACTTTTGCAGGAGAGCTATGAGATATGTCATGTCCTGTGTCTTTCTTTCAATTATATTCTGGATTTCACTATTGCCAGATGGTGATATATTGTTTGGTATTGTGTTTGGTGACTTTTCGAGTAGTGTTTATATATTTTGCAGAATAGATCACAAATGCGGTCCGCTATATTTTCTGAGCTATAAAGTGCACATGCTGCAGGTGGCTTTTACTCTGACTGTTCATTTTTAGGTCTATTTACTTTTAAGTATTTGTCAGGGTTTTATTTAACTCTAAAAACTAATTAGCCTTTTGCTCATAAAAGTTCTAAAACATTGTGAAAATGCATAGCACTTGCCTCACTGTGTTTAACAAACATAACACTTGCAGAAAACCTATAAATGCTTTCTGTACAGTTAGTATTGCACAAAGAAAAAAACTGCAAATCAATTTTTTAAAACCCTGATTTGTTGCAACATTTATGACTGCTGCGTTGTGTAAGTGCCATTTTTCTCAGCTGCATTTTGTGCCTTTTTTCGGTGTGACGTTTTTTCTTTGTTTTTTTTTTCTAGAACCTCTTTTCAGAATTTCTTTTAGAATTTTGAAAGGTGTTTCTGTGGAAACTGTGGAATAATGTTCCGTGGATTATGTGAACTACAGAATAATGTTCATGGATTGCAGAAAATTAATCCACAGATTATGAAAACTCTGGATTACAAATCTGTAAAAAAAAATCCTCTTTAGAAATTTCAGAATTCCATGGAATTAGTTGGAATTTTCTGAAATTCTGTGGAATTCTGTTCCATCAGAATTTGAGAATTCTGTACAGCCCTACATGTCATAAACCTGTGTTGGAGGCATTATAGAGCAGTGGTTTAGAGCACAGAGCTGCAAACCTGAAGACCTGGGTTTGAATCCCCCAGCTCCCAATTGCATACAGTGTGACCTTGAGCAAGTCACTTAACTTCCTTGTGCTCCCAGGTCACACCTGGAAACAAGCTCTGGCTTAGTGTACATTTCTTGGTTAAACAATTTCCCATTTCCCTTTCCTCTTATAAAAATAAAGACTCTTGAACAGCTTTCTGTCTGGTATGCAAGCACAAAGTTTAGCAATTTAGATGTGTTTTTGTTCATCTTAAACCGACCAACCAAAAATAATGAAGGTCCCCTTTCAGTGCAGTCCCCCTGAGCTACACTTACAGAATGCATAACAGTCTGCAGTTATAGCATATCACATAAAATTCAACAACTCATACCCACTAACATAGAGGCAGAATGATCAGCAAATAAACATCAATGACAAAGGAGCAAAGTAGAAATGTAGGAATCCCTACATGAAACCTCAAACAGAATTTGACCTGTCCTTAAGAGAAGTTGAACACCAGCTCGGATTAAATTGGGAATACATAAGAGGTTGCAGTGGAATAACACATTTATCTCCACTAGAGAGTGGTAAGACCAATAACTCACAAGTGGCAAAGCCACGAGTTAGTTATGAAGGTCATAACCATGTAGAGATTAATGTGTTATTTAACTGTAAACAACTATGCATTTGATTTCTAAAATGGGAAAGGAAAGTCCTGTGTTCTGATTGTTCATTATCCATGCATTAGAAGTGTCTAATGCATGGATAAAAAGAACTGCTACCAACCAGGATGCAGGACATTTGAAAAATCCTTGTGCCATTTAGAATTTTAAAAACGTAATATCAGTCATTTTGTTTCTCCCACTAAGCTTACAGAGAATGTTGTGGCCTAGCTCTTTAATCCACACTAGCATCATCATGCCATCTCTGCCCAAGCACAGCACTACATGTACATGAATTTTGATGCCTTCTTTTGTTATTTTATTTATTTACTGTATTTATTTAACATTTGGTAACCAGGAAAGGCACACTGAGCCAAGGCTCATTTCCAGGTGTGATCCGGGGAAAGGGCAACAAATGGAAAATAAAAATAAAATGACAATACAATACAATACAATAAGAAATATACATAGAGTAATACACAATGCAATAAATATATACAGAGAGCAAAGCCAGTATAACAATAGGATGCAAACATAATTCCAGAAGTAATAAACATTTGTATTAGCAAACATAAGAACACCTTCAGGGAAAGTGCAGTAACCTG
The DNA here is from genome assembly GCA_016271365.2 of Neoceratodus forsteri. Taxonomy (NCBI): domain Eukaryota; kingdom Metazoa; phylum Chordata; order Ceratodontiformes; family Ceratodontidae; genus Neoceratodus; species Neoceratodus forsteri. The sequence continues at coordinate 264,817,509 of JADMNL010000025.1, forward strand.
GTTTGGGGAAATAGTCCTGACTAACTTAGACCAGAGTTTGGCACTCAAACATACCCCCAAGAGGGGGAGAGTATGAAAGGAGGTGATAGCAAGGAGCAGGCTACTGATGGGGAGGGCTGCTCAGGATGCCGTGGGAGTTGTGGAGCAATATGCACACTATGGATGAGGGAGGAGTCTGAGAAGGCTGTTTACTGAAGAGAAGGAGGAAGAGGATAGGTGGAGATCCGGAGGCAACTTATTCCATAGAAGTGAAAAGCAGTAGGAAAAGGCAGATTTGCCAGCAGCAGATAGAGGGTGGGATATAGAGAAGGAGCAAGGGTCTCTGTCACATAAAGAGTACGTTAAGGAGGTGAGAGAGGCGAGAGGAGAGGTAGGAGGGCAGAGATCCAAATCAGAACTTGGCGACAAGGGAGGTGCAATGAATCATCCTTCTGTGTGACAGCGGCACAACAGAGACAGCAGAGTAGAGGAGACAGTGGTGAGTGAGTGTAGGGGAAGGGGTAGCAAAGTGTCGGAAAGAATTTAGGAGGGTGTCCAGCCTGCATAAGGATGTAGCAGGTGCAGTGCCGTAGACCATGTCAGTGTAGTCAATGACAGGTAGAATCATTTTAGATATCAGCTCATGACAGGAAGAGAGAGGCAGACTATCTTTATGGTGATAGAGGGTTGCGAGCTTGGGTCAGAGTTTGGTACAGATGAAGTCAATATGAGTATTGCAATCTAGGTGGTTGTCCAGCCAGACTCCAAGGTATTTGAAAGCTGGACTGTCTTGAGGGGGGAGCCATCCAGTGTGGAGAAGACTGGGATACAGTGGAGGTAGGCCATCTTTAGTCTTGATCCAAAAGTTATAGTAACTTTTTTTTTGGTATTGAGTTTCAGTTTGTTTGACTAGGACCAAGTCTGTAATCTATTATAGTCTTGCTGTAGAGGGGACTGCAAGAAACAGATTAAACAGTACCTTCCATGTGACATGTCATTTTCTCCACAGAGCTATGTGATTAGGTTGACGCTTCCCACTCACTCACTTCTGTGCCCTGCCAACAGCCTCCCACTTGCCGCTCGTATCTGTGCCCCACCCATTGCTCCCATCAACTTCAACCCACCTGCTAGCAGTCTTGATGTGGTCCCTTCACAGATGTATTCAGGCAGCTCCACCAGACAAAAAAAGAATAAGTGCTATAGAAAAGCAGCTATAGATTTCCTCATTTAAATGTGTTTTTCAGTTGGGCCTCGTGGCTCCACTACAAGTATCCTCCCCTGCCTTGCTTCTGTGCCTTGACTACAGCTCACATTCACTCCAACCTGGCCACTAGCTATTACTCCTTGATGATACTCTTCACAGAAAAATCAGTGACCTCTGTCAGTAATTGTGTTGCGGAAACATAGCAGTACTTTTTTCTTTAAGTTAGATTTACCATTCATGTGATTTCGGTATCACTTGCTATCTTGGATTTGGTTGGATGGAAGCGGACTGACAGGACATGCTAACATGAGCTCCATGTTGGCCTTCCCCTCATCAATATTAACATTTTTTGACCGTTGTTTTAAATAATCCGCATTTATTTATAGCTAGTTTTCTTAAACCGAGTACTGATAACGCAATCTACAGAACATTTGAGGTACATTTCTATGGTTTTGTGATCAGTTAAACTTCTTCTTAATTGATACGAAGTGTTTCAGCTGTATAGCTAAGGTGAAAGGTTTACCTTTTCTGCTGAGGAAATAAGTACATAAACATTCAACAGCAAGTATTTAATTTCTTCTCATATTAATTTTAGTTTTACATAGAATGGCAGAAAATTTAGTAGAAATGCCACAAGATAGAAATCCTCTCAAGAGATCGTTATCCTCAGATGATGAGATAGAAGGAGGATCTGGGGCCAAAATCCCCTCCTCACAGAAACAGCTTACTGTAGCTCATTTTGGTTTGATCATGAGTGAGATTGTTTCTATGAAATTAACTTTAAGTGACATGGCAGGAGGTCTGAAGGAAATAAAACAAGAGCTGGTAGGTCATAAAACAAGATTAGATGATGCAGAGATGAGGATTAGTAGCATAGAAGACAGGGCTGATAAGGAATATGCAATAAGAATTAATGACAGCAGGAAATTAACAAAGTTAGGGCAGAAAGTAGAAGATTTAGAGAGCAGGAACAGACGGAATAACTTAAGGATTTTTGGGCTTCATGAAGAAATTGAAGGCAGTGACACTGTCTCTCTTTTGCTATTAAATTGCTGATATCACTTGCAGGACCACCCCTGACGATAAAACCTATGTGATCGAGAGAGCCCATCATTCTCTGAAACCTAAACCCTCTGTCAATGAGCAGCCCCACTCGTTCTTCTTAAGACTATTAAACATTCATCCAAAGAGCTCTTAGAAATAATAGATTGAGTTTGAAGGTTGCAAACTTTCTATATATGATGATCTTCCTCCTGAAGTAATTAAAAAATGTGATGCCTTCCTTCCTATCAAAAAAAGGCTCCGTGATGTGGGTTTGTGCTACAGTCTATTTTTCCCAGTCTTGTTGATGGTCTATTTGCCTGAGGGCCCCAAGGAATACAACAGTTCTGACACTGCCAAAGCTGGTCTCAAAAAGGATCTGCCAGAACTTTTCTTATCATTCCGGTTTTAATACAGTATGTTTGAGAGTATATATCCTACTCAAAGTAACTTATAAGGTGCTCTGACAACCAATTGCCATGTGGATTTTTTTTCTCCCCTTCTCGCTGTTTTTGTACACTACCCATGTTTATATTTTGCCAGTTTTAAGGGAATTTTTAGGCCTAGAACCTGCTAAAGCCTCCTCCCAATCAATATATGGAACTGTTTAAGTGGTCCCTGTGGTCCCATTCCCTAATTTTGGTTATCAGTGTTTGGGCTCTCTTTGATGTACTTATACTTTCAAAGGAAGTTGTTCAATTTAATTTCCTTAGTAGCGTTGGCTTAAGTTGGCTTTCTGTGCAATGTTCAGGCTCCCAGTGATGCTCGATGAAATAATACCCCAGAGATGAAGAGTGCTGACCTGAGGTGGAGTTATGTTTGTTCTGCCCTTAGGGGTAGCGGCTTCCTCTCTTATGTTGAGGAAGGAGGAACTGCCCTCTAAAGAGGGGAAAAGTGAAAGAGAATAGTTGTTTAACTCTGGGGAACACTCGCAAGTTAAAGGATCCTTTCCAATCTGAGCAGGAGGTTGGTGTAGTCCCTGTTATTGTATGGAGCATATTTAATATTTATTTATAGAAAAAAATGTAAGAAGACTCTTTTATAGCAGCTAATTGTTCAGTCCTTTTTGAAAGCAGCATTTTAAAATATGGGAGTACCGATGATTTCTGGTAGCAAACCAGGGGGAGCAGGGGCCTGTATGGGGATTGCTGTTCAGGGACCATAATACTTATGGGGCAGTGGATTTGAGAGGATACCAATTTTTTTCAGTATCCTCCATCTTGTTTTTCAACAACCCAAGGAGTTCAGTTAGTTGATTACTGGAATGTGGATCTGAATTCTTTCTTTTTCTCAAGCATGTAGGGCACACAATCTCCTTCTATGCGCATTGGTTGTACTAAATGACTGTAATCTGCACACGCTAAGACAAGTTATTCACTCACTCAGCAATTGGCTCAGACATTAAAGAATTTACTTTAGCACAATACTTTATTTAATTAAAATGCTGCCTTTGTTTCCAGGGTGGTGTATATGGCTTAAGTGTTGGGGAGAACAGTCTTGTTGCCAGTATTACTGTTTTCCTCTAATTTAATGTTGCCTTGATTTTAAGTTTACTTTAAGGAGTGCTTTCTCTAATTTGCTGTTACCCTTTATAGTCTCAGCCCAAGAGCTGTTCACAACTCTATGCAAGATGTGCCTGCTACTCGTACCAACCAACTGCCTTTTGCCAGACAGCTGCCTCCTGTGGTGTCACCAAGGAAAGTAAGGTGTTTTTATAAATTTTTAAAATAGTCCTGTCAAAATGAAGGAGTTTGTCTCTTATACAGTTGTGCAGTTTTAGCACAGGATAACAGAACAAGTAATGTTTTTGTTACCATTAGTATTATATTTTTTGATTGTGTTGTACTAAACCCTATTCGGCTCCTTTACTGTAAAGCAGGATTTGCATATCTTTGTTATGATATAAATATGCATTATTGTAGTTCTAGTTCTAATGGTTTATTTACCTGTTAGTTTTTTCAGCTTAAATAACCTACTGGGGTAGAATGTAAATTGTCTGCAATTCTTTAGTATTAATGTTCTGCACACATGTTATGATGTTGACACCTCTGTTTATTAAGAGTTGAAAGAACTGCTTAACTTCATCTATCTCTAGGTCACATAAAAAACATAAATATATCTATAACTCTAGTTTGGTTTAGGTCATGACTGGTCTGGGGTGTATGGTGCCACTGACCCCTCGGCAGCAACCTCTTACTTCCTCTCCACCTTTGTGGCCTTGCAAGACAAGCATGCTCCCAAGGTCACCAGTAGGTTGAGGGGGTCCACTACCCTCTGGTTAAATGGGAATGTCCTAGCCCAGATGTGGGAGAGAGATAAGTGTTGGGCTCATTCCAAAGGTACCAGTGATCCCATGATTATTCAAAGGTACAGACACCTCAGGAACAAGTGCAAAAAGGCCATCAGTGCAGCAAAGAGTGACTTCTGTAAGTCCGCCCTACTAAGCTCTGCCAGTAATCCCAGGAAGTTCTGGAGAGATATTAAATCCCTTGTCAGCGGATCCTCCCATCCGGGGGTTACAGACATGGTCATAAATGGAGTCTCCTGCAATAATCCCCATACTATTGCCAACTCCCTAAATAATCACTTCTCTGACCTCTCTGCCTTCACAACCCTCTTCTCACCTGATGAGGCTCTGTCCCACCCCCTTCCCTCCACTCTGCTGGAGGGTCACTCTCCTCGTCAAATGTTCCACCTCAGGGCTGTATCAGTTCAGGACTTGCAGAAATGCCTAGCTGGCCTCTTCCAGTACTCCAGTCCTGGCCTAGACAACCTGGAGCCTAAACTCCTTAAGCTTGGTGCTGCACACATTGCCTCACCAGTAGCCTTTATCTTCAACCTATCCCTTGGTCTGGGGACCATCCCAGACATCTGGAAAGAAGCGAGGATTGTCCCTGTACTGAAGCAAGGAAATCCCAAACTACCTGACAATTATCGACCAATTGCCATTCTCCCAACCCTTAACAAGCTCCTTGAAAAGGTAGTGGCTGAGCAGCTTTCGGAATATATCCACTCTCATGAACTTCTGTCCCCAGCCCAGCACGGTTTTCGTAAGGGACACAGCACCACCACAGCCTTAATCTCAGTTACATCAAGTATCCGGACAGCCATGGACCAGGGCAAACTCTCTGGTGCAATATTTATCGACCTGTCCAAAGCCTTTGACCTCGTTGACCACAAACTGCTTGGTGCACAGTTGTGGTCACTTGGCCTCTCCCCCCATGCCATGAAATGGCTAATGGGTTATCTACATGGCAGAAAGCAGCGTACCTGCTTCAATAAAGTCCTCTCCGAGCCCCTACCGGTGACCTCTGGAGTGCCTCAAGGCTCGGTACTGGGTCCCCTCCTCTTCTCCCTCTTCATCAATCAACTACCCATGTTTACTACCAGCTGTAGCGCCACCATGTATGCAGATGATCTGATAATCCTTGCTCACTCCCAGAATGCCACTACCCTAAACCAGAACCTGACCGATGACTTTAACAGGGTATTGTCATGGGTTACTAGTCACAAGCTGGTCCTGAACCTGAAAAAGACACAGGCTATGCTCTTTGGCTCAATGGCTAAAATCAAAGCCTCATCGGCCTGCTGACACGTCACCAGCGCAGATGGATCCTCACTACCCATAGTGAGCTCCATCAAATATCTGGGGGTAACACCTGATCCCCAACTTGACATGGGTAATCATATCCTTAACATCTGCAGGGCAGCAAACTGCAAACTGGGTCTGGCCTATAGGGCCAAGTATAACCTTACACCGACAGCCAGGCTTGCCCTAGTGAAGGGTGTGCTCCTTCCTTCCCTCAGCTATGGGCTGCACCTATTTGCTCGCTCTCCAAAGACACATCTCACCCGGTGGTACACTGCTTACAATAACATTTGTCATTTTGCCTTGGCTGCCCCCAACTCACCCACCGTTGTGAGCTATATGAGAAACTCTGCTGGCTCTCACCAGATAGATACCTTGATTTTGGTTTGGGATGCCTCTCTGGGAAAGTGATCAGAACTAGCACCCCCCAGGGGCTGGCCCGGCTTCTGCCTAAACTGAATCCCACCCCCTACCAACTTATGTCTCTCACATCAGGGATGCACAAAGTCCCTCCTACCCGGACCCTCATGGGGGATCAGGACTTTGCCATAAGTGCGCCCAGACTCTGGAATTCGCTGCCTGTGGATATCCGAGCTGCCCCTCCTATCTGAGTTTTCAAATTCCCTGTGGGTTTTCAAAACTAGCATCAGAGTGTGACTGCCCCAACCTCCCTAGAGTAAAGTGTCAAATTGTTTTGTCTGAACCTCCCAGGGTGTCTCCATTGAATTCCTGGAGATATTTTCCCCACTGTATCAATGACTTCTGACTACTCCTGTTTAAAAAGCCTTGGGCATTTTTACACCCATTATTGCTCCACGGTCATAGGCTAACCATAACATATTGCACCTTGGTCACTTGGTAGAAACTTGTACTACCAAGTGTTTCTGTTTCTGTCTAACATGTGCATATTTAGAAAAATGTGATGAGCTGTATATACCTGTCCATGATCCAACTAGCCTAGGGGGTGTATACGACAATGTTATAAGTTATATTATGACCAATCCAGTCCTTGAGCTATGCTCCACTCCTATGTATGATGACCTGTATATATCTGTCAGTTGAACTAGCTAGTCTAGAGTGTATAATCTGAAATGTGCTTACTACTGTATGTTTCCCTAGCGTCAAATGATGTATTTCCCACATGTTTGTTTACTGTGACAAAAAACTGTACTCTCTTTGCCATGTCTCCTTGACTGTTGTTCCTCATGTTGTACTCTCCCAGGTCGTTCCTGAAAATAGGCATAATACTTGTCTAGTGTACTTACCGTAAACAAAAGCTAAATAAATAAATAAATACATAATGATGGATCTTATTGTTGTAAAGTGTGTATTGGGGGGGGGGGGGCAACTATTCAGTTGGGCTGTGTTTATCCAAAAGAGTAATGGGTGGAAATGGTGTTGGAGGGATCGTTCAACTTCCAAAATATGACATTTTTTCAATCCAGTTCAGAATTTTCTTATATCATTTCTTTACCTTCAAAAAATGTAAGGGGGGGATTTATGACACAGTTTTTGAAAATTCTCACTATTGTTATTTCTTCTGTCTCCACCCTCTGCACTTCATGTTGCACTCTTTTCTTTCTTCCTCCTCTTTTCTCTCGGGATGGTTTCTCTTACCAAATACTATTCTTAGTGGCACGGTTCAGATGATGGGCTGTTGTTATGTTGTTCCTACATGTTTATCTAAAACTTATGATATCTTTTATGTCTAATGCAGAAGGCTTGATGCTTATCACATGGAATGTTAGAGGGCTCAGTCATAAAATTGAATGTCATTTTGTGCTTAGACACCTTAATAAATTAATCCAGCCACTGTATTTTTGCAAGAAATGTATCTCAAAAAAGAGCATTATGATTTGATGTGAAGGGAGTGGGTGTGGAAGGTCTATAGGACAGGGAACAGCTCTAAAAAAGCAGGGGTCCTAATTTTACTTGAAAGAGGATTGCCCTTCAAATTTTGTAGCTCAGTAGAAGATCCATCTAGTCATGTTTATGTTGTTTGCACTCGTGTGCAAGAAACATAGTGCCAACATCCGAGTTTTCGGAGGTGTGGCACCTGTCTTCCAATTCAGTCAGTGTGTTTGCAGGCACGGCCCCAGTTCCCCAATCACTGCTGCAGCTGTCTATGATAGCAGTTGAAAATGCAGTGGTCGTGCAGTTGAAGGAAGCTCATAGCTGATGGGCAGGCTCTTCCACATACACACACGCACACATGCAAGCACGCATATTGCATGCTGATGCCTCCCTCTCCCTCCACGACACACTGTATGGATGACGGGGTGCCTAATCCCCCATTGGCTCCACACCCCCACAAAAGTTCCAGGTACACGCTGGGAGCCCACCACGTGGCAAAACTGTCATAGCCGACAGGGGTGCTCAATCCCCCATCCGCTGCATGGCTGCAAGCCCCCCGCTGTCCAGGTGCCACGCTGGGAGCCCACCCCAGTGTGGCAAAGCTTGTTATTGCTGACAGGGGTGCCCAATCCCCCATAAGCTCCAGCCCCCCAAACAGCCTTTCCAGCTGCCACGTTGGGAGCCCGCCCCAGCGTGGCAAACGTCCCGAGTTGTCTTAAAAAACAAAACCTGTAAAGAAGAAAACATTCCCTCGCCGTCTCCCTGCCCCTCCCCACAAACTGCACCCACCCACTGTGCACCCTTCCTCCCCACACACCCCCCCTCACCCCATACTTACCTCCGGAGCTTGGCGCGATGATCATCGGTGGACCAGGAACACGTTTGCACTCTTCAAGCTGTATAATGGAATAAATAGGGTTTTTTCAACTTTGTTGCATATCTCAGGCATTTTGGGGAATTTTGGTCCCAAATTTTCAACATGGGGTTTTTGGGACCCCTCCTCATGAATTCTTGCACTGTCATAGTGTTAAATGGGCCAGAAGGATGATTTTGCGGTCACTGCGTGAAATCACCTTTCGGGACCCATTAACAAAATGACACTGCCAGTGTTCATAAGGTGGGCTCTCAAAAAGCCTATGTTGAAAATTTGGTGAAAAAAATTCCTAAAAATGACTGTTTTACGAGCGTGCGTTGCGCAGTTCCTACGCACGCGTGTAAGTTCATGAATTTTCAATATTTTCACTCCAGATTTTCAACATTGCCATTTTACCACACCTTCTTATGAGCAGTATAGCTGTCACTTTTCACATCTCGCCCAAAATGTGTTTCCGCCCATGTAGCGCACAATGGTGCAGTCGATGTGTGAAATCAATGTATGGGACACATTTAGAAAATCGCAGTGACACTGTTCATGAGCAGAGGTCTTAAAATGGCTATGTTTAAAATTTGGTAAAAAAATTCCTAAACATGACTGTTTCTGGTGTCGCATTCGCGCTTTTCCTTTCCGTCAAGTTCGCGAATTTTCAATATTTGCACTCCAATGACTTCAAATACCTAAACAGCACATACAAGCAAGCAACATTCTGCATTGACAAATGCTTGTTTGATACTTAATGGGAAGTTGGGAGAGGAGTATGTCACCCTGGTTAACATTTATGGTCTAAATTCTTCCTCCCACAATACCTTTAACACTGCATTTAAACGCTTATCCTGATACATGGACAGTACCATAATCATAGCAGAGGACACCAATTCCATTTTGGATCCTGTCCTCAATAGGTCTAAATTCCGTCCCACCTTATCAAAGACGGATAAAGACCTATCTCATTTAACCAACAATCTGGGCTTGGTGGACACCTGGAGATCTATGAATCCTAACACGAAAAATTACACCTTTTGGTCTAGTTGTCACCACTCTTGATATATTATATAGACCAAATTGTTATACCTAAAGATGCAGTCACCAGGATTATCTCGGTTGAAATACTACAGCAAGTCATATCTGATCATACTCTGGTCCAAATTGCTCGTAAAGAAAAGCTCTCAGCCATGGTAGGAGCAGGAGATGGAAGTTCAACAACTTTCTACTGCAAAACTCTGACTTCACTCTTAAAATCAAGGGCCTTGCAAATGAATTCTTAACTATTAATAAGCCGCAGGATGCTTCCTAGAGTACAAATTGGGAATGTATGAAGTTATGGCTCCGAGGGCATATCATTAGTGCAGCCTCTTCCTATAAAAAGAAAGTGATAAAAATAAAAATGAATTATTAAGTAGAATTAAGGAGAAAGAACATGATCTAGTCAGGGGATACATCCTGTGTTAAGTGGAGGGAATGGTCCAGTTTGAAATCAGAGTATAACAAACTAATAAGAGATGAAGCTGAGTTTCATTCGTAAATCTAAAATTAATTACATCGATTCAGGAAACAGATCATCAAAATTCCTAGCAATTTGGTTGAAACAAATGAGCTCATCAACATATATCCCAATGCTCAGGGACATCAGTGATAATTCAATTATCTCAGGACATAAAAAAAATGAAAAATTCTTTGCTTTCTATAAAGAATTGTACTCTACTGAGGTGTTCAGTAATAGTGTTATGCTTAAAGAGTTTTGTGAAGGCATGCTGTTGCCTGATCTACCTACAAACTTAATAAAAGAGCCTGATGCAGAAATATTGGATCAGGAAATACTCGCAGCAGTCAACAGTTTAAAAAAGAATAAGGTACCGGGGCCCGATGGATTTTCAGTTAACTTTTTTCAGTCTTTTTCTGAAGTATTATACCATCCATTAAAGGCATTTTTAACTAAGCTTTTTTTCTCAAAGGTTTTGTTCCCCCCAGTATGACACAAGGGCTAATCCCTCTAATACATAAACAAGGGAAAGATCCCTTGATGTGTTCAAACTATAGACAAATTTCCCTAATTAATTCTGATATTACAATATTGGCCAAAGGTTTAGCTAGCAGACTAGAGAAGGTAATTCACTATATCATAGGCCCCCCAACAAACTGGATTCATAAAGGGTAAACTGGTGGCTGACAATAGTAGAAAGCTGTTTCACATCATGTTGCATGCCAATGCAGCCAAGCAACCTATGGGGCTGCTATCTCTGGGTGCTGAAAAGGCATTTGACAGAGTGCTATGCCCGCATATTATTACTACCCTTCACTTGTACAAATGTCCTCAAAATTTCATTAAATGGATTCAAATTCTGTATAGTAATACCTCGTCCACTGTCAGAACTAATGGGATTACTTTTTCCTTTTTTCCTATAGAGAGAGGTACTAGGCAAGGTTGCCCTTTATCTCCCCTTCTATTTAATCTTACCATCGGCCCGCTAGTCAGAAAATTAATGTCATCCCAGAAAATTTAGGGGTTAAGATAGGGGGTAGGGAAGCCTTAATCCCCCTTTATGCCGATGACATACTACTTCATTTAACTAACCCCAAAATGTCAATTCCAGAGATTTTGATGATTATAAATAGCTTTGGACAAGTTTCCAGATATAAACTTAATGTATCCAAAATGCATTTCTTACCATTAAATATGGGGTGTAACAAGGATGACTTGGATGGTACAGGAATCTCCTGGTCCAAAGATTATATTGAATATTTGGGTCTTAGAGTGTATAGAACACTTTCTGAAATGACTCAGCAAAACCTAAAAATCTTCAAAAATAAAGCCCAAGAGGACATTCTTAGGTGGGACAAGTTGCCTTTGGGTTTATGGGGATGAACAGAGACTATTAAAATGAACCTCCTACCTAGGGCTATATATCTATTCCTAATGCTGCCTTGCTATATCACTAAAAAATGGCTTTCTGGCCTTAATGGATTGGCTATGGAGTTTATTTGGGTGTCTAAGAGGCACAGAATGTCTCATGCCAGGATGTCTAGGGCTAAGAATTGGGGAGGACTGAAATTGCCTGCATTTTACTTCTTTTACTTGGCATGTAGAGCACTGCAGTTCTCTAATGGGTATATTCCAGAATGGTTGCTCATGGAAACTGAGATTTTGGCAAGACAAGGTATTAACATTAATACGCTGCTGTTTGCTGAAGCTAAATTAGCTAAACCAAATATGTTGATTATTGATTCTTTAAAATAAATCAGCCAATGGAGTGAATTACTCACTTTGAATATGAATAAATCTAGATCACAACCCTTATGGGGTAACTCCAACTTTTCGATAAATAATATAACCCTGCTGAACCCAGATTGGGTAATGACTGGAATGAAATGCCTAAGAGATATAGTAAGTCAAGAAAACGTTAAGCCCTTCAATACCTTAGTGCACGTAAATAACATACCAGTTATAAACTTTACTTTTTATGAGGTTATTAAACAAATAATTATTAAAGTAGTTTCTCCAACAGGTTATTTGAACAGTAATACCAATGCATTTCTTGGCTGTATCCATACTTCACCTAGGATCTCTAATTTCTATAATTTACTTTTAGAGAACATTAGGGGGAGTGCTTCCGAATGTGTGGGCTGGGGGTCTGAGGTCCTAAACACTCCTACTCAGGGATGGAAATGGGGCAGGGTATGGAATCTTAGTACTAAAGCCTTTAGTGCTGTAAACTTAATAATACTTTATAATAATAATACTTTATTTATGATGTGCCTTTCATGTGTCAAGGCACAGTACAGTAAAACAATCGGCACAATTAAAACAGAATTATCATCATAAAATGTACAGTACAGCTCAGACATCATAGCTGCCATATGCTTTAACCGTGCACTCCCTAATCCGATGGGGTAGAGAATTCCAGAGGGATAGGGCCTCAAACATAAAAGCCTGGGCCCCAGCAGATTTTAAAGTCACCCTCAGAATCTCTAGCAACCCCTCGTCGGCCAAACGGAGGGATCTCACAGGATGATAAGGGATCAGGAGCTCTTTCAGGTAGTCAGGGCCCAGTTTGTATAGGGCTTTATAAGTCAGTAATCTGACTTTGAAGGTGATCCGCCACTGAACCATCAGCCAGTGCAGTTCCCGCAGCACCGGTGTGATATGGGAAGATCTAGGAGTCCCTATCAACAACCGGGCAGCAGAGTTCTGCACCAGCTGCATGTGTCGGATATCAACCCCTGGAAGCCCAAAGTAAAGCGAGTTGCAGTAATCTAGACACAAGGTCACAAAGGCATAGATCAGTGTAGGCAGATCGCCAGACGGAACAAGGTGCTTGACCCTAGCAATGTTTCTCAGGTGGTAGAAAGAAGACTTAACGACAGCTGACACCTGAGTCTGAAGTGTCAACCCCACATCCAACATCACCCCTAGGTCTCGCATCTGTTCAGAGACCTGAAGTTCAGCATCCCCAAGAAACAATCCTAAAGAGGAGCCTGCCTCAAGCCCCCCTATCCGGCAATCTGGATCCAAAACCATCACCTCCGTCTTCCCAGAATTCAACTTCAGCCAACTGGACTTCATCCAATCCTGGATTTCATTGAGGCAGTTATTAAATACCAAGAGTGCTCCTTCCTGGTCAGGGGCAAAAGACAGGTATAGCTGGGTATCATCAGCATAACAATGAAACCTCAGCCCATACCGTCTTACAATGTTTCCAAGGGGAAGCATGTAACCCTCAAAAAACATGGGGAACAATACTGAGCCCAGAGGAACCCCACAAGACAGGGAGATAGGGTCAGAGGAAAAAAACCCTGACACTACCCTCTGAGTTCTTCCGCTGAGGTAATAGGTAAACCATCTGTAGTCCAGGCCAGAAAGTCCACAGATAAATCTCAGGTGCTCAAGCAGAACCCCATGGCCCATGGTATCAAAAGCTGATGACAGATCTAAAAGTACCAAAATGGACCATTTTCTCTGGTCTCTTGCCATCAGGAGATCATTGAGCACCCGAACCAGTGCAGTCTCGGTACTATGCCTCTTTTGAAAACCTGATTGGAGAGGTTCATAGATGCTATGGATGGTCAAATGGTGCTCCAGTTGAGCTGCCACTACTTTCTCGATCAGCTTCCCCACAAAGGGGAGATTCGAGATAGGCCTGTGGTTTGCAAGAGAGTCTGGGTCCAGAGAAGCTTTCTTCAACAAAGGTGTCACCACTGCCTCTTTCAAGGAACAGGGATATTCACCTGAGTCGAGGGAACACCAGACTATCTGTGCTAGAACTGGGCCGATGGAATCACCACAACCCATAATCAGGGATGTGGGGCCTGGGTGTAAACTACAGCATGTAGGGCACATCCTCTGGACAATCCGCATAACATCCATGATTTCCCGATGGTCAAAAGTACTCCAGGAAAATGGAGGGATAGTGACCGAGCTCTGATCCCCAGCAACTCGCATAGAATGTGTCAGGTATATTTCCGACCTAATGTCAGCCACCTTATCAGCAAAGAACCGAGCAAGCTCATCACACTGTGATTGTGAAAAAGCTCTTCAGAGCTGCAGACAGGCTGAGTTGCACAGCCTGTCCACAGTTCTGAAAAGCTGAGCTGGTCAATTCTGAGCAGCAGAAATTTCCCCAGACAAGAACTCTGCCTTCTTACGAGAGATTTCTGACTGATAGAACCGATAATGTTCTAACAGTCTAAGATGGTCAGCATATAAACCGGATTTCCACCAACAACGTTCTAACATGCATCCTAGTCGTCGCAGCTCCCTCAAGACTCCATCAAACCATGGAGCCCGAGGTTGAAGGGAGAGAGGATGCACACAAACTGGAGCAATAGAATCCAGGGCTGAGGTAATGGCATTGTTATATGCCAAAACCAAAGCCTCTGGATCCTTGCAATGCACAGGAAATTGTGATAGGTCAAGCACTGCAGCAAGGCCATTGGAAGTAATATTCCGTAAAGGTCGGTACTTGACCATCTCCACAGGGGTCGGCCTACAAGGGGGGTGCCAAAATTGAATCTCACAGTATCGTGATCAGACCAACCGACTGGTTCCACCCCCACATCAGAAGCCTCGATCCCCAGGAGGAAGACCAGATCAAGAGAATGGCCACACTTATGAGTAGCAGTGTTAACCACCTGTGTCAGGCCCAGTGAGTTCATCAACTGGAGGAAATGTTGTCCAAATTGTGAGAGTTCGTCATTGATCCAGACATTGAAGTCATGCAGGACCATCAGCCTGGGAGACTCAAATGCCATGTTGATGATGAAGTCCACCACTTCCTTAAGGAATTCCTTCCCATCTCCGGGTGGACAATAGATGAGAGTAATTCTATAGCCCGCACCTGCTACTACAGCACATTCAAATGAGCTGGCCTCCTCAACTAGAACACTAATGAGTTCCAAATTGGTCTTGAAACAGACCGCAAACCCCCACCCCTCAGTCCAACCTCAGGCGGTGTATCACCGCATACTTGGCTGGAATTGCGGCCTCAAATACTGGGCCCGCATTATCATCCAGCCAAGTTTCGGTGATACAAGCCAGATCTGTCGACCCAACAAGATTGGAAATCACTGCGGTCTTGTTCCTGACAGATCTGGTATTGCACAACAACGCCTGGGTTGGACAAAACTCCTGGGTTGCCCCAACCAGCTGCACATCACCAACAATGGTGCCTTTGGGTATGGAGACCAAACAAGATGGCCCACGCTCTAAGCTCCAGTCTGCCCCAGGGCATCTTCTAGGCTTAACAAACCTGATGAGAGCATCCTGCTCTTCCAACCTCCACTGTTCATGCCCCCACCCCTTCCCCCCCTACGGGCAATACCCAAAGCCCGACAGCGTTGATAGGTGGAAAAAAAACAATGGAGGGGGCCAAAAAGGGTGGAGGGCATGAAGAACGGAGGCTGAATAGTGCACGGCTGGGGGGATAACAGACTGACATATATCCCAGGCCCACAGCCTAACAATACAATCTAAATCTAACTACACAGTCTAAAATAACAATAATATAATACCCCAGCAATTCAGTCTAACTTAAACTTCTCCTCACACCCCCCCCAATTAAATAATCTATACCTGCTACAAAAAGTAACAAATAGCTGAATTAATTAACTTAAGATCTAAAAACCTAACCTCCTACCACAATCAATATTAAGCCCACAGGTCCTCTCACTACCTGGGGGACAAAACGCATAAAACAAACCAATTTTAAAACACCCAGGCCTCTCACTTCCTGGTGCTACTATCAATAACAAACTAAAAGAAATATAGAAATAATCTGAAAAACCATCCTCCAAAGAGATCTCTCACAAATATCAATGGGGGATGAGTTTACAGATATTTCATAAACAAAAAAATACACATCAAATGTAAAAATAATAAACCAAACAGACTGAAAATAAATATAAGGAAATAATTTGAAAAAATACCTTCCAGATAAGTCTCTCACAGATATCAATATGAGGGTGAGATTACAGATGTTTGCTGAGCACTCTCACTGCTCGAGTAATTTCCACAAATATAGGATAAAAAGGGTTTGATAACAGGAGAAATTCAGGGTAACAGTATGCACAGATTAAAAAGTACTTATTGTCTGAAGAAATTCACAGTAGCAGTAGATGTCCAACACACAGTTTTCAATGATTCAGTCCCAAAGTTCATTATACCAAGACAAATATCCAAAGCGTCAGAACTCAGCAAATCCCAGTCATCAGCCTCAAATAAATCCAACAGAAACTTCTAATACTCCACCATAAGTTTTAGATCCAAAAGTCATAAAAGGTTGGGCAGCAGCAACAATTTAGGAATCCAAGTTCCCAATATGTGCAACAAAACTTCCTGGTAACGATAGACCAGCCCTTACAGTTCTCATTTCGGCAATTATCCAGCAAAGTGAACGTAAAGGAGGTGAATCACTCCCGGTTCGGATAAAGCCAAAACCCAATCAACCCAGGGCAGGCCGCATTATATGCAACTGATTACCCCCACTTGGAGCGCCGGAGAAAGCCCAACCTCTGTCAGGCAACTCCAGCGACTCCTAGAAGCTCCGAGAACACCAACCCTCCCAGGAACAAACAGCTACACCCCACACCCACCTCTAGATCAGCTGGGCTGGCTGAACTTCTCCACCTCCTCCTCCTCCTCCTCCTCCTCTGAAACTCCACAGCACAATGTCAGTGCCTCATGATGTCAGGACCAATGATTCAGGCTGTCATTGATCACCAAACCAAATCCAAGCAGTCAGTCGCTCAGTAGTTCCAAACCAGCTCCCACGACCGGATTAACTCCACATGCAGAGCACCTTCCCTTGCACAATCTTTACTATACCCCTTACTTAATGCATAAGATGGGCTTTCTCCAACCTGCTCTAAGTATAATCTATCCAGTGGGTCTTTAATTCACATGTTCTGGGAATGCCCCTATGTACAAAGCTTATGGGAGGAAATTAAAAATGTTCTTTCAAGAGCCTCGGCCTTGTCAACTTGCATTAATAAAGAAACATGTACAGTGGGGCATTTCAGTGAACATCAGGCCTGGACTCTAGAGCAAAAGTATTCCGTGATGCTTATTAGAGTGTCAACCAGGAACGTTATTTTATGTAACTGGTTATCTGATACTGCCCCATCTTTACTGGAATGGAAACATTGCATTTTGGAGATTCTGAGCACAGGAAAAACTGGCCCTTTGTATGTGTGATCAAGGCCACCAGTTTTTCAACAGGTGGGTGCTTTATACAAGGTTGTTTGTAATAATGTGGAAACAACTCCCAACAGGCAATAAAATACATGGTGTCCCCTACCTCAGAGTGATAGTATCTCTAAGATACCACTCTGTTTAAGAGATGTTCTTCCCCACTATGCCGACCACATTTTTAACATGTCTATAAACATCCTGTAACTTTCACTACTCCTTTTTCTGTTTCTGTCTTTACTCTCTCTTTTCTACACTTTCTTTCTGTTCTAATTGTGATCTTTGCTTTACTACCATCGGGGAAATATAGGCACTTTCTTTACCCTTACTCAACCTAACTGTGTGCGAATATGCCTCAATAATCTACAGTTTTGCAGGTATGTAAATTTTGTTATATCTGTTTCAAATGCATGGTATTATGCTATTAATAGTACAGCACTTCTCAGTATTTTTAACAGCTGCTGTCTCATTTTTACGCTCTGTTTAGTACTATTGTAGTTACTTATTTACTTATTTATTAAACTCTAGGATTACAAATACCTTTGAGCAGGAACTGCTCATTTACAAAGGTTTCACATCAGAGGATGGAGAGTAAACATACATACAAAGGTTGATCATGATTGACAGACTTTAAGCACAATGAAGGCTAGGCTAAGGATACATTCCTACTTGGAGAGAGACAACAACATCAAGATAAATGCAGGTTAACAGGTGAAAATAACACATGAGCAATGGAGTTAGTGAGGGTAGGGTAAGTGGGGTAGAGAAAATAGTAGGCTGGTTGAGGAGCCATTGTCTTAGGGGAGGGGGGTAGGAGGGACCCATGTCCAAGAAGTGCCAAAGGAAGAGGGAGTGGACATGGAGAGGAGGCACAGGAGGGAGGGAGGGAGGGATGTAAGAGGAGGAAACAGGAGCCAAAGTACCTAGGGAGGTTACAGGACAGCTTGGGCCAACAAGGAAGGAGAGGTGATCCTCTTAGTGGAAACAATCACACTGACTGGTTAAAGTGAGGTGCTGTCAGAGTTGCTTCTTGAAGGTGTCAAGCATAGCAGCAGTAAATGTTTCTTTGTTGAGTGAGTTATACCACAGATGGGCTCTTAGGAAATGTGTTGAACATTTATTATCTGATGTTTCTTTATCATCTGTAAAAGATGTATGTAACTGATATTTTTTGTTATACCATTATTTTAATAAAATTTAATTGACCAAAAAAAAAATCCGTTACTATCTTTTCTCTGTTCCGAAGCCAGATGAACCACAGCTTGTTTGCTCTCCCAAAACCCCAAAACAACAAAACCGAAAACTAAATAAAGGCAGTCTCTCCATATCGGGGACAGAATGCTCACAGTGAACTCAGGAAAAACTACCACTACAACTACAGCTACAGAGTTCACAGTAGGACAAATGTCCAAAGGAAAAAAACATCAAGCATCATGTAGGTGGAGGAACTATTTTAGGTAAAATTAAACCAAATATTGTTCTTATTTAGGCTGTAAAGCTCATAATTTTAATTTTTCCATGAATGTAAACCCATTTACCCCATGCAGAACCATTTTATAAGTGCAATAAGACACTCTGGGAATATGCATTAAACAGTTGTAATGCAAGGCCAGGAGCTGAAGGCACTCAGCCTGCAGTCTCGTGCCTTACTATGCCAGTGGCCGTGCGTTAGAACTGTCTAATGCACACCCTGTTGTGTCTTATTGCTTACATTTACCACACAATTGGCAATGTTTGTGTTACTGTTTTACCTTGTATTCAATTACAGCTGCCTCTTTTTCCATTCTAAACTTTCTTTCTGAGCCATTGTTCACTGTGTTCTATTTTCAGAGTCTAAGTGGAAATAAAATATTCTAAGTGAAATAACCTGTTCTGAAAGAAATAACATTTGCTCTAAGTGAAAATGTAAGGATATACAATAGGCAGACTAAAAATATGCAATCTATCTTCAAGTGTGAGGGGGCAGGATCAAATTTCACATGTGATGGAGAAATGTGAGTTATGAAAGTTCTGTTCCCTCACAGGTGATAATCAGCTATGTATTTTGAGTCTGACCATGTAATATTCAATGTATACAACATCAGTTTATTAGTTATACTGTCATTTTTAAAATGTCCTGTTTATATGAATGTTTAACTGTTTCTCTTTGACTTCAACTGCTGGCTTCAGTGCTGCACGTGGTTATTGCAATGTCTTCAGCATTGTGAAAGCTGCTCTTGGACAGGTTCAGTAGGCACTGTAATGAACCTAACAGGGTAATGTATCATCTATGGCCTACCCAACTCACAAGAAAACATTGCATCTTGTGAGCTGGTTATAAGATATCACTTTATCTTATCATGTTTCTCTCAATTGGTGTATGCATTTTTTTTCAGTTTTCATTTTTATTTTTTATACTTGTTAGCTGATGAGCAAAACTGCCCATTTTCACAAGTGACAAGTTTAAACATACAACTGGCACATACATATGAATTGTTAAAACTGTGTACAATAACAACACTTTTTAAAACAAACATTTTAAGTTAAATAACAGGTGCAATCATTCATGGAATCCAACCACAATTTATTTTTTTAGTCTTTGGCAACTGGGTAAGGCTCACTAGGCACAAATTCTTGTTTTCTGGAGTGACCTGGGAGCACTGGACAGTTAAGTGACTTGCTCAGAGTCACACAGTATGCAAGTAGAGGTTGTGAGAATCAAACCACGGTCTGGTATGCTGGATGTACTAAGTTCATTCTCAGCCTATTACTCTAACCTCTAGTCTATACTGCCAGCCCACTGGTTTTAAAAGGTCTAACAGTTAAGCAACTAGTAATTTCATCCAGAATGGTGTTATAGAAAGCAGACGCCCTAAATTGCAATGATTTTTGACCAATTGCATTTTTAAATAAAAGTATTCCACTCATTTCCATTGCATACCCCTATTTATTCAATGCTTGTGAGGATATTTTGCAGTAAATAACTGAACTTTTTGTGACCTCTGAACCTAGAGTGAGAATATCGAAACATTCTCATTATAGGTCCGATATTCTCTCTCTAGATCCAGAGGTCACAAACATATCCGCACTGTAGGTCCTGACCAGTGGAAGCCAGCAGCATGAGAAGCACAGTTCTAATTTAAGAACCAAGAACTTCACTCCCATGCTGGCTCCCACCAAGTAGTTTCATTTCACGGCAGACTCCCTGAAATCACTTTCACCCCCCCTCCCCCCGCTGATTAATTGCAGCTTCTTGAAATAAAATAAAAAATAAACAATGACAAATGAACTTTCTGAAACCCTTACACTAACACTACTTCAATTCCACAGCACTGACCTTCAGAATATGGCATACCTTCCGCTGTATTCTTGATTGTCAATCACCATTTCTCTGACTGGCACAGCAGCTCCATTCATCAGCTACCTGTCAATCAGCATCTGCTTTCACTTCCACTCCAAACTGCTGCTAAACTTCCACGCTCTCTATCCCAGCACTAGGAACCGTATAACAATATGATGACATATGCAATAACATCATCTACATCACGTGTCCACCGCAAGCTGCTTGGCTATCCAAAAACAAAAAGAGAAACTGCTAAAACACTTTTTCATGTAAACTGTTAAAAGAATACAATTAAAAACTAGCATCTTTACAAGAACTGGATAAACTGAATATGCCACGGATGCCTCAGAAATATGTCTGCTATTTTTCTGTTATGCAGGTTGACCATGTGACATCACTCAAAAAAAATACCAGACATATTTCTGAGGCACTCATGGCATATCCCTTATATATGCAATGTATGCAAGAGAAAAAATGCTGGATAAATTATTGATCTTGCCAGGATCTACATTCTAAATGAGAATAAAGTCACTACCCTCCTTCCTCGATGCAGCTGTTAGATCACAATTAAGTTTCAATGTTATGTAGACCAATCAGACTGCTTCACATTACTCCCATTCAATAACTGGTGTAAGGAGAAATGATATATTTAGAGATCCCGGGCCCCGCTAGACAGTGATTCTATTGATCAGTAAGTTGCATACCATCGATGTGGATCTTGGCACCGCTGAAATATAGGTGCAGCCATGCCAAAATGGTAGGCAGATGCCATGCTCATGGGGTTCATAACCAGTGATGTTATACTGGAAAAACAAAATACTGCAGTTCCACAGATTTAGTTTAAAATCATTAGTAGTAAATGTAACCCCAACCCCCCTTTTTTGTTACTCAGACAAGGCACCGGCCACAGTTGGCAGAAAAGGTATCACCCCTGGCATTAGGGCAGTACCTGACTCGGGCATCTCAGAGATTGAGGGAAAGGCACAAAACAACATTTCTATTTTTACCCAGGTCCAGGGGAGAGAGGTGCCAGGTCTATGGTGTGTTCCTATTGGTGGGGCCCCCAAAACGCACACAGGCACTCATTGATGGAATGACCACAACCAGAAATTGGGATTTTACTGTATGACTTTATTTCTAACAGAATGGAAACAGAAAACAGTGGTGCCACCAGGGCTAGTAGCTGTATGAAAAGATGGCACACTTTTAGCAGGCAAAAACATTTCACAACTCTTTCTGGCAGTACTGAGACTTCTCACAAGAACAGTTCCCAGGACATCCATTCCTTTGATTAGGAATCTTTGGACTTTACCAGTGCATTTATAGTGGTTAATGCCACAGCACTAAATCTGAACACCACTAAGTTAACACTTCTGACCCTTCCTTATAATCAGTCAGGTCCCTTGAAATCTGTAGTGATGGGTCAGCTCACTCTGGTCAAAGCTAGACTCTCCCTCTGCCATTACATTTTAGGAAAAACACGGATTCTCCAGCCACACAGGGGCGTAAGAGACATCCTTACAGCACATTATTTGTGCAAGGGCTATGAGAGCCTGCATCTGAGCCTTGTTAGGCTCCTAGCAAGGCACCAGCTAACCCACAGTCGAACACCAAATGAGTCTTGCACTTCCAGCATGATGTGCCCCCAATGCATTTAGTAAAACACTTGAACTCCACAGTTCTCATTCAAAATCTATAGCTTTTGGTTTGTAAACACACAGTCTCTACATTCTGAGCAGTTCTGCTCATTCTCACAGTCTTTTGGGGATTGTCCCAAACTACTCACTGAACCTTCAGTCCCATTTACTCATGCTGAGAAAATCTTCCACCCCTCAGGGCTTCACAGGATCTGGTAGCCACCACGTCCCACAAAACTAGCCACTGGTTACTGTACTAGGGTAAGAATATGACAAACTGAGGGTCCCTCCCTCTGACAAGTGGCCTTGGCAAAGCACCACCTGTTGAACTCGCAACTTCACTCTCCAACTTCAGACTTCAAACTGACTCACAGAAGACAAGCAACAACAGAGCGCTGGGGCTTATGCTGCTGCGAGAGTTCTAAATTCTATCACATCATCCTCTGCCCCAGCAGAGCTAAACAGGTGATGATGTAATGTTTTTCAGAGAGCCTCACACCCTCTGGAACTGCCCAGGTTACCTGCCTGATCTAAAACTGATGGGATCCTAGTAACCCCAGGCACTTGCTGGTTACATACATACACTTAAATCACTAAAGCACAAACTGCATTGTATACACCAAATATGTAGCAAGGGCAGCATTTCAATACATTTTTCATCCCTAATCATTGAGGTGACCACAGAGACACTTCACTTGTGGCTACACTTCACTTTGTCATTTGTGAGGTGATTTGAGGTCATTAAACTCATATGGGTAAAAACAATGTGTCCACCACTGTCTAGTTGCATTTCCCTCATTTATCCCAAAATAAGTAAGCAATAAGCCAAAATAGGGAGTGCATCAAATGACACTTATGGGTACTGAAAAGGTAGGTAGATGATTGGAACAGTGCTCTCAGGTGACAGTACGTTAATGCACATTATTGGCACAGTTAGGGTGAAGGGATCCCCAAGATAGTGAATCCATGGGAAGAACAGCTCTTTTTTTCTGCCTGATGGACCAGACATCAAAAGTAGCCATTTGTAATAGGCAGCTTAGCGAGAGGTGCAGTACTGGGCTCCCTACCCACTCGCCCCACAGATCTCCGGGAACCAAGTGAACAGTGTGGGGGGAGAGAGAAGAGTGTGTCTCTGTCTCTTGACTGGCCTGACAGGACTGAGCAGACAGTGAATTGGGGGGGGGGGTGGCAATGCTGACTTGTCAGACTATGTGTCTCTGTCTCTCAAAGTTATCTGCACAGCAGGATGTTTGAATGATTGTCCCCATGGGTGCGAAGCGTGATCAACAGTCACAAGCCTCCCATACAGTCAGTTGTTTTGGTGATGCAGTTTCTTTTCCACCAGGACATTAGTTCCAAATCCTGTCTCTCTCAGTGTCCAAAAGTATGTTCCAGTATTGCCGTGCATTGTGCTATGATATCTGTAGTCTGTGTCTGTGTGGGCATCTTTCAGGGGAGTACAGGAAGCACTGCAGCTGTCTGGCTATATAGTGCTCTGTATGTGTTGGTACTGACAGTTTAATTATCGGTGTGTCAGATCTGGGTGTGGTGTGAGGGGCAGAAAGTCATTAGGGGTGCTGGTGTTTCCCGATGCTGTATCACTCAGTAGGTGAGTGGGGGCAACAGAAGATGGTGATGTTGGCAAGGTGTAATGTGTACAGTAAACACAAATTATAACAGTAGCAGGTGGCACAGAGGGGACCAGGGGAGAGAGAGAGAGAGATACACAGCACTGGGACTGAGGGCAAGTAGAGGGATGTGCAGTCTCTGGAGTCAGGGCACAGTAGGATATCAGGGGAGTGTTGTGAGGTGCTGTAGACAGCAGACACATAGTCACATAAGCCTTGCCATTCCAGGGCATTGCCAGTCTGTGTCTGCGTCTGTCAACCCCACCAGGCTCTCTCTTGGGGACTGTAGTGCTGTCTCTGTCTCCCATGGCTGCACATGACCATGGAAACTGTAGTGGAGTACATTATAGTATTGTAGACTATTGTTAGAGACAGAGGGAGAGTAGGAGCCGTGGTCCTGATTGAAAGCCAGTAGAGACTAGAGAGACACTTCAGAGTGCACACGAGAGAGAGAGAGAGAGAGAGAGAGAGAGAGAGAGTGTCTGTGCTGTGGGGAAGAGAGAGAGAAAGTAACCCAGCTGTAGGCAAACTATTGGTGCTCAGAGGGAAGTGGTGTGTTTGTTTATGTGGTTTTATCTCCATTTCCATGCCATGGGTGTCCCTCGTGTAATCGGTGGTCTGGAGCCCCCCAAAAGTACAAAAATGGCCAGCAGCAATTGGTGTGTAGGAGCTCCATCTCTTGGGAGTGCAGTTGGATAGACTCATAATATACAGCAAGCAGGAAATTGTGAATCCCACCCATGACCACCCACAGGACTCAGAGACACAGCAAGAGGCAGGAGAGAGAGAGAGAGAGAGAGAGAGAGAGAGAGAGAAAGGGAGAGGGAGACCCACCTGAACCTGGGTTCATCACGCCTCCCCCCCCCCCAACAACCAATGATACATCATGGCTCAGAGAGACAGTGACAGGCAGACATTGAGAAAGGAAAACTCATTGTCCATCTGAGCCTTGCAGCAGTACAATGTCTTTTAATTACTGAAGTTCACACACATACAGCATGGGGGTTTGGGGGGGTTAATCCAAGGTGTTACGCATCATAGCAGAGGACGTTATGATCACAAATGTGACAGATCATGTCAATACTGTATTTGTCACATTTCTGTGTGCATAGTTACAGGGATATGTTGTTTTTTTGTTAGGGACTATTTTATAAGGCAGCAGGATACTGTAGCTTTTTTCCTGTTTATGGATGAGAAAAAGTGTTTTTGATGGTTTTTTTGGGTGTTTTTTGCATCACCCATGTTATAAGCGCAATAACCCACTCCAGGGTGTGCTGCTATTGGGGATTAACACACACCTGGGTGCTGTAAGGACACTCGGCCTGTGGCCTCCTGCGTTACAACACACCTGGTGTGCTCTAATCCCCATTAACTGCACACCCTGTTGTGGGTTATTGCTTTCTTAAGGCACATTACAGGGGAGTGAGATTTAAGGCTGAAGGCCATGTGTCCTTTGCACCCAAGGGAAGTGCATTTATATCTTTCAGTGCTCACTCTGGCGTGGCTCATTGAGTTTATAAAATGGTCCACTGCTCTTTTGTATTATAAGTAAATTGAAACATTTTTAATAGGATTTTTTTAACATAAGTAATTGTTTAAATGCCTGTTAAACAACAAAAAATATACATGAAATAGTCCCTGATTTTGCAGGTACTGAGGCTTTTTTGACAAGGTAATGAGATCCAACACCTGACCATGTGATGCCAAGAATTTAATGCATGATCAGGTTACATCTCTCAGCCAATAAAATTTCTAGATTTTTTCTTGCTGTTTATAACATGATTAATTTACCTAATGTATTCACCACTGGTGTAGTGCATGGGCAATAAAATGCCAGCGCTCCAGGCAATGCTAGTGGAGGAAGCAGCAGATGTGGTGGCAATTACTGAGACATGGGCCACCCAGAGGCATGGTTGGGACCTGAATGTAGAGGGCTACACAATGTTTAGAAAGGACAGGGGAGTGGGAAGGGGGGGGTTGCGTTAATAGTCAAGAAGGACAAAGTGGTTTGTGGAATCAAGGAGGCAGGGGGAGATGTGGAAGCGATTTGGGTAACCCTGAAAATGAGGAAGGGTAGAAGATTAAAAATAGGGGGGGTGTACAGACCCCCTGCAATGGAGGCGGACCTGGAGGATGAACTGGCTGAGACCATAAGCGGTCACTGTGGTCTCGGAAAGGGCAGGGTGGTGATCATGGGTGACCTGAACATGCCGGGGGCAAACTGGGGCACTATAACATCCTTGGTGGCCAGGGAACAGAGGTTGATGGAAGTCTTTCAGGATGCCTTCGTAGTCTAGCATGTGGAGTAGCCTACTAGGTAGGACTGGATACTGGACGTTGTCCTAGCAGACAATGACCAGATAAGGGGCCTGAAGGTGAA
Organism: Neoceratodus forsteri; assembly: GCA_016271365.2. Lineage (NCBI taxonomy): Eukaryota > Metazoa > Chordata > Ceratodontiformes > Ceratodontidae > Neoceratodus > Neoceratodus forsteri. Next base: position 264,843,700 of record JADMNL010000025.1, read on the forward strand.
CAGTCCACTGGCAGGCAGTGACCACATTATGGTCTGGTTTCTTCTGTACCTGGGGGAAAGGAAAATCACACTAACGTAGTGGTAATAGATTTCAGGGGGGCAGACTTTGAGGGCATGGTAAGGATTCTTGGGAAGTGCCTGGAGGAGACAAGGCCAGATATGGATGCTGGTAGCTTGTGGGAGACCATTAAGAAGGGGGTGCAGGAGGCTACAAGGGCCTGTGCAAAGGTAAGGCATAAGGAATGTAGGGTCAGAAAGCCATGCTGGTGGACCCGGGAGGTGCAAGAGGCGATGAGTGAAAAAAAGGCTGCCTACACACACTTAAAACACTGAAGGGCATTAAGGGAGAGGGGAGAATATGAGTTACTGGCCAGGAGGGTCACCAGGGTGGTAAGGGGGGCCAAGGCGAGGAAGGAGCAAAACCTGGCCAGGGATATCCACGGGGGGGGAGTTCTATAGATACATAGGAGAGAAAAGAAAAATGAGGGCAGAGATCAGCAGGATTAGGACTAGGGAGATCTGAGCACAGGAAGCAGGGGAACAAGCAGAGGTACTAAATGAGTACTTTACCTCGGTCTTTACTGGGGAGGCGGGGGATCCTCCCATCCCGATGGGAGGGAAGGGGAGCCCACAGAACCAGGAAATCAGTTAGAGAGTGAAGGACTGGCAGAGGCTATGGTAGGGGATGGGCCAAATCTAGAGGGGGACGAGCAGGTGCATGAGGAGGGGGGAGGGGAGAGTGAAATCACAGTGGATAGGGTGAGAGAGGCCCTCAGGTCGCTAAAGACGAGAGGGCACTGGGGCCAGATGGGCTGCACCCAAGGGTACTGAAGGAAATGGCAGATGTGTTGGCAGCTCCACTGGCCTCGCTCTTCAACATCTCTCTGAGGACAGGATGGGTGCCTCAGGACTGGAAGGTGGCTCATGTGGTGCCTATCCACAAAGAGGGGTCCAGAGAGGAGATGGGAAATTATAGGCCTGTTAGCCTAACGTCTCTGGTAGGCAAGGTTATGGAGGGCATTATCAAGGAGAGGCTTGGGGGGCAGCTGAAAAGGCTGGGGCACCTGGATAACAGACAGTATGGTTTTGTTCCAGGGAGGTCATGCCAGACCATCCTGGTGGAGTTTTATGACTGGGTGATGGGTGCCCTGGATTGACACAGGCTGGTGGACAGCCTCTATCTGGATTTCAGTAAGGCGTTCGATTTGGTACCCCATAATGGCCTGCTAACAAAGCTGGGGGTGGGGGTGGGGAGGGCAGTTGCTCAGGTGGGTGGAAAATTGGCTTACGGGGTGAATACAGAGAGTGGTGGTTGGAGGGATAGTCACCTCCCCCAGAGGGGTCACCAGTGGGGTCCCCCAGGGTTCAGTTCTGGGCTACTCCTGTTCAATTCCTATGCCTCAGACATAGGGAGTGGTGTTAGGAGTAGGCTGAGTCTCTTTGCAGATGACTCAAAACTGGGAGCACTGGCAGATGGGGAGGAGGGGAAAGAGGCCCTCCAGGGGGATCTGGATACCCTGGGGGGTGGTCAAGGAAGTGAGGATTGAAGTTCAATGCAGGGGAATGTAGGATGTTGCATCTGGGGGTCAGAAACCCAGCCCATGCATACACCCTGGGGGGGTCACACTGCAAGCCACATTGGGCAAGAGGGACCTAGGGGTAGTGGTAGACAGCAAAATGAATAACACTGAGAATTGTCAAAGAGCCACAGCAAAAGCAAACAGGATTCAGGGCTGCATAACCAGGGGAATTACCTCCAGGAAGATGGAGGTGATCCTCCCTCTGTAAAATGCCCTGGTTAGGCAGCATCTTGAATACTGTATGCAGTTCTGGAGACCACACCTTAAGAAAGACATAGCGCCACTGGAGAGGGTCCAGAGGAGGGCGACTAGGATGATTCAGGGCATGGAGGGTAGGCCCAATTAGGAGAGACTGGAGGAACTCAAGCTGTACACATTGAAAGAGAGGAGGGATTGGGGGACATGATAGAGGTCTTCAAGTATGTAAAGGGGATAAATAAGGGTGGAACCAAAGAGGTGTTCAGGCTTAAGAAGGGGGGGAACTACCAGGGGACACGAGTGGAAGCTGGAGGAGGGGGAGTACAGGGGAGAGAGCAGGAGAAACTACTTCACTGAGAGGGTGGTGGAACCATGGAATGCACTGCCCAGGAGTCTGGTGGAAGAGAACACAGTGGAAGGATTCAAGAAGGGTTGGGACAGGTACAGGGGGATACTGAAGCCGAGGAAGACACCTCTGGGTTTGGAGCGGTGGAGGAGCAAGCTCCCAGTAGGTGACTGGTTTCTGAGCAGACACGATTGACCATGAGGCCTATTCTGCTGGTTTTTACTATGTTACTATGTAGTACTGTGTATACAAGGTTATCAAATCGCAAACAGCACTGTATCTTGGACGGTTGCATTTACAGAGTATTTCTGTGTGCTTTTGCAGCATATTTCAGTAAGCAAAAATAAAGTAAAATAGCAGTTCTAATAATATTACAGAAAGAGAAATTTATCACCTTACAAGTCTAGCACAAAAGAGTACAGCTGCAAGACAAAACCTGACATTCTATCTTTGTGGAATAAGAAGCAGGAGTGAGACCTGTACAGCTACATACTGATCTGAACAGTTAGACTGAGAAATCTAAACCGCAGTTGTAGAAGAGTCAACAGAATGCTCCTAAATGTCTTGGAAAACACCTAATGATTTTATTTTGCTCCTGATTCATTTACCCAGGCACACCCAGTAGAGCTTCAACATCTCATTTTTGGTGGAGTCCTGCTTTTACCTACTATTACAACAGGATGGACTGAAGCACTGAGTGGATACATGACTTGCTTGAAGTCAAACAGTGTATTAATATCTCTGGTGGGATTTTAACCTGAGGTCTCCAGGGTTTTATGTTTACCAAGTCTATGCTATACCACTTAAACAGTGCTACCGTTAAAGTCTGTCTGTCGTTAAGATGTCTACCTGTTGGTTGGTCTGTCTGTTTGTTGATCTGTCAGTCTGACTGTCAGTCTTTCTGTCTGTTGGCCTGTCTGTCCATTGGTCTGTCTCTCCATTAGTTGGTTAATTTGTCAGTCTGTCATATATGATGATTGATTGGAATTTATGGTCATGTTTTTAGTTTAGTAAATTTTTCTTTAATACTGTAAGTTATTACAATAACACATAGAAATTGACTAAAGAAAAGTGTATAAACTAGTTAAATGACAATGGTATTTTGTTAAACTACACCTAATTACATCTTTTAAATAATTACATTGTACCTTCCCCTGCTGCATGTGTTATACTGACATTGCCATGATAAATCCATGTCAGGTTGAAAAAAGCCAACCCTCAGCAGTTGTGATTATAACATTTAATCACTCGCCTTTAGTACTACTCTGACACTGTCCAGCCAGGCTCGTTGCCAGAAGGCTTGATTTAGCTGCCTCTTCACAGGAGAAACTAATTCAGCAGACGGATTGCTGAAAGCCCTCCATGAGAAACATAAATCATTCTTTAATCAGAGCATACCCTGTGCTAAAGCATACAGGCTTAAGCTAGTGGTGTGGAAAGCAGAGACTTAATGCAGACTGAAAAATTGATTTTCATTTGTATAGGAAGCACTTTTGAGAAATAAGGTGAATAAAAAAAAAATACATACTTGCTCTTTAAAAATTGTTGTAAACATTAATTCAGCAATCAGGTGTTTTTAATCAATTTACTATGAGCACAGTTTTATCTTTGTTTCATTTGTGTTCAGGGAAACAAATTAAAGTAGCTTGTACATATAGCAATATTTCATTCTCTTTTCTCAATTATGTATTAAAGGATTTATAAAAAATAAAAGCAATAGAGTCCCCAAATGGGTGACAGAGGCGTTGTTACAACAACTGAACTGCAGAAGCAAAAGGTAAGGTGTGTGTTAGAATTTAGAAACAGACAATACGGTATATTTTGAATCAATATTTTTTTTCCATAAGTTATACTTTAGGCATGATCTACAAGAACAAAAAACAGAACTTTCCATGCCAGTCAGACAGCATAGTGGCAGCAGCAGCTACTGTTTGCCATGTTGCCCTGTCATGAGCCCAGGTCGTTAATGTGAGATGGTCAAAGGAGTATCTTGCTCACCAGAGGACTTTTTCCCCTTCTGAAGAAGGGCAAAAGCTATTCACGCTGCCACTTCAGTAACTACAAGTGGTAGTGCAACAGAGAGTGCTTATGAGTAGGCAGGTCCCCACTAGTGGTATATTAAGTTTATTTTTTTAATTCTTTAGTAATGAGGTAAGGCCCACTAGGCACAAATGCTTGTTTTCAGGGGTGACCTGGGAGCACCGGGGAGGTTAAGTGACTTGCTCAGTCACACAGTATGCAAGTGGTGGTTGTGGGGATCAAACCCAGGTCTTCTGGATGTACCAAGCTCATTTGCAGCTTGTTATTCAAACTTCTAGGTTATATTGCCAGTCCAGTTCCTGAGGAACACTCATGCTGTTTTCATTGAAGTAGGTGGGTTTCAGGGAGAATAAGAGAAATGGGTTGGTTTGCTCAACAGATGTTGCCCCTACATCTCACCTCCACAGTTGGGAAGTACAGAGTGCAGTGGACTCACCTCAGCTTTTCCTTTCACCACCACCACCACCATCAGACTGAGAGTAACAGCTGTCTGTGTCAGTGAAAGATAGGCCTCACCAGAAGAGCTAAGCTTAAGAGGCACAAGGGGTTGAGATCTGAATGCTGGGCAGTATCAGGGATAGAAGTTGACCCATAAGTGAAAGTAGTCTGGGCGTATGTAAACATCTGAAGGAGAGCCACACCATTCATAAAAAGAAGCATAAATACAGACAGGAAAACATAATGTTGATAATTTTAATTTCTATTTTCTTGCATTTATTAAAAAAAAACGTTTGTACTATCTGCTGTGTAATGTTATTTTTTGTTGAAATACAGTACCTTAAAGGACCTTGGAATATAATTGGTACATGTTTTTTGCAAAATATATTACTTCTTGAGAAGTTGTTATTTATAGTGCCAGTCAAAAATAGAAAAATCGATTTTGCACACTTTTCACAAAATTGTACCAATTTCATATAATTTTGCACAATTTCATGAATTATAACAGTGGGTTGAAAGCGGACAGTTTAAACTGAAATTGCACCTTTTAAAAAAATCGCATTAAAAAAATGTGCAGTTTAGAAAAAATTGTATTTACTGCTGGAATTGCTCAGTTTTAAGAAGTCACATTTTCACTAATGCACACTTTGGGGAATAATTGTGCTAGCTAAAAGTGCTGGTGAAATTATGCCAGATTTTGGCACAATAAGAACAAATTTGTCCAGCACTAGTCATTTAGTAATACTGTACGTTTTGTCTTTTATATCTACGGTAGCCCTCTTGAACAGGCTAGACTTCTAGGGTCTGATTCTTCCGAAGGGTTGTATAGAACTTTAAATGGATGCTTTTTTTTTTTGTGGAAACTCTGTTTATTAGCAAACTTGGTTCATTTTTAACAAGTCATTATGTTACATCACATTACACAGGAATAGGTACACATACTGAAGAAATGTCCCTCCATGTGGAATACCCTAAACATTTAGAGTTGGTTCTTTGGCACACACTCATGAACCATTTAAACATGGCTATAACCTAGAACAGTCCCCTGATTTCTTCCTCCAGTGAATTTCACAATCTCCCCATGTCTACATCCACCCTGGTCTCCATCTGACTAAAAGTTCAAGAAGCATGAGGTAGCCAAAGTGGCCTCCAAGGGGCCCAGGCATTTCTCCTACCTCTGAATATACTGTGTTACTGAGTATTGAATCTTTTCAAGTTTCATGCATTGTTGCAGGGCTGAGACCCACTGTGAAATGGTAGGTGCTCTGGGTTGTTTCCAGTGCTGGGCTGTTATTTTTTTCCCCCACAACTATTCCCAGCTACCACAAGGGCTGGTGATGTATTCTCCCCAGGTCATCTCCCAGTGCTAACCCCTGTAGTATAGTCTCTGCTGTGGGGGGCAAATGGGGAGCCAGAATGTTCTTGCTAAGAGAATGGCAACTTCCTTCCAAAACTCCTGGATGTGTGGGCATTGCCAGAACACATATATGTGAAAGTCCCTTTCTCTACTGTGCCTCTCTAGCACTCTGCCAATTTAGAGGGGTTTACCAGGTGGGCCAGATGGGGAGTACAGTAAGCCCTGTGAAGGCAGCTGAAGTGAATTTGTCTGAACCTGTTACTGATGGAACATGAATTTATCCCTACCAGTATCTCTGACCAGTCCCATTCTGTCCACCTCTGGTCCCCCACATCTCCCTCTCATTTGCTCCTGATCCCTTGTAGTGGGTCCAGCATGCTTCATACCAGCAGTGAGTATACTTGCTGGACAGGCCTGGCCAAAGGTCTCTGGTCCAGCAGTATCTCTTCTGGAGAGAGAACGTTGCTACCTCCTTGGGCCCAAGGGAGGTGTCTCCAGTCTAGCCCTCACCTGCAGGTATACAAAAAATCTCTGGGGCAGAGGTAGAATTGGTTGGACAGATTTCTCTATGATGTTAGGGTGCCTCCCTCAAAGAAGTTCTCCACCCTGCTCAGGCCATTTCTAGACCACCAGGTTAAGTGCCAAACATGTTTACACTGGAGGGTCTGTAGTCCTCCAAAGGGCCTGTTGAATGCCAGCTTCTGCAGATATATATCTAGGGTGCTTTATGGGGCTATGGACTGTCAGCCATACATGCACCAAGGCTCTGCTAAGTGGGTTTGGTATGTGTTTAATTACTTCCCCTGCCAGTGTTGGGATAGCACATTCCTCAACAGAGGGCCACCAAAGTGTTCCTCCTCCTGTAGATCCACCCACACCAGTCTCCCATTAGAGTTTCCTAATGAATCTTTAAGAAAGGCCATCTGAGCTGCCAGATAATAATAGTGGAAGTGTGAGAGTGACAGGCCTCCTTGATTCAGGGTTTGCAACAACATGGGCTGTTTGAACCTCACTCTTCTACCTTTCCATAGGAGATTCATCAGATAACCCCTGAGGGAAGTAAAAACACTTGAAACAGATAAAGGCACTGGGGAAGGATATACATCTTTACAGTGCTGACTATTCCCAGAAGGGACAGAGGAAGTAATTTCCATCTCTCACATTTGGTTACAAGTTTTTGTAAGAGGGGCTGAACATTTATTTTACCTGACATGGATAGCTTTTTTTGGCAACTGTACTCCCAGGTATTTCAAGGAACTGAGCAGGGTAAGTTTTGTTCCTGCCACATGGACCAGGGTGCCCACCCCTCGACTCATTGGTAGCCAGCTGCATTTGGACCAATTGAACTTATGACCAGAAAGAGGATATAAATGTTGAGTAATTCCATCAAGGCTGGTATGGCTTTATGGGTATTGGCTAGGATGAGCAGAATATCATCTGCGAATAATGAGATCTTATGATCTTTGCATTGAAAGCACAATCCTTGGATATTTGGGTGTCCACTTATGGCCATGACCAGGGGTTTGACAGTGAGCACATAGAGGAGCAGGGAAGGGGGGTACCCCTGTCTTGTTCACCTCATGAGCTGCAAGGGCCCAGACAAGTGGCCAGTGGTGAGAACTTGAGTCTTTGGAGAGTGATATAAAGCTGCTATCCAGGCCTGAATGCCCGGCCCAAAGCTGAATTTCTCAAAGGTGGCAAACATGAAGGGCCACTCATCCCAGTTGAAAGTCTTCTCTGCATCTAGGGCTAGCAGGCCAGGTCAAGCAACTTCTCCTCTGAACCATCTCTGCATTATGTTTAGGGTACGGCATATGTTGTGTTTGTCCTGCATCCCTTTTACAAAACCACTGTTGCCTGGATGGACCAAGTCTGGCTGGACCCTTTCCAAGAGCCTCACCAATATCTTTGCCACAGTCTTGCACTTTGCTGTTATGGTAGTGAAGGTATGGGAGAGTGAAAGCTCCCTCCATTCTAAAGACTTCAGAATCATGTCCTCCATGGGTTCCTGGATAACTGTCTAGAATTCTTTATAAAATTCTGTTGAGAGGCCATCTGGGCCTGGCACATTTCCCACTGTTGAGCTTCGAATAGCTCTGTATATCTCCTCCCTAATTATGGACTGATCTAGCTCCTCCTTCACTGAATTATTGAACTATGAAGTGTACAGGGTATAGTAAAAGTGCTTAAAAGTGCTACTGATGTCCTTCTGGTCTGGCAAGACCAAACCATCAGGCAGGGCCACAGATAAAATTGTACAGTTGTCTTTTTGTCTCTTCAGTTTCCATGCTAGCCATTAACCCACTTTGTCACTCTTGAAGTAAGCTCCTGCTTGAGTGAGAAGGATGCTTCTCTAGAGTCAGGTGCAGACCATCTGACTGAGCTCCCCATTTAACTGCTTGAGCTCTCCTACTCCTTCTCCAGACCCCCTACCTGCTCCTCTAATGTTTTCTCTGCTGGGACTTCTGTTTTGTGTTTTTGTGCAGCTATGGAGATTACCATTCCCCTCACAAAGCCCTTCATGGCCTCCCACCTTGTACTGGGAGAGGTATCCTCTGTGGTGTTGAATTGAAAGAACTCGGTAAGGGCAGACATTATTTTATTTTTAAAAACTGGATTCAACAGGAGTCTTCAGTCAAGTCTCCACTGCCTAGGAGGAGGGAGGGTGCCTCTTCCCCCAACTCCACCATTAAAGGGGCAAAATCAGAATGTAACAGTGGACTATATGAGGCCTCAAACAGTCTATATAGTAGGTCCACAGCTCTAAGGATCATGTCTATCCAAGTGTATAGCTGGCGAGTGAGAGAGAAAAAAGAAAATTCACTATAGGACAGGTGGATATGTCTCCAGGCATCTAACAGGCCTTTCCCTCCATGGCCACCTGCATGAGTACCTCTGAGCTCTTGTGGGGAAGGGTTGATGGAACAAGAGTGCAAATCTGTCTTGCACCCATTCCAGTGAGTGCTGCAGTCCCCTCCTCTAATGACTTTGGCTGGGAATGTTGCCAGCTTCAGGGCCATGGAGTGGAAGAATTCCAGGTGGTCATAAGTTGGACAATAGAGGGACACCAAGGTAAGATGGTGACCCAGCACCTCAACATCTGCTACTGTGAACCTGCCTTGTGGATCCTTGTCCTGTCAGTGTATCTGAACCTGGCCACCCGGCCTAAACCATATAGTTACCCCTCACACCTTAGTAGTAAAATGGGCATGTATGTATCAGGTCCCTCCCCATGACTTACTTAGTTGCTCAGCTTCCTCTGGTGATGTATGGGTCTCTTGCAACATAAAAATATCACACTTGATCTTTTTGATATAGGACCACACCTTCTTCTTTTCTTCCCTCCACTGATATTCCATGTAACAATTCTTAACATACTCATAGGTAAAATGACACATTGCAAACCTCCTGCTTGAGGGGTCACCCCAGTCACCCCCCACTCCTGCCCTGTTGAACCCCTGCTTGCCAGTTTCTATTTCTTAACACAATGCCTTGAACAAGTAACTGAACAACTTGCAACATTACCCCCATCTCTCTCTCTGGTGAGGAAATGACTCAAAACTAAACAATGCTACAGGCAGTTGAGCGCCCGCCCCATTTTCTAAATCCCTGTGCTACTATGAGCAAACAGCCATGGCACATAACTTGAGATGCTTGCCCTCCCACTCCCCTTGTTGCACCTCAGACAGAGTACACTGCCCATGCTGCTCGTGGAAGAAGCAAGCACACTGAATGCACTCTTATGCTGAGGATATTCAATGAATGTTTACATATCCTGAGACCACAAAAAGCTGGTGTTTTGTGGTAGTGTCTTCCTAGGGATGTGTATGTTCCTGGTTGCTCCGGGGTACTAGTTAACAGGAAGAGGGGAACCCTCCCAAATTGTGCAGCCCGGTCCTCCCTCCCAAATTAACTATTACCCCAGAGGAGGTGACAGCCACCCCCATTGCTACTAGTTATTGTGAAAGGGTTCAGGAGCCACTGAGTCCAAGCCTCCCATAAGGACCTGGGGTCAGAAAGCCCCCACAATGTAGCGCTTACCCTATGCTTGCTTCAGTTTAACAATAATTTCTCAGCTGGAGTATGCATAACTACATTGTAATTACAGCAGGCTCGATGACCCCCTCGGGGGCACCCATGTTCCCTGACATCAACCAAGTGAAATTCCAAGGGAGCAACCTGTTTCCACCGCTAAGTAAACACAAGAATATTTCAGCTGTAGGAAAATACACTAAATTACCAGCAGCGATGTAAGTAGGTTATTTACCTACTGGTCTGTCCTTATGTTAAAGTTTGATTTTAAGGCTAAAGGGTCAAGTTCTTGAAACAAGGTCTACAACGAGGTCCAAGTGCTTATTGTAACACAACATTTACGAACTATTAACAGATAAGCAAACTTTATTTTTTTTTATTTGCAAAATGTTTCACCAGGAGACAACATGAACTGTAAACAGCTCATTTCCAGAAGCGTCATGGGGGGAGGAGGATTACAAAAGTTGGGAGCGCAAACAAACACATATACAAGGTGAAATACAAGCACAAGTACAATCACTATTACATAACATTGTAGAACTTTTATATGACATTGTAGTACACTAGGAAGGTAGATTCAGATAACTCAAATGAAGTGCTGGAGGTCGAAGGCTGAGCACAAGTTTGGTAAGTGCTAATGCAAGCCCAAGGGGAGACTAGCATATGACAAGAAGGGATGTAGGGGGGCAAGGGATAGAGAGTAAGGGAATGGAAAGGGGAGAGAGCAGCCACAAATCTATATCCCTCCAGGATGCTGAGAACCCTATGAGTGGGACAGGAGACTGGCAGAAAAGGAGAAGGGGATAGATAAAACTCCAAGTTTTGATCACTGTGCTGGAAATATCTGGGTGCTAAACACTAGGCAGAAAGGTACATGCAGGCTGTGACAAAACACCTGCCTAAAAAAACAATGCTTGTTTAATATAGATGTATCTACTGTATATATCTGTATTTATATATATCTTTTTGGGGGGGTTAATTCCAGTTAACTGATTAAGGATAACAGAGTGTAATGCAATCTGTGTGGGTATATTTACAAGGAGGAAGGTACTCTATTGATCCCTGTCAGATCTGCTAGTTGGATTGCACATGTGGCCACACAGCGGCTCTCCACTTCCTGCAATGAGGATTAATCAAGGCAACTACCCCCACCTAGGTGCAGGAGATGGCCTCATTTACAACTGTTGTTATGTCAGAATAATGGTTTGGCCAACACTACCATACACAGATTTAAAGCATGGGTGATCCCTCCAGCTGGCGCGTGCTCTTGGAATCCCATCCTCCACCCCACTCTTACTCGGTTACATCCATGGAGTTCACATCTTTTAAAGAACATCAGGTGGAAAGTCCAGGCTGTCACTGCCCAGATCTCCCTTCAGCTGCAGCCAACTCTGTATCCTGGAATGTTGAGGCTGCATCAGGGTGGGTGAACATTTTTGGAGGCAGTCCTTATAATAAGGTGTGAGTGATACATGTGCACAAACTCTCAGTGTACCTGATGTGGTCTCTTCTTGACCGGGTTAAACTCCTATTTTTCTGCCTAAAGCCTCTGGCTGTAATCGGGATATATGCTCACAGTCTGGTTTTGTACTCGGAAGGTTTTTTTTCCTTGCCCCCTCTAACACTGCCATTCAGTCTGAATATCTGAGGAACTTGATCAGAAAGTGTCTAGGCTTTTCCCCCGGGCTCTGCGTCTTGCCCAGGGATCTATGCACTCTCTGGATCTCCAGTTTTGAACCTCTTCCAGGCCCAAGAGCTGTGCAAGCCAGGTGGCAGAGAATACTAGGATGTTATACTAGGAAGAGTTAGATGCACAGAAGGTGAAATACCCATATGAGTGCATCTTCCAGCAAGCTGGAATGAATTACCCTGCTTGAAATAAAAAGGTATCCAAGTTATTTTTAAAAGACTCTACGTTGGTTGAATTTACAAGATGTATTGGCAATAAATTCCAAATTGGAATGATTCTTTTTGTGAAAAAATATCTTCTATTATTACATTTAGGGTAAGTTAGCGGTAATTGGTATTTGTGACTTCTAAGGTTGCATGGTCTAGACACAAATGTCATACCTAATTCCATCATTAGTTCCAGATCTTTTGAGATTTTAAACATTAATAGTACATCACCCCTTATTCTATGCTGTTCCAGGGTGTACATGTTCAGCTCACTCAGATGTTGGTCATAGGTTTTATTTTGCATATTATAAATCATTTTGGTAATCCATCTTTGAATGCCCTCAAGTCTAGACACATCCCTCCTGAGATAAGGGCTCCACAGCTGGGAGCAATAATCCAAGTGGGGCTAATGTAAGCTCTGTAAAGGGGCAATATACAATCTCTGTTTCTAGATACAAAATATTTTCTAATACAACTTATTATTCTATTAGTTTTATTTACCAGGTAACCACAGTGTTTACCAAAGCTTAGGTCAGAGGTTATGATTACACCAAGATCCTTTTCTTCAGTAACAGTACTTAGTGTCAAACCATTTAATGTATATGATTGTAAGTTATTTAGTTGTCCTAGGTGCATAAGCACACATTTATCATTATTAAACACCATGCCATTATTGTGTGCCCAAACCTCTATTGTAACTAAGTCTTGTTTAATTTGCTTAATGTCCTCTTTTGTTTTAACTTTGGCTAGTATTTTGGTGTCATCAGCAAATTTTATGGCCAAATTATGTAAATTTATGCTCATGTCCAAAATAAACACGTTAAATGACACCAGCCCCAGGACAGAGCCCTGCAGCACACCACTGGACACTTGTCCAATAGATGATTGATAACCCCTAATGTTAACAGTTTGTGTATGGTTTTTCAACCATTCTTCTACCCAATTCACCAGTAAACTATTAATTCCAAATTTATGCATTTTTTCAATTAAAGTTTGGTGGGGTACCTTATCAAATGCTTTAGAAAAATCCAAATAAATTATATCTACTGGTGTTTTATTATTGATGGATTCGCTTACTTTTTCATAGAATGTTAAATTACTAGTGAGGCAAGATCTTGCATTTTTAAAACCATGCTGAGATGAGTCTATTATGATGCTGGATTGGTGCCCTCCATACCTTCAGAAAGGCTGATTACCATTACATTGGTGCAATGCTTCTGCTTGTCATGATCTTCCAGTTTGCTAGCTAGTTCTATGATTAGTCTGAGAGCTGCCCCAAGTTATGCTGTGAGCTCCATGCTATGATCCTCCTGCTCTTGTACTCCAGTCTCCAGCTCATCCAACCTTTTGCTGTGCAATTCTGTCTGCTGACTGAGGTTGGTGAGGGTTTGCTAGACATGTGTCAGCTAAGCGTTTACATTATTAAAGCCAGCTCGGACTTCTTTGCATAGTTTGCATAGGATTGCCTCAAGAGTCAGCATTGCTGCTGCTTGGCTGTTGGTAGGTGCAGTTTCTGGAGCCCTTGCTGACATCTCCCTGGGCTGTTTCTCTGCCATTGCTTGTGGTGTGGTGTGGTGTGGTGTGATATCTCTACAGCCCCTCAGTTGAGCTCACTTTTTTGGGCTTTCTAAAGTCTATCTGGGACTACTGTCTCCACTGGTACGAAAGGTTTGTTAACCTTTTACATGCATGATGTTAGCAGTATTTAGGGAATAGACACAGAGCTCTAAGCACAGACAACCATGTTGGTCCCTGACAAGGCCACCCCCCCCCCATTAAATGGATGTTGACATTTCTGAAGGCACACTGATGTAGAAAAGACCACATGAGCTGGGCCGGTAGTGTGGAGGGAAGAGGCATCCATGCTTCACCTCACCTGCTGCCACTCTGGTGACCCAAGTTTGGTGATAGAATCAGTTTTCCAGGGGCTGGCTGGGGAGAGGAGCACTGAGCATCTGGTGGATGACTCTTCTCCTCTGGGAGGGAGGGCTGCGGGTTCTCAACACTGCCTTTACCCCTGGTGGTGGCTGGATGTTATCTGTGCAACCATGGGATCAGAGGGCCATTGGCCATCAATGCCTTACACATGGTAATGTGCGTAGGTGCATCTGTGATGACACTGCATGTCCGTCCCTGTTACATAATATGGAAAATGGACGGGTGCTTCCCAAATGATATTAATCCTTCTGCAGGCTCTGCACTGAACTGTAGGGACTTCTCACACACTGAATTAATTCATCGGCAGGTGGCACCTGTTGGGGGGGGGCTAAGTTGTGAGGGAAAATTTGGGCCAAGGGCCCAAACCAGATCCATGTTGTAGGCAACGGTGTGCCATTGCTGAACCTCACCACAGAGGGTAAGCCATGGATGATGCTTGGGAGGAGGCAAGTCCCTAGATACTGGGTAACAGGACTGGGGAGGTTGGTGGAGGGCTAGGCAGCACCGTGGCAGGGTGCATAAATAGATTAACTGAAAAAAAAAGGAAAGACCACCTGTGTACAACAACAACATCCACATTTTGCTGCTTGTTTCCATCAAAGCCTTTTTGAGTAAATTTATATGGAATACAGAATTCCACTGAATGAGTTCAGGAGGAAGGGTCATTCTGCTTCTGAAATGCTTTCCAGAACTTCTGTTTGAAACACATGAAATTCTGAAAAGATAACTTTCCACAGAGTACGTAAACCCCAGAATAATTTTACCTGGACTGTAGGAAAGGAATCAGCTCTTTATGTTAACCGTGGATTAGTAATTTATGAAAAATATTCCACGTTCAAAATTTTGGAATTCCGCTATTAATGAAATGCAGCTGAATTACACAGAATTTTCCAAATTCTGTGGAATTTCAGTCCATAGGAATGTAGAATTCCACACAGCACTACATTTGAGTATATAACAGATGTTTAGTCATGAATTAGTAGTTTTGGACATCCTCCTCATCACATTTATTGCACTAAATCAAAAAGTGAAATGTATCAAACATCATTTTCTGCTTGAAACATACTCAACAGCCAACCAGCAGCCCACTAGCCCACACCTTATCCCTTTGCTCCTGTTGCAATAACAGTAATGAGTAAATACTGTCTAGTGGTAGCACACAACGGAAGTGCCCATGACTCATAACAGAATGTCTGAAAAAGTCAAGAAATCACTTGGATACAGCAAAAAGCAATGGATTACAAACAAGTGACTTTCTTGTCATTCTGGGTAACGTGCAGTTTTGAAAACCACCTATATCACACAACTCAAGAACTACTTATCAGAAAAGCTATCTAGATCTGAGGATTTACAAAACATATTACCTGCTTGCAGTATTTCACATTATGCTATTTTTATTCTGAACACACAGAGTTATCCTTTGGAATGGATTCCTCCCTGTGCATTGCCAAGTGCAAAATTATTTTGGGAATAGGGCCCACCATCTCAGTCTTAATCATTTAAGGAGCTATCCAGTGACGAATGCAATTATTCTCACGTTCACAAGCTAAAGGAAAATTGTGGAATGGGGATAAGTAAATTACACTATAATCCCATTTGTGATCAGACTTTAAAACAAACAAAAGAAAAAAAAATCATTGCAATCTCCATTCAAGTTGATAGGTTGTAAATAGGTAAAGTTTCTATTAAGAGAAACAAGAACTGGAACATACAGTGTGACTAAAGATACAAAACACAAAAGATTTTAATGTGCAGCTTGTCCCAACAGCGGTAGGCAGTTTTCGATTCATAGCTTGTAAAAGTCTTAGGTTCATGAAAGACAGCTGCCTTCATTACAGCACTGCAGAGCATAAATTTAACTGCTATCACTTTTCAAGTATGGGCTGTAGATTAGCTGAGTGAAAGTCAATCAAAAAGGTAGACCTCTGTCATAAATTTCACAAAGTCTGCAGTGTTTAAAATGTTTCCTGTCCTCATTAAAATGTTTGACAGCAGAGATCCAATTAAAGGGGAATTCTGCAGCTGTATAGTTACCCCATGTTTACTATACAGGATACCTGGTGAGTACTGCTCCCTGGTTTGTTATTCTTCAGTGATACAGTAGGTGTTATTTCTGTCAATTCAGTAGTCATCCCTGATCAGAATCCTGATAGTAAGGACCATTTTGTAACCAGATGGAACCACCAATTACGTGTATGTGGTTAATGATGTTGTAAACCTCATATATCAGTGACAAAATGCATTAGTGGATTGAGATGGACATACATTATTTTATCGTTCATGGCATGTGATTCCAAAGGAACCCCCTTCACCTTTAGAATCAAATCAAGGGTAATCAGTGAATTTACTAAAATACTGAAAACCCAGGAATAGTTGAAGAATTAATAAATTATGACTAGATAAAAGAATGAATGATTATTTACAGACAATGGGCCCTATTGATGAAGGCAGCCTGAGTATGTGTAGAGAAGACAGAAAATAATGAGCGCTTTAGCTGAGATTTGAACCCAGGCCACCTGGAATACCATTCTGATTGCATTACCAGTTGCACCACCAAGGCAACTGAAAACCTGGGACTCCTGGAAGCCCCTTACTCTTTCTCTAATGCACAATCTGGTGCTGCACAGATAATTATATTTTCATTCACAATGGTGTTTTGTGCACGTATATGAAACCCAAACAAACAGAAGAGAGAAATAAATAAGTCACCAAGGCAACAGGAAACCAGAGAGTACAAAAAACACCTTACTGGTTCTCTATTCCATATATGTGCACACCACACCCTTGTTGTGCATTACAGAAACAGTAAGGTGCTTCTGGGAGTCCTAGGTTTCCAGTTGTCTTGGCTGCAAAGCTGGTAGTACAATCAGAATGGTATTCCGGATGGCCTGGGTTCTAATCCCAGCTAAGGCATTCATTACTCAAGAGACCTTGAGGGCACCCTAGCACCATTCTCACTGGCACTAAGCTGTGCCCAGTGGTTTCACTAAGTCAGACTTACTACCCATCAGTAGGCTTTGGGTCTAGCAGTCTAGTAACCAACCCCAACCCCCTAGCGGCAGGAAGCAGTTGTTACATATAGTTAACACACAACACAGGGCCTGAAATGAGTCATGTTTGGTGGCCATGTGCAGCCACACCCCATGGTGATGATGAACATATATAATGGTACAAGCAAGCGTTTGCATAGCACAGATGTCCTTGATCATATGGTACCACTGTGTATACACACTAAAAGGCCTGCCATTGCTGTTCACACCCCCTCAGTCATGCAGCAAAACAGAAAAGAGCAAAGTTATGCCTGGAGTAGAGAGTGCATACAGGGGCAGGCAACATATATAGCAATTCGCAGAAGAGGAGCAGCTGTAGCTGGTTGTGCTTGTGACACACAGGGAGGTCCTTGTGTTTGGCTTCCTGGTGCTCATGGGCCCAGATCCACCTAAACAGAGGTGTGGGAGGCTGTGGGGCACAGGCTGAGCTAGCTCAGAGGAGTTTTCCACAGTAGCATGTAATGCCATCACCGGGGGGGGGGTAGCGGTACATGGCACAGCTGAGGAACAGGGTGCCCAGTGGTCAAGACAGGAGTGAAGGGGAGATGTCTGTGATGCAGTTGCTTCATGTTGGGAATTCCAGTGGGCATGTTTGTGTCATATCAACCACTACATGTGCTCTGTGTGTACAATATGTGTACAACCTTTACAGGCACAACAGTAACAGCAGCAGTGCATGTCTCTGCACAGCCTGCATGCACTTGCTTGATCAGTCATTGGTGTGTGAATTTACCAGTGACTTCAGCCCCTTATGCGAAGATTTGTCAGTCATAGTGCTGACACAGTGCCAAACATGGGCATGGTGGACCATTCTGTGGTGATCCACATGGGTACAAATATTCCATGATGTCCAATGAGTCTACAGTAGTGTCTGTGTGCCACTGACACAGAGTACTGTTTATCACCTTCAGGAATTTAACACATTCTGGGTCTTTGATCTACATTAACAACAGTTTACTGGTCCCTAGTAGCTCACCATTTCCTGTGGATTTGATTATTTTTCATCATTTGACTCCTGGTACCTTGGTCAAGATTATTATAGTACATATGCCTGAACATAATTATCTGCATGGTTTAAAATTACTACATCAAGAATGCAACCTAACCTGTTCCTGCTGAGGGTTGGACTCACCTACAGGCAGTTACGGCTGTGCCTGCTCAAACTTTTACTTTTGCTATTACTGTTGTCTGGTAATATTCACCCAAATCCTGGCCCTGGCCTGCCATGTACAACAACTCCCATAAAACTACATGGGATGCTCACTTTGGCATCCCTAAACATCTGCAGCCTCCTACCAAAGCTGGATGCTCTACAAATATTTGCTACTCCACACAATCCGGATGTTCTGGCAATTGTTGAAACATGGCTGTCACCAAAAATCTCTGACTCAGCTATTGCCATACCAGGCTACAAAATCTTCAGACAAGATAGAACAACAAAAAGAAGTGGTGGATGTGCAATTTATCTCAAAGAGTCACTCATGGGCCACCTCTTGCCTGTTCCTGTGGCTGCTACAACCACTCAATTAGTCACCATCAGAATTTGGCTTGGTGCCCAAAATCAGGCACTTACTGTGGCATTCGTATACATCCTTCCAAAAGAGCAAGGGAGTGGTTTCAATTCGGTACTGGACTTCACACGTAACCAGCCACCTGGGTCGGAGTCAATTCTGTTGGGAGGCTTCAATATAAACTGGCTTGCACCTGAAAAACAGAGCATTAAAGACACCATTTCTGCTGTAAATTTTTCCCAGCTGTTTGACTTCCCAATCAGCTTCAATTACAAAAAGGGGACTAAAAGCCTGTTGGACTGGGCTCTAACCAGTCATCCAGACCACATTACTAACACCACTGTCCTCCTGGATATGCTCAGTGATCATTCCCCTGTCATCTGCTTGTGGACAAACAAATTTTGCAAACCACCACCACAGACAATTACCAGCAGAGTCCTTGCCCAGGGTCACCTGGAACCTCTTAAATCCCTCCTTAGAGTGCAAGACTGGTCTCCAATCTACAGAGTGAAGGATGTTGACACAGCACTTGAACACTTCATCAACACCTATAATTCTGCCTGCAGTTCTCACGCACCCTTAAAAACACGCAAAATAAAAGGCCCTTGCAACTTCTGGCTCTCTGTAGAACTCCTAGCTCTCATGAAAATAAGGGACCACCTCTGGCACTGTGCCCAAGCCACTGGCACACAATCTGACATCCAAAACTACAAAAGAACGCGAAACAACTGCACTGGGTCCATCAGTCTAGCAAAAATGAAACACTATCAGGATGCGCTTACTGATACCTGGGGCAAAGGAAAAGCTTTCTGGGATAATATTAAAGAAATCACAGGTAAAACCTCAAAATCGCCACCTACCATACTGGACTTAGATGGGGTCACTATCCTTGACATAGACAACATCATCAGAACGTCTACCCCACCGACACTTGCGGAACTACTCGAGCGTACACCATCTGCCTACTGGCTGAGGTCCAGTGACTCCCAGCCCCTCAAGGTCCCCAAAACTTGTTCCCTCCTAGGGGATCACACCTTTGCAGCCCTCATTCCCAGAGCCTGGAACCTACCTCCTGTTCAAGTAAGGGCTGCCCCTTCCCACATCTGCTTCAGGTCCTCCCTCTGGAGCTACTTAAAACAAGCATCCTCCTGCCCTTGCTCTTAGCTCTGGGGCTACTTAAAACATGTAACCTCCTGCCCTTGCTCTTAGCTGCCCCACCCTGTATGGTGGGCCTGTGTCCCAATGACTATGTGCGTTTGCCGCATGTGTCTAGTGAATCCCCTATATCTGCCTTGCTGATATATGCTTGCTTTCTTGACTGCCTCCTGTTGTTGCCAGGCCTTGACTCTGTACTTGCCACTGTGTTTGTTACTGCCTGTACCTGACTGTACCTTGTTGACTGCTGTACCTTGACTCTGAATTGTTATTGCCTGTACCTTGTAATTCTCCCGGGTCGCACCTGAAAATAGGCACTTGACTGTCTAACGGGCTTACCTGGTAAACAAAAGCTAAATAAATAAATTGACCCTGTAACTATTGCCAACACTTTCAATAATGCATTCACGGACCTCAGCAGTGTTCTCCCACCGGACTTTTTTGAAGCAGATGTCACCTTGTCCACCTCTGATAGCACTCTCACACCTACTAGCCACTCCCTATTCTACTTTAAAGTTATCTCACCGCAGGAAGCCCGTAAATACATCCTCAAGGCAATTGATAAATCTAGACACAGTGGGGATTCCCTCGATCTTAAACTGTTGTCACTCACACTACAGAAAGTGCTAGTGCCTCTTACCTGGATTTTTAATCTCTCACTTAGCCTTGCCCAGTTCCCCAAGAGATGGAAATCAGCCATGGTAACACCGGTACACAAAAGCGGTGACAGGTCTCTCCACGTGAACTACTGGCCCATCTCCATACTTCCATCCGTCTCCAAGACACTTGAATGCATTGTAGCTGATCAGCTTACATATTATCTTGATAAACATAAGATCCAATGTACCCAACAACATGGATTCAGAAAAGGACACAGCACCTCCTCAGCTGTCATGGAAATCACTGGTTTCATACACAAATCTCTGGACCATGGACAGACAGTTGGGGCCTCATTTATCAACCTGACAAAAGCGTTTGACACGGTCCATCGCCCCCTACTACTGGAAATGCTAAGCAATGCTGGAATTTCTGCTGACTCTAATGCCTGGTTTAAAAGCTATCTGGAGAACTGCATTCAGCAAGTTAAAATTGCCGATGTCATCTCAGACTCTAAACCAGTTTGCTTCTATGGGGTGCATATTGACAACGTTGCTAAAGCAGTCAATACCCGCATCGGCCTCCTCTCCAGACACAGGAACTCCCTTACACCAGAAGCCTTAAGGTTGGCCGTACAGAGCTGTGTTACCTCCATTATTGACTATGAATTAATAATCTATGGATCTGCCACTGAAACTGCCCTCTGGCGCATATCCACTGCTATAAACAAGGCATGTCACCTCACCTCAGAAGCCCACAGTCTCCCCCACTCTTGCAACCTCTATGCCCAAACTGGTTGGCTCCAGCACAAAGATCACATAAAATATCAAACATGCCTGATGGCCAAGAAAATAACCCTAGGCCTCCTACCACCTGGAATTCAAGGCCTTCTCAGCCCCTTTCTTAATACCCACCATACCCGTGGCTCTGAATCCCAGCTCTTTCTGGTCCCTCGCTGCCGCACCTCCCAGGGACAAAGATCGTTCGCCTACAGAGCCCCTCTTTGAATGAATGCCCTCAACTGTGACATCTCCTCTGAATCCAAATTGGGCTCTTTCAAATCCAAGCTACAGCAACTACTCTCTGACACTCACTCCTGTGACTGTTTCCGCGAAACCCTTTTTGGCAATCTAAAACCCTAGCACTTGAGTACTGTTAAATCTCTTTAGCACCATCTCTGATATCCCCTGCCCCCTGCTACCTTCCCCCCTTCACCTTTCCTCCCCTCTACCTCATGCCCCCCCATCTGTCCTGACAAGGCCTTTTGGCTGATTTCAACTTACCTTATAATTTTACTAGTAACTGACAAAGCTTGTTTTGGCTTATTTTCAATTTACTGTATGCATCTCTGTGCATGAAACTGCTTAGCGTTACTCATTTCTATTCTTTAGTTCACTGTGAATGTCAACTAGTGCTTTTCTTTTCTTAGTTACAATTATTTTACCATACCCTGTTTAGTCTGTAAACCAGTTGAGCGCCTTTCTTTATGTACACTGTTTTGCCATACTTTTTGTTTTGTTAACCTGTTGTATTATGCGGCTGACATGGAACCTTTGTAAAAGAGCTCTAAGCTCAAAGGTATTTGTAATCCGAGATCTAACTAAATAAATAAAAAACAGTACCCTATACAGCACATATCTGCACATGCTGGAATTGCATTCCATCAGCACAGCTCTGTACTGCACCAGGCTCCACTACTGGGTAATTTGTGCACCATGCAAAAAGCACAGTCTGCTGCAGTGCCTGTTATGGGTGCCACCACCACTACCACATCATATCAGGCACACACTCCTTATTCTTCTGCATTTTGTGCAATCACTAGTATTCCTTGACAGATGTCGTGTGGTGACCAGCATATTCACAGATGATATTGTGTGCATGAGACTGTGCAAGTTCTGTCAGCCATAAGTGGTGACAGGTCCCTTGGACATTGTATGTGCACCATGACACATGTGGGGTACACTGCAGTATTGCTCATGGCATTTTTTTAACTCTCTTTTTTACCTGCTCCTCTCTGGTCCCTTAGGACTCTCTCCAGTGTGGTTGACTCGGACTGACTTTTCTCCCATCCTACCTAAGGTCTCCTCAGACCAGGCCTCCATCCCGGGAGTTCTCACCACCACAACTCCGACCTCCCAGCCCCCGGCTCTGAGCACCCCAGGGTGGGACTGCCGTACTCCTTCTGACATTCTGTCTAGAATCAAGATTGGCTGTCACAGTGTGGGAGGAGATCTGAAGGCTTGGCAGAGGCAGACCCAGCACCGGACCTGGGAGCTGTCCCCTGGACCCACCATCACTTTCCCAGGTGCCAGTGCTTTTCCTTGTTTTCTGGTGCCCTACCCTTGGCATGGACGTGCAATGTTATTCAGCGCATGGCATGCGTGCCGCCACACACACTCACCCACAGGACAACCACTGATGCCAGCCCCTCATGACTGAGCACCACTAGCATTGTAGAACAGGGTCCCCCCTCCCTCCCAGAAGAGGAGAGGAGAGGAGAGCAGTCCGGTGGATGTTCAGTCCTCTCCTTCCCGTCCTAACCCCAGCTCCCCAGGCTCCTTCTCAAACCCGGGTCACCAGCATGGTGTAAGCTAAGGCTGATGCCTCAGCCCTTAGTGCCACTGGGCCAGCTGCTCATGGCATTCTTGCATGTGTGCCTTGTGCTCCCCCATGTGTACCCATAGACACTATTCCCTTGCTTTTCTTTGTGCTTGTGTGCAGTGTTTGTATACATGTACCACCATTCAGTATGGTGACATATATCTTGTGTCCCATTCTACAGGTACCAGGTCTAGGAGGGCCATTAGATAGGTCCAGAAGAATGCTCACATTTTAAAATTTGTGTATTGTATAATAGCAGTAAGTCACTCCCATGGGTTATGGTAATGTTCCGTTAATCATCCTCTAGAGGCATGTTGCACTCAGCTACACCTTGTGCCACATTAAACACCTAGAGGCAGATTAACATAACATTATGAAGTGGGCAGAAACAATGCTGGCTCCTGACTGGCCAAGAGGAACTTTCAGCCAGACCATTTTCCAGCACAACACCCAGCTGAAAGAAGCTCAACAAAAATATGTTTAAAAAACACATTCCATTTACAAATAAGGACCCATTTCATAATCACAATAGGGCACTCCAGGGGGTGCATTATGGTGGGCTAATGCCCTTCTTGGGTGATAGAAGCACTCCGCTTCACCTCATGCTTTAACCCATCCAAGGCAGGCCATTGTCCCACCATAACACACACCCTGTCATGCCTTATTGCTTAATTAGCATGATCAGGGGTTTGCCTATTTGCTTAAAAATGTATGTGGAAATTTATTTTTCTTTTCCCTTTGTTGTCCCCTTATGGGTCTGCCTGCTGCCCCTGGTGAGACAGTCAACTTGGCAAACCTATTCTCTGGCCATGCGGCTGGATAAATAGACATATCACAGAAGACACCAATGGCAATACTTGGTTGGCTGACAGTCATAGTAAGAGACAGTGATCTATTATAAACAAAAAAAATTGATGGTAAAGGTTTCTGTGCAAGAAATACATTTCATTGAGGAGTGAAACAAGATCATAAACCATGAGGTGAAAAGTTAAGTGGCACTATTACCTCATTTTACCTCTAAAATAAAAATTATTTTAGATGTAAAAATCTATACTATTGTTTATTGTTTATATTATATTTAGGTAGTCAAAACAGCTGGGTTTTAAGTTTTTGTCACGGCTTTGAACAATTAACAGTTCATGAGGTGATTGTGTATTCAGTTATTGAATTTATTGCTGTGTGTGATAAGTTTGCTCCAATCTGGAAACTGAGAGTTAAAAATAATAACCAAAACTGGATAACTCTTGAATTAATCCAGCTAATGCAAGAGTGTGAAAAGGCCTGGAAAAGGTATAAATTAGATAAGTCAACTGGGAATTTGACAGAATATAAAAGGGTGAGAAACCTTTGTAAAAAAAAGTTAGCATGAAAAACAAGAGCTGGTTATTTTTATTTAAATAAACAATTTGAAGGTGGCAATTGTATACAGGAATATTGGACAACACTTAATGAGTTAATGGGGAAAGCAAAAAACAACTAAATGTACTTATTTGTCAAATTCGAGTGGTGAGATATATTTATCACCACTTGAAATTGCCACTGAATTCAATATTGCTTTTTGCAGTGTTGCCAGTCAAGTCACTCAGATAGATATGGTAGATGATTGAGTTACTAATGCCAAAGATGGTGTCAGACATTTCTTTTTATGGCTCTGAGCGGAGCCTGCAGCCGTCTTGCTGTAGCTGAAAAAATGGGATACCGAAGCACACATTTTCAGAGTTTTCAGTGTATCCTTCTACAAATGCAAATCACTATGCCAGTTGAATAAAATACTCCCTTCTCTCTGTTGAGTACACCACTTCAAACTCTATTTTTTCAGCCTGTTTGTCTCTCTCTGCCATAATTTCCAACAGAGGACACAGCAAGCTTCTAGAGGAACTCCAGAGGAGTTGCAATTACTTTTTTTATGGCTGAAAAGAAGCATACACGTATACAAGGATTGTAATTCTGATATTCTAATAAATAAATAAAAAATAAATAAATAAATATACTGGAATTTCCCTTACTGAAGCGCTGAAGCTCTCAATGTATCATTAAGCAGACTACAGTGTCAAATTACAGACAGTCCAGCTACAACTTTACCCCTGCAATTCAACGTCAAGACTCTCAGTACTGTGGAGGAATGCTGTGTATTTTTTTATATTTTAATAAAAAAGAATGCATTTGCAAACTGGAAACTCATTGCAGTATAAAAGAAATGTGTGAAAATTGGCACTGAAGAATATGTGTGTGTGTGTGTGTGTGTCTTTGCAGAACACTGTCAGAAGCTCCTGACAACTTTTTCTCCTGCAAAAGCTCAACCACTCCCTCCCCTCTTATAGACAGAGCTAAGTTTTAACCATTGTTCCTATGGGCATTTCTTGGGATCTGAGACCATTTTCTTCTGTTGTTTTTTTTCTATTCAGCCTTTGTATATTTGCTATCCTGCGCTAGTAAAAAGTGGGGACTTACAACATCTCTGTTTATCCACAGAATCGGGTTCACTGCTGGCTTTTCCACTCTGATGTATTTAATGCTCATAAAAGGTGCTGCTCAGACAGCACTAGACAGTAAATTAAAGTTCTTTGTTTATCCACAGCGACAGGTACTGTGCAGGCTTCCCCCCACACACCCACCCTCCCACCATGATGAATTTAGTGCTGGTAAAAAATTAGGAATAAAGCCTTCAGTTTATCCACAGGTACCATGTTGGGCAGGCTCAGTGCAAACCTACCCATGCTGTGATGGATTTAGTGCTGGTAAAAGGTGAGGGACGGACACCACTTGAGCTTAAACCCTCTGGTAATCCATAGAGACAGTTACAGTGTGGGTCAGGGACAATGCTTAGTTTCCACACTGTCTGCATTTAGTCCTGGTGAATGGTGAGGGACTGCCAACACTGGGCACTAATAATGCCTTGTATTAATCTACAGTGACAGGTACAGTGTGTGACTGGTTATCAGTAAGGGACTGGTACCACTGGAGACTGAAGCCCTCTATAAAGCCACAGGGGCAGATGCAGTGTAGAACAGACAGCCCAAGGTTTCTACACTGTGATAAATTTAATGCTGATGAAAGGTAGCAGACTGATAGCACTAGAGGCTGAAGCCCTTTGTTTATCCACATGGGTAGGTACAGCGTGGGGTCAGGATAGTGCAGGGTTTTCATACTGATGAATTCAGTGCTGATAAAAGCTAAGGGATGGGCAACACTGGGGACCACTCCACTGTCTTCATGTCCACAGTCTCTGTTGGCAGGTCATTTTAGAAGGCCACCACCATCTGGGACAAAATATGCTTCCTAATGTCACCCCTAAACTTACCATCTGTGACCTTCAGAGCATGTCTCTGTCTCTGTGTCCTGCTGGAGAACATATCAATATGTTCAGTCCTGTCAATACCCCTGAGTATGGTTAGACTGAGATCATGTCTCATCTCAGCCTGCTGTTCTACCGGGAGAAGACAGTAACAACTACTAGAAAACTAAAATGTGAATATTATCTGTTAGATCCTTCCAGATATTCCTGTTTTGAAAATGCAACTTCTCCTTAACAGTGATATCTAAACAGAAAACGCACCAAATTTGTTTTTATTTTTAGTATTGAATGCATTCCGTTTACTGCTGCAGTGAATGT
The DNA here is from genome assembly GCA_016271365.2 of Neoceratodus forsteri. Taxonomy (NCBI): domain Eukaryota; kingdom Metazoa; phylum Chordata; order Ceratodontiformes; family Ceratodontidae; genus Neoceratodus; species Neoceratodus forsteri. The sequence goes on from JADMNL010000025.1 coordinate 264,870,052, forward strand.
AAACACTGGAGGAAATGTAAAGAAACGGATAAAGGGAAGCTTACAAAGGATGTCAATAGGCATAGATCTTCAGAATTAAAAATTTTTACATAAATTCACTGCCAGTAAGCAAGTGGCAGACTGGGGGAGAAATGTGTCAACACAAAAAAGGGGTTTGGTCTCCATTCAGAGGGGGGTGAGAAGGTCAGTTTTCCTATGTGGGACAGTGACCCACAGGGTGTAAAAAGTTAGGGTTTATTGAAAATATGATGGATCATAATGATCTACAGAGCCCATATTCTTAAAGTAGTAGTTTTGTCATCAAGGGAGAAGAAAAGGAGGGTCAGAACTGACAACCATCTGACATCTCTCACAATCCTCCACTCAAAAATGAATAACGACACAATTTAATTTGGTGCAGTATAAGACCGCACCAAAGAATTCAGCATCTATGTCAAGCTGGTTTTTCTTTACTTGCAATACGTGTTGCATTCTTTCGGCACAGTCTTTATTGAGTACAGTACCACAATAAATGTTCTTGACCTCCTCACTTCTATCCAAGTGCACCCTAACCCCCTTTCTGCCCTGATATCATGATATTAAGGGCTTGATTAATTTAACCTGCATCCAAATTTCCTCCTTGTGGACGAAGTGAAACTTTTTCCATACCAAAAATGACTAGTACTGCATTCCCTGGTCTTGAATAAATTTAATATGGAGTGGTATCATACTTTGCACACTCTTGTGTTCTACAATTCTAATATATTCAACTATTCTCTGCATTAATGGGCATATAGTTTTTCCAGTGCACGGCTGACTCCACGGCGAACAGAGCATGTGCGAGTATCACGCATGCACAGTACTGTAATCGCTGCAGTATTAGTTATGACTGACTCTGGTGCAGTGAGTGCACCGCATATTCTTTTCAATGCTCTTGCCACTCCTAAAAGCTCTCCACAGCTGTATCAGCTCTGACGAGAGTTTGTTCAAAGAAGTGACGCTAATGAGTTATTTAGATATCTTCAGCAAATGAATACCATAACTGGAAATGAGGAAGATGTGATTGCACTAAAGTGATGTTCCTGTGTTAGTGACTTGATGTTAGTACCCTTAAACATTTTGGAATGCAGTATAGCACCGTGGTTAAGAGCACTGAGCTGCAAACTTTGAGACACGTGTTTGAATCGCACAGCCACCACTTGCATACTGTGTGACTGTGAGCAAGTCATTTAACTTCCCTGTGCTCCCAGGATGCACCTAGAAGCAAGCCTTGGCTTAGTGTGCCTTTTCTTGACAAAAATTGTAAAATAAAGCATTACATTTTTTGCCTTGCCCTCAATAGGTTCATGGTACACAGAGACGGTGGAAAGATGCACCTTGAGTAAACAGTACCCCACATCAGAGTCCAAAAGGGAGAGGAGGTACACCAAAATCAGATTCACCGGGCAGGTGAAGAGATCCAAGTGGCAAGCTGTAGCCCACAGTGAGAAGCATTTCCACTTCATGTCATAGGTGGCTCTCGTGGAAGGTTTCTTGGCAGCCACCAGGACATCAGCAACCTTGTAAGAAACCCCAAAGCAGGTGATAGCTAAGTCTGCAGGTGCCACACTTGGACATGCAGAGACCTGAGGTCTGGATGGACCTGGGTGCCCTGTTCCTGGGAGAGCACGTCAGTACACAGGGGTATAGGAATTGGATGTTCTGCTGCCAGCTTTTGAATTAGAGGGAACCAGATCTGATGCAGCCAGTAGGGGGGCTATGAGAATCATCTCCACCCCCTCTGACTGAAGCTTGAAGAGAATCCTCTGCAGTAGTAGGAAGGTGTACACAAGAAGGACAACACGTTGCACCAGAAAACTCCAGGCCCTGAATTGAGCAAGCAGAAAACTGGCAGTTTTGCATTGTGTGGGGTTGCGAAAAGGTTCAACTCTGGGTGTCCCCACCTGATGAAGAGGTCTTCGATCACCGAGGACAGGAGTTCCATTCATGCATTCTCAACCTGGACCAGCTTAGACTGTCAGCCAGGGCATTTTGGGTGCCTGAAACATGGATGGCTGATAATTCCAGGTCATGCGCAATGGCCCAGTACCAGACTCTCATGGCCTCCTGACAAAGGGGTTAGGCGTGCATACCCCTTGTTTCTTGATGTAGAACACTACGGGCATGTTGTCCATCTGCACCAGAAGTGGGCCTGGAAGAATGTGGGTCTGGAAGGCCTGCAGAGCATAAAGAACTGCCCACATGTCCAGCACATTGATATGGAGATGCTGCTACAACTCAGACCAAATCCCCTGGGTCTAACTTTCACCTGAGTGAGCACCCCAGGCCAGACCCAAAGCATCCATAGTGAGAATCTGCTGAAGGGACGCAGTGCGGAGTGGAATCCCTTTCAGGAAATGGGTGGGGTTCTGCCACCACTCCAAGGTCCGTCTCACTGGGCCGGAAGAGAGCACTGGCTGGTCCAGGTCATCAGTGCACTGGTGCCATTTGGCCAGAAGGGTCCACTGGGGAACTCTCATGCAAGCAGGTCAGAAGAACCATAGTTATAGCTGCTGCCATGTGATCCAACTGTTGAAGGAACACTCTGGCTGGTACCTAACAGTTGGAAGATACTAACCAGGCCTGCACTATCAAGCACTGTGCCCTCTCTTCCAGCAGGAAGGCTCTGCCCTGTCATGAGTCCAAGACCATGCCTATATACTAGAGGCGTTGGCTTGGGGAGAGACAAGCCTTTGGAAGGTTGATCATTATCCCCAAGATCTGGAAGAGCCAAAAAGGGCCTTCCAGGGTCTGTAGCAAGAGATCCCTGGAGGGGACTGTCAGCAGCCAATCATCCAGGTAAGGGAACACATAAAAACCTTGTCTCCACAGAGCCACATCCACCACTGCTAGGCACTTTGTAAAGACCCGAGGTGCTGAAGAAAGGAGAAAAGGGGAGGGTCCAGAACTGAAAGTGGTTCCCCAGAAGCAGAAGTGGAGGAAGTGGTGGTGGACTGGGAAAACCAGGATGTGGAAATAAGCATCCTACATATCCAGGGAGCAGAGTCAATCCCCCTGGTGAAGAAAGGGTAACAGCTCCTGAAGAGTAACCATCCTTAAGCACTTATACTCTATGTAGAGGTTCAGATGGTTGAGGTCCAGGATCGGCCTCAGGTTCCCTGTTTTCTTGGGGACAAGGAAGAAGTGGGAGTAGAACCCCTTTCCTCTTTGAGCTGGGGGGATGGGCTCTATGGCCTTTTTGCACATGAGTACCTGAATCTCTTCCCAGGTGAGGGAGATGTGGACCTGTGGGTAATGGGACAGTGAGGGAGGGCTTTCCAGTGGAGGCTCCAGAAACTTAAGGGTGTGACCCAGTTCAATAATCTGTAGCACCCATTGATCTGAGGTTACAGTGCGCCACCCATCTAGGTATAGGGAGCACCGACTCCCGACCGCCTCCCGTAAGGTCTCTGCTGGAAGTGGGGGGTCAGGCAAGGAGTCAAGCAGAAGAACCAGGGTGGGCAGAGTGGCTGAGGGTGCTCTGGGGAGTCCTAGAGGTGGTTGCACTGATTGGCAGAGTGGTTACAGTATGCTTGAAAGGACCTTTCGACTGCTGGTCTTTGGAGGGCTGTCAAGAGGGCCTGAGAAAGGACTGACAATGGGAAGACCGTGGCTATGAGTGGTACATGGAATGTACCAACCTTAGGACTTTGCCCGACTCCTGAAGGTGGGAGATGACATCTTGAGCATCTTCCCCAAACAGAACCGAGCCCTGGACAGGGGCATCCATGATCTTGGCCTGGACCTCTGGCATGAAACCAGAAACCCTGAGCCATGAATGGCAACAAATATAGACACCTGCCGCTGCTCCTTGCCCAGCAGCATTGACAGTGTTGTAAGCTGCCTTAAGCACATTGGTGCCCACGTCAGAGCCAGATATAAGGAGCTGGATCAACTGTGTTTTAGTGGCTTCTTAAGGGATGATTAAAACCATGTCCCTTGCCTGATCTCAGAGGGCATTTTGGTACTGTACCATACGGGCCAAATAATTCTGGGCCTGAATGGCCAGTGTGGCAGAGGAATACACCCACTTGCCCAATTGGTCTAGCTGGCAAGATTCCTTGTCTGGAGGATGGGTACTAAGATGTCTGAGCTTCTTAGTACAGTCATGAGCCACATTTATTACCACTGACTCTGCCGTGGGGTGCTCGCCAAAGAAATATTTACTCACTGACGCCTGGTAAAGATGGTTCACCTGTTTGGACAAGGCTGGGGTTGAAGAAGGGTGATTCCATGCTGTGTTAGTAACATCCTCATACACCTCAATCAGAGGAGGAACCACCAAAGGAAGGATCTCCATCTTCTGCAGGTAAAGCTCCAGGAAATGGCACTCTGCGTCAAGTTCCTCTGTCTGCCATCCCATAAGGGATTGGATATGGTGCATCAAATCCAGAAAGGAGGGATCATCAGTGGGAGACCTGGGAGTCTCCTTAGAAGGCCCCTGACTATCAGAGGAGCTCCTGGAAGCCTCCGATGACTCCAAGGAGAAAGAGGAGGAATCATCCTCTGAAGGATCACTATTCTGGACTTACATCTGAGGGTGACAGGTCATCCGCATTCTGGAGACAGGTGCCTGTGTGACCCCTGGAGGGCACCTGTAGTATGGGGGTTGCTAGGTCCTGCCCAGTCTGGGTCCCTAGGAGGGGTGGTCCAGGGAAGAGGAGGAGGAGTAGAAGGCCACTTGTGCATGTCCTTGTCCTACATGCATGCCCACCAGGCTGTGAACAAGGCCTTGTAATCCACCAGAGGAGAAGGGTTGTACAGTGGATAAGGATATTGAGAAGGAGGGTACTGGTACATTGATGGAGGAGGTGGCATAAGGTACTCTGGTTCTGGTACAGCAGGCACCAACTGGGAGTCCCTGAGAGGGCCAGCAGGGGACAGTGGTGGATCAGGTTGGGGCGAAGGTGATGACAGCTGAGGTGTCATCACTGTAGGCATCAGCGTAGCCAGCACTGGCCAGAGAGGCAAAGGTTGGCACCGGTCTGGTGAAACAGCCAACATAGGCCCCAGTGGTGAAGCTGGTGCCTGCAGGGGGGAATTCATCTAAGGCAGGGGCAGAGGCATTGCCTGCAAGGAGGAAGAGGCAAGCACTTGCGCTGGGCAGTGCCTGGAAGGACTAGCACCGACCCCAGAGTCAAGGACCAACAAGGGCAACACCTGGACTGGGGGGGCTCCAGGTGAAGATCTGCCACCACCAGTGCCAGCCCCAATCAAGCTGCCTTGCTGAGGACCCATCAGGATTAAGGGTCTGAGCATCAGGGGCTGGGAGGCAGGGGATGAAGTCCTCTACCTCGAGGAGCCACTGCCCATGACAGAAATGAGGGCAGGTTGTGGGACCACTGGCAACCTGGAGAGGGTGAGGGCTGCCAAGGCACAAGCGGTCGACCTCCCGTGGGAGGAAGACCCCAAGACAGAAGCTGGACTATGTAACAACCATGAATGAGAGGATGATCAAGGATGGTCCCGGTGTTTGTCCTGGTGCTTATGCTTCCCACTAGACATCTTCTCCTTCTGAGAAGAAGAAGATGAAGCCCCAGAGGCCAGGGAAGTGGAAGCGCTTTTTACCTAAAGCTCCTTCTCCATCGTTGATAATTTCTGTTGAAACAGGAAGCTTTGGAGGGTCTTCAAGTGGCTTCTTGGTGAGGCCTGTTTGAAGTCTTGGCATTGCTTTCAGGCCTCAGTGTTATGATTTTGGCTTAAGCAGAGCAGGCAGGAAAAGTGACCATCTGTGGCCGGTATCTGCTTGCTGCAGGAACATGTTGTAGGCCGGTCGGAAGATGAGGCTGGAGAAGAAGACATAAACAAGATGGTGAAAACACCAAAAATTGATGGCAAAATTGCTGCAGAAAAGAAATAAGTCATGGGTACTGTATGAAGAAAATGGCAGTCATCTGAAGCAGGTGTCCATGGAGGTCCAACGTGTGCATGTCGATGGTGGGAAAAGAACTGAGGTAGGTCTGGGGGACCACCTCTTTTATAGGATAGACAGATGTCAGCATGCTGATATCGGTGGGGGTGGTCCCCCACGGTAGACTACTAGCCAGAGGTTTTCCATGTGGTCCTGGCACCTGGCGACTTCAGTCTTACCGGTGTTGCCTGCTGCAAGAGCCCCCACAAAGTAAGATCAGGTGTTGGAGCAGTCCCTAATTTTATCCATTATTGACAGTGGACTTCCTGTATATTTAGCTGCAGTTGAAACATCTTTAAATCAGGTTAAAACTGCTTACCAGAATGCTTGTTGTTTTGTGTTGTCCTGCGCAAGAGTAACACATCACTGTACCTTATACTCCTCATTAAACTGGTTTTCTTTTGAGTATTTTTTTTTTATTTTATGTTGACTTCTTTCTGGAGATTTTGGCATGGTTCTGTAAAGCAAACCTTTAAGGATCTGGTTCATTTCCGCAAACTAAATATGAAACACAGTCTGCATCTACTTGTTGCTTAAAGCTACTGTTTTACAAATCTTCTTAAGCAAAATGGTGGCTATTCACTAATGGACAGAAAATATGCACCAGAGGTGCGTACCCTGCCTGCGTAGCTCCGCACCCACAGACAGATGCTTATAGACCAATATTCACAAATGGCCACCACCTGTCCATGGCCCCCACCCCCATCCCCGGTGCACTGGTATGCACAGGGTGGACAGGGGTGGAGTTGCAGGCCCAGGCGGGTGGCCAATCGAATGCCCGGCCTGTGTCCCAGAGTCGATCCCCCATGCAGGATGGTGTGGGTCTCTGATCCTGCATCACACCCACATAATGTGCAGATGGATGCCATCAGTGGTGGAGCCCCTTCCACCCGAAGTCTGCCCTGGTGGCACCCCCCACAGTCGGGTGCACAGTTTCCCCCAACATGGCGGAGCACCTTCCCCAGTACCCTTATGCCTGCCCCATCCCTGCCATAGATATATCTTGAACTGTGTTTTGGATTTTATTTATAATTTATTTCTTGCTTTTACTGCTTGTATTGTTTTGCTGTTAGGCTCCAAGATCCTCCGTGACTGGGTGCCATACAAATAAAATTTGCCTTGTCCACTGCCCCCAAACCCAACGGTGCCCCTTCCCCAGCAGTGTTGCATCCCCTCCAACACACAGTGGGGCTACAGCCTCTTGACCTCTGGACCTCCACATGTGCCCATGCCCCGTCCCCGCTGTGGTTCCCCCCACCCCCCCACTGGCACCACCCCCATCCTCCGTACCTCACTGTCAGTGCTGCAGCCATGGATCAGCTGGTGGCACTGCCCACCACACACCTTCCTGGCCACCAGCTGTCCAAATGATGCAGGGAGCATGCCACTATATATGTGCAGCATGCTCCCAGCACCCCTTGGATGGCCGGTGGCTGAAGAGGTGTGTGATGTGCAGTGCCACCAGCTGTCCCATGGCTGCAGCATCGACTTCCAGGTATGGGAGACAGGGTGGTGTTGTTGGTGCATTGGGGGGGCCACTGGACACCACTGATGAAGGTAGGGCACTGGGGTTGGGGATCGTGGACCAGGGAGCAGATGTGGGTGAGGTTACCTATGCTATGTCAGGGCAGACATCCGGTGGGGGGGGCTGTGGACCAGCCCATTACAGGCACAGTGCAGACCTGTGCTGGGGTGGGGGTCTGACCACTATGACAGGGATGGGACTGCCTTGTGGGGGGGGGCTGCTTTGCCAGCACCAGGGATTGGACATACATGTGCTGGTGAGGAGGGGGTCCCCATGCTGCAGGGACCGGGAGGGCTCCATGTGTTGGAGGGAGGGTGTACCAGACAGGTTGCCAGGCCGGGGGGGCCTGTGTGCGTGTGCAGGCATGGCTACATACAGCCATTATGGCAGTGTATCCCTAGCATATCCTACCCACACCTACACCTCCCTGCATGGCGCTCTGAGCACCTTTATGAATGCTGCATAGTGCAGGCATGCCCCTGGCCCACCCTGGGGTGTTGCTGTCCACACAGTCATTGGACTGGGTGCATAACCATTGCATGCCCCCTCCGTGAATGCCGTGGGTCCTCCGCTCCGTGGCATTCATGCGTAGCGATGCCTACGTGCCAGGTTTCCGAGAGGCATAGGTTTTATGAATAGGTCCCAATGTTCCTTTTTGTATAAGGTGATTAAAGACTGGAATTCTCTTCCTCCTATTTTACATGTATCAAGATCCTTACCATATTGATAATTCCAAATGTCAATATGCTAGCTGAGTCTGTGGTATACCTCCAATCTATTTTATGTTGTGTGTATTGTACAGCTATTGTATTGCATGTCTTGTTTTATTGTTTTGTGTTTTGTTATGTGTCTGGGTCCTCCATGAAAAAGGATATTTCATGTCCTCAGTGTTATATATCCTAATTGAGTGATTTGCACAGTCAATAGACAAAGACAACAGTTGTGCTTCATGAAGTGACAACTGTTGTATTAGCGTCATATTATGTATTGTTAGTTTTTAAATGTATTTTTCATTGGGGAGAGTGGTCTACATATATAATATAAATCTTTACAGTACTGTTGCACTTTTATAAGGTAAACTAGATCTAAATTTTTCCACATTTGTTTACACCATTTCCCTTCTATGCAAAACATGTTTGTGCTACTTTGAAGTAGAAACAAAAGAATAATACACAAGTGTGGCTGTAAATGCCATCTGTCAGTAAGATTCAGACCAGCAACTTTCTGATTTATAAGTAAAGTGCTTTACAGAGCAGTCCAGTGTTCACTGTACTCTAACCTTTCTGCCGAGTGTGGTAACCTTTGCTATGTACAACTTGTCAACTACTGTCTCTAGGGTTTGTCCACTGTGCATGTATGACAGGAGTTGACTGACTATACTGTTGAAACCCCTTGGTACTGGCTTATTTCACATGATCTGAGATGAAATGAAATGTCTTAAAGAGATTTTCCACTGTGGCACTGCCCTTATTCTCTGATTTTTTTGGATTCTGACCTTAGTTTAATTTTCAACTTGTCACACAAACTGGAACAATTTATTATCGTATTAAAATATGAAATGGCATTAAATGATAACAGAAATGCATGAAAGTTGAGCTGGTGTTGGCTTGATTGTCATGAAGAAGACACTGCACTTTGGATTCTGGAGTATGATTTAATGGAGAGCTACTATATATATATATATATATATATATATATATATATATATATATATATATATGTACATACATACAGTATTAAAGGCGCAATCCACAAAGATGGCCTGGATATGTAGTAAAGGCACGTACCCAGATCACAGAACTCTGTACACATAGATTGACACACCATTGATGGCATCCATTGCCCTCAGCCTCCCCACCCTGCATGCAGAGAGCAGCATGGAGAAGGAGGGGGGCTTCTTGGGGCAAAACAGTACCAGACAGTGGGCATCCACTTGAATTCCCATACCAGCACTGAAGTGAATCTGCTGCACTGCATGGAGCAGAGGGTTAAGGGATTCATGGGGTTCTGTTTGTCATCTAGTGGATGCGCTTGGCTAATCTCAGCTGAAATCTGACAACCAAGTCACCCCTTTTCAGTGAAAGAACAAATAAGTAAGAACATAAGTTGGAAAGGGCTACCTTTTGGGGGGAGTGCACCGGACTTGTTTTGATTCCTGATATATCCATGAGCTACCTTTTGGGGGGAGTGCACCAGACTTGTTTTGATTACTGATATATCCATGGGCTACCTTTTGAGGGGAGTGCACCAGACTTGCTTTGATTACTGATATATCCATGGGCTACCTTTTGTGGGAGAGTGCACCGGACTTGTTTTGATTACTGATATATCCATGCACCCCTAGAAAATAAGTGAACTTAATTTTTGTTTTTTTATTTGTTTATGCCCCCTACTCTCTGAACAGTCCCCGTCTGCTCGACCTGCCCAGCCCATCACCCTGGTATCCCCTTGCACTTACCTGGCACCTCCCCATGTTCCCCCGAGCTTCCCCCACTGGTGGGGGTGGCAGGGCCCCCTATACCCTGCTGCAGAAGGATCCTGTATAGTAGGCTGTGCCTAGGAAGGAAGATGCGGGGCCTGCAAGCTGGTTCAATTCTTCAAGTCAGTTGAATTTTTCCATGTTTTCTCCTGCATTCCCCCAGGATGCCATTGTCAAGGGTGCGTCAAGCAAATAAGCATGCAAGTGTGCGTGGTGTGGTGCCCCCGTTGTCCTCCCACCCACAAGTCCATCCAGCTGCACTGCCACCTGTAGTCCCTCAGGTAGCAGTACAGCAGCAGAGCAGGCTGCCCTCCCTTCCCAGAGGTGGGCAGCATCTTCTGGGATGCTCGATCCTGCTCCCCCCACCGACCCCCAACAGCCCGAGCTTATGCCCCAACTCAGTTTGCCGGTGATGTGAGTGATAGTGCTACCGCTGCACCAATGGGCCATTGAAAATAAGTGAACTTAAAAGAAATGTGACTAATATGTTGTGAATAAGCATGGGTTGAGCTTGCTATTTCTGGATTTAATTGTGGGATACTGCAGTCCTCGAAGGGCTGTGATATCCTGTTCGGAGAAATAAAAAAAAACTAAATTTGTAATGCTAAGCCCACAATCCTCCATGCCAGTTCGGAGGGCCGGTGACAAAGTGTCAGGCACAAACAAGCTCCAGGAGGGTCTGGGGAGTGCGAAGGGGACTCTTTGGTGGAAGGCATGCAAGCATTACTGCAGCCTTGGGGTTCCATAATGCTGCCGCCCTCTGCACCCTGACTACAGTGAACAAAATACTTCAAGAATTATGTGGATGTGCATCCTGATCCTTTCCTGGCCACCAGCATAAACCATGAGCAAAGGCAGGGTAATTGCTGAATAAGCACACATCCAGGGCTGTGGATACCACAGAGTGCACCATATGTGTGGAAGTTGCACGCCATGGTGGCACAAGCCCTCCTGTACTGATGGGGGGTTTAATTTATTTTTTAAGGCTTGGGCTCTAAATCATGGTTGTTTCACAGATGCCTTCACATTATAGTTTTCTTACCCAAAGAAGTCAAAAAGGCACTCAGAACCATAAGGTACCCTCTAGCCGTACATAAAAATATGTACCACATACAGTGGTAGGTATACAAAAGCTGACTGCTATTGCAGTATAACTCAGTTGTGATAAAAAAAACCAAAAAAACAATGTGGTATAACACAGCTGCATTAAAAAAGCACATCATTCAATGTATTTTTTCTGCAACTGTGTTATTCCAGTGTTGTTTTTACTGCAGTTACATCATACCATAGTACAAGTCAACGTTTGTATAACTACCACTGCATTCCATTTCCTCTATGTGTAACTATTTTCTGTCTCCCTATGTATACAGCACTCTGTTAAATATGCTCTTTTATCTAGAAGGAGCTGTTCTATTTGATCCTCTGTTACCTAAGCCTGCGGCCTTCAGCTGCAGGCCTCAACAACATAACTGTCACAGCTCAGGTTCTTCAGTCCTCGGCACTAATTATTCTGGGTTTTTAACTCATTTCAACTATCTCCTTTTAACAAGTGTATAAATACTGTAGATACATGGCAGTAATATTGATTCACTTTCAGTGATAGTAGTCCTCAAGTTGAATGGACTAGGAAAAAAAGTAAAATAAGCTTTTCCCCCACACAGCAGAACTGAACTGAAAGAATGCAATGCTCTGTAAATCCCACACAGAATTAGTTCAATGTGTGGCAAATAGCTTGGTGCTTATGTATACTTATGAGTTGACTGGTATGTGCTTGGTGTTTATAACATGAGCTTTGTCGCTTCTCCGCATCCCACGCTGTGTAGGATAGCAGGTACGTATAGACTTAAAGCCCAAAAAGAAGTAGTGAGTGACTACCTCCTCCAACTCCAGAGAGTGTGATCCATAGCATGCAGGAGAGGAAACCTCCCCCTTAGGGGGAAACATCCGAGGACCCATGGCTGCTGACCTGCCCATCCTCTGGGCATACTAAGAGGAGAATAATCCTAAATGTACTTAGAATTAGATAAGATTATGTCCAGAAGTACAGTCTGATGTTGCTAGTGGAAGAGTCCAGTTCATGGTGGATGATGAGCAGCAGTCGATGTTGAATGAAGGTTCGAGCAGATGGAATATCCAACTGACTGCTGACCGGATGCTGTGACAATGGTTAATTGAGTCTGAAGTAGATGACTGCTGTAGATCCATAGCACTGCCTTTGAATACTAGATAGAGCTGCACAGTGGGACTGTTTGTTGGGATAGCTGGAACCTGAGCAGGGTCAGCTTCATTGTATCATGAGCTAATCTGAGAAGACAGGCGAAAGCCATTGTAAGAATGGCGGGACCCCACATAGTCTTCCATTGCAGCAGCACAGAATAATGTAAGACAATAGGGATGAGAGTTGGTGAGGCTGATTGAAATGGAGCTAAAAGTACCAAATAAGACCTGTTGTGGGGCATGCGTAAATGGGATGGTGAGACCTCACGTGGTTCGCCATCACCACTGATGTTAGGCGTTGACCTGTGATGATAACAGTAGGCTCAGAGGTAGGCTAGCTAGGGAAAATTAGTCCTATGGAGTCCTGATGAATGAAGTATACTGTGAGTGACTGAAGTCTCAGATGGTCAATACTGGGAAAACATGACCCTGAGGAGGGTCTGCCATAGTGCAAAGAAATCCAATTAGAAGAGGACAATGTCCGGTTGAGGGGGAATATGACTGGTGGGATGGACAGACCCCTAGGGGATCCTGATAGCCATAGAACAATGATTCTGAGGTGAGGGGGGGCGGAAGGTCCACCGACACTGGCAATAGGAGATGCAGATCGAGGAAGGAGGGCCCAAGGTTGCATTGAAGATGTAGCGGAAGATACCTGCATGACTTGAATTGCTAATTGAACCTGGTCTGATAAGTCCATCAATGTTGTCCAATTGGTGAGTTGAAGGTAGAGAGAGGGTCATAGAAGTTGGATTGGAAGATGAGGAATAAGGGGGAGGGGTGTCAAGGGACATATAGAAGAGGGTCTGCCATCACCGTAAATAGGCTGAATAATGAACGGATGCAGGAGTCTGCTGTATGTAGAACTGTGAAGCATGTTCTCAAGTAAGGAGGATGAACTGACATGGATCAAACTGCAGTACGGGGACTTGAAGGAGCAAATGATCTGAATCCCTGGGAGTAGATGGTGAATGGGAAGGCAGGACCCTCCATGGTCCGTCATCGCATAGCAAAAGTTGAGCAGGAAATGAAAGGCAGGACCCCTTGCCCATACAGTAGAGCGGGATAAGGACAGTGGGACCCCACATGTTCCACTATTGCCATATTGCTGGAGTACTGCATAAATGGGAAGGCGAGATCCCACATGGTTCGCCTTCACCATGGAAAGCAATAGTGGATGATAGGGATGGTGGGACCCCTAGTGGTCCGCCATTGCCTATCTGAGTTATGCGATGATTTCCATCAATTAGTGTGTGTGGTAGATATGGCAGGACCTCATGTGGTCTGCCATTGCCGTACCACAAGACTGGGAAGGCAAGACCCCACGTGGTTTGCCTTCGCTACTTAAGCACTAGTGTATGATAGGGACGGCGGGACCCCATGTGGTCCACCATTGCCATATCTGAATGTGATGGTTCCATTGAATAGTGCATGGTAGGGATGGCAGGACCCGACGTGGTCCGCCATCACCGTGCCACAGGACAGGGAAGGCAAGACCCCACATGGTTCGCCTTCGCCAAGTAAGCACTGCTATGCAAGAACCGTAGAATAGTTTAAATAAGATGGTAATTCTGTTACATACAGCATACAGGTCTTGCTCAGAAGAGATGACTAGTAATAGTCAAAAGTGTTGTAATGATGCCGTTTGCCTGAATGGCAGTGCTTTCGGTTGACAGTGCTAGCAACAGTACTGCAGACTTAGGAAAGCTGCCTTTTGTTAATCAGATAAATATGCTGTGCTTTACTAAACATATCTTTCAAATGCTTAACGTGAAATACATTTGAACTTGCCAGGGGCATGAAGCACTGCAAAATAAGCCTCTCAGTCTACACACAAATACTTTGAATTGATGGTAAAGGTGCATTTCCGCATATCCCACTGTTAAGTACATCTTGCCTTTTTGCCATTCTGCCCAATATTTCATGACAGCAGAGCCAGAACTGTAAGCTTATCCATGGAAGAGAACTCAGAGGAAACTATTGCTGCCCTGAATGGAACATCAGGAAACATAGATTCCCTGTATTTAACACCGACACAATGGACAGGTTTACTACGTCTCAGTTCTGCATACTTCAGATTCACCTTAAGCCAATTTTAGTAGACGAAATGCCATTAAGAACCCCCCCGAAAGTTGTCAAGGTGCTTACTGTTGCAGATCTAGTCGAGCAGATTGAAAACAATAAGTTATATGTGTTGTAGTACAAAACTATGAGAGAACAGAACTTGGGGTAGGAGCTGAATAGGTACCAGGCAAACTCAATTGAAGCAATTAGTAGATATTCTGGCAAGTGTGGTGACTGGCTAGGTGGGACGTTGTACGAGAGGACAGCAGTTAAAAGGAAAAAATGTGCTAAGGTCGATTGGCATTCAATGCTTGATTTGGGACTAGAGGCAAATGACAGAACTTGAGAAGGCAGTACGGAGGGCTGGGGGGATACTGGGATGCATAGGTAGAGGCATCAACAGTAGAAAACAGGAAGTTGTTATCCCTCTGTACAGACAGTTAGTGAGACCCCACCTGGAGTACTGCATGCAATTCTGGAGACCCCATCTCCACAAAGACATAGACAGAGTTGAGGCTGTTCAGAGGAGGGCAACCAAAATGGTGCAGGGTCTGCACCAGAAGACATACGAGGAGAGACTAAAACAGCTTAATATGTATACCCTTGGGGAAAGGAGAGAGAGAGGGGCACATGATATAAACTTTCAAGTGTAACCCCCCTGCAAATGGGGGTTCCCAAAAGACTTCCAGGAGCTTGCTTGAATGCTCCAAGCCTGAATGGTGTTTGGCATTTAAGCCATTTATCAGTGAGTGTTTTTAGAACCTCTGGTACTGTCTCTTTAAGAGCTGTCTGCTTGCAGACATAATTAGTTGTATGGGGACTGTGTGTTTCTTTGATTGAGTACCACTCGAGCTGCTGCCAATTCACTTCATTTTGCAGTCACTAGAAGTGCAAAGGGAACCTATCTGAAAGATGTAACTGTTGCAGAAATTATTTAGAGTAATAATGAAATTACAGTTTGTCTAACCTGCTTTCTTTGCAGTCAGAACTGTGTCTGCTAGTTCCCATTCTAGTTTTGAACTGCTGAACTGGACCAATCAGTGTGGGGTAGCTAGCTCTAAAATGGTGCCTTGGACGAATCAGAACTTGGACTCATAATCTGAGCCAGCCACAAGAGGATTGTATGGGCAGTGACTCTGGGAGATGTAGTTTAGACTTCAGTGCCTTTTTGGACCAACAGCAGCAGTCTATTGTGAGTGACAGCCAATCAGTCAAGAACTGGGAGGAACTCAAAGGAAGTGCAGTTTTTTCGGTTGGAGTTTCAGTTGAGCTTTGGCAGTGAAGAAGGAAGGGCCCTGTGCTTTTTCAGTGTGCAGTTTTAGTCAAAAAGCGTGTATAAGGCCCAGAGTTCCGGTCTGCAGCTTGTGTAACAGCTTGTTAGGACTGAATCCGTCCTGTGAAAAGAATCAAAGGATCTCTGAAGAGTAGAAACCAGGCTCACCCTGTAGAAGACTGGAGGAATTGCTGAAAATTGCACTCGGTCTGTCAGGAACTGAATCTGCTGTGTTCTCCCGGTATTGTGCAGTAATTGCGATCGGGATACAGATGCAGCCTGCCTGGTATAGTGCTTTCTTTTATATGGATGTGTGAAGAGGTTTGTGTACCTCAAGTGAGCCCTGCTGACATTGAAGGACCCTATCTTATTTGGAGGTCGTGAGTACTAATTCAAGGTCGCTCCCTGTTGAATTGCCACATTAAATCCAAATGGAATTACTGTACTGCTGACTGTTTAATTCTCCTTTTCTCTGTGTGAAGGGCCCTACCAGCTGCCACGGTTTGGACTAGCCACTAGGGCTTGGGTACCCAGGGACAGTAACTGATAGGGATAGGCCTGTGCACAGAGCCATAGAATGAATTATTAGGTGATAAGCTAATTAACCTGATTTCCCCCTGTCCTTGTTATATCCCCTAAATAAATCAGAGCTGCTTGTTTCAGCAAAGTTATACTGCCTGAGGTTGTCTATGTTAAAGTACTGTACTGTGATTGTTGCACTGTATCTCATTTCACAGGAGGTCCCAGTGCCAGAACCAGACCTGGGGTAAGTGTATACTGTAAGTAATTCTGATATATTGTGTGGGCCACTAGTGGGAAGAAAGAGGTTGCAGTGTCCCAGAGGGCTGTGACCAAGTTAGTTTAACTATTGCAAACCCTGACCTCTGGGTGGAGGCACCGCCATTGGATCCAGGCCCCTCAACCTGTTAGTGGCAAATCAGGCAGGGTAGTAGCCCCTGGGATAGCGCCATCTAGGGGTTACATCTTGGAGGCTCACCACTGGGATTGTGTGTCCTCTAGTGGCCATATTCTGAACCACTGTTAAGAAAAAATGGGTACCCGACAGAGTGGCTGTGCACCGGCTGGTGGAGTGGTGTACTGGGGAGAGATCGACCCCCAAAATGCTATGCTTATCCTGGACATCCCCTGGGTATCAATACGGACACTGTGCAGGAGTACTTTCCAGGTGGAAGGTTTACAAAACCCTGTGGTGGTGGGTCGGCATGCTAATCTGCTCACCCACACTTTCCTGGCCCTAGTAGAGTTTAAGGATCCCATAGATAGCTCAAAGTGCAACAGACCATTACCCCAGAGGAGCCCTCACTGCTTGGAGAGTGATAACTAAGGACAGTAAAGACCGGGGAATCAGCCCCACCACTATCTGAAACTTTTGAGGAGAAATTTGCTGAATGGTTGCTGGGAGAGGGGAAAACTGTGGAGGACTTGAAGAAACTATTCTTGCCACCTGGGGGTGTTCCTCCCCCAACACCCTCTCCTGCTCCAGTGCCCGTAATGGTGGCTGAACCAATGCAGACTCCTATTTCTGCACCTGCCATTAGTCACGACTCTTACCGAAGGTTGAGGATCTTCTCTGGCACCCTCCCAACCCCCCAAGGGGAGGATGACTGGGAGACCTGGATAGACTATGTTGCCCACCAAGTGCTAGAATGGCAATGCCGAGCAGCGAAAGAGAGGTTAGTGAGCCTCCGAGGGTCCTGCCCTGGCTACCATCCGTGCTAAGCAGGCCAGTAACCCTGAGCGACTGCACAGGCCTATCTTGAGGCCTTGGAGAATGTGTGGGAGCCCAGATTCTGATGAGGACCTATGGTGGAGAGTAAGAAATGCACAACAGTACCAAGGGAGTTGTTGTCTGTGTATGTCTCGGCTGGAAAAATTGTTGCAAGAATGCCTCAGAAAGGGTAGTTTGCCAGCGATTGAACTGGACCGAACCAGACTGGACAGAATCCTTAAGTCTGCCCCTTCTCAGAACTGCTGTTGCTTCAGTTCGCCTGGCAAATCGACTGGAATCCCACCCTCCTATGATGAGTTAATGAGAGAAATTCGAGGAGTTGAGAAAAGGCGACCTCGGGAGGTACCTGCACCAACAGCTGTGGCTACGACCCGAGTGACTGAGGTGACCCATCAAGTGAAGTTCAGGGGCAGAGGTTGACAGTCAATGAGTGCTCTGACAAGGAAAAGATATGCCACAATGGGGCGAACTGTTGAGAGAGATCCGAGAATTCAAAAACAGTCCCTTTATGAAGGCCACGCCTGCAAATACAGGCCTGACCTATATCCGACTGCATCTGCTATGGGGTGGGGTACCCACCCATGTATCTCCTGCTGATAACAGCTCCAAACTCAATTCCTTGACCATGGAAGTGGAGAAACTGATGAGATGTCTCCAAATGCTTATCACGCCGCAGACAGAGATGGCACCCAGGTTTCCAGTTAGTAATACCCGCCCCTGGCTCCCAGTGTGGCGCCTCGGCCAGCTCAAACTCTAGAAAGTATGTTTTGCTATAATTGTGGGAAAGATGGGCACATGAAAGGAATGCCAGTCCCCAAAGACATGACAAAGTTGCATATAGGCTACAAGGAGAGCTTGGAGAAGAAATCAGTGGTTAAGAGGTGCCACGACATGATCAGTGAGAGGCACCAAAATGCTAATTCACGTCCTTTGTGGCAAGGTCAGTTGCCCAGGCCCCACTACCGCCTCTCCAGACTGGTCCAGAATAGTGGGTCCCTCCATGGAGACCACTGTAAAGGTGAATGGAGTGTCTACAAGAGCTGTATTAGACAGTGGCTCCCAAGTGACAATTATGTTCAGGATTGGTATCAGAAGCATTTGTCAGGCGTACCCTTACAACCATTAGAAGGACTGCATGTATGAGGTTAAGTGAAGGCCTACCCCTATTCGGGTATATCGAATTTGGCTGTCTTTCCCACCTCCGTGGCTGGAGTGGCGAACAAGTGAGACCCTAGCCTTAGTGTGTCCCCCACTGGACTGTATGATGGTGTCCTTTGTTGATTGGAACAAATGCTCATATGTTGGAAGGCTGGCACAGTTGTGTTATGAAAACAGGGGTCAAAGACTAGTAGAGCTTTAAGAGTTCGGCTTTAATTAAGAAGGCCTATGAGGCACAGAGAGATGCTGAAAAAACAGAACCAGAGGAACCGGTCGGAATTGTATGGAAGAAGGATCCTGAGTCTCTGATCCTGGCGCCAAATGCCCAGTGTACCTTACAGGGAGGTCCGTATCAGAAAGGATGTTAAGAATAAAATATTAATGTTGGATGCACCAGGCGATGGAAAATTGCCAGAGGGACTGCTGGTCAAGCCTAGTATTTTGCCGCTAGAGCCCATGCTTATGCCAGAAGGGTAATGGTCCAAGTTCATAATGTGTCTGAAAGAGACATTCGAGTAAACAGAGGTTGCATCCTGGCTAATGTGCATTGTGCAGACACTGCAGTGCTACCCAGCAGCAAGAGTTCAAGGAAGAATGACAGAGTAATACCTGACTTGTTTGATTCGGCGACCCCCGCTGCCAGCTGAATGGAAAGTGAGGATCAGTGAGAAGCTTGCCCAGAGAGACCAGGTGTTTTCTTTAAAGGAATGGGATGTAGGATGCGTGCAAGGAGCTGAGCACAATATCCGGCTGCATGACAAAAGACCATTTCGTGAGAGGTCTCGGCGCCTGGCACCTGCTGACATAGATGATGTGAGGCGGCATCTGCAGAGATGTTAGCTGCTGGTGTAATACAAGAATCCAGAAGCCCATATGCTTCCCCATTGTGGTAGTGAGGAAAAAGAATGGAACAGTAAGGATGTGTGTGGATTATCGCACTGTAAACGGTGGACTATCCGATCAGTACACAATGCCCGCATTCAGGATGCTTGGACTGCCTAAGCGAGCAAGTGGTTCTCTGTGCTGGATCTCCGCAGATGGTACTACCAGATCCCGATGGCCCCAGAGGACCGTGAGAAGGCGGCCTTATCTGTCCGCTTGCTTCTATGAATTCATGAGGATGCCTCAAGGGATTTCAGGTGCCCCAGCCACTTTTCAACGATTGATGGAGCGTGCAGTGGGGACATGAACTTACTAGAGTGCCTGGTATACCTAGATGATGTTATTGTGTTTGGCAGCTCACTGGAGGAACATGAGAGCAGATTATTTAAGGTATTGGACCGACTGGAGGACTTTGGCCTTAAACTGTCCATTGATAAGTGTCAATTCTTTCAAACATCAGTAAAGTATGTGGGACACATAGTATCCACCGAGGAATAGAGAACCGACCCAAGTAAAGTTGAGGCCTTGACCACCTGGCCCACCCAAAATCTAAAGAACTGCAAAGATTCCTGGGATTCTGTGGTTATTATACGGCGCTTCATCAAGGACTATTCAAGAGTGATCCGCCCTTTACTTAACCTTACTCAAGGGTATCCCCAACCCACAAAAATACCAAAAGTCAGCATCCTCAAGACTGAAAGAGTGTATTTTCATCCGAGTGAAGTATTTGGGCCCGCTGGACTCCTGATTGTGAGACTGCTTTTCATGAGATCATATATCAACTACCCATGCTCCAGTGCTGGCCTATGCCGATCCAAGAAAACCTTACGTCCTGCACACTGATGCTAGCTTGCAGGGTTGGGGGCTGTGTTGTACCAAGAGCACAAGAATGGCCTGAGACCAGTGGCCTTTGCCAGTAGAAGCCTGACCCCATCCGAAAAGAACTATCCTGTACATAAGTTAGAGTTCCTAGCTTTGAAGTGGGCTATTGTTGACCAATTCCATGAGTACTTGTATGGGGCTAAAATACTAGTAAAAACTGACAATAATCCTTTGACCTATGTGCAGACCTCAGCTAAGTTGGATGCCACTGGCCATAGGTGGCTTTCTGCATTATCTACATATGACTATGCTCTCGAATACCGAGCAGGTCTGAACCACATAGATGCTGATGCTCTCCGGAGGCCTGTTCCCCAGAATGATTGGGTCCGATTGGCAGACCTGACATTGGGCACTCTGCGGAGAGTTTGACAGGAGGAACAAATGTCCCACGGGCGCAGTGGACTGCATGATGGATTGCTTGGGAGCCTCTGAGAATGCATACCTGCTGCTTATTGCCACTTTTCTGCAATAGACATTGGTGCACTGCCTCAGCTGGACAATGACAGTATTAGTAGGCTCAATCCCGCGATCCCATGATCAAAGCAGCTTTAGAAGCCTCTATGCAGGAAAAGATGTGTCCAAATTACGCTCCACTGATTTGAGAACTGCACTGTTATACAAAGAAGGTCCTAAGTTGAAACTGATCAATAAACTGTTATACAGAGAAACAGTAGACAGAGGGGACAAGTAGACAAACAACAACTAGTGCTGCCTGCCTTTCGAGACTCAGTACTGAGGTCCTTGCACAACCACATGGGGCACCTTGGTATAGACAGAACACTTGACTTGGTGAGATCCAGATTCTATTGGCCTAAGATGGGGGCTGATGTGGAGCAACACATTCGAACTTGTAGTCGCTGCTTACAGAGGAAAGCTTTGCCCCAGAGGGCTGCCCCTTGTTAACATCACCACTAGTGCACCCATGGAGCTGGTCTGTATTGATTTTCTGAGTTTGGAGTCAGATCAAGAAATATCAGTAATGTGCTGGTGGTCACTGACCATTTCACGAGATATGCCCAAGCTTTCCCACCAAAGACAGAAAGCATCCACTGTGGCCAAAGTACTTGTAGAAAACTTTTTGTTCACTATGGGGCTCCACAAAGAATCCATTCTGATCAAGGAGAGACTTTGAGAGTCGTCTGATCAAGAGATGCTTTCTCTGTGGGGAGTCTGAAAGTCCAGAACCACTCCTTACCACCCCAGGGGACCCACAGCCTGAGCGTTTCAACCGCACTTTGCTAGATATGCTAGGCACCCTGCACCCAAAGGACAAGCCTAGATGGAGCCAACAAATTAGCACCCTGGTACATGCTTATAACTGCACCAAAGTGATGCCACTGGATTCTCCCCTACCGCCTGATGTTTGGAAGAAGCTCGACTACCAGTAGATGTGTGTTTTGGGGTCTCTCCTGATGGGGTTCAAGCTGACAACTATTTACAGTATGTGCAAAAGTTAAAGGCCCAGCTAACTCATGCGTACCAACTGGCTCAAACCATGGCTGCCAAAAGAAATCTGGCCAACAAAGAAAGGTATGATAAAAAGGTGAAAGCACAGGAACTCCAGGAGGGAGATCGGGTATTGCTAAGAAATCTGGGACTGCATGGCAAGCACAAGATTGCTGACAGATGGCACCATCTCCTCACATTGTAGTGGGCAAACTAGATGATCTGCCAGTGTACAAAGTAAGGCCTGAGAATAATTCAAAGATGTAAAACAATGCATAGAAATCATTTACTGCCCATTGGACAAATCTTAATTGAGTCTGAGCCCTAGAAGATGCCCCTCTGGACCAGTGACTAGAGCTGCTGCTAAGAAAAGATCAAGAAAGTCTGCACCTACAGAAGCAAAGTTAAAGTGTTCCCTCCACAAGTCCCAGTTGAGCATGACTGTCAGTCCATATCGGAAGAAAGTGAGAGTGACTTTGAATACTATCCTTCTTACGAACTGAGTCATTTGTTTGGGGCAATCCCTAGTCAATACTGGAGATGAAGCTGGGCCTTCTGGACTGTCTAGCCCCAGCTTCATCCCTGGAGCCAATGCTCCCAGAAAGTGAAGTGCAAAGCATCAGATCAGATGAAATGGAATCATTGTGCATGGTTGAACTGTTTGAGCTTTCAGGGAGGAAAATGATAGATTGGGGCAGACTGATGATACACCGAACAAGAAGAGTATTTTGAGTGCCCTGACAGTCCACTGCCAGTGTCAAAGCTCTCCATGCGAGCCAAATGTTGTGGACTCAGAAACTGTAACTCCTGGAGCTGAAAGTGCCCCAAGTTCTAGCCTCTCTACCCCATGGAGACTCCCCTGACAAGTGAGGACAATGCTGAAAATGAGGCTCAGAGTGCAGAGACTATAACAGTTCCCCTAGAAAGACTGGTCGAGCTGTAAAGCCTGTGGTGCACCTCAGTTATGATTCACTTGGGAGGCCTGTGGACTTGCCTCTCAATGTTGTCCATAAAGGGTGTATGTGTCCCGAGCTCATTGCCCAAACTGAGCATCAGTGCTAACTCAAGTTACTTGTGTTGCCCTCTAAGTATGGTGCCTTGCCCCATCCAGCCCAAAGGTAACTGATAGGAAGGCCCCCTCTCTTCAGGTTTCATGTACAAGAGGTAATAACTTGAGTTATGGTACAATGTGTATGTAATACTGTGTAAAGAGGACGACTGCAATGTTTCAGAAATGTGTTCTGGTAAAATGATATATTGACTGATGATTACATGTTTGAGCCTAATGCAAATGTATATGGTTGCAGTTGAAACTTATGGGGGTACTTGCTTGACGTCAAGCTTTCCAAACCAGGAAGAGGTGTAACCCCCTGCAAATGGGGTTCCCAAAAGACTTCCAGGAGCTTGCTTGAATGCTCCAAGCCTGAATGGTGTTTGGCATTTAAGCCATTTATCAGTGAGTGTTTTAGAACCTCTGGTACTGTCTCTTTAAGAGCTGTCTGCTTGCAGACATAATTAGTTTGTATGGGGACTGTCTGTTTCTTTGATTGAGTACCACTCGAGCTGCTGCCAATTCACTTCATTTTGCAGTCACTAGAAGTGCAAGGAACCTATCTGAAAGATGTAACTGTTTGCCAGAAATTATTTAGAGTAATAATGAAATTACAGTTTGTCTAACCTGCTTTCTTTGCAGTCAGAACTGTGTCCGCTAGTTCCCATTCTAGTTTTGAACTGCTGAACTGGACCAATCAAGTGTGGGGTAAGCTAGCTCTAAAATGGTGCCTTGACGAATCAGAACTTGGACTCATAATCTGAGCCAGCCACAAGAGGATTGTATGGGCAGTGACTCTGGGAGATGTAGTTTAGACTTCAGTGCCTTTTGGACCAACAGCAGCAGTCTATTGTGAGTGACAGCCAATCCAGTCAAGAACTGGGAGGAACTCAAAGGAAGTGCCAGTTTTTCGGTTGGAGTTTCAGTTGAGCTTTGGCAGTGAAGAAGGAAGGAGCCCTGTGCTTTTCGTGTGCAGTTTTAGTCAAAAACGTGTGTAAGGCCCAGAGTTCCGGTCTGCAGCTTGTGTAACAGCTTGTTAGGACTGAATCTGTCCTGTGAAAAGAATCAAAGGATCTCTGAAGAGTAGAAACCAGGCTCACCCTGTAGAAGACTGGAGGAATTGCTGAAAATTGCACTCGGTCTGTCAGGAACTGAATCTGCTGTGTGTTCTCCGGGTATTGTGCAGTAATTGACGATCGGGATACAGATGCAGCCTGCCTGGTATAGTGCTTTCTTTTATATGGATGTGTGAAGAGGTTTGTGTACCTCAAGTGAGCCCTGCTGACATTGAAGGACCCTATCTTATTTGGAGGTCGTGAGTACTAATTCAGGGTCGCTCCTGTTGAATTGCCACATTAAATCCAAATGGAATTACTGTACTGCTGACTGTTTAATTCTCCTTTTCTCTGTGTGAAAGGGCCCCTACCAGCTGCCACGGTTTGGACTAGCCACTAGGGCTTGGGTACCTAGGGACAGTAACTGATAGGGATAGGCCTGTGCACAGAGCCATAAATGAGATTATTAGAGTGATAAGCTAATTAACCTGATTTCCCCTGTCCTTGTTATATCCCCTAAATAAATCAGAGCTGCTTGTTTCAGCAAAGTTATACTCCTGAGAGTATTTGTCTATGTTAAAGTACTGTACTGTGATTGTTGCACTGTATCTCATTTCACAGGAGGTCCCAGTGCCGGAACCAGACCTGGGGGTAAGTGTATACTGTAAGTAATTCTGATATATTGTGTGGGCCACTAGTGGGAAGAAAGAGGGTTGCAGTGTCCCAGAGGGCTGTGACCAAGTTAGTTTAACTATTGCAAACCCTGACCTCTGGGTGGAGGCACCCGCCATTGGATCCAGGCCCCTCAACCTGTTAGTGGCAAATCAGGCAGGGTAGTAGCCCTGGGATAGCGCCATCTAGGGTTACACAAGTATCTCAGAGGATTAACAAAGTACAAGAGGGTAGCATCTTTCAGAAGAAGAAATGTGCAAGAAAAAGGGGGCACAATTTGAAGATAGAGGGTGGACTGCTCAGAGGTAATGTTAGAAAGAATTTTTTCACAGAGAGGGTTGTGGATGCATGGAACAGCCTCCCTGAGGAGGTTGTAGAGTCAGAAACAGTGGGAGAATTCAAGAATTCATGGGACAGGCATAAGGCAATTCTAGTGGAGGGTAGGAGGAAGTAAGCTGTTGATGAACTAGAATCTGCCACTTATCCATCAGGTAGGGAAATGGGCAGACTAGGTGGGCCAAGCAGTCCTTATCCGCCGTCAAATTCTATGTTTCTTTAAGTTCACTGTAAAGAATGTAAAATTAACCACCCCAGTAAACATCGGTATGATTTACCTCTGTACAAGTTTGGATGTCCACTCGAGCATTTGACTAAAGGTTTCTATTTAGGATTCTGGACATTACAGTCGAAATGCCAGTGCTAACTGCTTTGGTGTTGTGCAATTGTCAGCAGTTTCACAACCGACGTGAACAAATGTTTAAAAGGTTGGACTGTCTAGGACCAAAAGACCCGGATGCCAGGTAATACTTTAATATTAGGAATGAAGATCAATGTGGGGGTAGCGAGCTGAAAGCCAAAACCAGAAAGCTGGAGAGCAGTTACACAGTTCACAGAGAGTACCAGAAAAGCAGCGGTGGGGAGACCTGTAAAGGAAGCACATTCTAAGGACCAGGAGCCATCCAGAAGTGTGAAAGCGGCGAGAGTACTGGAGCAAGGCAGCGTGGTGGCCGACTGGGAGAATAGCCCAAAAGAGAACACAGGCAAGGTAAGGCACGGGGAAAGAAGATGGGGGAGAGGAACGAGGAAAGTGGGGAGAAACCATCACAAGGAAGGAAAGGCACACGGGGGAAACACAGCAGGCATGAAACGCCGGAGAAGCACGTGGAAGAACAAGCAAAAGGGGGAAAGCTGATGGAGGGAGACAGACAGACAGAAGGAGGAGAAGCAGGGGAGAAAGCCCACAACCGGCCAGCCACACAGCCGCACCACCAAAATGCTCGAAGCAGAGTGGAAGGTGGCCTACTGATTAAGTAGGGACTGGGGAGGAGCCATTTTCCCCTTATTGAACAACAGGCTAAAGCCTTCCAATTAGTTGTTGTATTGGTCCTTGTAAGAACAGATCCAAAAACAAATGGTTTGATATTGTTTATTGGACCAGCATAGATGTAACAAAAGAAAACAGTGCTTCCGAGGAAGAACTTGGTTGGTTCGAAAGCTTAAGCAATGTTTTCTTTTGTTACATCTATGTTGATCCAATAAAAAGGTACCAAACCATTTGTGTCTGGATCTGAAAATCCCAGTAATATTAAGTTACTTTTCAGTTTCAAGTGCATAAGTTCTCATTCGAATGATCTAAATCACCTTTAACATTTTTAATTCTGACCAGTTTATTGACTGTGCAAAAGTATAGTTACCAACATTCCCTAGCAGTGCATTTTAAAGGCTCATCACTGGGTGGTCAAACCAGGATGCAGCTGTCTGCTCCACCTGCATCTACATCCACTCACTTGTATCTGACATGGCTTGCTCCTATTTTCAAAAGATCAATCAGCCAGCCTACTGATGTGGAGGGCTGATGCGCTGGCACCTCACCTGTCGCCGCAATGCTAACCCGGGCTCAGGACCAGACTGGGGTCACTTGGGGGTTGGCCAGGTAGAGGAGAACTGAGCATCCTGCAAGATGCTCTCCTTCTCCAGGGAGGGAGGACAATGGACTCCGCTGCGATACTGCTATCTGGGAGACCATGGGTGGTAGCTCAAGAGGAGCCTCAAGGGGATGGCAGGAGCCTCCTGACTGGGATGCATGCACATGTATGTGTCCATTTAGTCCTCAATCATGGGATGTTGAAAGGGAGGATAAAATGGCTGAAAAAGCTTAGGCCATTGTCGGATGATGCCACACTCAGCTGCAGGCTCTGCACCATCCACTGGGTTGCCTGCAGCTACATCTGTTACCTAATCTCCTCCTGGGCCTGGGGATCCTTAGAGACTCTGAAGTGGGGGGGGTATGGAATCACAGCTGTAAGCCCCAGAGATAATAGGTGACAGGGCTGGGGGAAGTAGTAAGGCAGAAGGGGGAGCTGCCTGAGGAGAAGGGGAAAAATAGAAAAAAAAATCAATCAATGGGGTTGTCAGGGGAGTTCCAAAGGAGGGGCAGCTTACTCATCCCTCTGATGGCCCCTATAGGTACAAGAATGGGTTGCATCACAGGAGCATGTCCTATGGGTGGGATATGAGTGGTGGCTATATGGTGAAAATTAAGGAGTGGACTTGAGACAGATGAAGTCCCCTCATCCTGCCACACCAATCTGGGCAGCCTGGCCCACCTCCTCCTCGCTGGTCCCCCCTCTGGCATCCTGGCTTGTCAAGTGAAGTACTCTCCTCAGAGGCCTGGCCCACCTTCGAGATCCTGCCTGGAGGGGCAAGTCACTGGTTAACTGCTCAGAGGTCAGCTTTAGGCATGAAAGAAGACAGGAATGGGGTGTCAGTCCAAAGGGATGGCATGGGTGGGAAAGGGACACCAAGGATGGTAGAAGGAGGTTCCCAAGTCAGGCCAAGGGTGCTAGAAAAAGGAAGCATAAAAAAAAAAACAAATAATTTATTGGCTTGCAAGTGGTGCTGTGGCAGTGCACTGTACTGATACCTACTGGACTAAGGATTGCATTCTACCCCTAGAATCACATGCTGGAAGCAGCAAGGGGGCAAACAATTTACAGAGTTGGTGGGGGGTATTGCTCTCGGTAAGAATGGGAGTACACTGCCTGGCATATCTGCATACTTGACAAACTTCACTACATACATTAATTCATTAAGTTTGTGGAATTCACGAAGTGCCAGCTTCATTACAATTTCGGCAGGTGAAGCTGCACTTTTTCAGGCGAAGTCATACAAATTCACTGGCAAAGTTGCAAATTCCCCCTGACTTCACCTAAAAGAAAGTGCCACATCCCCAGGAAAACTCAATGCTAAGTGGCAAAGTGGGCAATTTGCAAAGTTATTTGTGAAGACAAATTTCTCAACTTTACCAGAACTTTACCAGTGAAGTAAAACTTCACAGCATCTCTCCCCGGCCCCCAATCTCCAATAGCATCCCACAGGGCTCAGTTCTTGGCCCTATACTTTTCTCCATTTTCCTTAATGACCTCCCTTCTGCCTGCTCCACTTCTCAAATCCACATGTATGCAGATGACACCGTCCTTTACACGTCTGGCATATCATCCACAGATATCGGGGCCAGATTGCAACATGACTTCAACAAGGTCCAATTATGGTTCCAGACCAACCAGCTGTTCCTTAATCCCAAAAAGGCAGTCTCCATGTCTTTTGGCACTGGACAGAGACTATCTAAACTTTAAAGCTCCTCCTACCATGCACACCCTGGATGGCACCCATATCAAAAATGTCACTACTTTTAGATACCTGGGGGTCTGGCTAGATCACCACTTGGACTTCTCAGCACACGTGGATGCAATCTACAAGAACATGCACCCCAAAGCTTGGTGCTCAATACTGAAACAAGAATTGTATCCCTCAATCTGCACGACATGCAACTGTGCTGAAAATGATCCTCCCCACATTTGTCTATGCAGACATAGTTTACAGTGCCACCTCCAAAACTACCCTGGCTAGACTGGACACCCTTTACAACTCTTTCTGTTGCTTTGTACATTCCTGTCCCCCTCGCACTCACCATTGTGACCTTTACAAAGCCCTGTCTCTCCCTTCCCTGGAATCCAGGAGGCTGTCCCACACTGCCTCTTTCATGGCTAAATTCTAGACTGGCAATCTCCCCTCCTACCTCTCCTCCTCCTCCTCCATCTGCACCTCCTCCTAAAACACTTATTCATTACGTAACACTGACCCTTGCTCCTTCGCAATCCCACACTGCCACACCAACACTGGTCAATCTATCTTCTCTTACTGATGCCCTAAACTATGGAATGCACTCCCTCCCCATTCAAAATGCCACCTCTCCCAAATCCCTCTCCTCCCTCCTACAAAACATTACAGCCCACACCTGTGCATGTCAAAGCCTAAAGTCCATCATATTCACTGCCTCAACCCCCCCAGTTTCCTACAGGCAGTGCCCCAGCGGCTACCCACTTGGCTTGGTCCTGCTTCAGCTGCACTTTTCTTAGCCTTATGCAATTACACCCTTTTCATGTTGGCTCGCGCTTGCAAGCCAGGCAACATATTGCAGTAGTAACAGATTTGGAGGTGCGGCCACTGTGGATGAATGCAGGGCACACATCAGTAGGTGCATCCCTCATTCCCCAATAAGCCAGCATGCAGGCGTTGACACCAGCTACACGTAACATGGCCACCAGATCTAAAAAAAGTGTCACTGCAATGAGAAGCAAGCTCTTCATATAGCGGCACAATAATACGCCTCCCGACGTGCCTTTACTGGTGAAGTTTTTCATCAAACATGGCAGCACTGATTGCCGCTGCCATACTTCAGGGGTGCCCAAATCCCCCATCATGCCCCGACCCACTTCATTTGCCTACGGGGTAGCCCACTCCCCATCAGCATAATGGCCCCTCTCCCATTTCAAGTGTGTGCCGAGGTGGTGCCCAATCTCCTCTGCATCATGTACCCCCCAACAGTCTTTCTTTGCTGATGGGGGGCCCAATACCCATCGGTTTAAGTTTCCCCTTCCCAGTTTAATTTGCTGACAGGGGAGCCTACTCCCCTTCGACATAATGTCCCCCCCATTTGTTGTGTGCCAAGGGGGATGTCCAATCCTCCATCGGCTACAGCCCCCCCAAAAAAACATTCAGGTGGCACGCTGGGAGCCCACCCCAGTGTGCCAAATGTCCCTGTAAAACAAAAAACCATCCTGCGATGTTTTACTTTTTTTTTTTTTATCCTGTAAAACAGAAAACAGTCCCTCTCGGTCTGTCCTGCTCCTTCCCCCAACCCACGCCCACCATCTGCGTACCCTGCCTCCCCACACCCTCCCATACTTATCTCCATATCCTGGCGCGATGATCTTCGGTGGACCGGGAACACGTCTGCACTCTTCAAAGCTGACCACAAACTGAAGAAATGCCAGTAAGCTGTATAATGGCATAAATAGGGGTTTTTCAACTTTGGTGCATACCTCAGCCATTTTTTGGAATTCTGACACCAAATTTTCAACATCGGTTATGGGACCCTCCTCATGAATTCAGTCACTGTCATGGCATTATTCTGTCCCAAAAGGTGATTTTGTGGTCACTGAGCAGAATCACCTTTCGGGACCGATTAACGAAATAACGCTGCCACTGTTCATGAGGTGGGCTCTCAAAAAGCCTAGGTTGTAAATTTGGTGAAAATAATCCAAAAAATGACTGTTTATGAGCATATGTTGCGCAGTTTCCATGCACACTCATAACTTCGTGAATTTGTAATATTTTCACTCCAGATTTTCAACATTGCCATTTTTCCACACCTCCTTATGAACAGTACAGCTGTCATTTTACATATCCTGGCTGACGTGTTCTCACACTTCCTGCGCAGAATAGCACTTTTGCTGTGGGAAATCAGTTTTAGGGACAGATGAACAAAATGACAGTGCCACTGTTCATGAGCAGAGGTCCTAAAATGCCTATGTTGAAAATTTGGTGACAAAAGTCCATAAAATGACTGTTACAAGCATGCAATGCACAGTTTCCATGCACCCTTGTAACTTCACAAATTTTCAATATTTTCATGTCAGATTTTCAACACTGGCATTTTTTTAACACCTCCTTATGAACAGTATAGCTGTAATTTTTCACATCCTGCCCGAAATGTGTTTTTGCACCTGTGGCGTACAATGGCATGGTCGCTGTGGGAAATCAACTTTTGGGACAGATTAACAAAATCACAGTGCCACTGTTCATGAGGGGAGGTCCCAAAATGTTTATGTTGAAAACGTGGTTTAAAAATCCCAAAAATAATTGGGTTACGGACATGCATTGCGCAGTTTCTATGCATGCTCATGACTTGACCTATCTTTTGTATTTTCACTCCAGATTTTCAGTGTTGCCATTTTTTTACACCTCTTCATGAACAATACAGTTGTCATTTTTCACATGCTGTGCAAAATGTGTTTCCATGCCTGTGGTGCCAAATGGCGCAGTCGCTGTGCAAAATCACCTTTCAGCTAACAAACTGATAGTGCCGCTCTTCATGAGGTGAGGTCACAAAAAGCCCATGTTGATAATCTGGAGTGAAAATACTAACACACACTTACAGCGTTAGGGTTTCCAGCTGTAACACTCCACCCTGCAGAGACTGACACAGTACTCAAGGTGCGACCTCACCAACGAAGTATACAAGGAAAGTACTGCCTCCCTCCTTCTGCTGGTGATACCTCTCTCTATGTATCCAAGCATCTGATTTGCCTTTTCCACTGCCTTCCCACACTGCCTCACCACCTTAAGGTCATCAGTAATGATGATTCCCATGTCTCTCTCTTGCCTTGTGACCTCTAGTACTTCTCCCCCAAATGTGTACTCTGCCCCCGGGTTCCTGTGTCCCAAGTGCATAATCTTGCACTTCTTTGTGTTGAATTGAAGTTGCCACCTTCTTGTTCACACCTCTAACTTTTTTAGGTCCTCTCTCATCTCCCCCCTACGTGTCCAATACTGTCACCTGAGTGAGCACAGGAGGAAGTGCAGCTGAAGTGGCTTGTGGGTAGGAGGATGTCGATGAGCACCACATCATGCACATCTGTGAGCACTCATGCTTGACACTGATGTCCAGAAAGAACTGGGCGGTAACAAGGAAAAAGCCCTGGCAGCTAGATGAATGCTGACCTCACCTGCAGGCTTCGCACCTCAATACTTGGAGCCTGCCTCCCAGAACCGGACAAGCATGTGGGTGGGGAATGGGGGTCCCACTCCCCACACCTTCCAGAGGAGGGGAGCTCTGGAAGAACATGGGCTGGCATGTAAGTCCTGGGGGATGCCAGGGGGACAGGGCTGGGGTGAGGTAGAGCAAGATGGGGGCCGTCCGGAGGGGGAGGACAAAAAAAATTGCAATAAATGTAGCAATCAAATGCTTTACAGAAAATCTGATCTCATAGAGTGCTTCTTTAATATACTGGTGCCCTTTCCGTGACAATGCAAAACAGAGTCATACATTTTGCAATTGTTTAGTCAGTTGTGAGCAATAATCTGTTATGAACTGTACAGAGAAATAAGTACTTATTATGTTAAAATAAAAAATAAAAAAATGACAAAATCAAAAACCAAGAAAATATTAAAGCAATACACTGCTGTTGAAAACATATTGGTTTGAAAGTGTTACTTTTATTATGCACCTGCTTTGCAAAGTGATTTATATCTGAACTCCGTAGCAGATTTACGTAGTTCTATTAAACAGTATGGGATGACATGGAGAGTGACATAGGATAAAAGTACCAAGCAAATAAAATTTTTTACCCAAAATCTGCTTTTTTAAAGAATACATCCTCTGAATATTGACAGACAAGAGAAAGAAATAGGTATTCTGTGAAGACAGCAATCGCAAAAACAGCGATGCTGAAATAGGCGAAGGAAAACAGTGCAGACACATACAGTAGGATGAGGGGTACAACATAGTGATTGCCAAAATGGTGACCTACGACTTTTCACCCTCCCTGAGTTGCTTCCCCCCTGGAGTTGGTTATTTTGGTAAGGGGGGTACAGGGGACAGAGCCCCCTCCTCCTCAGAAAGTCACTGTGGCATTGTTGTCACTGTTTCAGTGATCGCTATGTTGTACCCCTCGCCCTATGTGGCTGTGTTGTTTTGCCTTTACCCATTTCGAGCTTGCTGTTTTTCAGTTCCCATTATCACACAGAACCAAAGAAATAAGAGCCTTAGCTGGGATTTGAACCCAGGCTGCTCAGGATACTGCACCACCGAAACAACTGGAGACCTGAAAGTCCCAGAAGCACCTTACTCTTTTTTTAAATGGACGACTGGATACTGCACAAATTAATTAAATTTTTATTTACAAGGGTACATTGTGTATATACCGTATCTGGAACACAGACAGAAGAAAAAAAGAAATGAGTGCTGTAGCTGGGATTTGAACCTAGGCCACTCAGAATACTATTTTGCTGTGTTAACATCTGCACCAATTATTTACATTTTTTAGAATAAAGTGCCTCTGGGAGTACAAGTTTTACAGTTGCTTTAGTGGTCTTTAGGTTCAAATCCCAGCTAAGGTAATTATTTCTTTCTCTCTTCTCCCTGCTCGTGTTCCATATATATGCTCACCTCACTCTTTTGAATAAAAACATATCTATATTTATGAATATAATGTTATTATGGAGTTCCAACAAAAAAATCCAAGTGACTCAATGACAAAAAAATCATATCAGATTCCAAGTCTCTTTTTTATTTAAAGATTATTTCAATGGAACAGCTTTAATATTCGGTCAAGATGGTAGCATACACTAATGACACAGTCAATAAATATTGACTGTTTGTGTAATGATATTGGGTGCTGTCAGCAGATATGGTAATAATACCAGGGAGTTACTGTTTCAGGCAATCTCTGTAATGAAGAGATAACAAAGCTATCAGAAGCACTTGTAATAGAATAATTATTCAGGACACAGATTTAGTTGGTAGAACACTCCGTTATATTGTATTTTTGGGTTATAAAGTTTTAAATGGCACAGATTTACAAGCATCCACTTAGTGCAGATACCAAGGGAGACTTAAATTTTGATGCTGGTTGCATTAACGTTTTGACTAGACTATAACACAATTTAATGAAAGTGTAAATGCACTGAATTTATAAGGGGGGGGGGAGGGGGAAACTGTTAAACCAGAAAAGGCACACTAAGCCAGAGCTTGTTTTCAGGTGTGATCTGGGAGCACAAGGAAGTTAAGTGACTTGCTTAGGGTCACACAAGCAAGAAGGGACTGATGGGATTCAAATGCAGGTCTCCAGGTTTGCAGCTCAGTGCCCTTAACCAATATACTATACTGCCTCCTAAGTAAAAGGTGATAGGAGAATTCACGTGAGTGGGGCCATTCTGTGATCCAATGCACATCACGGTGTAGAAGCAATATTAGCATAGAAGAGTGACAATTGCATTTTAACAGATAAGTAAGCAATACATGATGCATTATAGAAATACCTGTTCAACCACATTTATTTTAACCCTTTCCTGATGCTTTCTAGCATAAAGTAGGTACAGTACCCAGATTAAGATACTGTAAAATGGATAGACAATTGCTTCAAGCTGATTGGTGCAGAGCCCATTTGACCCATTATGCTATTCCAGCACAAGCTCAGAAGTGAAACTAGGGCCCACAGACAGCTTACTTACGACCATAAACACACAAAAAGGGGTCCATTTTATACATCACAGTAAGGTGCTTCAGGGCATCTGTCGCTGGAATAAGGTCACTTTTCAGGTGATTAAAGGCACTGAGCCTGTGGCCTCATGCCTCAGAATGCACCCAAAGTGTGACATTATCCAACAATAACAAACACACTGGTGTGCCTTGCTGGCATAATTCATACCAGTGGATTGGCCCCACTGCCAAAATGCTCAGTCTCTTCTTTTTTATTTACTCTACAATTTGGGAGTATCAGTTGCAATCCCTCTGAAGAATTTAGGGTGCTGTGGTGGGCATTATAAGCATAGAAGGTTGTAGAGGTTAAGGGGCCCAGTTCATGCAGATTTGTATGCCAAAATAAATATTTAAAACAGGAAAGAGTGGCAGGGAAACTTTAGAATGGGGCAAGTGTGGGTACATGTAGGAGACCCCCATAACCTAGGCAGAAAAAAGGAAGTAAAAAGTTCAGCTATGAGACGTTCAAAGCAGGGAAGGAGAAACTACAGCACAGTGCAGTGTGATTGCAGGGGTGTAACCAGGAACTGTAAACTTGTACTCGAGAGTTGATGGAACTGTTGCCTCCCTCCATATACACAAACTAAAAGATTTTCTGTCCTGCCACACAAACATTACCCCACTCCCATTTCAGTCATCAGTATGTAGTAAGCCAATGATCCTAAGAGCTTCACAACATTTTATTGTATCTAACATACTACCAATCAGACAGAAGTTGGCTGGCTTTCAGTTACAGTGTTTAGGATACATTATGATAAGCCTCTGAAGCACACCAAGGTAGCCAACCTTACAGAAGTCCATTCACAGCAGCACTCGTGCATACATATTCGATCGGGTCACTCATATAATCATGGCCTCTAAGTTTAGCACCAACATATCTTTCAAATATTATTCACAAACTCACACTAAACCAACCAAGGAGGGGGGAAACAGTTCTCCAGGTACATCAGGCTCTGTGTTTCTTGTCCTGGCCTGAGGCTTATGTTGCCCCTGGATTTTCCAGATTATACTGTACTCAGCAAAGTACACTGTCTAGGCCTGCTGAAACCCACGCTTGACAGCAAGTGTGAGAACTGTATCTAAACAAGATGGCCAAGCTGGAGAATAAGCACCATTAACATGGAAACATAAAATCTGATGGCAGATAAAGACTGCTTGGCCCATCCACTCTAACCATTTTTTCCCTGCCTATACTGTTACCATAAACCCTACTTGATCTCCATCTCCCTCCACTACTTACTTTCCCCAAGATTCCCTTATGCATGTCCCATGCATTCTTGAATACCATCACTGTTTTCATGCCCACCACCTCCAATGGAACACTGTTTCTGGCACCCACCACTCTTTCAGAGAAGTACTTCCTCACATCTGTCTTGAATCTTCCCACTTCCAGCTTCATTGCATAGCCCCTTGTTCTCGAACATCTTTCCCTCTGAAAAATACTCCCTTCCTATACCTTATTTACCCCCGTGAGGTATTTAAAGGTCTCTATTATATCCCTTCCCCTCCTGTCTTCCAGGGTGTACATACTGAGGTTCTTCAGTTTCTCCTCATAGGGCTTCTGATGCAGACCCAGCAGCATTTTAGCTGCCCTCCTCTGGATAGCCTCCACTCTGTGTATATCCTTCCTGAGATGCGGTCTCCAGAACTGGATGCAGTACTCCAGGTGGAATCTTACAAGTGATCTATACAGTGGAAACACCCCTTCTGCTGGTGATACCCTTCCCTATGTACCCCAACATCCCACTGGCCCTACCAACTGCTTTGTCACACTGCCTCGCCACCTTGAGGTCATCAGATATGATGACTCCCAGGTCCCTTTCCTGTTTGGTGACTGTCAATACCTCTTCTCCCATTTTGTACTCTGCCTCTGGGTTTCTGTGCCCAAAGTGCATGCTTTTGCACTTTTTTGCATTGAAACCCAGCTGCCATGCCCTTGACAACTCCTTGAGTTTTCTCAGGTCTTTGTACATTCTTTCCAGCCCTCTGGAGTATACAACCTGCTGCAGATTTTGGTGTCATCTGGAAAGAGGCAGACCTTCCCTTCCAGCTCATCTGCAAGGTCACTTATAAAGACATTAAAGTGAACTGGTCCCACTACTGAGTCCTGAGGCACCCCACTGGTCACCCTCCCTTTCCTGGAATGAACATGTGTTTACCATAACCCTCTGTTCCCTAATCTTTAACCAATTTTTAACCC
The DNA here is from genome assembly GCA_016271365.2 of Neoceratodus forsteri. Taxonomy (NCBI): domain Eukaryota; kingdom Metazoa; phylum Chordata; order Ceratodontiformes; family Ceratodontidae; genus Neoceratodus; species Neoceratodus forsteri. Next base: position 264,906,239 of record JADMNL010000025.1, read on the forward strand.
CGTTTACCACCTTAGGACACACCCTTAAGCTACACAGTTTCCTCATGAGTCTCCTGTGTGAAACAGTGTCGAAAGCCTTACTGGTCATTAGTTGAACTTTGGCAAGTGGAACTCATTGAAACCTGGTGAAATAAGGAAAGAAGTTAGAATGAGAAACTGGAAAATTACAGAGTCTTCCAGAGGGACAGGAGTGTCAGAGTGGTGGGGATTGCTTTCTGTTTCAGGCAGGGGAGGAGTACGGCAAAGAATAAAGGGAGGGTGGAGAAGGATGGGAGTTCTGTAGGAACCCTGTGACTGAACACATGACCCACAGGAGGAAATGAGATTATTCTTTGAGTATGTATGACATAGCTGGTTCAGTGGCAGTGAGGGTTGAGGTGCTGGACACCACACCTCATGCCATGCTGGCGACCCATGTTCGGGAGTGAGCGCAGGCTGCCAGGGGTTGGCAGGGGAGGAGAAGGATTGAGCATCCCCGGGACTGCTGTCCTTCTCCAGGGAGGGGGGCACCAGTGGTCAGTGAATGCCTGGCCCCTAGCGGAGGCTGGTGGGGCAGCACACTGAAGCTGACAAGGAGGGTGGGGGATGGGGCAGATGCCTGGAGGACTGCACACAGAAGTGTGTGCATTGCCTCCATAGATGTCATTGCATGCTCCACCCCTGAGGGGAACAGGAAAAAGAGAAAATGCAGTCATGCAACTTTATGGCAGTCCCAGGACATGCTCAGCTCTGGAGATGTCACCCCCAGAAAACTGGATCTGGATTTGGGGTGAGTAAGGGGAGCTTGCCACCACCCCACCATGGGGGGCAAGCCATAGGGGTATGACTGGGGCGAGGGCCTTAATGGGAGCTGGGGTGCACCAGGATGGCAGCCAGATTTGGGCCATCCACAGGGGGGAAAAGTACCAAAACAAAAAAAGAGCATGTATAAGTCAACAAGTTTAGGAATTAGTGATCCACTATAGGGTCCTTGTTTCTCAAGGGGATTTCAACCTGCCTAACATTGACTGTGACAGAGAAGGATTTCCAGACAATCATGAATGACTGTGTTTTTCGTTAGCATGGATTTACAACAGGAAGGTCCTGTCAAACTAATCTCATAGATTTCTTTGACTGGGTAACCAGAGTGGTGGACCAAGGGGGAGCAGTTGATGTCACCTACCTTGACTTCAGCAAAGCTTTTGATACTGTTCCACATGGAAGATTGATTAATTAGTTGGGTAGGCTGGGTGTGGGTCAGAAGTTGGTCAACTGCGTGGCAAACTGGTTGGCAGGCAGAATACAGAGAATGGTGGTAAATGGTATATAGTCAGAAGAGATGCAAGTCACAAGTAGGGGTTCCTCAGGGATCAGTCCTGGGGCCAGTCTTCTTCAATATCTTTATCAGTGACATTGTAGATGGACTGGAGGGTAAGGTTTGTCTGTTTGCAGATGACACCAAGATCTGCAACAGAGTAGATGATCCAGATGGGTGGGCAGAATGAAAAGAGATCTGGATAAACTGGCAAAATGGTCAGAAGAGAGGCAGCTGGGGTTTAATGCAAAGAAGTGCAAGATCATGCACATAGGGAAAAGAAACTTAGAAGCCACCTATAGGTTGGGAGGGGAGTTGCTGGCAATCACAAGGGAAGAAAGAGACTTGGGCATCATCATCATCATCACAGATGATCTGAAATCATCCAAGCAGACCACTAAAGCTGTAGGTAAGGCTAGAGGGATGTTGGGGTGTATTAGTAGGGTTATCACAAGTCAGAAGAGGAAGGCAATAATCCCTCTTTACCAGACACTGGTTAGGCCCCATTTGGAGTACTGCATGCAGTTCTGGAGGCCACACCTGCACAAGGACATTAACAAAATGGAGGCAGTCCAGAGAAGTGCAACCAAAATGGTGCAGGGAGTGCATCAGAAAACATATGGGGACAGATTAACGGAGCTCAATATGTATACCCTAGAGAAAAGGAGGGAGACAGGTGATATGATCGAAACATTCAAACATCTTAAGGGCATTAACAAGGTGGGAGAGAGGTGATATGATCAAAACATTCAAACATCTTAAGGGCATTAACAAGGTGAAAGAGTCTAACATGTTTCAATATAACAAAAATAGTAGGACAAGAGGACACAGCATAAGATTAGAGGGAGGCCGATTAAGGGGTAATGCAAGGAAGTTCTTTTTCACAGACAGGCTGGTGGATGCATGGAATGGCCTACCTCAGGAAGTGGTGGCTATGAATACAGTGCAGGGCTACAAACAGGCATGAGATAGGCATACGCGAGTAATACCGATGATTATAAATAGGTAGGCCAGTGATACAGTACAGGCCTATGGAACATTCATAAGGTAGAAAAGATGGGCACACTGGATGGGCCTTGCAGTCCTTACCTGCTGTCAGCTTCTATGTTTCTATGTCAGAAATGAGGCTAGCGTAGATAAGGTTCTGGATCTATGGCTGAGTTGTTAAGATGACATGACAGAGTAGGCATGGGGGGTTAAGGAGCCAGTGTGTACCAGTGGACAACAACAGGACTCATCTCAAGACAATAGATGAAACCTGCTTGTGTAGGCCAAGGCTGGACTGGAAGACAGGACTACACAGGGGATAAAGGAGAACTCTACACCCTTTTTTCAATACACTGGTAACAGCAGGTGGCACTGAATATGAACTTTGTATCTCAGCTTAGCATGGAAGTCAAGGGGTGTGGCCAACAATGGGAGGCAAATGTGGGAGACTAGCAAAATGAGCATGTGAGGATTAGTGGATTAGTATGTTAAGAGTATTAAAGCAGTAATGTTTATTTGGCAAAATATGTCATCATATAGTTTTTAAGCAAAAATGTATTTCTGTCATCCTTAAATTGATCTTCAGTGTACTTCCAGTTTTCTCAGATATTGTTAAAATAGCTTTTATAGCTAATTTTGTAATAATGACTCATGTCATTAAAGATAGTCTCCACTAGCAATTTAAAAAAAAATCTCTTCAGCTGATGTTACCTGTTGAATGTATATGTTAGAGTCCTACTGTAGATGGATTAGGAGGGTGTTATTACCACGTTTCTGATGGTGAACAGCACAGCACAGCACTGTACCAAGATATTTCATTTTTTATGGTGAACATGGCATGGGAACAGGAACTTTTAAATACTTTAAACTCCCATATCTTGGTACAGGAATGAAAGAAAACAAAAAGAAAATTGGGTATCTTGAAATTTTGCCATAAAAATAGTAGTGCTGGAAAAAAACAACCTATATGGTGACTAACAAATACTGCTGTTTTAAGCTGATGAAATACTGGGGTCTGAGTGCCATTACAGCACCAGAGTTAAGTACAGTAGTTACAGTAATCAAACAGCTACATCCAGCCATTAAGAATTAGCTTGGACAATACTGTTGATATATGTCAGTACTATTCTATATGCATCAATACTGTTTGACCCTGCTTTTTCAGTATATTATCAATGTATGTTTTTAGTTGTGACAGCCAAAAAATGGCAAATACATAGTGTCAACACTATTTTTTTGTTACGATAGATAGTATTGTTGCTATTATTTTTGTATTGATAGATAAAATGACATGATAGTTATAAAAAATTAATACAAAAAAATCTTCAGAAGTTTGGTATTGCTACACATTGTTTAATTAGTAACTGTGTAGTTTTCAGCTTAATTTTCATTCATCTTATGACTTTAATTGTCTGGCAAACATTTTGGTCTCTCCCCCCAGCAGTACCAAATCTTCCTCGCTTTCACAGGCAGCATCAGAAGAAGATAATAATAAAACAGATAATCATAATAATAAATAATAATTCAAAAAACTCTCAACCACTGTTGACTGGCTGAACGGGTGCAGATGTTCAAATGAGCAGGAGGTGTAGCATGAGCGGTAGAAGGTGGAATTTTGAAAGGGTAGCATAGGATAGCATTGAAAGGATAGGAACATGCACAGGAGATATGGAGGTGGCTGAACATGACTGTCCTAAATTGTACTTGGTTTCTTGCACCTTTGACATTAGCTAGAATTGTGTGCCAGCTTATATGAGCAGTTACAGAGAACAACTTATCTCCAGTTCTTTTGCAGACCCATAGGACTAGAAACCAACCATTTACCCGCAATCAGAGTTGACAAAGCCTTTGTTGTGCTGGTCAATTAGTTGCTTAGGCAGGCTGGCCCACCAGGGCAGCAACAACACTGCCAACCATAATGCTGATGGTCTGGGTTCATCTCCAGAGCTTGGCGTGTCAGGCAGCCTGCAGGAAGAAGACTGAGCATCAAACTGGATGTAGTCCTCCTCCAAGGAGGCAGGGCTTCTGGGGCTTTCTGCACTACTGGCATCTGCTTGACCATGGGTGGCAGTGCAGTTCGGCTCTGGCTCTGGCAATCATGAGAATGCAATTAGGCTTGTACAGCACGTTTTACTTGCATGCTTCCATGCCACCTAATCAGTGTCCTAGGGGAAAAAGAAGTGGAAAACAGCATAACAGGTAGGATGACTGTCAGGCACTCTTGACCATGCATTACCAATTGCTCTCCCACCAAGGTGTTCCAGAGGGATTGATCAAGCAGAAGACTCCACCATGAATGGGGGTGGGGGTGAGCCATGGGGAAATGGGGAAAGCAGCACAGAAGGTGAGTGAAGGGGTTGGACATTGCTCACATGATAATGGCAGTGCTGGTATCAGGAACTAAACTGTAAATTGTAAAAAGAAAAATAAGTTGCTCAAGTAGTCAAAGCATAGGCCATGAACATGTTTGAAGAGCAGGGTACTTCAGTTATGGTTGCATCTCCTATCCAATTAAACTGTTTGTTTGTTAATTAATTAATTTATTTAGTTATTATTGGTTTGCATATGTAGGCTATGTTCATGATCAATTGTATGCTCAATTGTTCATATAACAGAGTTGTGTGGTTGAGCCTCTTCAGCTGAACACAAATTTTGTTCATAGTTGTTTATGACAACTTTCAATTTTTCAGAGGGCTGTGAAATTAACTAGTCTGTACATTTGGCAGGATAGGCTAGGCTAGGCTAGGCTAGACTAGGACGGAAGGGGAGGGGAAGGGAAAGGGAAAGGGAAAGGAGAAGAGAAGAGAAGACAAGACAGATGGAGGTTACAAAATGGCTGATATAGGACAGAAGGGTAATCCCACCCAACAGCAACTTTTTGACAGTGAGGTCCCCTACAGCAATTACAGCTCCATGTCGCTGTAGGAAACCTACTGGAACCCGACAATGTCTGTCGGTGGGTCCTGCACCCCCCCCAAATCAGCTCCGACTCGAAGTTGATAATCCTAAGTGGGAGGGGTACAGGGGGCACAGCCCCCATGGTGGAGGGTTCAGAGGGTGAAGCCCCCGCGAATAAAACACGCAGTTCCCTTCAAAACTGACAGCTGACTGCAAAATGCGGTCAACTTGACGGTTTCGCTGTCTGGTCGATCGACAAAAGTTTTGTCGATGACCAGTCGTGGATCCAGACAGAAGCACAGAATGGTTTTGGATTGTCATCATTCTGAGTAGAGGGATGTAATGATTGATTGATTTTGTTATGTTTGACTCATTAAAGTCATTACATTAGAAGACATAAAAGAATACAATAGATAACAAGAAAGTGGAAGTCGACAGAAAAAAAAGAAAAAATTACATATATAGTATACATAAATATAAATATATAATGAGATAAAATATAAACTGTGATTGCTATACATACCATGATTATCCTAATACATATTTCAATGTACAAATGGCATACAGGTATGTACATTTAGCAGACACCTAATTACTAATGGGATTTAATCAGCAATGGATATGAATAAAATGGGCGACTTAAGATAGAGACATGAGTGGATAGGCTGCAAAGGCACATTTTACTTTAGAAAATCTGGAAAAGTCCAGGTGAAACCAACAACTTCCTTATTAATAGAGGTTTGCACCTGGTTACCTATATCCCTGTACTTAACTGAATCTGGTAGTCACAACTGCCTAGTGGACAGAACAGAAGGCTCACAAATAAAGGAGCCCTAAGAAGAAATGGCACCATTGTACTCCATTATTTTAAACATAATTGTTCTATGCAGTATTATTAATTGTTCTCCTCTTGTGCTTTAGTATATCTTTCAGAAAGTAAGCTAGTTTTAGAAAAATATCCAAGTGAGAGGTATTAAAATGTATATACCGTTCTCCCAACTGGTTCTATATATATTTGTCAAGATACTGCAGATCCACTTGTTTCTGGGCTTGCCATACCAGTGCTTGGTCCATAGCTCATTAACATATTCAGCAATAGCCTGCAGAAGGGTGTCAGTAACATGCACACATGCAAATTTAGGAAAGAAATAAGACCACTGGCTCACTGAGCTCTTACCCTCACCAGCGCATTGGGAATGTCATGCCACCCCTTTTTCTTCAAGGAATTTATCTAGTTTGAGCTTGAAGGTAGAAACAGCACTGACTGATGTCATCTGTTCTGGAAGTCTACTCCAAGCATCCACCACTCATTCTGTGAAGCACATTTTCCTGATAGTTTCCTTGAATCATCCTGTTCTTGAAGACATTAACTCATTTACACCTATGTGTTTTGCATCACGTTAAGCAAAGGTTGGTCTGGATTTCTTATGGAGTTATTGGAAGTAGTGAAGTGTCATCTTACCCTGCTGGCCTTGTATATCCTGAAGAGCTGCATGTGGTCTGATGGGGCTATCCCTTGTAGCTACAGTCATTTGAATACAGTACCATAATCACGTCACTCTGAGTCTTCTCATTTCCACGGAGAACAATCCAGTTTCCTCCATTTGGGCCTTATAAACCATGTTGTCTGTATGTGGACTAGAATTCAACACTATACTCAAGATTGGGTCTGACTAGTGATCTGTACAGGAGCATGACAATACCATATCTCACAATTTGCTCACAATGTTTCTCTTGATGTACTTCATATTTTACTTACTTTGTTAACTCCTGCCCTACAGTGTTGTCCCCATTGTAAGCTACTAAATTGTATAAATCTTGTAACATATTATTATACTGAATTTTACTTTTGTACTTATGACTGTTCAGCTGCAACTTCGTAATTTCACATGATTCTAGATGCTGTTGCAAATTAGCTGGACTAAATGGATTTCCTGTTCTTTCCTGAATAAATAAAATGAAAGAATGAATGAATAAATGAATTCTGTTGCTGATCATTACATCTGTGCAAGTTCCCAGAATAGTTACAGTGAAGCTCGCGAGGATTCAACCCAGTTCTGCAACATTCTGCAGCACGCTGCAGCAGAGTTACTGCAGTAAACAATGTAATTTCAATGGAAATTAGCCCCTTCTGTCAAGCAGGAAACAGTGACACTGTGCTTCATTCTGGCAGTGTCACCATTTCCTGCATGATAAAAGGGACTAATTCCCATTGAGATTTATTTATTTATTTATTAGAAGTTCAGATTACACTTTTGAGCACAAGTGCTCTTTTCCAAGGTTCCACATCAATATTGGATTACGATACATTTTACAAAGACATGTACAATACTAGTGTAACCCCTAGATGGCACTATCCCAAGGGCTACTACCCCTGCCTGCTTGGCTAGTAGCAGGTTAAGGGGCCTGAGTAATGAAATAGGTGCCTCCACCTGGAGGTCGGGGTTGTTAGTGGTCAAGCTAACCTGGGCACAGCCCTCTGGGATACTGTAACCCCCCTCTTTCCCTTCTAGTGGCCTGAACAATATACAATAATTACTTTCACAATGACCCTTATTCACCAGGCAATTACCCACACTGTTTGCACTTACCACCAGGGCTGGTTCCTCTAGCTTGACCCTTGGGACCCCCTGTAAAACAAGGTTAAGCACAGCAAATAGCAACAGTATAATACTTTTGGCACAAACTGAAACCACAGTCAGGTTACATGCAAACAAAGTTAAATCTAATTTATTCAGGGGACTTGAACAAGGGAGGGGTGTAATCAGGTTGAGTTGCTTAAAAGCTATATTAATCAGACAGTTATGCATGCAGTTCAGAGTCCCAACACAGTCACACACTCTGGGTACTCAGGTAGGAAAACAATGGGCTAGCCAGGAACATTGCAGCTGGTTGGGGCCCTGTGATGGAAGAAAGCAACATGCTCAACACACATTATTTGTAATCTGGAGCCGGAGGGCTCAGTTCATGAAAGAAAAGGCAACAAGACAATCAGATGCTAACAATTTTAGATTTAGCTGTTGTTGCAGTGAGCTACCCTGATGTTTACTCATGATACCCAATACTGGACAGAGGCAGGATGAAATCGAGACTGCAGGCTGTTGAGCTGGAGTGCGCAGAGAAGCAGGGCCCACACAAATCACCGAGGCGTTCCTGTTCAAGGCATTGAGCAGGGGGCTGATCCCCAGGCTGGTCTCTCATCTATGACTTTCTCTACGTAGCAGGTATTCTGGCTGGGCCAGTGTAGCAGGGTCCAGGCAAACTGAAATGGATATGGATTCAGTCCTTGGAGCTGGATACAGCCTCCAGCAAGCAAAACACAGTTCAGACACACAGTGAGGAACCAAATCACGACCCACTATAAGCACACAGCACATTCACATGTAAGGAAATTCCACTGTACCAGGCAAATGGCTCTCCTGTCACAATTACAGAGTCTCTGCATAATCCAGGAGTTCAGAGGTAGCTGGAAGTCCTGACAGGCTGATCACACTCAGCAAATCTTCGGTCTTCTTCAGGTTAAAGCCTGGTCACAATTCAGTGGCTTAATTCGCTCTCCAAATTTGGATTCAGTCCAAAAAAAGCACAAGTTCCCTCTCAGGAACAGCAGGCAGGCATGCAGGCCAAACTCAGGCCTTTCCACAGTTCTCTTGCGTGAATCCACTATGGATTACTGCTCAAACTATCTTGAGCTGTTACTTTTCACTTCCCAACTCAGATCTAACTGAAACTGCAAGCAGTGTGGGACTTTCCCCAAGATCCAAAAGGTTTGGTTGGCTGATCTGTCTGTCAGTCACAACAAGGGCTCCCCCTCCAGGTTATTTTAGGCCCAAAAGCCCAAAATTACAATTCCTACAAGTTTTGGCCCCACCAAGCCCCTGTAGGCAGGCTCCATTTTAGAGTCCCTAATGTACTGATTGGCCCATTCTGCAGTCCAAGACCAAGTTGATGGAAACAAACAGAACTGTCCATGCTGCAAAGAAGGCAGGTTAGAACAAACTGCAACATTATTACTACTCTAATAAGTGATCAGCAAACAAGTGCATCTTCTAACAGAGCTCCCTCTCACATTAATTACGACTGCAATTCAGGCAGCTCTTAAAGAGGCAGTACACAGAAGCTATACAGGCACTCTCTGGCGATACATTTAAACTGCTAAAATGCAGAACACCAGCCTGGCAGTGAGCATTTAGGCAAGCTCAAGGAAGACTTTTCGGGAACCCACATTTGTAGGGGGGTTACACTGGCTCAAGTTGAGCCTGGTCAGGTACAGATAAAGGAGGAACAGACAGTGGTAATGGTAGCCAGTAAACCGGACAATAAGATACAAAAGGGCATTAAGTCATTTAAAACAGTTCTGAAGGATAGCTGGACATTTAAGACAAGGCAACAGGTAGTTTTCATTTAGGAGTTACAGACAAGGATATAGTAGCGGAGAAGTCAGGCTACTGGCAAAAAAGTAGGTAAGTAATTGGTCATTTAAAACAACAGCAGGTTGATTTCATTGTGAGCTCTTTTTTTAGGGAGATCTTAAAATGTGAAATTTTAGGGAGGCCAACCATAGATTCTGGGAGTCCATTCATCCAGCAAGCAGCCCGAGCAGCAATCAAGCATTTACTTTGGCTTGCTTTACAAAAAGGAACTTTAAGGGCAAGTGTGGACATGCTCCTAGTGGAATAATTATCATTGACCAGGCAAAGAAGGTCACTGATTGCTACAGTGGTGAGACCCAGAAGGGCTTTTCAGCCAATAGGTAAGTCTGATATTTTTGCCTATCATAAAGTGGAAGCCAGACAGTGAGCGAGTACAGGGGGCAGGTATGAGTTAGGCTATCAGCCTCACTAACAAAGTGACAGGCCATGTTGAGGACCATTCTTATCCTGTTAAGGACCGAATCACAGGCAGCACCATAGACTGGGAGACCATAGTCAATGAGAGGGAGGGCCATGCTGGAGAATGCCAAACATCTTGCTTCAGTGGTAAAATTTAATCTTTGCCTGTAGAGCACTCCAAGTTTTTGGCTGGATAGATTAGCAATATTATCAACATAAGAGGCCAACGAGAGAGTATCATTCATGGTGACTCCTATATACTTGAAGGGTTTCAACCTGTTCCAGGACAGCACCATATGCATTAAGAATAATCAGGGGAGATGTGATGATGCCCTGTAAACAGCATTGTCGTTGTTTTTTTTTATAATTACATTACATTGTTTACTGCAACAACTCTGCTGCAGCATGCTGCAGAATTGGATTTAATCCTGGTGAGCTTCACTGTATGTCAGACACCACCTGGCATATATAACCACATGAGAAATAGAATGGCTGTCTTGAAAATGAACAGCACTGAAGTTTTAGAATGACTAAGTGCTTGATTATATATAATCCATAGTAATGGATCAAGGACCCTTTCATTGTTTTCAGCAAAATGTTGAGCTGGCTGGTTATAATTGAATAAAAAATTTTGGCACACTGAGATAGTCTCATTCTGTTTTCTGTCTGTTGCTGATCATTAACCCTAGGGTCTTTTCCTGCTTTGTCATAGTAATCTCTGTGTAGCAGTTTGCCTCTTTATCTGTTCTATCTAGATGCATCCCTTTGTATTTTACAATGTTGAAATTTTTCTGGCATCTTTTTGCCCATGCGCCACACATGCCTGGGTCCCTCTTCATTTCATTAACCTCTTACTAACATCCAGCTGCACTCGCTATTATAGGGTCAACAGTAACCTTGGCAACCAGCCACAGGTGCCCACCTCAAGATTACTTTTACTGTAAATATATTGGATGTTGTTGGTCCCAGGTTGTTGGAACCTCATGGGACTCCATGTGTCACTATTTGTTTCCATGTGGATAAATTACCATTGGTTATAACTCTTTGCTTCCTATCCTGCAACCAGTTTCTGTTCCAGTGTATTACATGATTAGTTCTAACTATGGTCTCCATTTTATGAAATACAGGTAATTCCCTGTGTGGTATAGTGTCAGATTCTTTGTTGAAGTTCAAACACTCATTGTCCACAAGATTATTCTCATTCAGCTCCTTGGTAACATTATCAAAATACAAAAATGCAGAGAGGTTGATATGGCATGATTCCCCCTTACAGAATCTATATTGGGCTGCTTGTCTAAGTTTTCTTTTCAAGTGTTCAACAATTCCATTAGTTACAATTATCTCAAGCAGCTTCTGTGGTGTTGACATTAAAATTACTGGCCTATAATTTCCAGGCTTAGCCCTTGAGACCTTTCTGGATATTGATACCTCACTGGCCATCTTCCAATTGTCAGGAATGTGTGCAGTTCTTAAGGACTCCTTAAATATCTTTTCCAATGGGATAGATCTGTCCTTGACTAATTCCATCAAAGGTGTTTTGGTGCATCCGATAGGTCTCATTGCCTTGTTAATGTGTACCATCTTCTCCAATATGTAGACTCTTTGCAACAAGATCTCCAAAGACAGAAGAAATTACCTTTGACTCTTTGGGGCAGGATCAATATTATTAAAATGAATATTCTTCCCCATCTTTTCTACCCCCTTAATTTGCTATATCTTTGGCTTCCCTTGTCCTGGTTTCAAAAATGCCATTGATTAATATCTGATTTTATTTGGCTAGGCAAAACACCTAGAAGAGCCTATCAGAAACTAGCTGCCCCTAAACAGAGTGGAGGGCTTCATCTCCCAAACATTTTAATTTATTATTTTGCCAGTCACTCCAGTAAATATTTAAAATGGTTGCATGTTTTGCCAAAAGGAGGCTCCTCCAATTACTTCCCTATATGGCTTCAACTTGAGATAGAATTAAATGGCAATGCTGGTATTTCTGCCTGGGCTTTAATGCTTATACCTAAAAGAGCTCTTCCACTGTCCCTCAAAGACACAGCCATTGGGATGTTAGTCCAGGTCCAACAGCTGTGTTTTGCGATGTGTTATAAATCCTCCTGTGATGTGTGGCAGCCTATCCTCAGAAACCCCAACTCTAAAATCGGTGGCATTGTTATAGATGCACACTGGATGCCTCAATTAAATGGGTTGAAGGTAAGCAGCTTGCTCCAGAATGGGTCTCTGCAAACTTGTCAGTCCATTATTGCCTCGTTTCAAATGTCTACTAAAATGATTTTCAAAGTCTTCCAGCTTGGTCACTGTTTACTGCAATATTTTGGTTCTTCCATTAGGACAATAAATTCCAAGGAGTTCCTACAATCATTAGTAGATGCTGTATCACAACCTCATGCAGTGTCTAAGTTGTATTTGCTCCTGTTTCCTAAAATCATTCCTGGTCTTTCTGGTGTTTCCCCCTATTGGACTATGGCCCTTTCACCTTCCGTTTTTAATTGGGCCAAAATCTGGTCTGATCTGTATATTTATATTACTCAAGATCAGTTGCGCCTCACCCAGTTCTATATACTGTATAATTTATACTATACTCCTGTTAAACTGTTTAGAATGGGTCTTGCACAATCATCAATTTGCATGAGATGTGGGCACACAGATGATACTTTGTACCATGTTTTCTGGGAATGTGTTAAGATGACTCCCTTGTGGGACTTAATTAAATGTAGAGCTGATCCTTTATTGAGGATTGACCCTTAATTTACATCTGAGGTTTGTCAGATAGGAGACTTTAGCCAAATGGAGGTTAAAGAATGGGGATTTATGATGGCCATTATCTCAATCTCAGTTAAGCAACTAGTCCTTCACCATTGACTGGATCAGTCTATGCTTTCTTATGCAGAATGGTTGCAGGAACTCCTAGACAATCTCTGAGTAAAGAAGATAATAGCTAGTGTCAATAATAAGTTACATAGTCATAATAAGAAATGGGACACTGTAGGGCTTTTGAATGGGCTCTCCTATTTGTCTTCTCTTTATCTCACAGTATTGCTTGTATGTGAATTAGATACTAATATATATATATAATTCCTCCTTTTGTATGTCTTACCTGTTTGACTGTGTCCTATCAGTTTTCCGCCATGGGATAGGAAGGGTTGGGGTGGTTGGGAGGAGGGAGGGTGTTGGACCTGTGATTCCTGTTTGTTGGGTTGTTTTTTATTGTTGTATATTGTTAGTGTGTTTTTTTGTTCTGTGGTTGTAATATCTTTGCTAAACCAATAAAGTCTATCTAATTTCAAAAGAAAAATCTGTAGACCCCTTCAAGTGTCAGACATATGTTCTGATTTTGTATTTCTTTGAAACTTGGCATTATTTTAATTGCCTTTCCAGGGTAAACAAAACAAAACATGAAACAAGGCACACATTAATCCAGCAGAGAAATGAAGGAATGTTCCAACAGATCTTCAGTAAAAGTATATTTTATTACTCACATGCTAGTGAACCCCCAAAAAGGCCCTCAAATCCCCCAAAAGTTTGCACACAATTTTGTACTCGGGTACCCCTACCAGGTCACGGTTAGCCTTTGCAATCAATGCTTGGAGTTCACTCATCTTGTTGCCTAAACACATAGAATGTTTAGGTTTATTGCCATCCATTTTCCTGTCCCCCGACTTACCCTTAGTCTCTGGAATCTGCTCCTTTTTGTTATGTTTGCTTGTGCATGCACAAGAAACATCTTGTCATGATTAACTGCATTTCAGAGGTCTGTTACTGCCAAGCTAATTGCAGTTTGAGCTGCAGTGGACTTGACAGTGCAGACCAATGAACAGGCAAGTCGATTATAAAACTAGTCAAACTCGGATAGCAAAAACTTTGTGTACTTGAAAGGACTGAAGAGCTCCAATGAGAGAGTGCTTCAGTCCTTTCATTTGCATAAAGCCAGCTGACAGCTACTGTCCCCTAATCCAAGCTGTTGCATCGCATTTGAAGGGCCACAGGTTATTTTTATTGGGCCAGAACCTTTCCACCAACCTTAGCAGTACTAGAACTAAAACAATCTTGCCTAGATCTACCAACTGGCAGTTACAATGGGTGTCCACCGAAGATTTTGCATGAATTATATTCAGACCAGAAAATTTTACCAAATCGGCATTAACTGAAGACAGTCCATAAACCCCAGCCAGTTAGGTACATAACACAGGTGATTAAAACACACCTAAAACTACTGTCACAGTCCCACATGCTACCCTGTTACATGTAGAATTCTGTGATTTCCATGCACCCCCAGCCTCCGCCCATGACTGTTACATTCAGCCACGCACTTTCCTGGGCTCCATCCAGCGAGTTCTAATTAGATTTTAGTTGCCATCCTGGAACTCCAGTGGTCTCCATGACAACAGAAAGCTAGACTGATAAAGATGGTGATGAAAGACAGAGGCAAAAGCAATCTCAAATCAAGTCAGGGTAATCCAGTGGCACAGGGCAGTGAGAAGGAAACTGCTGATACTTTCTATGTAAGGGTTGTCTAGCAGAAATAGCATTATTGTTCAATGCAAAGTAGTGGAATAAACTAAATGTGACCATACATGTTGCATTTCACAATGAACCGTGTGAAAACATTGATAATTCCTGGTACACAAAACAGGACAGTAGGGTATCAGTTTGAATAAATGTTATGTTCATATATGATGCAGTTCCATAGTATAACCACAAAAGAAGCATGGGATGTACTAGGCAGGCTGTTAAGTAGATTGCCAAGCCACCATAACTTTATCATTTGTATTTATTTATTTATTTAGTTTTTGTTGACCGGGAAAGTGCACCAGACAAATTCTACCTATTTTCAGGCACAACCCTGGAGAAGGGGATACAGATGAATGCCAAGTGTCAACTAACTTTGAACCAGATTAAGCTGTTTGTGGTATTTTAGTAAATGGGGGGAAATCTGGCTAAGGCACCGGAGAAATTCCACTACTGAGCTGTAAGGAAAACCCTTGGCTGTCGAAGGATGGCCAAGTCAGTCTCTGAGCTGACAAGCACTATGGATGTGCAGCAGGTCGGGGAGCCTGTCTCCTCCTCAGCTCATGAGCTGGTAGAGGAAGACATTTTCTTTGATGCTACTGCTAGTGACACCATGGCTGGAGTAGAAGAACTGATGAGAAAGGATTCGGATGGAATGAAAGAGCAACATATGGAAACGAAGGAGGCAGATCAGACAAAAAACAGAAGAGGTTGGAAAAACAGAAACAACTTTGGAACAATTGCTACTTCTTGAAGAAATTAATTATTTACAGAGGAAAAAGGAACTTGTGGGTCATTTTAAGCCACAGGACACAGAAAACAAGTTAGAGCCTCTCACTGACGAGGTAAAGTAAGTTTCAACTGTTTCCATGGAAACGGCTCAAACAGAGGCACAGAGCAAGCCGCGTATTGTTTTCTGTGGAGCAGGACAAGACCAAAGCACAGCTTCAATCTTTCCTTTTTCCAGTAAAAAGGTGAAACAGCCCCCGGACCGCATCAAGAAGAAAGGGACACCAAGTAAATTGAGTTGGACGGACATGCCTGTCTCGGATGCCAGACCATGGTCAGTCGAAGATTCACTGAAAGCAGCAGGCTGGGTTCGCTCGCCAAACACACAGAAATGGATTTATGGCTTCACCCCATCAAACTTCCAGGGGTTTCAATGACAGCTGCTAATTCTACACATGCAGTGAGTAAAGCGAGCAGCTCGCAAGCTGCAAAAACAATTCCTAATGACACTGTACAGCATGTTAATCTGCCAGAAGGACAGACTGTGGTAGATGGTGGGGTAGTGCACTCCCCTTTAGAATTACCTCCTGAACTAGAACTTACACAGCACGAGTACTGGCAACGATACCAGGAGAAGAGATAAACGAGTCTGAACAGGACAATATTGAGGACAGAATGAGTGATTTTTCAGATGTTTCTGATATTCCTAAAAACATTCCTGCTGAAGTTAGGAATCGGCCTGTAGTGGTAGAGGAGGTCCCATTGCAATCTACTACTGCACAGAATCAAAAGTCTTATGCTTCTTTTTTCAACAAACTGTGTACCCTGCTAAATGGCATAATGCCATCAGGTTTATTTATAAAGGGGGTTTGGACATTTTTCCAGACAGAGTTTATGTAGGCAGGACATTGTTGAAGGATAGTATGCACTTTAATGTCACTGAACTGTAAGCTTTGATTCATGTTTCGAGGGAGAATGTGTTCAATGTAAGTTTTAAGCTGGACAGCGGCCTAGATAAATTTTGGGCCCAATACCACCAAGTTAAGAAATTACCATTATGGGCCCCCTTTGAAGTGATTCTCCTGTCCAGACCAACACACAAAACCATAACAGTTCTCTTTAGGAACGAGGGAGTTAGTGTCACCGACCTACTGTTTTGGTTATGGCAAAGATGCATCATCACAGGTCACCCAGAGGCCATTTTTGATTCCAAAGGGATTTGGATGGGGGAGGTGGAGGATTAGAGTAATTCTGAGAACAGAGGATGAAGGACTCCAACACCTGCCAAATTGGTTTTTTTATTAGGAAAGGACAGAGGTGTCCTCTTTTATCCGGGTCAGCCTAAAACATGTTATAGGTGTGGGCAAGCGGGTCACATAAGTAGTGCGTGTGACCAGTTAAAATGCACCTTATGTCAGGAGTCAGGACACACTAGTGGACAATATAGGAATGCTGTGAAATGTAATTTATGTGGGAAGAAGGACATACATATACAGCTTGTCCAGAAGCAGCACATCGGAAACAACCTACTGCTGATAGTGAGGAGCAACAACTCTTAGTTACCACGGCCCAGAGAGAACACAACAAACAAAGAGTTACAGTAAAGCCAACTGAGGTTTTAACCCCTCAAGAGCAAGCTATAGTAAGTAGCAGAGGGTCTACTATACCAAGTAGCAAGGGTCCAGTCTCTGAGAAGGATGTAGGGGGTATTATCCCAGTACTCACCAAAGGAATTCAGGTCAGGGGTCCCAATGCAACAGGGAATGCAGAGTTAGTAGGTCAGGCACAAAACCCTAATATTTCCATGCCCCCCCCCCCCAAGGGTGGAAGAGATAGTGGAAAGAAAGATGAACACAAGGAGGAGACAGGCCTGGTCTCAGCACGTGCCTAAAGTCCCCAAAATCACATTACTCAATACCTCAAACAGATATCAGGGTCTGCTGGCTACCGAGGCCTCAGATAGTGAATCAGTATGCTCTTCTGTAGATTCTAACCCACAAGATGCTCTGACAGATGCAGAGAAACCTGAGGTACAAGAGTTAAATCCAGGTGATAAACATCAGAAAGGGAAAGTTAAAATTAAAAAAATGCAGATAGTTGTCATAACAAACTAAAATGCTTTTGTCACCCCCTCTTCTGATCTTGACATCAAATGTGAGTAGTGTGAAGAATAATCTGAAGAGGGGATAATTTTTTCACCAGCTGCAAACCCACCCCCCTGGTGTTTTCCTTATACAGGATACAAGGTTACACAGTCTTCTAGAAATATCAAAAGCAACCAAGGAATGGCTCTCAGGAGTTTCATATTGGTCTATTGGTACTGATAGTTGTTCAGGGGTGGGGATCCTTTTTCACAAAATTCAACCTCTAGTAGTAAAGATTCTTGATTTGGAGCCAGGAAGAGTACTTTTGCTCGATTTTAGACGTAATAATGTTTCTTTTTGGATTATTAATATATACGCCCCCCAAATGAAAGCTGACTGCATGGCCATCTTTCAACAAATAAGCCCATATTTACACACTGCCCAGAATGTTGTTTGTGGGGGGGATTTTAACGTGGGCTGAGTAAACTCGACAGGGGATCAGTCACAGCAACGGAGAAAATATTTGGGGATATGACAGCTTTAAATACAGCCATTCGTATTGCAAATTTAAAAGATGCACTACTAGATCATAATGGTAAAAGGGACAAAACATTTTTTAAAGGGAACCTATCCACGCAAATCAATTTTCTGTTTATTTCTAGGGCAATAAACATTCAAAAGTCATCTGTAGTTTTGGTAGAATACTCAAACCACAAATCCCTAACCATTGTGCTAGGTAGTCCAGAAGCGTCTATCGGCCCTGGCTACTGAAAGCTTAACTCTAGTCTTTTAGAACAAAACTCCTTTCTACAACAGATAATATATTTTTTGATATGTAACATAGAAACATAGAAACATAGAATTTGACGGCAGATAAGGACCGCTTGGCCCACCCAGTCTGCCCATTTCCCTACCTGATGGATAAGCTGCAGATTCTAGTTAATCAACAGCTTACTTCCTCCTGCCCCCCATTAGAATTGCCTTATGCCTGTCCCATGCATTCTTGAATTCTCCCACTGTTCCTGATTCCACAACCTCCTCAGGAAGGCTGTTCCATGCATCCACAACTCTCTCTGTGAAAAAATACTTTCTAACATTACCTCTGAGCCGTCCCCCCTCTATCTTCAAATTGTGCCCCCTTGTTCTTGCACACCTCTTCTTCTGAAACATACTACCCTCTTGTACCTTGTTAATTCCCTTGAGATACTTGAAAGTTTCTATCATGTCCCCCCTCTCCCTCCTTTCCTCAAGGGTATACATATTAAGCTGCTTTAGTAAGAAAATGTTGTTTGAACTGTACGATGGTGGATGGAGACCAAAACTGAGCTCTGGATCCTTCTTATCACAAATAGTAAACAAACAAAATGAGATGACTACATAGCTTATCCGAAAGAAAGGAAGCAACTGCAGCATTTACATACTCTCTCCCAAACTACTAAGCATGACTTCTCTGACCAGATATCACACATAAAGTGAAGAATGTTACAGTACCATGCAAAGCAAATTGAAGGCATCAAACTGCAGCAGCAATATGGCACACAAGGCCCTTTTTAGAGTATGTGTCCCCTGCTTAAAAACAAGGAACAAATAAAAAAAAAAGTAATAACGGCACTCTATGATGCACAGGGCAATATACAGACTACTAAACAACAGGTCATTAATATTGTATCAGAATATGCAACTTCTTTGTTTAAAAAACAGGATCAAGAGATAACTGACTTTTCACCTTTTTTCCAGAAACTAGTGGTCCCATTTGTCCCACAATACCTTATAGAAGCATTAACTAGGCCCTTCTCCACACCTGAAGTATCAGAGGCCATAAAATTGCTTATAAGGGGTTAGGCTCCTAGACAGGATGGTTTAACATCAGAACTATATGACTTCCTGGGTCAGGAAATTCTTAATGAACTTACAAAGGTCTATAATTCTGTCCTGCAGAATCACAATATACCACTAGAAATGGCTGAGGTTCTCATTTTTTTATGTAAGAAAGGAGAAAAATTAGATATATCAAATTGGAGACCTATACACCTTCTAAACAATGATTTTAAAATTTTGACAAAAATGTAAACAAACGGTTGCTAACTGTAGCAAAATATCTCATTGTGATTGGTTGACCATCCATGGCACTCCAGACATTACCTCATGGGTTTTAGCCCACCTGATAGGCTAGTGATGCACATGACTCTAGGATCAAATTTATAGTATGTTCAGGTCCTAGAAACCCCTGCTCTCCAGTTCAAGTCATGCATCTGATCGGGCTACAAGCACACCAGGATCCCTGCTGTACTACTTTCAAGCTAGGCTCCTTTGTACTTAGCATTTTGATTCACCTTTCAAGAAAATGCAGCCTACCATTTATATACAGTTGTGTTTACATAATATTAATCATTTCCCATTGGGAATATAGCTCTGCAAGGCTCTTTTTTGTTGGCTGCTGGTTCCTTGCACTGCCTTTTTTCTGTTTGCCTGGTTTCTTCTAGGAGAGGACAAGGCCATGTTTAGCTAGCACTGACACCATTTAATGGGGTACAATTTGTTTTTTACTGAGCAGGAGGACTACTCTGTGTCCTCATAGTTACCTCAGAATTACTCTGTTCGTTTCCGATATATTTGTAATGTTATAGACATTAAGTGACCATTTTTACTACTGTTTGCTATGGTTAACTACAGTGCTAGATGTTGTTGCGATGCCCTGTTTGCTCTGAATACAAAAAAAAGAGATCCCTCCGCTATCGTCTCCCCACAAGGCTGTGTCTCCTTCCAGGAGGCATGAGCGAGCCTCTCACTATCGGCCCTTGCCCGCCCTCCACTTACAACATCACTGGGCCGCACTCCTTGGCATCCCCCTAGCATAAAGAGGGATGAGCGCGAGTGCCTCAGGGCCTTTCAGTGGCCTTGCGCTCCCTTTTCCACTCTCATGGGCATGACTGTGGTTCCCGGGCCTGCTGCACCTCCTCCGCGTGGTGCAGCACAGGATGCACGCCACAGGCTCTTGGCCTTCCTCCCCACTCACCTTCTGCGAGCATCTGGTACTGCAGGACGCCACTGACCTTCCGTCTATTCTCCTCCTATAGTGCTTGCATGCTCGAGAGCGCCCACAGCTAACCCCCTCCACATTCGTGGAGATTTTAGGACTTGGGAGAGAACAAGGTGCACCAGGAGGGAATAGGGCCTCCAGAAGTACCAATGTTGTGGCGCCAAGACAATAGGCCCGCCTCGCCGCCCGCTTGGCACTTCTCCCCTCCCCCACGGCCACATGGCCTAGCCCTCAGATCCCTACTGCTGCATAGCACTCTGCAGGCTGCACTTACCACAGAGGAAGATAAAATGGGCATGGCAGCATCCAGAACAGCGATGCAACACCCAGAAGCACTGTCTTCTGGTCTATGAGAGTTTTGTTTCTTGAAATAATCAATTTTCAGGGTCCAGGGCCTACAACATAGGCATTCAGAAGGGGAGGGGTCCACATTTCTTTCCTCTGACCACGCATGCACGCCAACCGCGATCCGGAAAATACAACTGCATTACAAGGCACTAAGATGGGCAATAATTCCCCTGCTGTTCAACTGCTGCCAAATTACAGACTTTGAGGCAGCCTACAAGGGACCCATATAGACTTTGCAGCCTGACACCTACCGCCATGTGGGCCGCCCCCTTTTTTCAGTCAGCAAACCAAGGCTGAGATACTCCCCCCCAGCCTAGGTCCATGGGTTCCTCTCTACAGCAACCCATAGGTCCAGAGCCTCACATGCTGATGTACTGGTGGTCCCCTCTCCATAGCGACCTCCAGTCTACCTGTCTCCATGTGGGTCCCTCTCTACAGCGACCCCCATGCAGAGCACAGCCTGCATCTCTCATCACATTAGAAAAGCCTATCAGCAACATGCACAGATTTGGGGCACCCACAAATTGGAGGCTCATGGTTACACAACCCTAACAACTACGCAGCAATTTTGTCATCCCCAGATGGTCAAGGCCAAGAAATGCACTGCCTGCAATGCTAACCTTCTGCCACATGCCCCAGGCCCCCTATGCGCTGCCTGTCTCCACGACAATGATGACCTATTGATGGAACAATCTGCTGGCTTGGGCCCCAATAACCCGGGGCCCAGCGGTTCCACATGGATGGATCTGGGTGCCTTCTTACTCCAGAACCAATAGGCCACCATTGCGATGATGGAGAGTCAACAAAACTTCATGCTAAAGGTGATGGAGAAGCTAGAATCCCTCACACAGCACAGGACACCAAACGCACCACTTCCGGAGCCAGACATTGCGGGGGGGCCATGGAGGATCATCTGGACCACGCAGAGCCAATTCCAGACAACCACAAGCCAGACTCTGGAGAGGACAAGGACATGCCAGATGAAGAAGACGGGGCTGACACTGATGACGAGGACATGGAACCTGAATCCGTTCCATCCCTCACCTCCAAACTATGCTCCTTCGACATGGTTCCAGGCCTCATGAAGATTGTCAAGGCCACTATGGGGTTCAAAGTTGAGGAAAACAAGCCAGCTAGAGTCATGTGCATCACTAGCCTATCAGGTGGGCTAAAACCCATGAGGTAATGTCTGGAGTGCCATGGATGTCAACCAACACAATCACCTTTACCAGGTGAGTAAACACCCATTACACCAGCTCAATCCTGTACAGTTCCGGGAAATGCTATCACAGATCAATTAATTCTGCTGAGAGACCTCTTTGATAGGAATAACTTATCGCCATTAGAGGGATATGTTCTTTCTCTAGATCCAAAACAGGCATTCGATAATGTGAACCATACCTTTCTGTGGCAGGCTTTATTATATTATGGTATACCTAACACCTTTGTAGAATGGTTACAAGCCCTATATAAAACTGCCACAGTTAAACCCTGTGTAAATGGATGTTTTGGGTCCTATGTGCATATACAAAAAGAGGTAAGACAAGGGTGCCCAATTAGACCCTTGTTGTATGTCTTTAGTATTGACCCTCTTTTAAGGCTTCTTAAAACAGCAGTGGATATTATGCCTATACAGCTGCCACACCTAGTAGTCCCCTACATAGCTCTGGCCTATGCAGATGATGTGGTGGTATTAGTAGGGAATGACAGTTTAGTCTAAAGGGCTTTAGCAATATGCCATGAATATGGAACATACTCCAGAATCAAACTAAATACCCCGAAAAGTATAGGGAAGCCCTTAGGACAACAGGATGCCCTACAGAATAGTGTGGCAGAGATTTCAGTTATGACAGGGAACTTGAAAATCCTGGGGATTGAATTTGGGGAGGCCCAAATGGATATAGTCAATTGGGACTTGAAAATACAAATTGGGACGCAGATGGTCCAATGCTGGAATCAAAGGAAAATGACCTATCAGAAAAGAATATATCTAATTAAAACATACCTTATACTGGTCTTTCTATTTCTTAGTGCGGTGTTCCCAGTACCCAAAACAAGGCAGGCAAAACTGTACAACCTTTTTATTTAGTCCTTTTGGGACAGTAGGCTGAACCCAATTAGGTGAAATATACTTTATTTGCCCTTAAATAAGAGAGAGAAAACTATGGTGAATCCGATACTTTTCTTTTTTTGGCAATTTTTTAATGCGAATTTAAAACCCTTGTTGGTATATTCAGCTAAATATTGGTGTGACATATTTGTACAAACAGTGTCACTGTGGTTTAAAGACTGGGGCCCAGATATTCAAAAGGGTTGCGCCATGCGCAAGTCCAAAAATGCGCCATTCTGCGATATTCAGCAGGAGGCAGTTACGCCACTGACAACAGGTTGCGCAAAAGAGTAATGCAAATGAATGCATGCTCAACAGGAGGGAGGAACCATGCATAACCTCTGCATGACGATATTCAGTCGGGTTGTGCAGAGTTAATGCATCGCCAACCCAACCCTGCGCCTGCACAACCTTGAGCCAAAAAGGATATGCTGAGGGCCACCCACAGGTGAGCTGCTGTAGCTGGTGGGTGCAACACAGCAGCTGCCACCACTGGCTGGCCCCCAACCCGGTCCCTGTGCCCCCCACCAGCCCGATCAAGGCAGAACGTAAAACAACCCCCACCCACACATCTCCCAAAGCCCGATCGCGGGCATAACCTGTATCAACCCCCACCAGCCCGATCGCGGGCATAGAGTATATGAACCCCCGCCCACACATCTCCACAGCCAGATCGCGGGCATCCACAGTTACAAACCCCCACACATATCCGAAGCCCGATCGCGGGCATTACAGTTACATGAAACCCCCACACATATCCCACAGCCCGATCGCTGGCAGAGCGATGTAGAACCCCCAGTGCCCGATCGCGGGCAGATAACCCTCCCCCAACCCGAATATCTCTGGTGGTCCAGTGAGTAGAAGCCCATCGCGGGCAGAATGTCACATCACAACCCCCAAACATCTCCCTGGTGTCCAGTGTCCTCCAACCACCAGCAAGGCTCTCCACCCGGCCCCCGCAGCCGGCAGGCGACAGCATCCCCGCTGCCGCTGCTGCCCGACCGACCGTTAGACAGCGGTTGTTGCCATTGTGTCTGCAGCGTCATACCTTACGAGATGATAGTCCAGATTTGAATGAACATCATTCACAAATCTGACTGTCATATGGTATGGGCTGCATGCCCATTGGCTGTAGCTCTGCACCACTGGGCGGCAGCCCTACCGGACAGTCAGTCGGGCGGGCGCGGGCGGCAGGCGGGTGGGATGCTGTCGCCACGCCGCCGCGGGGGAGCGGATGGAGGGGCTTCGTGGGTGGGTGGGGACACTAGACACCAGGGAGATGTTTTGGGGGTTGTGATGTGACATTCTGCCCGCAATCGGCTGTGGGATATGTGTGGGGGTTCATGTACCTGTACTGCCCACGCATCGGGCTGTGGGATATGTGTGGGGGGTTCATGTACCTGTACTGCCCACGATCGGGCTGTGGGATATGTGTGAGGGGTTCATGTGTTCGCATTGCCCGCTGATCGGGCTGTGGGATATGTGTGTGGGAGGGTTCATGACTCCGTATTGCCCGCGATCGGGCTGTGGGATGTGTGGGGGGTTCATGTAACTGTGATGCCCACGATTGTTGCATTAGCGTCGGTCCCCGACGGCTGCTGCCTGGCAGGGTGGCCAGGAGCAAGTCCTCGGGGATCGGCGCACCTACATGTAATGGATGCAAAGGCATAAATAGATGCAAATGGCCCCCCGCGCCTTTGCATAAATTATGGCCCCATTTGCATGTCATCCCTTTGAATATCGGAATTTTGAGCATGGCGCAATGGTACTGGCGCCACCGCAAGTTTAATGCTCAACTCTGGCAACTTGCGGTGGCGCAGGATTTCACTGCGCCATCTTGCCAAGTGCTGTGGCTGGGGTGATATTCAGAAAGGAGTTGCTCAACAGTGGAACTCTTGAATATCACTCGCCACACCTCTGCGCAACTATTTTGAGCAGCGCAGGGGCTTGCGCCTCAGAATGGCGCAGTTTGAAAATCTGGGCCTGGGAGAAGGACCAGCTGAGTCACATTAAACATCAAGCTTCTTCACCACCATATCTAAGAGACGTTTTTGTAAAATTGAGGTTGTGGGGCCTCTCCAATAGAAAGGTGATATCTAAAAATAAGAAACAAATCTATACTTATATATGTGAGACTCACTTTAGGGAGGAAGACCCTTTTCCAAAATGCCCTCCTGAAAATAAAGCAGCTCTACTGGATTTTATAACAAAAAAGAGAATCCTTACAAAATTTAAAGATATACACTGGCTGACCTGCCATGAAAGGTTAAATGTAAATGATAATCAGAAACATAAAAAAGTAGAAGAAAGAATCTGCTCTAGAACTTTGTATACAAATTAGTTAGAAACTATTAAGCATCTCTATTTTACTTGTTCGTATATTTCTAATTTTTGGTGGTTTCTATACCAGGAATCTAAAATAGTTTTTTTTCAACAAGTTTCCTTCCCAACTTTAATATATGGAGAGTATCTACTTTCATGGACCAAGTGGGAAAAGAGTACATTATGGGTTATCTTTGTGGTTATCAAATTGTATATTTGGAACTCTAGGTGCCTATTTATACCACAGCAAAAAGAATTTACATATGCTGAGCTTTAAGGGAAATGTTTAAAGAGTTGCAAGATATTTATTTTCAGGCTGCAAAATATATGGATAAGAAGAGTTTAAAGCAATTCTGGAGGAATTTACGATGGGTCACTGATAGTGATGTCCCTGTAACATAAGTATATAGATGAAAGGGCAAATTGGGACAAAAAAAGATACAGAGAAGCTTTTCTTTTTGTTGTTATTATTTTTTTTTTGTTATGATTTAGAATAATGGGAAATATTTTGCAAACTCTGTACATATTATTTTTTTTGTTTTGAATTGCATGATTTCCTAAATAACAAATTCTCCTACTCTTTTCGAGAAGTGCCATGGGATCTTTAACATTCACCTGAACTACCACCACAACAGGCAAATGGGACCTCGGTTTAACATTTCACCCAAAAGACGGCACCTCAGGAGTGCAGCACCCCCTCATGCTGCACTACAGTGTCAGTATTGGGATATTAACCCAAGAGTCTGGTGTGGGGCTAGAACCCACAGCCTTCTGATCTCCCAGCCTCAGAGGGGAGTGTGCTACCTGCTGAGCCACTGACACTGATATTTATATTGTTATCTTAAGCTGCACTCTACACTACCTGTCTGATGACTTAGGATGTTTCAAATTTTTATGTTTTCTTGTGCAGGCGCAATAAATATCTTGTCAGGATTAATGGCATTTCAGAGGTGTGTCACTGCCAAGTCAATTGCAGTTAGAGCTGTAGTGGACTTGGCAGTGCAGATCAGTGACCAGGTAAGTTGATTATGTGACTGGTCACACTCTTATGGGCAGAAACTTTGTGTGCTTGGAAAAACTGAAGCACTCCAATGAGAGAGTGCTTCAGTACTTTCATTTGCATAAAGCCAGCTGGCAAGCAGCTGAGAGGTTTTACAAATGCAGTCAATCACAATGCCCCCATGCCTCTGCCCCTTACCTCCTTCTCTTCTCCTGTCTTGCCTCCCTCATCCTGCCCCCCTTTTGTCTTTTGTTGGTGGCTAGTTGTGCTTTCCCCTAGTTCCTCTTCCTCTTCCACTCTCTGCTGTCGCTTCACAGATATATGTCCCCCAAATGGAAGGGGGGCCCCTTCCGTCTCTGTTGCCGCTCGCCAGGTGGCATCTGTGTTGTTTTCCCCTTCTGCTCCCTTTCGTTTCCTTGCTGTCCCTTCCCCCTTCTGTCTGCTTTTCTTTGTTTCCATTCTGTGGCTTCTACTGCATTGCCAAATGTTCATATCATAATGTGCAGTGTTCCTTTTGTCTGCATTAAAGGTTGTTAACTCATTAAGGCTTTTAAGGAACTTTCTATTGTAGTCTGTATGGGACTACTTCTTCAGATATTTATTATACAGAACAGTTCATCAGGGCTTACTACACAGAATCTGCTGATACCTTCATTACCAGCACTGGAGCTCCCACTGCTGACATACTGTATCTTTGTTGGAATGCAGACTCTGTTATCCTGTCAGAGGGAAAGAAAATGGCGTCATCAGAGAACGGCTCTACTCTAGCAACCCTGACAGGAATAATGGAGATTTTTGTGCAGTTAGTCAGATAAATAAGCTAGAATTTGCTGCACAGAGAACTACCACTGACATAATTCAAACTGGGGACAGAATTAATATCACAGAACAGCACATAGCTATTACTGAAAACTCAGCAGAGAGAGTAACCGCTCATCTACAGGAACAAGATAGAGTGATCTGCTTGTTTTGGTATGAAGTGGAAGACCTGGAAAATCATGACCAGAGGAACAACTTGTGTTTTGTAGGGTTCCCTGAAAAACGTAAGGAAAAGAAAGGTTCTATGTCATAATGGCGACTGCCAAAAGGCAATCGCCATTACGGCGAAGTCACCGCACTGAAAATCAATTTCAGTGCTGTGACTCCCTGGTGCACAGCAAAATGGTGCCAGGGACTTACATTTTTAATGTTTTATGTGGGATGCTGCACTCCCCCCACACCCCCTACTTAAAGGTTCTCAACTCCAGGGGTGCATGTCGAAGGTGTGTGTGTGTGAAATGTGCCAAAACTTAAAAATAAAATTCAGGCGGGTAACAAAACATACCTGTGCAGGACCCCAAACCCAGCACCCTATCAGCCCAAGCCATGAACCCACCCACCATACCATGGGGGCAAGCTTGGCAGCCCACCATGGCACCACCCCTCAAAGCCCTCCCACCCCTCTCTGGCGTGCTCGCTCCACCCCACATGCATATGTGTAGTGACATCCTGTCACTACATGCATGAACCAACCCCATCTGGTTGCCCTACCCATGACATGCGCCGTGATTGAGTCACCATTTTACAGTTTGTTCAATCACAGTCGCGCATGTCACGGGCTACCAAAAGAACACTATCCTTTTCCTGAAAAAAGCCATTAATGAGATGTTTGCCCCTGAGTGCCATCCTGTAGTTGAGATCAATCAGGGTCATAGATACTTGGCACCCTCTCCTATACCCAATTGTTTGCAAAGTTTCTCTGCTATACAGATCATGAAGTAGGCATGACTGAAAGACAGCATCAACTGGCAGGGGCATCACATAAAAATGCTCTCAGATTTTTACATTGATCTTTCAAACCAATGCAAAGCATACACATTGTCCAGGAGAGCCTTGGTGCAGTTGGGGATCCCCTATACAATACAATTTCTGGCAGCACTATATTTATCCAGAAATGGGGCATCATAATTTGAAGCCCTAGAAACATCAGAAATGTTTATATCCAAAACCTGGCCCCACATGGACATAAGTAGATTAAAACAGAACCCCTGGACAAGAAAATGGAGACACCAGGTCCAGGACATGGACACTCCCCCTCATACGAGAATGCCTTCTCCCATATCTATGTTCAAGGTCCCCCCTTGCCCACACCAACAGAAGAGACAGACCCTTGGCAACCAGCTCCTAGATCCTGGTGAAAGAATAAAAAGTCTAAACCAAAGAAGTATTTGTCAGTGCCGACCATTTCCTTGCATGGTGTATGTGTCAGGGGTGTATGTTAAATGACTTGCTTAGAGTCACACAGTATGCAAGTAGACATTGTGGGAATCAAACCTAGATCTGCTGGATGTACCAAGCTCATTTACAGCTCCTTACTCTAATCACTAACCTAGTGAAAACTAGACCAAAATAAAAGAAATGTAAAATTTGATGAGATGCAGTGGAATTTTTGAAATGTATTAATGTGGTCATAATTTAGCCTTCTAGTGAGCTAGAGATCCGAAACTTGGCATGATTACTTGCTGATCAGAGTTCTAATGGTGTGCTAGATATCATGACACTAGGATGCATTGTCTTAAAATGATAGTTGCTCAAAATCCTTCATCTTATTTGGGGATTTCATGACAATTGTTATCTACATATAACTTAGGCACCTTTGGAGTTAGAAATATGAAACTGGGTACGTATACAAATGTCATAACAACCCATATATATCAAAATGTTATAACATTTTGATGAATGCTTTTAAAATTATACTAAATTAAAATCCAAATGTTGGCAAAATATTTAGCTACCCATAGCAAAACCCCTTTAAAGCTTGAGACCTAAATGTTGGTGCACATAACCACGTCCCATGTTTCTCTAAATCCTGAAACAGTGGAGAAATTTGGATAAGAAGTTTTAAAATTAGATGGAAAAAAATTTAAATTTAATTTTGATTAAATCTTTGGCAAACCATAACTTGGCTCCCTTTCAATCTAGGACTCTAAAATTTGGCACACATAAACAAGCCATCAATACATGTCCATCTAGAAAATTTGGTATCATTTGGATATGTACTTTAAAACTAGACCAAAATAACTGAAATTTAAATCGGAATGGTAAGTCCATGAGCATTCCACTGGCTGAATTTTATATTCTACGTGGCTCTAGGTAATGCTTTTATTCACCTGTTCACTAGTCTCTTCCCCTCTCAGTTAAACACATAACCATGTATGCATCTGATTTCTGTCTCAATTTAAAGGCTCCTTCCCCAGTTGTGTGTAGGCAATCCTTCTTAAATATCCTCTGATCTATACAGCCCTTACCCCAGTCCCCAGTCAGACTGAACCTTTTTGTACTGTATCACTCCTTCAGCCACTTGTTAAAAAAAAAAAGTCACCTTGCTGCCCTCCCCCCTTCTGATGTACTGGTATCACTTCTGAGAAGGCCACCACAGATGCAACTTGTTCAAAGAGCAGATGCTTAGTATGGATATCTGCCTTAAAGAATGAAGGTGTGGGTGCCTTTAGATGCCTCAGTAATTATTTTGTTTGCTTTTATTTGTTTTTATACTTACATATTCATCATTTTATTTTAATTTTGCCAACTAGCAGTAAAAAAGAATCCAGTGGAATCCTTGTATTATAAAGTCAGTAAATCTCTACTGGCAAGGCTGTCAGTGTATTTTAGTGGGAAATTGCAGATCTGTTTTCAGTTTTTGGTTTTTTTTAATAGAGGAATGAAACTTTCTACCCCCAAAATATGATAGGTTTAATAAAAAAAAAATATGTTTTTTAATAACCTGTGATCTTCTCTTATGATTTATTAGGCAATAGTTTCTTCCTGACCAAATTTTACTTTGGAAGAAGAAAAGAGAAGCTAATTACTCTTTTAAAAATTGTAAAATCACGAATGGGGCAACAAACCAGAACCCATGCTGGTGAAGCTTATCAGAGGTAGAAGGGGGAGCGCGAGAATTCAAGAGATACGAGGGGAAGGGGGAGCTCTGATCAGGGAACCCCCAAGCTATTGGGGATAGGTTTAAGAGGTTTTACCAGGCCCTATATAAGGCTGAATGTGAAGTTACAATGGATGGGGCAAGGGAATTTTTGGACAAGGTCAAAATTCCTGCAATCACTGAGAAGCAGCGGGTAGAGCTGAACAGGGAAATCTCCAAGGAAGAAATCAGAGTGGCCATACAGCGCATGAAGTCTGGTAAGGCGTCTGGGCCAGATGGTCTCCCAGCTGAGTTTGGAATGGGACAGGGGGTGGTGGACTTGCTGTGGGAATTATTTTGGGAACCTAGGGAGGGGAACCCACTTCCACCCATTATGGAGGTAGCGATAGTATGTGTTATTCTGAAACCCAGAAGGAACCCCCAGGAATGTGCCTCTTATAGGCCTATATCCCTGCTGAATGTGGATGCTAAGATCTACGCTAAGGTCCTGGCTGTCTGACTGGAAGTGTTGCTCCCACAGCTAATACATCCAGACCAAACAGGCTTTATTCAGGGAAGACACTCCTACCATAACGTGAGGAAGGCTCTGAATGTAGTGTACTGCTCTTCTTGGTGCCCAGGCATGACAGCAGTTTTGTCCCTGGATGCCGAGAAGGCTTTTGATTAAATCGAATGGGGATATCTATTCAAGGTATTGGACAGATTCGGCTTAGGAGAGAGATTCATTGGTATGGTAAGAGCTTTGTACAGCTCTCCACAGGCTGCGATGCTGACCAATAGGGTGCTGTCAGAGTGGTTTTCCTTGTTTAGGGGTATGAGACAGGGATGTCCGCTTTCCCCACTACTATTTGATTTGGCAATTGAGCCCTTGGCCATGGCCATTAGGCAGAATCTGCATATTAAGGGAGTTGGGGGCAAGGGAGACAAACAACACAAAATGTCGCTATATGCAGATGACATGATCCTGTATTTAAGAGATCCAGAGCACTCCATGCCTCCCTTAATGGAACTTATTAAGGGGTTCGCCACCTTTTCGGGATACAAGATAAACATAGATAAGTCGGAGGTAATGTATCTAGGGAAGGTGGGGTAATGGGGAAGGCTATGTGGGGTTTAAGAGAGGTTCGTTCCTCCTTTAGATACCTGGGGTTAAATATTGGGAAGAATATACCAGAACTTTACTGTCTGAGCTATATCCCCTTGGTTAACAACGTTGTGGCTGAAATGAGAAGGTGGAGAGCATTACCACTGTCTTGGATAGGGCGGATGAACTTAATCAAAATGAATATCCTGCCAAGGATCCTCTACCTGCTCCAGATGCTCCCAATTGGCCTTAATAAGAGGGATCCTAAGAAGTTAGAGAGGAGGTTTCTCTGAATTTTTATGGCAGGGGAAAAGGGCCAGAATCAGCTTGGGTAGGTTAAAGGCAAGTTCAAGGAGTGGAGGGTTAAATTTCCCTGACATGAAGAGCCATTACTTGGCTGCACAAATGAGAATCATAAAGGATTGGGTTGCTAGACCTGAGGCTGCTAGTTGGATAAATCTGGAAGAAATGGAGGCCCAGGGCAGGCTCTCAGCATACCTGGCTAAAGGAGGGAGGAGGGCATATGTTTCCCAAGACCGGTTCAACCCGCTGGTGCTCATGGTATTGGAGAGCTGGACACAGAGTAAGAAGGCACTTGGGGGACAGGAGGTAGAGATGATACTCCTACCGGTCTGCAGGAACCCTTTCTTTAGGCCGGGACTGGAGGACCCAGGATTTGAGGAGTGGGATACAAGGGGGTGCAATGTATGGGAGACCTGCTCAGGGGGAAGGATATATGCTCTTCTCAAGAGCTCACGGAGACCAGAGGGGTGCCAAGTAACCACTTGTTTTGGTTCTTTCAGGTCAGGGACTACTGTAAACAGATAAGGAAGCAGGGGCCCCTGGCAGTATCACTGGAAAAGGCAGAGGCCTTGATTTGCAAGGCTAGGAGGGAACATAAGGGTATGGTGGGGGCTATGGTGCATATAATACGAGATAATATCCGAGATATGACACACAATGCTAGGAGACTATGGGAAAAGGATTTGGGGTTACCAATTTCTGATCATAATTGGGGTCTTATATTAGAAATACATAATGGCCTATGCCTTTCAAATAAATATAAGGAATCAGCATATAAATGTGTACATAGGCTCTACTGCCCCCAGGTGGTTCTACACAGATACCAGTCGGAAGTGACTGAGACTTGTAGTAGGTGCAAGGAACAGAGAGGTACATATTTCCACTGCTTCTGGGCATGCCCCAGATTACAAGTATTCTGGAAAATGACAGCACAGAGCCCAAGTGGTATGCTGGGTTCAGAGGTACCTTTCACTCCAATTGGCCTACTATTTGGCATGGAGGTGAGAGAGGGAGAGGAGTGGTCCTCACATAGAAAAAGGCTCAGAGTGCTGCTTTCACAGGCCAGACAGGCCATTTTGAACACTTGGGTATCGGCAGCGAATCCTTCCATTGAGCAGTGGCGATCTTTGATTATAGGGGCTTTGGTAATGGAAAAGAGATCTTATCAGATTAAAGATAAAATAGAAACCTTTCTCTCCATCTGGAGCCCATTTTTAGCAACACTGACCATGGAGAAAGCATTGGTCTTACAGGCTGGGGGGGTTAAGGCCCAGGTAGAGGGGTCAATAGCAAAAAAGGGGGAAGGATATCAAGCGGCATATAAATTTATGAATTGGTGGAAAGAAGTAGAGTAATAGAATAGAGAAAATGAATTATGTGGTATATGTGGACCTTTGTAAATAGTTGATAGAGTTTTAACTGTATATAGTATGTTTGTTTTAACAATGTCTATAACTGTCTTCATATGCAAAACCTTAATAAAAGTTTTAAGCAAAAAAAAAATAAAAATAAAAATTGTAAAATCATAGTGATGGACCACAAAAGTTCAAACATATAAAAGGCAAAGTTTGTTGCTGAAAGAAGTATCTATTTCTTTTGAAAAAGATAGCAGTATATATGTTTAGTTTCTCATTAAAATACACTGGGCTCCCGAGTAGTTGGCAGCTTTTGATATAACAATATCATAGTTCTGTTGAATTTTTTTGTATTAAAAGTGTGCAAAGCAAGGGCAAAAACCCTATTGTTTCACTGCACAGACAAATATTTTATTATAAAAGTAGAAAGCAATTGTTAACACGTCGAAACACAATGGGCTAGATATTTAAAAGTGCACCCTGAACATGCGTAAGTAGATGTGCCGTGCAACCCAGATGCACCATAGCACAAAAATGCAATATTCAGAAGATGCGCCATAGAAATGTGCCAGCGCAACCAATGCTGAAGTTTGCAAAGATGCACCATGGCACAACCGGACTTGCACGAGTGCAACCTGAAATGCGCCGGAGCAACTGTGCAGGCTGAATATAGCAAATGGAGCAAGTTGCCCCAGGTGACAGAAAACAGTCAGGGCTGTGCAAATGCACAGGACCATGGTACAGAAGGCAGAGGAGGGAGGGCAGAACCACAATGGCAAAGGACAGGTGGATGGCACAGATACAGTGCAGAGTGAACACAGACCCTTAGCCCCCGGTCATGGTGCAGAGCACCACACAGACCCGAGCAACCAATGGGACAGGGCACACAATGGGCATGGCACAGAAGATTGCAGAGAATGAGCACTCCCAGGACCAGAGGCTCAACAGACAACAAGGAATAGCCAAGCAACATTGTCACCATGCAAAAGCACTGTGCAGGGATACACTGGGTACCACAGCACAGGCACAGTGGTCCACAGGCAGACTGGCAGATAGGCACATGATGGTATGCAGCACACGCCGTACAGGCACACAGGGACACAGGTTGGGGAATAGTGCAGCACAGCAGCATGGGGAAGAGTAACACAGCAGAAGTGTGCACAATGCTGGACATGTGGACATGGGCACATGACACTGTGGCAAGCACAGAGCCAGATCCCCCAGGCAACCCATTGGACACCATGTCAAACAGGGATGTGAAAAGCAAGGATTTGAGTATCCATTGGTGTCACACTGCAGAAACACCATGGGTCAGGACATGCCTGGACTAGAATCCAGCCATGGACAACAACAGCATACAGAGGCAACAGGCATGCTAGGAAGACACACAAACACACATGCATATAGGAAACCATACTTTAATATCAAAACTGGAGAAACACAGTGGAACAAAAGAGCAAGAAACAGGCAATGAAAGGCAAACAACATGGCAAAAAACACAAAACAACTGAACACAATCACACCACCAACTGTGAACTGTAACAAGGCAGCTTAAATAACTATGTACAACAATAAGCAATGGAGACAGGTGTGAGAAGGGACAGTAATGGGAGGGAAAGAACTATGTCCACAGGCAATGGAGATGTGGGGATGAGAGAACTGGGATCTGTACAAAAAAGTCCATGTTGACCTAACACCTCTGCCGATGTCCTTTGTCAGGTTCTGCACCTCTTCAATGAGTGTCCATGTGGCTGCCAGCAGTCTCCTCGACAGATGGATGTGGCCCATGTGCCACTGGTATACCCCAAAGGCCATACGCTGCAGGTATATGATTCTTCCTCATAGTTTGCCCACACTGCGCCAACCTCTTCCTGCCCTTGGATGACTTAAGCAGGGGAAACACAGAACAAAAGCTGAGTGTTAGGACCCACACAAGGACAAACCCCCACGCCCAATGGGCTGTGTGTGCATGACTGATGCTGTGCATGGATAAGGCTGCCAACACACCACGCACAGCAGACACTGACAACAGGCCAAGATACAGCACCACACAATGAAGGGAATGTGGCGCAAAGAGCATGATGCAAAGGGACATGTGCACATACCCCCCACAGTGTGGGACCGAGGCCTGCATGTGCACCACTAATGCAGGCCCAGTGGCATCCCCATGTGTGCACCATTGGGTACACACACACACAGCTACCACCAGTTACAGCAACTGGGGAACAGCATGCAGGAGCAATGTGCTTGATGGGAGAACCACACGCTGCTGACAAACACTGCCAAGTGTGACAGAAAACCAACACATAGACAACCACAGTATGCAGGTTATGGCCTGCTATGGGTACAGGCCCCAACCCACAACACCTTACCCCAGGTACAGAGGACTGCTGCACATGTCACGTACTTACCTGCTGCTTGGTCTTCAGCCCCAGCTGTTGCTCCAACACCCACCGGCAGGACATGCTTATCTGCCTCTTCCCGGGCCCGCCTGTATGCCACCTGTCCTGCAAAGGAAGCACAAGGAGAAGGGACAATGAGTAGTAGGTTAACACTGAACAAACTCCCCAAGCCCAAACAAGCCCAACAGGATGCAACAAGACACAGCATGCAATGCTGGGAATTGAATCTGCACCCCTCAAGGTGGGCACAATGAGCCAGGCCAATGGCACAGTGCAACACGAGGCCACACAGTGAACAGCAAGGCCTGACAGCAGCAGCACTGACACACCCAAACAAGGCATGGCCACCCTGTGTGCAGGTGCACATGCACCTGCCGCACTCCCCAGTGCCCACACAAGTATGCAGAAGAGGCATGCACAAAGCACAGACAGACGTACCTGGTTGTGGGATCACACCCCTGTGGGCAATGTCCTGCAGTCTCTCTGTAGCCATGCCTGATCGCGGCAGTGCAGGTCAGCATACCGGTGATGGCACTGCTCCCCTATCCTGGGGATCCCCATGTGCTCCTCCAGGCACTCTGCAACACAAGCTGAAACCTGGGACCATGCCTCCTGCAGTGCCACACCTCCAAACAACTGGTCCTCCAGTGGAGCAACCAGTGCCAAGAGGTTGGCCATCACCACCTCACTCCAGTTAAGGGCCCGAGGGTGGCCTCTTGCAGCATGTGCCATGCTTCCAGCACACTCCATAAGGCCCACTGTGCTATCTGATGGTGTACTGAGAACTGTGTTGCACTTCCACGCTGATTGCGCAATAGGAACACACAGCAAACTGCCACGCAGTACACACATGCATGATAGACATGCTCCAGTGGGACCAATTGTGCAGTACTGCACATGTGCAATACCAGAAGTCAGGGCAGGAGACAGGGGTCACAACCGTGATCCACGGCCATGCAACGGCGCACCAGTGCCATCTTGTGAAGGTCAGGCACTGCCACACATACAGCACACCAATGACACAAATTCCACACCTGTGTGGTGATGGCCAATGGTGCAGCTGCAATGCATGAGCGACACAAGGACATTGAGCAAGCTGTGATCATGGCAATCGCACACACCTCCTCGCATACACGATAGGGCCCACATGCACAGCAATGGTGGATGCGTGATACACAGACATGAACGTTGAGCAGCAGGCCGTGCTCATGCCAGATGAGGGACAGCATATTGCGCATGCGTGGAAAATGCGCCTGCGGAATGCTCAGGCACATCTCAGTTGTGCAGCACATTGTCAGTTATGCCTGGAGCAATTCTGCAATATTCGGCCAAGATATGCTAATTGCCTCATTAGCCAATCCAGGTGCAAGTCAGCACATTAGCATCTTATTACTGGTTGCTCCATAGCTTTTTTTTTTTTTTTTTTTTTAGTTTTTGTTGACAGGGTAAGTGCAGTAGACAAATCCTGCCTATTTTCAGGCACAACCCGGAGGAGGGGGATACAGATTAATGCCAACTGACCTTGAACTAGATTAAGCTGTTGGTGGTATTTTTAGTGACTGGGGGGAAATTTGGCCAGGACACCAGGGAAATTCCCCTATTCTTTGCGAGGGAGTGCTGTTCCCATGGATGCTGATGCTGGGAAAGCTCATTCTGCTGGTGTACCTGTGGGAGTGCAAATCTCCCAACCCACAGGTCCAGCTTGGGAGAATGCTTTGGAAATCGCTAGTTTGGAGAAGGAGTTCGAATTTTCTCAAGAACTGGAGGATTTGTCTGGAGTTATGCTATCTACTGAGGAGGTTTGGCTCAAAAACCTTTTGAAAACTAATCTAGAAATGGTGTTTGTGATGGTCAGGGCTGAGGAACACTCGTTTGTTCGCCCTGTGGACACTATCAATGCTGTTATGGAGTTAACAACTGACCCAGTGCTGTTAACGGGTGAAATCCTCATCCTTTTATCGCTGGAGCTGGCTAAGGAACTGTCAGAAATGTCAAGCGCTACTGAGGCCTGTGTCAGCCTGCCTGATGATGCATCAACATCAAACACATTCCAATCGACTGAATCAGTGGTGGCTGAGTAGGAGAAGCGAGCACAGAATGCGACTATTGGGGCACCTGTGACACAAGCTGTGGTATCTAATGCAGAGAACAGAGTGAGTAACCCGTGTATTTCACGTGTACTGAATGATGTTGTTACTTCTCCTACCATACCCTTACGTGTGGAGGCTGATATTGAACTGCCTCCTGTGACTGAAGGGAGTCTTTCACGTTCATTAGCACGCTCGCTAACTGAGGCAGGGTGGAAAAAAGGTGACACTGAACACTGGATACCAGACCCTGCACATAGTCCCATTCTGGGGCAGTCTTTGGGGCATGTTCCCTCCTATTTGGTCTCGGGAGACTGCATTCCTATACCTGGTTTGGCCCTTACGGATCCTGATGCCATGAATCAGTCTCTTCCTTGAGACTGTTACACCTCTGTCTAATATTTCAAGTTCCTCATCTGAGGAAGAGGGGCCTATTCCTCAGCCTATGGAGTAAGGGGACAGAATGGACACTGAACAGGGCCCACCAGGGCTGAAACAAAACCCAAAGGACAAAGTTAAGTCCACTTGGGAAAATTTTCGACAAAAAGATCCATTTAGTGGATTTTCTCCACCATTACAGAAACATAATGCTGTCCGCTTACAGTATTTAGAGGGGTTAGAAATTGTGCCCGATAGGCTTTATGTTGGATGACAGCTTATTAAAGATTCAGTGAGCTTTTTCTCCAATGAAGTGCATGATTTAATCCATGTTTCAGGTGCTGACTTACATGATGTAAGTTTTAATACCCCTCAGGGCCTCAATGGATTCTGGTCTAAGTATGAGTCCCTCAAACATTCGGCCTTATGGTTGACTTTTAGGGCCCTCCCCTTGACTAAACCCACCATTACGTATGTTACAATTCTCTTTTGCAATGAAACAGTGTCTGTACGTGACATTTCATATTGGTTGCAACAAAGATGTGAGGTTTTGGGGTCCCCATGCCTATTTTTGATGAAGAGCATTTGTGGATGGGGGGCTGGAAGTTTAAAATCTGCTTCAGAAATAACAGTTCTGGTCCAGTTCATCTACCAAACAGTTTATTCTTGGGAAGGGAGCGAGGAAATTGTTTTTATGCTGGTTAGCCCAGATCCTGTTTCAAGTGCGGATCTTATATGCACTTAAACTCTACATGTGACCGTTTAAGGTGTAACTTGTGTCTCACCTTTGGGCATGCCAGCACAAATTGCTGAGAAGAACTGAAGTGCAACTTGTGTTCTGATGGTGGGCATGTGTATAGAGTGCGTCCTTGGGTGACTCACAATCGTTCAGACTGCCCAAGCCAGGAGAATTTGTTATGGGAAACTCAGAAAAAATACATTGCGTCTAAAGCTATCCCCCCAAGTGTCCTGTGCCCACAGATCCACCCCCAACTCCTGATGATCCCTCTACAGCCCCCCCAGATCCCATCTTCCTCCCCCTCCTCTCTGTGGCTTGTAGTTTCAGACTCAGTTCCTGAACAGGTGCTGGTACCTCTGGGATAGGAGGAAATGGACGTCACCCTGAATTTGGACCTCCCCCCCCCAGTTGTAGGTCCAGAGGCTCTTTCCCAGGATCAGTCCACTATGTCCCACCTTCTGTTAAAGTTCTCTCAAAGAAACAGGTGATAGGGCAATCTAGGCCTCGTCCTAAAGTGGCTAAGGCTTCTTCCCCGGGTTTGGAGGTTCCTTTGTCCAATAAATTTGAAATTCTGTCCAAAAGTTCACAAGACTCAGAGCAAGGGGTGACTCTGAAGCTTCCTCCCAAGCCCCCCTCTCTTCAGAGTCTGAAGAAGACCCCCAGCTCAACATTAATAATAATGAAAGGTGGCATAAAAATCAGGGTGTTCGGACTAGAAGAAGTTTAAGGTTAAAGGAGCCCCCTTGATTGAGTATTTCCTTCACATATAGTTGTTATACCATCTCTTCGTATTTTGTCCTTAAATACAAACAGCCTTAAGAATGCTAGAAAGAGACTGGTTACCTTTTTGGTTTTGAAAGACTTAAATTGTGATATTTATTTATAGCAAGACATAAGACTGAACTCTATGTCTCTGGTAAGAGCTGCACAGAAGTTGTGGTATTGGGGTCCCTCCTTTTTATGTTGGCTCTCGTGCATGTGCAGCCAACATACTCTTGATACTAGCAGATTTGGAGGTGTCACTGTTGCTTAATGAAGTGCATGCATCAGTAGGTGCGCCCTCATTCCCCAATCAGCCAGAAGCAGGGGTGACACCTGCATACCTAATGCAGCCACCAGATCTGAGAAAAGATCCCCTGCAATGAGAGCGGAGCTCTCATGCAGTGTGACCACAACATGCCTCCCGATGTGCAGGCAGCATGGCGGCAGTGACTGCTGCGGCCTGTCACAATACCAACGGGGGTGCCCACTCCCCTTCAGCATCATGTCACCCCCACTTTTATTATTATGCTGGTGGGTGCCCAATCCCCATCGGCATAATGTGCCCCCTTTTGTTGTGTGCCGACAAGGATACCCAATCCCCATCGCGCTGCAGCTGCCCCCCAAAAAAAAGACTGGTGACTCCGGTGGCATGCTGGAAGCCCACCCCAGCATGCCACATGCCCCTGTCAAAAGGAAAAAATGGTCCTGTGATTTTTTTTTGATTTTTTTTTTACCTGTGGGAAAAGAAAACGGTCCCTCGGTGGTCTCCCTGCCCCTCCGCAACCCATGCCCACCAACTGCGCACCCTGCCTCCCCACTCCCCCACCCCATACTTACCTGTGGAGTACGGCGATGATCTTCAGTGGACCGGGAACACGCCTGAGCTCTTCAAAGCTGACCGCTAACTGAGGAAATGCCGGTAAGCTGTATAATGGAATAGAGTTTTTCAACTTTGATGCATCTCAGGCATTTTGGGAATTTTGGCACCACATTTTCAACATGGGGTTTTTGGGACCCCTCCTCATGAATTCTGCCGCTGTCATGGTGTTACTCTGCCCCAAAAGGCGGTCACTGCGTGGAATCACCTTTCGGGACCGATTAATGAAACGACAGTGCCAGTGTTCATGAGGTGGTCTCTCAAAAAGCCTATGTTGCAAATTTGGTGGAAAAAATCCAAAAAATGAATGCTTTACAAGTGTGCGTTGGGCAGTTTCTATGCACATTCATAACTTCGCAAATTTGCAATATTTTCACCCCAGATTTTCAACATTGGCAGTTTTCCACACCTCCTTGTGAACAGTACAGCTGTCATTTTTCACATCCTGGCTGATAAGTATTTTCGCACTTCCAGCACAGAATAGCACAGTTGCTGTGGGAAATCAGTGTTCAGGATGACAGATTACGAAAATGACATGACACTATTCATGAGCAGAGGTCCTAAAATGCCAATGTTGAAAATTTGGTGATGAAAGTCCATAAAATGAGGTTTCTATTTAGTGTGCGTTAAAGTTGCTTCCATCGCATTTCTTTGTACCTTCGTGAATTTGTAATATTTTTCACTCCAGATTTTCAAAATTTGCATTTTTCCACACCTCCTTATGAACAGTGCAGCTGTCATTTTACATATCCTGGCTGAAATGTGTATTTGCATGTCCGGTGCAGAATTGCACGGTCACTGTGCAAAATCAGTTTTCGGGACAGTTTTCAGAAATGACAGTGACACTGTTCATGAGCAGAGGTCCTAAAATGCCTATGTTGAAAATGTGGTGCCAAACGCCAATAAAATGACTGTGTTGCAAGTGTGGGTTGTGCAGTTTAGTGCAGTGGTTTAAGGCTCTGAGCTGCAAATCTGAAGATCTGGGTTTGAATCCCACAGCCCCCACTTGCATGATGTGTCACCCTGAGCAAGTCACTTAACTTCCCTGTGCTCCCAGGTTGTTTCTGTAAACAAGCTTTCAGCTAAGTGTGTCTCTTCTGGTTAAACAATTGAAAAGTTTCCACGCACCCTTGTAACTTTGCAAATTTGCAATATTTTCATGCCAGATTTTCAACAGTGGCATTTTTCCACACCTCCTTATCAACAGTACAGCTGTCATTTTTCACAGCCTGCCCAAAATGCATTTCCACAGCTGTGGCACACAATGGCATGGTCGCTGTGGGAAATCACCTTTTGGGACACATTAACAAAATCACAGCACCACTGTTCATGAGGAGAGGTCCCAAAATACCTATGTTGAAAATGTGGCTAAAAACTCCCACAAATAATTGGGTTATGGACGTATGTTGTGCAGGTTCTATGCATGCTCATGACTTCACCAATTTTTCATTTTCACTCCAGATTTTCAACGTTGCCATTTTTTTATGCCTCCTCATGAACAACACAGTTGTCATGTGCCACATTCCTGCCCAAAATGTGTTTTCGTCCCTGTGTCGCCAAATGGCATAGCTGCTGTGCAAAACCACCTTTCAGCTTACAAACTGATTGTGCCACTCTTCATGAGGTGGGGTCACAAAAAGCCCATGTTGAAAATCTGGAGTGAAGGCACCAACACACGACTACGGTGTTATGGTTTCCAACTGTGGCATCCCACCCTGTACAGACTGACAGGTGTCAGGAGTGTGACTTGAGATCATCGGCTGTAATGCTCACACCATTCCACCCCCACCCCCACCCTGCAGCCAGTGACAGGCATCGTGGTGTGCCTTGCAGTGTTCAGCCACAAAGTTCACCCTGTTCTCCTATACTGTGCCCACCTTAGTGTATTTCCTTATGGAATGGGGTAAGTATAACGCCCAAAGACCCTAAAGCACACCACGACACTTGTCAGTGTCTACAGGGTAGGGTGAGGTACAATGGCATGAGTGTTATAGCTGATGACCCAAAGGCATACCCCCAATGCCTGTCAGTCTCTACAGGGTGGGGCTGGGGTTGGCATCACTTCAATACTTC
Organism: Neoceratodus forsteri; assembly: GCA_016271365.2. NCBI lineage: Eukaryota > Metazoa > Chordata > Ceratodontiformes > Ceratodontidae > Neoceratodus > Neoceratodus forsteri. The sequence goes on from JADMNL010000025.1 coordinate 264,948,380, forward strand.
ACTGCCATTCCTATTATGCATCTCTAACTCCGACACTACCAATGCCAATGCCAGCGAGACAATATTCAGCATTGACAAATGCTTGTTTTCTTTTGGTTTGGTTACTTGCGATGGGGTGGGAATTACATTTCAGGGTGATGGTTTTAAGGTTTCCAAACTGGTGGAGGTACAGTCTGGAAGGGCACTATTATTGGATATTTTATATAAAGGGATTGCGTGGAGATTGATTAATGTTTATGCCCCCTTAAAAAAAGGAGAGGGTTCATAGGTAGTTACAAGTTTGAGGGACAAGCCCATTTAGAACTTGCCACCGTATATCCTAACGGTGGAATGAGAACTTTTGTTCACCCATATATTGGTCAAGCCTTGATTTAAATTCAGTAATGTTAGCACTCGAGACAACAAATGGTGGAAGAGAGTTCCATGATGGTGGTATCCTCTGAGTAACAACATTTCTTCTTCTAACAGTTTTATTAAAGCAGTCACTAATTTGAATTTGTGTGATCGTGTGTTATTAAGGGTGTCCTGTTTTTCAAAACAATGTGTTTCAAGCATTATAGGATCATAGTATGCTCTATACACAAGGCACAATTTCCCTCTTTTAGATCTATACTGTAAAGAGTACAACCCCAGTGATTTCAGTCTTTCAGAGTACTGCAGTTCAGATAAGTTACTTATTTTCCTGGTGATTTTCCTCTGAACCCTCTCTACTAGAGATTTATCCCCAAGAGATGTAGGAGCACAAAAGGGAGAACAATATTCCATGTGTGATCTAACCAAGCTTGTGTATAAAGGTATAACAACTTCTGGTTTACGGCTCTTAATATGTTTTAAGATACAGCTTATTATCCCATGACATTTTTTAACTGTATTAGCAGTATGTATCCCAAATTTTAGATTATTAGAGATAATTACTCCTAAATCTTTTTCAGTAGTGATTTTTTGTAAGTTAGTACCATTCAGTTTATAGTCTGCGTTTGTGTTATTTTTACATAAATGCATCACCTTGCATTTACTGATGTTAAAGGTTAGTTTATTTTCATATGCCCACTTGATCAATCTATTGATGTTTGCTTGTAGGGCTGCAACAGACTCACTGTTATTACCAATACAACCAATCTTGTATCGTCAGCATATTTGTTTATCCTTACTCCATTGACAGTCTGCATAGAGGCAATCAATAAATTAAATAATAGGGGTCCTAAAACAGAGCCCTGTGGCACACCACTGGTCACCGTGGCCCATGATGACATATACCCTCTAATAACAACTTGCTGTTTTCTATTGTCAAGCCATGATGTGATCCATTTAATTATATTGCTGTGTAATTTTCGATGTACTAACTGATTAAGTAAAATGTAATGAGAAATTGAGTCCAATGCCTTAGCATAATCAAAGTATACAACATCCACAGGTAGACCCGAGTCTAAAGCCCTACTGACCAGTTCAAAAAAAATTAATTAAATTACTCTGACAAGATCTGCCTTTGGAAAAACCATCTTGACTAATATCCTGAAAACTAATTACTTTCAAATGATCTGTAATTTTGTGCTGGAGCAGATACTCCATAAGTTTTACGAAGCAGGAGGTCAGGCTTATAGGCCTGTAGTTTTCAATGTTTTGCTTACTACCCCCTTTGTGTAACGGCATTATTGAAGTTGGTCTTTTTAACTTAATTAAGCCATTTTTGTTCACTACGAAACAAATCCTTCAGGGAGGCGATTTTAATTGTGTGCTTGCCAGCCGGGATAAAGGGGCTGTAACTTCAAAAAACTTATGTTATACGAATTGTTTGTGTAATATTTTACTACAGTGTGGTTTGCAAGACACCTACAGAGCCCTGCATGCGCAGGGTGGATATACATACTATAGAGGGAGTCTCTCTACCAGAATTTACTTTATATTTACAAAACAGGCAGTTACTGTACAAAATGCAAACACACTTCCTATAGAGACCTCTGACCATGTTATTCTGCTCTTAGTTTTGGGGGGTAATTTGCAATCTATGTACGGTAAAAACTACTAGAAAGTCAATACTTCTCTTTTATAGAACAATGTGCTTCTGCGGTGAGTACGGGAGTTTTTGCATGCCCGCCTATCAGTAGCTGGTCTAGTAGAAGACCTTAGTTCTTTGTGGGTGCACACCAAGAGTGAGCTACAAGATTTTTTTATATACTGTTCCACTTGTTCTAGGGTTGCTGAGTATAAGCAATATCTGACATTTCACACACACCTAGAAAGAGTATATTCAGTTATCAACGCTCAAAATATAAGTTTAACGGCTCAGGTACATAACATAAAGAAGGAGATGGAAGTTATACAGTATTCCTGAGCTGCCTCTATCTTGAATGAACATCAGATTTGTTCTCTGGGTAAGGCCAGCTTTGGTAATGCATTCAAGCAGTGTAGCCAGAGAGCTTCAGATAGGTAAATGTCTTCAGTTCAGACTGAAAATGGTTCTTTGGGAACTACTGGCCTGGAAATTTTGGCTTTCGTGACTCAGTATTTGACCACTATGTACACTGCTCCCCTAGATTAAGGAAGACAATATACATCAGTTTTTTGCCACTTTACAACTCCCAGTGGCCCCAGGAAACTGTTTTGAGGCTCTGACATGCCCTATACAAGCTTCAGAGGTTGAAGCAGCAATTGCTAAATTGAAAAATAATACTGCACCAGGTGTGGAGGGTTTGCCTCCAGAAGTTTACAAAACTTTTAAGATTCCATTGGTGGAAGTTCTGGTAATTGTACAAAAAATAAAAAAAATATAAAAAAATAAAATAAATAAAAAAAAAATAACTGGATTTTGGATCACCCGGAGGTAGATTTTCACTTCAGTGTAGCAATACAAATTCTTCTTCACAAAAAAAAAAATGATAAAAACAATTTGGATAATTGGAGATCCTTTAGTTTACTAAATGTGGACTACAAAATCCTAATGAAAATCTTCACTACTAGATTGGCAACAGTTGCCTCTAGTCTGGTATCAGTGGCACAAGCATGTTCAGTTCCAGGCCGTTCTATTGAGAATAACCTTTTGTTGATGAGGAAGTTAATAGAACAAGGGAAGGAAAAGGCACTCAAGAGATACATTTTATCCTTAGACCAGGAGAAGGTTTTGATAGGGTTCCTCATTCCTTTATTACACATGTTTTACAGGCGTATGGTATCACAAAAGCTTTTTGTTCTTGGATCATTTTATTTTACAGAACTGCAGTAGCCATTCTACTGGTCAATGGACACATGGGGACATAATTCAAAGGGGGGTGCTCCAAGGTTGCCCGCTGAGCCCCCTGCTATATGTACTGTGTTTAAATCCCTTTTTAAGAATTATTCAACAAGACGATTTAATTTGGAGCATTAAACCACAGGGGGGAGCTTTAGCAGTGAAGACGGTGGCTTATGTGGATGATGTTTGTATTTTCGTAGCAGACCCAGCTTCAGAAGAAAGGGCTAAAAAGCAAGTAGAACATTACTCCATTATTGCAGGAGCATGAGTCAATAAGGGGAAAAGTGTTATATACACCCTTAATGAGTCTGTACCACACTTAGATGCTATCCAGGGAGTTTTAGTGTCCAAAGGGCCTTTCTCTGTGTTAGGGGTTTGATTTGGGAGGGGGGACAATGGTTTAATGAATTGGATGGAGAAGATAGATATGGCAAAAGTAAAAGTGTCACTTTGGAAAACGTGGCAGCAGACAAAGAAGAAGAAAGTGGCAGTGATGAAAACTTTTCTTCTTCCACTTTTTTATATATTAGTGTGTTCTACCCTATCCCTTTAGAGTTGGAGCCGTCTCTTCTAAGTTTAGTTTTTCAGATAATGGGGGGGTGTAAATTGAATCCCATTAAATGGGAGGTCCTGTATTTGCCACTCACTCAGGGAGGTTTAAATTTGTTAAACCCGATGGCTTTTTATTTAGACTCCCTCTATATGCAGCATGCAGATTAGTAGACAGGTGTATGCTGTTATACAAGATTTGGGATTTGCTTCCACCATAGACTTTAAGGGTATACCACAGATTTATTATACAAAGTTGTTGAGTACTCTACAGGATCCAGTTATTCATCCACATTTGTGGGATGTTACTTGGTTGACCTACCATGGTAGACTCTATGTGAAAGGAAACTCAAAACATAAGAGTACATCAGAGAGGATGTATCCTACAACCTGTTGCATTGCACAGGAGGAGACAATGTCTATTTTCCTCATTCAATGCTCTCATGTGCAAGAGGTATGGTCTCAGTTGGCTTTGAAGTGGGAGAACCCGTATTGGGATAATGTGTTCTATCCGGAGGTAGTAGGGGGTTTATGCTGGGCAACATGGGTTTGGACATGGGGTTTAATCAGGCTTATCTTTGCCTTTATAAAGTGTATCTTATGGCAATCAGGGGTGTAAGTGGGTGCTGCAATAAATGTATCACGATCCATATACTACTATTCATATTTTTGAACAGGAATTGTATAAGCAATGTTTATATGAGGATCTTCATATGCTATGTACTGCTTGGACTATTCGATGGAAGGATGATCCCTTTATGAAAGATAAGATAGGATAGTTCTTTTGTTCTCCTCCCCTCCCTTTTTTTTTGAGATTTATATTGGTAGAGAATGTTATTTCTTTATTAGTACTGTAAGAAGTTATATTTTTCTTTCTGCCTTGTTTCTTAAGTATCATTTCATTGTATAGCGTAATACACTGTTATGTATTCTTATGTGTTATTGAATAAAAATGTTCCCTACTCTTTTCGAGAAGTTCCATGAAATCTTTAACATCCACCTGAACCACCACTGGAACAGGAAGATGGAACCTCGGTTTAATGTCTCATCCGAAAGACGGCACCTCAGGAGTGCAGCACCCCCCTCATGCTGCACTACAGTGTCAGTATTGGGATTTAACCCAAATGCCTGGTGTGGGGATAGAACCCACAGCCTGCATTTGCATGAGTTGAGCCATAAAAGTGCCACCATACAACACAAGTCACTGACAGGAAGTGCAACCTGGAGGATAGGTTTGTTTACATTCCAATAGCTAATGACCCTTTTGTGCTGCTACATGTTCTATATTACACAGTAATAGGAGATGCTACCATACTGCTCATTGTTGCTCCATTCCTGTTCACAGGTGGCAGTATGTCAGAATCTGAGAGCGAGGAGGAGCAGAGACAGGCCAGAAAATGCAGGCCTAACTTCACAAAGGATGAAAAGCATGCCCTGGTGGAGGTATATGTTGCCAGGGAGGAATTCCTGAGTGAGGCCACAGGGACCTCACAGGACCGGGCTAAAGGCTGGGAGGAGGTGGCCACATATGTAAAAACACATGGGCATTACAACCACACTCCTCAGGAGTGCAAAAAGAAAATGAACACAGACAACCACTGGGCAAAGGAGAAAATCACTGCCATTAGGGCATTGCTGAACAAAACTGGTGGTGGACCCTCTACAGCACCTGTCCTCACTGCAGAGGAAGAGATGCTGGCAGCTACATTCACCCAGGCATCCATTGTACGTGTCCTGGGGGGGTTCCAGACCAGTGGCAGCCCATCACAGCACTATGAGTATACCTGTGGTACACCTGGCAGGGAGCAGTGTATGCAAGCCATAGGTGTGCCTGGTACATCACAGGGGAGCCAGTAGTGTGTTCACATTATGCAGTGGAGTGGTGCACTGCCTGCCCAGCCACATCAAGTCCCCACATCATCCTCTGTGTGCTGTGTGGCAGCTGCAGGCCAATGGTCATGGTCAGGGGGTCGCCTGAGCCATGGAAACACGCCAACGGGGGTACACATGTCCCCTGGGTGACCATTGCAGGATGTACTTGCACATGGCCATCCTCAGTGGACCATTGCACCAGCCAGTCACACTGGACAGGGTATTATCAGTTTGGCTGTATGCCATTTGGGGGGTCTGTACTGGCACAGCCTGTCATGTGCGGCCCATTGCCAAACTCTGCCTTGTGTGCACACATATGTGAACCATTGTCCTGATCAACACCTGTGTCCTGCCTGGCACAGGCAATGTTGCTGGCATAGGACACATATGGTTGTGCAGCACACCTGTGGCCCACATGCAGACATACCACTGTATAGCTGTCTACCTGCAATTGCTTCCGTGACACACTAACCACTATCCATTTTGTCTTTCAGCTTCATCATGCCTCAGAGGCTCTTTGCAGGCTGGTCCTGGCTCTGTGGCACAGGACAATGCTGTGCCATCTATGTCCTTTGGCAGTGTGGCTGTTGCTGGCGGGGGGGGGCGATGTCCATTGGGTGAGCTGGCGAACCTACTGGGTTTGGCAGCTGAGGACCCTTTGGCTGACATCCTCATGTAGGACGACCTCCCTGTACTTGTACTGGCCATGCAGGATGAGGATGATTATGACAGTGATGATGACATCACCCTTATATTGGGGTGCACAGGTGTTGACATCCCTCCCCCTGGTCCAGTAGTCCCACAGGTGGTGGTAGGCAGCAATGGTGGGCCAGTGACCATGCATGTGCATGCCTGGTGTACCCTCCCTCACCAGCAGACACTGCTGGTGTTGGATGGGAATGGGGTGCAGGCGTGGGCACTGGGTCCACCGGCCATGTCCAGCAGGGTGCTACTGTGTTGAAATGGCCTGCAGGGGACACTGTGCAGCACTCACCAGGGGCTGTTGTGCCCACCCACAACCAGTCCCCACCCACCCACACAGCAGACTCCTGTGTGATGTTCACAGATGAGGGATGTGGCACAGCAGGCCGCCACCCCCCGCCTGTCGGCGTCAAGCCCATGATACATCATCAGCTGACAGGCTAGAGGAGCACACCCAGCTTCTGTGGAACTCCATGGACAGCCAGGCTGTGATCAGGGCAGAGTTCCGTGCATTGTGGGTGGAGGAGCATCAACTGTCTGAGCATGAGGCAATGGGATGTGCCCAGCTGATTCTTGAAATCTGCCAACTGTGGGAGACCATGAACACTTCACTGGACCATATTGTGGAGACCATTGCAGTGGGTTTTGCATAACTGGTATCCAGTGGTTGGTCACAGCAGGGTGTGCAGGACTCACCATAGCAACATGAGCACACCCAGGGTTTGGCATCTGGTCATCCCAATGAGGCTGATGCCACCCACTGCTATCCCCATCCCCGACGCACCCGGCAATGGTCTGTTTGTTGGGTTGGACACACCTGTGAGGATCCAGTCACATTCTCAGGCATCTACCCCTGTGGGTGTGTTGTTGACACCCCCTGTGGCTGTTGAGCTACCTGTAGCTACCACACAGTCAGGGTGGGGCTGCCCCGTGGCCATGGATCCACATGGTAGGCCTGCCAGGTGTGCTGCCCAGTCCAGTCCCCTGCAGCCATTGCCAGCCATGCAAAGGCTGGCTGTGGCCTGGTTCATGTGCTGTGGCACACACGTGACCTGGGCCACAGCTGCCATGTGTGGAGGCAGTGGTGCTGGATTGTGTGGCATGGGCATGATAAGAGTAGCACTGTGTTGGTATTGTCTGTGTGACAGTGCATACCCTCTCTGATTCATGCCACTCCCTGCACTACTGCTGTGTCTGTCCATGTCCCTGGTAGCAATGTTGTGTGTGCCTCTGCCTGGTGCTGTGTGCCCTGCAGTGCACCCTGTGGCTGTTATGTTGTGTGTGCCTGCATGCATGTGTGGTCATGTGCGTACCCTCTAAGGCAGCGGACTGTACCGGTATGTCTGTGTCATTCCTTGTGGGTGTCTGTATGTCCCCCTGTGTGTCTGGTGTGTGTTCTTGTGTCCCTGCACACTTGCATCTCTGTATGTCCATGCCTGTGTGTGTGTGGTGTTGTGCTTGCCCCGTTCCCATGTGTGGTACTCACCTGCGGGTCCCAAAATGCTCCTCAGCAGTGCTATCCTGGTGCCTCCTGGCACATGCTGCCAGCCTGTGATCCCTCCTCTCCATAGGCAGCTGCCCACTCCCATCCTGTTGTTCTTCCTCCTCCTCATCATCTGTACTGTCACCCTCATCCACCTGGACAGGTATTCCATGGTCAATGGCCATGTTGTGTAGCATACAACAGGCCAGGAATATGCCACAGGCTTTCTCAGGGCTATATTGTAGTGCACCACCTGACCTGTCTAGGCAACAGAAATGCATTTGAGCATGCCAAAAACCCACTCTATGATGCTGCATGTAGTGGTATGTGCCTCATTATACCTCCCCTCGGCCCCATTGCTGGGTTGCCGTATGGGGGTGAGCAGCCAGGGTTGGAAGGGATACACACTGTCACCTGTGGGGACAGCACATGTGTTAGTGGAAACCCTGTCTGGGCATGGCCTGTCACCCCCATTGCCAATCCGCACTGCCACTACCTGCCCCCCTGCATACCATTGCCACTGCCCACATGCACAGCTCATGGGCCACCACTGTTGGCCCCACATATGTGTCCTACCCATCTGTTGCTGCTCCTCCACAAGCTTGTGGACCCATTTCCCTGCTGCTGTGTGCATTGTGCCACTGTTCTGACCTTCCATACTGCCCATTGGACACATGCCCACATGTGGTGCCTCGGGACATTGGTGTTGCAATGCAGTATAGCGCACATGCCATGCCAGCCCTGCGGCCAGCAGCACAGGGGGCTCTTGTGGGCATGTCATCAGGCTCAATTTCCTACTCTTGCTTCACCTAGCACTTTCCATGTTCCTCACCCCTTCTGGCTGCTGTGTGATGTGCCACGCTACTGCAGCTGTGCTCCTCTTCCCTATCCCGACTCAACCACTAGGTGCTCCGTGGGGACTACCCCACTCTCAAATCTCCGGCACAGGATTGATTGATGCCAGATAAATACATCATGTGTACTCTCAGTGTGCATGGTGCACAAATTGATGATGCACCCTGTGGCATCGAACACCACCTGGCAGTTGACAGAATAATATCCCTTCCTGTTCATGTATGCTGTGCCTTCCAGGCCAGGTGGTGCACATATGGCCACATCGGTACAGTCAATGGCTCCTATCACACCTGGCATGCATGCCATCCTGTGGAATTCCTGCATGTTTACAGTACACTTTTCCTGTGTGCTTGAGAATTTAATGCACTCCGAAGCATGTGGCAGCAGAGCGTTGAGGACCTGGGTGAGTAAGCGGGACATGACTGACTGGGTGATCCCAGCAGTGGCACCCACTGGTTTTTGAAAGGAGCCCTTGGTGAGCAAGCACATTACAGCTGTCATCTTGGTCTCCACTGACATGGCATGGATCCTTCAGGTAGGTGCTTGCAGTTCGCCATGGCACAGCTCACAGAGCTGCCTCAGAATTGCCCTGTTGAGATGGTACCTGCCCACTATCTCAGTGTTACTGCAGTTCTCGAAGGTGAGTTGGGCATGGTATTTTCTCTGTTGAGCATATCACAGACAGGCCCTTTCACTGCCATGTTGTTGTTCCTCCCTCTTCCCCACCCCCTCATTACTTGCTCCATGAGAAATGCAGCAGTATCCATTTGCTCCTGCATATCCTGCTCTCTGCCTGTGGGGGGAGTGCAGTTGAGCCTCCTCCTTTTATGCTCAACTTTGTGCGGCGCATCTTGTGAGTTGCTCCACAGCTGCGCCGCATGTTTGGGCTGAATATGGGGATGCACTGCACATTCATGGGTATGTCCCCTTTAGATGCACTGCATACATTATCTTTGTGCCACGGCACATCCAGAATTGGCAACGCATTTTCCACTTTTGAATCTAGCCCTGGGGCACATTTCTGGAGTTTTGCCAGTGTAACTCAGTTGCACAAGGCACAACTCCTCTGAATATCTAGCCCAATAAATAAAACAGTCTGTTGTCTATTTATTAGAAGTGAACACATGTTTTTGAAGCATTTTTTCCAACTTGCAAAAGGTGTCCTTTACCTGCTTTAGTGTCCCGTTTGCTAGGTCAGTTATCCCTAGGTGGACAATAATATCCAGCCCATTTGCCATATCCTCTGCCAGTCTTCTCACCCTCAAGATAGAAACATACACTTTGATGGCAGATAAGGGCCGCTTGGCCCATCTAGTCTGCCCATTTCCCTACCTATTGGATAAGCTACAGATCCTAGTTAACCAACAGCCTAATTCTTCCTACCCCCCTCAACAAAATTGCCTTATGTCTGTCCCATGCATTCTTGAATTCCCCCACTGTTTTTGACCCCACAACCTCCTCAGGAAGGCTGTTCCATGTGTCCACCACCTTCGCTGTGAAAATACTTCCGCACATTGTTCCTGTGCCATCCTCCCTCTATATTTAAATTGTGTCCCCTTGTTCTTGCATGTCTCTTTTTCTAAAAGATGTTACCCTCTTGGACTTTGTTGATTCCCCTGAGGTACTTGAAAGTTTCTATCATGTTCCCCCTTCCCTCCTTTCCTCAAAGTTATACATATTCAGCTCCTTTCGTCTCTCTTTGTATGGCTTCTGTTTCAGACCCTGCACCATTTTTGTTGCCCTCCTCTGGACTTCCTCCATCCTGTCTATGTCCTTACGGATATGGGTTCTCCAGGACTGCACACAGTACTTCAGATGGGTTCTCACCAACTGTCTGTACAGAGGGATAACAACTTTCTGTTTTCTACTGGTGATGCCTCTCCCTATACATCCCAGTATCCCCCAGCCATTCTTACTGCTTTCTCACATTGCTTGCTTACCTTTAGGTCATCTGATATGACTACCCACAGGTCCCTTTCCATTTTTTTTTTGTTGTTGTTAATACCTCCCCCCATTGTGTACTCTTTCCCTGGGTTTTTGTTTCCCAGGTGCATAACTTTGTACTTCTTTGCATTAAATCTAAGCTGCCATACTTTTGACCATTCCTCCAACCTTGACAAGTCCTTTCTCACACTTTCCACCCTACCTTGTATATCAACCCTGTTGCAGATCTTTGTGTCATCTGCAAAGAGGCATACTTTTCCTTCCAGTCCCTCTGCAATGTCACTTATAAAGACATTAAAAAGGGCCGGACCAGTACTGAACCCTGTGGTACCCCACTAGTAACCCACCTTTCTTCGGAGTGGACTCCGTTTACTATTACCATCTGTGTCCTGTTGTCCAGACAATTTTTTTACCCAGGCTACCACCCTGGGACCCACTCCCAGGCTGGATAATTTGTTTATTAATCTTTTGTGTGGGACTTTACCAAATGCCTTCCTAAAGTCTAGGTAGACCATGTTCACAGCCCCTCCCTGGTCTACTACTTTGGTCACCCATCAAAGAAATCTATTAAGATTCATCTGACATGACCTTCCCACTGTGAATCAATGCCGCCTCAGGTCCTGTGCCCCACTGGCCTCTAGGTACTCAACAATTCTTTCTTTCAGAAATGATTCCATCATTTTCCCTACCACTGAGGTCAAGCTAACAGTCCGGTAGTTTCCTGCCTTTGCTTTGCTCCCACTTTTGTGAAGGAGAATCACATCTGCCCTCTTCCAGTCCTTAGGTAACACACCATCCTCCCATGATTTGTTAAAAATGATAGTCAGTAGTGTCACTAGTTCTCCCCTTAGTTCTTTTAGAATTCTGGGATGAATCCTGTCAGGCCCCATTGCTTTGTCCACCTTCAGTTTTAGGAGTTCTTTCAGAACCCTTTCTTCTGTGAAAGAACTGGTATCGACCCCCCTATCCAGAGTGCTTCTACTGATTGGATTAGGTACCTCTCCCTCCTCTTTTTTGTGAATACTGAGCAGAAGTATTCATTCAGTATCCCTGCTTTTTCACTATCCCTTGCTGCTCACCCACCCTCCCCTTTGTTAAGCCTCACTATTCCTCCCTTGGTCTTTCTTTGCTCCCTAATGTACCTATAAAAGGTTTTATCCCCCTTTTTAACCAAGTTGGCCATCTTTTCTTTGGGCCTTTGCTATTCTGACTGCCTTCCCCACTTCCTTTTGCTTTAACTGGTGCAGTTCTCTGTCCTTCTCCTTCTGCGTTTCCTTATACTTCCTGAATGCTCTTTTTCTCCCTAACCTCCTCTCTCTGATGTACCCCTTGAATAAATTTCTCCAATCTGTTGTTCTTCCTTCCAGCTACCATCACCCTTTCTGTTCCCCTGTCAGTAAAGTCCCCCCCCACCAGTACAGTTCTGCCTGGCTTCCCCCCAAGTACCTCCTACTCCTTTCAGGGTCCACACTCCCAAGATCCCCCGAGACTTACCTAAAGTTATGTGTTCTAGCATCAGCCTCAGCTTAGCAGTTCACATCTTACTCAGGGGAGTAAAGTGGTTATGCAGTGCCAGCAGTGGTCCATCTCTTGAGCAGGCCCTCCTTGTATCATCAGTCTTTCCAACCATCCTCCAGCTTTTATTTTTTATTTATTTATTTAGTTAGTTTTTGTTGACTGGGTAAATGCACTAAACAAATTCTGCCTATTTTCAGGTGTGACCCGGAGGAGGGAGATACAGATGAATGCCAATTGACTTTGACCCAGATTAAGCTGTTGGTGGAATTTTTAGTGAATGGGGGAAACTTTGTCCAGAACACCGGGGAAATCCCCCTACTCATCAGATGGCACCAGGTCAGCGATGGAGCAACAGGTCGGAGAAAATGTGCAGTCTGGGCTTGCTTCCCCTTCTGCTGCTGCTAATGCAGGGAAGAAGCGAGAAATTTGGATGTGCCCTTAGACAGTTGTAGAGATTTGCATGGTAACGACCATGTGGTGGGACACATGGTCTCAGAAGATGGGTCCAAAATGTTTCTGCCTACTACACAAGGGAGCACTGATGTGATTACAAAAAATACTGCAGCTCAGAACAACTCATCGAGGACCGCAGACCTTTCTTCAGCAATGCAGGATAGAACAGCTGTCTGTCAGGAGCAGGGTTTGACAGACATAGCTGGGATGACTCCTCCAAATGACACTAGTGCTGGAGAAATACGGAAGGGAAACACGCGAAAAGACAGGTTCCTCAGCTCAGAGTGGTCGAAGGAAAACACTTTAACAAATGCTGGCTGGACTCTACAGAATGGCAAATGGATCCTGTATTCTACCTGGGAAACGTTCTCACAAGATACACTACCAGGATCTGGGGCTCCCATGGACTCACAACAAGGTCAGGAAACTGTTTCAGATAAACAAATGAAAATGAGGGCATGGGAGATACTGAAAAGACTGCTACTGAAATAGGAACAGAGGTTCCTATGGATTCTCCACACCATTCCCCTCCTATATCACCATGTAGAGAGCAGCAAAGATCTGGGCCACGTTTTCTGACCTGTTTAGAAACAATAGGCTGGAGCAAGCGCCCAGAAGAAATGTAGTCCACCTCAGATATTGAGGTGGGCTTGAGGAGCATCCAGACAGACTTTTTGTGGCCCAACAATTGCTGAAAGAGTCGAACTTCCAGGCAAATTATATTTATGCTCTGATAAATGTATGAGGAGAGGATACCTTTGACATAAGCTTTAAAACTTTTGCTGGATTAGATAAATTTTGGCAATGTTATGAAAACTGCAAAATGCAGCCTTTATGGCTATCTTTTTGGGCTATACCTATCACGAAACTCCTCTATAAAACAGTTAATATCATGTTCTGAAATGAAGGGGAAAATGTGGGGGACATTCTATTCTGGTTGGAACAAAAATGTACAGTTTTAGGGTCACCTGAAGCAATTATTGATGGGCAAAGTATTTGGACAGGAAGCTGAAAGTTCAAAGTAAAACTGCACATAATAGCTAATGAAATAAACCATATACCTAACAGTTTCTTCCTGGGAAAGGATGCGGGGGGGGGGTTTACCCTTGCGCAACCAAAGGCCTGCTATAAATGTAGCAGTAGTAGACACCTCAGCAGTGCCTGTGATAAGGTAAAATGTGCTCTTTGTGGAGAACTAGATCACGATAGTGGGACATGCAGGAATACATTTTGTTGCAATCTATGCGAGGAGCAGGGTCATGCTTATCACCAGTGCCCCTGGGCTTGACAAAATAGGCATAAACAAAGAAGATTTGATAAACACAGCACAAAATAGGCATCAGAGTAAGGACACACCTTGTGCAGGCCCCACTACTTCAGCACCTACATCTAGTGCAGGGCCCCACTACCCCAACATCTACTTCTAGTGCAGGCCCAACAACTTCAGAGTACACACAGGCCCCAGGGCAAGAACCAGGAGAAGCATCTCAAGACACCACACAAAGTGATTCACATCTTGGCCCCTCCAGCATGCGCCCGGAGGTACCTACCACTTCCAAAACTCAGAACAAGCAGAGCAATATCCCACCACCCCCTTCCACATCGAGTTTCAAACTCCCCATCCAAGAAGGGTGGCCAGGGCCTCTAGTAAACATGTTAGTCAGAGTTTGGAAATTCCCACTGGAAACTCTTTTCAAATTTTGCAGGATCAGGAGGGAGGTTCTGAATCGGATGTATCCTCTAAATCTGGTTTCATTTCACAAATGGAGTGTGAGGGGGCTATCAGAGACTAAGAAAAAAAAATGAAAAAAAGATGCCCAGAAACCTTAAAGGAAAACAAATAAACAAAAACCTATGGCAGCAATTAAACTTGTTTCCTTAAATACCTGCAGCATCAAGAATTATAAAAAAAAGGATAGCGTGCTTGCATTTTTGTCAAACCTTAGATGTGGATATCATAATACTATAGGAAACAAGGTTTAACTGTTTGCATGAAATAGGACAAGCAAAAAAACTGTGGACCAGTGGGCCTACCTTCTGGTCCTATGGGGAAGATGCATCGGATGGTCTGGGTATCTTGTTTAATCATACAAATGTACAAATAACAAGGTTAGTAGAAATATACCTAGGGAGGACCCTCATGTTAGATTGTATGTACTGTATAAGGGGTTTCCACATCGAATTATAAATACATATGCCCCTCATGGTTAAATCATCCCGAGTAGACCTGAATTGCTTATTCAACATGTTCAGGACATTTTTATTTTTTTTTATTTAGTAAACTCTAGGATTACAAGTACCTTTGAGCAGGTACTGCTCATTTTCAAAGGTTCCACGTCAAAGGATGTAGGGGAACGACAATACAAAGGAAACAATAGATACATATATTACATTTCAAGGTTGAATTGAGCATGGTATATACAGTGGTTTGCAGAGAGAGACAGCAATAGCCAGCATAGGACATGGCTTCAGGGCAGGCCCCCCTCTTTCCCAGAGTCCCCTTTCTTCTACCTCTGCTACTGATAATCTAGTTCCTGGAATTCCAGATATATTCTAGGACCCCACCCCACCTCAAAAAAAACCTTGGAGACCGCAGAAAGTCCTTCCACAGACCTAGTGTGCTATTCTGAACCAGTCAAACCAGTCATGGAAACCAACCCCCATCCTCCCCTATCCCCTTTGGCAAGGAGACTATTCTCTCAAAATATTAAAACAATTTGCCCTCCCCTCCTGTAGATTTTGAATCTACTAATTCTTATGCTGCCTTAGCCACATCTTGGGGGGAGGAAGAGATGGATCAAGAGGACTCTGAATCCCAACACACTGCAGTAGACCAGTCTTCCCAGAACCAGGACCTTGTGGGTTATAGGGGAAAAAGAAAAAGAAAAAGAAATGGAAAAAAACAGTTTAAAGTCTGACTTCTCTAAGACTTGGTACCATTAACGTTCACAGTGTATTAAATACTATGAAACATCAGGTTGTGCTTAATTTTATTCATGAATCCAAATTTGATATCCATTTCATCCAGGAGACTTGGATATTCTCAGGAGACCAGGCTAGATTTTTAAAGGGGAATGGCTTTGGGGACCTTCCTACTGGTCCTTTGGACAGGATAGTGTGGATGGAGTAGGTATCTTATTTAATTCATATGCATTCACTTTACAAAAACTCATTGGCCTTGTTCCAGGTAGAGTCCTGATTTTGGATGGTCACTGGTCAGCAATGGATTGCTGCCACATTAATGTTTATGGCCCACAGACGAAGGCTGAACAGGTTACACTCATGTCTTCATTGCAACCCTTTCTAGTTACCACTAAAAAACTTTTTCTAGGTGGGAATTTTAACTGTGCAATAAAGAAGAAGGGGAAACATCTTGATGACACAAATAAATATATTGTGACTCAAATGCCTGATCTAAATTGATTGATACGGCCGACCTTCTGGACTGTATCCAGTTCCACACCAAGGATCCCTGGTTTACTTTCAAAATGAGTAAATTTGCCATTACCATAGATCATTTTTTTATCTCAAAAAATCTGCCATGGATATTAGTTTAAGTTACTCCAGTTGAATTTTCAGACCATTTAGTTTTAACACTTCAAATCAGAAATATACCTGTAGAACAAAAATGGGCAGGTAGATGGAAATTGAATTCATCTCTTCCTGTCTAAAAATAGAAATTTTAAAACTCATTGGGCTTAGAAGTTCTGTTCACATTCTATATTCAGATATAGGGGACTGGTGGCAGGATTCTAAGGCTTATTTCCAAACAGGCTTCCAGGGTTATGGGAAATTGAAGGTAAAAAATAGTTTTTTGAAATACTTGTCTTTAAGGCATCAATTACAAACCTTGTTTACTCTATCAAATACTACTAGGCATGATTATTCTGCTGAAATTACCAAATTAAAAGATAAGATGTAGTTGTGGCAGTATGATAGGGCCCATACACTTAAATACTGCTACAAAACCCTCATACGAGACCCTTTCGAGGCTTGCAAGTCCTTTAAAACCACCATTTCAATGGAAGGCTTGATCAGTCAGAATGGGGTTAAAGATATCACTGTTGAGGGAATCCACAACATAATACAATGTTTTATATAGAGTCACAAGCTCCATATATTCCACCTTCAAAAAAAGATATTAAGTCATATCTTGCAGATTTAAATAGTCCAGCTTTCCCGGTCCAGACACTAGAAACACAGGACCCAATAGGGAGGGAGGAAACAGAGGCAGTTATTAAAACCTTACCAAATGGGATTTCCCCAGGGATAGATGGTCTTCCCTATGAATTTTATAAATCTTTTGCAAAATAACTATTTGTTTGGAAACAGTTTATTATTCCTTTTTCACATCAGGGGTTATGCAACATCCTTTATAGAAGAGTTACTGTTTTTTTTTATTTAAATTGGGAGATAAACTCCTACTCCAAAATTGGAGACCTATCACACTTTTAAATGCAGACAATAAAATGTTGGCTCATGTCTTAAATAACAGACTGAAGAAATATGTGAATCTGGTTATCTCCCCACAGCAATATTGTGGGCTCCCTTCTAGGAAAATCCAACATGCACTCATGATTCTCCGAGATATGATAGAACACCTCTCCCTTTCTGGGAAGTCAGGGTGTATTATTTCAGTTGATCAGGAAAAATCCTTTGATCATGTTTACCACCCCATTCTATTTCATACTCTTGAAACTTATGGTATTTCCCCGGGAATAATTTCATGTTTGCAGTTATTATACTCCTTTATGATCGTACATCCAGTAATTAGAGGACAAACCACTAAGGAGTTCCAGACTGACACGGGTGTTAGGCAGGGCTGCCCACTAAGCCCTCTCTTGTATATCTATTCATTAGATCCCTTTCTTAGAAGACTCTCTGAACACCCTAGATGGATGGGAATTTCAGGATCAGGAATAGTGGATAGGCTATATGGACAGGCTTATGCAGATGACATCTGCCTTTTTTCTGTCAGATCATACCCAGCTTCCTTCTTATTTCTCTGAAATGAACGTATATTCCACCCTGTCCAACTCAAAATTGAATTTGCACAGGAGCAAAGGTCTCTTTGTGGGCTTAGGCCTTCCTGATGCTGTAGTACTAGGGGGAATCTGGATCTCCTTTGAACCTTTAAAGATTCTGGGTATCATTTTTGGATCCCCAAACCTACCCTTTTTGAACTGGGAAACTGTGCTTCAAACTTTAGAAATAAAAGTAAACAGATGGAGTTATTGGAAGATGTCAAAGCTGAAATGAATATACATCATTAAAAAATGTATTATTCCCTCCATAACATATGTCGCCATGATATTTCCTCTGCCAGCCCCATTGGAAACTAAATTTTATAGATTGTTCTTCCAGATGTTGTGGGGAAATAGGTTGAACCCCGTGAAGAGGTGTTACATGTGTCTTCCAACAGAGAAAGGGGTTTTGGGAATGGTTGATCCTGGGGTATTTTTTCATACTCTGTTCATGTTTCAGACAGTTAGATGTGGTTTAGTGCATATGGATACACTCTATTACAAATGGAACTTGTTGATTTTAGACAGATATTTCTAGGCATGGCATACAGTCCCACCAAAACTAACTAAATATTTGAATGTCCCAGAATATTTTAAGCCTGTAGCTTCCAAAATTCATAAATGGGAGATAACTAAACTTCAAATAATACAAAACTCTGGCAAAAAAATTATTTCAGTCTGTAATGACTACGGTCTTCCCAGGGGAACCTTGCATTAAAAACTGTCCACAAACCAGTAATCAGTTGGTTTTCTCCCAAATAATGAATAAAATAATCCCCCTATATATGTGGGAACACTTATGGCTTTCTGTTTATGACAGATTAAATATCAGAGGAAATGCCAAATATAAAGATAAAGAGTAATGGAAGTGCCCTTACCTGGACTGTATAAATTAGGAAGAAACTACAGAACATTATCTTTTTCTTGCTGTTATGCCAAACCTTTATGGGATTTTTTAACAAACAGATGGGGGATAGGATGATTAAAAGGACTGTCATATGAAATTTTGGTTCTGGGGCAATTATCCCAAGTGGGGTCACTTTATCATCATAATACACTAATTGTTTTTTTATGTTGTCTAAAATATTTTTTATGGCAAGCCAGATGCCAATGGGTGCTGTCGCAAATGAACATCTCATATGAATATGTGATGATATTTATTCAACAGGCCATGATGAAAGTTTATTTAAAAGACGTACCTAGTCATACGTCTCAAAAGGTATCCACATGGTGGAAGGGTTTTAGTATGTTCATTAAATACAAGTGATGCTCGAATAGCTTTGTTTTTCATGGTAGTATTGCCTAAATTGTATACAACACAGGAACTTCGATAAAATGTGCTAAACCTATGTAAGGATTTGATTGTCGATATGAAATGTATATCTTGGGATAAATGTTTTTTTTTTTTTTTTTTGTCAAATAAGAATTCCCCAAATTTTTTCACAAGAGGGAGGGAGGGGGCTCTGGCCATAACATTTTTCCATTTTACATAGGATTTTTGTATGATGCCATATAGATTTAGATTTTAGTTTTCCTTTCATTATGAGTGTAGTATGTTGCAATACTATTTTTTACAAATAACCTAGACAGTGTATGATTTGAAATACTTATTTGTTTTCCTTTATCTTATGATTTGTATATTATTTTGTGTGACTTAACTCTGTTTAAAATAAATTTTGTTTTGATGTTATAGTAATAAAAAATTCCCCTACTCTTTTCGAGAAGTGCCATGGGATCTTTAACATCCACCTGAACTACCACCAGAACAGGCAGATGGGACCTTGGTTTAACATCTCATCCGAAAGACGGCACCTTCTGAGTGCAGCACCCCCCCCATGCTGCACTACAGTGTCAGTATTTGGATATTAACCCAAGTGCCTGGTGTGGGGATAGAACCCACAGTCTTCTCATCTCCCAGCCTCAGAGGTGAGTGTGCTACCTGCTGAGTCACTGACACTGATATCTCCATCTGCTGTGCCTCTAAGGGAGTGGAACTATCTGTGAGACACCCACTATTCACTCAGCTCGACCTCTCACCCTCCTTACAATGCCTAGCTCAGCTGAGAGTGCTGCCAGCTTTCAACATAAAGGCAGCCTCCCCTTTCCAGGAGCACTTCCCTGAAGACAACCTCTCTGCAGTCCGCATAGCTAAGTCCCATCTCACACCCCCAGTGGCCTGCATTCGTCTACCTTTTGTTACCCTAAATATTGCTTTCTTTAGGTTCTTCTGGTATTCCAGACAGATACAGGTACAACTGCCTGTAGTTTAGCTCCTCCTCCACAAAACTGGTACACTTGTTCCTCAAATAAATCTAGGCTACTGTACCCTAGATAGGTGTTTGCTACTCTGGTCCACAAACCATCCTACTATGACACATCTAATTTATACTCACACTCTGTTGAACTTACTACTTATAACTGTACACTATTTTATGAATTTCAGCTCGCCCCCTGATAGTATACTCCCTGCTCTCCCTGCAGTGTATATACTGATTCAGTATAGCATATAGTGAACAGTACCTCAGCACACTATAGCTATCCCATCCAAAAGAAGTCAGTGTTACCTGGACTGGATGGAGCACTGAGCAGAGTTCCCTATGGAACTGGGGACTCCCTGCAGATGCCCCTGCACATATCATCCTCCCTTTGTAGTCCTCATTCATGGGGTCGCCCACGTGAAGAGTCATCTGACTCATTCTAGACAAAGTAGTAGATTGCTAGCACTTGATTAGTCGATTGACCCCAACCCCACACACAAACAGTGCAACAAACAGCCACCTACTCTCCCTTCCCCCTTCCTCCCACATGTCTCTCTTCTTCCTAGTCTAGCCACCCTTACCCCAACCCTCTGCCCCAACAGAAGTCACAGTTTGGCACAGTAAAAATAACCAAAAAATCAGCTTTTCCTGGGCTCTCTACCCACTCTCTACTGCTTCGTATGCTATTAGAAGCACCTCTATGAGCGCTTGTTTTACCTTAGCTTAGATTCCTGTTCATCAGCTCAGTCAACGACGATGGGGCCAAATGAAATCTTTCCACTACTTTCTGTCTTGCACCAGCTCCATGACTTTGTTTATCATTAATCCTTTCTGCCGCAAGTCATTCTTGATGGTATCTATCCAGTGTAATCGCAGTCTTCCCTAGGCTTTATTCCATGTACTTTTGTATGCATTGCCATGAACGGCAATCTATTCATGTCCATTCTCGATACATACCTGAACCATCACAGTCTTTCTTGAATCTTCTGCAGCAGAGTTGTTTCCTTTCCTGGCACCTTCCTTATTATCTCATTCTTTATTTTCTGCATACTTGAGACACCCATATTGGTTCTGAATATGTGGAGTACTAGTGCCCAACTGGAGCTAGCTAGTCATGTGATCCCCACCTCACACACAGATGGTGCCACAAGCAGCCACCAGCTCTCATGCCCTGCTTCTTCCCACATTTACCTGCCTCCTCCTGACCACCCTTTACCACAGCCTGCAAACAACAGAACCCACAGTTTGGCACTGTAAACATGAGCAAACATCAGCTCTGCTTTGGCTCTCTGCTGACTTGAAAGCTGTCATTTAGTAACCTGCAAACTGCTACAACCACTCCCTTAGCTGATTATCCACATTTAACCCTTGCTGTGCTGTGGACTAACATACATAGGTCGCACCTGTAAAAAAAAAGCTTTCAGCGTAGCATGCTACTCCTGGTTAAACAACTAACAAAAAAACAAATCTGTTCAGATTTCTTATATGTTCTAATTCCGTTGGCAATCTAAGGGTTAAGACATGCCCATGATAGATCATTTACATTTAAGAGGCACCCATGGTACAGTAGTTTATCCACATTTAAGACATGCCCATAAAATTTACCCATATCTTCTAGTCCACAGAGAAAAGGAAAAAATGGCACTGCTGACACCTTCCCCCTGTAATAACTACAGAGGTGCTAAATCTTGTTTTCAAAACTCCTAGTTATGTAATAGCATTCAATTAGCAGGAGTATATGAGAAATAACTGGCTTTTGTGACTGATTAAACATCTTGGCCTTCTGCTTCAGATGTTTACTCACCTAGAACAGTCAGTTATTCCATTGTATACTCCAGAAAACTAAATGTTGCTACTTAAAGGTAATTTCAAAGATTAAGTGTATGGTTTCATAGCCCGTTACCTTAACCTTACGCTAGTCCTTCAAGCACAAAATTATAATTTTTAACAATGTCCAGCAAGAGAGGGAAGTGATCATAAATCAGGCCATAATGCTAACCAACTGATCCCCTCTATTTCCCTGTTCTTCTGCTCTGCCCCCGTGCTCAGATCCCGTGCTCAGATGTTTTGTGACATCTAACCAGGGAAAGTGTGGGGGAGCACCCCATTGAAACCTATGGGGAAGGTTTTGACAACATTTTTACAGATGTTTAAGCAACCTTTTATAACAATGAAACCCACCGCTCAGCTCATAGGGACCCTATTAGTTGAGCAGTGGATTTCATTTTTATCAAAGGTTGCTTAATCCTCTGTAAAAACATTGTGAAAACCATTCCTATAGGTTTAAATGGGGTGAGCACCCATGCTCTCCCTGGTTAGACATCACAAAATGTCTGAGCATAGGAGTGGAACAGGCAGACTGGGAAATGGAAGGAATCAGCTGGCCAGCATTATGACCCAATTTACGATCCCTTCCCTCTCTTCCTAAACATTTCTTAAAAATCATAATTTTGTGCTAGAAGGACTAGTGCAAGGTTACGGTAATGGGCTATGAAATCCAAAAGACAACTCTGTTAAGTCTGTAATTAAACTTTAAAGAGAAACATAGACATTGCCACAAAAAGGCTCCTGTCTGCTCAACCCTACTTATCAATTGTATGAGTATTTAAACATAGTGATTCTGAGGATGGGATTTTCAGCCACCTAGAATCAGCACTTGTGTCCATATTTTGGATGCATGCTGCACCCATGCAGATGTATCCGGATATCCGCATTCAGTTCACAGACCTTTGGCTGCTTTTGCAGCACTTGCTATAGTTTATAGCAATTTCTGCCACAGTTGCAGGAGCCATGTTCATTTTTCAGATGCAACTGTGGGATTCTGTCCTGAAAGTTAGACCAACTTTTGGTAGTCTAGCTTTTCAGGTGGAATTCCACAGCTGTGTTCGGAAAATGTATGCAACTCTTTAAAAATCTCACGGAGTCTTTAACATCTCCTAAACTCATACTATACATCTCCTTGTTATAACGCCCTCTCTAATATAGCGCTTGTGTACTTTTCCCTAATACGCATTTATATTATATTCTAATATGTCCCCCATCACCACTCATTGCAGGATAAGAGTGATTTCATGTGTGTTCTGGTCAAGAGAGAGAACAGCGAAGCTTAGCTGTTCTGGCTTAAGCAGAATGCAATGGAAACCACTTTTATCCTGCAAGAAGTGCCGATGGGGGGGCAGATTAATATATTATAGATCAAGTGCCATCAATGTTATCTTTTTTTTTTTAACTGTCCTGGAATGTGTCCATTTCCAGGGCATCAGTGCATGAGACGCTCTTCACAGAATAAGAGTGTCTCACACACAATGGAAAGGAGCACTCCGATTGGTTGGGAGCACTCCCTTGATCTACTGTATAATAACAACTTCTATACTCCCCTGCATTACACAATTCACTTCGAAATATCATTCACATCACTGGGCTTCTGTGAGAAACCTTAAAAGCTGGCCCAGTATAGTTTGAAAACAGGTTCTTCAGCTGGGTTGTTCTATGGTCTGCCACCAACTTTAATCTCTGAAACAGGCAAGAGACAACAAGATTTAGTAAGTTGTCACATATTCTGCAATACATAGAAAACAAACATTTTTAGTGCAGAATATTTATCTGTTGTGCAATAACAATGTAACCATTTTAAAAGGCACATATCAGATGACCTGAAGTCAACAAAATAATGCAAAAAAAAACCAATGGGGAAGGCAAACAGAATGCTGGGGTGCGTAGGAAAGGGCATAACCAGTAGGAGGAGTGAAGTGGTGTTGCCACTGTATAGATCACTGGTGAGGCCTCATCTGGAATACTGTGTCCATTTCTGAAGACCATATCTCAAGAAGGACATAGACAGAATGAAAGCAGTCCAGAGAGGAGAACCAAAAAATGATACATGGACTGCACCACAAGCCTTATGAGGAAAGACTCAAGGAACTAAACATCTATTCACTGGAAGAGAGGAGGGAGAGAGGTGATATGATAGAGAATTTCAAATACCTTAGAGGAATAAACAGGGTACAGGAGGGGAGCATATTTCAGAGACGAAAGTGCACAAGGAGAAGGGGACATAACATGAAGCTGGAGGGAGGGAGGCTTAGGGGGAATGCTAGGAAGAATTTTTTCACAGAGAGGGTGGTGGATCCATAGAACAGCCTACCAGCGGAAGTGGTGGCAGCAAAAACAGTACAGGGATTCAAAAGTGCATGAGATAAGCATAAAGGCACCCTGCTGTACAGCAGAGTGGGGGAAAGGCAGTCCAGATAGGAATAGGGATTGCCAAACCAAACAGGGAAATGGGCAGACTTGGTGGGCTATATGGTCCTTATCTGTCAACAGAGTCTATGCTTCTATGTTTCTATTTTAATGTTTCTTGAAGGTGCAGTCAAATAATAGCCTCAAATTTATAAAACAAAATATAATCATGCAGTTATTGCGTTCTGGTAGGTTTCTGCTGAGCAGCTGTTCAGTAGAGAAAATACTGAATGTTGTAAATAACCAATAGAAGCTCTGTTCTGCCAATAGCATGATGATCATCTCCAAGTGGTTTAAAACAGGGTACTGCAAGCAAGTGCAAACTAGGTGATGAATAAGGGCCATGAATTCTAGTTTCCTCTTAATGCCCATCTCATTCTTTCATAGTTCATATGATATTTAATAGTTCTATGTACTGGGGTTCAGCTATGGGTTGGCCAACACAAGTACCTCTAAGATTTGACCCTATTCCTTCCTTCCTTCCTTCCTTTCCTTCTGTGTACAGTGTTCCAGTCTCTCTCACTCTCTGTCTCTCTCTATCTCCTTCAATCACTGTCTTATTTTTTCACTATCCTGTTTCACACCATACTCAAAAGTGATTACAATGAGGCTAACCCATTTTAGACGGGAACATAAAACCTTGATTTAGGGTTACCTATTGTATTAATGGATTGGACTGAATTTTTTTCATTTATGAAGTTACTTCATAGTATGGTGGTAACCCCTTTACATCTGTAGTTATTTTTATTACCCAAGTAGTCAGATTTTTTTATGTAATATGAACTCTTAACATTTTGTATACATTTGAAAACACTGTTATGGTATTTATATTTCTGAAATTTGTTAAGAAAAATCTTGTTGCCAAACAAAAAGTTGCATCTGAATGTAATGACATACAGTATTTGTCCTCAGTAAGTTGGATATCCTTAAACTATATGCCTATTAAACAGCATTAAACTCAGTGAGAACAATTTTCTAACTTGTGTGTCCCATTTTGGATACAACTGCATGAGAAATGTTAGGAGGTCTATCAGCATTAGAAAGTCAGTCACAGCCATGTTGAAAGAAGCTGTGTTTGCATAAAAAAAATTCACACTTGCATTATCTTTTTGATACACACTGCTACAAATTGTGGAAACTGTTGCCAAAACTTAGGGTCCTTTGAAAAATAAGGATTGCAAAGTCGAGGCACTATAATGGGCGAATGCAGACACAAGTGGAACATGAGCCTGACTCAGAAAATTCTTCCCAGTTTATTTAGTTTCACTGGGCAGGATGTCATGAGATAATAATGTAATGGCAAACTTTTATTAAAGAGCTTCCAATAAGCCTTAATTTTATTAACATATAATCATGTTTCTATAACATGTGTGTGTTACATATACATAATGGAAAGTCAACATGAAATATTTTAAGAAAATACAAAATCACAGAAGACATAGACATGTGTTTCGTCCTACCAGGACTCATCAGTATGCCTCGTCTGCTTGACACCCCAGTGGACTAGACCAGCTACCCTAAGACAGTGTGTCTTGGATATGTTGTGATGAACCCATTAAAATAAAAAACTATTTAAAAGACAAAGAACCTCTGTGTGCAAACACTGAGGCAAGGGTTACCCCAAAGGGCATTTGGCTGGGAAGCAAGTTTCAAGAAAATACAAAATCACACATGCTCTCACAATGCAAAGCATCATGGGCTGCATATGCAAATCACCACAGAATGTTATGCTGGTCCAACTTTAAGCAAAATTGCATGGTGCCGAACGGCCTCTCACACAGTTTGCAAAGGGTGCTAACAGAAGACATAGACACGTGTTTTGTCCTACCAGGACTCATCAGTATGCCTCGTCTGCTTGACACCC
Source organism: Neoceratodus forsteri (assembly GCA_016271365.2). Classification (NCBI taxonomy): domain Eukaryota; kingdom Metazoa; phylum Chordata; order Ceratodontiformes; family Ceratodontidae; genus Neoceratodus; species Neoceratodus forsteri. Next base: position 264,974,370 of record JADMNL010000025.1, read on the forward strand.
CAGTGGACTGGACCAGCTACCCTAAAACAGTGTGTCTTGGATATGTTGTGGTGAACCCATTAAAATAAAAAACTGGTGTGGTGATTTGCATATGCAGCCCATGATGCTTTGCATTGTGAGAGCATGTGTGATTTTGTATTTTCTTGAAACTTGGCTTCCCAGCCAAATGCCCTTTGGGGTAACCCTTGCCTCAGTGTTTGCACACAGAGGTTCTTTGTCTATGAAATATTGTGTCATGTGACAAAGCTGATCTCTAGATAACATATTTTATAGAGGTCAGTCACACAAGAATCATGCAATGGTGAACATTCCAATTTTTATGTTTGTCGAGTGTGCAAGCGCAGATGAACTTGTTGATATGAGAGCTGCTAGAGAGAGGTGTGAGTGGTGCCAGCCCAATGGCCAGCAGTGCTGCAGGGGCTGGTCTGTGGCCAGAAAATCAGCAGGCAGTGTCCTGATGACACCGGTTTGCTGAGGTGGCTTGTCTCAGCAAACATTTCAAAGAACAGAGCTGACGCTGCACGCGGCTCTATCCTTTGAAATGCGAGCCTTCAGTTGCAGCTTAGTGTGTCTTTCCACATTAAACAATGTCACCTTTCCCTGCTGCTGCTTAGTGTGTCTTTCCTGGTTAAACAATTTCCCTGTTCCCTTTCTGACACTGGGATGCCCACTCCCTGTGTCAGATGTGCCCCCCCAACCCATCTATATCCTTAGCCAACATCAGGGTGCCCAATCTCTGGGTTGGCATCCCCCCTTCCTACCACTATTGTGGTGCACTGGGAGCCCACCCCAGTTTGCCTACATTTATATTTATTTGTTTTACCTGTAAATGAAGAAAACCTTCCCTCGTGGTCTTTTTTTTTTTTCACCTGTAAAAATGAAATCCGCCCCTTGTTGTCTCCCCTGTCCCCCTTCCCCATCCTGAACCTCCCTCTGTGCACCCACTCACACACACACACACACACACACACACACACACACACAAACACACCTTTACCCCAAGCTTGCCCTCTGAGGTCAGCAGACGTGATCTTCTTCATAGCGGGACATGTCTGCACTCTTCAAAGCTGACCGGCAAACTGAAAGAATGAAAGGTAAGCCGCATAATGGAAGTCAATGGGGGTTTCAACTTATGTTGATAATATTGCCAGTTTTAGGAATTTTTGACCCAAATTTTCCACATGGGGTTCTTGGGACCCCACCTCATGAACATGTCACTGTCATTTTGCTCCTCAGTCTCGAAAGGTGATTTTGTGGTCGCTACATGGAATCACCTTTTGAGACCAAGTAATGAAACAACAGTGCCACTATTCATGAAGTTGGGTCCCAAACTGCCCATGTTGCAAATCTGGTGAAAAAATTCCAAACAATGGCTGCGTTATGAGTGTGCATTGTGCAGTTTTTACACACGCTTGTAACTTCGCCAATTTTTAATATTTTCACTCCAGATTTTCAACATTGCCATTTTTTACACCTCCTTATGAACAGTACAGCTGCCATTTTTCACATCCTGCCTGAAATGTGTTACTGCACTAGTTGCTCAGAATGGCACGGTTGCCTGTGCAAAATCAACTTTTGGGATGGAGTAACAAAATTACAGTGCCACTATTCATGAGAGGAGGTCCCCAAAAGCCCATGTTGAACATTTTGTGAATAAATTCCAAAAAATGACCACGTTACAGGCATGTATTGCACAGTTTCTATGCAAGCTCATAACTTTGCCAATTTTTTTATATTTTTCACTCCAGATTTTCAACATTGCTATTTTTTCACACCTCCTCATGAACAGTACAACTGACATTTTTCATATCCTGCCCAACATGTGTTTTAGCACCTGTGGTGCTGTATGGCACAGTCACTACACAAAATCACATTTTGAGATTCAGTAATGACATGATAGTGCCACAGTTTATGAGATAGTGTCCTAAAAAGCCCATGTTGAAAATTGGGAGAAAAAATACCAGCAAAGTCTGAGGCATTAGGGTTCCAACTGTAATGCCCCACCCCCCACCCTGTAGAGACTGACAGGCATCAGGCATGTGCCTTGGGGTCGTCGGCCATCATGCTCACACCATTCTACCTCCCACCCTGCAGCCAGTGACAGGCATTGGGGTGTGTCTTGGAGTCTTTGCCCAATTGTTCACCCATTCTCCTATACTGCACCCATCTCAGCTTATTTCATTATGTAATGGGGTGAGCATTAGGGCCGAAAAACTCAAGGCACACCATGACACCTGTCAGTGTCTGCAGGGTGGGGTGGAATGGCATGAGCATTATGGGTCATGGCCCAAAGGGACACCCGAATGCCTGTCAGTCTCTGCAGGGTAGGGGTCAGGTGTTAGGGTTGGAAATCTTAATTCCTCATTAAGGTAGTAAATCAGGAAGGGGCGTTTGATATCACCTACCTTGATTTCAGCAAAGCCTTCGACAACGTCCAACATAGAAGGCTGATTAACAACATGAGTAGTCTGGCAATGGGGCACACGCTCATAAACTGGGTTAGAAACTGGCTGACAGACAGGAAGCAGAGATTGGTGGTAATGGGGTCCAATCTGGGGAGATGGGGTGACCAGCAGGGTACCTGAGGGATACTGTAAGTCCCGGGACCGGTCCTGTTCAATGTCTTCATAACAGGCATTGCGGAAGGGCTGGAAGAAAGGTCTGTCTGCCTGTTTGCAGATGACACCAATATCTGTAATAGAGTAAATACTCCAGAAGGGGTGAAGAAAATGAGCAGGGACATGGAGAGGCTTGAAAAATGGTCTGAGGAGTGGCAACTGAGGTTCAATGCAAAGATGCCCAAATAATGCACCCGAGAAGAGGGAAACCTGGGGAGAGTTGCAGGATGGGGTGGAAGTGCTGATGATCACTAAGGAAGAAAGGGACCTAGGAGGTATCAGTTCTGATGACCTAAAGGTGTCAAAGCAGAGCACAAACGTTGTAAGGATGGCCAGTGGCATGCTGGGGTGCATAGGTAGAGGTATCACTAGCAGAAGGCATGATGTGGTGATGCCATTGTATAATGCGCTAGTGAGGCCTCACCTGCAGTACTGTGTGCAATTCTGGAGGCCACAAATGCGCAAGAACACTGACAGGGTGGAGGCAGTCCACAGGAAGGCAACCAAGATGGTACATGGCTTGCAACATAGAACACATCAGAAGAGATCAAAAGGACCTCAATATGTACATTTTGGAGGAAAGGAGGGAGCGGGGGAACATGATAGATATGTTCAAGTACCGCAAAGGCATAAACAAGGTACAGAGGTGGACATCTTTCAATCCATCAGACATTCAGCTTTGACAAACGCTTGTTTTTATCCTTAAAAAAAGAAAACCATCTATCATTGTCTGCTGTATAACTCCCCTCCCCAAAATAGAATACAGACACTGGGGGTGCTCAATCCCCCAATGTCCTCATCTGTTTGTCCATTGTTGTCCATTGTGTAACCTCTCCCAAACAGTATGCAGACACTGGGGTGCCCAATCCCCCAGTGTCCTCATCTGTTCAGCAAACTCCCTGAAAAAAAGAAAACTGTCTCTTACAGAAACATAGATTTTGACGGCAGATAAGGACTGCTTGGCCCACCCAGTCTTCCCATTTCCCTACCTAATGGATAAGCTGCAGATTCCAGTTAACCAGCAGCCTACTTCTTCCTCCTACCCCCACCCCCTAGAATTGCCTTATGACTGTCCCATGCATGCTTGAATTCCACCACTGTTTTTGACTCCACAACCTCCTCCGGAAGGCCGTTCCATGCATCCACAACCTTCTCTGTGAAAAAATACTTCCTTAAATTACCTCTGAGCTGCCCCCTTCTATCTTCAAATTGTGCCCCCTTGTTCTTGCACACCTCTTTTTTTGAAAGATGCTACCCTCTTGAATTTGTTGATTCCCTTGAGGTACTTGAAAGTTTCTATCATGTCCCCCCTCTCCTCGAGGCTATACATATTCAGTTCCTTAAGTCTCTCTTCATATGTCTTCCGGTGCAGACCCTGCACCATTTTAGTTGCCCTCCTCTGGACAGCCTCCATCCTGTCTATGTCTTTGTGGAGATTGGGTCTCCAGAACTGCACGCAGTACTCCAGATGGGGTCTCACCAACTGTCTGTACAGAGGGATAATAACTTCCTGTTTTCTACTGGTGATGCCTCTCCCTATGCATCCCAGTATCCCCCAGCCCTCCTTGCAGCCCTCTCACATTGCTTGCCCACCTTTAGGTCATCTGATATGACTACCCCAGGTCCCTTTCCATTTTTGTTGTTGTTAGTATCTCACCCCCCATTGTGTACTCTTCCCCTGGGTTTTTGTTTCCCAGGTGCATTACCTTGCACTTCTTAGCATTGAATCTAAGCTGCCATACATTTGACCATTCCTCTAACCTTGCCAAGTCCCTTCTCATCCTTTCCACCCCACCTTGTGCATCAACTCTGTTGCAGATCTCTTGTCATTTTTTTTCCTGTAAAAAATAAAACCATCCATTGCTGTCCATTCCACTGTCACCAAACCCCCTACCCTCCCACTCAGGATCCACCACCCCACACACCCCTGTACCTCATACATACCCACCAGAGGTCCGTTGCCATAATCTACCTTGGACTGCAGACACGTCTTTGCTCTTCAAAGTCCAGCACTGAACTAAGGTAAGTGCTTCAATGTATTTCAATGGGGTTTTCGGCGTCAATGTATTTCAATAGGGTTTTCAGCTTAGTGGCATAACTTGGCCATTTTTAAATATTTTTGTCCCAAATTTTTGACATGTGTTTTTTGGGACCCCACCTCACAAATAATTTCACTGAAGCAATTTTCACCCCCCCCCCCATGACACCAGCGCACACGATGAACATTCGGCATTGACAAATGCCTGTTTACAAGCAACCTGAGGACCACTTAACTAATGGAAAGGACAGCTGTTTAACCTTGTTTGTAACATCAGAATGTAGCTACTGTAGGCAACATTCTAACTGGGCATTCTATTTAGAACAGTACAATGAAAATTAACAGTTTAAGCTCCAAAACCAGAGAAATAGAAAGTTTTACATTTGATAATGTGGGATGTAAACTACACTGTCAATGGCCTGACTCAGAATATACCATTTATCATCACTTGTGAGGTGGAAGGACATGCATAATTTATTTATAGTACATGGTTGTCCATTATTGTAGATGGATTTCGATCTACTGCAAAAAGCTGGTGTAGGACAGTTCCAAGGTCAAAAAAAGTTATTGTAGTATGGTAGCTACGTCACTGCTACACTACAACAACTTTTATGTCCTGTATCCGAGTGTTTGTGCTAAAGTGAGTGTTCAATACTGGGCAAACTTGTGCCTTTCCTGGTTATCAATTTCTAAATAAAGTCACAGTACCTCCCAGTTCCCAGGGATACACACACTTGTGCACATCTGTACTAGACGGATTCAAGTCAAAGCAAACAGGTGCTACCACCCTCCTAAAACTTGTAGTTTAGTACCAGCACCAGGTGTCAGGTCAGCCAATGTTACAAATTTCCTTAGGAAGATGGCAAGATAGTAATGTAGTTTTCAAATACTTCCCAAGCAAATCACAATTCTAATCTGAATGAAACATTTCTCCATATTTTATTTAAATATTGTAAAAAATAAAAACAAAGTATTGCACACTTGTTGATATCCACATGAGTTGCATATTTATCACACCACTTTAAATTAGAAATATTCAGTAAAAAGTTAGCAGTCACAATATATTCCTTTGATAATCTTTTCTCTACGAATTTTGGTCAGAATGGCTTCCTTTAAACATATAGCCACAATACATTACCGAAAGCTGCTTAATATATTTCAATAGCGTTTCCTTCATATGCAGTTTGTGAAAGATAAACGGTTAACGGTGGTGCTCTACAGTTCATAAAAAAGGCATCCCACATAAAATACTCCAACACATTGAAAGTGCAGCTGACAAAAAGTGCTCTGTGCAAGAAGAGATATTTATAGTCAAAACATGTGCTGAAAACCCCCAAATGGTTTTGATTTATCAGGCTTTTAAATGAAATCTCACTGTTATAGAAGTCCTATACTGTTGATGAAGTTCTCAAAAATAAAGTTCATTTCCCAGTTTTCACACTAACTGTGTACATACTTGAAGTGTATTGTGTATTCACTGTCACCCTGTGCCATGTGTTATGGCCTGGGTCATGCCTGAAAACGGTCCCTGGGATCAGTGCACTCACCCGGTTATCAAAGTCATAAATAAAATAAATAAATAAATAAGTTTTCACAGTGCCACATTTGTATGGCTGTACCCCATTCCTTTACTCCGTCTGGTTTGGACAAGTCTCCTTATAATAGGTAGTTTAAATATTTTAATTGTACGATGTTCTGGACTGGGATTTAACATTTATTTTTTCATTTTTATATTTGACTGGCAACAATTTCACACAGGTATTAAGGTTCGGTGGCCTTAAAGTTAAATGTTTCTGACATCACCAAGCTAAGATGGCTTCATGGCCATCTGCCAAAAGTACAATGTGCTCTGGCAGTAGAGTGGTAACCAGAAATAAGTCCCAGTATATCGAGATATTTCACAGGAAAACCCCACTGATGTGTATGAGATTTCCCGTGCTATATCTAGACATATCATGATATATATTGGGACCTATCTCCAGCCATAGGAGCCGACATCTGTTTTTTTTTTGGGGGGGGGCCGCTCAACTAATGGCAGGGGTCTGGGGTTTTTGGTATTCTGTGGTGCATTTTGAGAGTTATACTTAACTGATTTTCCTTTAACTAACCCGCCGACTTGCAGTGGAGAAGGTAACATTTCAATAAATACACCAGCTGGCCAGTGGAAAAGTCTGGAGGCTTGTGCATTTTCCCAGTCATTAGCTCTGCTGGCTAGTGGCTGCAAAACTTAATTTTGACCTCTGCATCTACTGGTGAGAGTTCCTGCCTCTGCTGACTAAATATATTGACTTAGCTGCAAGAACCTGTCACTGCAACCTACAGATTCTTGGAGTCACAGCGAGGCTTAAAGACACAAATAACATCTCCATATTTGAATACTGGATCACAGAAACACTTGGCCTTACTTAGCTGCACACATAGAATGTGAACTTGAGGTAACTCATAAGGCTCTTCAGCTGTGCTGTAGCCGTGTGTGTGTGGAGAGATGGATTGCCATTAGTTGTAAAGTTAAATGCCTCAATTTTCATGATAAGAAATGGGTCATGTAGAAAGCAAGAGACCTGGGGGAGCGGATGTGAACCTCAAGTTTCAAGACAGACAAATGGAGGTGGTGTGGTGCTACTCAGAGGAGAATGATAATAGGGAAATATCAGTGACTACTCTGCGGTGCTCTCCAAAAGGAGTCCTTGGGGACCTCATAATATATATGAGGTTCCATTCAGCACTATTTAGATTTAATTTTAATGGTTCACAAAAGGTCTTGTGACCCAGAGGTCCTGAAGCAATTAAAAGAAACAGTGCATCCAATTCCAGGGTGTGACAAATTAGGTAGCCAGGTAGCCAATAGTCACCAAAAAATTGGTTTTCTACCAGATGTAGAATGTCATTGGCCAACTGGCTATCTACCCATGAAGTGATTTTTGAGCCTTTAAAAATGATGGCCTCCAAAGATATTGATTTGTCTACTAGATTCAGAAAGCTAGTGGCCAAACTGGCCACCAGGTCACAAACTGATTTGTCCCACAGATACTGATTGCATCAGGACCTCTGGGTCACAGGACCATTTGTGAATCCTCTCCTGTTCTTTCAGCACTAACATATCAAAGAATCATCATCTGGCTTTAACCCTCTGCTTTCCAACATTGAGCTGGTAGTCTAACACAGATATGATACATTAAGTTCTGCTACTTTCAGCATGGGTCATGGGAAGGAATAGGGGCAGGGCAGCAACTTTTTTGGCTCTCCAAATTTGGAAGGAACAATCTTCCGGATGACACTGGCTGGTATTAAAGATCATTTGTTTGGTTTTAATCTCTCAGCCGCTAAAGATATAGAAGAACAATTTACCCACTTTTGTCATTTTAAGTTACTAGTCCCTACATAATCTCCTGTACTGCAACATGTTGCCAGGGCTGGGGTCAGTTCAGTAGAAGAACCATGCAGCTTGTCTATCACAAGGATTGAAAAGATTCACACAGTAACAACAATTATTAAGTTCTTACTGTAACTTCTTAGGTTTTTCTTCAGAAAATGTATTTACAGGTTCATAATAGCTTATTGAGTGTCTGTGACCAGTGTCCACAAACAAACCCTGAATAAGCTATTATGAAGCTGCCTGTAATTAATTAAATTTTCTCTGAAGAAAGACCAAAGAAATTTCAGTAAGAAGTTAAGAATTTAATTGTTGTTGCTGTGTGAATCTGGGCATACCAGTTACAAGTCCCAGCGTTTGCATGCTCACTCACAAAAGATTTTTTAAGCTAGGACCTAGTTTATTTAAAATAAAATTATGCACTTTAGTAAATTGCGATTTGGCACACATTTCAAAAAAACATTTACCCAGTCAGAGCACATGCCACATACTGCCATTCAAATCATTTGATTATCAGATCTCACTCAGAGTCAGTCAGGATTTATTTATTTATTTATTTATTTATTTATTTTAACACCATTGACGATCTTTGTGCCCCACTAGCTCCACTTAAGTTGGGCACAAGAATACCAACACCTCCCTCCATTGCCAACCTTTACTAGTTTTAAGGAAAAACGGTATTGATTAATTCTATTCCCCCTCTGTGAGGGTTGCCATATTTAATTAAAGGCACTGTGAGGGGCCATTCACAAGATGCACCCTGCCCCTTTCAGGCAGATGTGCAAAGTTACTTGGCAGTGTATTTGATAGGTATGCAACTAGAGGTGTGCAAAGTCAGAAAACCTCATTTCATTAGAACTGTGTGAAGTGTTTACTCTGTGTAGCCTGGAGTGGCATTTCATTTCATTTATGTGGTGCAGAGGGCACTTTACCAGGTGAAGATTTCATGAAGGACAATCTGCAGACAGAATGTCCACTGTCTGTGGCACTCCAGCTGGTGAGGTGCCCATTTCATGTACAGTAGTCTGATTATACAAAACAATCCTCCCCCCACCCTTATAGCACCCTCACCACCCCCACCACCCCCTCAGCCCCAACTACTAAAATGAACCCCTATCCCCTCATTCTAGTAGCTCCCAATTAAACCCTGGGATTTTCCATGATGATGACTAGCCTTCATTCATTCAATATGATATGTACTCCTAATACTGCCCATTACGCAACCTCCTCCTGAGTTGTACCTGAAAATAGGCACAAAGGTGTAGTGTATTTGCCTTGTCAATAAAAGCTATACAAATAAAACAAAGTACAAACAAACCAACCAACCAACCAACCAATAAAAAGACAGCTCCAAGATTTGTTATCACTGTGTTCAATGGGAGCTCCCAACTCCTGAGAGGCCCCAAGCATGTCATCAATTCCAAAGTTTCATTGTTTGTGATTCATGTATTTCAATAACTGTACTCTCAGTTAAAACCTCACTGAAGAAGCATTTCACCTTTCAAAGCAACAGCCACTCATTGTATGTGTCTCTCTCTAAGCAAGTCACAGCCTCTCAGCAGAGCAGTCAGCACTACACTCTAATCTGCCATAAAAATGGGAAAAAACAGGAACCTATTAAAAATGGGATATTGCATCTTAGCTGGGCTATCCTGGGGCAATAAACTGTAAAAATAAAAGTAAATATCAGACAGTCTCTGCTTTACAGTCTGAGACTAAAAGAAGCAAAATGTGGGCTCAGGGTGGCTGCATCATTTTTTACATCTTTCCTAGGGATACTGCAAAAACTCAGAACAGTGAGAACACTGTGGAAAGTGATGCTTTTCAGGGTGGGGACCTGCAAATTTGTATAACAGATTCAGATTCTGTTATCTACTGCCATATATTTCATTTCTTTTTTTTTACATAGACAGTACCTGGCTAACTGGAAGACTTCAGACCTGTCACGGCAAACACCGCACACCAACTAACTCTAGTCCATGTGGGTGAACTGTAGTCTGAGACACCATGGTTTCTTGTGGCCTTCTGCTCCTCACCTAGTTGCCTCAATGACTGACTGGCACACCATACACTACTACTCCTAGGCTCCTCTGAGTCCGATTCCTGGACCGGCCAGCAGCGCTGCCCGCACACCAACACTGACTGGATTCGACGCATGAAGCTGCCACTGTGCCATCTGCCTGAGCCAACCAATGACCTGATGACCATCCTTGGCTTGGCTTCCAACCCACTAGGCTAGCTACTAAGCCTCCTCCACCGAACTGCCCTAATTACAGAAAGTCCACTGTGTCTGTACCGAGTCTCCAGCACAATTAAACTGCCACCTGCTACTGTGTCTCATCTACTGTCTGGCTGCTGCTGGCTGCAAGGAGGACACAAAATGGTACATCTGGTACCAAAGAGGTGCTGTGCATGCCTGCTTCATGCCGGGTGCCATGCTGCTACCACATGACTGGATTGGAAGCACTACCCTCTCCATCTTAATGCACCAATGGACAGCCAGGCCAGTTGAGAGGTGGCAGCATAAATTAATTTAAATTAAAACAACATGGACGCATGTGGCTAAGCACTGCTCTGCCTCCAGGGGCTTTTGGACTGGACTCCTACCCCCCCCACACACTCCCTGTGAGACCAGTCCATGACCAGGTGAGTTCAATAAGAAAAAAACATAACGGAAAAAAAAAGAGCAAAAAACACACAGGTTGAGCTGGGGAGCGGGGGGTAGAGCACCCACTTCAACTTCCCAGGGAGGGCTTCTGCCCCGCAGCCTCCCCGTAGTTGGCGTCTATGTCTCCAGCGACCACTGACTGTATGTGCATTGATTGATTGATTGATTGATTTCAAGAGTTTCACCAGAAAAGACATACTGAGTTGGTAACAGCTCATTTCCAGATGCATCCTGGGGAAGGGAATGGGGAACATTATATTAAGCATTACAATAAATATATAAGGATACAGCGATACTACTTAAATGAAGAAATAATAAAAATGTAAATGCAAAACAGAAGACATATGCATTAGTAAGAGGAAAACATAGCCAGGGCAAATTTAGTGAGGGGATGAAGGAAGAGGGTCAAGGACAGTTGCAGGAGAGAGAAAAAAAAGTAATGAAGGAGAAACTTTAAGGGGATCGCTGAAGAGGCAGTGAATAGACAAGGGAAGGTAGGATCAAAGTTTTTGAAAGTGAAAAGAAAAAGCACATTGGCCAGCAATAGATTTTCTAGAAAGGGCACCAAGGAACTGTGAAATAATGTTACATAAAGGATAGCAGGAAGCTGAGGGAGAAGATAAGAGGGAAGGAAGGTTGGGAACCAAAGCAGAATTTCAGTATAAAGGCACAGTGAAAAAGGTGCCTGGCATCAAGAGAGGGGAGAGAAAGAGCAGAGTAGAGAGAACAGTGGTGAGTACATGGTGAACAATCTGTTATTTATGATATTAAGCAGTATAATTTATGACATAGAGCAGTAGAGAGATGTAAATAATATAACCATATTGTGTAGTATATCAAGCACGTACGCAAATGCACACACACACACACACACACACATACACACTCACAAGTGCACAGACACATTGTCTAACAAAAAAATACTGAGTGAAAAAAAAAATTCTGTAAATGTAAAGAATTCAGGCCTTCTTGTTTTAAACTGTTTTTATTAATTTTCTATTCCACTGCACAAGAAAAAACACATAGCAATTCAGAGCAGTACAATATTACCTCAGGGCACATTATTAGACAGCAATTGCATTCATTAATGTAGAAATACATGACTGAGCTCATACTGGGAATGTTCCAGATTCTGCTGCATGTACCAGGAGATCCCATATCAAAGGACATTTGAAATTATTACCCTGTTCACAGTACTGGGCATTCTCTAGCAGTAGGCACCGAGTGAGAGTAGCAGCCCACTGTGCATTGGTGGGTGCACTAGCACTGATCCATGTCTGCACTGTCACCTGTGTTGTATTAGCCAAGGCTAGACTCCATAGCAAGTTAGTTCAGAATCCCCTGAAGGGGCTCACGGTGTAAATCTCTATGCCTACTAGTAAATGAAGAGGTGATGAGTCTAAAGGCAATCAAAGTAACTTGTTTTATAATGAAAGCTACTTCTTGTCAGAAAAAAGGTACGGCAGGGCACAGAAGGGCCAAATATACAAAGTTCCCATCTTGCTCCGGCATTTTGGACAAATATCAGACTTGGATCTCATAATAATAATTTGGTCACATACACAGAAACATAGACACTGATGGCAGAAAAAGGCTCCTGGCCCATTCAGTCTGCCCACCCTACCTAACTATTCTGCCTTACCCTAGTTACAATTGTCCCCTTTTTACTATCGCCCCTTTTTCTAACTAAACCTACTTGCCTGTCCCATCCCTGCTTGAAGCTGCTGATTGATTTGGCCTGTACTACTGCTTCTGGTAGCTTGTGCCACCTATCCACCACCCTTTCTGTGAAGAAGTGCTTCCGGGGCATCCTTTTTGTATCCCCCCCATCAGCTTTAGTGAATTCCCTCTTGTCCCTGTGTTTGAACTCAAGGAGAATACTTCCTTGGTGTCTACTCTATCCCAAGCAGGGACTTGCCTACCTCAATCATGTCACCTCTTTCCCTCCTTTTCTCCACAGTGTACAGGTTTAAGTCCAGCAGACTCTCCTCATACATCAGATCCCCCAAGTCGTGCACCATCTTAGTTGCCCTGCGCTATACTGCGTCTATCTTGTTGCAGTCCTTCATCAGGTGTGGGTTCCATTACCTTACACAGTGTTCTAGGTGTGGCCTCAACTGGGACCCGTACAGTGGTAGGATCACCTCCTGCCTTTTACTGCTCATCCCCCCCCCCCCCTCTATGCATTCCAGCATTCTGTTTGCTTTGCTCACTTCCCTGTTGCACTCTGCAGACATTTTTAGGGTGTCTGGTATCATAACCCCTAAATCCTTTTCTTCCAGCGTGTTATCCAGCATCACACATCCCATTTCTTATTGCATGCAGGAGTTTCTTTTCCCAATGTGCATTAGTTTACATTTTTTTGTGTTAAAGTTCAACTGCTAAATCTTGGATCAGCTCTACAACCTGCACTGATCTTCCCGTTGTTCCCATCTCCCACCCTTCCTCCATGTCTACCTTTGTGCAGATCGTTGTGTCATCTGCAAAGAGGCAGATGTTACCTTTGATATCTCCACCTATGTCACAGATGACAATATTGAACAGGACCGGTCTTAGTACCAACCCCTGATGTAACCCGCTGGTCACTTCCCTCACCTCTGAAAACTCCCCATTGACCACCACTCCCTATGTTCTATCCCTCAGCCAGCATTTTACCCAGTTCACCATATTTCTCTACCTGCAGGTCCCTAATGTTTTTGACCAGCCTCCTTTGGGGGATTGAGTCCTCTAGTGAACCCATGCTGCCCGGGGTCCTGCAGCCAGTTCCCTTCTAGGATGTTCACCAGGTCCTCCCTCAGCAGAAACTCCATGATCTTCCCCCAATATAGATGTCAAGCAGACTGGCCTACAGTTTCCTGGCTCATCCTTCTTCTCACTCCTGTGTAGTGGAGTCACATAAACTGATCTCCAGTCCTTAAGGACTATCCCTGTGGCTAGCGAGATACTGAAAATGTCTACTAGTGGACCTCGAATCGTGTAACCCCTTCTACCTTATGTAGAACCCTAGGGTGTAAACCATCAGGTCCCATAGATATATCTACTTTTCAACTATGTTGCTTTTCCTACGCCCTTTTCTCCATTATCTTTACCTTTGCCCTAGTGTCTTTGCTCCCTTCCTTCCTAACCCCACAATCTGGCAGGGGCACATCCTTCTCCCTAGTAAATATAGAACAAAAATAATTGCTCAGTATCTCTGCCTTCCCGTTGTCCCACTCCCTCTACCCCTCATTTCTATTAGGTCTCATTATATCCTCTTTGACCTTAAACTTCTCCTGGATGTACCAGAAGAACACCTTAACTCCTTTCTTTACCCCCGTTACTAACTGGAGTGCTGTCTCTGCTTTAGCATCCCTCTCCTTCATGGGGGTTTCCTCTTGTTGCTTCCAGATGCTTCACCCCTGTCTTCCTTCCTTTGACTACCAGGATCAGGAGGCAGACTATCAGGAGGCAGTACAGCATAGTGGTTAAGGGCACTGAGCTGCAAACCTGAAGACCTGGGTTTGAATTCCATCAGCTCCCATTTGCATACTGTGTGACCCTGAGCAAGTGTCTTAACTTCCTTGTGCTCTCAGGTGCATCTGGAAACAAGCTCTGGCTTAGTGTGTCTTTCCTGGTTAAACAATTTCCCTTCCCCTCCTACCATTACACTTTGAAAAAGCCATCCTTTTGGTTTTTACTGCCACCTTTCCATCGGCTGAGAACCACATTAGATCCTTAGCCCTTTTACATTTGGATACCTTTGGAATGGAGCTGTCTGTCACTTCTCTAATTGCTTTTCTAAATTCTGCTACTTTTCTTCTGCTGCCTTCATCTTCACTATATCCTTCATACTATTTTCCAATTTTCCTTCATTTTGCAGAATCCCCTTTTTTAAACTCTCATACCCTTATTCTTTTTGCCCTTTGCTTGTCCCCACCTGGGCCTCGAGTGCTACTGTCCTGTGGTCACTGCAACCGAGTGACATCTTTCTGCTCCAGATGAACTTATGTAAAAGTAATGAACCAGACATTTATACTGAAGTATAAAAGAGCAAAAACATTGGACGTAACAAAATCCATCCTATCCTAGCAACAGGATTTTGTCTATGTAATGGAAGAGCTCAGAAGCAGGTGGATTCTGCAGCTCTGCCTGAAGTAACCAAAAAATATCATTCTGCCATCATTGACTGTGCGTGAAAGATGAAGTTGAGAGAAACAGCAAAATGATCTCAAGAAAAAAATAAGTATATATAGGGAGTGAAAAAGAATAAAATCATTGCTACATTGAGTCTATCTCTGTTATTGTAACAAGATGGGTTGAAGTTATCCATGTCAAGCCAATCTGGAGTGACTCGGATCAATTGCGCCATTCTAGCAGGGATCTCAGTAGGGCCACTGATGGACTGTCTTTTAGAGTGGTGAAAATTTGCCATTTTTCTGCCTCAAACAAAGTTTGCAGAATGAAGAAACTAACCCTATGAAATTACCAATTTCAAGGAGATTTTAAAACTTACACCCATAGTGCATATATGGGTTGAAACATTCTGTTTAACCTTATTCAGCATGTCTGCCTCGTGCTAAATGAGTTATTAAAGGCAAAGATTTTTAGCTATGAAATCCACTAAAAACTCTGCAAGAAGACTGAGAAGTTTTCTGTGAAATGTAGGACTTTTTTAGTGGCAGGACATTATATTTTCACCTGGGAGTCAGGGGGAAGAATGGTCTGCATTACTGATAATGCTAGGCAGGCTAATTGTCAGTCACTGATCAGGCAGTCTGAACGGCATCATCAAGCACACCCACTAGTTCTGTCCCTCCCTCCTACACATTTGAACACACACTGTATTTAGTTATTCATCAAGATTTTGGATACACCTTTGAGCTAAGGCTCTTTTACAAAGGTTCCATGTCAGCAAACAAAAACAAAATACAGACAGTAGACAAAGAAATATACCTGTAAGAGCAGCCAGAGGGCTTTGTCGGGTACAATAGTTAGCAAATACACTTAAGGCCAACTGTACAATAGTATTTCAGGGTGGTCACAAGCTTAAAGTGGGGTAAGAGACAGGTGGGAAAGTAAGTGGGCATGAGCAAGAAGGTAGAAGTGAAAGGGGGGGGAGAAGAGCTGCTCATTGAGCATTGTCAGAGTGGGGTAGGTGGGTGGTGAGGGCAAAGAAATGAAGAAGTAAGGAGAACATTATAGGGAAAAGCAGAAGGGAAGGATGGAATTGGCCAGCTAGGAGTAGCAGTCACAGGAGGCACTGGCAACAAGGTGTTGACGAAGACTGAGCTTAAAGGTGCCCAATATTGTTTTGTTAATAACTTCTGGTGGCAGTGAGTTGAACCAGGATGAGGCCCTGGATTTTAAGGAGTGTAGACCTTGGGTAGTTCAGCAATGGGGACGGAGAAAGTAAGACTTTCTGAGCTTCTGGTTTGCCACGGACCACTATGAGGAGCCAGCAGGGTCTGAACCCCTGGGGGTAGGAGTTCCAAGGTTATCTTTTTAGCTAGGATGCAGGTTTGATAACTAATTCTACCAGATAGTTGGAGCCAGTATGCTTGTTCGTAGATGTCGCAGGTGTGTGAAAGGTGGCGGGCTGATGTCAGGCGATGACATGTTTTGTTTAGAACTATGGTAATGCGTTGAAGGGCAGTGTCAGTAGCAGAATCATATATCACTTGCCCATAGTCAATTATTGAGATAACAGAGCTCTGAATAGCAGTACTTAGGGCTTTGGCCATGAGGCAGTTCCTATGTCTATAGAGCAGGCCTATGCGGGTATTCACAATTTTTGCAATGTAGTTGATGTGTTTAGAGTAGGCAAGCATGCTGTCAAGTATCACCCCCAGATATTTAAACAGGTGAACTTGTTCAAGTATTGCCCCATCGCTGTTAGTGGCAGAGAGATCTCTGTTTTTATATTTGCTGTGGGTACTGTGAAACAACATTGATTTAGTTTTTTTGTAATTAAGAATGAGACTATGAGATTTAAACCATGTCTCCACTTCAGCAAAGCTTTCTTGTAGCTGTGACTGAAGAAAGGAAGGCTCAGGGTGGGAGGTGAATATGACTGCATCATCTGCATAAAGTAGGATTTCATCAGGGCAGGATGTCGTGAGACTGTTTAGAAAAATACTGAAGAGCATAGGACCCAAGATGGAACCTTGAGGGACTCCAGAGTGAACCGCGAGGGAGACTGAGAGGAATTCACCAATTCTAACCTGTTGGGTTCGGTCACTGAGGTAGCTTTGAAACCATTGAGTAGTGTCAGTTGAGAGTCCTAGGAGAGATAGTTGTTGAAGCAGTAGTGAATGGTTGATGGTATCAAATGCCTTTGTCAAGTCAATGAAGGTGGTGCCAACAAGATGCCTCTGGTCCAAGGTATTGTGGATATACGAGATGAATTCTAGGAGAGCCGTGGTCATGCTGTGTTCTTTGTAAAAACTGTGCTGCTCTGGACATAGCAGGTTGTGGCTTGCAAGGTATTCCGCAAGCTGGTCAGCAACTAGTCTCTCCAGAGCTTTGGGGGGGTTATGGAGATCGGTCTGTAGTTGCTAGTAATGGTTTCATCACCACTTTTGTGGATAGGTGTCACCAAGGCAGATTTCCATTTTTGGGGGAACTGCGAGAGCATGAGATACCAGTTGAGGATTTTGGTGAGTGTCGTCAGGACTTCGTCTATGGTGAAAGCGAGGAGTTTCCGATCAAGGGAGTGACCTCTAGATCTAGACCTCCCAAGTACTTTAAGAATATGCTTTTTAGTTAGGTCCTTGGAGATGTTTTTAAAATAGAACTGCAGGTTCCCCTGTGTAGTGCTTGCTTTGTCAAAGTTTAGGGTGTCTGGTGGAGGATCAAAGAAGGTTGGCAGTAGCACAGGGCTAAGGTCTGTAAAGGCTGAGTTGAACACATCAGCCATGGTGACTTGATCCGAGATGATGTTGCCATTTAGGTTGACTATAGAGGGTGGTACTTTGGAGTCTTTCCCTGTTAGTTTGGTAGGGTTGGCCCAGAACTTTTTCCTGTCTTTGCATGTGTTAGCTAGAGTGCTCTTGTAGTAGCTGTCCTTTTCATTGCAAATTGCTTTTGTACAGGCATTTCTCACTGCTTTGAAGGCTTGGATATCCACCTGGTTGCCAGTCATCTTAGCACTATGCCAGAGGTGATCCCTGGACCTCATTTGCTCAAGGAAATCTAGGTTGATACATGGGTTGTTCACACCCTTTATTTTACGTTTCTTGAAAGGTGCATGGACATCACAGGCAGTGTTAAAGCTATGGATAAAGTAATCAAGAGCAGCATCCACGTCAGGTGCTGAGTCTATAGGTGTCCTGTTGGGTTCCCATAGGAGAGTTTTAAGAGGCCCACGGTGACTAGGCATTATTTTTCTGCTGTTGATAGTTTCAGGAGGAGGCTTTATGAATATGTTGGTCCAGGAGCATAGGACTGGGGAGTGGTCACTTATACAGTCAGGGAGAACTACAATATTAATGATGCGTTCAGGGCAGTTAGTAAATACCCAGTCCGGGAGTGTTGTGGTCCCTGTTCTGTAGTTCACCCAGGTGGGTGCTTGGACCATTTGGGAAAGGTTTGCAGCTGTCAGGGCGTCTTTATACTTGTTTGTACTAGGGGAGGACCTGTTGATGTTGAAATCCCTTAGTAGGATTGTTTCTGAGCTCTGATCAAGGGAGTGGATGAGGTCCACTAAGGAGTTTAGTCCTTGGTTGGTAAGTTTGAGGGGTATGTAGACTGATGCCACTGTCAGGATTTTGTTGTGTGCTCCAAGCCATATCTTAGTGTCAAGGACCTAGATGTCATTCGCAGGGTGGGGCATAGAGAAGACATGACCATTTAGAGAGTCCTTTAGATAGAGAGCACACCCTCCACCTTTCTTGGAAGGTCTGTCTTGCCTAAAGATAGCATATCCCAGAAATGATATTGCTGCATTGGGGATCTTAGGGGATAGCCACGTCTCAATTACTGATTAAATATCAGGGTTGTGGTGTGTTACCCAGGCAGTGAGGGAGTCAAGTTTATTGAAGAGGCTGCAGATATTGATAGTGACCAGGCAGAGTGTCCCATTCCTGTCAGTGCCCCTGGAACTACACTGTGGGGGGGGGGGGCCAGGGTTAGGGTGAACGTTTCCTGAGATGAGTAGCAACAACAGAATTAGGCATTTTAAGACAGCTTTGAAGTAATTCTTATGTGACAGTAATGTTAGGGATTTAGAAATTCCTTTCATGCGATGTTGCCTTGAAGGGCAGAATCCTGTTAAAAGGAGAGACATGCTGAGGAGCATGGGAATGTGTGGTCTTGGTGGGAGTATCATCCATAGGTGAAGAGGTCTGGGGTATAACTGCTGGATGTGAAGCAGGAGGTAGCTGCAGGTGATGGTCCACGGAGTAGATAGTGGATACTCAATGGAGAGTTCAGGGATGTGGAGGGTTGGTAGTTTACCAGCCCATCCAGAATAGTTGACTAGTGTGAGGATAATGAGCAGGCTCAGTAGTGGGTAGGCTGTTTCCATTATATGGTTAAGGAAAAGTCACGTGTGATGGGCACAGGACAGCAGTTGTGGTCCTTTAAGAGGAGGGGAGAGATAAGAGAGAAAGATCCAATGAGAGTGTGGTCCTTTAAGTGGATGGGAGAGATAGGAAAGAAGCAGCCAATGGGAGTGAGGAAGGGGGAAACAAGGCAGTACAAAGGTGGATTTAATAGAGTTCAGGGCCAAGGTCGGTGGGCGGGACAAAGATCTATCCCCAGAAGAGCTGAAAGGAGGCTTAGGCAAGAGAGCGAGACAAATTAAAACAGCTAAAGACAAGCAGAGTTCGGGCTAGTGAGGAGATCCAATCGGGTAGCTCCAGTAGCTCAAGAAGTTCAGGCAGCCAATCAGCATAGTTCTTGCTGCAATGCACCCAGGTTTGAAAAAACGTACCTTAGCAGGGTCCCTGTGAGGCAGCAGCTGGGAGCGGGCAGCAGCAGGAGAAGTGGCCGCACCACTGACTTGAAGCCCAGTCATGGGCACGGACAGCTGTGGGAAAAGAAGTGGAGAAATCAGTAACTTAATTCAGAGGACAGGCGGGGCAGGGTGAGACAAAAGTGAAGCAATAGACAGGAGACACAGTGAGGGGTTGGAGGTGACAGGGGGACAAACAAATGTTTAAATGGTGGGTGGATTAGGAGTGAAACTAGAAGCAAAATAAAAAGAAATGCAGGGGCAGGGTGGGTCAACGCTGAGCTGTTTCTCCACGGGGAGGGGGATTTGGGAAGAGAGGGCAGACAAAGTTAAGTGTTAGGCATGAGATAAAATAAAGAAAAAGAGAAATGGACAAAGGAAGGGTTGAAGATCTGGAGTTTCTAAGGAAAAAAAGTAGTAGAAAGCAAAGTGTAGGAGCTGAAAAGAGTATTTTTTACAATAAACTGGCAAGAATGCACACCAGGGAGTCAGTACACTGCTAACAAGGAACTCTAAGGTGGTTGCAAAATCTAGCAATTTATAGATCAAGGACGAGTCAAAAGCACACATTTTAACAGATCATTGAACATTCCTAGTTTAAAACAAAAATCAATCCCCGAAAGAGCTGAGAGGAGGCTTAGGCAAGAGAGTGAGAGAAATTAAAAAAGCTACAGACGAGAAGAGTTTGGGCTAGTGAGGAGAACCAATCAAGTAGCTCCAGTAGCTTAAAAGGTTTAGGCAGCCAATCAGTGTAGTTCCCGCTGCAAAGCGCCAAGGTTTGAAAAACCATACCTTAGTGGGGTTCCGGTGAGGCAGCAGCTGGGAGCAGGTGGCAGGAGAAGTGACTGCACTGCTGACTTGAAGCCCAGTCACAGGCGTGGACAGCTTAGCAGGGGGCCCGGTGAGACAGCAGCTGGGAACAGGCGGTGGCAGGAGAAGTGGCCGCACCACTGACTTGAAGCCCAGTCATGGGCACGGACAGTATAAATGGAAGGTGGTGCACCCAATATTAGTCAGGAGCCGACTGAACTTGCCTGGTGTGTGACTACTGTTGGTCCCCCAAACCATAGTTTGGGGGGCAGAGGAGGACCCTACTTAATAATGATATGCTAAGGCTGTGGGGTGGGCTAGGGTGGGGGGATTAGTTAAATACAGCAAGAGCCTCTGTGTTAGAAAATTTAGTGTCTGGGAGGTGGGGGGGGAAGTTGACTGAGCTAATCTGGTATTTGACAAGCATTGCTCCACAAAATCATGAATTGGGGTTTGAAGAGGCACTTTATGAAGTGGCCAGGTTACTAACGACCCTCTCAAAGTCCTGCCATGTGACCATGGTCCTGTATGACCTATACTGGCCACCTTCAGGGTTGGCTTGCTCACCTATAAAGCCCTATACGGATTGGGCCCTGGCTATTTGAGTGACCTCCAGACTCCTGTCCACCCTGGGCGTTCATTCTGCTCCTCCACCGAGGGCCTAAGGCCCTGCTCAAGACCTTAGGAGACTGTTCATTTGAGGTGGCTGGCCTGGCCCTGTGGAACTCGCTCCCAAGATCCTTGAGGGAGACCCCATCAGTGGAGGCATTTAAGCGTGGTCTGAAGATGCATCTGTTTAGAGAAGCATTTGAGAATTATCTATAGCTTTAGGAATTAATTGACTGCTGAAATATTTATTTTATTGAGAATTTTATTTGTATTGTTGCTTGCGAATGCTGTCATTAACATGTGTCTGTATTATTATATGTTAATTATTTCACATTTATTTATTTATTTAAGAGTTTTACCAAGGAGGCATGCTGAGCAGACTACTGCTCAATTCCAGATGCGCCCTGGGGGTAGGGGGAAATGTGAGAGCATACAAACATATACAGTAAGGTCAATTACATGATATACATAATATACATAATATACATACATACTGTACATACATAAGAGAATGGGAGAGCATACAAACATATACAGTAATGACAATTTACATGATTGCAAGAGAAACATTAGCAAGGTAGAGTACAAATTCACAGGCAGGTACCTAGCCATGGCTTCAATATGGTAATATATACAAGGTACATAGTTCATGGTGGTGAGCTTTTATGATAGGAGGAAAATAAGACCAGAAGACAGGAGACTTCTGGTAGGTTCCATCATCAGGTAAGTGGGTGGAACTGTGAAATCTGGGAGTGGTGTGTGTCAGTAGGAATTACCCTGATGCAGGAGTTTGAGGACTATGGGTTGGTGAGCTCCCAGGGGTGCAAGTGCAGATAGGGTGGAAGTTTGTTTTGAGTAGGGAGTTAAGGTGCCTACCAGGTGTGGCATGTTAGATGTCCAGTGTGAGAGAGTTCCAGAGGCTGGGCAAGCGGAAACTGAAAGCTGACTAGCCTGGCCAGGTAGACATGCGTGGGATGGCCAGTAGACACGAGTCTTTATTTCTCAGTGCATAGACCTGGGAGGGCCTGGGCCAAGAGGACCATGGTGAGGTACATGAGGAGGGACTGCAACCAGTATTTGGCCATGAGGCTCACACAATGGGCTAGGCACTGGCCCTGCAATGAGGGGAGGTCTAGGTTCCTGTACAGGATACAGTGATGAGTGCTAGGAGAACAGTCAAGAGCAAAGCAACAGAAGGAATGGAAGAGGGGGTCCAGTCTGGCCAGGGTGGACTTTGTAGTAGCACTGTAGACTACGTCTCTATAGTCGAAGATGGGGAGGATCATTCTCTGAACAATGGCAAGTCTTGCTGGCAGATGGATGCAGCCTCGGTTTCGGTACAGTGCTCCGAGCTTGGGGTGAAGCTTTTTGTGGATGGCATCAATGTGTGCAGAAAAGTCAAGGTGCTGGTCAAGCCAGACCCCAAGATATCTGAAGGTGGAGCATGTTTCAGTAGAAGTCCCATCAAGGGTGCTGAAAGAGGGGAAGGGGGTTACCTTGAAAGTCTTTGCCTCGTGACGAAGGTCATGGAGATAGTTTTCTTGGCATTGAGAAAAAGCTGATTTGAGTGAAACCAGTGCTGAACTTTGTTGAAGTCCTGCTGGAGTCTGGTCGCTACTTCAGAAGTCGAGGCTCCAGATCTGTACAACACTGTATCATCCGCATACATGTGAATGGATGTACTGGGGCCGGCTGCTGGCAGGTCATTGAGGAATAAGAAGAACAGGAGAGGGCCAAGGACTGAGCCTTGCGAGACCCCAGAAGTGACAGGAAGGGAAGCAGAGGTGGCATTTCCAATTCTGATGGATTGGGATCTGTCTAGCAGGTAGGACTGGAACCACCTGGTGACCAAGTCTGAGATCCCTGTATGGGACAGTTTAATTAGCAGTAGTGTATAGGAGACAGTGTCGAAGGCTTTAGCTAGGTCAACAAAAATGGCGGAGGTGATTTGGCCTTTGTCCACACCAGTGAGAATGGAGTCTGTGAGTCTTAGGAGGGAGGTGGTGGTGGAGTGGGTCTTCTGACAACCAGACTGATAAGGCGTGAAAAAGGAAGAGGAATCAAGACAGGAGGACAGTTGATACAGAACTAGTTTTTCCTGGATTTTGGCCAGGATAGGAAGCAGGGAAAACGGGCAGTAATTATAGGGTGTTGAGGGGTCGCCGCCTTTTGGCAGTAGGATGACTATAACATGTTTCCACTCAGTGGGGGCCGCAACAAGAGAGAAAGAGAGATTGTAGAGATCTGCTAGGGGGGTGACAAGTGTAGTTTGGAGTCAAGGCCAGTAGGACATTTGCTCTTGTCAGGATTTAGGGCAAGTAAGATAGATAGATAGATAAAAATTTTATTTTTATACAGGGAATTCTAATCATTAGAATTATACAATCCTGTTCTCAAGAAAGTCCTGTTTGTATTTCACTAAGTTACATCTAAACATATAACATAACACTTCTTAAATAATTACAAAATATGCACAAAACACAATATACATTATCCAACAATACATTAAGACACAAATACAAAAAAGAAATGCAGAATTTCGCACTAAAAACTCCCTAATCAAACAAACTCATGTGCAACTATATTCTATTTTATGAAATTTCAGAATTTCTTTTTTAAAAATCATGTAGTCATCTAAGGATCGTATTGGTGGGGTTAGAATATTCCATACTTTAGCTGCCTGACATGAGAGGGAACCATTACCATATTTATTATGAGTTTTTATGGGACAGACTCTATGTCTATGCACAGATCTTAATAACTCATGCTTGCCTTTATTAACTTTAGGAAAAAGTGTTTTTGTAATATAATGATCAGGGTAGTATATCATATATTTATGTATCAGTATTAACCAATGCTTTTGAGAGACCATTTCTAAAGACTGCCAGTTTAATTTTTTAAACATATTACAGTGATGAATTCGATATGCACACTGTAGAACATATCTAGCTATTCTATGTTGCACCCTATCCAATCTAATCAACTGTTGTTTGCTCACAGTTCTATAAATTAAATCCCCATACATCAGTGTTGGCATGATCAGCTGTTCGGACACTTTTTTCCTATCCTTAATTTGTAGACATTTAGTAGTTCGTCTCAAGGCTCCCAATTTCTTGGTCACCTTTTTTATAGTATTATTTATGAGTGTCAAAAGTTACCAAAGAATCAAAAGTCACCCCCAAATAGCAGTAACTATCCACCTGTTCAATAGATTTGTTTGTGTTTGTAACAATATGAATCTGTGATATAGTCTTCTTATTTGAAAAATACATTAACTTTGTTTTGTTAACATTCATCAAGAACCTCGACCTGGTGAGCCACTCCCCTACCCATGCAAAATCTGTTTGAAGCTTTAGTTGAAGATCCAAGACAGAGCTTCTGGTGGTGACAATCGCAATATCATCAGCATACAGCCTCATGGCTGAATGCCTCACCACCTGGGGCAGATCATTATTAAACAAGAGGAACAACAACGGCCCTAAAATGGACCCCTGTGGAACTCCTCTACTAACATTTCTAAATGTAGATAATGTCTGTGAGACCTCTACCCTCT
Organism: Neoceratodus forsteri; assembly: GCA_016271365.2. Classification (NCBI taxonomy): domain Eukaryota; kingdom Metazoa; phylum Chordata; order Ceratodontiformes; family Ceratodontidae; genus Neoceratodus; species Neoceratodus forsteri. The sequence goes on from JADMNL010000025.1 coordinate 264,998,971, forward strand.
GAGTACATCCTGTTAGATAAGATTTTATCCAATTTCTGGGCCCATCAACAATGCCTATTTCTTTTAATTTATCCAGTAGGAAGGAGTGGCTCACCAGGTCAAAGGCCTTAGATAAATCCACAAATACAACAGCAGTGTCCAACCCCAGATTTAAAGAAGTACAAATCAAATTTTTAAACTCTAATAATGCCGTAGTTTTAGAATGACCCTTTCTAAACCTTGATTGATAGGGTGTCAGCAATCTATATTTATCCAAGTGTTTGGAGATCTGCCTATTGACACATTTTTCCAACCACCTGGACAATATAGATAGTAAAGCTATAGGCCGATAGTTATTCAGTTCTGCAGTATCACCCTCTTTATGAATGAGAATGATCTTACTTTCTCTCCAAGATATAGGAAAACATTCAGACTCTAAGCTCCAATTAAAGATATAAGTTATAATTGGAGCGATATAGTCTGCTGCTAACTTAAGAAATCTACCCTTAATTTCATCTGGCCCTGCTGACTTATGGGCATTTATAGACCTTAATTCCCTACATACTTCTGGGCCCCTGCTTTTTTCCATCTTCATCAACGACCTTCCCTCCTCGGTGGCCTCCTGCAGGGCTGTCCTGTATGCTGATGACCTTTTTATCCTCACTCATTCAAAGGATATTGGGGTCATTAACCACCAATTGAGTGAGGGTTTCATGAGTGTCCATTCCTGGATATCATCCCATAAGCTGGTCCTAAATCTTAAAAAGACCCAGGCCATGTTGTTCGGTTCCCTGGCCAAGTTAAAGGCCTCCTCTGTTCCTATGTGCATCTCGGATATTGATGGCACTCCTGTTCTCACCACCGACTCTGTCAAATACCTTGCGGTGACACTTGACCTGCAGCTCGATCTTGGTCAGCATATCCAAAATGTGTGTAGAGCTGTTAACTGGAAATTGGGTCTGGCTTACAGGGTAAAGAATAACCTTACTCCGGCTGCTCACCTAGCACTGTCTAGAGGGGTGTTTCTACCATCCATCTGTTATGGGCTCCTTTTTTTTCCAATACCTCCAAGAGCCACCTCTCTAGATGGACCATTGCCTATAATAACATCTGCCATTTTGATCTTGGAGTCCCTCATCTCACTCATCACTGTGATCTGTACAGTAAGCTCAACTGGCTTTCCCCGCCCAATTATTTGAATTTTGTTGTAGGCAGTTTCACAGGTAAGGTACTGGGTACTGGCACCCCCCCGGACTGGTGGAGCTCTTTGTGCCAGCAGCCCCCGCTACCTACGGTCACTGGGCCCTGCTATCCTTAAGGTCCCTCCTACTCGTACCAAAATGGTGGACAGGGACTTTGCGTCATGTGTCCCTAGACTGTGGAACTGCTTTCCTGTCCAGATCCGGACCTCCCCCCAGTCGGGCCTATGCACCTCCCTGTGGAACCACTTGAAGCTCTCATCAGTATGTGACTGTCTTAACCCTCCCTGATTAGCCTGATCCTCTGCACAGTATACTTGAGTGTATTCATTCCATGTATCTTGCAAATGTGTAAATTTTGTATATATCTGTATATATATTGCTGGTGACGTTGTGTCAGTGATGCTGTACCTTAGTATATTGACTATGATTACTGTCATGACCTGAGATATCTTACTATGTATGTTATGCTTCTCCTGACACCTGTGTATCTGCCCTACTTGCTTCAAATTGTACTCTGTATATTCTTTGATTTCTTGTACTCTCCCGGGTTGTACCTGAAAACAGGCATGTGTTTGTCTAGTGTACTTACCTGGTTAACAAAAGCTAAATAAATAATAATAATAATTTCCAAAGCCTTAAATCTAAATGGTGGTAAGCTAGGTGAATTCTTTGTTTGCATAGGCAGTATGTCCCCTAATATAAAACCTTCTAACTCATTACAACCTGGCAGGCCTATAAAAAAATTATTCAAAGCCTCAAAGGTACTTTCTGGTTTATCTATTAGGTTTGCCCCAATCCGTAAATTTAAATTTACTTGTGTTCCAGATTTACCAGGATTTGTTAAGTGATTAATAGTATGCCAAAACTTGCGTGGATCAAAATTATAACTCATCTTACTTCTATAATAACGGGCCCTAGACTTTCTTATAAGATGCTTACATGCATTTTGCTTAATTTTAAACAACTCCCAATCAGAGACTAATTTAGATTTTATAGCCTTTTTCCACAATCTGTTTTTTACTCTGATATTTTTCAAAATTTTATCGTTAATCCATGGTAACCGAATATGTTTATCACAAGATTTAGATTTTGGTGCATGATAATCACAAATCATGAGAAAAGTAGTAGGAAAGTACTCTACTGCTTGATCCAATTCTGGTACTAACCTGCATCTTTCCCAATTTTCATTTGCTATACTTTGCAGGAATCTCTGTTCAGAGAAATTCCACATATTCCTTTTCTTATTATTATTTGGACATTCTAACAAATACCGGACCTGTTTTGTTACCACGGCCCATATTGGATTATGGTCACCAAGGTACGGTGGTAAAATTCCTAAAGCCTCAATATCTATTAAAATATTTGTAAATAACTGGTCCAGTATAGTTCCTTCAGTCCTAGTATTTGTATACCGAGTAGATGTTTTAATATGCTGAGTTAGTCCCAGAGTTGAAGCTATCTCCTTTAATTTCCTACCTCTAGGCTTAAAGCAATCACAATTCATATCTCCGATTAGGATTAATGACCTATCCCCTATACAAGCACAAATCTTATTTAGCACTTCTACCATAAATACAAGACTTGATTTTGGTAGAGAATACACCACAGCAAAAACTAATTTAAGTCTATCCACATACACTACCAAGTATTCGATGTTATTCTCGCTCCCCTTTTAGAGGAGTTCCACGTGGCCTACCACATTTTTATGTTGCTTGCATGCATGTGCAAGAAACATAGTGCCATCATCTGAGTTTTCGGAGGTGTGGCACCCCGTCCTCCAATTTAGTCATCGAGTTTGCAGGCGTGGCCGCAGTTCTCCAATGACTGCTGCAGCTGTCTATGACAGCAGGAAAATGCAGTGGCATACAGTTGAAAGGGAGAGCTCTGGTTAAATGAGCAGAGCTCCCCCCCACACACTCACGCAAGCACGCATATTGCGTGCTGATGCGCTCCCTTCCCCCCCACGCACACACTGTATGGTCGAAGGGGGTGCCCAATCCCCATCGCTCCACGCCTCCCCCACAAAGCTGTCCAGGTGCCACGCTGAGAGCTCACCCCAGCATGGCAAAAAATGTTATAGCCGCCAGGGTGCCCAATCCCCGTCGGCTCCATGACTGCTACGCCCCAAAAAACCTTTCCAGGTGCCACGCTGGGAGCCCACCAAGCGTGGCAAATCCTGTTATAGACCGGGGGTGCCCAATCCCCCATCAGTTCCAGCCCCCCCAAACAGCCTTTCCTGCAATGCTGGGAGCCCACCCCAGCGTGGCAAATATCCCGCGTCATCTGAATTAAAAAAAAAAACCTGCAACCAAGAAAACGTTCCCTCGCCGTCTCTCTGCTCCCCCCAAAACCCGCACCCACCCACTGCGCACCCTGCCTACCCACACCCCCCACCCCATACTTACCTCCGGAGCTTGGCGCGACGATCATCGGTGGACCGGGAACACGTCTGCACTCTTCAAAGCTGACCGCGAACTGAGGAAATGCCGGTAAGCTGTATAATGGAATAAATAGGGTTTTTTCAACTTTGTTGCATATCTCAGGCATTTTGGGGAATTCTGGGCCCAAATTTTTAACATGGGGTTTTTGGGACCCCTCCTCATGAGTTCTTGCGCTGTCATGGCGTTAATCGGGCCCAAAGGGTGATTTCGCAGTCACTGCATGAAATCACCTTTCGGGTCTGATTAATGAAATGCCAGTGCCAATGTTCATAAGGTGGGCTCTCAAAAAGCCCATGTTGAAAATTTGGTGAAAAAAGTCCTAAAAATGACTGTTTTACGAGCGTGCGTTGCGCAGTTCCTACGCACGCTAGTAAGTTTGCGAATTTTCAATATTTTCACTCCAGATTTTCAACATTGCCATTTATCACACCTCCTTATGAGCAGTATAGCTGTCATTTTCACATCCTGCCTAAAATGTGTTTCCGCTGGAGTAGCGCACAATGGTGCAGTCGGTGTTTGAAATCAATGTATGGGACAATTAAGAAAATCACAGTGACACTGTTCATGAGCAGAGGTCTTAAAATGGCTATGTTGAAAATTTGGTGAAAGAATTCCTAAAAATTACTGTTTTACAAGCGTGTGTTGTGCAGTTCCTATGCACTCTCGTAAGTTCACGAATTTTCAATATTTGCACTCCAATGACTTCCAAATACCTAAATAGCACATACAAGCAAGTAACATTCGGCATTGACAAATGCTTGTTTACATAAAACATTACCCCCCCTCCCCTTTTATCTCTATCAGATCTAAAAAGTTGGTAGTTTGGTAAAGTCAATTCACTATCTCCAATCTTACTTGATAACCAAGTCTCGCTCAATCCTAGTGCAATTGGGTCATGTTCTGCTACCAATAAAGCTAATTGGTCGGTCTTTGGTGCCACACTACATGCATTATCATGTATTACTTTACAGGTATTATTTACTGGGCCAGGATTCAATTCTATATCTTTGTAAATTTCAACCAGGGTAGTCTGGCGGAAGGCAAAGGGGTTGCCTGCTGGGGGAGTATTATGGGGGTGCGGTGGTTAGGAGGGTTGGGTGACTTGAGGGTTGGCACCCAAAAGAGATAAAGTGCAGTCCATAAAGAAGGAGCTGAAATGAGAGGCCACATCCAGGGGGTCAGTAATCATGGGGCCACCAATGTTAAGGATAAGGGGTTGAGAGTGAGGGCCAAAGAGAGATTTAACCACTTTCCAAAATTTGGAGGGTTTGCTCAGGTTAGCTTTGAAGGTGTCTTTGAAGTATTTTGCCTTTGCCCTGTGGCTCTGCCTAGTGCAGGCATTTCAAAGAGCTTGATATATTTATTGATGCACCTGAGAGCCGGAGACCTTAAAAGTCTTCCAGGCTGTGTCCCCGTCTTTGAGTAGTGACAAGATGTCCGTGGAAATCCATGGCAGGTGGGTACCCCTCACCCGGGCCTTTTTAACAGGGGCATGAGTTCCAGACCACTAGACGCTGTGATTTAAAGTATTCCCAGGCTGAGTCAATAGAGCTGGCCCTTTGGATGTAGGACCAGTCCAACCTAGACAGGTCAGACAGGAGAGATGCAAGGTCCAGGGATTTGTATGATCTTGTGAGGATGGTTCTTGGTGAGTTAGCTTTAGGGCGGTGGATTTTTCTAATTGAGTATATCATGTTATGATCACTTATAGAGTCCAGTAGCAGGCCAGAGGTGAGTATGCGACATGGGTGGGATGTAAGGGACTAGTCCAGGAGAGAGTGGTTTGAGGATTTGTGGTTGAGGTGGGTGGGCTCTGTTATTAATTGGGCTAGGTTTAGTGCTGCCACCTGGTGCCACAATCTGGAGCTGCTACTGGAGAGACAGTTTTTGTTGAAATCACCGAGAATGTGAAAGGCTGCGGCTTGTGAGGTGATGCTGTTCAGGTGTTCCAGGATGGAGGGTGGGGATGTGTCTGGGGGACAATAGGACCCGGCTATGAAAATGGGGCAGGTGTGGGCTAGGGACAGTTTGATTAGTATGGCATTGATGGATTGTGCAGGTCTGGGTAACAGGACCGGAATGAACTGCAGAAATGAGTTTATATACATGGCAATGTCGCCCCCTCTTTTGCGGGCCATGGTGGTCCTGGTAAATAAGGGTGTAGCCAGGGATAGTGAACTCTGCATCAAGTTTGCATGGTATCAGCCATGTTTCAGTAATGGTCAGTATGTCTGGTATTAGAGAGAGGGTAATGGGTTGCAGTAGGCTGATTTTGTTTAGGATGCGCAAATATTTAGATGCATGAGTTTAAGGCCCCGGGGCACGCGAGGCAGGGGGTGAGATTTGGACAGGGGGGGTTTGCGTGAGGGCCTGTTATGCATTCAATGTCACTGGCTAGCAGGAGCGGAATGGTCAGCAAGGCCCTGCTGTAGGGAAATACCCACAGGGGTTTTTAACTCGAGTGAGGTGAATGTCCTGGTGTTGTTGAGGAGGCTTTTACCTGTACTTTTAGGGCAATTAAGCCAGCATGAAAGGAAGGAGGGAGGACTGAAGGGCTGGAAATTAAATTTGGTTGCAGTGGCGTAGGGGATAGCTGTTCGATAGAGGTATGGGAGGGGGGAGATGTGGAGGATAGAGTGTGAAATATAAGCATGCGAGGCTGTTTCTCCAGGAAGGAAGAAGGGGGACAAGAGAAAAGGGCCCATAAATAAAATTCCAGCTACTCCTGCAATCCGGGTTTTGGGCATGATTAGTAAAGTTGCAGATGTCAGAAGGACTGCTGCCTCTAGTGGAGGGTACTGATAACAAGCAAATGGAAAACTGGGCTGATAGGCTGAAACACTCATGTAAGTAACAGTGACAGCACTATAAATACCAAGGGTGGGGGTGGGGGGTGGTGGGGAGCCGGCAGCAGCGTCAGCAGGGACAAACTGCACAAGATTTGAATTCGTCCATTGTGCCCAGTAATACCTGCTTGCCTTGCTCCTATGGCGATGTGGCTCAGGGAAGGGCCATGGCAGATCTGGCCCTCACGACCACTCAGGGGAGGGCTGTGGCAGATCTGGCCCACATGACCACTCGGGGAAGGGGGGAGCTTCGGAGAAGGAGACAGAAGGAAGTATTAAAGTAAGGTAGGATTCAGGGAGGGGCTGAGCAGACAATGGGGGCAGGGTTTCTAATGTGCAAACAGGGATTTAAAATGGCTTCGGGGCTATGGTCTCCTCTGTAACACAGAATTAAGTCTTAAATAAAACAAGCTGGTTTACATAGAATCAGGAGCAGGGTGTGGAGACAGAGACCCATTTTAGCAAATTTGGCACAAGCACCAGCAAGGGAAATTATGCTCCTCTTTAGCACAGAAAGAAGTAAACAGGCTGCTTTACATAGAAACCGGAGCAGGGTGTGGAGGCAGAGTCCCGTTTCAGGAAATTGAGCACAAAAACCAGCAATTACATTTACAGCAAACATCTAGGTGAAAACACAGTGCTAGGTAGACTGCTAGTTTGATTTTAAAACCTAAACAGAATTGTGCAGCCGACTAAAATTAGGCAGATACCAGACTCAGAAATCCTGTTTGGAAATTGGCGTCAAGCTGCACAAGATTGGAATTTGCACGTTGCGCCCAGTAATACCTGCTTGCCTTGCTCCTATGATGATGCAGCTTGGGGGAGGGCCGTGGCAGATCTGGCCCTCATGACCACTCGGGGGGAGCTGCTTGCCTTGCTCCTATGGCGATGCGGCTAGGGGGAGGGCCATGGCAGATCTGGCCCTCATGACCACTCGGGGGGAGCTGCTTGCCTTGCTCCTATGGCGATGCGGCTCGGGGGAGGGCCATGGCAGATCTGGCCCTCATGACCACTCGGGGGGAGCTGCTTGCCTTGCCCCTATGGCAATGTGGCTCAGGGAAGGGCCGTGGATATTTGCCTACCTGTACAGTGCCCAGAGACTCCGGGATTGGGCGCTTAACAAATAAAATTTTTCTTACTTATTTACTGACTATTTTTAATCCATTGTATTCTGAGGCTAGAGGTGGGTTAGAGAAGAAATTTGCAAAAAAGATGATGCTGCCTTCTGGCATACTGCAGGGGATGACAACAGTTTTAGAGAGACAGAGAGAGAGAGTGTGTGTGTGTGTGTGTGTGTGTGTCTGCGTCTGAACAATGAAGGGATGGAAGGCAATGACTTAATGGGGTTTGGGAGAGGAGAGCCAAGGTCATTACCCTTGTTTCCTGTGAAGGGCTGGGAGTTTTGTTTCAAGTTTTAGTTTGCTTTGCTATTTAACCTGGCAATCTCAAACCATTTCAGGCCATGGTGCATTGCACTCAGTTCCCAAGGTTGAACTTTGAGAGGTTTGCCCAGCTGTACGTGGGAAACATTTCTTCACTACTTTCTTTTGTCCAATATTGTTGTATTTTCATGGGCTTTGTTTTATTCTTACATAAAATAAATTATTATGCCAAGAAAATAACAGAATCACTAGTCCAAAAGAGTATATTCATATCCAGTCTTATCACTATGCAAATCCCCTCATAACCTCTCTGTATTCCCATATCCAGGCAAAGGTTAATTTGCATACATCATTATATTATTTATCATTTACCTCGACCAAAGAAATTATTAGTCCGAATACGGTGTTTGCTATGTGTTTTTTATTTCCCTTTTCATGATTGTCAGTTGCTGATGAGACCTGCTTGGTGAAGAAAAAAATAGAGAGGAAGGATATTGTTTTCTGACTAGCTCCTCTGTATTTTCTCTGTTGCTTCAATCTCTCTAACAAGAATCAGGCTTCAAGGTCAAGAACCTTATTCTCATTTGCCTCTTAGGGAAACAGTCTGTAAATATGTTTTGCTTTTAGCATTACATCTAGAACATTAAGCAAAATATAAAATCCACTCTGAATTATAAGTTTTGTTCCATACTTTTTTTCTTTTTACGACAGAATGAATCTAAATGATCATAAAACCTAGACTTCCACTAGCTAAGGCTGGAGAGCTGCTCTTTTAATATAGTGATAGAGTTTTGGGCTTTGATACTTGTTCAGTGGCTCAGCAGGTTGCACATTCACCTCCTGAGACAGAAGTTCAGAAAGGTTATGAGTTCTAGCCCCATGCCGGGAAGCTGGGGTTCATCCCAATACTGACACTTTAGTGCAGCATGAGGAGATGCTGCACTCTTGAAATGTCATTTTTCAGATGAGATGTTAAACTGAGGTCCTGTCTGCCTGTTCTGAAGGTTATTCCGGTGGGTGTTAAAGACCCCATGACACTTTCTGAAAAAGGGTAGTGGAATTTCTTCAGTGTCCTGGCCAAATTCCCCCCATTCACTAAAAATACCACCAATAGCTGAACGTGATTCAGTTTGCCAGTTTGCATCGGAATCTCTACCCTGCCCCTAGGCGCAAGGTTGAATATAGGCAGAATTGCTTAATCCTCCTTTACAGGTTAACAAAAATAAATAATAAATACTTTGTAGTCATGCTTAGGCAGGTCTCAAATATAGTAATGGGTAAGGAAGTGTATAATTTGAAATACATTTCTTGAGTAATTCAGTGACACTCCTACAGATGGCAGGGGTGAGTATTAGCTTGTTGGGCCCCGATATTTAATATACTTTACATTGGCTCCATATTACAATGTCTATGGCAACAATTTACTGTGTAATTAAGATTTGGTATGGGTTATTTATTACAGAAAGTGTGCCCCCAATGTTCCTCACCAGGACACCTTTGCAAATGGGTGTCTTATCTCTGTTTGGTTTCCCTGATAATAACTTTAGAAATAAACTCCTTAAACATCAGAAGCCCTGAGATAATCAAACACTATCACCCAATGGGTGTTCCTCTGGAACAGGATGTGTTGCATATACGGCACATTGCATATAGTAATATATTTAAAGTCTCAGCAGCAGTTCTAAAATGATTGTAGTTGATTAGTACAGGTGAATAAGCTAGCCCGGTGTTTGACAAACACTGCTCCTCGAAATCCTGAAATGGGGTCAGAAAGACTTTTTTAATTAACTGTAAGCTTGGCCTGGGGTGGTTAGGGGGGTATTTATTAACTATTTATTTATTAAATAGATGGTGGGGGGCATGATTGAAACTTTTAAATATGTGAAGGGATCATTAAGGTGAAGGAGGGGAGCTTGTTCAGAAGGAAGGAGGGGGCTAAAATTAGAGGGCATAGCCTAAGATTGGAAGGTGGAATGTGAGGGTGTGATTCTTTATGGAGAGAGTGGTGGAGGTCTGGAATAAACTACTGGAGGAGGTGGTGGAGGCCAAAATGGTGGTGGGATTTAAGAGGGCATGGGTCAGACAAATGGGTTGGAAAGTGAGAGAAAGGAGAGGGGACCCGTAAGAATGGAGAGGAGTAGGGAAAGGGGAAAAGGGCAAACTTGATGGGCCACTGAGATCCTTTCTGTCATCAGATTTCTCTGATTCTATGGCTTCTGGCTTAGTGTCACGAGCCAGCATTTATTTTAAACTGTGTGTGTGCTTGCGTGCATATGTGTGTGTGTGTGTGTGTGTGTGTGTGTGTGTGTGTGTATGTGTTAAGGTATGAATGTATCTGTGGGCATGGTTTTACATCTGCTAAATTGTACCAAAGTCTCACTGTGCCTTTGTGTGTGATTGTGTCTCTGTGTATACGTATGTATGTATATGATTATCTGCCTCTTTAGTTGCATGTGTTTGTATCATTACCTGTCTGTTAGCATGCTTGTGTGTGTATATATGAGTATGAGGGTGTCTGTGTGTACACTCCACCCCAACAGGAAAAATTCACAATTAGACATCCAGCTCTTAATGGCACTAGCCAACTATTTTTACACTGATTTGTGCATTGACATTTAATTTGCCCCAACCCCTCAATAAATGTTACATTTTGCAGCTCATGGTAAGCATACGCTTGGCATGTCCATCAGTTTTCCAAGCAAAGCCAATACGGACAATGCTGTGGTTTGAAAGAGACTAACATGCAGAGTCACAGGGCTGGCCAGTCAACAACAACGTGATACTAATGCTGGTACTGTAATTAACATGACAGGGAATTCAGCCATTACTATCCCACAACACCAGTGACACTGCAACGAAAACAATACTGACTCGACCGAATCAGCTATTATTGTAATGTGACCGTTCTAGCACGATTCACAGGTGTGCCAATCATAGCAGAATGTACTCGACAATCATTTGAGTTTGGTATTGTTAACATGGGGTTACCACACATCAGGCTGTGCAGTGCAGGGGGATAATACATGATCCAGTGCTTGAATGCACATTCCTGGTGCTGAAGCATAAGGTGTTAGCCAAGTACCTTTGCACTACAGTTGTGCAGAATGTGGGATTCTGCCAGTGGAATTCATGTAGAAAAGCAATTCTGCTACTGAAATGTTTTTAGGAATTTCATTTGTAATGCTACAGAATTTCAAAAAAACATTTCTATGCACACTGTGGATTAGTATTCTGTGGATCACATAATCCACATTCCGTGGTTGGCAGAAAATGAATCCCCTGTTTTCATAAACTGCTGAACACAATTCCACAGTTAATAATGCATTTTCAGAATTCTGTGGAATTTCCAAAATTCTGCAGAACTCTGATGAAAGTGGAATTTGAAAATTTGGCAGAGCTCTGCTTTGTACCCTGGAGTGTATGCAGTCAGTCCCTGGGAGTGACTTTACCTCTCTGTTGTGCACAGCCTGCAAGTGAGTTAACCCCATTGTAAAATGTTTTTTGTAATAAAAATAAAGTGTTTATGGCCAGCCAATTGGCACAGCTGTAGCACTGCTACTCGTGATGCCAGTGATCTGGTTTTGGAAGTGAGCCCAAATCTTCAGGAGGTAGCCAGAGGGAAGAGGATCGAGCATCCCAGAGGACGCTGTCCTCCGGGGAAGGAAGGATGTCAGCTCCAGTGCATGATTGCCACCTGCATCACTACAGGTGGCAGTGCACTTAGGAGCAGCTCGATGGGCAGGGAGATGCCAGCCTAGGACGTGCACCACACTTGCATGGATGCTTGCATCACTCTCCAGATTAGCATCTCAAGGGTAAGGGAGAAAACTGAAGGAAAGAGGTAAGCTCGAGGTAGAGCCCTTACAGAAATACAAGTGTGCAGCATGTGTGCAGCAAGCATGCTGCATGCTTATTAAGTATGTGGCACGCATGCTGCACACTTGTATTTCTGTAAGAGGGTGATGGATTGATTCCTGGCAGGCCCTGTATCAGTAATGTGGCAGCTTACCCGGAACTGGATCCTGTGAAGAAGCAGCAGCTGGGGGTCTGACAACACCCTGCCATGGGGGGAAAGCTGTGGGGGCCAACAGAAGAATGTGGTATGTCCATGAGATGCCAGGAGATGGGGATGAGGGGGCAGTCCAGATGGGAGCACAGGCCTACCAGAAGAACACCAGGAAAAAAAAGTGTTTCACTTGAAATGGCAGAACACCTTGTATAGAAAAAATTGGTTTAGAGGAAGAGATTCTGGTAGGCAGCATTTCAGGGGAGGACTCAAGCATTCATCAATGAACTGCAGCATTTCCCAGCTCTGCTTACAATCAGGGATTACAGTGACAACAGTGTTTTCGTGCTCTGCCCTTCGTGACAGGTGTTACAGTGTTTACAGTTCTGGGTTAGATGTAACACTTGCAACATTTTCCAACTGTTTTTTTTCCTTTTGTTTGCTCTGGGGTAGTATGAGAGTTGAATGCTAGATCTCAGTCCGGTGCTGTAGTATTACTCTGTTGTAGCAATGTTGTCATATTCCCATTTTGTTGTATCTGCATTTTCATGTTTCGTTGAAATGGTGGTTTGTTTAGTTGCTGTAGCCTCAGCTGTTTTTGGATTTTGGTGGCCTGAATGTCTGCATTTGTGTCTGCGGTAAAAGTACTTCATGTGTATGACTGTGGTTTCAATACTCATTAATAACACACACTATTACATGTTTCAGTTAGAAGCATAACTGTAATTTTCTTGATTTACACATTTTTATGTTTGTTTTTAGAACAAATTAAAAAAGCAGGGCATGCCTATGCTCAGATGCCACAAAGAGAGAGAGAGAGAGTGAGAGAGAGAGAGAGAGAGAGAGAGAGAGAGATCCTTCTTTCAATTAGAGCACAGTGGTATAACTCCAATCTAACTGCATAATCATACTGCAATTGGGTAACCAAAAACCAATATCAGAACTATTTCTCTCTTTAAACACAAACTGTGTAAATAGACATAAGAAACACTTAAACATTCATATATTCTTCAGTGTGGGGATGTAAACAAAATTGCTACCCAGTAATAGTGTACTGAAAAATTAAGAGAGAAAAGACAGTGTCATCATCAAAATGCTGTGTATCCTTTGTTAATACAGCTTCTGGTATACTTTTATTCAATGTGTATTGGGACAGAAATGTAATGGTGGATTTTTTCTGCTGATCCACCCTCTTTTCCCTCTGGTCTACTCTCTTGACTACAGTGTATTATCTGAACCACTGAAATGACAGCAAAAAGCAACAAAAGGATAAAATGTTTATTACTAATTTTGTGCAAAAGATGTTGATGATCTTTACAACCCATCACCACTCCCTATCCCGGCCATCCCCGCCACCCCCAAATCCACAAAATGTTCTTCCTCCTTCTTGACCTGACCGATGTTTTTGAGGAGAAGTAGTCAAAAGTCCAGGCTAGCACAGTCATCCTTGCTCCTGAACCCACTACATGTCATTATCAGTTGAAGTACACACCACAATCAATCAGAAGGGAAGGGGAGAATCTGCATCATTGAATTATGTGGGGTAGACTTATTTGCATGGCTAGCCTATCTCCCACTTCAGGACAGAACTAATGTAACCAGAGTCCTCAGGGTGGTGTTCTCTTTCAGTGAGTAGGTTGGCCAGGGTTCTTTAACTAACCTTCAGACCGTAAGGGCTGAATAACACGTTACTATTGGCCTTCTAAGGGTTTACCATGTTGTATCTCACTCTCATTCACTCATCAGTGTCAGGCCATATGATGATAAAGGTTTGAACCGACAGTAAAAATTATATTTGACTATTATACCTGGCACTTCCAGATGCACCACTAGGCACTACTTGGCTCTCTTCCACGTCCAGTGCTATGACATTTGGTGTTCTCATGGTAACACCATGCCATTTATTGGCCCTTCTCTAATACCACCAGTATTTGCTTTAAACATTATGCACAAATTCATGACCCATTACCAATGCCATTTCTAGTCATTCAGTCATGCATTCATTCATGTTTCATAACGAGGTTGAACCAACTGGATGAACAAACCCATTTACTTGGGAGACTTAGGACTCGGAGACATTTTACTTATGAGAGTATGGTTACAGAGGACAACACAAACAATGGCAAATCATCATTAATAGCATTTACTGTATATGTGAACAGTGATTTTCTTTTACTCTTTCACACAATGTAAATAAATTCGTGATGAACGTCATCTCACTTTGCTACAGCCATGCTTCATCCCCATTCTTCCCTGTCACTCAGTTCATGTTCGTGCTGTAAATTCATTTTACTTTCTGTGAACCCATTTGTGTTCCTTAACTAAGACCCTGTTGCACTGTCATCTACTCACAGTCACCAGGAAATGTGTCCCTTAGCTAAGGCCTGGTGGTGTCCATCCTGACTCTGCGTCTCAACGTTCGTGGCCTGACGACTGGTGTTCCTTCTGAGCTGCTATGCTGGTGGCTCATACTCTAAAATGGTCTGCACCCTCTACTCTCCTCATCAGCCACTCAGCGGTGGTGGCTTAGGTCTACATTTTCTAGTCCTCTGAAGGACTTCCCAGGTAATGGCCTTTGCAACAACTCTAGGCTGGATTTGCTGCTCTGACAAGAAACTGCAGCTCCTGGACTGAGGGCCCCTGCTCTGTCTTCAGATTCTGTGTCTTTTCCCTCACTCTTTTCTGCCAAGAATGCTCACTGTTTATTTTTCTTCGGTCTCCTTCACCACAAGCATACTCCCAAAATAGGGTGTGGGGGCTGGACTGTATCATAGCCCATGAAGCAGGGGGTCTACACTAACAAGATTCCAAACAATTTAGTTTGTTGTCAGGTGAGATATAGAGTGCAGCACTACACACATCTGCCAGCTAAGAGAAACAGTAAGTTATCTGACATTTGTTCAACAACCATCACCAGTACAATGCTGAGTAGAGGTTGTTTTAGGTTTAATGACTAAAGCGGCTTTATTAAATGCACACTGTATACCATAACGATGATAAACTATTTACAGCACTAGGAAGTGAATACCAAAAATATTGCATTGCCAAGCCTTAAACAAAAACCTAGAGGTGAATCATTTACTTCGTTTGTCTAAAAAATTAACAAATGAAATAAGACTATTGTTTCAAGAAGTTGCAATTGTACATTCTGATACACTGGACTATTTATTTGTGCATCAGCACGTGTGATACACATAGGACCAAATTTTGGCAGTGGAGTCCCAAATTAGCATGTATAAAGCTAGTGGTGCTAAACATAGCAGGGAGAAAATGTCCTTAACTGTTAAAAGTAACCAGTTATTCATTTTATTTCTGAAGTATTTTTTTTTCCTTTTTCCATGTGTTCATTAGAAGGCTTTCTGCCTGATAGTATTAGGTGTGAGGTAAAGATCTGTACTTTCCTTGGAGACTGACATATTTTGTTCCATTCCTCTTCATACCCCACCAGCGTTGTGACCTCGCTTATTGTGACATCACATGCGACTGACTTTTCAGCAGGTAATTGGCTCTTCTCTGTTAGTTGTGATGTCACAGACAGGGAGCTGGTCATAGCGCAGATGATATATGAGGAGAAATTGAAGTACCAATGTTAGCCACTAGGTAGAGCACTGCTCCACTCATCACACTGAGTACTGTCAGATAGAAACTCTTTTAATTAGCAAAAGGAAATGAAAACAATTCATACAGAAGAAGTAATAGGTCACTACTTTTAAAAGTTATGTGCTACTTTCAGGCTGTACACTGGGGCCCCATATTCAGAGCCCGGTGGAATTGCAGCACAGCCCTTTGCAGTGCACTTGCAATAGTGCACGGCCAGCTCCAAGTGATAGTCAGCCAGTTAGCAGTTGCTGACAATCAATCAATCAATCAATCTTTATTTATCCAGGCAAAACACTGTTAAGACAGCTCATTTACAAGGTGGACCTGGGACAGGTAAAGGTATATAATATAAAAAGTTAGATGAACATATAATATAAGGCACAATAAATACAATCTCGCAATTAGGTTATAGTTTGTACATCATGTGCAAAAAGAAGAAGAAAGACACGTTTATTCATTGACTACGTAAAAAAAAAAGGAAAAAAACAGCAGGATGCATCAGTCATTTAATACAAAATTTCGCCCTGTAACCACATTATCCAGGTAGTAGAAGTCATAAGATTAATTTATTTTTTATTTATTTATTAAATTATCAGATTGCAAATACCTTTGAGCAGAAACTGCTCATTTACAAAGGTTCCACGTCAAAGGATGAGGGTCAACATACATACATACAGAGGTAGTAAAAGAATGCACAATAAACAACCAAAACAACTAAAAGAAAAAATAAAGATACTCAGTTATAATATACTTTGAGATAATATTCATATAACAAGCAGCTTGAGTAGGCATCTGGCTGCGGTAGCAATAAGAGATAGAGGGCACCATAGGCAGTTAGTATTGCAGGCATGCGACCGGGAGAGGAAGTTGGCAGGCTAATGGGCCACTGTCCGATGGTGGTGGAAAATGTCTTGTACCAGTGGAGATGCGAAGCAGGAAAGGAGTCACAAGGAAGGCCCGGTGCCAGAGGGAATGAGACTGGGAAAGGGCGGGCTGTGAGACATGAGTGAGCTGGGAGGTGTTTAGAGAGATCTCTGTTCAGAGAAGCAGTCACATTGAGTGGTAGAGGTGAGGTAAAGTTTGAGATTCCTTTTTGAAGGGTCCAAGTGTAGTAGAGGAAAGTGCTTCTTTATTGAGGGAATTGAACCACTGAGCAGCTCTATAGATAAAGGATTGCTGACCCATGGAGGTACGACATCTAGGAACCTGAAAGGTTAGAGATTGGGCACCACATGTTTGTTGAGTGCCACTGTAGGTAGTAAGGAGTGAGCTAACACCAGGTGGCATGAGACCACCTGGTGTTAAAACGGTTAAGCTAGTGAGGGCAGTTGCATAGTTCTTTAAAGGTCTTAGCAAAGAGAGTTTTGAAGAAGGGTACTTTCACTGGGAGGACAATTTTTTAAGGTTGTTTGCATATTGTTCCAAAGGACAGGGAGAAAGTGACTTATGGCCACTTTGCCAAAGCGAATATTTTCCTTAGGAATAACAAGAGAGGAATACAAAAGGCTTCTTAGAAGGTAACTCCCTGGTTGACAGAGAGGTAGACAGTCAGAGATGTATTTAAGAAGCTTATCTGTTAATGCTCTAAGTGTCCAAAGGATAGTGTTTTTATGCTGTCTGTAACTAAGTGAGTTCCAGCCAAGCATACAGCAAAGGGTGCAGTGATGAGTGGAGTATGGTGCATTTGTGATAAATCTAATTACCTGATGATAGAGGGTGTCAAGTTTCCCTAAGGCCACACTAGTCCCATGACCATACAGGATATCAGCATAGTCTAGGAGCAGTAAGAACGTAGTTTGTACTAGATGTATTTTTGCCTCCTGAGTTAGTAGATGCTTTATGCGAAAGAAGATACCAAGTCTTTGTCTTAGTCTTTTGGTTAGGTTTTCAATGTGAATTGAGAATGAAAGCCTGTCATCAACCCAAACCCCCCAAGTACTTGAAGACTGATACAAACTCTAGGGATTCACCAAGCAACGACAGGATGACAGGGAAGGTAAAGGGACCCTTTGTAGTATATATACATGGACTTGGAGCAAACAGCATAGCTTTGTTTTTTTAGTATTTAAGAGCAACTTCAGATGTAGTAGGTTTTCCAGAAGATGGTTAAATTCAAGTTGGAGGTCTTTTCGGGGCCTGGTCTGGAGAAGGTCTGGCTAAGTATATCACAGTGTCATCCGCAAACAGATGAATACTAGCATCTGAGGTTCCATCATTTAAGTTGTTGATATAGACAGCAAACAACAAGGGTCCTAGTATGGATCCTTGGGGCACTCCTCTTTGCACAGTTTTCAGTGTAGAAAGATTACCACCCGCTTTGACTTTTTGATGACGTCCAGTGAGATAGCTCGTAAACCACTTGATTGACAGTGGGTCTGATAGAACAATACGCAAAGTGGTAATAAGAAGGTCATGGTCCACCGTATCGAAAGCTTTACTCAGATCAGGAAATAAGCTGCATGCATATTTTTTAATATTTAAGGCCATCTGCCAATCATTTGTGACTTTGGCAAGCTCAGAGATTGTGCTATGGTTAGGCCTAAAACCAGATTGGACCTCATTGAGAAGATTGTACATATCAAGGTGTCGCCTTAGCTGTAAATTCACTACTTTCTCCAGTACTTTTGACAAAATAGGGAGTAACAAAATGGGGCAATAATTGTTTAAGTCACAAGCGTCACCAGACTTAAAGAGTGCAATCATCTGCACTGCCTTCCATACTGTTGGAATGGAACCCTGCATGAAGGACAAGTTAAAGAGATGAGCTATCAGAGTGGCTAGAGCATAATATCTTAACTTTAGGTAATACAGCTCTATTTGGTCTGCACCAGCACTTTTTCTAGTATCTAGAGCCAGGAGAAGGTCCTCAGTTTGCTTTAAAGTGATGGGTTGGAAGGTGAAGGTTGCCTTTTGTGTTAATAGACAATGGTTAAGCCAATCCGGTTTTGGAACACCTAGCTGAGACTGGAGCGAGCTGGCCGGTGAGGCTTCAAAGGTTAGTCCTGCTGTAGCAAAATGGTTGTTTAGAAGTTCGAGAATAGATTGTTTGTCGGTAAAGGAATCACCACCCATAGTGATTTCAGGGGAAGAGAGGGAGCAGAGGAGTAACCTTCGATGTCCTTTAGAGTTTTCCAAAATGTTTTGGCATCATTAGAGGCATTATCAATTTCTGCTTGGAAGTACTTTGCTTTCTCAGTTCTGGTGAGCTTAGTGTATCAATTCCTAGCTGCCCTGAAGGCTGACCAATCAGCTGGGAGTTTAGTTTTCCTTGCTTTTTTCCACAAGGAGTCTCTATGCAGTAACGCGGCTTTCAATCCACCAGTAAACCATGGACATGTTTTCCTTTTGGTTCTGATTTTAACTAGAGGAGCGTGTTTGTCTAGGGCCCTGAGCACTATTTTTTGAAATTCCTCATAGGTCACGTCCACAGTTTGGGCCAGATAGAAGTCCTGCCAGACAGCATGCTGGAGGTCTGAGCAGAAGGCTATCAGGTCAAAATTCCTACTGCATCTCTTAAGGATATACTTGGAGGATGACACTGCCTTGGGAATAGACCTCACATAGGCTATTGCACAATGATAACTAACATCGCTGAAGTATGCACTCGCATGAGTATATAGGTGCGGTTTATTGACTAATATTAAATTAAGCAAAGTACTTTTCTCCAAGTTTTTGATGTTAGGCCTTGTGGTTTCAGTTATGATTTGTGTAAAACCAAAGGTGTCGCATAACTCTTTTAGAGATTTAGATACCGCGGAAAGCCAGTCCAGATTCAGATCACTCAATAATATTACTTCAGTGGATAATACATCTAGGACATCACTTAGGTGGTTCAGTAATTTTAATCCTGCAGCAGGGGGCCTGTAACAGCCAATAATGTCCTTAGCGATTGTGTTGGTAAGCTACACTTTTAATGTAAGACATTTGAATTCCTTGGGCAGAGTAGTAGAGTTTGCTATGGAGGTGACATATTTGTCCTGGATGTATATTGCTACACCCCTGCCTCTCGAGATTCTGTCCATTCTGAACAAATTATACAAAGGAATGGTAATTTCATGATAGTCTCAGGCTTAAGTCAAGTTTCAGTGACCACTAGCAGGTCAGGGCAGGTGTGATTAATCCACGTTTGGATTGATTCAAATTTCCTAAGTAGGCTACAGGCATTGATATGGATTAGGCTCATTCCATTCAGTTGGCCAATTTGGGATGGGGATGCAATTGGAAGAATGGGTCCAGGGTTGAGCTCAACATTACCTGCACAAATGAGCAGTAATAAAATATTTTTTTTGATGGCTTCCCAGAGTAGCCTTGTTAAGTGACTTTTACCTCTTTTGTAACATCCTGGTTTCATTTGATGAGGGGATGTAGTTCTGACTGACCATGAGTTGGCATGAAGGTATAGGAGCACCCATGTAGAAAGTGAGAGCGGGTATATAAGGGTAAAAGATACCAGCCATTGTTTATTGAGCCTCATGTGTGGTAGCATCCCAGTGCTATTTGGGATATTTAATTTATCACCCTGCATAGCAAGGTATTTTCTAAGATTTGACAGGACCTCAGGACATAGAATTTGTTGCAAGCCTGTATCTGTAAATATGTCAGTACAGTATTTCTGTTGGAAGCCAAGGAAGCCAGTTGCACATGAGGTTAGGGACATTGCCACCTTGGTCTGGACACCAGTAGGGCAGCCTAGGAACTGGAGGGGCAGTATCCAATGAGGGCTAGGAGGTCCAGTAGGATAAGGATTTGGGATACCATATTTGTTGCTATATGCTTCCAGATCCCCCCCAAAAATATATATAAGATAGTATTATCATGTAGCGGGATTACTCAATTAATATGAATGACACCCTTCATCATAGTAGAAGGTGAATAAGGCTTAGTAGAATACAAGCACAGGAGGGAATAGAGAATGAACTCAGACAGATTTTCCACTTGATAGAAGGGGCTTAATAGAGCACAGAGTATCCGAGTAAGAATCCTTTCCAGAGGATTTTGCAAATTTAGGTCAGCGCTCAATAGCGCAGTTAAGGATTCATCAAAGCAAGGGTTTGGCAAGGCACAGAGACCTAACTGGCTATCTACTTAGAAGAGCTTAACCTATCCTGCCCTACCCTAAGGGAGCTTAGCCACATTATAACCCGAGAGATAAGATTGCTGATTGTGCAAGCAACTGTAACACAAGTTGTGATGTTACACTGGTTGAGCCAGTAGTGAGAGGCATAAGTGGAGCCAACATCTATTTAATAGAGGCCAGGGTCAGAGCAGGCGGTGTGGGACAAATAAACCCAGTAGTACAGCAAAGTAGAAAAGGCTACGATAAGGTACTGGTGCTTAAGGCAGTAGAAAATAGCAGCCAAGAAGCCACACCAATCAGCAGAGTCCTGGGACTGCAACCAGTCAATCAGGGGCACACAGGGACACAGCACCATTATTCAGACAATGGCCATGTAGCAGCATACCTGGGAGTGCAGTCCAAGGAGGACAGCGTGGGCGGGGGCTGGAACAGGCCCGCTGGTCCGCTAAGCTGGAAAGGGCTTCGGCGCTTTTCGGCGCCCAAGGTCGGGTGACCTGCTGGGAATAAGAGAAAGAGAAGGGGGTTAAATTGTTTTTAATCAGTGGGCGGGGGCAGGCAAAACAGCAGACAGAGTCTCAGAAGGGGGGAATTAGTTTGGAAAGAAAATCTAAGCAAGTGAAGAATTACTGTTAGAGTAGAAAGTGAAAAGAGAAATTTGCAGGACAAAGGAGTCAGTGGAATGTCTTACAGAATCGATCAGAACAAAGACAGAAAGGTGTAGGTCTATAGTATAGCAGTGCAATTTCAGTGGAAGATTCTAGGCAATACAGCTTTTAACAATTTAGTAACATAGTTTCATGCAATCAACTCTTCTTAGAGGAGCTGTACACAGTCAGATCTAAAACATACACAGTATTACATGAAATAAACCCAGTAGCACAGCAAAGTAGAAAAAGGCTACGATAAGGTACTGGTGCTTAAGGTAGTGGAAAATAGCAGCCAAGAAGCTGCACCAATCAGCAGAGTCCTGGGACAGCAACCAGCCAATCAGGGGCTCACAGGGACAGGGTGCCATTTTCAGACAACGGCTGTGTAGTGGGCATACCTGGGAGTGCAGTCTGAGGAGGAGAGCGCGGGGTGGCTGGAACGGGCCTGCTGGTCTGCTAAGCTCAAAGGGGCTCTGGCGCTTTTCGGCACCCAAGGTCGGGCGACCTGCTGGGAGTGCAGTCTGAGGAGGTGGCAGCTAGAACAGGCCCGATGGTCCACTAAGCTGGAAGGGGCTCCTGCACTAGTGGTGGTGCTGAGCACTAAGAGTAGTGCTAGCTGACTCAATATTGAGCCATTTCAGCACAGCGCTAAATGGATCTGCACTGCACTGACATGGACCAAGGCTGCATATGGCCCACAGGAGACAGCGCTGCAAAAAGGGATAGAGCCAGGTCTCCTGTGGGCCATATTCAGCATCTGCATGCAAATATGCTCACTGGGCATGCAAGGCACTAAAGGGTGATCTGCATGCCCAGTATGTGTTCACTTGCATGTGGTGTAACAGTTGCTTAGTGTCCATGTCATCACGAAGAGTGGTTCCGTCATGATCTAGCAGTCCCTCCACCCCTGATCATCCATCCTTCTAACAGTTGTTTTATCCTTGGTGGTTAAGTGATCCCCCACCCCCCAATCATGCATCCTTCTAATAATAGTTAGATCCCAGGTGGTTTATTGTTCCCCCTACCATTTTCCTACTCCTTTCCCAACCATCAAGAATGCCTGCCTTGCAGCCCCCCTCCTTCACCATGAGTAGAGATCACTACTATTCCAGTAGCTGGCACAACCCTCTTCTCACCTCTATGGCTGGCCATCATCTGATAGTCATGGAGCACAATCACGCTTGAGGTGAGGGGGTGTGGGGCAGGGTTCCTTGGTGGGTGGGTATAAGGGGGGTTGGCAAATAGTCAGGAGGAAGGGAGACCACTAAACCACCAGGAATAGAATTACTGTTAGCAGGATGGGCAATCGAGGTGGGGGACCACTAAATCACCAGAGACATCACTATTATATGAAGGATTAATGTTCAGAGGGTGGTGGTGAGGACACTGCTTGACACAGGGGCAAGCAGTTCCAGTACAGCTGCCCTGCTTTTGGGGGGGGCAGGGGTTTAGCACCCAGATAAGATGTGGTTTTCAGTGGTGGTAAACAGTGCCACACTGGGGGCTGTTTCCCACTGCCACAAATCTTTGAATATACTGTTACACCAGTATACATGAGGACCCCCCTCATTTGCATAAGCGAAGCAGGATGGATAGCGCCTTGGAACTGTTGGGTTTGGGCAGCACTCTGGGGGTCTCCAAATTTGGCCCCACCCAGAGTGTCGACACAAACTCAAGTTAGCATTGGCACTAACCATGTTTGTGCCACTGCAAACCTTTGAAAATGGGGGACTGGCTCTTTAATTTCAGAAGAATAATTTAAATGTGTCATTCTAAATTCCACAAATGTGTTCAAAAGAAACATGGAATGATGCTTACATAGAAACATAGAAACATAGAATTTGACGGCAGATAAGGACCGCTTGGCCCACCCAGTCTGCCCATTTCCCTACCTGATGGATAAGCTGCAGATCCTAGTTAACCAGCAGCCTACTTCTTCCTACCCCAACCCCCTAGAATTGCCTTATGACTGTCCCATGCATGCTTGAATTCCACCACTGTTTTTGACTCCATAACCTCCTCTGGAAGGCTGTTCCATACATCCACAACCCTCTCGTGAAAAAATACTTAAATTACCTCTGAGCCGCCCCTTCTATCTTCAAATTGTGCCCTTTGTTCTTGCACACCTTTTTTTGAAAGATGCTACCCTCTTGGACTTTTGTTGATTCCCTTGAGGTACTTGAAAGTTTCTATCATGTCCCCCTCTCCCTCCTTTCCTCGAGGCTATACATATTAAGCTCCTTAAGTCTCTCTTCATATGTCTTCCGGTGCAGACCCTGCACCATTTTAGTTGCCCTCCTCTGGACAGCTTCCATCCTGTCTATGTCTTTGCGGAGATTGGGTCTCCAGAACTGCATAGTACTCCAGATGTGGTCTCACCAGCTGTCTGTACAGAGGGATAATAACTTCTTGTTTTCTACTGGTGATGCCTCTTCCTATGCATCCCAGTATCCCCCAGCCCTCCTTGCTGCCCTCTCACATTGCTTTCCACCTTTAGGTCATCTGATATGACTACCCCAGGTCCCTTTCCATTTTGTTGTTGTTAGTACCTCACCCCCATTGTGTACTCTTCCCCTGGGTTTTTGTTTCCCAGGTGCATTACCTTGCACTTCTTAGCATTGAATCTAAGCTGCCATACATTTGACCATTCCTCTAACCTTGCCAAGTCCCTTCTCATCCTTTCCACCCCACCTGGTGCATCAACTCTGTTGCAGATCTTTGTGTCATCTGCAAAGAGACATACTTTTCCTTCCAGTCCCTCTGCAATGTCGCTTATAAAGACATTGAAGAGGACCAGTCCTAATACTGAACCCTGCGGTACCCCACTGCTAACCCTCCTTTTTTCAGAGTGTACTCCATTTGCTATTACTCTCTGTGTCCTATTCTCCAGCCAATTCTTTACCCAGGCTGTCATCTTGGGACCCACTCCCAGGCTGGCTAACTTGAATATTAATCTTTTGTGTGGGACTGTGTCAAATGCCTTGCTAAAGTCTAGGCAGGCCATGTCCACAGCCCCTCCCTGATCAACTACTTTGGTCACCCAGTCAAAGAAATCTATCAGATTTGTCTGGCATGACCTTCCGCTGTGAATCCATGCTGCCTTGGGTCCTGTGCCCTCTGGCCTCTAGATACGCAACAATTCTTTCCTTCCAAGTGATTCCATCATTTTCCCTACCACTGAGGTTAAACTAACAGGTCTGTAGTTTCCTGCTTCTGCCTTGCTCCCACTTTTGTGAAGGGAATCACATCTGCCCTCCTCCAGTCCTCAGGTACCACCCCATCCTCCCATGATTTGTTAAAGAGGTAGTCAGTGGTGTCACTAGTTCTACCCTTAGTTCTTTTAGAATTCTGGGATGAATCCCATCAGGCCCCATTGCTTTGTCCACCTTCAGTTTTAAGAGCTCTTTCAGAACTCTTTCTTCTGTAAATGGGCTGGTATCAACTTCTGTATCCAGAGTGTTTCTACTGTTTGTTTTAGGTACCTCCCCCTCTTCCTTTGTAAATACTGAGCAAAAATATTTGTTTAGTATCTCTGCCTTTTCACAGTCACCCTCTGCCCACCCTCCTTCCCTTTATTAAGCCTCACTATCCCTCCCTTGGTCTTCCTTTGCTACCTGATGTACCTATAAAAGGTTTTATCCCCCTTCTTAACTGAGTTGGCTATCTTTTCCTCGGTTTGGGCCTTTGCTGTTCTGACTGCCTTTCCAGCTTCCTTTTGCTTTAACTGATACAGTTCTCTGTCCTGTTCCTTCTGTGATTCCTTGTACTTCCTGAATGCTTTCTTTTCTCTTGAACCTTCACTGCCACTTCCTTTGAGAACCATAGTGGTTTCTTACCTGCTTGCTTTGTTTATTTGCTTTACACAAAGGCTTGTTACCTCTGTGATGGCAGTTTTTATTATTCCCCATTGTTCTTCCACCCCTCCTTCCTGCCCATTTGCTAGTGCATTCCTTAGGCACTCAGCCATTTTGGCAAAGTCAGCCCTCCTAAAATCCAGTACCTTTGTCTTTGTATGGCTTGACTCTATTGCTGTGTTTATTGTGAACCATACTGTTCGATGGTCACTAGTTCCCAGATGGCTACCCACTTCTACATCTGTGATCCTCTCTTCATCTCCATTTGAGAGAACCAGGTCTAAGATTGCTCCCTCTTGAGTGGGCTCCAATACTAGTTGTCTAAGGCATGCCCCCTGTAGGGCATCTAGAATAACCCCACTCTTAGAAGTGGCTGCTGCAACTGCACTCCAGTTAACATCTGGCATATTCAGATCACCCATCAGCAATATCTCCCCTTTATCTGCCATTCTAAGTATACTTTCTATCATTTCCTTGTCCATTTCCTCCCCCTGAGAGGGGGGTCTGTATACAACCCCTGTGCAGATTGTGGTGCCATTGCCTGCCTCCAAATTGACCCACAGTGCTTCTTCTCCTCCCTGTTTACCCTTTTGTTCTGTTGCTTTGATTTCTTCTCTTATGTAGAGAGCTACTCCTCCTCCTCTTTTACCCTCCCTGTCCTTCCTGTAGATAGTGTATCCTGGTATCCTGGCTTACACTGTATGACTCATGTTCTGCCTTTTGTATTAATGTAGATAAGTAACATGGTAAGGAGAGCAGTATTCTGCTACCAGGTTACACTGTACCCAGACTACTGACCAATAGCCTAGATTTTCGACTGTACATACAACTGCTGAATATATAAAAATATAAAAATGTTGTCTTGCTCTAACATGCATCTTTTATTACCAGCAAGAACTGCTTTATGTGCATATTTTAGATATAGGCAATTCTACTAATATTCCAGGCAATTTTATTTATTGATTGATTTATGTTAACTGGGTTAACTGAAACTGAAAGTCCCCTTTTCAGGAATTCATTAAAAAAGTGACTCACCAACATAGCAATTCTGAGCTGAAAACTGACCAGTTTATATAATGCAAATGCAATTACTGACAATCTAGCATTGTTGCAGCTATATGATACTCATTTTAACACCTACAGCACTAGCTGATAAAGCGATTGAAGGTGTAATTCTCTTATGGCACTTTTAAATTCAGAAAAATAATCTGTAAAAACTTTCCTTTATACCTTTAGACTGGTTCCACAAATGCATTCCCAATTATTCTGAATTATATATCCAGTTGACATAATGGTTGCATCATAGTAAAGTGCATGTCTTTCTTTTAAAAAGGAACCACCGACTCCAAAGTGTTGAGCCATAAGGCACATGCTTGGCATGCTGGCAGCCTGGGTTTGCACCCTGTGCCTGGGATGACAGGAGTAGAGACTGGAAAGGAGGGTTAAGAGTGTCTGCATGGATGATCTCCTCCCTGGGAAGGAGGGTTTGGCCTGCACCACTCTTTGAGAGGCTCCTGGTGGTCAGCAGGTAGAAGTGCACTTGAGAGCATGGGTGACTACGCACCACTGTACGTCCTTCCCAGGATGCCGTGAGTGTGCAGCCATCATGTGGGAGGGGGAGAGATGGAGGGAGAAAAGGGAAAATAGCCCATCTTGGGGTGCCAGATGATGGTCCCCCATGGCATCCCCTACACCACCATGTGCCCAGTGCACCATCCTTACCCGCCCCACAAGACCATCACTGCCAGTGTCAAAAGGTGCTTCTCTCCTGGTGGCAGCAAGGGGCCCCCTAGCAAGGATAAACTGGACCACTGTGGGTGTCAGCAAAGCTTGGGGAGTCTGGAGGTGAGTGATGGCAGTAGCGTTGAGGATGGTCAGTTGAGGGGCCAAGCTTGGGGAGCCCAAAGGAGTGGTGCTCCAGGGCAGGGTGTAGCAAAAAATAAAAATAAAAAGGAACCAAGATGCCTTTGATATGTAGATTTTAGGAACCCAATCTTTATCTTTAATAAAATGTATTTTGTAAAATTATTTCTGGTACATTTCCTAATACATTTTCATAGCATATTATAAATTCATAATAGCATGCATTTTGCATATAAAAAAGTAAATAATACCACATCTATTTTGTTACATTGATTTTTAAGTGCTTAAGGTATCTTTTGTTGACAGAGTGGTATGTGAATACACTCTTTATACAAACAGTTATTCTAACGGAATGCATTTATGGATTTTAAATGGAAGAAAAATGCATTTTGTCAACAGAAGTATGATCCATTAGTAAGTGCATTCTGTTGGGGGAAACTAGAATTTTGACATTTCAACCTTATTTTTCTCTGTCAATCATTTCATACCTTTGTAAATAAATCATCACAAAACTTAATGGCATGGCCCAAAGTCTATAGCAGCTAACTAAAAATTCAAACTCATTATTTTCAGCTCCACAGTCATAGGAGTTAACTCCATATTGTTCATCGTGGACACCATGTACATAATAAGGACTCTTGCATCTGCAGCCTGTTCTCTTTGTTACAAATGGTGGTATAATCTGCAAAGTCTATCCTCTGATCATTTGGTCTGGCTGTATAGTCTAGAGGGTATGGCAGTCAGCTGTGAGCTAGCAGACTTGGGTTACATTTCCACAACCTCCACTTAAATGCTGTGTGACCCTGAGCAAGTCATTTAACTTTCCCAGTACTGGATTGCTCCTCAATCAGCTTTGTGCCCAATGGGCCTTACCTGGTGCAGTAACCAAAGAATAAAAAAAAAAATTAAAAACAATCATGATTAAGAATACTAAAGTGCCCAAATTTGACCCCCTGTGGAACTTCATCCCTTACCCTCAGCTGTTCAGATTTACTCAAACCAATTGCACCCCTCTGGTGTTTCTGGAATTATGGACCAAACATTGTATGACCAATGACCATCATGACTGAAATTCTAATAATGTAAGATCCCTCAACTTTTCCCAAGACAATGTTATGGCTGAATAGGTAAAGCAAACCTTCCTATAGTCAAGTAACACTGATTGGAAAGGCATAGCCTTCTGTTGCCGGGAAGGTAAGCACAAATGAAATCAATACATGTGCAGCAGCAAAACCTTTCAGGAAACCAAACTGGTTAGGAAACAATAATGACTAGAATGTACAGTATCGCCAAATAAAACTATGACAGTTTGACTCATGGTTGTGGATATGAAGAATGTTTGCTTGTCATTTTCAACTGAAAGGGCTTTAAAAGTCTTAGCTATTTGGGATAACATAAGTGGTAGTAAGGAGGAGGCTGGCAATTATAGGCCAGTCAGCTTGACATTGGTGGTGGGAAAGTTAATGGAATCACTGCTGAAGGAAATGATTGTGGAATATCTTGAATCCAGTGGGTTACAAGACCCGAGGCAGCATGGTTACTTTCACAGAGTGGAGGTCATGTCAAATGAATCTGATAGATTTCTTTGACTGGGTGACCAAGGAACTAGATCAGGGTGGAGTGAAAGACATGGCCCACCTAGATTTCAGTAAGACTTGTAACACCTTTCCACATAGGAGGCTAGTAAGTAAGTTGGGTAGCTTAGGAGTGGGCCCAACAGAGGCTGTTCACTCTGAGGAACGGAGGGTGACCAGCAGGGTGCCTCAGGGTTCAGTGCTGGGACCAGTCCTCTTTAATGTCTTTATATGTGACATTGAAAAGGAGCTGGAAGGGAAGGTTGGCCTCTTTGTGGATGACATCAAAATCTACACTAGGGTGGACACTCCACAGGGTGAAAAGGATGAGCAGAGATCTGAGAAATCTGGAGGAGTGGTCAAAGGTATGGCAGCTGAGTTTCAATATGAAAAAGTGTAAAATAATACACTTAGGGCACAGAAACCCAGGGACAGAATACAAAATGGTTGGATTGGTACTGATGACCACCGAGCAGGAAAGAGACCTGGGGGTAATCATATTAGATTATCTAAAGGTGGCCAGGCAATGTGACAGGCAGTCGGGAGAGCAAGTGGGATACTGGGGTGCATAGGGAGGGGTATTGCCAGCAGAGAGAGGGAGGTGGTGTTGCCTCTGTATAGATTGCTGGTAAGACCCTACCTAGAGTACTGTGTCCAGTTCTGGAGATCACATCTCCAGAAGGACATAGAGTAGAGGCGATAAAAAGGAGGGCAACTAAAATGGTGCAGGGTCTGCATCAATAGCTCTATGAGAGACTTAAGGACCTCAATATGTACACCCTGAAACAGAGGAAGGAGAAGGGAGAAGGGGGATATGATAGAGACTTTTAAATATCTCATGGGGGTAAACAAGGTACAGGAGGGAAGTATTTTTTCAGAAAAAAAGGTGCTCAAGAACAAGGGAACATGCTATGAAGCTAGAAGGGGTAGATTCAGGAGAGATGTGAGGAAGTATCTCTTCATAGAAAAAGTGGTGGATTCCTGGACCAGCCTTCCAGTGGAGGTGTCGGGGGGTGAAAACAGTGGTAGGGTTCATGAATGCTTGGGTTATGCACAAGGGAATCATAGTGGAAAGGAAGGGTGGGGACGGAGTAAAAGATGTAGATCAGGCACAGTCTGCAGTAATAGTGTAGGTAGGGAGAAACGGGAAGGCTGGATGGGCCAGGCAGTCCTTGTATGTTTCTATGTTTCTATGCTAAGCATCACTCAAATCTGCTGGTATACTACCATATTCTTTTATTGTATGTGCAGTTACTTAGAAACAAAGATGACTGAAGACAAAACAAGACTATGAGCTCATTCAGTCTGCCCTGATGTCCTACATTATAATTATTCTGCTCTTCCAGAGCTCTTCTTGCACCCTGCATCTCTCGTGTTCCTTATAACCAGCTTAAAGGTGTCCTATTGTGATTTAAGCCCTGATATATAGTAGTCTCAGCATTGATCACACTGCTGAGTAGATTGTTCAAACTGTCCACCACTCACTTCATGAAACAAGCATTTGTCAATGCCGAACATTCACTTGCAGGTATTTGCAGTGGTGTTTGGTAGTGGTACTGGCTTCAGAGGAGCAAGGAGGCAGCAGTGAGAGTGGTGGATGCTACGTGCTAGAAGCTGCATTGTAAATGCAGGAAGGAGCTGCTAGTCAGAAAAGCTGCTCCCACTGGCCTTAGTGGAACAGGGAGAGAGAGAGAGTGCACTGGGTGGCAGGAGCCGCCAATAAGTAGACCCGCACCACGGCTAATGTAGAAGCCTGGGTGGGGAGGGTTTCAGGGGAGTGAGGACTGGGGAGAGAAAGTGTGCTGGGTGGCAGAAGCTACTAATAAGTAAAGCCACAATGTGGCTATTGTAGAAGCCTGGGGGGGATTTCAGAGTAGCGAGGACTGGGGCAAGAGAGTGCGGCGGGCGGCAGGAGCTGCCAATAAGTAAAGTCACACCGTGGCTATTGTAGAAGTTTGGAGTGGGTGTAATAGGAGCGAGGCCTGGGGAAAGAGAGAGAGAGTGCAGTGGGAGGCAGTAGCTGCCAATAAGTAAAGTCGTACCGCTACTATTGTTGAAGCCTGGGGAGGGATTTCAGAGGGGTGAGGATCAGGGAGATAGAGTGTGGTAGGTGGCAGGAAATGCCAATAAGTAAAGCAACAGCTTGGCCAATGTGGAAGCCAGGGGGGGGTCAGAGTAGCAAGGAATGGGGAGTGAGAGTGTGGTGGGCAGCAGGAGCTGCCAATAAGTAAAGCCGCACTGTGGCTAATGTAGGAGCCTGGGGGAAGCAGGGGAGCGCGAGTGCGTGGGTGTTAAGCTGTCAAAAGCAGAGAGTTTAATTAGAACTTACACCAACTGCTGCCAGTCCTGCCCATAAACTCCTTTTTCTTTGAATTCCAAATAAATGTCTTCCATCCTCCATCTCTTGCCATTTCTTCTGGCTAATGTGGGTTTATGTGTTTATTCAGTTATTAATCCATCTCCTGTATAAACTGAGTGGAGTTTGGGGTTTGACCCTGTTGCCCCTCTATTTCTTTTATCCCTTCCCTCCGAATGTTGAAAGAAAAAAGAAGTGAGAGAGACTGAGGTGAAGGAGGAGGAAGTGGAGCAGGGACCAGTGGCAGGGCTGGCTCCTACGCACTGCCTGCGGTATGTATGTGTATATGTATATATATATATATATACTGTATATAAATATATATATATATATATATATATATATTTTTATAAAAACTGCATTAATGCAACAGTTGGAGTTTTTACAGTGACAAAAGTGAGGAAATACCCATTAGGGTTACCCCCTTGTCCCCGACCACCCCACCCCCCACGCAGGCATCAGGGTGTGCATTAGGTCATTGGCCCTAAATCTCACCCCATTCCATATGTAAATAAGCTGAGGTGGTGCAATATAGAAGAATGGGGTGAGAGTTAGGACCGATGACCACAATGCACACCCAATGCCTGTTGGTGAGGCAGAGGTCATGAGGGTGCAAGGTGGTAACCCTAATGGTGAATTTCCTCACTTTTGTCACTGTAAAAACCCTAACTGTTGCATTAAAGCAGTTTTTTGCAAAGAATCTTACGCTTTGAGAAAGCATAGTAAAGCATAATGTTATTACGTGGAGTGTAGTCTAACTTGAACCTAACCAAATTTTCATTCATCAGAGTGGCATAAGTCCACACCTATTTACATTTTACACATCTAACCACCGAAAATTATTACCTCGGTGGCAGTAAGGCTAGCTACCCTATAAATGTCAAGCCACTACCACAATGCAGAACGCTATCTGCAAAACATAAACTGCGTCATGCAATATTTCCACAGCAAATATTTTTTCTGACACCTAAACACCATAATTCACTTCTACAGGACATCCCCTCAACACCCTCCAAATTTCAAGTTAAAAGACCAAACAGTTTCCAAGATATTTAATTTTAAAGTTTTAGATTTTCATTCATCAGAGTGGCATAATTCCACACCTGTTTACATTTTACACACCTAACCACTGAAAAGTACCTCCATGGCAGTCAGGCTAGCTACCCTATAAATTTTAAGCCACTACCACAATGCAGAACGCTATCTGCAAAACATAAACTGCGTCACGCAATACCTCCACAACAAATTAATTTTCCAACACCTAAACACCATAATTTACATCTACAGGACATCCCCTCAACACCTTCCAAATTTCAAGTTAAAAGACCAAACCCTTTCTGAGATATTTAAGTTTAAAGTTTTTGCACCTTTAAAGATTCTTTGATCGCGAGAATCGGCCGCGACCTCGCCAACAAAGATCATCTTTGATCATGAGAGGACATCTGGTCATGACATTTGGGCTATCTGGTCCCTCCCAGAGACATCTGGTCCAGCAAAAATCTGGACATCTCGTCCCACCCTCACGAACGAAGCTCGCGATCAAAGAAATCTCGCGACCAAAGAATTTGCAGGCTCTCGATCAAAGAATTTAAAAATGTTAAAACTCCATTTTTTGACACAACTACATTAAACCACAGTCATGGCTCAATAGAGGGAAGCCCCCTGAGCAAAACCCATCCTAGTTTTACTTCACAAGTCACCCCTGGGCTGAGATATTTGTTTTTCTCCAACCCAGAAATCTGGCCATCTCATCCCTCCCTCACGAACGAAGATCGCGGTCAAAGAATCTCGCGATCAAAGAATTTGTAGGCTCGCGATCAAAGATCATTAGCGAGCCGTGATCAAAGAATGTAAAGGTTTAAAACTCCATGTTTTGACACAACTACATTAAACCACAGGCATGGCTCAATAGAGGGAAGCCCCCTGAGCAAAACCCTTCCAAGTTTTACTTCACAAGTCACCCCTGGGCTGAGATATTTGTTTTTTCCCAACCCCAAACTGAAAACAAGATGGCAGCCATCGCGATCAATAAATTTGTTGCAGTCAAAGAATCTTTGATCATGAGCCTGCAAATTCTTTGATCGTAAGAAGTGACCAGATGGCCAAAACCCCATTCTTCTTTCGCAAAACAACCATATAAATGTTTCCATAGACTTATAATGGGAGGTAAAAAGTTTAATAACTTTTGAATGGATTAATATTTTTTTCACCAAACAGAAAGTGGCATATTCCTTGTCCCAAGTTCTTTCTACATGCCACGTTTCAGCCCTGCAAGACACATGATGGCCGTGCAGCACCATGGACAAAATCTGAAAAACTGCCCTCAAAACTGGCGAAAAGTGCATTTTTTCAGTGATTCACCGCGCAAAAAATGTAAGTCTGACCAAAACGCAATTTGGTGAATCAAGAGATCTACCAGGCCATATCACGCATACCAAACGTCATTCAAATCTGTTTAACGGGTCCAAAGTTATTAACGTGCAAAATTTCAAGTTTAACATTAAAGTGCCTTCATAACCTCTATAGTACATATATATATATATATATATATATATTCATTGCAAAAAATGTCATTAATACATCAATCCTAATGCCTCATTTCCCTCTTTTTGCTGCTATAGTACTCTCCCTGATGCATTAACAAATTTTTTTGCAATGAATTTCCTTACTTTTTGAGATAGTGTAATAGTATTGGGCCCTCGCTGCAATCCCTCCATAGATGCGCATATGTATGTAGGTGTGGATACACATACAAACATAAAAAATTAGAAATTGTTGGCAGATAAGGACTGGTAGGTCCATCCAGTCTGTCAGTAAGCCCTGTACTTGATTACGGCTTCTGACCCTCCCTCTACTTTACCTCTGTGGTTCCCTATGCCTGTCCTATGCATGTTTAAATCCACCCACAGTGCTCGCTACCACTACCTCCTGTGGCAGACTATTCCATGTGTCCACTGCCCTCTCCGTGAAGAAAAATGTCCTCATATTCCTTCTTAACCTGCCTCCTACCAATTTCATGTTATGCCCCCTCGTTCTTGTACTCCTCCTATATGGGAAGATATCTCCCCCTGCACCTTGTTTATCCCTTGAAGTACTTGAATGTTTCTATCATGTCCCCTCTCGCCCTGCTCTCCTCCAGCTAGTACATATTGAGGTGCCTTAATCTCTCCTCTTAAGTTTTGTGGTACAAGCCATGAACCATCTTAGTCGCCCTTTTCTGGACCATGTGCAGCGTGTTTATGTCCTTTTGACAGTGCGGCCTCCAGAACTGCACACAGTACTCTGTGTAAGGCCTGACCAGGGTTTTCTATAAAGGCATTACTACCTCCCTCCATGTGCTGGTGATACCCCTGCTTATAGACCCCAGCATGCCACTGACCCTACCCACTGCCTTTGCACTCTGCTTTTACATTTTCAGGTCATGTGAAACAATAACCCCTAGGTTCCTTTGTTCCTTGGTGACTGCCAGCAACTCCCCTCCCATTCTGCAGTTCTCCCCAGGGTTTCTATGGCCCAGGTGCATTATTTTGCACTTCTTTGAATTAAACCTTGGCTACTACTCCTCAAACCATTTGTGAAGCCTCCCTAGGTCCTTTCTCATTTTTTCCACCCCTTCTGGAGTATCCACCCTGTTACAGATCTTCATGTCATCTGCAAACAGGCACACCTTTCATTCCAGTCCCTGTACAGTATTACTGATGAAGACATTGAACAGGACGGGCCCAGGACTGATCCCTGTGGTGCCCCACTAGTCACCTCCCGCTTCCCAGATTGTACCCCATTTACCCCCAACATCTGTCTCTCATCTGTTAGCCAGTTCCTAACCCAGTTCACCACCTTGTCTCTCATGCTCAGACTACCCATCTTGTTAATAAGCCTCTTACGTGGGACGTGTCAAAGCCCTTGCTGAAATCGAGGTAGGTGACATCCATGCCCCCCCCCATTTACTTCCTTCATCACCCAGTCAAAGAAATCTATCAAATTTGTCTGACACAACGTACCTGCTGTGAATCCATGCTACCTTGGACTCTGGGCAACAATGGCTTTTAAATGTTCCACTATCCTTTCTTTAAGCAGTGCCTCCATGATCTTCCCCACTACTGATATGAGGCTGAGCGGTCTATAGTTCCCTGCCTCCTCCCTACTACCGTATTTGTGTAGAGGGATCAGATGTGCCCTCCTCCAGTCCTCTGGCACTACTGCTGTGTTGAGTGACTCTGTGAGCATGGCTGCCAGAGGTTCAAACATAGAAATTATCAGCAGATAAGGACCACTAGGCTCATCCTGTCTGCCTGTGAGCCATGTACTTCACTACAGCTTCTGACCCTTCCTCAGCTTTACCTCTGTGGTTCTCCCATGCCTGTCCCATTCATGTTTAAATACAACCACAGTGCTTGCTCCCACGACCTCCTGCGGCAGACCATTCCATGCGTCCACCATCCTCTCTGTGAAGAAAAATGTCCTTACATTCCCTCTTAGCCTGCCACTTTCCAGTTTCATGTCATATACCCTCATTGCTGTACTCCTCCTGTATTGGAAGATGTCTCCCCTACACATTGTTTATACCCTTGAGGTACCTGAATGTCTCTATCGTGTCTCCTCTCTACCTCCTGTCCTGTAGCCAGTACATATTGAGGTCCCTTAATCTCTGCTCAAAAGTTTTGTGGTGCAAGCCCTGTACCATGTTATTCGCCCTTCTCTGGACCAGCTCCAGTCTGTTTATGTCCTTTCGAAGGTGTAGCCTCTAGAACTGCACACAGTACTGTATCTGAGGCCTGACCAGGGTCTTATATAATGGCATCACTATCTCCCTCCTTCTGCTGGTGATACCCCTGCCTCTGCACCCCAGCATGCCAGTGGCCCTCCCCACTGCCTTTGTACTCTACTTCGACATTTTCATGTCATCTGAAATAATAATTGGCAGTACCCTTTGTTCCTTGGTGACTGCCAGCAACCCCTCCCCACCCTGTAACTTTCCCCAGGGATTCTATGCCCTCACCTCTAGCCTTCTGCTAGTGATACCTCTGTCCATGCACCCCAGCATGTCACCCCCTCCATCCTGCGGTTCTCCCCAGGGTTCTCTCTTCTCAGGTGTATTATTTTTCACTTCTTTGCACTGAACCTCAGTTGTCACTCCTCAGATCATTTTTTCAGGCCTCTCTTGGTTCCTCCTCATTTTCTTCACCCCTTCTGCAGTATCCACTCTGTTACAGATTGTCTATAAGGTCATTAGTTCAGGGGACAAATTGCAGGCAGACACCCAAAATCAGTGCATAAAAAATGTCAGGGAGGCATTTATCATTTTAATTTTTCACTTCATAAAATGATTCAAGTTCTCACAGAAAATAAGATTGTCATTAGTTCAGCATCAGGAGAACAACTGTTGTGCCCAGCAGTACTTAGCTGAGTCTGTCTTAGTGGGAACACCCACACTCTTTCCTCTAAGGTCTTATCCCTCAGACCATCAGTTCCAGAATGACTCCCCTGTCTGGATCTCTGTCTCCTTTTAACACCCTAGTGGTAGGCTTTTATACATTTAGGTTGGATCACCTGACCTAGCCATTATCTAATTTACAGAATAAAAACTATCTGGGCTAGACTATTGCACCAGGTAACCCATGTAAACTGTTTAATCCATTACCCCACCCACTGGCATAGCAATACCTTTTTCTTTATATATAACACTGGGCAACAATAGCCTGAATATTCCTAATTGTATCATCATTAGGTTCATTAAGGAATTAAGCCCCTCCCATTCTGGAGTGACCTCACTTCTAACATACTAACATACTATTTGCCAGCAGATTAGGCCTTACAGTCTATCGAGTCTGCTCGAACCTTAGATCCTTAGTTGGGTGCCGAGACCTTCCCATCCCTTGTGCTCCAGAAACCCCTATCATCCATCCCCACCCCCCTGGGACAGGCCATCATCTGATACATCCTTCCTTACATTCTATAAAAGCATCCATTTCTGGGGCTGCCAGCCCCATAGTAAGTCCTGACTGCAGAACCAGGTAATGACTACTGCTACTTTTATGTGTAGACCATAGATATTCCTGAATTGGACAAGTGAATAGATGAATAAGGGTGCGCTCCTTATTTTCTTTCCCTTGCCAACTTCAGGATACCAGGCAGTAATTGAAAACAAGACAACACAAAAGTAACAATGTTCTCTTTATTTTACTTTCAGTAAGGGCTTTATTTCTTTAGCCCTCACCTTGCTATACCAACATTCTAATTTAAGGGGGAACTTGGTAAGCTCTGGATGCTTCACCAACTCCCTAATAACTTGTAACTTTGTACTTTGCACAAGTCGACGGCTGAAATATCAGCCCGATGGTAAACATTTCAATTTGGACCCTTTAGACTTTGTTTAATGAGCTGCCTTGCAGCTACCTAGCCACCTTTTATTTTAGTTCCTGCTGCAATCCAGGGTTTGTACTGTTGCGCTCTTTAGAGTGCATAGCGTAATTGTTATGTGAAGAGAGGTGGCTGAAATCAACCTCCCACCAGCTCTGCCATGCTATACTAACTGAAGAGAGAAAGAATGAAGATTGGAGTTTACATGCTTCCTTTAGTTTTCATTATGCTCTCTCTCTCTCTCTCTCTCTCTGACTTGACCTGTAATCATTTACCAGCTCCTAATTAGGGATACCACTGTCCCCACTTCAGATGCTCTGACTATGATATATTCAAAAGTGGGGGCAGCTGAAAAGTAAAAGCGATTGCCGCCCCACTTTGAACTACTGGCAAAATAGCTCCTCTGGCGCCTTTCCAGTTGCTTGGTTTTGCCCTGTACATCCCTCAAATTCATTATATTAAACAACGAGGAGCTCATCTGCTCCTTCCTCTTTTTACTCCTTCTTCCTCTACATAACTACGCTACAAAGAGGGCAGTAGAGTCCACAAATCCCATGGGGAGAAAGTGGTAACATGCAGGAGCAGAAAGAGAAAGTTATGTAGCCTGCTCCTCTGTTTTGCCCCACGCTCATTCGGTCAGG
The DNA here is from genome assembly GCA_016271365.2 of Neoceratodus forsteri. NCBI lineage: Eukaryota > Metazoa > Chordata > Ceratodontiformes > Ceratodontidae > Neoceratodus > Neoceratodus forsteri. The sequence continues at coordinate 265,036,799 of JADMNL010000025.1, forward strand.
ACATTTGCCCTACTTGAATAAATAATAGAGCTCTCTCTCTCTCTCTCTCTCTTAGCTTTCTTTAGACACCACTTTACAGTTATTGTGCACAGTTTACAGTACTGATTGACAAGTGGGGCAGCTGCAATTATGTTCTGGTATTCTGCCAGCCACTCACTATGACTAACACACTACACTGGAGCAAGGAGCTGTATTTCCATTTTGTTCAGCTCCCTCTCAGGTTGTAAACCCCTTTTTATGGTTTGAAATGTTTAAGAATAGAATGGAAGAGCACATGAAGGTTGTGGCAGAGAATGATGGCTGCAATACCCGCTCGGCAGTTGTGACAGCCGCTGTTCCCGCACCCAAGAACATCCCTTCACAAAACAGGCTTTTATAAGGGCTGCCTAATACTGCTTTTAGTCCAATCAAGGTACTGCTACTGTAAATGTTTCTATTTACCATACAGGGAGTATGCCTGAATTTAAATATAGTGCTAGAGCACTTCATGGGGGGGGGGTATTTGTAAAATATCAGGGCCCCCTACTCATCACAGGGATCACCCTATGACACAGATCTTGGTGTCATCTGCACACAGACCTTTCCTTGTAGGCCTTCCGCGATGTCACTAATGAAGACATTGAACAGGACTGGTCCCAGGACTGATCCCTGAGGTAACTCACTAGTCCCTCCCCTCTCCCCAGATTGGATCCCATTTACCACCACCATCTGCCTCGCTTGCTGCCGCCACCTCTTATGGTATACTATTCTATGTGACCACCATCCTCTCTGTGATGAAACCTTTTCTCACATTTCTTCTTAATCTACCCCCAACCAATTTCATATCATGCCCCCTCATTTTTGTACTCCTTCTACATTGGAAGATGTCTGCCCCTGCACCTAGTTTATGCCCTTGAGGTACTTGAACATGTCTATCATCCCCCCCTGCTCCCTCTTTTCCTCCACTGAATACATATTGAGGTCCTTTAATCTCTCCTGATATGTTCTGTGTTACAAGCCATGTACCATTTTTGTTGCCCTTCTGTGGACCACCTCCACCCTGACAATGTCCTTGCACAGTTGGGGCCTCCAGAATTGTACACAGTACTGTAGGTGAGGCTTATACAGTGGCATCACTACCTCACGTATTCTGCTAGTGATACCTTTACCTATGCACCCCAGCATGCCACTGGCCCTCCTTGCAACATTTGTGCTCTGTTTTGACACCTTTAGGTCATCAGAACTGATAACTCCTAGGTCCCTTTCTTCCTTGGTGATCGTCAGCACCTCTCCCCACCATCCTGTAGCTCTCCCCAGGGTTCCCTCTACCTATGTGCATTATGTTGCGCTTCTTTGCATTGAACCTCAGTTGCCTCTCCTCAGACCATTTTATTTATTTTTTTTTAATTATTCTATCTTTGTGCCCTAGAGCCTTGTGGGTGACTATGGCCCTCCCTCAGAGGGACTCTTCTTCCAGCCCTGTGCCTTCCTGCTCATGCTGACCCCCAGTAGTTTCCCCATGGCTTGCCCCATGAAGCAGGGCCAGGAAGGAGAGTGCCGGCCATCTTTCTCCCTCCAGAGCACAATCTAGACTCTGAGGGTGGCACAGGGATGCAGGGCCATCATGGAGTCTGCCAGCTCCCTTTTTCCACCTTTTACTCCCATCCCTCCTCCCCACTGACATAGTTATGCCAGAACATGCTGTCTAACCCATACTGCCCTCCAGTTGCCACCAGAGGGCAGTCAACGAGTGGCATGACAACCCCTCCAAGAGAGGAGAGCAGTCCTGTGGACTCTCGATCCTCCCTCACCCCTGCCGACCCCAGTGGTCCAGGCTCGTTCCTGAACTCAGGTTGCCGGTGTGGAGTGAGGTGTAGTGACCAGCGCCTCGACCTCTAGTACCACTGGGCTGGCTTCTTAGATGCTTTTTCAAGCCTCTCCATGTCCCTGCTCATTTTCTCCACCCCTTCTGGAGTATTCACTCTGTTACAGATGTTGGTGTCATCTGCAAACAGGCAGACCTTTCCTCCTAGCTCTTCTGCAATGTCTGTAATGAAGACATTGAACAGGACTGGCCCCAGGACTGATCCCTGAGGTACCTCACTGGTCACCACCCTCTCCCCAGATTGGATCCCATTACCACCACCCTCTGCCTCCTCCTGTCTGTCAGACAGTTTCTAACCCAGTTTATTGGCTTGAGTGCCCCGTAGCCAAACTACCCATCTTGTTAATCAGCCTTCTATGTTGGATGGTGTCGAAGGCTTTGCTGAACTCAAGGTAGGTCATGTCCACTGCCCTTCTCTGATTTACTTCCTTAATGAGGCATTAGGGTTTCCAACCCTAATGCCCCCACCCCCCACCCCTATCCTTCAGGAGACTGACATGTATTGGGGGTGTGCTTTGGGTCATCGGCCATAATGCTCACTCCATTCCACCCCTACCCCCACCCTGCAGACACTGACAGGTGTTTCGGTGTGCCTTGGAGTATTCATCTCTAATGCTCACCCCATTCCATAAGGAAAAAAGCAGAGATGGGTGCAGTATAGGAGAATGGGGTGAACATTAGGGACGAAGACCCCAAGGCACACTCTGATGCCTGTCACTGTCTGCAGGGTGGGGGTGGAATGGCATGAACATTACAGCCGATGACCCCAAGGCACACTCCTGACACCTGTCAGTCTCTGCAGGCTGGGGTGTGGGGCATTACAGTTGGAAACCCTAATGCCCCAGGCATTTGTTGGTATTTTCACTCCATATTTTCAATATGGGCTTTTTGGGACCCCAGCTCATTACTGAATCCCAAAAGTTGATTTCAAGCAGTGATTGCATCATTCCGTGCCACAGGTGTGAAACACATTTCAGGCAGGATGTGAAAAATGACAGCTGTACTGTTCATGAGATGGTGTGGAAAAATGGCTATGTTAAAAATTTGGAGAGAAAGTATTGAAAATTACCAAAGTTTTGTGCGTGTGTAGGAAAATGTCAATGAACCTGCGCAACACAGCCATTTTTAGGAATGCGTCCATTAAATTTTCAACATGGGTTTTTTGTTACCCACTTCATGAATACTGGCACTGTCATTTCTTTAATCAATCCTGAAAGGTGATTTTGCACAGTGACTGCGCAATTCTGTGCCATGAGGTGTAAAAACACATTTCAGGCAGGGTATGAAAAATATCAGCTGTATTGTTCATGAGGTGGTGTGATAAAATGTGTATGCTGAATATTTGGAGTGAAAATATTAAAAATTGGAAAAGTTATGCGCCTGCGTAGACACTGTACAACGCATACTCGTACTGCAGCCATTTCTAAAACATTTTTCACCAAATTTTCCACATGGGCCTTTTGGGACCCCACCTCATGAACACTGGCACTGCTGTTTTGTTAATCAGTCCTGAAAGGTGATTCCACACAGCGACCGCAAAATCACCTTTTGGGACCAAGTAACGCAATGACAGTGCCAGTGTTCATGAGGTGGGGTCCCAAGAAAACCATGTAGAAAATAGGTGCAAAAATTCCTAAAAATGGCTGCGATATCAACATAAGTTCAAAAAACCATTGACAGCCATTATTCTGCACTTACCTTGATTCTTCACGTCATGGTTCGGCTTGGAAGAGTGCAGACTTGTCCCAGTCAACAGAAGATGACACCCACTGACCTCCAGATGTGAAGTATGGAGTAAGGGGTATGGGAAGGTGGTGCACAGAGGGAGGGTTGGGATGGGGAGGGAATGGGGAGACAACGAGGGACCATTTTCTTTTTTTTGTAAAAAAAGACGTTGGGGGACTGTTTTCTTTTTTACAGGTATATTGCTAAATGATTTTTGGGGAGACTGGGAGTGGACTCCCCAGTGTCCCAGACTATTTGAGGGGATATAGATGTGGAGACACTGGGAGTGGGCCCCCCAGTGTCTCAGACTATTGGGGGAGCTATAGATATAGGGACACTGGGAGTGGGCTCCCCAGTGTCCCAGCCTATTTGGGGGTTACAGATATGGGGACACTGGTAGTGGGCTCTGGGAGTGGGCTACCCCGTGTCATGGACTATTGGGGGGGTGCAGATATGGGGACACTGGGAGTGGGCTCCCCAGTGTCCAGAATAGCAAGGGAGCGGGACAGAATCACTCCCACTGTCCCTCAGTGGTGGTGCAGGAGGTTTGTATTGCTGACACAGGGATTGGGCACCCCAATGTCTGCTTTAAGAGAAAGCCAAACTGAAGCTAATGTTGAAACCTGGGAGGGGGCAGAGGAGCGAGGACCGGGAGAGAAAGCCACACCATGGCTAATTTTGAAGCCTTTGGGGGAGGTATCAGAGGAGCGAGGACCAGGAGAGAAAGTCACACAGTGGCTAATGTTGAAGCCTTTGGGGGGGTCAGAGGAGTGAGGATTGGGAGAGAAAGTACAGCAGCTATAACTCTGGCCATGTGCATTAGTGTGCACTCTAATGGATGATGTGCTGCATAGCTCACTAGTTTCCTCTCACTGTGGTATGGGCTGATGAGTAGTGGTCATGAGTTCAGTGTTCAGGAGATGGCTTTGGAGGCAGACGTGTTGCTTAGCACTCTCAGGCCTTGTGGAGTAAGGCTGAGAAGCAGAGAGGTATTGCTCAATAAAAGTTTTACAAAAGGTATGCCACCTTTACCTTTGTGAAGTTTATCTCCTTTACACTTCTGCTTGGTTCTTGTCCTTTGTGTTTTACCCCCCCCCCGCAGGAGGGAGGCCCCGGTGGTGGTACTGGAAAGTTCCACTCAAGTGAGCAGGACCATGGAGTGTGGAGGGGAAGCCACTCGTAACAGCTCTGAAGCTCCACGGATTGAGCCACAGAAGGAAGGAAAGATTACAAGTCATCTGAGTGACCCCCTTGGAAACTCCCTCTAAAATTCTTACTGCTGCAGGGGTGTATTAACTCCTTATTCTGCATTTTAAATTTATTTGATATCCTACATTCACAGTGTTTGGCAGAGTTTAGCAGATGTAGGATCTTGTTTGGTCTTAGCAAAGCACTGCACAAAACTGCCTAGAATCCCCTGACTCATGTGTTTTGTTTCAGCTTAGGGTTGTAGGTTGTAGGGTTATTTTGGGGGTAACTGTTTTATTTCTATTGTGTTTTTATATCTTTTATGTCAGTTTCTGGGCTATTTTATTTTGTTTTTGTGCCACATGCTAATTAGCACGTGACACCATTGTATAAATACCCTTGCTGAGAGTCGGTCGGCACTTCTCTCATGCAAGGAGTCGACGTCCCTCTCAGAAAAGCACTGAGAGTCACTGAACAACGCCGAGTTGAGAAGAGGGCATGGGGCGGTGGAAAGTTGGCATTTTTTTTGTTGCGGAGAAACGGCGCTGGTAACTGGCGTCTTGTACTTGTGCTGTTAATGCTTACAGTGACCGTAGTGTTTTCTTTTTCCTCTGTTAGGCATTTGTGCTTTTCATTTATCGACCTAGAGCTGGAGTTGGAAGAGAGTCTGTGCTTTTTGTTATTGTACTGTTTTTTACTCGTTTATTGTTTCTCCACTTCTTGGGCCTACAACTCGAGGAGCCACAAGTCTCAAGACCCAGGAATTCTGAAATTGCCTAGGAACTGATACTGAGTAAGTCAGTTTTAATTAATAAGAGCATGTAACTTTAGATTCTTTGAGAATAGGTTAGCTGGTTCTAGTTTGATATTTTAAATATAGAAATTTCAGCAGCATAATTTCTTAATAGTTTTAGTGATATTAAGATAGCTTTTAGTATATTAGTGCTTTCTTTTATAGGATGATTGCGGTCTAAGGCTCAGCTAATTTTTGCCAGACCAAAATAGACAGCATAGCTATATAGTTATATAGTTTAGTCCTATATTGAAGGCTTTTTCTCTTTGGTTCTAGTGGAGCTCCAAGATGTTTTGGGGCAGCTGCATCCCAGAAGAGCATAAGAAAGGGCAGTGGAGCAGTTTTTTGGATTATTTGTTCTACTCATTTCACTGAATTGAAAGAGAATTGGACGCATAACTTTCTTTTCTTGCGGCCTATCGACATTTTGTCTGAAAGGACAGCTACAGAGTATTGGAGAAATAGTAGAAGTCTGAGAAGTCCGCTGGTGACCCTGGAACATCGTGTCCTTTGAACTCTATTCTTAAGTTCCCTAATAGCAGGGACAGAGAAGTAACATTAGAGATCTTGAAATGAAAAACTAAGCTGCTATAGGAAGGATTTTTGAGCTATTAATCTCTTAGCACTTTAAATTGTATAGTCACTTTATTTCCTTATACTTGTAAGCTTAACAGAAGATGTTTGGAGAACCAAAAATCATTATTTAATTTTTGTTACCATATATCCTATATATCCCATATATATTACACACAGTACTTTGACAAATGTAGCAGCTGTGGATTAGCTGGAGATACTGGTGATCTTGACACAAATGGTTTTTAGGTGTCAAGAGGAATAAGTTAAAATAAGTTACGGATTAATTTTGCCACCGATTATCTCTTGACTTTTTTACTCCTTGAGAGGCATTCTGAAGATAGCTGCTGCTCTGCCCCTAGGCTTAGAAGTCGTATTATAGTTGTATTGCTGTTTCTCCACTGTCTCCCTACTTGAAATTGTATAAATACTCATAACTTGATATTTCTGAGGGGATTACAGCTAAAGCACTACTTGGTATCCCCTAAATTTTAACTTCTATAGAAATTGTGGGAATAATGGTGATTACTAGGAGTGGGAGGGTTAATCTCCCTTCTGATAGTATGGATACTGGTTTTGTGCCACAGGTGATTGTGATCCTGGATATCCAGGATACACAAGATACCCAGGCCACCTGCCAAGATACAAGTACCTCAAAAAAAATATCATATAATAAGAAAGGCTATAATAAAAAAAATCTTTGGTAACAAAGAAAGGAACTATTAAGGTGGGAAAAAAGGCAGAAATAATTAGAAAAAAAGGGATGGAAATAAACAGCTTAAGTTAACAGATCTATGGGTAGAAAAGAAAGTCCCTCCTACATACCTCTTGACACCTGTACAAACCTCTCTTGTATGGGCGGATCAAACAGATACAGATTGTAGTGCTTCTATGGGAGAAAGGAGACTACTGGTACAAAACAAATCCAATGACCACTATGACTGGGAGCATCCTATGATATTATTGATGCAGGACTCAAGTTATCATGGGTGCCCTGAGTCCATGGATCTGGCATTTTCACCAGATTCTCATATTGCCCAAACCCAACTAAGGGGCTGAATGGGCATTGTTTTGTGACCAGGGAAGTTGAGGGGGATAATCTGGTCCCAAGTAGGATAATACAGGAAACGAGTGTGACAATTGAAGGACTAAAATGATTGGACCGCGCTCGTAGGGACAGAAGAAGATGAGAGGACCAAATATAATTAAATGAAGCCTTAAATAGTAGTATATTGGAGACCCTAGAGGGTGTTGGTTTCCTAACAATGGACAATCTGATCAGAGGAGAAATAATCCAGGGTCAGCTTTTATTATTTCAGCACAAACTTTAGAAATCCTGAAAGACAGATATTCAGCTGATGTTATTCTGCTGGAAAACATTACTATTCTGAAGAATGAACTTGCTAGTCTGAGAGAGGATATTTTTCACAAAAGAATCCTTCTGGATAAAGTTTTGAAAAACAATAGAGACTTGAACTCTAGCCAGAATGAACAGAAGTCCTTTTCATACTTAATTCAGGATTCTGTTACTGCAGAGACAAAAGGTATCCAAGTTAATCTTCCCTCACCATTTGATAAGGATAAGTCTTGTTTCTGTCATTCAGGAAACAGCAATATGGGAATCATTAGTAAGAAGAATATGTGCGAACAAAAAAATCCTAGGAAAGGTAGAAACAAAAAGGCAGGAAATAAGAAGAATGCAGCAAAAAATGATAAGATAAAATTGGTTACTACTTCTGAAACTAATCAAAAATTATTAAAATCAAAGGTAGTTCACCAAGATTCTATTGGTTTGCTACAAAAAAAAAGCTGAAAGTGACTCAATTGGTCCATCTGAACAAAATTCTGTTAAACATAATGAGATTTTGTGTGAAAATTTATACAAGGACATATTGAGTGATGAAACTAATTTATTGACACTGGGGGAGGCTGAGATCACCACAATTCCACTTGCTATCTCTACCAGCGAGACTGAAATGGCAAACTCTGAGCCCTCTGAAAGGGACTTCGAAGGTGCAGAGTTTATGATAGAAATTAAGGGAATGCCTAAGGTCTCAATGGAAACTGACCAAAAGCTCTTAAAGAGGGTACTGGATTTCTTTGAAATCAAGGACCATGGAGATAAAGGAGAGATGGTGGTGATAAGACCCCCAAACCAGGATTATGATGATACGGTTTTATTATATTGTGCTCTTGCAAGGACAGCCTATTATTTTCTGGAGTGGTCATTTACAATTGAGAATAGTGGATTGCTGGTGTCCTTTCCAGTGATGGTCCCAAGATTTGTGGCCAGGGAACTACCAGGTGGAGATGACACCATGCAAACTGATTTGAGTCTGAAAGAGCATCCTTCTATGGGAATCTCTGTTAAACAACACAACAAACTCCTAGGTGTTATAGGTGATCATGTCTCGAGGCAGAGAAAAAATCAGCTGAGCAGAACAGTTATAATATTTGGCTGAATGATTCCATCTAGAGCGTCCAATAAGGAAGCCAGAGAAGAACTCTTACTATTTTTAGGAAGAATGCTAGGGTTGTATATCTCCAGAAATTTGGTAGAATCAGTTACGCTACACAGAGATAGTGAATGTACAAACCAGATTGACATTATTTTTAAAAACTCCCATATCGCTGGCAATATATATTCACTGGCAAACAAGTTGGATGCATTGGGAATTTATATAGTTATTCCACTAGAACTGGAAGAAAACACTCCAGAATTACCCCAGAAAGAGAATAGAGCAGAATTAATCGGAGAACAAGAGCCTCTCTTGATTGATTTTGGCACTCTGATAGATTACAACCCCTTCTCTCTTCTTCTTACATTGGATTCAGCTTGACACAAGCAGAAGTCCGATAACAGACCATCACAATTGGGGCTTGATGGGGATCAAGATATGAATAATCTTTCCTTACTTTCATGGAACATTGAAGGTGTTCACCTCAAAATAATTGGCCCTGAAGTAATAACATTTTTGGAAAAGTTTGATATTATCAGTTTACAAGAAACATGGTCTGCAAAAAACGTTATCCCCAGGTTACCTGGGTTTATTGCCTTTGCGTCACCGGCAACTAAGGATAAGAAATAGGGAAGATTCAAAGGGGGCACCATTTTCTTTATTAAAACTTTGCTTAATCTTCAGATCACATATATTTCAGTTAAGTCTGAGGGTATCTTGGCTCTCTGCATTAGCAGAGGATTAGAGAAAATTATACTCTGTAATATTAATCCCCCTCCGTATTAGAATGATGGATCTTTCTGACCCTAATTTAAGGGACCTTCTAAAGTTGCTTGATGATTTGGTAGATCGGAATACAGTTTGCCCAATAATTATTCTGGGAGACTTGAATGCCAAATTTCAGCTTCCCTCCTAGAACATACATATTCAGATAAGATTTCTATGGCAGCAAAACTTAATACTAAGATCTCATATATGAGAAATTCTCAAGATAAGAAGACTAATTCTAGAGGTAGGGAACTAATTCAAGGGCTTGCAACTAGAAATTTCTGTGATTTGAATGGTAGGACTAAGAGAGATCTAGAAGGAGGTCTAACATTTAGAGGCACTTCTGGCTCTTCAACTTGGGACCAGATACTAGTTAACCCAGAAGCTGCAAAAATAATTGAGAAATTAGAAATTGTGGATAGACTGGAATCTACGCATTGTGCAGTTACAGTTAATCTAAGCAATCTCTTTAAAATTAGCAGCAATTAATTTCTACAGGAGGATAATCTGGAGATCCTAAACAAAAAAAGGATTAAACGGGGGCCAGTCCATCATGCTAATTTTGAGAAGATCCTTTGTAGAGGAACACTAGCAGAAAACCATGAGCAAATTGTAGATAAAGGTGAGACCCATAATGTCCTAGAAGAATGGGAAAATATACATGCTTTACTTGGTCCCAGATGTAAAACAACATATCGTGCCAAATTCACCTATAAGAAGTCAGGGTTTAACTTGAATTGTGCCCAGGCAAAGAAAGAGTTTGGAGTAAAACTAAGACAGCACAAGAAGTTAAAACATAAATCTGCAGCTGACTTCAAGATTCTAAAACAGGAAAGGGAGAGATATAAAAAAATACTTGAACAAGAGAGATTAAAACATTACCAGAAATTATGGGAAAAGTTAAGACAAGCAGTCCTGGATAGAGATGGTAGGCGTTTTTGGAGTATAGTAGCACAGGGACACAATAGATATACCAATAGGATAGAAGCTCATATCACCCCTGATATTTGGGTTAATTATTTTTCTGGACTTTTTTATTCTCCGGAGAAGCTTAAGAGACCTGAAGCTCTTATATTACAGGAAAATGTTTTTACGCCAATCCCATTTTAATAACAGAGGAGGAAATTAAACTGGCACCGTCTGGGCTTAAAGCTACTAAAGCACCAGGCCCGGATGGGGTCTTAGGAGATATCTATAAAGCCTTCCTTAATTGGTGGATTCCTATCCATATGATTTTTTTTAATAGGTTGATCCAGGGAGACTTATGCCCCGCAAGTTGGGCAGGTAGTATTATCTTTCCAATATTCAGAAAAGGAAACCCAAATGAGCCAAGAATGTACAGACCCATTAGTCTGATAGATGTATCACAAAAGGTTTTTACTAGAATAACTCTGTCTAGGCTATTGACATGGACAGAGGAAAATGCAGTGCTAAATGAGGCACAAAATGGCTTGTGTAAGGACCGTTCTACAGTCCAGCATTGCTATGTACTCCAACACTTGGCTTGGAAATATATTAAAATTAGGAAGGGTAAGTTATACTGTTGTTTTGTGGGTTTTTCTTCCGCTTTTGACAGCATCAGCAGAAAGATTCTCTGGACCACTCTGAAAAATATGAATTTAGAAACTGCTCTTTTTGATATAATTATTAGGCTCCATGAAAATACCTGGGCAAGGGTTCAATATAATCGGCATACACATTTAACATATAAGATCAAGACGAATGTAGCAGTAAGACAGGGTTGTATATTAGCTCCCATTCTCTTTAATATTTACATAAATGCAGTATTGAATCAGCTCAGCAATGCAGACTTTCATGCACCTAAGATCAACGAGCAAAGAGTTGAATGCTTAGCATATGCAGATGACTTAGTCTTACTCTTTACTTTGGCCCTTGGCCTCAAAAGGAAACTGGCCTACTTTAACTTTCTTTGCTCAGAAAGGGACCTGAAAGTTAATATGGGGAAAACAAATATTCTCATTTTTGGTGCTAAATCCAAAAGGGCAGCAGTTTTTAAGATGGGTACAAGGCACATGGATGCTGCTGAAACATATGATTACTTGGGGGTTCGATTCCATCACACCCTGTCTTGGACTAAGCATCTAGAGATGATTAGATATAAAATGAGCTTGGTGGTTAACGCCATAAAGATATTCAACAATAAAATGGGGAAAACTTCAGTGAGTGGAGTTCTGAGAGTTGCTAATGCTAAAATTAAAATGAGCATGTTATATGCTTCTGAAATTTTGGGCTGTTCTAAGCTCAGAACCTTAGAAACTATACTGAATAAACTTTATAAATATATACTCATGTTACCTAATGGAACTCCAAGCTGCACTCTTGCCATGGAACTTGGTCAAAGTTCTTTGGCCTCTTCTCAGTTGATGAGTGTCAGATTCTCTTTTTACTGAAGCTTTTCGTTTTACCTCAACAAAGATATCCTAGGATGTGTCTAGAGGAGGCTATAAAATTAGATGAATTGGGGTATATACATCCCTTGATGCATCTTATAAAAACAAAAATATTGCCAGCAGGGTTGGGTCATTTATTTTATAAAATTTATCTGAGGCCTTTTGAATAAATTAGACAGGACATGAATTGCAGACTTGCCGATCTGGATATCAACATGTGGCGCGTTCAACTTTCTAAGCTGAAGCTGCATGAATTTTACAGATTGGTAAGGACTGCTTGGGGGTTTGAACCATATCTCTCTTTCCTAACTTGTCCTAAACTCAGGAGAATGTATACCAGATTTAGAATAGAAAGATATAATGCCCAGCACACTCACTTTAGGCAGAGAAGAGCTGGAGTATCTTCTCTGCTTTGTGTATGTGGAATGGGGGTTATTGATGACCTCAAGCATATGGTACTTTTATGTACTAGGTTTGAAACCCATAGGAGAAGATTATTGGGTGGACTGTTGGGTGATCTCAGCCTCCCCCCAAGGAATTACTCAAGTGTTTATTCTCCACGAGGGAGAAATATTCCGCAGGGAAATTAGCAAAATTTCTTCTGCTAACCCATCTATAGATTTCTGTATTAGGAAGGTTGGAGACTATTGTTGCATATTTTTGAAGCTTTCATAATACTTGTGTCAAAATGTATGACTATCTAAGTTATTTATTTATTCAAATTGTGTTTTGTATTGTTTTTAATATATTGTAACTGCTTTATACTGAACAATAAAATGCAAGTGCAGTACACTCTAATGCACGTGGCCAGAGTTATGGCTGCAGAAAGAAATGAAGCACTTTCTCATTGGAGCAGTTCATTTCTTTCAAGTAGAGGATGCGCCACGTCCCCAAGCAGAACTATTGTCATGACCAGAGTGCCTGGTCATTGGTGTACACTGCCAAGCCCATTGCAGTTTCAGCTGTAATTGGCTCGGCAGTGACACACTTCTCAAATGCCATATAGTCCCAAGATGTTTCTTGCGCAAGTGCAGCTTGAGTTTGTGCCCCCCTAGTGGTTGTACTGTTCCTCAACATGAACAACTCTGTGCAGCCCACCCCATTATATGCCTGCATGTATCTGTATGTTCTTGTCATGTCCCACCTTTTCCTCCTGTCCTCCAAAGAGTGCATGTTAAAACTTTCCAGTCTTTCCTTGAAGGATCTACCTTGTGCTCCAAGATCTTTTTTGTAGTTCTCTGCTGAATAGTTTCTAACCTTTCTCCGTCCTTCCTTAGATGTGGGCTTCAAAACTATGTGCAACACACCAGCTCCATCTGAACCAATGACCTGTACAGTGGCAAATCAGCTCCCTCCTGTGACTAGTGATACCTTCCTGATGCATCCCAATATCCTGTTTCCCTTCCATACACCATACTGCACTGGGAAAAGGTTTTCAAACTACTGCTAATTACCAGCCCAGCTCAGGTTTGAAAGCATTTGCAACAGTTTCTCTGCTTTATGGCAGCATGTGTCAAGGAAGTGATGCACATGTCACTTGTTTTGACACTAATACTGCCCTTAATGTTACAGCTCATGCATGCTTGCACAAATAAGTACATCCTCCTTTTGGTTGATCTCAAACATTGGCACAAGCATTGGGGATGTGCAAAAATCATGCCACAACCTGCAAACATGCACTGAGGTCCCCCCCAAAAGGGTCCATCATGTTCATATCCCACCACACAAGAAGCTGTAGCATTCATATTATGTGAAACAGTAGACGCCATTGTTTAATGGGAAATGCTATGAGTATACTTTATGAACTTTGGTGCTATAAAGAGAAAAGCACCAGTGGCAGATACCTCTAGGACTCAAAGCCAAGTGACCTACATTTTTTCTTGCAGGTTTAGGAGATGGGCTTTTTATCTCCTGAGCTCTGATTGGCTGGTACCCATGCCGGGGGGGGGGGGGTTATATTAACTTTCAGTAGACACCCAGGAAATAAAAAGTACCAGCCTGCTATGCCCCAATGCCAAACTGGTATTCTTGTGCCAGTTCCATTTTTAAAACACACCAGCCACCATGTTTTTCCTTTGCTTATCGAGAGTCAGCCAGACGTAAAAAAAAAACTTCATCCCTTTAACATCAATATACCAAAAACTGATGCTTCCCTTTATAAACAGAAATATTATTTGCACATTGGCACTTTTGTAAACTGCCTTCTGTTCGGCAGAGTGCAGCATGCCACACTTTTATTTTCTTTCAAGCAAAGCAGTCCAGGCACTGTGCCATACATTTCAAACGGCCACCCCCATGCCCAACCTGGCTGTGCTCTGTTCCACTAAAACCTTCAGCTCTGCCTACCGGGCACAGACAAATCACCCCACAATATTAACGTTAACTTTTCAGCACAAATGAGTACCTCATTTTTTTAATTTTCTGTTGCAGAGTTCATCAGCCAACTTCTGTGTAACATGTTCCTTGTCCTGTCCGATCACGCCTGAGACTGACACTGCCATTCTTGCTCTGCTGCTCACTCCCCGCTCACAGTCTAACAACTACAACAACCATTTTTTCCTTTACAAAACAACCTCTAATGCTAGTGCGATGAGAAAACTCATGGGGGAGGTGACTGAAAAGTAATCAAACAACATCTAGTGCTATTGCTATGAGAAAATAAGACAAATTTTATTGATAGAGTGCCCTATCCAGGGGCTCTTAGCACTGTACAAAACTTAATAAAATGACCACATTTAAAAAAAAAATCCCCACAAATAAAATCCTATTATCAAAGAAAATTAAAAGCTTTCTCAAAGAGAAATGGTTTTCATGAGGTTTTAAAGGTCTCCACTGTGCTAGCTGCATGAATATATGGTGGAAGAGAGTTCCAAAACAGTGGTGCAGCTGTACTGAATGCTCTGTCGCCAGATCCCTTGAGGCGAGAAGAGGGTACAACCAGCAAACCAGCCACGGCAGAACATAGGGGTGGATAGGGGAGTACGGAACCAGGAGTTATTTAAGGTAGTCAGGTCCCAAACCATATAGGGCCTTATAAGTTAACAAACATATCTTTTTTTTTTATTGATTGATTTTTCCCTCCTCTGCAGGCCTGACAGGGGGTACGACCCCACCCCCTTACAGAGGGGTGCGTCCTCTGGCCCCAACCACTCAGCCTTGCAACCCCTGACATTCCCCTGCAGCGGGACCAGGGGCTGGGAGTGCCGGCTTGTCTCCCACCCCCAGACAAACAATCCAGAACTGGGGCTGCCGCAAGAGCAATCGGGGCCATCACTAGTCCTGCCAGACCCCCGGCATTTTCCTTCTGGCTTCTCCCACACCCCCACCTGTGCAATGGGCACAACTGCTGTCTTCACCTCCTTGGAGGCAGCCAAGCACCCTGGACGTGGGCCAACCCCTCTGTGTTGGCAAGTATGCTGACACCTAGCCACTGCTGGGTGTCAGTCAACAGCGCACAGCATGCTTCCCCTTCCCAGAGGAAGGAGAGTAGTCCACCGGACGCTCGACCCTTACCTCCGCCAGCTGACCCCCCAGACAACCTGAGTCCATTCCCAAACCTGGGTTGCTGGTGTGGCATGAGGTGTGGTGTCCAGCACCTCAAGCCTCAGCTAACAAACATATCTTGAAGGTGATGCCCGAACTCACAGGCAGCCAATGCGGAGTGCGCAGAACAGGAGTGACTTGATCCCTCATTGAGGTACCCATCAACATCCTGGCCACAGCATTCTGCACTATCTGCAGTTGACACATCAATCCTCCAGACAGCCCTAGGAAAAGGGCACTGCAGTAATCAAGTCTGCTGGTAACAAAGGCATGGATGACTGTAGCCAATTCAGTGGGCGTCAAGAACGGATGGATCCTGACAATATTCCGGGGATGGAAAAACCCAGCTCTGATGACCAACGACACCTGTTTTTTGAGGGTAAGATGGTTGTCAAGAAAAACGCCAAGATTCTTGACTGCACTAATCACCGACAGGGGCGCCCATCAACCATTAGGGCGGGCAACCTCCCGTCAGTGAAGATGCCCCCATGACCCGGCTCGATCACAATAACTGCCATCTTGCCAGGGTTCAGACATAGCCAGTTAGCAGACATCCAGTCAAAAGACACACTGCAAGCTAACGCAAAAAAGGGGTATCATAGGCAGCAGCACCCTCTAGTGGCAATTACTGGCAATTAAACCAGTAAAAGGGCTATTTTATTGGTTCCCATTTCTGCTCATTTTTATTAATATTTTATTCTGTTTTTCCTTCTGAAATAATTATTATAAAAAAAGTAATGTAAGCACATTTTCTAAGCACAATAAAACCCTCTAGGGTGGGCAGTATGGGCAATATTAGATCTTCCAGGGTATATAAGGCTCTCTGCCTGCCATGTTGGGCCTCATTCTGCCCCAGGGCAGTCTGGTATTCCTCAATACCTCTTACCCTGTCGGGTATTATTGCTTGCATAATAATCCTCAATGAGCTAGGCATTATGTGACCCCCCCCCCACCGCCAGGAATTAAAGGGGAACAGTGCCTTTCGTAGTTTGAAAGACAACAAAACACTCTTTTAAATGAGGCATTGGTATTAGCTGTAGCTAGCAGCACTCCAATGATATCTGCCCCTATTAATACTACATCACCACCATTTTCAGACCCTTGTGATGTCACCAATAATCAAGCTGTGCTTGATTTTAATGTGGTTAGCCACAATTTGCTCATCAGTGACATCACGAGGTTCTAAAAATGGGGGCAATGTAGTATCGATATGGGGCAGACTGAATCATTGCTATCTCTGGACTGTTGCTAGCTCCAGATAAGCCAAGTACCTCATTTAATAGCACTTTTCATGGGCTTTCAAACTTAGATGGGCATGGTTCATATATTTTCCCCATTAAATGCTGTACCAGTTGCTGGCCCTGTGGTGCTGAGGGTTGAGGCGCTGGACGCCACACCTCGTGCTGCTCCGGTGACCTGGGTTTGGGAGACAGATCAGGTCACCGGGGATCAGCAGGGGTGGGAGAGACTTGAGCGTTCATTAGACAGCTCTCTTCTCCTGGGGAGGGAAGGGACACAGTGACCAGCGTAGCCTGACACCTAGTGGAGACTAGGTGTCGATACGCCTGATTCTGAAAGATCGGGGTCAGAGGTGGGACAGCTGGTGGGCACGCTGTATGCAGCTGCATGCATGGCACGCCCCTTGCCGGCATTGCATGGTCCACCTCAGAAGGTAGAAAATGGAAAAAGGGGTGCCCTGGTAGTAGCAGCTTGATGGCCATCTGAGCATACCTGCGCTGGCTCAGGAGGGGATCACCAGTATGGATCCAGACTTGGTGGGTGAGTTGGTTGCCCCCTGCCACCCCGCCATGGGGGGTAAGCCATGGGGTAATGGGTGATCGCCTTCAGTGGGAGACCGGTACGGGTCAGACGGCTGCTAGAGATACGGATGTGAGGACACCAGGGCTGACCGGGGGCCCCAAGGGGAAAAAAGTAGTAGAAAGAAGAAGAAAAAAATGCTATACCAGCAATAAGATTCTCCATGGGGAATTTAAATAAATATAGACTAAAGTATGGGTTGGGGTGTGTAACGAGAAGTTTACACACACCCGAGGGGTTAGATGCTACATAAACCCTGAAAGCGAAGCTCGAGGGGTTTATGACAAGCATCTAACCCCTCGGATGTGTGTAAACTTTGAGTTTACACACCCTGACCCATATTTTATTTTATATAATTGCTGGGTTTTCCTTTTTTCGCCTCAGCAATTGTATAAAATAAAATGTTGCTGAGCAGCCCCAGTCCTGTTAGGTTCAAGTGCGTGGTCACAGTCGGGAGTTTGATTTGTAATTTAATTTTTTATCTGGTGCGCAGCCCTGAGGGACGGGTTAATTTAAAATGTTCAGGCAGATTTTCAGTTTGTTTTCCTACTTACCGCCTAGTCCGGGTGGCGGTTTGCTGTTCTATTAGCGCTTCCATGATGAAGAGATGTTGGTGAAGCAAGGAGGTACGGCAGGCGCATGCACACATTGAGGGAAACCGTGCGTGTGTTTGCTGTAATGAACACTCCTTCATCACGGCAAATTACACCATGGTTTCCCTATGGGAAAAAAAGGAAACCATTAATTATATTGAGAACAATGCCCGAGGTGTGTGACAATCCATAAACCCTGAGAGTGACGCTCTCCTCATAAAATACATTTTGCACAGGTATTACTTTTTATAATAACAGGTGCAAGGTTTCAACAGCCGCCGTACTCACACAAATACAGTGTGCTCTCTTTCAAGCTTTAACGAAGTGAGAGCACAAGGAGGAAAACATTGTAATAACCTGTTACTGAGTTATTACGGAATTCAGGGGGTTATTACAGTGTTTTATCAAGATTGGATGTCCAGTCATTATAGGGATCACCAGTTATAAATATCTCCACTAGCATCACTTCAGTAGGGACCTGGTTCAATAGGTTTACCACTCTCTGAGTGAACAAATGCTTCCTTACAATCCTAATTCTACACTTTCTGAAGCGTAGCACATTCCCTCTCTAGTTCTACTGACCTGAACAAGCTGAAGCTGGACCCCTGATCAATGTTACTCAATCTCTTTGAAATTTAAAAACTGAAATCATATCTCTTCTTAACATTCTTCTTTTCCAGGAAAAGAGTACCGTATCTAGCCTGTCTAAATGTTCCCCATATAGCTGAACGTCTCCATTCTTTCAATCGTTTACTTGCTCTCTGCTGCCCCCTATTGATTGGTCCAATGTCCTTTTATACCTTGGCCACCAGAACACACACGGTGCTTAGTACAACTGTGACCTTATCAGTGCTCTAGTAATAGGTGTACAAAAACAGCTGAGAACAGTGATAAAAACCTAGTTTGAGCCATATTAAAATCACTCCATTTCAAAAAATGCCCCATGTATGTGAATTTCAGAATGTTTCATTTCTTATTAATGAAACAATTTGCATTAAAAATGGGCATTTCTACATTGATGTTATTCATCTCTGTTTATGACATTACAGACAGTTGTTTCAGAGATTATTCTGATGTCACAAGCAGTGGGTTATGAGTTTAGGCCTCTGGTGTTCCTCTCATAATGCCAATATCACTTGAGTCTCACCTCATCTTGGTTCTACTATCAGGTTCTGTATCTCTTTGCACAATGTTTCAGCATGGCATGTCCCCCTCTTCCTTTCATGATACCCTTCATCAGCAAATGGGGAATGGATACCTTTGGAGCTTTGGATGTAGCAAGGGACACTCATTTGAATGGCCCACACAACAGCACACTATTGCTTTGGGGTATGAAGAATGTTGAGGCTCATTTACACAGTCACATTTGCACTGGAGCAACCTGAGCACTTGCGTTGTTCCAATGCAAAGGCTTCCATGTAGGCATTTAGCCGATCGTGGTAAGTTGATCGTTATGGCACTCCCAGATTCTCTCCCAACTTGAGGACACTGAGCACAGTGTGCACATAGCAAGCAGCTCAAGCAACCATGTGGATTGGCTACACCACTCCCTTGGAGGTAACATGTCATGGTAGTCCAATGGTACTTCTTCCTACCCTGGTCCCCACTTTAATTCTGATATTTAACCTGGTAGTCTGGTGGTAGCCTCCACACTCAAATACCCACTGTAATCCTACATCGTCCCACCCACCCACTATCAAACCTGTGGATGTTGACAGGCAGAGCAATAGATGGCAACCAAAACAGACCCTCCTCTCACCACCTCAGCAGTAGAGCCCCGCCCCCCGATTCACAGCCCCCCACCAGCACATTTTGCACTGCCACTGGGTGTGGCCGCGTGAATGGAAACCTACAGCAGCAGAGTGAGAGTGTGGTAAGCTCAGCGGCCACATAAACACAGCTTCTGATAAATGCACTATACAGGACTGACCCAATCCAGTACAAATATCCGTTGTATGGTGCCTGGATCAGATTTATTACTCTCTGTACCCCTGTAATCTGAATGATTGCATAAGCAAATGATCAATGATCTCTACATATTTATGAAATCTGTTAGAAACGTGTTTCAAAAAGCTGTCCTTTTGATATAGTGACAGGGAAAAAAACAGTTGAATTTTGCATCATTAATACAATAAGCAGCACTGTGAAAGGAGTACTATTTTTATAGCCTTGTAAGCAATACTGTAAGATACATTAGTGAAGCCTTATACCATTTACAAAGTATGTTCTGTACCAGATGGGATCTGTCTGAAAACAAGTAGTACTCATGATGCACCCAAAAATAGCTGGAATACTGCATAATGCGCTTGTGTTTAACCACCGGAGATCTGGTTTTGAATTGCAGCTCTGTATTGCATTACCTTCTAATAAATAAATGGATTTGATGCTCTCAGTTGAGTTCCTAGTGGACAAGACTCCCATCACAAACCTACCACACACAATTTGCTATGACTGGTAGCCTTCACTCAAAAGAGGCTCACAGTGTCAACGGAGCATAGAAAGTGAATTACCCTTTTAGCCTCTTTTGATCAGAGTTAAGGAGCATTGGTCAAGCAATGTAGTGAAACCTCCACTTGTGTCTGACCTATGGATAAGCCACAGGTTTTAGCTTTACCATCATTAGTTGTTCCTTTCACACACAATAAATTATTTACAAAAGGAAAAAAAGAAATCAGAAAAATTGAAAAAGTACTAGCCCTACAAATTACACAAAGACCATGAACATGTTGCCTGAAAAAACTCTGAAACCACTAACATTGGTAATGTTTCTGCTTTTTCATTTTAAAGCTAATCCTCTTTTATACAAGTGATGTGCCTTTACTTTTTATAGCTGCTAAAGGAAACACCAGTGAAGTTTTTTTTTTTTACCTCAGTTCAGTTAAGATTAGAAAAGTGTTAGTGTACTGCAGTACTTGGAGCACGGGCCTGCAAAATAGGAGGCCTAGGTTCAAATCTGTTCCCAATAAAGTAACATGGACTGGAGCTTACGGGAGAGGATTAGAGAAATGAAAAAAAAGTATTGTGTCACTCAGAGGGTAGTAGGGATTTAGGGTAAATTGCCCCAGAGGACAATTAAATAAAATTGGATTGGATGACTTAAGAGCAAGCTGAATGAGCTCTTGAAGTGGCCTAACATCATGCATCATGGGATTCAACTTCTACAACACCAGGTGGCTAGACTAGATGGAATATTGGTTATCTTCCATCCCATAAAATACATGTTGCCACATGAGTCAGCTTCCTAACAACAGTGTCAGGGAGTAGTAGGTTGCACACTAACCCCTGTGTCAGGAGGATTGGAAGGTCATGGGTTTCAGTCCCATATGAGAAACTTGGGTTGATGCCCAATACTGACACAGCAGTGCAGCACTAGGGGGCGCTGCACTGTTGATGTGCAGGTGTTGTCTTTTAGATGAGATGTTAAACCAAAGTTCTTTCTGCCCATCTCTGGTGGTCCTCCAGATTGAAATTAAAGACCCCATGCCTTGAGCAGCTCAGCTGGCTGCAACATGAACATCGAGGGCAACTTACTCTAGCCACCTTGTGTACAGGACTTTGTGCGGAAGCATGCCTCAGTGTCTCAAGGAGTTATTCACACCTGTTAACCTCTCACACTCTTGCTCTGGTACGAGCAAGACCCTTATGATCCCACTTATGAGAACAGGTCTAGGACAGTGATCCTTCAGATACTGTGCTGCCTCTCTCTCTGGAACTCAATACCCACAGTCATCAGTTTGTCAACTTCTCCTAAAACTTTCACGCTTAAAAAGGAGGCACATCTGCTGAACTTTAAGGCATGTACTTGTGCCACTGAACTCCCAGCCCCACTTTACATTATAACCAATGCAATTTTATCGCTGTTCTTTTTGCTGTGTTTCATGTTGTCATAGTTGCTATTACATTTAATGTCTATTTGCACTATGTTAAAATTGCACCATTGTGTTACTTTTTTATTGTACGTCTCATGTATTCTATTAACATTATTAACATTATTCTGGCTCAGGGGCAGGACCCAGAGAGTGGTGATGGGGAATGAGCTATCTAGCACTAGGGAGGTCACCAGTGGGGTCCCACAGGGTTTCGGTGCTAGGACCGGTGCTGTTCAATGCCTTCAATAATGATATTGGGGATGGCATTAAGGGCAAACTGTGCCTATTTGCTGACGACACCAAGTTCTGTTAGAGGGTGAACACAGCAGAGGGGATACAGGACCTAAAGGAAGATCTGGAAAAAACAAATGCAGTTATGCACACTGGAGCCAGGAACCCCAGGATGGAGTACAGCCTAGGAGGGGTCCGGGTATCTGCACTGGAGGGGAGAAAGATCTGGGGGTGATGATCACTGGTAACCTGAAGCACTCCATGCAGTGTAGGAAAGCAGCAGCAAAGGCAGATACATTGTTGGGCTGCACTGCCAGAGGGATTAGCAACAGGTGAGAGGAGGTAATACTGCCCTTGTACAGGTCATTGACAAGGCTGCATCTGGAGTGCAGTGTGCAGTACTGGTGCCCCTACCTTAAAAAGGATATTAACCTGCTGGAGATGGTCCAAAGGAGGGCAATGAAGATGCCCATGAGCCAGTAGAATAGAACGTATGAGAAAAGGTTAGAGGCCCTGAGTGGGTACTCCCTGGAGGAGAAAAGAGAGAGACAGGAGACATGACTGAGACCTTCAATATTTGAAGGAACAAATAGGGTAGGTAAAGAAGGTCTTTTTAAGCTTACTGGAAATTGAAACATGAGGAGGCACAGTCTCAAATAGGAGAGGGGGTTAGGAGGGAGGGAGGGAAGGTAGGAGGCACTTCTTCAGAGAGAGGATGGTGATAAGTTGGAATGTGCGTCTAGAAGTGGTGGTTTCATCAAAGACGGTGGACAGCTTGCAGAGAGGCAGGGATAGAATAAGGGGGACAATAAGGGTCAATAAAGGAAAAAACAGAGGAGAAAGGGCAGATGGGGGGGCTGGGGCAGTAGCTTAAGCTGAACACCCTGCAATATGAACAGACTTGATAGACCAAATGGCATTTTCTGCTTTGTACTGTGGTACCTGTTTGTACTGGAAAAGGTACCTGGTACCAGTATACCTACTCCATCAACAAAGAATGAATGAATGAATCCCACTTATTCTTAAAGTAGTGGGTTTTTTCTAGCATCCAGGCCAATATTTCCCCTGTCAATAAAGCAGGACCATGTAACCCACCAACCCTAGGTCACACTTCGAAACAAACTCACTTTTTAAAGTAAAAATCAGTGGAACCATCTTGTAGTCACAGTAAGGCACTCCTGGGCATGTATAATTGTGGGATAGTTGTACTTCTCGGTTGTGTAAGGCACTTGGCGTTGCTGCATGATTCCGCAATACTGTACACCCTGTAACTCCTTACTGCTTAATTCATGCACACCCTGCTGGTCAACCGTTGAGCACATTTTATTTTACGACTGCAAAGACATGCCAGTCTTGTACAATCCCAGCAGGAAGGTGACAGTAGCCCCAATTTCTGGGGTGGGAACAAAAGAATACCTGCACCTGAGGAAAAGGATATTTGGCCAACAAAAAAAAAATGCTGCAATACGTGAAACATCTGAACTAATAAATTCAGCACTATATTTGCCACCTGTTCTCTCAGTATAGCCCAGTGCTTGACTTCTGCTGGCCAGTATTCAGTCACTATACACCTGCTATCTCTTTGGAACTGTCTCTCACTGTCTCTTCATCCCGTCTCCTCCTGCTGTACCTCTCTCTCAAACCCTTTCTGAATTCTCATATTGTTCCACCCTACTCTTGCCTTTAGCATTCAGTTGCCTGGTTACAGTCTCCTCCTCACAGTCAGTTATCCAGATTTGTGGGTGTTTATTTATTAATTTAATTATTTTTTCATGTATTTATTATGCTTCATCATCATGCCGGGCTATCTCACTATTTTAATTATTGTCATGATTGCTATTTTTGCTGTCAGCGCAGTGGTGTTTATAAACAGAAATCTCAATTTACCTTATTTGCACCTGGTTTTGCCTCCTGTTTTCCCCTTCCCCAATCATACATAGAAATGAGCCCCTCAGTGTACCTCTGCCTGTCTCCAATTATAAACCAAATGAATGGAGGCTGACCTACTGGTGCAGAAGTAGAGCTACCACTTGTGATACTGACAACCTTGGTTTGGGAACAAGCTCTGGGGTTGGAGGGCTGACTAGAGGAGGAGGAGGATTGATCATCCTAAGGACTACTGTCCTTTTCCAGGGGGGAGGGTGGTCAGCTGCCAGTGCTTGACAGCCCCCTGGCGGAAGATGGGGATCCAACGGCTAGAGCTCGCTAGATTGGGGAGGTGCGGCATGACTGCCAGTGGCCAAATTTCCCTCATTCACTATAAATACCACCAACAGCTTAATCTGGTTCAAAGTTAGTTGGCATTCATCTGTATCCCCCTCCCCTGGGTCGTGCCTGAAAATAGGCAGGATTTGTCTAGTGCACTTACCCAGTCAACAAAAACAAAATAAATAACACTATTGCACACCATGCCTCCCGGTGACAGAACTCAGAAAATGCTGACCATGCAGTGTGCCACCCACCTCACTCTGCAAGTCTCACACCGTTGCCCCACGGTGCTCCCTGGACACCAAGCTAAAGGACTAATGGGGAAGAAAAAATGACACAAATTTCAAGAAGTAGTTAGTTGTAACTTTTTATTACGTATTTTTCTTTTTCCTTTTGCTCATTAGAAAGTTTTTTTTTTATGTGATAATATTGTGTTGGATGTGTGGAATAGCTTTCAGCCTGGCAGCTGACATATCTATCTCTAGTTCTCCCACTATATCATCAGCATTGTGATCTCTCTGACAGTGACATCACAGATGACTGACCACGCAGCTGCTGAGTGCCTGTTCCTAAGCAGCAGTGATGTCACAGTCAGTGAGTTCACAATGCTGATGCTGTAATGGTGGAACAGAGCTAGATATGTCAGCTGCCAGGCAGAGTGCTGTTCCACACAGCATACCTACTAACATCAGGTAAACAGTCTTCTTTATATTCATTCGTATTTATTTCATTTAAAATTTGGTAACCGGGAAAGGCACATGGGGCTGAGGCTTGTTTCCAGGTGCAACCCAGGGAAAGGGTGACATATGAATAAAACAGTAATACAAAACAATGAAAGACACGGTGTACAATTCTATTTATGGCAGGATACATGCAAAGTACTGGTAATATAAGCACAGTTCAGGTATGGTTCTAGTTAAGCTAAGGAAAAAGAAAAAGTACACAAGATATAAAAGGTAATGGTTGACTGCTTTCAAAAACTAATAATTAGCTTTAGCTAGTACACTAGCTCCCTAAAGGTATAGTATATATATTTTTTGTTAGTTATTTAACCAGGAGTAGCACAGTAAGCTAAAAGCTTTTTTACAGGTGCGACCTGGGAGCACAGGGAAGTTACGTGACTTGCTTAGGGTCACACAGTATGCAAGTGGAAGCTGTGGAGTTCAAACCCAGGTCTGGTCTGCTAGATGTCACCAGATTTGCAGCTCAGAGCCTTAAACCACTGCGCTATACTGCCTCAAATATGAATCTGAAATATCAAGATACTACTTTGACATTTGTGAAAGCCAATACTACTTACTATATAACCTCCTTTTCTGATGCCATCTTCCAGCCTGTTACTTCCGATGTTGATGTTCTAGCTATAAAAGGTGGTTCTGTTACTTCGATTGGAATTAGAATCAAAGGCTCAAAATGATCCATTAGGAAAATGTACTTACTGATCCTGTAGCATGCACAAAACTGTAACTGTATTCATATTTTAGACAAACAATATTTAACTGCAAACCATTCTGTGCATGACAAAGTTATCACTGGCTTATTCCAGTTTCCTGAATCGAAATTTATATAATGGATTGCTCCTAACTGTGCTTCCCAATTAACTGAAAAAGTCTGGAATGCAGGATATTATTAAATGGGTTTCGAAAACCCTGTAGCATCATCAGCCAAAACATGTCACATGACCGTGTTGAAATCCTGCAACAGACAACCAGTAAAGATCCCTCTAAGCAAATGTTTACTTGCTTTGAACCAATTCATTTTTTTTTATTATTAATAACAGACTCATTTTATAATCTCAAGATAGTAGCGGGATTTATACTTTTCTTGTGTGGTTAAAGTCACTCGGCTGCACCTTGTGACACACCACACAAGGTGTGTGTAAATCTCATAACAACATACACCCTATTGTGCATTATTGCTTAATTTCTTAACAGTATAAAGCCCAGAAAGGGTCACACAACAGCTGCCAGTGGCTACCTAGTACAAGACCTGAATGTTCACTCCAAGTCTGGGATCCAGAACTGTGTGGAGTGCAGAATTCCACTGGCAAAACTCATGCAGAATAGCAATTCTCCTTCTGTCATGCTTTTCAGAATTTATTTTTTAATACTGCGGAATTCCAAAAAGAAATTCTATGTAAACTGCCTAATAATATTTTGTGGATTGTGTAATCTGTGGAATATTATTCAGTGGTTCACAGAAAATGAATCCTTAGTTTACATAAACTGCATTACACAATTCTGCAGTTATGACCAGCCCAGTGGCGCTGAGGGTTGAGGTGCTAGACGCCACACCTTGCACCACGCCTGTGACCTGAGTTTGGGAATGGACTCAGGCCGCTGGGGGCTGGCAGGGGAGAGGAAGGATTGAGCATCCTATGACTGCTTTTCTTTCTCTGAGGTGGGCATGGGTCATGCACCGTGCTGTAGCAGTGATTGGTGGAGGCCAGCCACACTACAGTTGTATGCAGAACTTCAGTGGGAGGAGCACGACAGGGGTCAGCACAGACATGCTTAGAACGCCATTGCATGTCTGGCTCACCAGAGGAAAGAACAGTGGAAAAATGGTGGGGCAATCTTGTGGCTGATGGCCGTGCCCTGCACCCCCAAGCATGAGAGGTGCCTTGTCCCGGGGGGGGGGGCTGACCCCTGTGACATGGGGTGATTATCTGCGTGCCAGACCTGGTTTGGGAATGCAGGTGCCGGTGGCTGGAGGTCATGGGCCTGCTCCACAAATGGGGAGAAAATATGTAAAGATAAAAAAAAAAAATCTGCAGTTATTCCACCTTCAGAATTTTCAAAATCTGCTCCTGATAGAATTGTCTAGAATTAGGTGGGATTTGAATTGTCTAGAATTAGGTGGGATTTCAAAAATTCCATGGAACTGTGGCAGAAGCAGAACTTGAAAATTCAGCACAGCTGTACTGGGATCTCATTCTGTTTAACCGAGAGATACCAGTCTGTTTAGCCAAGAGATATGGGCAGTCTGATCAGATGAGCATGGCCCCCCAGTGTGGCAGCATAAAGACCAGGGGCCGGGTTTTCGAAACAGGCCCTTTCAATGCACATACAGGAAAACCTTGTGGGCCTGCAGATTTTTCTACATGTGCTGCGTTTTCCATTGCAGAGCAGTTTGTGATAGGCACTGCAATTTATGGCAGCCTTTGGCCATTTTTTGGTGCAGCTACACTGAAATGTTACGCCTTGTAGTACCAGGCATAGCTTTACCTGCAAAACAGGAACATATAATGTGGAGGCTCCTGAAGTGGATGCTCGATGCCCCATTGTGCATAGAATGTACCAAACGGGGTTGTCCTGGTTGTCCCTAGGGTTTGTTGATGCTCCCATAGCCGTGCAGTCATGCATGTGTAAAATAGGAAATCCTGCTTGGGGGATTTTTCCACACTGGCAGCTGCAGAGTGAGACTTGGTCCCAAAAGTGTTTGAAAATCCAGCCCCAGTGGTCCAGATTCCAACCACCTTTCTGGTAAAACAAATCAAACAATTAATTTAAAAAACTTGCAGAGGAGTAGCAGAAACTCCCACTGCTCTGCTGCCTCCTGGTAACTGGGTGAAGGGAACCATGCAGCCAGAGAGCCCTCCAGTGTCTCCCAGACTGTCACACCAGTGTGTCTTGGGGATAGGTTCCTATGAAAAATCCCTCCATGCTCTGCTGTTAATGTCTCAGAGTTCCATTCAACCCGTCTCCTCTGATCCCTTCGTTAAATGTCTCGGATCCCCTCAAGAATGTGAAAACAGGCTTCTGGTGGTAGTGGATACCACTTAGTTGCTTGGGGAGTAAACCATTAAGATAACATAATGGTAGAATGGGCCTGAAGGGAGTACATTTTGGAAATGAGGAGGGAGGTGCACCAGAGACCATAAGGGTCTGTGGAGAAAGATTAGACAGGGAACATCCAGGCAGACTGGGTGGGCCAAATGGTTCTTTTCTGCCAAACAAAATCAATGTTTTTATGGAGGAGGAGGAGGGACAGAGGAGAAGCTAGAAAAAGAAAGACACTATTTATAATAAAAAAAGGAAAACCAGACAGCCTCCACACATTAATATTCTAAACTGTAAAAATATGAATAATGCAACTACTTATGTTTATCTTTTAAAGCAATGTTATGATTTTAAAAAGGCCTTCCAAGGTGGGTATTATCCTCCCGTAACACTCACTTCAGGTTCTTGCCTCACCTCAGACAACCTTTAGAGGATAATGAAGTCTGACCTGAAAGAATGTATTGGTTAAAAAATCAACACTGTGTTATAAATGTTCCAATAGTGATATATTGTAACAAGCATTTGTCAATGCCGAATGTTTGCTTGCTGGCATTGGCACTGGTAGTGTAGAAGTTACAGAGCTGCATAATAGGAATGGCAGTGAAGTATTGAACTGAAGCCAACCCCACCACCACCCTGCAGAGAGTGACAGGCATTGGGGTGTGTCTTTGGGTCGTCAGGCATAATGACCACGCCATTTCACCACACCCTACCCTGCAGACACTGACAAGTGTCACGGTGTGCCTTGGGGTCTTTGGCCCTTATGCGCACCCCATTCCATCAGGAAATATGGTGAGATGGGTGCTGTATAGGAGAATGGGGTGAAGTTTGGGTCCGAAGAGTCCGAGGCACACCTTGATGCCTCTCACTGGCTGCAGGGTGTGGGAGGGGGTGGAATGGTATGAGCATGACAGGCAAGAATCCCAAGTCACACCCCTGATGCCTGTCATTCTCTACAGGGTGGGGCGCTATGGTCGGAAACCCTAACGCCTCAGGCATTCGTTGGTATTTTCACTCCAAATTTTCCACATGGTTTTTTTGTGACCCCCACCTCATGAACAGTGGCAATATCAGTTTGTTAGACGAAAACTGATTTTGCACAGCAACTATGGCATTTGGCACCACAGGTGCAAAAACACATTCTGAACAGGATGTGAAAAATGACAGCGGTACTGTTCATGGGGAGGTGTAAAAAATGGCAGTGTTGAAAATCTGCTGTGAAAATGTTAAAAAAACTGGTGAAATCACGAGTGTGCGTAGAAACTGTGCAACGCACACCCGTAATGTAACTAGTTTGGGGATTTTTTTACAGCAGATTGTTAACACAGGCATTTTGGGACCTCCGATCATGAACAGTGTCAGTGTGATTTTCTTTATCTGTCCCAAACAATGATTTCCCACAGCGACCACGCATTTCTGTGCTGAAAGTGTGACAACACATTTCGGCCATGTTGTGGAAAATGACAGCTGTACTGTTCATAAGGAGGTGTGGAAAAATGCCACTGGTGAAAATCTGGACTGAAAATATTACAAATTCATGAACTTACGAGGGTGCGTGGAAACTGCGCAATGCTCTCATAACACAGTCATTTTATGGAGTTTTGTCACCAGATTTTCAACATAGCCATTTTAAGACCTCTGCTCATGACCAGTGTCACTGTGATTTTCTTAATCTGTCCCAAACATTGTTTTCGCACACTGACTGTACCATTGTGCGCTACATGTGCGGAAACACATTTTGGGTGGGATGTGAAAAATGGTAGCTGTACTGCTCATAAGAAAGTGCGGTAAAATGGCACTGTTGAAAAATCTGGTGTGCATTACAAAATTGCAAATTATTAGCGCATGAGGGAGCTGCGCAACGGTGTCTTAAACAGTCATTTTTGGGAATTTTTCACCAAATTTTCAACATAGCCATTTTAACACCTCTGCTCATGACCAGTGTCACTGTGATTTTCTTAATGTGTCCCATACATTGATTTCGCACACCGACTGCGCCATTGTGCGCTACATGGGCAGAAACACGTTGTAGGCAAGATGTGAAAAATGACAGCTATACTGCTCATAAGGAGGTGTGGTAAAATGGCAATGTGGAAAATCTGGAGTGAAAATATTGAAAATTTGCGAACTTACGAGCGTGCGTAGGAACTGCGCAATGCACGCTTGTAAAACAGTAATTTTTAGGAATTTTTCACCAAATTTTCAACATAGCCATTTTAAGACCTCTGCTCATGAACAGTGTCACTGTGATTTTCTTAATATGTCCAGTACATTGATTTCGCACACCGACTGCGCCATTGTGCACTACATGGGCGGAAACACATTTTGGGTGAGATGTGAAAAATGACAGCTGTACTGCTCATAAGAAGGTGTGGTAAAATGGCAATGTTGAAAATCTGGAGTGAAAATATTGAAAATTCGCTAACTTATGAGCGTGCGTAGGAACTGCGCAACGCACGCTCGTAAAACAGTCATTTTTAGGAATCTGTCCACCAAATTTTCAAAATAGGCTTTTTGAGAGCCCACCTTATGAACACTGGCAGTGTCGTTTTGTTAATCATTCCAGAAAGGTGATTTCACGCAGTGGCTGCAAAATCACCCTTCGGGCTCAAGTAACGTCATAACAGTGACAGCATTCATGAGAAAGGTTCCCAAAAACCCCATGTTGAAAATTTGGTGCAAAAATTCCAAAAAATGCCCGAGATATGTAGCAAAGTTGAAAAAACCCTATCTATTACATTATACAGCTTACGGCATTTCCTCAGTTCGCGGTCGGCTTTGAAGAGTGCAAGGCGTTCCCGGTCCACCGAAGATCATTAGCCAGACTCGGAGGAAAGTATGGGGTGGGGGTGTGGGGAGGTAGGGTGCGCAGTGGGTGGAGTCGTGGTGGGGGCATGGAGACTGCGAGGACCGTTTTTAATTTACATTTTTTGTTTTATTACTAAGGCGACGTGGGACGTTTGCCATGCTGGGGTGGGCTCCCAGCATGGCAGCTGGAAAGGCTGTTTGGGGGCTGGAGCTGACGGGGATTGGGCACCCCAGTCGGCCATCTAGGGCTTGTGCCATGTTGGGGTGGGCTCCCAGCGTGGCAGCTGTAAGGCTGTTTGGGGGTTGGAGCTGACGGGGATTGGGCACCCTGTCGGCCATGTGACTTGTGCCATGCTGGGGTGGGCTCCCAGCGTGGCAGCTGTAAAACTGTTTGGGGGTTGGAGCTGACAGGGATTGGGCACCCGTCGGCCCTCTGGGGCGTGTGCCATGCTGGGGTGGGCTCCCAGCGTGGCACCAGGAAAGCTTTTGAGGCGTGAGCCGGCGGGCATTGGGCACCCCGTCGGCTATACAGTATGTGCGTGGGGGCGCCGCGTCAGCCGCAATATGCGTGCATGCGTGTTGAGGGGGGGAGCTCTGCTCACTGAAGCAGAGCTCTCCCTTTCAACTGTATGCCACTGTATTTTCAGCTGTCATAGACAGCTGGAGCAGTGATTGGAGCACTGCGACCGCACCTGCAAACACACTGACTGAATTGGAAGAGGCTGACACACCTCTGGAAAACTCGGATGATGGCACTATGTTTCTTGCACATGCGTGCAAGCAAACATAAAAAGCATTTTTTAGTATATATAGTAACAAAAATCTCCGTTAAGTATCCGCTTCACAGGCATCTCATGGAACAAGCCACCCACTTGTTTTTATTGTTTGCATTGTCATGTATGAGGCAAAATTAACAATTGCAAATTTGTCCTTTTATTTATTTAACCCCTTCATAACTGGATTTCAACCATTTTGTCTGGAGAGTACTCTGAGATAAGAATAGTTTGTTTCTAGGTGTGTACTGTGGTGGTAGTGGTGGTGGTGGGGACAATATAGAAATTTGAATACAATTTTGTATAATATGGTATGCATGAACAATTGTCCCTAAATCCTCACGTTTTGAGAAATCTTGAATCAAATAAATAAAATTGCTGCTGCTTCTAGTTCATATTTATCAATGTAAAGAAAAATAGATAACTGTACAGGAAGAAAACCTTGCAGTCCATCAAGTCTGCTCTAGCAAGTCTTGTTTCTGATGAAAGCATGACACTGCAAGCATTTCTTTTGAAAATGAGTCCATTTGCTCGGCTGGGATTGCTTTTTTCAAAGGCTGCAACAAGGATCAGTTTCTCCATGCAGTGATAAGGTATCAGGCTCTGCTAGGATCAGCATGCACAACATAAATCTGCAACTAATCCGTACGAATCAATATTTTTCATTAAGAACCTGTGAGAGTTGGCCATTATTGGGAAAAATCTGTTTAGGTTGACACCTTGATGAAGTTATTTGGTTCAGGGGCTTAAGTCATTGAAAGGTAATAAAGAGTGCAGAAAGATAGGGGTGCTTGTTATTAAATAAAAAGGATGGGAATATTGAGCTTTATTTCAGCACAAAATTATCATACAGATCTATCTGGAAATTATTGGATCTTGAAGAGGTCTAAACTGCAGAGCGAATCTGATAACTTAATAAAAGCCATGTTGTTGATCTCAGAAAGGAAGAGCATTTTTTTCATTCAGAAATAGTTTTAAATATATTGTTTTATTGTTTACGTATTTCATCCTTGTTGAAGGAAAAACATTCTCATAAGCAGAAATATGCAAAAAACTAAACATTTAAAATTGTAGTTTTATGATAGTCAAGACTAACCCAAAACAAATCATGCCAGGCTACACTAGATTGCCTACTCTTTATTGATATTTATTTTTAATATGTGTTCTTCTGTTAGTGGAAAAGCTTTTCAGCTGCAACTCTACAGGAGCCAGATTATTTTTGTGAGGTGTATCAGCAATTATAGTGTGACAGTTTATGTATTTATATTGAATTTTAAGCAATAAGATAATCTCCTTAAGATGCATTGCTTGATTTTCAATAGGGTCCTGGGCCGGCATTTAAAAATGCAGGAGCAGCAGCAAATTTTATATAAATTATTTGGCTTAAATATGCACAATTGGTTACACTGGTACAATAGTCAGGATTGCATCGATATGAAGCTATAAGTTTAACATTATTTGCAGAACTCTACAATTACATCTTATATATACAATTATACAGCATTAAGGGGGAAATAGACATGCCAGTAGAAAACATCAAGATGTGGGCAAGGTAGGAGGTATGTAGTGTTAGGTAATCGGACATAGGAACTGAGTCTCAGTTATTCATTGTGTAATGGATCACCTTTTATGTCATATGGCATTTTTATGTGTTTTCTAGATGCATATACATAGCTGATCTGAACTGAGCAAGGCTCCCCACACACTACATGGTCTGGTCATGAACATAACCCAAACAGCACACGCACCAGGCTACAGAAAAATAACAAATTTATTTAGGGCAGCATAGGAACGCTGGTCAGACTGGCCCTACATATTGTCACCTGAAGTGGTGATACATAGGGGCAGTCTGACCAGCGTTCCTATGCTACACTAAACAAATTTTTTATTTTTCCATGTCCTGGTGTGTGCACTGTGTGTGTGTGTGTGTGTGTGTGTGTGTGTGTGTGTGTGGTTCATTACCGTACAGCAGCACCTTTGGGAAGCAGGTGTGCTCTCCTTTCCCTGTGCAGCACGGTCTGGTCATGCAATCCAGTTTTTGGTTCTGCAATACTAAAGGCCCTTTCACCTACCATTCACGTTATTTTTGGTACAGTGAGGCCTTCACTTGTTTATGGCCTTATCCTACAAATAGAGTTGTTTTTGGTGAGCAGACAACTCAAGTAGTTGAAGGATGTGGTCTGAGTACATTTATACTGCCCAGTGCAACAATCTTCTATCCTCAAGAACTAGAGTACCAAGCAATAAATGATGCAGCCCACCACACTCAGATGTTCTGTGTGAGATTTCACAGTTTACTGCATGGCAAATTGGAATAATTTCCAATGGATAACATTGAGTTCCTGCAGTGTTCTGCATGATATCCCAGCAAAAAAGATAATACAATGCTTTATCCTCGCAGATGGCACTGTAGGTCACACTAATATAGTGTATGGTGGAGTGCAATTAGTAATGGAAATCCATGTCCAGAATTTCCTTGTGGTGCTGCAGTGCCATAGTACTGATGTCACTACTGCAGCACAACAGATCAGAACACGTTGCCACAGCACACCAACTATGAGCAGTGACTGCCATCAATGTCTTCCTTCCTTTTAATTTTTTTTCTGCTCACAGGGTAGTCAAAGAATTAGTGGCCAAACAAGCCTGCATTGGACTACTCATCTTAAAAGTAAGACTGTTTTAGTAATTTTTCCTCAAGATCAGCAGGAGAACTTTGTCAGAAAATCCATGCAGAAGTCATGCTGTTTTTCAGCGCCACTGCACGTAACACAAACTGTTAAATGAGTGGGTGCTCAGTTTCTTTGTTAAATTAATGTTTTCATTCCAGTTTATTGTTTTGGTTGCCCATACACTATAAAAGATTGCACATAAGCAACTGTACACATACAAGGCAGAGTTTAAATATTGAGGTTTTCATGGTAACAAGAAACCTCTTGAGCTATGCTGTTGAGGTCTCTTATTACCATGGAAATCTCTTTATTCAGCCACAGCCTTGTTATGTATGATTGCTCATACACAATGCTCTATGTGTTCTGTGACATGTCTGGTTGTAGATGGCAATTAGCTTGTTCAGTATTGTTTGGGCTTCCATCCTATAGGCCATACTGGCATACTCTAGTGTGTGGAAAAGATGTTGCATTAGGATCATTTTTTTGGTTTGCATGTTCAGGCATTACTTGTATCTGTATGGCATGCCAATCTTTTGGTGCATAGTGTTTGCTACATGTTCTCTGTGCTGATTAAAGGCAAGGTGGTGATAAAGCCATACCGCTGGATACTTGAAGCTTTGAACCCTTTACTTTCACTTGTAGAGATCTTAAAGTTTGCATGGTTTTCAGATTTATTTGAAAAGATCATTACTTTGGTTTTGTTTGCATGTAGTAGCAGCCTATTTGCAAACATCCAAGGCTGCTCTTTATCAAACATGCACTGTAGCTGCTTATTTAGGGCACTCTCAGGTCTAGAGCTAGTATACTGCACTATGTCATTCACATGTAAGTGGATATTTATGTCAGGGTATATCAAAGGGAGGTCATTCACAGTATAAAACTAAAGTGTTCCCAGGTGAGAGCCCTGTGGTACACCAAGAGTTAGTCCTCTGGAGTCTGAAGTCCCAAACAAAGTGAGAAGGCTGTGGGAAGAGCCAGTGGGATGCTAGGGTGCATAGAGAGAGGTATCACCAGCAGAAAAAAAGAGGTGGTTATGTCACTGTTCAGATCACTAGTGAGATCTCATCTGGAGTACTGTGTCCAGTTCTGGAAGCTGCATCTCTGGAAGGACATAGACAAAACAGAGACAGTCCAGAGAAGGGCAACAAAAATGGTGCAAGGACTGCACCAAAAGTCATATGAGGAAAGACTAGAGGACCACAATATGTATTCCCTGGAGGAGAGGAGAGAGGAGAGAGAGAGAGAGAGAGAGGGGGGATATGATAGAGATATTCAAGTACATCAGGGGTATAAACAAGGTACAGGAGGGTAGCATCTTTCCAAAAAGAAGGTGTACAAGAACAAGGGGGCATGATATGAGGCTGGGGTGGGTAGGCTCAGGGGCAATGTGAGGAAGTACTTTTTCACAGAAAGAGTAGTGGATGCTAGGAACAGCCTCACTGTGGAGGTGGTGGGGCAAAAACAGTAGGAGAATTAAACACTGCATGGGATAGACATAAGAGTACTCTAGCAATAGGGAAGAGAGGGTAAGCCACAGATCAACTAGGGTCTGTGGTAATGCATTAGGTAGGGAAAAGGGGCAGACTAGGTGGGCCATACAGCCCTTATCTGCAGTCACTTTCTGTGCATCTGTGTGATGTACTGCCATGTACTTTTACCGCCTATGTCCTTCTCATCAGATAGTTTTCCATCCATACTATTGTGGTTTTAGACATTCTTATTGTCTCTAGTTTTAAGAGCAGTAGCCTGTGGCTTACCATGTCAAATGCCATTGTAAGGTCTTTGAAAGTGGCACCAGTGCAATTCCAAGAGTACAATGTAACTTTCAGCAGAGACATGCTGGTAGACTCCTTGGTCTGAACCTGGATTGTTCCTTTGCAAGGGTGTTGTTATCAAGGCAGAACGTTGGCAACATGGGTTTGTGCCAGGTAGATCATGTCAAACCAATCTTGTGGAGTTCTACGAATGGGTAACATCAGAACTGGACAGGGGAAAGCCTGTGGATGTATTATTCTTGGACTTCAGCAAGGCATTTGACTCTGTCCCCCACAATGGGCTGGTGGAGAAACTGATGGGGTTGGCAGTAGGCCCTTTGATGGTCAGATGGATTGAAAACTAGCTAGCTGGATGCACCCAGAGAGTAGTGGTCGGTGGGGAGCTCTTGAACCCTAGAGAGGTCGGTAGTGGGCTACCGCAGAGCTCGGTCCTGGATCTGATCCTGTTTAATGCATACATATCGGACATCAGGGAGGGTATAGGGTGTGAAATGAGTCTCTTCGCTGATGACTCCAAGATGGGAGCAGTAGTTGAGGGGGAAGAGGGGAGGTTGGCCCTGCAAGGGGACCTGGACACCCTGGAAAGCTGGGCTCACACATGGAAATTAAATTTCAATATCACCAAGTGCAAGGTATTACATCTTGGGTGGGGAAACCCTAAACAGAGGTACACCCTGGGAGGGGAGGCACTGGAGGCCTCAATAGGGGAAAAAGACCTAGGGGTCATGGTGGATGCATGTATGAATAACTCTGAGCAGTTCAGGAGAGCGGCTAGCAAGGCAAACAGGGTGTTGGGATACACCGTAAGGGGGATCACCTCTAGGAGCAGGGAAGTGATTCTGCAGCTGTACAATGGACTGGTTAGACCACACCTTGAGTACTGTGTACAGTACTGGAGACCACACTTGAAGAGGGACATACAGCTTCTGGAGAGGGTACAGAGGAGGGCAACTAAGATGATACGAGGACTAGGGGATTTGACGCATGAGGACAGACTTGAGGAGCTCTGCCTGTTTTCGTTGGAGGAGAGGAGAGACAGGGGGGACATGATTGAGGTCTTCAAGTACTTCAAGGGAATAAATAGGGTAAACATGGAGGGGATCTTTAGACTAAAGCAGGGAGGTATCACCAGAGGGCATGGTTT
The DNA here is from genome assembly GCA_016271365.2 of Neoceratodus forsteri. Taxonomy (NCBI): domain Eukaryota; kingdom Metazoa; phylum Chordata; order Ceratodontiformes; family Ceratodontidae; genus Neoceratodus; species Neoceratodus forsteri. The sequence continues at coordinate 265,073,793 of JADMNL010000025.1, forward strand.
GAAGTTGGAAGGTGGAAGGGTGAGGGGGGAAAAGAGGAGGAGGAGGTTTTTCACTGAGAGGGTGGTGGACCCTTGGAATGCACTGCTTGGTGAGCTGGTTCAGAGATCCACAGTGGAGGGCTTCAAGAGAGGGTGGTGTCACAGGGTGCTCCCTGTAATGAGTACAGGCCCTAATATTCTTCCAAGTACCCCCCAGAGATAACGTGCTTAGGCATAAAGTGCCGGATGCTGAATAGTGAAGGCATTTATGTGAAATGTAGAAACATATAATACATACACATGGATATATTAAAGGGGTATTGCTTCCAAGTGAAATTACCTCAAGTGACCAGTGGGGCAGACACAATATGTTTTAAGAGTTGTCTGTTTCACAGCTTTGCAGGACCCTTTTAAAATAGTCTGTTAGGTCCTTAGTTTTTCTAGCATTATCTGTTAGATTTGGTTGAGCAGATAGCCTGCTATACAGAAATATAATGAACAAGCAAAATTATTTGCGTTCCCTATCCCTTTTCATTTCGTTACCTTATGCTGCATTTTTGGGAGCATTAGTTTGGTTAATAGAAGAATGAATTACCAATCTGCTCTACTTTATTTTAGTAGAAGGGGGAAACTATTGTTTGATTCAGGCAGGAGTTCTACAGTTTTTGAAATCACCCCCCCCCGACATAGAAAACCTTAAGAAAAGATTTTCATTTGCAGCTCAGTTCATGCCTCTAATGAGCTGAAAGAAAAGAGTTTTACTTTTCAAATTAATAGTTGCAGAGAAGGGAGAGAACCTGAATAAAACAAAAACTAAGATAACCTATGTTGTTAGCAACCCCTCTGAAACAGAGCTCTCTGTATTGAGCGTTTCAATAAACTAAAACTCAGTGTTTTATTTAAAGGGTGGAAGTATGCTAGCTTCTAAATGAATAAAGAAGCTGCACTAACAAAACTCATGTAGGAAATGAGACCAGGGAGTCCCTAAATATTGCATGGTGTGCCCTTTGGCAAAGAAGTAAAGTTAAAGTGAACAATATATTCTTGTGTGTCTTACCTGTTGAGCTGCATGGGTGTTCTATAGGGCTGGCAGCCCACAGTCTGTCTGCTTTTATAGAAGCTGTAATGAGTGAGGTCACTATCAAGGGAGGGGCTTAGCCTTATTGAGACTAATTAACTCCATGAACATTGTTTTAGGACATCAAAGTAAGGGTTATTTTACAAATACTGTTATACACTTATATACCTGATGTTTAGGAATGAAAATGTAAAGTAAAAAAGGAACCTGTAGTATGTTATTTTGATTTTTCAAAAAGAAGGAGGATCATCTGATTATGATGTCACTCCCCAGAAAAGTATAAAAGATTACCACTAGGGAGTTAAGATAGAGGATGTCAGTTGGAGCTGACTGCCAGAGGTGGTGGACCTCTGAAGTATATATGTTTGCAAGGAGATAGCCTGGTGGCATTGCTGGGCAGAGCAGTGGCTCATCCTGAGTATAGCTCATCTGTTCATTATTTTGTTGAGACTTTGAAAATGACTGGACTAACTTTATTTTCCTGATTTCTGTGAATCCTGAAGTCAATGTTTACTGACAGAAATAAAATGATAAGTGCCTTTCCAGCACTTTTTATGCACTATATTTGTGGGTCTGCTTGATTTGTTATCCTGACTATCCCAACCCCGCTACAGGTGGGACAGACACAGAAAGTGGATGTATCAGATGATGGCCTGGCCCGGGGGGGTGGGGATGGATGATAGGGGTTTCTGGAACACAAGGTGGGGGAGGGCCTCGGCACCCAACTAGGGATCTGAGGTTTGAGCAGACTCGATAGACCGTAAGGCCTAATCTGCTGGCAATTAGTATGTTAGTATGTTAGAATGAGGGTATTTAGCTATGGTCATGTTTGTTCAGGATTTTATTTAAAGCGGACAAGACACATATTGGCCTGTATTTGTTTGAGTGCCTACTGTCACCTGCCCTCACAAATGGAGTAACAGTAGCATGTTTTCAGATGACTGGGATTTGGACAGTTTCATGAAACAGATTGTATAGGATTGTAATGGGGTAGTTAGCTAGTTTGCTGTAATCCTCAGTAGCCAGGAGTCAATCCCATTTGCCCTAACATTGTTAGGTATGTCTATCTGTAAGAGAATGTTTAATGGGTCTACCAGCCTGATTTGCTTAAATGAGAAGGCTAGGCCCATGGCAGATTCCTGGAATTCCTGGGATAAAACTGACTAGATGTAATCATGGGTTAATCCCCATGAGTTCATAAGATTCATAAGATAATTAACAGGTCTCGCAGTGTTAGCCATAGCTGACCTGGACCCATGGTCTAAACCCTAAATTCAAATGGCCAGTGTTTTGAATAGTTATCAAGAGCTCTTTTAAATTTGTTTATAGTGGTACAAGTTACAACTGTATTCAGCAGTGAATTCCAGGTTGACACTACACTTTCTGAGAACCATTGCCCTCTTGGATTTTTTTAAACAAATCTCCATTAAGCATCATTCTATTTCCCCTTATTGTTTTTATCTCCAGTCTTTTTTGTAAACCTGCACATTCGCAGAAATCAGTTTCCTTAAAAGCCCTGTGAACCATACAGATGTCTCCACGGTACCTTCTGTATTGTAGTGAATATAAATCCAGTTCCTACAATCTCTCCTCGTATGGCTTATTTCTTAATTCAAATATTAATCTAGTAGCCTTTCTCTGGACACCCTCCACTCTTTTCACATCATTTTTCAGAGACGGGGCCCATACTTGACAAAAGTACTCTAGACGCGGCCTAACCAGGGACACATACAGCGACACCACCTCCCTATCCCTGCTCCTGATATTCCGCCAATGGCAGGTTATATATTATAGCTCGATTTTACTGCACTGCTACAGTGGTCACTAAAGTCTGCTGCAGTTCTCGGGAATGACAGGTTTAAAGTGATGAAGTGATGATCCCTTGTATTGGTTATTTGTGGTCATTTGTGATTATTCTGTCATCATGGTTGAACTAGGCTTGTTGTGTTAGTCCTTAACCAAGAGGGCTTTGATACCTTTCCAGGTATTCCTGGATGAAATGGAATTAGATGACTAGTAGTCTGCAAAGTAATCATAGATACATAGATACATAGACAGAGTCGGCAGATAAGGGCCTATGGCCCACCCAGTCTGCCCATTTGAGCTTGTAAGTTCAGTTTATGTTTTCCTAGAAGTCTGTTGCCCCTTACCCCTTACCAGCTTTAGCTTTCCTCACTTAAGTGATGCAACTGTTTATTAGTAGGTTATATGCAGCCTAGTCATGGTCAAAGCCTGTTCTCTTGATATTAATCACATCATAATGAATCAGGACGTATGACCAGAAATTCAAAAATGGGTTTGTCCGTAAACTGAAAGTTTTTTTCAAGGCAACAAATTTTATGTTCCATTTTTCATGGAGAATTTTGTAGCCACACAAAGTAATGAATTTTATACATGCTGGCTTTTCTGGACACCAGTTTGATGCAAAGTACAAATGGATCCTGTAGACAGGAATGTTGACCAACACCCATATAAGTTTGTTGGAAATATCTTCATACAAAATGTGTTTCTAAAGACAGAAGTTTTTTTTTTATATAGATATTTTCTCCCCTCCAGGCAACTGCAGGCTGGTACTTCTGGATCTACTACGAAATCCCGACAGTCAGTCTCCCGAACTCCATAAGCCTGAGTTTAGAAGACTGACTGTCAGAAGACTGACAAGGACTTAATGCAATGTGGGGGGCTCCCCGAGCTGCTAGTGGCTTAGGCCTCCACACCATGGGAGTATCTCAGCCAACAACCAGATTTTCCCCCCTCTTGTGGTGCATGGCTAGAGGCAGGGTAGCGGTTCATCACATCCATTACCGTACCTCTGCCAGCGCCAGCGCCAGCGCCAGCGCCAGCTTCCATGTGTCGGACAGGTGTGTGTTGGGAAGCCAAACTCAGGATCCTGAATGCCGGGATCCCAAGTTTCAGCATTTCATTGTACTCCAAGTACTTCCACCCCTGCTCTGCCACCTATGTGCATCCACTGCTTCCCCCGGGTACTGCTGAGACCCATGTCCTCCACAGATTCCCCCCCCTGGTGGGGCCAGGAAGGGGAGGGCCATCCTTCCCCCAACCAGGACTTGTCATCTAGATTGGGCTTCCAGCGATCCATGAGCAGAGCAGGACACTGGTCAGCATGCAGGGCTTCACATAGCCTGTGGTCACCTCCCTTTTCCATCCTTCCCCCTTTGCAGCCATGAATGCGCATGTGTGGAGGCACGCACATGCATGCCGTGTAGCCACACTGTTTGCCTCTCTAACTCTAGTGCTGCCCCCTGACCTCCACCAGGAGGCAGCCAAGGAGTGGGATGACCTTCCCTCCCTCCCTCCCCAGGAGAGGACAGCAGTCCGTCAGACACTCGATCCTCTCTCATCCCTGCGAACTCCCGGCAACCTGAGCTCGCTCCTAAGCCTGGGTCTTCAGCATGGTGTGAGGTGTGATGTCCAGCGCCTCAACCTTCAGTGCCACCAGGCTGGCCTGCAAACTGTTTTTTAATGAAAACTTGAGGGACTCCTTTTCAGCAAGTGAATATGGGTAACTGCAACTGTGTAGTTTTAAAATTAGCATAAAATTTGAGGGTTGCTTTGGAAAGCTGTAGTTAGATTTGATAAAGCACTAGATATATTAAGAAAGTACGTCAAGATATTCTGGACAATTCTGTACTGATTGAACAGGGAGGATGCTGAAGCCACAGATAGTTTGCTCAAATGGCAAGCTGGGAAGATACTAGAAGGATAAGGAAATTTCAATAGATAATTTACCAAAAGACACATTGCAGGAAAACCTTTTTAAAAAGACATTAACTGAAGTACAGAAATATCTGTTTTCTGCTCTGGTCATTGAAGAAAGGAGACATATCAAAAGAAAGTGGGAACACTGTAGTGAAAACTCCATAGTGGGCTGGGTTTATGAGGTAATAACTGGACCCGGGTAATAAACACTAAGGCCAAATGCTAAGGTATTTATTAACCCTTCTCATCTGATTATTACTGATGAAACCCGGACTGGTATGGGTGTTTTCATTATTATACTGGAAAAGAAAATTTTTGTTTGAAAAACTGCATTAAATCTGTCTCTGTGGCACTACAGTACATCTGTGAGAAACCAAGACGTGTTTCTCATAGATGTGCTATAGTATTGCTGGGCATTTCTGATTGGCTGCTATACATTGAAGTGGGAGGGCATACTTGGCATACTGTCTGATTGGCTAAGAATAGCATGCAGCAGCCAATCAGAATGCAGAGCCACTGTCCCATTATTGTATTTAGCTAATCAAAATGCAGAACCCCTGTCCCATCATTCAGTCTACTGTCTGGTTATCACAGAATAACAGGATGGTAACTCTGCATTTTGATTGGCCAAAAGGGATCTTTTTCAGTCTAATTCTCTGCAGTCAGGGAGGGTTGATGAGGCATAATAGGCACAAGATACACTGATAAATACATATTGTAGATACATAGGTGGTTGAGAACAGATAAAGAAAGAAGTCCATCCAGCCAGCCCTGTTATACCTGCCTATGCTTATTCAGTCAGTTCAAAGCTCACAGTGTTCCCTTAGATCTTTGATTGATTGCGATCCCACTTAGCGATCTCATTGGGGTTTGAACCTTAGAACTGAATGGCCATCAACTACACCTCTGGCCATCTTGTTTACTCTGGAGTGCCTTTTTGTGACTATAAAATATATCACCTGTTTTGTCATTTTTAAAGGGCACATACACACATCTTCGACTGGTAATGCCAGCTAGTACAGTACAAGTCACGTTAAACTGTTCCATCAACTCACTGGTGTAGCTTTTTTTTTTGTGTGATACTACTGCATTGGCAGCTTGAACTGTTGAAGCTTTTAACTGTTTTACAACTATCCTTCACTGCTTGTTCAGCTCACTTGTACCTGTTTAGTGAAATGGCAGTAGCTGTTTTGCAGAGTTTATGCAATGCATTTTCATGGCATTGTTTATAAGTATCACAACATTCCTTAAGGGTTGTTTAGTCTGCCTTCCGAAATGAAACTCATAAGCACTCAGCTGAAAATAAAGCTTATAATGCATAACAGCTAGTTGCAAATCCATACTAACCTTTTACTAGTTCATTGAATTAAACACTGCACAGATTAGGAAACTCATTGAACAATGCTACACCAGTGAGTTAAGGGAACAATTTAATGTGACTTGTACTGTAGTTCACTGTAAAACCATGTAGGAGGCCTGAGATCAAATTTCAGTCTCAGCACCCATGCCCAGTCTTATGGAGCATATGACACAATATGGAGGCATCTTACTCTGGCCACCGGAAGATCGAGCAAGCCTTTTCATTGCAGTACACCCCTCCATAGTGAGTTTGGAGGTGGCATTGATGTTGTATATTACCACACTACTTCAGCCACCCTCATTCAAAGGATTTCATCATGAGGTGGCCCTCTGATTTAGTCCAGAGTGGGTCATTAAGGATTAAGAATTCAGTCTTGCAGTGTATTTAATTATTCAGTCATGCATTTATTTGCAGTCTTTGGTGAGGAAAGGCACACGGAACTATGATTGGTCCTTTTTAGGTGTGTCCTGAGGGTTGATTACACGGACATGTTTCTATTGACATGGGGAAGTTTGGCAGGGTGCTGCAGAAACTCTCTTATTCATTATGTAAGTACCATAGAATTTTCAACTTCCATCTGGACATTTTACTTATTTATTTATTTATTTATTATCTAGGAAAGTACCATTGAGCCCAAGGCTCTTTTACAAAGGTTCCACATCATAGCAATCACATGTACAAATTAATAATACAGTGGTTACATTTACACAATCATCAAATTTTCAGTTTAGAGTAAAACAATGTTACAACCAGTAAAAGTATCAAACGAGGAGTACAAAATACTGAGCAGAAAATGCTAGAACATGTTCAGTTGGTAAAGTTAGGCACTTTTGCAGATATAGACAATTGCTTTGGGTCAGGATATCACACAATAGTATAACCAGAACAAGGTCACTTGGCCCAGTTAAGAAAATAAGGCAGTTAGCAATATAGAATGTTTCAGGAAACACGTCGCGCGTCAGAACTAAAATTAGGTAAGTTATTGTCTGAAGTTAGTTTAGTTCAAGTTTATTGCAGGAAAGACTCCATTGAGCAAGCTCATTCACAAGGAGGTCCTGAGGCACATACACATAGAGTTCGCAATTACATAGACAGGAGATATAAAATGTAGAACAACAAAGAAAAAATATACAATACAAAAGGTATACACAATAGAAGTCCTTATGCTATATATGCAGTACATTCCAGCTTTAACCTTGCCCTAAATTATGCAACACATTTCAGCTTAATAAGTAGAGGGCCAGTTGGTACCTAGGAAGTTGACTTGGCATTGGGGGCCTAGTAGCACCTACATATTTCTTTTAATTTAGAGATAGCTAGTGTTTTGTAGGAGTTAATTGATACGATGCTGGTTAGCTTCAGCATGGCTTGTAGTTGGTTCCAAATGTTTGGGAGGGCATATGAGACAACTCTTTGGCCAGCTGTGGTACGTGTCCTGGGAACATCTAGTAGTAGAAGGTCGGATTTCCATAGGGAGTAGGCGCTATGTGAGATGTGTATGAGAGATGTTAAATAGACAGGCAGTTTGTGGAGTAGTAATTTGAGGATCCAAATGCCAGCATGCAGGAGACGTCTGGTGGCAAGAGAGGTCCACCCAACTGCTGCATAAAGATCACAGTGGTGGGTCCTGTACGCAGAGTTAGTAATGAAGCGAAGAGCACTGTGATAGAGTACAGTATGCCCAGTTTAGATAGGCTCAAGGTTGGGGAGGAGATAAAGATAATGTCTCTGTAGTCAAGCAAGAGAAGGAATGTTGCTTGGACAAGTCTTTTGCAGGTCGTGAGAGAAAAGAGGGTCCTATTTCTAAAGAAGAAACCCAAGCATGCTTTAAGCCTCTTTGATAGATCCTCAATGTGGTCGTTGAAGGAAAGCTTGTTATCTATCCACATACCTAGATATTTAAATTTAGGAACGACTTCCAAGGGTTCACCTAGGAAGGGAACTATGAAGTTTTTAGGTGGGTAGGTAGGGCACCAGACAAGGCAAGTCTCGAGAAAATCATTGTCTTGTTTTTTTTGGCATTTAACAGAAGCTTGGCACTGATAAGGTTGCTTTCTAACTGGATAAAGTCAGCTTGGAGTGCTTCCCTGACTTCAGTCAAAGACGAGCCTGACGCGTACAAAACCATATCGTCTGCAAAGAAATGTATGCTAGAGTTCTTTATGTGGGAGTCAAGGTTGTTGATGTACAGGGAAAAAAGAATTGGTCCTAGGATGGAGCCTAGAGGGACTCCTCTGGCAGTTGGAAGGGGGGCAGATAGTAGGCCATCAGCTTTGACTTTCTGTATCCTTCCCATGAGATAACTGTTAAACCACTAAAAGATAAGTGGAGTGGCACCTATGTAGGCAAGACAGGTGATTAGGAGGTGATGGTCTACAGTGTCGATGGCCTTACTGAGGTCTAGAAAGACTGCACCAGTAACCTTCTTGGTGTCCATAGCATGGATCCAGTCATTAGAGACTTTAGCCAAGGCTGAGATGATACTGTGCTTCGACCTGAAGCCAGATTAGGCTGGGTTTAGGAGTGAGTGTGCTTCAAGGTGATTTTTTAGTTGGTTGTATATAAGTTTTTCCAGCACTTTGGAGAGAACGGGCAATATAGAGATAGGACAGTAGTTGTTTAAGTCACAAGGATCTCATGATTTGAAGAGAGGAAGAACATGGGCAGATTTCCAGCAGGATGGAAAGTGGCTGTGGTAATAGAGAGGCTGAAGATGTGAAGGATGGGGGCTGTGAGTTAGGCATAGCCTAACCGCAAGAAAAATGATTTAAGGCCATTGTTCCCCTGCACTTTTCTTAGTTTCAATGCTAAGAATTATGTCTTCGACTTCTTTGTAGCTAAACAGGCACAACTGGAAGGGATGAGGTGGAGCAGCATATGTAGAATCTGGGCTAGTGTTGCTATTCAGTCGGCTAGCATATGGGGAGGAGTTGAATGCCAACCCGGCAGTGGCAAAGTGAAGGTTAAGTTCTTCAAGGATTCTCAGTTTATTTTCAACCATCCCATCCTTGGCCAGAATCTTGGTGGGAAGGGAGGAAGCAGCAGGATGGCCTTCAATGGATCTCAGTACTAATAGGAATAGATAGCAGGGGAGGCCCATGTTACCAGGGTGAAAATGACAGGGCAGAGACCCTGAAGCCTATAGAGGGGAATGACTTACCAGGGTGGGGGGTGGAGGTGAAGAAAAGTAAAAATGAGAGAGAAGAATAACAAGAGAAAATTGAGGGAGATGAGGAGGGGTCATGGAAATGAGAAAATGAAAGAGAGAGAGAGGGGGCAGAAAGGGCAGAGGGAGGGGCAAAGGAATGATTATTGGCAGAGATGTGCTGGGAGGATGGGAAAGCTTGGGGAAAGCCATGGGCAGAGAGGGGGAGGGGGTGGGAGTGGGAGGAAGGTGGGGAAACAAAGGGAAGGAAACAGGGATGAGGTACACAAGGGAGGGAAGGGAGAAGGGATGAGAGAAATAGGAGTGTCACATGGATGCAGAACAGCTGGGGTGGAGGGGAAAAGGAAGGAAATGAGAGGGAAAGGAGAAGGAAGAGAGCCGGAGGTAGAACAGAAAGTAGGGAGTGGAGTGGAGCAAGATTAGAGGGCAAGTGGAAAGGTGGAAGACTGATGAGAGGAAAGTAGATGGGTAGAGGATCAGGTCCCATAATCGCAATTGCTGTTTGCGGTTAGGACCATATGGAGTTTAGATTTAAAAGGTCCTAGCTTTACTTCATTTGTAATGCCTATGTCAAGCGCATTGAGCCATAGTGGCACCTGGTACTCATAGGACTGTTGACCTTGCATGGTTTGGTGGAAGGGGATGCTTAGGGTCAAATTGTTTACCCCACTGATGTATCTTGTGGTGTTAGGCTGGTTAAGGAGGATTTGCAGTCCTGGAGTGGTAAGTCCAAGAGTAGATTTCTTGATGAGAAGGCAAACTTGATACTGAATGCGGCAATCAAGGCTGAGCCACCCTGTCTGAGAGTATAGCTCACAGGTGTGGGTAAGGTGGGTTTAGCCTAGGACTAGACGACATGCTTTGTTAAGCACTGTTCTGATACATTTTAGTGAGGATTTGGAGGCAACCCCATAGACTGCTAGACCATAGTCAACCACTGAGAGCACTGAGCTGTTTACTGCAACTTTTAGTGCTTCAGCAGTAAGACATTGACAATGTCTGTACAGTAGTCCCAGTTTTGCATTGCATGACTTTGCAATTGAGTCAATATGTTGACTGAATGACAGGGTGTTGCCTAGTGTCACTCCTAGGTATTTAAATGTTTGGACCATTTCAAGGGGAGAGTTCTGACTGTTAAGAATGTGAAGTTGGTGAGTACGGTGTTTGTTACATGATGATGTGAATAACATGGTCTTGGTTTTTTTGTAATTAAGGTTGAAAGAACCAATGCTCTATAGAGTAGAAATTAGCCTGTGTAACCCCCTGTTACCCGGGGTTACTAGAATCCCAGTAAGACCTAGTGGTAGGCAGGGAAGGCAGCTTGTGAAACTCCAGTTAAATGGATTTCACACTGTCTCACTCTGTTCTCAGTCTCAGCTGAGACTGAGGGATGACATCACCATAGAACTATCGCAGCTGCATGAGCCACATTGGAATCTGCAGAAGGGAGTTAGATTAGAATGTTGGGAGCTTTGAACAGTCAGTGTTCAGTCTGTAGTTGGAAATTGTTGTGCTAGGAGCACAGCAGTTCTGTGCACAGGCTCTTGGAGCCTCAGCTCTGAAATAGAGCTACATTTAGGGAAAGGTGTGTGTTTCTGCCTAAAGAGGGACACAGTAGGTTGTTCTTTAAAGTCGTGGAGACCACTGATTCAGGTCTCTGTGCCCCATCCCTCAGGGGATGGGGGTGGAAGGTTTGCCTGCTATTCTAGGGGCAACCCCCTGGCTACTGCTAAAGAAGAAGCTGCCTTATTTTCCCATGTGTGTGGGGTACAAGAAGATTTCAAGATTCACCTGTGGGGCACCTGCAACCAGAGGGTGAGATCTGCTCTTTCTAAAGGGCCCATGTTTCATCCTGAACTGTGTTAAAGTGGGGATTGGACTACTGAAGTAGTGGGAGGCCTAGAGTAATAGGCATAACCAAAAGTAAAAGCATGTTCAAGTCCAGCACAAGGGGAAAGTCAAGACATGTAGAGGAGATGTGATATATGTCTACCCAGTAATCTACATTGCCAAGCTTTCAAAAGAGTTGTTTAGTGTCCAGAGAAATGGCTGGGTATGGATTGTGGGAGCTGGAGGTGGGAGACCCCCCATCTTTAGTAACCAGGTCCACCTCTACGGATTTGTTCTGTGGATTTCTACTTTGCCTCATGCACTTGGCCAGTGATGAGGGAAGTACCCAGACATGGGATTGGAAGGAAAATTTCCCTTAAGGAGTCGAAAGCTCCAAGGTGGTTTGGGGAGCCACCAACAGGAAAACTTGTTCATTCCCATATGGACCACGATCAAGTGGCCAGAGGGGGAGCTGGGCCACGGGAAAAACCCAAGTAGTGTACAAGTCAGGCTGTGTACCCAAAGCTGCGTGCAAGTCCGGGCTGTGTGCCTGGTGGGTTCAGAGCCTGAGAGCTGGAATAGTGAAGAAGTGTTCTGTTGCTCTAATCTGCATTACCAGGAATGTAGCCCCGTGGGGGTCCATCTATGCTTTGTTTGTTCAGTTTGGATGTGAATAAAAGCCACACTTTAGAATCCCATTCCTGGTATTGTACATTACAGTTATTGCTTCCTGTGTTCGGATTTACTTGGGTGCCCCTGTGCAGAATAGGCAAACCTAGGCCCCCTGTGCCGAGTAACCTAGTCCTCACTGAACCCAGCCCCCACCAGGTACTGCTTTCAGCTTCAACAGCATGCCACCTGTCGTTTTGCAAAAAGGCAGGGGTGAGGGCGTTACACCTGCATTTGCTTTTCAAGTACAGTGGGATTGGCATTGCATGAATATAGGACTGTGTCATCTGTGTAAAGCAGAATATGGTTGTTTACAGATTGTGGGAGGTTGTTTAGAAATAAACTGAACAGTAGGGAGCCATGGATAGAGCCTTGGGTAACCCCTGTGGTGACACTACGGTTTTTGGAGAAGGTGTCTTGTAGTTTCACTTTTTGGACCCTTCTGGTGAGGTAGCTCCTGAACCAGTCTTCAGATTCAGAGGAGAGGCTGGAAAGGGACAGTTGACCCAGGATCAGATTATGGTTTACTGTGTCAAAGGCCTTGGTGAGGTCAAGGTACATAGCCCCCACCGTAGCCACCAGAGATGGGAAGAAGGTGCCTCAGTTTAACATCTCAACCAAAGGATTGCACCCAACAGTGCAACACCTAAAAAGTCAGCATTGGGAATTAGCACAATATCCTGGAGTAAGATGAGAACCCATGACCTAATTATCCAGTCCCAGAGATGAGCATGCAAGCTACTGAGCCACTGACACTACATTAGCCAAATGATGCCTGGCAATAGGTAACACATCTCAGGGCTAATGAAAGCCACATAATTCTCCTTGACACATCCACTGGACTGCATACTTCTCTCAGGCCATCTGGACTGGCAATGCTCTGCACCAGTTGGGGCCCCATACAGGGGACAAGCTAGGGGAGTCCTTGATGATGTTGAGAAGCTGGGGGAGAGACACCAGTTGGTTATCAGATGTGCAAGAGAGGCAGCTGGAGCCACATCAGGCTGAGCAGAAGAGTGTGGTGTGTGGATGTTGGAGGGATAAAGAGAATAAAGAAAGGGGTACATATATGCTGATGTAACCTTTCTTAATATAACTGGAAATATGAGCATGTGTGTGATCTCCTTAATCTCCCTACTGTGCATTTTGTTCTATTGCAGTGAAATAGTATTTCCTTTTCAGGGTCCTTGGTTAATATTACTTTTTTCCTGTCTGATATTCATTATTAGGTGCCAAACAGCAAAACTGTTAGTACTTATTGTGGCATGTGTACTATTATGTGCATTTAGCCAGGTTTAAGGTTACATTCAGTGTGAGTGATTTAACTGCATGATGTCACTGGTGATGTCAGTGATAGGGCTTTTAGGTGTATGTGCAGAGTTTCAGACCTTCACAAGCCTGGGTTTCATCCCCTGCATTGCATATGTGTTCTTTCTCACTATAATTTTTGTTATATGAGAAATTGTTAGATGTCATTGCTAATGTAGTGAAGAGTTTCAGCAGAGCAAAATAGCAGACTTGCAGATACTTGAACTTAGTTTTACAGTATGTCATAATCAATTAAGTTAGTTTCAGCTGAGACTTGTCTAGGCTTGAATACAATTTGAGTCACCTGTTTTGCAGGATGTGATATAACCTCCCTACCATTGGAACTGAAAGTCACTTACCCGTAGCTCAGTGGCACTCTGAAGGTGTGTTTGCTTATCAGGCAAAGGATTAATGGTTCAAATTCTGGCATTGACTCAAATGTTCTTTTGTAAGATGGGAACTCACTTGAGTGTTGATTCATGGTGGTGTGGAGTTGGAATAGTTAATTATATGAGAAGTATATTTAGCTAAGAACAACAATTTGTGAAGGTAAATCACATGTTGCGATTAGATCCCCAGTCTCCTGTTTTGCAGGTTGTGACAATAAACCTCTACACCATAGGAAATGCAGCTCCCTTACCTGCAGCTCAGTTGCACACTGAATGTGGGTTCACTTAACAGGTGAAGAATCAGTAGTTTAAATTCAGGTAGACATAGTCTGAATCCTGGAAGAACCTTTAACATTTTTTCAACTTTTTTGTAAGATGAAAACTCACTTGAGTAGTGATTCATGATGGTGTGGTGTAGAACAGTAAATTATAGGAGAAGTAAATTTAGTTAAGAACAACAACCTGTGAAGGCAAATTGTTCCAGTTGCCTGTTTTGTAGGTGTGCTATAACCCCTACATCATAGGAACTGTAAACTCACTAATCTGCAGTTACATCGCACACTGAATGTGTGTTTGCTTAGCAGGCAAAGGATCAGTGGCAAACATCCGAGCAGCAACTTAAGAATTTTTTTTCAAATTATTTTTTAAAATGAAAACTCACTTGAGTGGCAAATCATGGTGGTGTGGAGCTGGAATAGTAAATTATATTATATTTATAAATATATTTCCTCAAATTGGCCTCTGCCCATCTGCACACCTGAGCCGCTTTCACCTTGTTTCAGTTACCTGCCATTTAGTCCCCAGCTTCAGCATGCACTTTGCCACTTGATTAGCACATGTCATCTGACCCACCAATGAATTGCTCCCCCCCGAACTACTGTGATACTCACCCTACTTCCCTCATATAACCCCCCTGTGGGTATGGCCAGCATTACATGTATGCCTCTGTTGACCATGCCTGTCCCACACTGTTTTCTACCTCCCTATGTTGTCTTACATGCCTTATGCTGTTGTATGTACCCTGATCTGACTGATTCTGATGTATTGTACCTTGTTAATCACTGGAGCCTGCTCCCTCCTATTGTAATCTATGTACCTTATTCTGATGTTATTAATGTGCCTGATGTATGTTACCCTTGTTTTTGCCTGATGCTCATGTTATGTACCGGTGTAACCCTCCCGGGGCGCACTTGAAAATAGGCACTTGGTTGTCTAGTGTGCTTACCCGGTAAACAAAAGCAAATAAATAATAATATAAGTACATTCATTTAAGGACAACAATCTCTGCAGTTAAATCACCTGCAAAGATAGATCCCCAATCACCTGTTTTACAGGTTGTGACATAACTTCTACATCATAGGAACTGCACCTCCCTTACTAGTAGCTCAGTGGCATATTGAATGTGCATTTTCTTAGTAGGCAAGGGATCAGTGGTTCAAACCCTATCAGGAACATAAAAATGTTGACTCAGGTCAAGAGAAAAAAGACAATAGGAAGGAAGACAAAGGGACTGATGAGGGGAGGAGGAGAAGTGGCAACAGTCATGGAGTCGAAAGGAAGGAACAGGCTAGTACAAGGAGGGAGGAAGCAGGCATAGGAGAAGAGTCTTTAGAAAATCATTTTGCAGTACTAGAGGGAAAGGAGGAGGAGGGAGGTGATGAGATTGGAGGAGTAACTGATAGAAGTCCAGATGAAACTGGAGAGAGGGGAAGTTCTGCTGGCAGAATTACAATGGGGCAGAAGGAGGACTACTGTGCAGAAGGAAGAGGAGAAGCTGGGAGAGAGAGGTGGGGAGGAAGGGAAGCAAGCAGTTGGTAAGAGGGGTGGAATCTTACTGCTGGGGGACTCAATACTAAGAGGAGTCAGGTGGGGTAGCAAAGGAGAGAGGCATAGTCGCATATGGGTGGAGGTCATGCCAGGAATGACAATGGAAAAGGTGGGGCAATCTGTTTTAAAATATGCTTGCAGGAGTAAGGAGAAGCTTCATTTAATTATACACTTGGGTACTAATGACCTGGCTGACAGAATGGTAAATATAGTCCAGAGGAGGTTTGATGAGCTAGGACAATTATGTGAGGGGGCAGAAAGATCAGTAACTTTCTCAGAGATATTTCCAGTGCCCAGGGTGAGCACAGCAAGAAAGCTGAGAATACAGGAATTTACCAGATGGCCAAGAACCTGGTGTCATGCTAAAGGGTATGGGCTGGTGGGGGGTGGGGAGGGACCTGGGAGGACAGTAGTCTCTATGTCAAGGATAGACTACACTTGAGTGAGGAGGAAAGTGTTGAAATAGAGGATGGAGGAGTACATAGAGGTAGTTGGGAATTTAAACTAGAAGTGGGGGGTGGCAAGTGGGCAAGGGACATGCAGAGACCACAGGCTGGGAAACCATATGAGCTTACCCCCATAACAGTGAAAAAGGACAAAGGGCAAGTACTAGTGGCGATGCTAGTAAAGGAGGGCAGGTTGGAAGGGGGGGAGGAGAAGGGGTGGAAGGTAGTCACCCTGAATGGTAGAAGCCTTGGGAAGAAAACTGCAGAGCTATACACTCTCATGGCAGAGGGGGAGGTGGACATGGTGGCCATCACAGAAACATGGGCCACCCAATCCAATGACTGGGACCTGTTGATACCAGGGTACAAGATATTTCATAAGGATAGAGCAAATGGGAAAGGAAGGGGGCTGGCACTATATGTGAGGGAAGGACTGATGTGTATATGGGAGGAAGAGGAGGAGGGTAGTACAGAGAACTATGGATACAAATTCAGGATTCTAAGAGAAGGACTGTCAGGATGGGGGTGGTGTACAGGTCACCCTCTCAGACAGAGGAGTTAGAGAGGAAACTAGCAGGACAGATCAGGAGGACCTGTGAGAAGGGTAGTGTAGTGATCGTGGGGGACCTCAACATTCCAGTAGTGGATTGGAGTACCCCAACAACCAGGAATAGAAGGGAGCAGGTACTGCTGGATGCCTTCCAGTACAGCTTCCTGATGCAAATGTTCAGTGAACCAACCAGGTTAGGGAATACTCCATACCTCATGCTGGCAAATAGGGAGTGCGTGAGGAAACTGAGGGTGGAAGAACCGCTGGTGGGGAGTGACCACCACTCAGTATAGTTCATGTTGGATATGGATAAGGAAGGAGTGGAATCTGGCACAAGAGTGCTGGACTTCTGGAGGGCTGACTTAGGGAGGATGGGGGAAGAGGTAAAAGGGTACCTGGCCAGAATTCAACCTAGTATGAGTACTAACCAGAAGTGGGAGCTCATAAAGCTGGGGATAGTGGAGGCAACCAGAATCTGCAGCAAGGCCCAGAGCAAGAAGGCTAGGCAAATAAACCTAGCTGGGTGAGCAAGAAGGTCATGGAAAAGGTAAGTAGTAAAAGAGTTGCTTTTAGGAGGTACAAAAAAGCAGGGAGAGGGAGGGAGCAGCACCTGAAGGAATAGAAGGAGGTGACAAGGGCAGTAAGGGCAGCCAAGGCTTCTAAGGACCTCAGGCTGGCACAGGGCATTAAGAAGGGGGAGAAGGACTCTTCAGGTATATCAGGGAGAAAAGGAGCTGTAAGGACCATGTAATAAGTATTAGGAAGCAGGGGGTGGGTGGAAGCGGGGATGAGGCAGAAGCACTAAACAATTACTTCTGCTTGGTATTTACTAAGGAGAAGGGGGTGATACCCAAGGGGGGAGGGAGGGCAGGAATGGAGGGGAGGGGTGACAGATGGGGAAATCATGGAGGGCAGAGTTCTGGAGGGTTTGAGGGCACTGAGGGTGGACAAGGCATCAGGCCCAGATGTCATCCACCCCAGGGTACTGAAGGAGCTGGCAGAGGTCCTGGCAGGATGTTTGGCAGACCTATTCAATGCCTCACTAGACTCAGAGTGTGCACCTCAGGATTGGAGGATAGCTCATGTGGTGCCCCTCCACAAGAGTTTCCCCAAGGATGAACCAGGGAACTACAGACTGGTAAGACTCACATCCATAGTGGGTAAGATGATGGTGACTATCCTGAAGGAGAGGCTGGTGGCCCTCCTGGAGGCCAAAGGGCTGAAGGACAGCAGACAGCATGGCTTTGTAACTGGCAGATCCTGCCAAACCAACCTGGTGGAATTCAATGACTGGGTAACTAGGCAATTGGATGGGGGGCATGCAATGGATGTTCTGTACGTGGAGTTCAGTTAGGCATTCTACTCGTTGCCACATGGGATGCTGGGAAGTAAGTTAGAAGGCACAGGGTGGGTGCAAAGCTGGTGAGATGGGTAGGGAACTGGCTTCAGGGAAGGTAACAGAGGGTGGTGGGCAGGAGCGGTGTTCCACAAGACTCGGTGTTGGGACCAGTGTTGTTTGGGATATTCATTGCAGACATATCATTGGGCAGCAAGAGCAAGTCTGTTTGCTGAGAACACCAAGATGGGAGTGGAGGTGGATGACCTAGGGGGGGATGGTAGGGGTTGCAGGATGACCTGGCAAAACTGGAAACCTGGTCAGACACCTGGCAACTGGGGTTCAATGCCAAAAAGTGCAAGGTGCTGCATTTTGGGGCGAAAAACCCAGGAAGAAGTTACCAGCTGGGGGGAGTGCAGCTAGCCAAAACAGAGGAGGAGAAGGATCTAGGGATGTTCATTACTTGGTCAATGAATAACTCAACATAATGGAAGGAAGGCAGCTGCAAAGGCCAGCAAAATGCTGGGTTGCATTGCAAGGGGTATATCCTTGAGGAGGGGGGAGGTGATTCTGCCACTGTATAGATGATCAGTTAGACCACACCTGGTGTACTACGTGCAGTACTGATGCCCGTATCGAAAGAGGGACATTAAGTTACTGGGGGGGGTGCAGCGCAGGGTGACAAAGATGATCCAGGGGCTGGGGGACTTACCATACAAGATGAGACTGAGGGAGTTGAACATGTACTCACTGGAGGAGAGGAGGGATGGGGGAATATGACTGAAACTTTCAAGTACATGAAAGGAATAAACAAGACAGGTACAGAGGGTCTGTTCAAAGTAAGGGAGGGGAGGGACACCCAGGGCCATGATATGAGACTGGAGGGAGAAAGGTTCAGGAGGGAGATGAGGAGGCACTTTTTAATGGAGAGGGTTGTAGCTGGGTGGAATGCATTACTGGCAGAAGTAGTATCCAGTAGAACAGTAGGCTGCTTCAAAAGGGGCTGGAACAGGGTATGGGGAGGGTCAAGAGAGGGGGAGGGTGCGAGGGAGGAGCATCTGCAGAATAAGGGGTGCCAGCTGCACATTCAAGCAGACTTGATAGACCACTAGGCCTTATCTGCTGGCAAATTTTGTATGTTGCATGTTTTAAACCATATGACCGATGTGCATGAAATGTATGTTCGTATGTTTTTTAAGAGGGAAACTCACTTAAATGGTGATTCATGGTGGTTTGGATTTCGAACAGTGAATTATATGGGAAGTAAATTTAGCTGAGAATGACAATTTGTGAAGGTAAATCACCTGGTTTGATTAGTTCCCCAGTTGCCTGTTTTTCAGGTAAAGGATCAGTGGTTCAAATTTAACCAGGGATCTAAGTTCTTTGAATTTTTTTAAAGGTGGAAACTCACTTGAGTAGCATTTCATGGTGATGTGGAGTGGAATAGTATATTATATGAGAATAAATAAGAACTACAATTTCTGAAAAAAATCAGCTGCTGAGGATAGATCCCCAGTTGCCTGTTTTGCATGTGTGACCTAACCTCTATATCATAAGAACTACAACTCTCTTAACTTCAGTTCAGTGGCACACTGAACATGTATTTGCTTAGCAGCCAAAGGATCAGTGGTTCACATCTGAGCAGAGACTTGAGAATTTTCTTCAAATTTTTTTGTATAATGGAAACTCACTTGAGTGGCAATTCATAGTGAGGTGGAGTTGAAGTTGCAAATTATAGAAGTACATTTATCTAAGAACACAAATCTAATCCCCAGCCACATATTTTACAGGTTCTGAAATACTTTCTACATCATGGGATCTGCAACTCCCTTAACAATAGTTCAGTGGCATACTGAATGTCTGTTTTCTTAGTAGGCAAGTGATCAGTGGTTCAAATCCTGGCAGGAACATAAACTTTTTTTGTATGGTGGAAACTCACTTGAACGGTGATTCATAGTGGTGTGGATTTAGCATAGTAAATTATATGAGAAGTAAATTTAGCTAAGAACAACAATTTCTGAAGGTAAATCATCTTCTGGGATTAAATCCCCAGTCATCTGTTTTGGGGGTATTGACATAACTTCTACATCTTTGGAAACGTGATTCACTTACATGCAGCTCAGTGGCATATGAAAATATGAACATATGAAACTGCCCACAGATACAGGCCTTATGGTCTATCAAGGTCTGCTCAAGTGTGCAACTAGCAAATGTTATACTGCAGCTGCCCCTTCCTCTCCTACCCCATAACTGTCACCCTCCCCAACACACACTGAATGAGTGTTGCTTAACAGGCAAAGAATCAGTGGTTTAAATTCAGATATACATTGTTTGAATCTTGGAAGGGACTTAAACACTTTTTCAGCTTTTTTGTAAGATGGAAACTCAGTTGAGCAGTGATTCATGGTGATGTGGAATGGAATATCAAATTATATGGGAAATACGTTTAGCTAAGAACAGCAATTTGTGAAGATAAATTTCCTGCTGGAATTAGATTCCTAGATCCTTAATCTTCTATTTTTCAGGTGTAATATAACTGCTAAATCATAGGAACTGTAACTCACTTACCTGTAGTTCAGAGGCACACTGAATGTGTGTTTACTTAGCAGGCGAACGATCAGTGGTTCGAATGTGACCAGGGACCTAATTTTTTTTTCAATTTTTTTAAAGATGTAAACTCACTTTGAGTAGTGATTCATGATGGTGTGGAGCAGAACAGTAAATTATATGAGAAGAAAATTTAGCTAAGAGCAACAGTTTGTGAAGGTAAATCATCTACAGGGATTAGAGCCCCAGAAGCTTGTTTTCCAGGTTGTGACATAACCTCTACACCATAGGAAATTTAACTCACTAACATGCAGTTCATTGGTACACTAAATGCGTGTTCACATAACAGGCAAGAATTAGCAGTTTAAATTCAGGAAAACATAGTTTGACTTCTTGCAGGAACTGAAGCACTTTTTTCAACTTTTTTTGTAAGATGGAAACTCAGTCGAGTAGTGATTCATGATGGTGATGTGGAGTAGAATAGTAAATTATATGAGAAGTAAATGTAGCTAAGAACAACAATTTGTGTAAAAAAATCCCCTGCTGGGATTAGATCCTCAGTCACCTGTTTTTGCAGGTTTGTGACATAACCTCTGTGTCATAGGAACTGCAGCTCACTTGCCTTCAGTTCAGTGGCACACTGAATGTCTGTTTGGGTGGCAGGATGGTAGGCAAAGGAGCACTGATTCAGATCTGAGGAGTAATTTAAACATTTTCTATTTCAAATTTTTTGTAAGATAGAAACTCACTTGAGTAGTGATTCATGGTGGTATGTAGTAGGAATAATAAATTATATTGAGAAGTAAATTCAACTAATATTGACAAACTGTGAACATAAATTGCCTGCTCAGATTTGTTCCCCAGTCCCCTCTTTTGTAGGATATCACATAACCTCTACATCATAGGAACTACAATTCACTTACCTGTTGCTTAGTGACACTATGAATATATGTACTTGCTTGGAGGTAAAGAATCAGTGGATCAACTACTGATAGACAGTTCAAATCTAGGCAGGAACTTAAATATTTCTTTCATTTTTTATTAAGATGGAAACTCATTTGAGTGGTGAATCATGGTGGTATGGAGTTGGAATGGTAAATTATATGAGTGGTAAATTTAGTGAACAACTATTTGTGAAGTTAAATGCCTGCTGAGGTTAGATTCTCAGTTGCCTGTTTTGCAGGTTGTGGCATAACTTCTACACCATAGTAACTGCAACCTGCTTTCCTACAGCTCAGTGGCGTACTGAATGTGTGTTCACTTAGATAGGAAATGGATCAGCAGTTCAAATCCTGGCAGTGACTTAAACATTTGTTTCAGCTGTTTGCATGCAAAATAGAAACTCACTTGAATGGTGATTCATGGTGGGGTGGAATTGGAATAATAAATTATATGAGAAGTACATTTAGCTAAGAACAATAATTTGAGAAGATATATCATCTGCTAGGATTAGATTTCCCAGTCCCCTGTTTTGCAGGTTGTGACATACCCCTACACCATAGGAACTGCAACTCACATTTCTGCAGCTCAGTGAACACTCAGTTAGGATCAGCAGTTCAAATTCTGACAGGGTCTAAACATTTTTTTTCCAGTTTTTTTTTTTTGTAAGATGGAAAGTCACTTTAGTGTGATTCATGGTGGTGTGGAGTGAAATAGTAAATTATATGAGAAGTAAATTTAGCTAAGAAAAACAATTTGTAAAGGTAAATCACCTGCTGGGATTAAATCCCCATTGGCCTATTTTGCAGTTTTGACTTAACATCTACACTTCAGGAGCTGCAATTCCCTTACCTGTAGCTCAGTGGCACACTGAATGTGTGTCCACTAAGCAGGCAAAGATACAACGGCTTGAATCCAGGTACAACATATTGCATTTTAATGCATAATTATTTCACACTTCACAGACCTCATTTGGCACCATCGGTACCATTAGTACTTTGATTATAATTTTGGGGGATGTGTAATTTTGTATCTCTTTTGAAACCTGGCTTTTTTGCCAATGCCCATTCCGGGTAACCCTCACCTCAGTACTTTTGTGCTGAAGTTCTTTATCTTTTGGATTTTGTTCCTATTTTGGACTCCCCATGACCCAAACCAGTGAGACCATCACAGAGCCGGTTCCTCCTTTTTCTGGACTGAGATACACTTGAAGCACACTGATGAGTACTGAGAAGGATAAAACACATGTCTGTGTTTTCTGTTTTCAGACTGCAGATTGTGTGAGAGTCAATTAGGCACCATACACTCCTGCTTAAAGCAGAACCAGTCCAAACTCTTTCATGGTAATTTACACATACTTTCCTCGATGCTTTTCATTCATGAGTTATGTGTGTATTTTTTTTTTTATTTCTTTGAAATCTGGCTTGATTTCCAATGCCCTTCCCAGATAACCCTTGCTTTGGTGCTTTTGTGTTGATGTCCTTCTTCATTTATAATTATTGATCCATTCTGGGACTTGGTGTACCAGGTACTTAACAGTACTGTTGCAGTGGGAAGCACCAACCTCCATACTCAAAAACTTTTAAGAGCTAAAGCAATCATGTCTGAATGCACATTTCTAAAATGATGTATAATATAATACTTATAACTAGGTTTTAATGAATTCTCTCTCATTGTTTTATGTATACATCAGGAAGATCTAAGATGCCTGTTTTGGGGGGTGTCAGAGAATACAAGTGCATTCAGAGGTTTGCTGCTGCTGGAAAAGTTTGAAAGTACTTCAGTGAGTTGTGGGGTAGGACCGCTGTGACCACCCCAAACTACCACTGGTATAGGCTGTGAGGCACCTTGCACCTTAGAAAGGTGCAAGGACAATTGACTTAATTTTTACAATCAGACCAGGATCTGGGGTTGACTTTAATGCAACAAGATTGGCGAGTTACAGGTGAATTAGTTACATGCATGCCCCATCGTCTGTATAATGCAAGAGGGTCATGTGACAGCACTAGTGTAGCACATGTAATCATCCTGTTAGCACTGGCAGATAATCTGTTTGCATTATGAAGATGATGGAGTGTGCATGATGCATACATGTATGTGTCTGTCTATCTACCTGAATCTATCTATAGTCTCTGTCTCTCTCTCTCTCTCTATATATATACTGTGTGTATATGTATATATATATATATATATATATATATATATATATATATAGTAGCGAGTTACAGGTGAATGAGTTACATGCATGCCCCATCGTCTGCATAATGCAAGAGGATCATCTGACAACACTAGTGTACTGTAGCACATGTAATCATCCTGTTAGTGCTGGCAGATAATCCGCTTGCATTATGAAGATGATGGAGTGTGCATGATGCATACATGTATGTGTCTGTCTATCTACCGGAATCTATCTATATTCTCTCTCTCTCTCTCTCTCTCTCTCTCTATATATATATATATATATATATATATATATATATGTATTATAGTGGTGAGTTACAGGTGAAGGAGTTACATGCATGCCCCATCATCTGCATAATGCAAGATGATCATCTGACAGCACTAGTGTAGCATATGTAATCATCCTGTTAGCACTGGCAGATAATCCGCTTGCATTATGCAGATGACGGAGTGTGCATGATGCATACATGTATGTGTCTGTCTATCTACCTGAATCTATCTATATTCTCTCTCTCTCTCTCTCTCTTATATATATATATATATATTATAGTGGCACGGTTAGGGTTGAGTACCCCATTTAAGGTTAAATCTGAAATTTGGCAGCTTAATAACTTTGCTACTGTAAGACAGATTTGCCTGAAATTTGGTATGCACCATCTGCTGCCATAGATCTCTGGACCTGCGAAGTTTCATTATGGTCAGATAAACGGTTACAGTTGAGAGCTACAGAGCACGGAAAAACACACAAATTATGCATTTTTGTGCATTCTTTGCTCGCACCTACAGCCCACATGGTTTGCGCTACCAGTCCAAAACCTTCAGGGAATATGCAGCCAGGTACCCAATTTGCCTTTTGAAGATGTAGTGAAAAGATATTAAACGGTTCAAAAGTTATTCAAAAAACAAGTTTTCCATTATAGTCAATGGGAAAAGTTAACAAAATATGCGAAAGTGTTGCAAATGCACTTTTTACTTTCACAGATGACCCTTGTAGTGTCACAAATCAGCCATCTTATTTTCAGTTGGTGGTCACAGAAATGCTTGGCATTTAAATTTGGGACCCTCTAGGGACACAATTCTTGTTGGGTTCACCCAGTAGAGCACCGAGGATGCTAGCCATGTCTTTTTTGGGGGGCAAAACACCCCAGAAATAGGTTTTTTAAATTTTTGTAAAAAGTAGTGCCTCAAAGTACTTTCACATATGCGACACTTTCGTGATTTCATTTGCAAAAGTGTCGTGATTTGCAAAAGTACTTTGTGACACTATGGCCAAAACAATAGGGAATCTTTGCCACCCCGCTGCAAAATACCGGTTTCGTCTTTTGGGCTGAAATATGGAGGGAAGAAAGCCAAGATCCTACAGATGTGCCTTTTGGTGGTTTGGTAAAAAATATTAGAGGGCTGCAAAGTTATGGCACTCTGAAGTTGCAGATTTTTCTCATAGGATAGCATTACGGCGTTCGCTGCACCTTTCGGGGCCCGCATCTCAAAAATGTTTAGAGATACGGACTTTTCGTCAGAAGAATGCTTAGTCCCCTACTAGGGGGCTAAGTGCAAAACTAGCCTGGAAAGTCATAAATAATATGAGATTTTAAATTTTTTTCTATGTCGTACAGTTCCTAAGATATAAAGGAATTTAATATTCCAAGTGCTCATTTTCTGCTCCGAGAGCCATTATTATGCATACATTCTTTGTATTCACTGTGCTTCTGAATGCACCTTTTTGGGGAAAAAAGGATGTGCGTTTGTGTTACTGTTACCATTAGTGTTTCCACTTGCATTTCTGTTACCATTTGCATTAGCGTTTACGTTACCGTGTGTGTTACCCGTTGCATTTGCTTTTATGCTTGCATTTGCGTTACTGTTACCGTTTGCTTTTCCATTACTGTTTTTGTTTGCTTTTACTTTTGCATTACCGTGTGCATTACCGTTTGCGTACGTGCTTGCATTTGTGTTTCCATTTGCATTACTGTTTCCTTTGGCGTCATTGTTGGTGTTGCCGTAAACCATTTGCGTTTCCAATTGTGTTACTGTTACTATTTGCGTGTTTGTTACTGTTTGCATTTGCATTTCCTTTGGCCTTAGCGTTTGCGTTATCCGCAGTGTTTCTGTTGTTGAGTGCATAAATGCTTCCTTCTGCATTGCTGCTGCTGTTACCATTTGCATTTCTGTTTGTGTTTCTGTTACCATTTGCATTTTTGTTACCATTTTCATTACTGTTTGCATTTCTGTTGCCGTTAGTGTTTGCATAACTATTTGTGTTACCATTTCTATTTTCATTTACGTTTGCGCTTGCATTATTGTTTCTGTTTGTGCCACTTTGTGCATCACCATTTGTGCTTGCATTTGCGCTACCATTAGCATTACTATTTTCTTTTATCTCACTGTTGCTATCGCCATTTGTGTTAACATTACCATTAGTGTTTTTGTGTTTGCACAGTGCAATGCAAAACATTGTGTTTGCTATTTGTCTGCACTGTCTTCTGCAATGCATAGTGCAGTCAGTGTGTGGTTGATTGACCTGACACTTGCCATGTAGAAAGACCTGTGTTCAAGGAACATGCCAGTTTTTGTTTGGTGAAAATATTTTGTTCCATTCCAGAGTTACTGCCATTTGAAGTAGGCCCCCCTCGCAGTTACAGATTTTTCGTCTGCCAGGTCTGCCATTTTAGCGTATTTTCGGCCATGATTTCCACCATTTTGTGGTGGAAGACTTCTTAAAGGTGCAGAAATGTAAAAATGTAATATCTCTGTAACGGTTTGGTCTTTTCACGTGAAATTTGGAAGGTTCTGAGTGGATGTCCTGGGGATGTGAGCAATGCTGTTTACATGTTAGAAAAATAATTAGCTGTGGAGATACTGCATGATGCAGTTAATGTTTTGCACATAGAATTCTGCATGATGCTACTGGCTTGAAATTTATAGCATAGGTAGCCCTAGTGTTATGGAGGTTCCTTGCAGTGGTTTGGTGTGTAAAACATTAACAGGTGCAGAATTATGCCACTGTGATGAATGCAAATTTGGTTCATTACACTTCAAATAACTTCTGAACTGTGTGTCTGATTTGCCTGGCATTTGGAATATAGAAAGATTTATAATACATCTTTGACTGTGACAATTTTGGGGTCATTGGCACTTATGGTTGCTGACTTGTGCATGCCACATTGTTTGCTCATGGTGCTCTGTGACTGTTGAATGGATATACACACAATTGTGGACACATGGGGCCAGATATTCAAAAGGGTTGCGCATGGCACAACAGTGTTGTGCCATGCACAACTTACTGATGCACCACGGTGCGATATTCAAAAGGGAAAAGTGCGCCGCACAATTCCCGATGTGCTGGAACGCATCAGTAATGTATGCAGGCACAGGTAGGGGGGGGCGTGCTCATGCATAACCTGCAGAGCCCGATATTCAGCCCGGGATGTGCAGAGTCATGCATGCGCAACCCCTACCTGCAACTGCACAAAGTTAAGCCAAAAAAAAAAAGGAACAAGTGATGGCCACCCACAGGTGAGCTGCCACATTGCAGGGCGCAACACGGCAGCTGCCATCTGTGGGTGGCCACCCGAGTTCCTGCCACACCTGGCGGCGCCCCATGCCGCATCATGGGCATCCGTGTAGTGAAATCCTCCCCTCCTATATCCCTGGTGGTCCAGTGGACCTCTATGTGCCCAATCACAGGCATCAGTAATATAACCCCCCCACGTCCAATATCCCTGGTGGTCCAGTGGACCAATCACTGCCCGATTGCAGGCATCTGTAACTCATAAAATACCCCTACTACCCTGGTGGTCTACTGTACCCCCTCCCCACCTGCCCACTGAGCCCCACCGCCCCGCTCCCCCCGGCAGCACCCCACCCGCCTGCCGCCCTGCCACCCACCGATTGACAGCTCAGTAGGGCTGTATGCCCATTGGTTCAGAGCGTGAGCCAATGGGCCTGCAGCCAATACCGTACAACACAGTCCAGATATGTGAATGAATTCATTCACATATCTGGACTGAGTAGTACAGTATGGGCTGTATGCCCGTTGGCTCATGCTGTGAACCAATGGGCTTGCAGCCCTACCGAGCTGTCAGTCGACAGGCGGCAGAGCGGCAGGCAGGTGGGGTGCTGCCACCCGCTGGCTGATGGGGAGGGCGGTAGCCCAGTGGGCGGTGGGGAGGGGTACACTAGACCACCAGGGTAGTAGGGGTATTTTATGAGTTACAGATGCCCATTATCTGGCAGCGATCGGTCCACTGGACCACCAGGGATATTGGACCTGGGGGGTACTATACCGATGCCCGTGATCGGGCACATAGAGGTCCACTGGACAACCAGGGATATAGGAGGAGGGGCTTATTCGTCTACACAAATGCCCGCGATTGGTCACATAGAGGTCCACTGGACCACCAGGGATATTAGACGGGGGGGTTTCTTTTACACGAATGCCCGTGATCGGGCTGCGGGGGTGTCAGTCCCCGATGGCTGCTGCCTGGCAGGGCGCCAGGTGCAAGTTGTCGGGGATCAGCGCACCTGCATGCTAATGGAATGCAAATGGGGTCATAATGAGATGCAAATGGCCCCCTGTGCACCTTGTATAAATTATGGCCCCATTTGCAATGTCCCCTTTTGAATATCGCAGGTGCTGTGCATGGTGCAATGGCACTTGCGCTAGCGTATATCCATGCTCCACTCTGGTCACTTGCGCTGGTGCAGTGCCACTGTGTCATGCACAGTGGGGGTGGCCAGGGTGCGATATTCAAAGCTGCTGCACCATAGTGCAGCTCCGTTGAATATCGCCCAGGCCACACCCCTGCGCAACAAAGTTGAGCTGTGCCCAGGCTTGCACCACAGCCTGGTGCAGTTTGTATATCCAGGCCATGGTGTGCTATGGTACAAATCTTTTTTTAACAGTTTTTGGTTCCATCGGATATATGGTTCTTGTGTAGCGAAGTGGCAAAAATGTTATTTGAGGCAGTTCTGTGCAGCTTCATAGCACAGCCAGTGTGTGGTTGATTGATCTAAAGCTTACCAGGTAGAAAGACCTGTGCTCAAGGAATATGCCAGTTTTTGTTTGGTGAAAAAATGTTGTGCCATTCCAGAGTTATTGCCATCTGAAGTTGACCCCCTCACAGTTATAGATTTTTCATCCACGGAGATCATGTGATGCAGGGTTCCTGGTAGCAGCACTGAAACGGAGCTCCAGCACCCCGCCTCTCTGTTGGCTTAATTTTACAATTAATAGCCTACTGTGACAATGACCAAAAGCCACTTCAGGTCAGCTGCGAAGTTCAGTGTTAGGCTAGCAGTGAATTTAGCCTTGCGACTGGTTTCACTAGCAGGATGGAGTCCGAAATGAAACAGGCCTTGCCCAGGCACACTCCACCAGCCTCGCCGGAGAAGATGCCAAAAAAGCAATGGGCTCAAGGAGCCACTATGGGGAAATCAACGTCTTCACCTTCAGCTGCAACTCCGTTAACGGAGGACCACTTCTTACAAGAAATGTTGCCATTCAAAGAGACTCTTTCCGACATCTCATTGGAACTGAAGTCCCTCCGTAGCGATCTTAACGGCCTTACAAGGAGGGTGGGTGATACAGAGGCCCGGATGGCTTCAACAGAGAAGTGGAGGGAGAAGGTTGAGCCCGAGATAGTGCAGCTGCATCAACAAATACAGAGATTGCAGTTGAAAGCCGAGGATTTGGAAGGCAGGAGCAGAAGGAAGAATATTTTGATCCTCGGGCTACCTGAATCGGAGGAGGGGACCAATACTGTGGCTTTCCTGCAGAAATTCTTACAGAAGGTTGTAGGCCCTTCCCCGATAAGTGCCAGCTATCAGATTGAATGGGCACATCGCTCCCTCAGATCACAACCCCCACCAGTTGCTCCACCAAGACCAGTTATTGTGAGGTTTTTGAGCTTCGTTGAGAAACAGCACGTTATTACCAAAGTGAGAGAGCTTCAGAAAATCATGTGGGAGAATGTCACCCTTAGAATAACACAAGACCTGCCTCGGGAGACACGACAGAAAAAGGCCGCCTATCATGCTACCGTTAAGAAGTTTATAGCTGCTGGTATCCGTTTCCGTATGCAGTACCCGGCTAAGCTCCATGTTTTAGTCTAAGGGTCCTGGTCCACGTATGATACACCTGAACAAGCAGCCTCAGATCTCTCATTGAAATTACCTGGCCTGTTTAAAGATGGATGAACTCTCTCAAAAGAACTGTAACAATTTTGTAGCCAAAGTTAGGGCTCACATTTAAGTTGTTTACCTGTTAGATTTGCTTGTTTCTGGACTGTACTGGGTCTGTTTGGATGGACTTCATGGGGTCTGGTGCTTGTGGGGGGGGGCAGGGTAGGGTAGTGGTCGAGGGGTTCCTTGGACCACCAGGGTTCTCAATAGGAACTTTCTTTTAAGGGGGGCTGGTTTCCCAATGGGACAATATGCAGGGACTATTGTGAGCACCCTCTTTATCCTTCCCCCAGTCATCCCACAGGCTTGGCCACTCGCAGGTTTCAGGTTAGTCTCCTTATTTGATTTGCTGGCCTCAGGATGTTTGTTTTTTTAAGTTATTACGGTACCAGATTGGGGATAGAGACATTAGGGTTATAGGCAGCTCGCATCAGCGTGAAGTAATCCCTACTGAGTTACGCTGACCCTGGGGAGAGCTGCTATTCCCACTTGGGTAGCTCCTAACAAGAATTATGTCCCAGATCTATTTACAGCTGTCATGCAATAGTAAGGTTTCGGGAGTGACAGCGGCCAGTTAATTGCTTTACACGGCTGGCAGTGGCTATTTATAAGAGGCACACTGAAGGGATTTTGTTTGGTTTCTTCCGCAGTCTAGTCTTGGAAGTTCAGGTTCTATGTTCCAGACTAAGGTCCGTTACCTTCAAGGTGCCTGTTCTAATCAATGAGGGGGGCGGGGCTCCGGGTGGGGGGTACTCAGGAACACTGCAAGACGTACTAATTTGGGGGGTGGATGGCATCTGGATCATTCTTTATTTAAGTATCGTTTATCCCGAGGACCCCTTAGATCAGAGTTCCGCAGTATCTCTCTGGGATCTGCAAGGGGTAACAATTTATTATTCGGTCTTTACATATGGACCAAAATCAGCAAGCTCCATCGGGGCTTGGCCAGTCACACAGAAGTTATTTCGCCATGTATACAGTCAGATCTGGGAGGTGAGGCCTACTGTAAATAGTTATGGGGGTTTACTAAGGGGGAGGAAGGGTTGGAGCTTTGGGGTATAAGGGGTATGGGTATTTCTGCAAAGTTTTTGGATTATTATCAGAGTTATGGATCTAAGGGTATACAGGATGAATGATAGTGTATTTCTCTTTGGGAAGTCGAGTTCTGATGTTTCTGCTGGGGTTATGGGGAGGATCAGGGAAGGGGAGGATTTAAGAGCATACATGTTACAAAATAGTGTTTTTCTCTCTACGATAAGTGTATATGTATTTTGTAATGTGGGGGAGGGATCAGAGGGGGTGGGCTGGAGTATGCCTTAGGGATTAATCTGGGATATGCTGAATTTTTTGGGACTAATATCTGTAGTGGGTGATAGCAATGGCTAATAATTTAATAAAAATAATTACTTGGAATGTTAGAGGAGTAAGGGATGTCTTGAAAAGGTTACAAATACTTAAGCACTGTGCTCTTTTAAAGGCAGATATTATTCTGCTTCAAGAAACTCACCTGACAGGTGCGAAGTCGTTATGTCTTTGTAGACAGGGGGTATCCCAGGCTTTCGCCGCTGGGAGTTCATCTTCAAGCCGGGGGGTGGCTATTTTACTCAAAAGGAATGTGGCATTTCAGGTAGATTCGATGATCACTGATCCTCTTGGGAGATACGTGTTACTTAAGGGTATCTTAAACAACAGTACGGTGGTCTTGGGCTCAATATATGGTCCGGTGGGAGGGGATCCAGGCTTCCTGATGGATCTAGCTAGCAAGATTGCAACACTCCTACCGGCCCGCATGATTTTAAGGGGGGACTGGAACATTCCCCCAACCCAAGATCTGGACAGGACCTATAGGCCACTGAAGCCACTTTCGTCCTCACAGAATGCCTTGAAAGATATAACAACTTTGTTAGGACTGGGGGACCTGTGGCACATCTTAAACCCCATGCCACAGTCATATACATTTTACTCAAATATTCACCAGACCTGGTCCAGATTGGACTATTTTCTAATCAGTTGCTCCCTTATGCCTGGCCTCTATCAGACTGGTATGGAACCCATAGTGATATCGGATCAAGCGGTGGCCTGGCTGGCTCTCTCGTTAGACCCCCATACTCAGAGGGAAACAACCTGGAGACTGAATACTCAGTTGTTAAAGGATGAGTCTTTGGTCTCTCACATTAAGGAACTTATTGTTGCCTTTATGGAACATAATAGGGATTCAGTTCAGAAATGAGACCTTCTTTGGTGCTCTTTGAAGTGCTACCTTCGAGGAGAGCTTATTAAGGTTGCTTCTAGGAGGCAGAGGTCACGGGACTCTAAAGCCTTAGCTTTATTAACCCAGATTAAGGAGAAAGAAAACTCCTTGTCCTCTGCTACTCCTTCAGGCACCTTGGAGGAGCTGTTAGCACTGCGAAATGAATACACAGAATTAATAAGAGAGAAGGCAGAATATGCCCTTGTTAGAACTAAAGCTAAATACATAGACCAGGGTGAAAAAGCTGGGAAGCTGCTACTCATGTCTGCGTCAGCTAGAAAGCTCCCGCTTAATTCCTTCTATACGAGCCTCTGACAGCTCTATTAAAACAGAGCCTCAAGAGATAGTCCAGGTCTTTGAAAATTTTTACAAGTCATTGTATGGGAAGTCTCTTTCCAATATAAATTCTCAGGATATAGAAAATTATTTAGAGTCTTTAAACCTTCCAGTGTTAGATGATTTATGTCAAGCTTCCTTAACTTCACCAATTTCTATCGCTGAAATAGAGATGGCCATCAATAGTCTTACCCTGGACAAGGCACCAGGCCCAGACGGATTCCCATCAAACTTTTACAAAACATTTTCTAAAGAACTAGCTCCCTTGTTGCTTAATTTATATAGTTACATGTTCACTGCAGATAACTTAGATCTGACCCTTATGGATGCTACGATTATTCTCTTACTTAAACCAGATAAGACCCACCTAGACCCAGCTAGCTATAGGCCGATTTCTCTCTTAAATTGTGACATTAAAATCTTAGCAAAACTGCTCTCACTCTGGATAAAGGCACAATGGGCCTGACTTCTAAGCCCAGAACAGGTGGGGTTTGAGGCAGGATGCTCCTCGGCGGACCATCTCAGGACACTCACTCATATCTTCCAAGTGGCCCAATCTTCCCAGTCCCCAATGGCGTTAATTTCTCTAGATGCCGAAAAAGCTTTCGATAGAGTGTACTGGGAGTTCTTATGGTTAACCTTGCAGAGAATGGGCTTTCCCTCCCAATTTATTGTAATGATACAGTCCCTTTATGCCTCCCCGTCGGCCAAGATTTATTGTAATGGGGTTTTCTCCACTAGATTTCCCCTATATACAGGCACCAGACAAGGTTGCCCCCTTTCACCTTTTTTGTTTAATCTTTATTTAGAACCCCTACTTCAGCATATTAAACAGTCCCCTCGTATTACGGGCATCCTTATTCATACTCAGACCCTTAAACTCTTGGTCTATGCTGATGACATTCTGCTTCATTTAGCTCACCCGGCATCTTCACTAGAACAGGTATTAGAGGTTGTTAACCAATATGGCAACCTATCCAATTATAAACTTGATATCTCTAAAACCGAAATTTTCCCTCTGAACAAATATACCTTGGAATCAGATTTTAGGCATTTAGGTATTAAATGGTCCGCACAGACACTTAGGTATTTAGGCATTTACTTATCTAGAGATCCTAATACTGTCCAGAAGCTTAACCTAGATGACCTGGTCAGGGTTATACAACAGGATCTTTTGAGATGGCAGAATTTACCCCTTTCTTTATGGGCCCGGATAAGTATAATTAAGATGAATATTCTCCCCTGTCTTTTCTACCCCTTGAACCTATTGAATCTATGGCTTCCAATTTCCTTTTTCAAATGTCTACATTCCATGATATCAAA
The DNA here is from genome assembly GCA_016271365.2 of Neoceratodus forsteri. Taxonomy (NCBI): domain Eukaryota; kingdom Metazoa; phylum Chordata; order Ceratodontiformes; family Ceratodontidae; genus Neoceratodus; species Neoceratodus forsteri. Next base: position 265,107,211 of record JADMNL010000025.1, read on the forward strand.
ATTTATTTGGTTAGGCAAGCACCCCCTGTCGCGCCTTTTATAAACTTAGTGTGCCTAAAGCCCTGGGTGGACTTCGCCTTCCTAATTTCCTTTTGTATTTCTGGGCGAGCCATTTAACTAAATTGGGGAGGTGGTTTTCTCAGGGAGACACGGAATACATTCCTAATTGGCTTCAGAATGAAAGGGATCTCTTAAGGGCTAATAGCATTAATTTTTCTACGTTTTTTTATTTAACAAAACCGTCACTGCCAGGGGGGTTACAAGATTTGGTGACTACTATTTCCCTGAGAGTACTTTCCCAATGCTGTTCATATCTTAAGATACCCCTTAAAGTTGACAAAGGTAAGTCAATCCTGTAAAACCCCAACATCAAAATCAGAGGGGCAAGCCTTTCGCCTCAATGGCTTCCACAATTAAGAGAGGTATGTGTGGAAGACTTATTTGTTCAGGACAGTCTTCTTTCCTCATCTGAAATTCTCAGCAAGTTTTACATTCCGAGGTCGATGATTTTTAAGGTATACCAAATAAGGCATACTATATGTACCTTGTTTAGGGTTAAATCTCAACCATCCTTAGTCAGACCCTTAATGGCTCAAGTTAGTGAATACTCCCTAAAGCCGCACTCTGTCTCTGCAGTGTATGCCCTTCTCCTGACATCTACCTGTCCTGGCCCTCTACCTGGCTCTTCAATATGGGAGCCCCTGCTTCCGGGGATGAACCTTGACTGGGCTCGGATCTGGAAAGATCTTTATATTTACCACTCTCAGGACAGACTTAGACTTATGCAATATCACATATTGAATAATATGTACTATACTCCCATGAGACTGGCCAAATTGGGCAGGATTCCAGACACTACTTGTACCAGGTGCGGTAGAGAGGAAGAGAATTTGGTGCACATATTCTGGTACTGTGAAAAGGTAGCCCCACTCTGGCATGAAATCAGAACCAAACTGGACCCCTGCTTAGGGTTAGTGGACCTTTTCACGATTGAGGTCTGCCTTCTAGGGCACTACGAGGGTATCAAAGTCAAAGAGCATAGATATCCCATGGCCCTAATAACCATTATTGTTAAAAAACTGGTCCTGAAACACTGGATGGATCAACTAATAATCTCGTATAGTGAATGGTTAAAAGATATTTCTAATTTTTTTAGATCTGAACGACTGATAGCAGGTTTTCGAAATAGCATGGCAAGCTTTGATAAGAAGTGGGGGAAACTATATGCATTGTATTTGCAGTAAGTATATGATAATTTAAGTGCTTGGATATCTATCTAGGGAAAGGGGACGTCTCTTCTCCTCCTTTTAATTAACAAAGTTGGCACACTCCAGGAGGGTGGGAGGGGGCTAGAAGAAGGAAGGGAGGTTAGGGAGGGAGGAAGTTGGGGTGGACTTAGTTGTTCTATGTATAGTCTAGGATAATATGTTGACTGTTGTGTATCAGGAGTATATGTTACCGGTTTATGTATAGCCATCGGTATAAAATTAATAAACTTTGAATTTAAAAAAAAAAAGATTTTTCATTCACCAGGTCTGCCATTTTAGTGCATTTTTGGCTGCGATTTCTGCCATTTTGTGGTGGAAGACTTCTTAAAGGTGCAAAAATGTAAAAATTCAATATCTCTGGAATGGTTTGGTCTTTTCACATGAAATTTGAAGGGTGTTGAGTGGATGTCCTGGGGAATTCTGTTCTCAGTTTTTATCAACAATGCAGCTGAGGTCCTGGAATCCTGCTCAGCTATTCTCTACGCTGATGACCTGATCATCTATACTAGTTCTTCTAGTATTGCCTGCATTATCACATCACTTACTTCAGACTTTAATAAGGTCTTAGACTGGCTACTAGACCGTAAGCTTGTACTAAATGAAAAGAAAACAAAAGCCATGGTCCTAGGTTCCGCACCAAAGATTAAGGCCTGTTCTAGTTTGCTGGAGGTTCTTCACCCAGGAGGATTTCCATTTGAAAATGTTACTTCCTTCAAGTACCTTGGGATTCTGCTGGACCAGTCTCTGGATTTTAATCTTCACATTCAGTCCTCATGCAAAGCTGTAAACTCGAAGCTGGAAGTAGCTTACAAAACAAGCTACATGCTTACACCCTCAGCCAAATTAGCAATTGCCTGAGGTATTCTGCTCCCAACCCTTACTTATGGTGCCTCTATTCTTATCTCTGCCCATAAAACCTCCCTACTAAAATGGGACTTAACTTATAACAATATATGCCAATTTGCCTCTTCGTCACCTCGACTCAAACATCACTGCCTTCTTTATAAGGATCTGAATTGGCTCTCACCCTCCACCAGTAGACAATACTACCTTGGATCACTAATGGACTCGATCATCCGGGGAAAAAAAACATCCCAGCTGGCGGCATTGCTGGTCCCTCAACCATGCTCCCATGGCCTGGGATCAGCTGACAAATCCTTGCTCTATGTTCCGAGATGTCAGACGACTAAAGGCACAGGGGCCTCCCAATTCTCTGCTCCCAGGCTATGGAATGCTCCTCCACTCAACCTCCGGCTGTCTCAGTCTCACTTTGGATTTAAAAGTGAATATAGTCGTTATCTATCCTTAGCTGATGCTTGTACATGTATTGACCCAACCTGAAGCTCCTGAGACTTACCAGTAATGTCACCCCGCTCTAATCCAGCTCCAAGACTGTCTCGTCTTCCTCTCCCCATATTTTTCCTTCTCTTTGTAAATAACTTCTTGACTACTAGCTCTCTTTCTTCTCGAACCTTGTTGCTGACCATCCACTGTTGTTTTTCCAATTACCACCCCGACCTTCCTTCTGTCAGTCTTTCTTGTTATGTTTGAACATTCCTCACATTTCTCTCTATATAACCTTGCTATCTTGTTAACCCTTTCACTCCACAGGTTGGGTCTGTGGTTTCTGCACTTATTATATATCTTACTGTCATTATCTGTATAATGCTTGCCATTATTTTTTGTTGTTTCTACCCATTGTATTTTTGTAGCACTGCTGTACTGTTCCTCTATTTGTATTATTGTGCCCATGTTGCTGTTGTTCAGCTGTTCTCTTTTTGTTGTACTTTCCCGGGTCGTGCCTGAAAATAGTCATTTTATGGCTAGTGCACCTACCCAGTTAACAAAAACTAAATAAATAAAATAAATAAATGTGAATAATGCTGTTTGCATGTTGGAAAAATTATTCGCTTCGGAGATGCTGTGTGACGCACTTAACATTTTGTGCATAGTGTTCTGCATGGTGCTACTGGCTTGAAATTTATAGTGTAGGTAGCCCTAGTGGTACAGAGGTGCCTTGCAGTAGTTTGGTATGTAAAACATTAGCAGGTGCAGAATATTGCCACTCCAACAAATGGAAATTTGGTTCATTACGCTTCAATAACTTCTGAACTGTGTGTCCGATTTGCCTGGCATATGGCATGTACAAAGATTTATAATACATCTTTGACTGTGACAATTTTCAGGTCACTGGCACTTATGGTTGCTGACTTGTGCATGTTACATTGTTTGTTCATGGTGCTGTGCGACCGTTGAACGGATGTACACACAATTCTGGACACATGGTGTGCCATGGTACATGTCTTCATTTACCAATCTTCATTTCAGTTGGTCATACAGTTTTTGTGCAGTGAAGTGACAAAAAATCACATGGTGGGAGCACGGGGCCCAAAAGGCTCCCACCACCACATTCCATTCACTATTTATTGTGCACATTCTCAAAAAGAAGGGAAATTCATGGCAAAAAACTCTCTTTAATGCATCAGTTAGGGTTGTTCCACAGTGACAAAAGTGAGGAAATTCGGTGTTAGGGTTACCACCCCTTGCACCCCATGCCCACCCCATCCCCACCAACAGGCATCAGAGTGTGCGTTGGGGTAATTGGCCCTAACTCTCACCCCATTCTCCTATTCTGCACCACCTCAGCTTATTTACACATGGAATGGGGTGAGAGTTAGGGCTGAAGACCCCATCACACACCCCAATGCCTGCTGGTGGGGATGGGGTGAGCATGAGAGTGAAAATTAACAACCTAACACTGAATCTCACTTTGTCACTACTAGAAAACTCCTAACTGATGCATTAAATGGATTTTTTTGCCATGAATATATATATATATATATGTGTGTGTGTGTGTGTATATATATATATATATATATATACATACACACACACACAAAAGGACAAAGAACCTATGTGTGCAAGCACTGAGGCAATGATTACCCCAAAGAGCATTTGGCTGGGAAGCCAGGTTTCAAAGAAATACAAAATCACACTTGTCCCCACAATGCAAAGCATCATGGGCTGCATATGCAAATCACCACTGAATATTATGCTGGTTCAACTTTAAGCAGAAAAGCATGGTGCCGAAAGGCCTCTCACACAGTTTGCAAAGGGTGCCAACAGAAGAGATAGGCACGTGTTTCGTCCTACCAGGACTCATCAGTGTGCCTCGCCTGTTTGACACACCAGTGGGATGAACCAGCAACAATAAGATGGTGTATCTGGGTTATGTTGTGGTGAACCCAATTAAAACAAAAAAATATTTAAAAGACAAAGAACCTCTGTATATTATATATATATTATACTGGCACGGTAGTGCCAGTATAGTTAGGGTTCAATGGGCACTTCTATATTAAACCCCAAATTTGCACTTTAGTAACTTTGCAACCGTATCACCTATGCACATGAAATTGTTCATGCCATCAGGGAGGTACCGGGTCAATACCACACATGTAATACCACACTGTACATACAGTGCTTGAAATCACAGCGACAGGGGTAGAATAGCAATAGGGATTTAACACTACCCCTGTCACTGCCCAGTGATGGAAGGAGGGGAGAAGCTGCCATGTGCTGGGTGCCTGGTCGAGTCATTCCAGTGATGGAGTGGCTAGGGCACCAGCACATGGCACAGCTGGGAGACCTGGGACTGTGGTTCAGTTCCCCCCCAGGTCTCCCCTGCTGCAACTTTTGCTGAAAAGTCTGTTATTTAAGTTCCGGGGGATGTGGGGGTAAAACCCCTCACATGGGTGGGTGGTGAAAACATACAGACCCATTGTTTGTAATGGGCATGGTGTGGGGAACAGATCGATGTTTTGCCAGACTGTTTTTGTGCCACACTGTTTCACTGCAGCATTTTCATCCATGTGGTTTTGGCATATGGCAGTATGACCCTGTGCCCAGGTACCATAGATCTCTTGATGTGGGAAGTATAGTTCCGATTGGATGTGCAGTTGTGCAGATGGGTAGTGTCAAGAAATGTGAAAATTGGCATTTACAGTAGGTGCAAATCCTTTGCCACGCTGTTTCTCTGAAACAGCTTGAGGGTCTGGTCTGAAATTGTTAGGATATATGGGGTCTGGGTCACAGATGTGCCTTTTAAAGGTTTGGTGAAAAAATATTAATCTGTTCAGAAGTTATTAAACTTTTAACTTTTCTATAATAGCCTATGAGAAAAATTATATGTGCCGTGCGAAAGCACATTTTTGCTCTTGCAAATGGATCAGTAGTGTTGTGTTGCTGCCCTCTTTTTTTTGGGTTAGTGATGGGGGAAAACATTGTAATTCAAAAAGCACTGCCGCTTGGTAAATACCAACAGTTGCGTTTACCTAATTGGAGCCAGAGGAACATGATTCTACCATTAGTTTTTAAAAATAGTGGCTGGAAATATGTTTTTTTACATCGGCCTTTGGTAGTGTAAATTTGTGGCACTACTTTTGTAAAATAACAGCAAATTGTGGCAGTTTTCATGCAACTAACGGCACTGTTACATGAAAACTGCTGCAAATTGTGGCACTGTTTTGCAGAAACTGCCTCAAGTTTGTGGCACTACTTTAAGAAATAAAACCCAACGGTCCCTGTAAAAACTCAAACCCTTTTCTTGCCAGTTTTTGGTCAAAATAACACCAGAATCGGATTCTTCATCCCCCATTTAGGTAAACACCTGTTGGTGTGAAAGTATCTTTTATCCTTTTACTGCCTCCAAGAGGGCTGAGGCATATTTTAATAAAAAAATGTTTTTGCCGACATCGGGGAGCCAAACCCCGTGTCAGTGGTAGAAGTCTCCCCCACCAGTGGGGACACTGGGGAGCCTACTCATACTTTCCTAGACAGAAGCCCCCCACCCGCACACCAGTGTGGGATGCTGGGGAGCCACACTCAGTGTCCTGAGATGTCTCCCCCTCCCAACCCCTGCCACTGTGGGACACTAGGTAGCCCACTCCCAGTGTCCCAAAATATGTATTTCTATGCTTTGCCGACAGCGGAATGCCCAGTCACCATGTCCACACTAGACTTCCCTCACCAGTGTGGGACACTGGGAAGCCTACTCCCAGTGTCTCCAGTTCTGTCCTACCCACCCAGGACTGTTGGACACTGGGGAGCCCAGCCCAGTGTCCCAAAATATTGTTACAAGTGTACCTGTAAAAAAAGAAAACAATCCTTTGACATCTTTTTTTTTTAATCCTGGAAAAAAGAAAACAGTCCCTTGTCATCTCCCCATCCCCTCCCCCACCCCGACACTTCCACTGAGCGCCCACCACCCCACACCCCCTCCTTGCCCTATACTTATCACCAAAGAAAGTTGGCTGTCATCTTCTGTGGACCGGGACACATCTACACTCTTTAAAGCCAAACCACAAACTGAAGAATCAAGGTAAGTTCTGTTCCATGGTGTTTTGAATTTATGGTGATATTGCTGACATTTTTTGGTATTTTTGCACCAGGATTTCAACATGGCCTTTTTGAGACTCACTGTTGTTTCATTAATCGGGCCTATAAGGTGATTTCACGATCACTGCACAAAATCACCTTTTAGGGCCGAGTAACGAAATGACAATGTTAGTGTCCATGAGGTGGGGACCCAAAAAGCCCCTATTGAACATTTGGTGCAAAAACACCCAAAAATGCCTGAGTTACATGCAGTCATTGAAATTTGTCTACCCATGTGTAAAACTTTGGTAATTTTTAATATTTTTACTCCAAATTTTCATGCATACTCGGCACATCCCAATATTCAGCCCAGGATGTGCGGCACATATGCATGCACACACTGCCTTGCGCTACACAGGGGGGCACAAAGATCTGCTGAAAAAATAGAAGCAAGGCCTGGTCACTCACAGGTGAGTTGCCGTATTGCATGGTGCAACATGGCAGCTGCCAGCTGTGGATGGCCACCCGACTTCCAGAGCCACGGTCCATTGTCGTTGTGCCCCCCCCACCTGCTCGCAGGATCCAGTAAGAAGAAACTCCCTGGTAGTCCAGTGGACCTACTCCAAAGCCCGATCATGGGCTTTGTATATTTAAAACTCCCGGGTGGTCCAGCGGTACCTCCCCTTTCCACCCACCCACTCAGTCCCACCACCTGCTCCCCCGTCAGTGGGGGCAGCAGCTCCCCACCCGCAAGCCACCTGGCCACGCACCAACTAACAGCGTACAGTACAGCTGTATGCCCATTGGTCACAACATGGGCCAATGAGCCACGGGCATATCTGTACTACTGCGGTCCTATACGTGAATGACTTCCATTCACATATCGGGACTGTGCTGTACAGTACGCATGGCAGCCGGGCGGCTTGCAGGTGGGGAACCATCACCCGCCACTGATGGGGGGAGCGGGGTGGTGGGACTGAGTGGACAGGTGGGGAGGGGGGTACTGCTGGACCACCAGGAAGTTTGAAATTTACAAAGCCCATGATTGGGCTTGGGAGCAGGTCCACTGGACCACCAGGGATACAGTTATTATTACAAAGCCCGCGATCAGGCTGGGGTGCAGGTCCACTGGACCACCAGGGATAGATTTCTTATTACAGAGCCCGCGATCGGGCGTTGGGGCGCATTGCCGCCGAGGGGCAGGGTTTGTCGGTCCCCAACTGCTGCAGCCTAGCAGGGTGCCAGGCGCAAGTCATTGGGGATCGGTGCACCTGCATGCAAATGGGGCCATAATGACATGCAAATGGCCCCATTTACACTTTGCATGCATGATGGCACCATTTGCATACCCATCGCTGAATATCACGGTTCCTGCACCTAGTGCAACTCCACTTGCGCTGGCGCATCCCCCTGCTCCTCTCTTGCCACTTACGCTGGCGCAGTGCCATGGGGCAGCCATGGTGCCATATTCAACAGTGCTGAGCCATGGCGCAGCACCGTTGAATATCACCCAGTCTGCACCCAGGCTTGTGCTCCTGCCTGGCTCAGTCTGAATATCTGGCCCAAAGTGGGTTTATGAGGTGGTGTGATAAGAAGACTTTGTTGAAAAATTGGGGTTAAAATATGAAAAAATGGTAACATTATGACCATTCATTGTAATTTCAGTACACTGTTCATCACTAAGGAAATTTTCAATATTTTGACCCCAGATTTTCAACATAGCCTTCTTATTACTTCACCTCATGCATGTCACAGCTGTAATTTCTCAAAGAATCACAGAACTACAATGGCAGAAAAGGACCCCAACTGCCCATCAAGTCTGCCCCTTCCCCCCTACTCATTTCCTTTTCCACAGGCCCTCCCCTTCCCCCCACTTACCAACCCCATATGTCGAGACCCGTGTTTTTCTTAAGTAAGAAATAACAAGAATTCAAGCTATAAAGAAATATCAAGGAATTCAAGGTCTAACAAGAAATTCAAGGTATAACAAAAAAAAAAATACATGAATAAAGTGAAAAAATTGCCTTTTGGGGCGCAAAAACTAAATAAATGCTTGCAGTAGTTGTTGTTTAGGCTCCATTGTTACCACAGAGACAGTCTACAAGGAAGCGACAGTGGAATTGTTTCATTCATAAAACTTTTCAAGACCATAGCTTAATGCTGCTTAATACATGTAGTATACTAGGAATGTGATTTCTAGCATGTATAAGGTCATTTTGAGGTAGTTTATGAATGTAAATTTAATAACAAGAAATAAAACTAAATTTTTAATGAATAAAAAGAAATAAGACATTTCAGAAACGTGAAAAGAAAAATTATAAAAAATAAAAAGAATTTCATGGGTCTCTACCCATATGTCTGTCCCATGCCCTCTTGTATCCCTCTACTGTTTCAGCCCCCCCACATTGCCGCTATATCTTCTGCCCTCCAATCTTAGGCTATGCCCTCTAGTTTTAGCCCTTTCCTTCCTTTTAAATAAGCCCCCCTTCACCTTATTGATCCCCTTCATGTATATAAAAGTTTCAATAATTTTGCCCCTCTCCCTTCTGGTCTCCAATGGGTACAGATCCAATTCCCTACACCTCTGCTCATATGGCTTCCCCTGCATACTGTGCACCATCTTGGTTGCCCTTCTCCGAACCTCCTTTATCCCATCTATGTCCTTGCGTAGGTGCACTCTCCAGAACTGGACCCCGTACTCCAGGTGCGGCCTTACCATGGCTTTGTAAAGAGGCATCAGTACCCCCCCACCTTCTGCTAGTTATGCCCCTTCCAATGCATGCCAACATTCCATTTGCCTTCCCCACAGCTTTGCTGCACTGGCTACCTACCTTAACGTTGCTTGATATTATAATCCCCAGATCCCTCTCCTCCTCTATTTTTTTGGTTTCCTCCCCCCCCAGAGTGTAAGCTGCTCGTGGGTTTTTATGTCCAAAGTTCATCACAGCACACTTTTTGGCATTGAATTTCAGCTGCCAAGTTTCCAACCACCCCTCCAGAATCTTCAGGTCCTGCCTCATGGCCTCCACCCCCCTGGGGTGTCCACCCTATTGCAAATTTTCATATCGTCTGCAAATAGGCAAACCCTTCCCTCCAGCCTGTCTCCTATATCACTGATGTAGATATTAAAAAGGAGGGGTCCTAGTACTGACCACTGGGGTACCCCACTTGTCACCCTACTCACCCTGGAGTGCACCCCATTTACCACCACTCTCTGGCTTCTGCCCGTCAACCAGTTTACCACCCACCTAATTATTTTCCATCCTACCCCTAAACTTTCCAGCTTATTTACTAGCCTTCTGTGAGGGATGGTATCGTAGACCTTACTGAAGTCCAGATAGTCTACGTCCACTGCCCCACCCTGGTCAACCACCTGCATCACCCAATTTAAGAACTCTATCAGGTTCATCTGGCATGCCTCCCATTAGTGAAACTATGCTGCCTGTCACACTGCAGGCCGCTATCTGCCAGGTAGTCCACCACCCTTTCCTTTATTAGTGCCTCCATCACCTTACCCACCACTGAGGTGAGACTAACTGAGCGGTAATTCTCTGCCACCTCCTTTATGCTCCCCTTGTGCAGTGGCACCACATCCACCCTCCTCCAGTCCCTTTTCACCCTCCCTGTATCCAGGGACAAGTGACAAGCCAGCTCTTCACTCGGATCACAGAGTACCCTCAGGTGCAAGCCATCTGGTCCCATTGCTTTGTCCACCTTTAACCTGCCTAGTTCCTCCCTAATCCTGTCTATGCTGAACAGGCTAGGATCCACCTTTTTGTCTTCCCTATCCCTATCCCTCCCCCTCAGCTAGGGTCCCCTACCCACCCCCTCCTCCATGAAGACCAAGCTGAAGTAGCTATTCAGCACCTCTGCTTTCTCAAAGTCCCCTTCCAGTTGTATTCCTCCCTCCCCCCTCAACTGTACTATCCCCTGCCTTGCCTTCTTTCTTTCCCCCACATACCTAAAAAAAGTTTTATCTCTTTTGGCCTGCCTAGCTATTTTCTTCTCAGTGTCAGCCTTAGCACTCCTTATCTTCTGCCTTGCTATCCTCCACTTCTCCCTATAAGCCTCCCTGCCCTCCTTCCATTGTGTCACCTTATATTTTCCGAATGCCCTCTTTCTTTCCCTGACCACCCCTGCCACCTCCCTTGTAAGTGGGTTAACCAGTCCAGTAGATGTTCATGGTTGACTGTGTCGAAGGCCTTGGTGAGGTTGATGTAAGTCACCCCCACCAACTGGCCCCGGTCAAGAGCATCGTGGATGTAGCCTGTGAACTGTGAAACTGTATGTTGGTTTAGGAGTTACCTGTCCGAGAGAACACAACAAGTGAAAATCTCTGACGTCCTCTCCGAAAGCTAGGCTGTAATTACAGGGGTACCCCAGGGGTCAGTTCTGAGCCCCCTTCCTTTCAGCCTGTACTTGAATCACCTCCCCTGAGCATGTTTGGACAAGGTCCTCCTCTATGCTGATGATGATGCAGTGCTTTTTTCCAGTTAATCAGACCCAGTAATGCTGGAAAAACAGATGCAACTTAATTTCGCTGCCGCCGAGTCTGGGTTCATCAACTCTAAGCTCCTATTAAACTACAAAAACCCCAAAACTATGCTGTTTGCCTCCACCCATAACCGGCACACATCTTACCATTGCACATAGTGAACTCTCAAAATGCCCCCTTAGAGATGGTTCAGAATTTCAAATATCTCTGGGTCATCTTGGATAGTTCCCTTACTTTAACTCATCACATTGACCTAGTAGCTAAAGCAGCCAATGCTAGGATTGGCCAACTATTTAGGCACAAGCACTGCCTAACAGATGGTGCCCTAAACCTAGCCGCTACCAGTTTTGTGCTATCTGTGATTGATTACAGACTGATAGTATATGGCGCTGCCTCTGATACAACCCTCAAAAGGGTCAAAGTGGCCCTCAACAAAGCCTGCCAGCTTGTCCTTGATGCTCCCCGCCTAACACATACCTGTGACCTCTATTCTCAGTCAGGGTGGCTAAACTTGGATTGTAGAATTCGGTACCAGGTATGCCTCCAAGCTAAAAAGTCTATGCTAGGGCTTGCATCTCCTGGTGTTCAAAGCCTTCTCTCCCCCACCGACAATATCCACAACACTAGAGGGTCCAACATCCTGACCTTAAAGGTCCCTTTCCACCACACCGCTCAGGGCCAGTGCTTCTTCTTATATCATGATCCCCTCTGGCTGAACTCTCTCAGTGAGGACATCTATCCAATACTAAACTTAGCCCATTCAAAGCTAAGCTTTGTGACTACCACACGTATCCAGCCCGCCCTCCTGGTTCTGCTGCTCAGATCCAAGAACAGGTCCCACCCGTGCCCCGAGCGGTGCCTCTGGATCTCGGCAGCACTACCAGCTGCCGCCTCTGACCCATGGGATGCATCCAGCCCACCCTCCTGGTTCTGCTGCCTGGATCTGAGAACAGATCCCACCTGTGCCCCGAGCGGCACCTCTGGACCTCGACGGCACTACCAGCCACCACCTCTGACCCACCAGACATATCCAGACCACCCTCCTGATTCTGCTGCCTGGATCTGAGAACAGATACCACCCATGTCCCGAGCAGTGCCTCTGCACTTCAGTGGTGCTACCAGCCGCCACCTCCGACCCACCGGACGTATCCAGCCCGCCCTCCAAGTTCTGCTGCCTGGATCTGAGAACAGATCCCACCTGTGCCCAGAGCGGCGGTACCTCTGGACCTCGGCAGCGCTATCAGCAGCCGCCTCTGACCCATGGGTCATATCCAGCTCATCCTCCTGTTTCTGCTGCCAGGATCTGAGAACAGGTATTGCCGCTAAACTCTCCCAGAGCCGTCAGCTTGAGGTGGCTCTCTGATTGGTGTGCCTGCCAACTCAGTGGCTCTGATTGGTCCGGCTGGTAGTGCTAAGCTCCTGATTGGTGCACCTCAAAGCCTGCTTGAACCTCAGCACAGCAAGCTATTTTATGGCTTTTTGGACTGTTCTGCTACTGTGGTTTTTGTATTTAAACCATTTTTTTAAGACTGTGTTACAAGTGTTTACCAGCCCTGCTAATTGTTAGTTTAGTAGCATTCAACAGGGCCCCTAAACTGTACTTGGCTATGTCTTAATGCAGATATCAATGTTAACAGCTCTGTTGTAGATACTAACAATATCGGATAAACGCTAGGCTGCTGCATGCTTGAAACTGTTACAGTAATTTTACAGTGAATTTCAGTGATTAACAGCCCTGTTCTTGTCAACCTTTTTCACAGAGAGGGTTGTGGATGCATGGAATGGCCTTCCGGAGGAGGTTGTGGAGTCAAAATCATTGGTGGAATTCAAGCATGCATGGGATAGTCATAAGGCAATTCTGGGGGGTGGGGGTAGGAAGAAGTAGGCTGCTGGTTAACTAGGATCTGCAGCTTATCCAGTAGGTAGGGAAATGGGCAGACTGGGTGGGCCAAGCGGTCCTTATCTGCCGTCAAATTCTATGTTTCTATGTTTCTATGTCTATGTAATGTATAGTATCTGTAGATTCTCTAGTTAGCTACATGCCTCTCAACTACCTTAGAAACTGTCTAATGATTTAGTTCAGTAGCTAGCTCCTGTGTAGCCTTCTGCACTCTCTCCTGGCCAGGGTCTCCTTCTGGCCCTGCATCCTCCCTTCTGCCTGTTCTATCTCCCTTCTAATCCCCGCTCATCCCGCACCACTTCCCGTCCCACTAGTACCAATTTCCAACTCCTGAATTTTGAGATCTCTGCCCAGTTTGCTCCCGCCCCCCCTGCTAAACTTCTTCTCACTTTGTCTGCTCTTAATCTCCCTCCTTTGTTCCCCCTTAACCACCACCCTCTCCAATCTCGCATTGCTGATTTTCTCCCTTTCTTTCTTTCTCTCACCCCAACCCCCTATTGTTGATCTGCAGCCAGTCCCCGACCCCCCTCCTGTTCCCTGTCTCACTGCTTTATCTAATGCTGTGTCCTCCTTCTCTCTCTCAGAACCCACCTGGACCTGAGCGGTGCCTCTGGACTTTGGCAACACTACCAGCCACCGCATCTGACCCACTGTACATATCTAGCCCACCCTCCTGGTTCCGCTGCCCGGATCCGAGAACAGGTATTGCCACTAAACTCTCCCAGAGCCATCAGCTTGCGGCAGCTCTCTGATTGGTGCACCTCCCAACTCAGAACCTCTGATTGGTCCAACGGGTAGTGCTAAGCTCCCGATTGGTGCACTTTAAAGCCTGCTTGAATCTCAGTGCAGCAAGCTGTTTTATGGCTTTTTGGACTGTCCTGCTACTGTGGATTTTTTGCCTGACCCATCCCCCTCCCAGGCCTCCTTTAAATCCACTACTTGACCTGACTTTAAGATCTACTTAACCACCATTGGACCATTGGCATCTGCTGCCCCGGCCCCCCCTTGCCCTCCTGGACTATAGCTGCCTCCTAAGTGGGCTATGTTGCTCGTCTTCCACCGTGCCTACCTACAAAATACAAATCCCGGTTTTCTGCCTCCTGTCAACAGCTAGTATGGCACTCACAGCCCAGAATCTACTCCTAATCTCCTCCATCTCATTCTGCCTACCCTCCCTCTTATCTCTGATCCCCTTATACTGTGAGCCCCCTCCCTCCTCTTCAGCTAATCTAACTCTCCCTGCGCATTCCCCTACCCACTACTCAATCTCTTCCAGCCCCTACCTGGTGCCCCTACCCTTTTAACCCCTCCTCCTCCTTTTTCTTCTATGCCCACCTTTGGTTAACCCTTCACCTAATTACCTCCCGCTCATTTCATGTTGGCCGCCCTAAAGTGTATCCTAGGTGGAGCTCGCCCAGAGCTTGAAGCCATCATATTTGTTCTCACTATCTAACACTAATCTTACTACTTCTTGCAGCAGGCAACATTCAGCCCAATCCCGGCCCTGCACCAACCTTATACCCTCCAAGCTCTGTGATCAATGCCCCTAAATTTGCCACTGCTGCTACACCTTCTGGTTCCCTTCCCCATGGGCTGCACGTCCTCCACCTAAACATTCATAGCCTAGCCCCCAAGCTCGATCTGCTCCAGGTGCTAGCTGTCCAGCATACTTCTGATATAATCATCCTATTGCAAACCTGGTTAAACCCTAACTTTCAGGACACATCCATCGCCATCCCAGGTTTCAATGTCACTCATCAAGACTGCTCCACCAGAGGCAAAGGAGTTGCAATATACACAGCCTCAGACTTACATTTCTCTGTTACACTTGCTAAATCAGAGCCCAAAGCCTTTGAACTGCTCATGCTCCAACTGACCCTCCCCTTCTCACTCCCTATTTATGTTGCAGGTGTATACTGCCGCCCTAGATCCCCTGCCGCAACTGTCACCAACCTTCTAAGCCTCTTAGCCCCATCTGGCAACTTTATATTTTGGGAGATTTTAATCACAACTGGCCATCACCCACCTTTAACAAAGCCCACTCTGAAATCACAGCCCTCAATCTTACCCAGATCATCTCAGAACCAACACGCACAAACCACATGACAGGCAACCACTCCCTGATTGACTGGGCCCTCATCTCCCACCCCCACTGAGTCTTCAAAGACAGTCTACTTCCTGACTCTATAATCGACCACCATATCACTTACATAGTCCACAAAATCCATCACCTTAAATCCCTACCTAAATTTCTTGTTCAAAGGTCGTACAAATCTCTAAACATTGCCCTGCTACATTTCCAGAATACCTTCCTTAGCATCTGGGATAATCATGCCCCCATGCATCGGATCAGGGTCCGAGGGACACACCTTCTTTGGATTTCCCCAGAATTGATAGAGTGCCAAGATGCTCTGGACAAAGTGTGGAAAAACTACAAGTCTACTCTCCTCCCAGGTGATAACATCATCTACTGTATGCTCTGTAACAAGTGCACCAAGGCCACCCAGTTAGCCAAAGCTGAATACTTTAACTCCACCTTCAATGCCAACCAGCGTAAACCATCTAAATTTTTAAAAGTTGTCCACTCCCTTCCCCATCATCAAATTCCACCCCCTTCTGTTCTCAAATAGTACTCTTCTCTCTGACCCACTCACAGTCACCTCCAAGATCAATTCATACTTCACTACATGTGCTACTTCACTTCTTGCCTCCCTACCAACTGTAGCTCCACCTACCCACCATGCTGAAACTCCAATTCCCCCTGTATCTAATACTTTCTACTTCAGGACCATCTCCCCTTCGGAAGCTCTTGATGCCCTACTCTCCCTAAACCCTTTCAAGTGAAAGTCCCCTGATGGCTTAGACCCGAAACTCTTCTACCTCTCTGCCCCTGCCATTGCAGCTCCGCTAGCTGCCCTACTAAACCTGTCATTTGCCTCTGAATCAGTTCCTGCAGAGCGGAAACATGCCATAGTCCTTCCACTTCCCAAAGGAGGAGACCCCACCTCCGTGGCCAACTAACTCCCTATCTCCATCCTCCCTGCCTTAGCAAAACTCCAGGAGCACCTCATGCTCTCCCAACTCTCCAACTTCTTCTCAGAATCTAACTTCTTCACCCCCTACCAGTCTGGATTAAGAAAGAACCACTCTACTGCTACCTCCCTCCTACGACTGTCCGACACAGTCCTCTCGGGGATGGTCAAAGGTCTCATTACTGCAGCCATCTTTGTCTACCTAGCCAAAGCTTTCAATACTGTCTCCCACCCTCTGCTGCTATCCTGTCTCTCTGAAGATGGCCTATCCATGCCTGCCACCAACTGGTTCAGAGCCTACCTGGAAAGGAGAACTCAATCCGTAAAAATTGCTGGTTTCACCTCTCTCCCACTCCCTATAGCTACTGATGTCCCCCAAGGCTCAATACTTGTCCCTATCCTCTTTTCCATCCTCCTAAACAAACTGCCTCTTGCCTGCTCAACTGCCTCAATTCACATGTATGCAGATGACACTGTCTTCTTTTCCTCTGGCCATACCCTTGAGGAGGTTACTACCAGTCTCCAGGCTGATTTCAACAAAGTTCAGCACTGGTTTAGCTCCCACCAACTCTCCCTTAATGCCAAGAAGATAGTCTCCATGAACATCGGCACTAGGCAGAGACTATCCAGGCTTACTACTCCCCTGAACTTCCACACCCTTGATAGGACTGTCCTTGAGGACGTGTCAACTTTCAGGTACCTTGGCATCTGGCTTGACTGACATCTATCCTTCTTGGCTCATGTGGATGCTATCCTGAAAAAACTGTGCCCTAGGCTCGGCACTCTCTACAGAAACCACAGTTGCCTCCCCCTACCGGTAAGACATGAAATTGTGCAGAAAATGATATTACCTGCATTCGACTACTGTGATGTAGTCTACAGTGCTTCTCCTAAGTTGACTCTATCCAGACTGGACCTCCTCTTCAACTCTTTCTGCTGCTTTACCCTCAATGTCCCTGCTTGCACCCACCACTGCAAGCTTTACCATGAGCTGGTCTGCCCCTCCCTTAACAGCCGGCACCTATTTCACTGTACTAAATTTGTTTCAAACCTCTGGCTTGGGTCCCTTCCACCCTATCTCACCTCCTCCATATCTCCAAACCCCACCCCTCTCACACCCTTAGATCTACTGACTCTCAGCTGTTGGTAATCCCTCACCGCCGGACCACTGCTGGCCAATCGGCCTTCTTCTACCACCTCCCGAGGCTCTGGAATGACCTGCCAGCACAAATCCATCACTCCTCCTCTAGGTATTCTACCTCCTCTGCCCTGACAAACTACTGCACTTTAAACTGTCAGTGTTGCTGACCTCCCCCTCCTCTTGTCTTACCTTCTCCCTTCCTCCCCCACTGCCCTATCCTTGATCCTATGCAGGCTGACCAGTGGCTTTAGCTATGGCTACAAATGCTGGCATATATTCCCAACCTCCACACTTACCCCTACTGCACTTCTAGCTTGACTCTCTGTCTACCGCGCTACCGTAGATAGTAGCTGACATGTATGTAGATATATTTTACACCTTTTGTCATTGTAATTCCTTGTACAATCTCTCCCACACTCCATGTAACAATGTGGATAACTCCTTGTTGCAATGTTTCCTATGTTTTCCTACTTCATGTTTCTGTGGTGTTATACCTATGTACCATCATGTAATTTCATTTGTGTAATTTTGTTTCCACGTACAAATGTATACAGTTGCTCTCCTCTGTAACACCCCCCCCCAGGTCACACCGTGAGACGAGCATCTTTTTTGCTCAGTGCACCTTTCCTGGTGAAACATTTCAATAAATAAATATCTTGCAACCCTAAGCTGTTGTGACTGCTGCCTTTCACCTGCTCAAGTCCCTATCAACACCTCCACTTTCCCCTCCTACATCCTCCCTGCCTTCATATTTGTCTCAGTGCCTCCCTAAGTTTCCCCATCCATCTCCCCCACCTCCCCACCCAGATCTACATGCCCCCTCCCCATCCCCCATTGCTACCCCCCCAGGGCTCAACCTTAACTTTTATTTGCACTAGCCAGCCAGGCTAGCGAACCAGAGATTACACTAGCCCGCAGAAGTTTGCAGTAGCCTGCAGTAAGTATGGTTAGCAGTAATTTGTTAAACTAAAGGCAAACAACATCCAATTTGTCCTGCCAACAGTCTGGACACCTATCAACTAATTTTGCACTATGCCTTTAACTGCAAACTGCACATACACTATCTCAGCTTCTGTGACTGGAGTCAGTGGTTCTGTCACAGATGACTGAAATGAACTTTGTTCCCATCATTTTTTTCTCGTAGCGCTATGTCTTCAACCTCGGCTACATAGTGGATAAAGTTGCAGGCATATTTGTCCTTCTGATATGCTGAACTGACATTTATCCCTTTCATATCATCAAGGCTACACATCCACACAAAGTCTGAGAAAGGATGTCCTTTCTTAGCAATTGCTTGGCATGTGCAAAACAGTTTATCCAGATGGTTAAGTGTTGCATCATTTATGTTCTTCAGCATTCCCTTCACATTACTTGTCCCTGGATTAGAAGTGCTGGCATCCTCCTTTTCCTTTGCCCTAGCATGAGCTTCATTGATATTATGGGACGAGACAGAATCAAGCTAGAAGTTATCTGTACTGAAATGAAAATTATTGTTATAGCCCACCTTACACAACTGTATTTCATGTTTGATACACAAATGGCAGAACATCAGATCTTTTGCACCATCATACCCCAACCAGTCATATTTTTCTAGCCAACATTACTGGAACCAATGGCTTCACTTTGTCTTTTCATAGTCATGATCTTTTATTTGTTTATCTTCGTCAGCATGCTTTCTATTAGTGTCAGCTAGGTTACTGACTTCTTTAATATATTTCCACATTTTCAGATGTGTAGTTAATAAAGTTGTGTCATGAAAAATGTGTGTATCTTTTTCTTCCCTTTCCCCTTCCTTTTCCCACCATGGCCAAAGATCCCACAAATGCTTGATTAACCCAGTTCTATTAAAGAATGATCACAAAAAAAGTAGTTTAGTTTAGTTTAAGTTTATTGGTCGCCTACATTGCCATTACAAATAAATAAGTAAATAAATAAAAGAAAAACAGTTATAAAATGAAAGTATTCTGTGTACAGAATGACATAAAAACTTATTACACATTAAAATGCTGTCACTTATTTCATAAAAGCGATTATGTTCTTATGGTAATGTGAATAATAAAATCATGTGAAACTTATAGAATCCACAGCAAAGAGTTTAACCTTTACAGTAGTGGCCCCAAGGTTGATAGGCGCCTGGTTAATCTATGATTATTCTTTATGCTCTGACCTTTTAATAGTCAGTTCAGATTTATCCAGTCAAATGAAGCCTTCTCTGATCAATTATTTTAAGGAGAGAGACCACAGAGCTCAGCATTACGGGATCAGTGTTTGTAAATAAATATGTCAGCAATTGCATTGGCTGGTAGGATTGTGATTTGAGTATATTGCCCAACCAGATGGCCCTATGTTTCTCATAGAGGGGCATAAAATCACTAAGTGCATTAGGTTATCTTCTCCCAAGTCACACTTACACTTATATTTCTTGTTTTTTTCCCCCAGATATAAACCATTTTTTTTTTGTTACTCTCAAATACCTCAAAGCGGAACCTAGTAAAAAGGGTCCTCCCTCGGGGAGAGTGTAGGATATGGAGGTATCTTTCAAACTTGTGTTCTCTTTTGTTATTTGATAACCATTGACATGCTTTAGATAGTCTGCAGGACTCTAAGTCTTTTTGAACAAAATTGTCTTTAATTTTATTTATTATTGTTTTGATGTACTCAATGGGAAGCCTTAGACAATCAGTAACTATATGTAGAAGCCCATATGGTTTAATGAGTTCTTGCAAAACCACCATACTCGGGAAATTATTGTTAAAATGAGGGTAAAGGATGGCCTCTTCCAAACACATTCATGGGAATCTGTCAGGAGGCATTCTGAATATCTTAATCCAGTAATTTATCTGTCTCTGCACACAAAGCACACTCTAAAGGAAGCTCTTCAATCTCAGTCCTAACCAAGGCAGAAGGGGCACTGTTTGGTAGGCCCAGTATCTTTTGGAAAAAATTGTTTAATCCAAAATCCTTGGGCCCCTTCTAGTTCAAACCCCCATAATTCAGCCCCATATAATATCTGGCTTTTAATTTTGGCTCTTGCCACCCTTAGTATTCCATCTACCAAATGCCCCCCATATTTGTGTGAGAATGCTGATGTGATTGGAAAAAATCCTTCCAACTTACTTTTGATACTTTTTAGGTGAAGGTTCCAGGAGCCAGTTTTGCTTACCATGAGCCCAAGGTAGCAGAAGTTTTTTACCACCTGAATCTTGGAGGAATTGATGTAATAGTTGTAACCTCTCATTACCCCCAAACACTAGAACCTTAGTTTTGTCATGGTTAACTGACAGATCAGCATTTTTACATTCGAGTTGGACTTTTCCTATACTTCTGCACATACCCAGATGACTAAGTGATAGGAGTACAACATCATCTGCATAAGCCAGATAAGGTACCATTCTTGTCCCTATTTTTGGTAAATGGAAGTCTGGATTATACAGATCTTTTAAAATAACACTGAAATAAAGATTAAACAGTAATGGGGCCAGTGTGCAGCCTTGTTTGACCCCTATATTATTTGTGAACCATGTGCTTAATTCCCCTGAGTTGCCGAACTTGATACTGGTGTAGTTGTCTTGGTGGATGAGTCTGATAATTTCCAATAGGGATGGGTCAAGCCCCAGTTCACCAAGTCTGACCCAGAGTAAAGGTCTGTTAACCCTATCAAAAGCAGATTTAAGATCTATAAAAGTGCAATATATTTTTTGGTTTTTAATAATCCTATATTTGTGGATCAAGTGAGTTAAGACATAAACTTGATCTATTGTAGAATAGTTTCTGCAGAATCCTGCCTGTGCTTCATCTATAATGTTATTTGATACTATCCATATCATCAGTCTGTTATTTAAAATTTTAGTGAATACCTTTCCTAGGGAGTCTAATAGGCTAATGGGTCTATAGCAGCTCGGGTCCTTTTTGTCGCCTTTCTTGAAGACTGGGACAACAATGTTTAGTTTCCAGCTTTTGGGGATATCCCCTGATCTCCAGATGTAATTAAAGAGTTTGAGTAAAAAAGGGATCCTAACATAGAAACATAGAAGTTGACGGCAGATAAGGACCGCACGGCCCATCCAGTCTGCCCATTTCTTTTTCTACCTTATAAATGTGCCATCAGCCTTTGCTCTGTCAGTGGCCTATCTATTCATAGTCATTTGTATTGCACCCTTATGCCTATCCCATGCCTGTTTGAAGCCCTGCACTGTATTCATAGCCACCACTTCTTGTGGTAAGCCATTCCATGCATCCACCACCCTTTCTGTGAAAATAATTTCCTCACATTCCCTCTTAATCGGCCCCCTCTAATCTCATGCTGTGTCCTCTTGTCCTGCTATTTTCTTATATTTAAACATGTTAGACTCTTTCACCTTGTTAATGCCCTTAAGGTGTTTGAATATGCCTCGATCATATCACCTCTCTCCTCCTTTGCTTAAGGGTATACATATTGAGCTCTATTAATCTGTCCTCATATGTCTTCTGATGCAGTCCCTGCACCATTTTGTTGCCCTTCTCTGACTGCCTCAATTTGGGTAATGTCCTTGTGAAAGTGTGTGCCTCCAATGCACGAGTACTCCAGGTGGGGCCTAAACTCAGTGTCTTGTAAAGAGGGATTTATTACCTCCTCTTACGACTTTGTGATACCCCTACTAATACTCCTAACACCCCTAGCCTTACCTTCTGTTTTAGAGGTCTGCTTGGATGATTTCAGGTCATCAGTGATGATGATGCCCAAGTCTCTTTCTTCCTTTGTGACTGTTAGCAACTCCCCTCCCAGCCTATAGGTGGCTTCAGGGTTTCTCTTCCCTATGTGCATGATTTTGCACTTCTTTGCATTAAATCCCAATTGCCACTCTTCTGACCATTTTGATAGTTTTTCCAGATCTCTTCTCATTCTGCCCACCCCATCTGGATCATCTACTCTGTTGCAGATCTTGGTGTCATCTGCAAACAGACAAGTCTTACCCTCTAGTCCATCTGCAAGGTCACTAATGAAGATGTTGAAGAGGACTGGCCCCAGGACTGATCCCTGAGGTACCCCACTTGTGACTTGCATCTCTTCTGACTGTATACCATTTACCACCACTCTCTGTTTTCTGCCTGTCAACCAGTTTGCCACCCAATTGACCAACTTCTGACCCACCCTGAGCCTACCCAGCTTATTTATCAATCTTCTATGTGGAACAGTGTCAAAAGCTTTGCTGAAGTCAAGGTAGGCAACATCAACTGCTCCCCCTTGGTCCACCACTCTGGTTACCCAGTCAAAGAAATCTGAGATTAGTTTGACAGGACCTTCCTTTTGTAAACCCATGCTGTCTTGGATCCTATGCCCCTATGGATTCCAGGTGTTGCACTATCCTTTCCTTAAGGAGTGCCTCCATAATCTTGCCCACTACAGAGGTAAGACTGACTGGTCTCTAGTTCCCCATCTCCTCCCTGCTACCACTCTTGTGGAGTGGGATCACATGAGCCCTTCTCCAGTCTTCTGGGACCTCTCCTGTGCTCAGAGACTCACTAAACAGTTCTGCTAATGGCTCTGCTAGTTCCACCTTTAGATCCTTAAGTACCCTGGGATGTATGCCATCAGGTCCCATTGCCTTATCCACCCTGAGCTTAGCAAGCTCTTGTAGGACCCTTTATTTTGTGAAGGGAGTAGTGCTCACCTCCCTCCCCCCTGTGTCCATGATGCTGAGCTGTGGGCCCTGCCCTACCTTCTCTTCAGTAAATACTGAGCAAAAGTATCTATTTGGGATAGATGCCTTTACAGGGTCCTCCTCCTCCACATGCTCTCTTTTCTCCATTAAGCTTAGCAATACCCTCTGGACTTTCTCCTTTCACTAATGTATCTATAGAAAGTCTTGTCACCTTCTTTTACTGTTAGTGCTAGTGTTTCCTCAGTTTGGGACTTTGCCTGCCTTACTGCCTTCCCTGCTTCCCTTAGTGCAGTTTGGTATGCCTCCCT
The DNA here is from genome assembly GCA_016271365.2 of Neoceratodus forsteri. Taxonomy (NCBI): domain Eukaryota; kingdom Metazoa; phylum Chordata; order Ceratodontiformes; family Ceratodontidae; genus Neoceratodus; species Neoceratodus forsteri. The sequence goes on from JADMNL010000025.1 coordinate 265,130,370, forward strand.
ATCTTCATCCCGCTGTATTCCCTTATATTTCCTGAAGGCCAGCCTTTTGGCTCTGACCTTTTCTGCTACTGTATTTGAGAACCAAAGTGGTTTCCTTCTTCTTTTGCACTTCCTTTCTGTCTAACACAATGGAATGTTGTTTCAAGTATTGCATCCTTGATGCTTGCCCACTTTGCCTGTACCCCTCACCTGTGTTTCTTTTGCCAGGGCTAGCTTAACTCTGTTGGCCATCTTATCAAAGTCAGCTCCTCTGAAGTCCCATATTTTGCCTTGGAATGGGATGATTTAGATGTAGTAGCCAAATTGAACCATACCGTGTGATGGTCACTGGCCCCAGGTGACCTTCTACCTGGAGATCTGTGATCCCTTCCTTGTTAGTCAGTACTAGATCTAGGATAGCCCTGTCTCTTGTGGGTTGCTGTACCAGTTGTTTGAGGCCCTCCCCCTGCAGGGAATCCACTATGTGTCTAGTTCTGGCAGATGTTCCTGCTGGTATTGACCAATCTGTATCTGGCATGTTGAAGTCTCCCATTATCAGAACCTCTCCTTTAGCTGTCATGTTTTGTATATCTTCTAACAGTAATGTGTCTATGTCCTCTCCCTGGTCTGGGGCCTGTAGACAACCCCAGTTCTTATGGCTGTCCCATTTCCTGTTTCCAGGGTGACCCACAGTTCTTCTGGCTCCTTATGTGTATTCTGAATTTCTGTAGCTTTGATATTTTCATTGACATACAGGGCCACCCCCCCCTTTTTGCACCTCAGTCTCTTCTGAACAATACACAGCCAGGTACTGAAGTCTCCCAAGTGTGGTTACTGGTAAACCACATCTCACTAATTGCTACTATGTCCAGTTTAGCCTCTGACATTATTGCCTGCAGGTCTGGGATCTTATTTCCCAGGCTGTGAGATTTTCCATTGGCCAGATTTTATGTGTTAGTTGTTGGGTGAGGTTTGCAGCTACTCCCTGTGTGTCGTATGGGGAGACAAACCTTTTTTCTTACCTGGTGATGCAAATGAACTGCAAACATGCTGAATCCCTGTTTGACCACTAGCTGAGGGGGGAGGGGTGTTCTTCCCATTCGACGTATGGGGTGCTGCACCCCTCTCCCCATTTGCTAGTTTAAATATTCTGAAAAGACATCAAACTTCTGCCCCAATGCACTGACTCCCTCCTTAGTCAGATGCAGTCCATCAAATTTAAAGAACTTTCACTTCCAGAACTGTTGTCAGTTCCCTACAAATCTGTGTCCTTTTTCCTGGCACCAGCCCTTGAGCCATGTGTTTAGCTCCCCTATCGCCCCTTCTCTGACCTTCCGTCCATCTGCTCCCCTCTCCCAGACTGGCAAGATCTCAGAGAAGGAGATGCCGGACGAAATAGATGATAGTTTGTCACCCAGCCTGGTCAGGTGTTCCCTGGTCTCCACAACTGACTGGCTGGTGAGATCATTAGTTCCTATGTGTACTAGAACATCAATGTTTTCTCCTGCTTTGTGAACAATTTTTAGCAATGCGGTCAGTGTCTCTCCATGCTGATGTACCCGGGAGACATCTGACCATTACCCCTGGCTGGAGATGGGTATCAACTCTTCAAATCATGGAGTCTCCTATGATCAGAAGTTTTTTGGGATTTACTTTTTACTTTTTTTGTTTTGGCTCCTGATTTGGGTGAGTTTTGTTGTGCTAGCTCCTGTGTTGCAGTGTCCTGCTCTGCAGTGTCTTCTGCCTCTTTGTTTGATTTCAGAGATAGAGGCAGATACCTGTTTGTAGTGTTTATATGGCTTTTGGAGGTATTATGTTGGAGAGCAGAGAGTGATGGGGCACCCAATTTGCCCCTCCTAACCACCTGCCAACCTCCTGGACCAACTACCCTCTGCGGTTGAGGTTTTTCTGTTGTATGCTGGGGAAATGGTGGATGGTTCTTATAATGTATTTCCTCTTGAATATGAAATTTGAGGATCCAATGTAGTTTGGTTCTTCTTACTACATCTAGTGGTACCCCATCTGGCCCTGGTGCTTTCCTTTTGTTGAATGAATTTAAAGCCTCCTCTAGCTCCGACAGTATAATTTCAGCATCTGTACTTTGTTTTCTACCTTCATATTTGGATTCTGTTAACCCCGCTAAATAGTCTGGGTCTTCCCTACAGAACAGAAGCTTATAGTGCTTTATCCATGTGTCTGGTTCAATATGTATATTAATAGGAGAGTGATTACCCATTCCAGAGCATACTATGTTCCACAGTGTTTTGTCCCTGTTGAGAACTGCAGAGTGGAGTTCCTCCCATAGTTGTTTAGAGTATTCCTGCTTCTTTCTGTTAAGAGTCTCCCTATATTCTTTCCTGGCTTTGTTCATTAATTATGTTTGCTTGCACGCATGTGCAAGAAACATAGTGCCATCATCCGAGTTTTCCAGAGGTGTGTCAGCCTCTTTCAATTCAGTCAGTGTATTTGCAGGTGTGGTCGCAGTGCACCAATCACTGCTCAAGCTGTCTATGACAGCTGAAAATGCAATGGCATACAGTTGAAAGGGAGAGCTCCGCTTCAGTGAGCAGAGCCCCCCCTCAATATGCACACACATTGCATGCTGACGCGCTCCCCCCATACTGTATAGCCGACAGGGGATTAACCCCCCCAGCAGCCCTACAGCTGCCTTGCTGAGAGCCCACCCCAGTGTGGCACAAGCCCGTTTGGCCAACAGGGGTGCCCAATCCCCCATCGGCTGCAACCCCCCCAAACAGCCTTACAGCTGCCACACTGGGAGCCCACCCCAGCGTGGCACAAGCCCGTATGGCTGATGGGGGTGCCCAATCCCCCATCGGCTCCAGCCCCCCCAAACAGCCTTTCCAGCTGCCACGCTGTGAGCCCACCCCAGCGTGCGAAACGTCCCACGCGTCTTACTAATTAAAAAAAAACTGCAAATTTGAAAACGGTGCCTCGCAGTCTCCCTGCCCCACCCGCACTCCACCCACTGTGCACCCTGCCGCCCCACACCCCTCACCCCATACTACCTCCGAGTCCGACGCGATGATCTTGCGTGGACGCGAACACATCTGCACTCTTCAAAGCTGACCATGAACTAAGGAAATGCCGGTAAACTGTATAATGTTATAGATAGGGTTTTTTCAACTTTGCTGCATATCTCAGGCATTTTTTGGAATTTTTGCACCAAATTTTCAACATGGGGTTTATGGGACCCCTTCTCATGAATGATGTCACTGTCATGGCGTTACTTGGGCCTGAAGGGTGATTTCACAGCCACTGCACGAAATCACCTTCGGGACCAATTCATGAATGACACTGCCACTGTTCATAAGGTGGGCTCTCAAAAGCCTATTTGAAAACTTGCTGGAAAATTCCTAAAATACTATTTCTGATGCATTCGCGAGTTCTATACACGCTCATAAGTTCGCAATTTTCAATATTTTTCACTCCAGATTTTCAACATTGCCATTTTACCACACCTTCTTATGAGCAGTATAGCTGTCATTTTCACATCCAAAACTTGTTTCCACCTGTAGCGCATTAATGGCACAGTCGGTGTGCGAAATCAATGTCATGGGACAAATTAAGAAAATCACAGTGACACTGTTCATGAGCAGAGGTCTTAAAATGCTATGTTGAAAATTAGTGAAAAATCCTAAAATTACTGTTTTATGAGCGTGCGTTGCACAGTTCCTACTCACGCTCATAAGTTCGTGAATTTTCAATATTTTCACTCCAGATTTTCAACATTGCCATTTTACCACACCTCCTTATGAGCAGTATAATTGTCATTTTTCACATCTCGCCCACAATGTGTTTCTGCCCATGTAGCGCACAATGGCGCAGTCGGTGTGTGAAATAAATGTATGGGACACGTTAAGAAAATCACAGTGACACTGGTCATGAGCAGAGGTGTTAAAATGGCTATGTTGAAAATTTGGTGAAAAAAATTCCCCAAAATGACTGTTTTAGGAGCGCACGTTGCGCAGTTCCTACACACGCTGGCAAGTTTGCGAATTTGTAATATTTGCACACCAGATTTTCAACAGTGCCATTTTATAACACTTCCTTATGAGCAGAACAGCTACCATTATTCACATTTCACCCAAAATGTGTTTCCGCACATGTAGCGCACAATGGTACAGTCGGTGTGCGAAAACAATGTTTGGGACAGATTAAGAAAATCACAGTGACACTGGTCATGAGCAGAGGTCTTAAAATGGCTATGTTGAAAATTTGGTGACAAAACTCCATAAAATGACTGTGTTACGAGTGAGCATTGCACAGTTTCCACGCACCCTCTTAAGTTCATGAATTTGTAATATTTTCAGTCCAGATTTTCACCAGTGGCATTTTTCCACACCTCCTTATGAACAGTACAGCTGTCAATTCAAAACATGGCTGAAATGTGTTTTCACACTTTCAGCACAGAAATGCGTGTTCGCTGTGGGAAATCATTGTTCGGGACAGATAAAGAAAATCACACTGACACTCTTCATGATCGGAGGTCCCAAAATGCTTGTGTTAACAATCTGTTGTAAAAAAAATCCCCAAACTAGTTACATTATGGGTGTACGTTGCACAGTTTCTATGCATGCTCATGACTTCACCAGTTTTTTTAAGATTTTCACAGCAGATTTTCAACATTGCCATTTTACACCTCCCCATGAACAGTACCTGTCATTTTCACATCCTGTTCGAATGTGTTTTTGCACCTGTGGTGCCAAATGCCATAGTTGCTGTGCAAAAGCAGTTTTCAGCTAACAAGCTGATATTGCCACTGTTCATGAGGTGGGGGTCACAAAAAACCATGTTGAAAATTTGGAGTGAAAATACCAGCGAATGCCTGAGGCATTAGGGTTTCTGACTATAACGCTCCACCCTGTAGAGAATGACAGGCATCAGGGGTGTGACTTGGGATTCTTGCCTGTCATGCTCATACCATTCCACCCCCACCCACACCCTGCAGCCAGTGAGAGGCATCAAGGTGTGCCTCGGACTCTTAGGCCCAAACTTCACCCCATTCTCCTATACTGCACCCCATCTCACCATATTTCCTGATGGAATGGGTGCGCATAAAGGCCAAAGACCCCAAGGCACACCATGACACTTGTCAGTGTCTGCAGGGTAGGGTGTGGTGAAATGGCATGGTCGTTATGCCTGATGACCCAAAGGCACACCCCAATGCCTGTCACTCTCTGCAGGGTGGTGGTGGGGTTGGCTTCAGCTCAATACTTCACTGCCATTCCTATTATGCAGCTCTGTAACTTCTACACTACCAATGCCAATGCCAGCAAGCAAACATTCGGCATTGACAAATGCTTGTTTATTATTGTTCTTGCCTGGAAACTGTTTTATGGCTCTAAACTTTTTGTTCAATAGTTTCCTTGCAGCCTGACAGTCTTTATTGTATCATTTTTTGCCCTTTGGTTCTTTTATAGTTGCCTTTTTTGTTATTATGTTAGCGGTCATACTTATAATGGAGTTAAATTCATGGATCAGTAAAGGGTCCATAGGTTGGTCGGCCAGTTATACTAGTCTTGACAGAATCCCTCTGCTTTCCAAGTGATCCATAAAGTTTTCACTCATTATTAGATTCCATTTAATACCCCTTCTTTTGGATATCACACCAGGGGCCTTAGTTCCTGTGTCAGAAAATAATTCCCCTTGCCCAATTTCTAGTTCTAAGGCTCTATGTTCACTTTCTGCTCTGGAGATTAGTTTTAAATGCATGTTCCTACTGAACAAATTAAAATTAGCTGATATATAATAAATCAGAGATGAGCCCTTTGTTCCTGTAAATGGATATTCTCCTTCATGGTCGGTATCGGACCTGCCATTTAGAAGGATCATATTATTTCTGCACATTATTCTGTGTAGCATAACTCCTCTTTTGTTTGTAGTTGAGTCTCTGGATTTTCTTTTTAAATTCAGAGATGGGTGCTGGAGGGACACCAGTGCCTCTGACAAGTCTTCTGAGTAGCCTTGTAATTTGCCAATCCTTGCATTGAAATCACCGAAAATCACTATATTTGTTGTTGGGTGATCTGTTTGTATGCTAAGAATTAATTTTTCTAATGAGTCTAAAAAGTTGGTATTTCCATAAGAGCTTCCTGAAGGGTGAGCATAGACTTTTATCATAAACCATGTTTGTTTTGAGGAATTCCATTAGTTTTACAGCTAGAATACTAGAACTTTGGGTTGTGATTTCTTCTGTTGTAATGTTGCTATTAAGTTTGATAAATATGACCAGTCCTCCAAGTCTCCTCCCATAGTATTTATTTTTGGTAGCTTTTTTGCAATATGCCTTGTAGCCACTTAGAAGAAGATTTCCCATTGCCCAAGTTTCCTCTATACTGATAATGTGAAATTGGTTCAGGTAATTACATATATCCGGATCGCCTAATTTTGCGTTCAGTCCTGAAGAATTCCAAGATAATATTTTAAATGGATTCTTGTCCAGGATTGTTGCTTTGGCTGAGCTGTTTTCAATAGTATCGTCTCCAGTGGTGATCCTAATTCTAGATTGGATCCGAGTTCTCCCTCCCACCAAGCTGCCTGACTTGGGTTGTCATTCATCAGGGATTGGTAACAGCTCAAATTTATTTGATGTCTCTAGTAAGTATTTCCAATTCTTGGAAGCTGTATAGACCTTGCCGGGATTTGTCAGAGCATGTTTCCTCATTCTCTATAACAAAGTGTATTCCAAGTTTGTCCAGTGTGCTCTGCTTCTTAACTAGTTCCTTAATTATGAAGGATTCATTGACATGGAATATTACTTGCCCATCAGGCTCCAGTCATATTGCTTTCCCTATGTTATGAGTGCTAATATTGATTTCCAAACAGATATTGAGAAAGTCAATCAGTTTGCCTCTTAAACTGGTTCTGGGGTCTTTTGTTGATAATTTTAGTCCAAAAACAGAAATGGCTATGTCCTGTTTGCTGTCTTTTAAACAAGTTTGATTAATGTAGTATTCTGGCAAAAGGTCCATCAGAGTGGTGACATCACCCACCCTGATGCCCTTGCCCTCTAGATTTGCTGTTGCTTTGAGTGCAGTTGCTTTTAGCATGTAGAACTGGTTGGTTACAACCAAGACCAGTTCATCCTCTGGTATCGGTCTTATAATACTGACTGAGTTTTTCAAAATACAGCATCCCTTTAATATGGAGGTCAGTAGTGCAGTTACAGAATCTGCTAGTTTACTTTGTGATTCATTGGGCATGCAGGATACCCCGAAAAGGGGGAGTGCAAAGTCAGAGCCCATAGTTTTTAGTAGAAAGAGATCAAAATTGGCACTATGGTCAGAATTAGACTTATTAGTTTTTGGGCTGTCATTTTTTTCAGGGCCTATCCTCACCTTTGAGTTAGTTCTGGCACTTCCCTTTTTTTGATTAATTACCTCAGGTGATTCCGGGATTTCATATTTTTTGTCAGATTCTCTATGTTTGCCGTACTTGGGTCTTCCTTTGATTTTTGTTTGTCAGTAAAGTTCACGTTTTTGGTCTTGTTTTCTTTTGTTTTTTTGACCTTGGTGATATTTTTCCATGATTTTTTCTGATTTGTTGTTCTGTATATTGATTTCCCTTTGGGTTGTGTGTAAATAAAGTTACTGCTTTTATCAGGTGATACTTCATTCAATAGTTTGATTGTGGGCTTTTTAGATCTGTCCTTTTTTTTAATCAGAGGGTAGGGAATATCCTGTACTGTGTCCTTTCTGCTGTCTATTTTCTTTATTTTTTTTGGAGATGCTAGTCTCCCTAAGAGTCTTATCCTTTCTGTCAGATGCTTCCTGTAGTTCTCCTTTGCACCACAGGTGTGCATGGTTGAGGGCAAGTTCCCTGCAGATACTGCTGTCTCTGAGTTCAGCTGCTGGAAGCATGATGTACTCAGAGGTACTGCTATTAGTGTTGCAATAGTCTTTTCCAAATGGGTTCTCTGGGGTTTTTGCTTCATATTCTGAAGAGTTTGTTGAGCAGTTTGATTTGCTCAGCTCGAGGTTGGTTTGTAAAATGCAAGGGTTATTTATAAGCTTTCCCTTATTTTCTAAATGACTATATTGGAAGTCCAGTTCTTTGTTCATGATGTCAGTTCTACACTCTTTTTGTGATAGCTTATTTTCAGTTAGTCCTAATTTTAGCCTATTTTCCAGACACACTCCTTTAATGAATGAAATATCTTGTTTACATTCTACTAGTTTTTTAAACAGCAGGATATTGGCTTTGACAGGGTTCCTTAACGCTGTTAAGACTTCCCTTGTTATTCCCTCAATATCTCTACAGAATGAGTCTTCCAGACCCTCAGGACTCATTGTCCATGAATCTGAGCAGAATTTTATAGGAGGAGTTCCCTGGGAAGCATTCAGGGGTATCGGGATACTAGGCATCATAGAATCCTCGCTGGGGGGACTAAGTTTATTGCAGGGGTTGTTGTCCTGATTTAGATTTATATTTTCCTGTTTTTTTAGGATGCAGCTTAAGTTATCTTCCTGAGACTTGGGTCTTAACATAATGTTGGCTTTTTGAGGAGGCAATAGAGCATCAGTTCCATGATTTTCTCTGATGGTCTCCTCTATTATTATTAATGATTCTCTTAGGGATTGGACCTCTGTGTCCAGCACTGACAGGTTATGGAATATATGGGAAAAATCTATCTTTGTATCCCTACTGTCCTCTACAATGAGTCCTTTAAATCCGGGTAGGTCGATATTGTTGTTATTATTAGTTGAGTTTTCCATTTGGGCTGATGGGAAGGCTGAGTCTTGTCTCAATATATCCTGCCTAAGTGTGGTAGGGCTGAAAAATTCTCTGATATCTCCTCATGAGGAGGTGAGATTAGGTGTAGATACCAGCTGCAAAGCTTCATTGATCATTACCATTTTGTCTATTAGGGGTTTATCGATCTTTTTCAGACATCGACCCTTTTTGTTCATTGTGATTTTGTTTTTACCCAATTGTTTCATGGCCATGGTTTTTAATGAGAAGGGCCCTTTGTGCTTTCCTCCTCCTTCCATTCTGGGTTTTAGTTTACTCGGGTCCATGTCATGTGCACATAAGGTGCCTGAGTTCATGCTACGGGTTGTAGCTGGCACTTCTGATAGATGTGTAACATAGTGGGAACACAATAGAAACAGCAGTTATGATAGATGTGTAACACAATGGGAACACAATGGAAATAGCAGTTCTGAGAGAGAAAGAAAAAAAAACAGATACACAGAAGGCTAATGCTAGTAGACAGTACAACCATCTGATAACCTATCAAACCAGCAATTTACTCATTAGATTTTTCTTGGATTAGCTATTAACTGTATTTTCTTGAGAAATGGTGAACAATATTCATATAAAATGTATATGAATATGGGCCTACATGCAACAGCATGCAGCTGCTTATAACATATAGGTAGAACTAGAAGATTAGCCTAAACCAACAAGTGCATCAATTCCCAGTCTAACAGGTAGAATACAATACAATACAATATGCAATACAATATGCAAAGGATGTAAGAGATACAAACAACAAAGCTTTTTTAAAATAACAGTTTGATACTGTTTGTGACTGTACCTTTGAGATTGATTAACACGTATCTATATAAAGAAAGAAAAAACTGAAAAGTGTAATTATTTGCCAATTTTAGTGCAATATATATTAGCTAGAGGGTAAGCCAGAAATAGTCCAGGACGTTCAGTTAAAATAAGCCCAACTAGATTGAAAAGGGCTGCTGGCACAATATTAACACAATTATAACACAGTTACGATATAGCTATCATTTCACGCATTATGCGTTTTGCATTTTTCTGACAAAAACAGGCAGAAGGTAGGGTGAAAATGTATAGATAATTGTATAGATCAGCACAAGTGTAGGGGTAAGAGAACCAAGCTATTAGGAGTTAAACTAACAATCAAATGAGCAATCAAACTAGGGTTAAAAAACACAGCTGAATCGACAGTCAAAGTAGACCGAACAGGTTAATGACTACTGGCAACTGGCTGCTCGCTGATCTTGCCATCTAGACCCCTTGGTCTTGAAGTAGGAAGCTGAAGTTGAAGATATAATAAAATATAATAAAATATGAAAGTGCAGGGTCACAAGTTTAGAGCTTAGAGCTTAGTGCTTTTAAAAGTCTCAAAAGAGTCCTGTGCGGCTCTGTGGACAGAATGGGTATGCAGCTTGCACTAAAATCAGGACAAAAGCCTTTTAAAAGCCTTTAGCAAGTAGCAAAGCAAAGCAGGAAATAGCAGAAGTCAGTGAAAACCCACAGTTCGAGAGTCCAGAGTCCAGAGTACAAAATCACAGCCATAGAGGCAAATAGGCAACTAGGCAAATAATTGAGTAGATAAGATATACTTTCCTGAAAAGAAGACTTGCACTGTGATCAACGCTGCTGTGTGTCAGCTCGAGCTGCTCTAAGACCGCAAAAGAGGTGCTCAGTCTGGTGCTTGAGATAACCACCTCGCACAACTTGTTAGGGATAGAAGGGAGCTTTCTCCTTGGTGTTTTCCTCAGCTACTCGACCCTCCGCAGGGCGGTTCACCCGCCGCAGTGCCGGGGCTCCCTGCCCACCACTGGGACTCCTCAACAGATCGCTGCAATGGGAAAAAGCAATAGCAGGGGAAAAACACTGGAGCCAGATAGCACAAGATGTACTGGAAAGAGCAGAGAGTTTAAAACAAATGAGGCAATGGTGGCATACCTTAACTAAAAATTAAAAACTCTTCTCTCTGCTCCTGCTTTGTGAGGCTCCTCCACAGCCTCCTAGTGTGCAGCCATCTTGGATCCTCAATAGCTCCCTCACAAAAAAGTAAGGATAAATTCAACAGCATCAACTCATATTGTAATTTATTTATTTTTATTATTTGGCAACCAGGTAACTCCCATTGGGCACAAGGCCCATTTACAGGGGTGGCCCAGGAATACAGGGAGGTTAAGTGACTTGCTTAGGGTTTCACAGTATGCAAGTGGAGGCTGTGGGAATTTAAAGCCAGATCTGCTGGATGTACAAAGCCCATTCACAACCTGTTGTTCTCTCTGTTGAACACCCTTCAGTTTTCCTTTCCATGACAGCCATGTATTCTGATATGCTTTGACCACCTTTTTGATAATTGAACTATCAGCACTTGTGGTATCCTCGATACTACATTGTGTTCCCTTTACCTCATCAGCTACTGTCCTTTCTTTTCAAATGTTTTAAGACATCACATTCCACAATTTCCAACACACCATTCCATGCTATTTACTCCAATGGCCTGTAAAGGTATAGCTAAGTTGGTAGTGTAAAAAATAAGGGCAGCAGCTGCTGAGGACTTGTGACAGAAATAATCAATACAGTGACAAAGGCAATAAAAATGTGAAACCTAATTTGAAAAAGTGGGTCTAAAACATATGAGAATATAGGGAAAACAAAAGGGAACCCATTACAGCATATAAAGGTATAAAAACTGGTTCCTATCATGGCAGTAAATGACCATACTTAAAATTCAGAGTTAAGATTCGGTTGATTTACTGCTAATGGTCTTAATGGTCATACTTTACACCTCCTAGACAGACTGGTTTTACAAACAAAGGCCTTTGATTAGTGAGATCAGAACTTTGTTGTAACCTGGGCATGCATGCAACAGTGAATGATTGGATACAATTAGTTTTAATACTATCTGAGCACTCAAAGTGGCCCAAAAACTGGACTACATTTAATCAAAACTGGATGACCAGATAAGGACCCTGAAAACTGGATTATCCGGTCTACTACTGGATAGGTGGCAACCCTAGAACTGTGCTGCTCCTGGACACAGTCACAAATCTGCCTGCCATAAGTACTGAGCTAAACAAGGATAAGAAAAGAAGAAAGGATCTTTACCAGCAAAAAATAGAAGCAGTAGTTAGAATAAAATGAAACAGTTTGTAAATGCACTACACACAGACATCTATTTTTTCATTTCACTAATGCTAAGGCAGCACATAGTTAAACCCCCATGAAGAGGACCTGGCTTTAAATTAAATAACAGTTATATTTATGTATTTATGTATTTATTTGTTTATTTATTTGATACCCGGGTTGAGAATGAAACTGCAGCATTCCACAGGAGTAATTACACTAGCTCAGCTGGACAAGTAAAAGAGATTCTGCACTAGTCAGCAGCAATCTGCACTAGTACCTGGGCTAGTAAATGAATGTTAAGGTAGACCCCTGCTCCCCCCATCTATCTACTCCCCTCATCCACTAAATTTTGACACGGCCTATTTGGCTGCTCCAGTCCTCCCCTCATCCCCCTCTCTTAGTCCTTCCTTCCTTCCCTTTCCCTCTCCTTCCCTCACCTCCTGCTACCAGTCCCTTCCCATCCGTGGTCCTCTCTCCTTCTTCTGCCTTGCATTATTAGTGCACTTCTGTTACACATAGTTTTGTTGCTGCATATACTATACTGTACCATAATATCAGTACTTTTATAATCCCACGTGTTAAATGGCTGTATATGAATTGCCTGTTTGTTTTCTTTGTTAACACTGTTTTGACTTGTATAATTTAACTACTGTATCCCTGCTTTATCATGATGTGGAACCTTTGTAAATGAGTTTCCAGCTCAAAGGTTGTAATCTGAGATTTCAATTAAAAAAATAAAATAAAATAATATATATATATATAATAATATATATATATATAATATTCATTGCAAAAACTCCATTAATGCATCAGTTAGGGCTGTCATTACAGTGACAAAATTTGAAATGAGATGTTAGGGTTACAACTATCCCCCCTCCCACACACCACAGGCTGGGTGTGCCTTGTGTCATCGTTCCTAACTCTCACCCCATTCCATTTGTAAGGAAGCTGAGATGGTACAGTAGGGAATGGGGTGAGAGTTAGCCTGATTTCCCAAGTCACACCCCGATGCCTGTTGGTGTGTGGAGGGTGTGGGAGCAGGGTTGGTAACACTAACATCAAATTTCCAAACTTTTGTCACTGTAATGACAACCCTAATTGATAAATTAACCAAGTTTTTTGCAATGAGTTTCCCTTCTTTTTGAGAAAGTGTAATGTTACTCATATGTGGTTATGGGCCTTGCACTCCCATCATGCATACATTTTGTTATTGTCTCTCATTTTCATGTGGGAGCACAGGGTGCAGATATTTTAATGATATCACATCTCTGTGTGGGAGCACAGGGCCCTCTGGGACCTGCGCTCTCACTACTGCATAATGTAGGGCCCTGTGCTCCCATTATTGCATAATGAGATCCGTATGTGGGAGCGCAGGCAATGTACCCATAAGTATAGAGACATAGCGCAGGCCTAGAGCCATTCCAGGTAACCCTTGTGCTGCAAAACTTGCAATATCTCAGTAACCATAGGAACTTTGGAAAAAATTCCACTGTAATTGTATTCATGACCAGGCCACCTCCATGTATGCTTAGTGTACTAAGCTGTGCTTGGCAAAAAATTGTATCTCGAACTGTTTTCAAGATATAGGTGCTGAAAAGTGGCACGGACACCACAGTGTTATCCTATGGGAAATTCCAAAACTTCAGAGTGCTATAACTATGGAACTGGTGTAACTTTTTTCACGAAACCAGCAAAAGGCACATCTGTGGGGCAAGAGCTTGCCACCCTGCAAATTTCAGCCCAAAGGTCCTACCTGGTTTTTTTTGCTATGAAGTGGCAAAGAAACTGGGGTTTTAGGGCTGTTTACCCTTGGGACTTCCACGCAAGTTCCGCAGAATTTTGTGAAAGTACCATTGGTTTACCTGGGGGAGCTTTTGCCAAAGTACTGTGGAACTTTTGTGAAAGTCCCGCCATTGTAGATGTGGAACTTTCATGAAAGTACCCGCAGTACTTTCGCGAACGTTCCATGGCTAAGATGGCAGAAAAATGAAAAAAACATATTTTCAGGCATCCTGTGTGAAAACTAATGCCAGGGTTGTGTTGCTAGGGGCCCGATTAAGTAAACTCAAATGTTGGTGTTTACCAAGGGGCAGTATATTTTAAACTACATAATTTTTTCCGTATCGCTAACTGAAAACAAGATAGTGGAAGCATGAAAGTACTAATCCCATTTGTGGCAGTAAAAAGTGCTTTCGCAAAAGTAAAAAGTGCTTTCAAGCCAGACATATATTTTTTTCTAATAGGCTATAATAGGAAACTTAAATGTTTAATAACTTTTGAACGCATTCATATTTTTTTACCAAATCTTCAAAAGGCACCTCAGTGTCCCAGACCACATGTACCCTGACAATTTCAGACCAGAAGCACAAGTTGTTTGGGCTGTAGCACCAAGCAAAGAAATAGCCCAAAAAGTGATGTATTTCATTTTTTTGAGCACTCTGCAGCTCTGCAACCATACCACCAACCTGAATGAAACCTGCAAGATCCAGAGATCTATGGTACCAGACTGCACATACACAATTTTAGGCAAATCCATCATATGGTTGCAAAGTTATTAAAGTGTAAAATTTTGGCTTTAACACAGAAATGGCCATGCAACCCTAACTATACCTGCACTACTGTGCAGGTATAATATATATATATATATATATATATATATATATATATACCGACATTAGGGTGTGCATTGGGGTAAATCATCCTAACTCTCACCCCATCACGTGTGTAAAACAGCAGAAGTATAGGAGAATGGGGTGAGAGTTAGGACTGATGACCCCAATGCACACCCCAATGGTTGGGGGTGGGCAGGGTCCAAGGGGGTTTCAACCCTAACATCGAATTTCCTCACTTTTGTCACTGTGGAATAACCCTAACTAATGCATTAAACTGAGTTTTTTGCCTCTAATTTCCCTTCTTTTTGAGAATGATAACGGGAAATAGTGAATGTAATGCAGCGGCGGGAGCGCCACGTGATGTCTTGTGGCACAGTAACAGGAACAGCAATGCAAATAGAAGTGATAACAGTGGCACACATGGTAATGCAAGCGTGAATGAGAACAGAAAGGGTAACGCACATGGTGGCGTAGATGGGAACGGTCTGCCACGTGATGTGTTGTCACATAGTAACATGGTGCCTGCAAACGGAAATGTCAATGGGCATGGTGACGCAAAGTGAAACAGAAAGAGAAACAGTACTGTAGACACAAATGGCAAAAATACAAAGCGCTTAAATGAAAACGCAAAGGATAACGCACATGGTGGCGTAGGCGTCAACGTAAGTGAAACGGGTACAGAACCACAAGCGTAAAGGGCAACGGTAACAGTAATGTAAGCGCACAGGCTGGTTTTCCCAAAACCTGCATAGAGAAAGACAGGAGTACAAAGAATGTATGCATAATAATGGGTATCGAGACAGAAAATTAGGACTTGGAATACTAAATAGGTTATATCTCAGGAACACGCTGACGTAGAAAAAAAAAAAATTTAAAAGTCATATGATTTACTACCGTCCTGGCTATAGTTTTGTACTTAGTCCCCATTAGGGGCTAAGACTTTTTCTGACGAAAGTCCGTGATCTCACACCGCTTCCTAGATATCGGCCCTGAAAGCGCGGCCAACGCCGTAATGTTATCCTATGGGAAAAAAAAGAGAAGTTCGGAGCACCATAACTTTGCCTCCCTGTAATATTTTTTCACCAAACCACTGAAAGGCACATCTGCGGGCTGTTGGCTGTCGTCTCTCCAAATTTCAGGAAAAAAGACCAAACCGCTATTTTGCAGCAGGGTGCCAAAAGATTCCTTATAATGCGTCGGGCGCCGTAATGTTATCCTATGGGAAAAACTGTCAAATGTCAAATTCGGAGTGCCATAACTTTACCGCCATGTAATATTTTTTCAACACAACACTGAAAAGCACATCTGTGAGATGTCGGCTGAGTTCTCTCCAAATTTCAGCCCAAAACTCCCAACCGTTCTTTTGCAGCGTAGTGTCAAAGAATTGCTGTCATTTTCCCACAGACTAGAAAAGTACTGTCGCAATTTGTGAAAGCTTTCACAAAAAAGTTCGACATTTTCGTGAGCACAAAAGTAATTTGTGAAAGTACTTTTTCCAGAAATTTGAAAAACATATTTCTGGGGTGTTTTACCCCAAAATAAAGACATGGCTAGCATCCTCAGGGTCCGACTAGGTGAATACAAAAAGAATTAGGTTACTAGAGGGTCCCAAATTTAAATGGAAAGCATTTTTCTGATCACTAACTGAAAACAAAATGGTGGATTTGCGAAAGTAACAGGGCCATTTGCGAAAGTAAAAATGCATTTACGACACTGTCAAACTTTTGTTAACTTTTCCCATTGACTTATAATGGAAATAGTTTTTGAATAACTTTTGAACCGTTTAATATTTTTTACCAAATCTTCAAAAGACACATCGGGACCCCACGCATGTTCCCTTGAAGATTAATGTCGCCAAGAACTGTGTAACCTGTATGCGCCGACTCATGAATTCCAGAAAAGTGTAAACGCACGCAGATCACGCTTAATAACTCCGCAGCCGTGTATCTGACCAGTGCAAAACTTGGCAGATCCCAAGGCCTATGGTTCTTGATCAAGTATTCCAAATTTCAGCCAAATCTGTCAAACAGTTACAAAGTTATTAAGGTGCACAATTTTGGGTTTAACATAGAAATGGCTCCTCCACCATAATATATATATATATATATATATATATATATATATATATATATATATATAAAATCTACATACACACACACACACACACACACACACACACATTTTATTGTGTTCATTTGTTCTTTGGTAACTGGGTAAGTCCCACTAGGCATAAATGCCTTTAGGGTAAGTGAATAGCTCAGAGAGACAGTAAGCAAGTGGAGATTGTGGAAACAAACCTAGATCTGCTGGATATATTAAGCTCATTCACTGCTTGTTACTCTAACCACTAGGCTACACTGCCAGCCCACGTGTCTTTTTTAATTTAATCATTGTATTTCTTCCCTGTCCTGGCCAGTATTCCTATCATAGTCACCCCCCCCCCGGTGCCATCCCCCAACGACCAGAGCCCTTCCCTTATGCTCCTATGACTTACCCTTCATGGCAGGGTGGGAGGGAGTGTCTCAACCCACTCAAAACAGATCCAACAAGGGAGGTGCCTTCTTGGGGGCGATGTCTGCAGGGGACAGTGTCATGCTGCATGGCCAGGACTTTTTTTCCATTTTCTGCTTGAGGTGAGGCATGCAATGATGCCCACAGAGAGAGCACATGTGCACCCCCCCCACACACACACACACTCCTCCAAGCATCTGCCCCATCTCCTTCCCCTTACTGTAGCATCAGCGCACTGCCCCCTAGCCACCGCTAGGAGCCAGTAGGACACTGATCGCTGGTGACGCCCCTCCCCAGAGAAGGAGAGCAGTCTGTCAGATGCTCTATCCTTCTCCTCCCCTGCTGACCCCCGGTGGCCCGTGCTGGTTCCCAAATACAGATCGTCAGTGTGGTGCGAGACAAGGCATCCAGCACCTCAGCCCTCAGTGCCACCGTGCTGACTAGCCCACTTGTATTTTAACTTACCTCAGTGTTACCCATAACAGGAAGGCACTGTGAGATAAATAGGCACAAACAGAGGGAAAAAGAACGACAATTAAATTTTTGAAGCTTTGAACTTATAAGTACTTTATTTTATTTATTGAAAAGTTTCACCAGGAAAGGCACACTGAACAATATAAAATTGTTCGTCTCACGGAGCGTCCTGAGGGAAGGGGAACATGGGAGTATAGTAATCAAAAGCACATTTCCATGCAGTATTATAGAAAAGTATATATAAAACAATCAACAACACATTTCCAAAGGTCATATAAAACAGAGAAGCAACAGAGTAAAAAAAAACAACAATACGTCAGTTAGTAGCATTGGATAAACATTGGGATTTGATGCGACATGAGCAAATCAACAGCACTGCAGACTTAATACATACAGTGCAGACAAGGAAGTGCTATAAAGTACATTGGTTTCTTCTCATGTTATGTGCTAGACTGGGAAAGTACTGAACATAAACTGAATAATTCTATACCAAAAAGCTTCTAGAAAGCTGACAATCCCATTGAAATAGCTTTTGTAGCTAGCTCTGTGGTGCTGAGTGGTAAGTCAACTCTTCAGCATGCTGGCAACCTGGGTTCACACCCCACACCCAGGACAACTGGAGGGGTGATTGGCAGGGAAGGCAAGAAGTGTCCGCTTTGAAGCTCTCTGCATGGGGGGAGGAGGAATGGCAGGCACCACTCTAGGAGTACAAGCAAAAAGATGGGCTAGCCAAGGAGAGCAGCATACACCAAACAATTGAAAAATGATAAAATGTATTGATTAAAACTGCAGTAGTAGGCAACCCTGCAGCCACCAACATTTTACACCAAACAATTGGTCTTTATCAATGGGTCTTGTTAAAGCACAGTTGTTTTGTGTGAAACGTTGGTGGTGGCAGGGGTGCCTACTGCTGCAGTTTTTGCTTGTACTTGGACTTTTGTTCCATGCTGGAGCTCCTGAGGCTTGAGTTTCAGTGCTACCTTTTGGAAATTGGACTGCTCTAACAGTGTGTCCTTGTGGTGGCCCAGAGGAGGTGCACTTGATGGCATGAATGACCACACACTGCACTGCACACACCCCCGGACTTCATGACATGCAGCCATGATGTAGGAGATGGTCAGAATGATGGGACAACACAGGAAAAGGCCCCCCCCACGTGCTGGATGACAGCCCTCTGTGTCCCCATACACCACGCAACTGCTCAGCACACAGTCATCAATCCCCCAACCATCACCCCCCGATATACCAAGGTGCTTCATCCCTGGTGGTAGCAGGAAGGCCTCCCAGCAGGGGTAAACCGGAACCTATGGGGGTGATGATGGATACATCAGGAAGAGGCTGAAGGGTGAGAGATGGCAGCAGGATTGCATCTGGTGGACAGAAGAGGACACGTGCGGGGCCTAGAGGAGATGGATACCAAGTTGGCATGGGAAGGAGCAAAAAACAAAACAGCTTTCCTGGTGTTCAGAAGGAAAATAACAGCTACACTGCATTCAGATCCTCCCTTAAAAACCTACATCTTTTCCTTGGCTTTTGCATCTAATCTTTTCTACCCTTCTCTCAAGATACTGTATATTTCTATGTTCATTTTCAATT
Organism: Neoceratodus forsteri; assembly: GCA_016271365.2. Classification (NCBI taxonomy): domain Eukaryota; kingdom Metazoa; phylum Chordata; order Ceratodontiformes; family Ceratodontidae; genus Neoceratodus; species Neoceratodus forsteri. The sequence continues at coordinate 265,149,413 of JADMNL010000025.1, forward strand.
TATAAAGTGTTGTGCGATGCATTAAATTGTATGAAAAAACGGGTACATACAGTAAAATTATACTGTATTGTACTATACTGCATTGCATTGTATTGTATTGTATTGTACTGTACTGCATTGTATTGTATTGTATTGCATTACTTCAAGGCCCACAGAGATACAAAAGTAGTAGTGTTCCAAAATATTTTTATGACTGAACAGCTTGGCACTGTAATGACAGCAATATGTTTAGTGCAATGTTTTGTACTTAATTATTCTTTATGAAAAAATTTAGAATGTTTACCTTATCAGAAACAATGCTCTGAAGGTTAAGAAGGGTTAATTGCACTTGCAGCAAGCAAAATATTCTTGCGTTTAAATCCAGAAACCTCATTATAGCAAGGATTAAATGTTGTGACTAGTTCTCAAATCCTCAAATTTAATGCAAGCCTCCCATAAACAGTAATGCAAAAAGCTCGGACACAGTCCCTGGGACTCAGATAATCCCATGTCAACTTCAGAACCAGAAGAGAATTAAGGGAGCACAAAATTATATTTGACAACAGCTTCTATGTAGATGGCAGAAGTAAAACCTCTAGTGAGCAAGGGATTATGGGTGTTGAGTACTTTGCCCTGTATTTCAAAGCAAGTTAGCAGGTCTCTATTTTCCGATTAATCTCCTGTCAGCATCTTTGCGTGTGAGACATTTCCTATTTCTTGGTAGTCCTCCGGGGCATTTCAGGGCATTTTGTATCATCTGCCAACAAGTTTATAAAAAACATTTTTATCACAGTTCTTAACAGGTTCTTTGAGTTTTGAATATTTGGTACTGTATGTACTGGATTCCTAACTCTGAATGCTGCATTTATTATACGATTGCATAATAATCTATAACAGACATGCCTAATAACTTTAATGACTGACAAATCTGAATAAGGTTGTTACAGCCTCCACATTCTATGCATCAGTTTGGCATTAACAGGCTTAGCATCACTCTAATGGGATACAGCACAACCAGACGCATGTTAGTGTGGCAGCAGCTATGTTCACAGGTTCACTTAGCATGTCACTAAATGGTTAACACGGCAAAACTAAATACACTACTTCTGCCATGCATATGAGGTGAACCCTTACATACAGGCACAGGGGTATATTGGAAAGGATTTTGGAAGCACTAAATGACTGCCATGAGCACTGATTAACACTTCTAAACCCCTACTCTAATCAGTCCACACAATGGTGCATGAACTCCCCTCCCAACTGGCAGTACTGGTGCCGGGCATAGACACACAAGATGTGCACCCTGCTGCCCTGATCACTGTTATGATATACATATCCTGGAAAGCCCAATGGCACGCACTCCCACCCCAATTCCCATTTAAGAAGCACAGTCTCTCTGGTGTAAGTGGTATGGCCTCCCACCCCAATTCCCATTTGAAGAACCACAGTCTCCCTGGTGTAAGTGGTACCCCCTCCCAGCACAATCCCCATTTGAAGAAGCACAGTCTCCCTGGTGCAAGTGGTATGGTCTCCCACCCCAATTCCCATTTGAAGAAGCACAGTCTCCCTAGTGCTAGTAGTAGTACCCCCTCCCACCACAGTCTCCCTAGTGCTAGTAGTACCCCCTCCCACCACAGTCTCCCTAGTGCTAGTAGTACCCCCTCCCACCTCAGTCTCCCTAGTGCTAATAGTACACTTTCCCACCACAATCCCCATTTAAAGAAGCACAGTCTCCCTGGTGCTAGTGCTCTCCTGTCAACAAGGAAGTTTGCCGAACTCCATGAGCATTGTTGAAATGAAGAGTGTGCAGATCTCAGTAACCATTTGTACTTCTGTACCAGGATAGCAGAGCATGGGAGAGACAAGTAAATGAGTAAAGTAACAGCAGAAACCTTCTTTGAGAGAGTCACGATTGTGTGACCAGAACAATCTACTGGAAAAAGACACATACAAGTAGCCAGAGATTATGATATTTTCATAGAAATTATACTAAGGAGGAAAATAAAGGTTGAGATTTAAAAATCACAGCAGAGAAAATGAAAAATAAATTAAATAATATAAGAAGATAACAACACTGCAGCTTGGGGCCTGATGAAGTGGTGTTTGCCATGAAACTGTTGCCCAGATTTTAAGAGTGGAGAAAATAAAATTAAAAAAGCTTTTTTTGCTAGAAAAACAACTTTTTCGGTGGAGTTCGTCCTATATTAGTTTACTGTAGAACTAGTGTTACCCCCTTCCTCCCAAATTCCTAAATGAAGAAGCACAGTCCCCCTAGTGCTAGTGATACCCTCCTCCCACCACAGTCCCCATTTGAAGAAGCACAATCTCCCTGGTGCTAGTAGTACCCTGTCCCACCCCAATTTCCATATGAAAAAACACAGTCTCCCTGGTGCTAGTGGTACCCCCTCCCACCATAATCCCCACTTGATGAAGCACAGTCTCTCTGGTGCTGGTGATACACCCTCCTACATCCCCATTTGAAGAAGCACTGTATTCATGGTGCAAGTAGTACTCCTACTACCACAAACCCCATTTGAAGAAGCACAGTCTCCCTCATATTAGTATTACCCCCGCCCACCCCAATTCCCACATAAAGAAGCACAGTCCCCCTAGTGTTAGTGGTACCCCCTCCCACCATAATCCCCATTTGATGAAGCACAGTCTACCTGGTGCTAGTAGTACCTCCTCCCACCCCTATTCCCATTCTAATATGTACAATCGCCCTGGTGCAAGTGGCACCCCTCCCATCACAGTCCTCATTTCAATAAACACAGTATCCCTGTTGCTAGTGGCACCCCCTCCCACTACAGTCCCCATTTGAAGAAGCACAGTCTCGCTGGAGCAAGTGATACTCCTCCTACTACAATCCCCCTTTCAATAAGCACAGTATCTGTGGTGCTAGTGGTACCCCCTCCCACCCCAATTCCCATATGAAGAAGCACAGTCGCCCTGGTGCTAGTATTACCCCCTCCCACCCCATTCCCATTCTAATATATACAGTCTCCCTGGTGCAAGTGGCACCCCTCCCACCACAATCCCCATTTCAATAAGCACAGTATCCCTGGTGCAAGTGGTACCCCCTCCCACCACAATCCCCATTTCAATAAGCACAGTATCCCTGGTGCAAGTGGTACCCCCTCCCACCACAATCCCCATTTCAATAAGCACAGTATCCCTGGTATTAGTGGTACCCCCTCCAACCACAATCCCCATTTCAATCAGCACAGCATCCCTAGTGCTAGTAGTAACCCCTCCCACAACAATCCCCATTTGAAGAAGCACAGTCTCCCTGGAGCAAGTGATACCCCTTCCACCACAGTCCCCATTTCAATAAGCACAGTATCCCTGGTGCTAGTGGTACCCCCTCCCACCACAATCCCCATTTCAATAAGCATGGTCTACCTGGTGCTAGTGGTACCCCCCCCCCAATTCCCACATGAAAGAGCACAGTCTCCCTGGTGCTAGTAGCACCCCCTCCTGCCCCAGTCTATGTTTGAATAAGTACAGTATCAATGGTACTAATAGTAACCCATTCTGTCCAGCAAAATGGGACAGATCCCCTCCACCCCACCTATTCCTACTTATCCTGGATTGTAAACATATAATTGCCCAGGCCATTTTCCCTATATTAGACTACGGAGATACTATTTCTCATCATGCCAGTGTCGCAAACCTTTTCCCACTGAATGCTGTTTACTATCAGCTTCTACGATTTATCTTAAAGGCTAAGTGGAATGAACATCATTGTACCCTTCTGTGTCAGTTGAAATAAAATTGGTTGTCCCCTTCCTCCAGAAGTACTCTTCACTGGTTACCCCTTATTTATAAAACTGTGAATAAGCAGTCTCCCACTTATCTATCTGAAAGACTTATAGTTCCCACCTACAAACCCAGCCTCAGAGATGTGTCTCATCATGGTCTTTTTTTACCAAAGTTTTAAACTCACTTTGGGAAAGAATGCTTTTCCCATGCTGCTCCACTCTCATGGAATAACTTCTCTCCCCAGCTAGGAACTTCACAAATCCCTGGTATTTTTAAACCTGGTGTAATGACTGTTGTTGCAGGAACACTCTGCTTGTACTTGTTTTAACTAGTTTCATCTGTGTTAGTTAACGTGTCTACTGTTTTTTAATTGACTTGGGACATTCTGTAAATGAGACTTGTTTCTCATGGAACCTATCCTGTAATTTATGCAACTTTTAAATAAAAAAAATTACTCAGTACCCATCACCCTCCACCTGCCATCTGGCACCCGACCCACCTGAATAATTAATTTCATTATGCAAAAAGAAATTCTGGAAAGAATTTGAGATGCAGAATTGCCTTTCCACATGGATTCTGCCAGCAGATTTCTACATTTGGCAAGCTTTATAAAGTAGTAATATTGCTACTACTGACACTCACCAACTAAATAATGGACTTTTATGTCTATTTCACAAGATGGCTTTACATACCTCTCAACTGTACCACATTACGAGGAACGTTCCTTGTTTTACTTCACAAAAGCTCCCTGTTCCACATTGTGAGGACCTGTCCCACATTCAGTGTTAACATTTTAAAGCAAAAATCTTTAGTAAATGATGCAAAAGATATGTTATTCAATTAATAACAGACTTTCTGAACATAAATGCAAACATTTTAATAGTGTTCTGAGCTTCATAGGTAAATATTTGATTAAGTGTTCCACATTTTGCTCATTTGTTCCATATTTTGAGAGGCAATGTTCCACATTTGGGGGACAAAAGGTTGAGAGGTATGTGGCTTCAATCCAGTTTGCATTACATTGTCATGCTAATGAGTTGAATTTGAACTGTTTTTTAAAGTTAGCAATGCTGTGTTGTTGTTTTTTTAACACAAAAACAGCTTCAAAGAAGTTTTATAAAAAAAACAAATTTCTGACTAAATGCGGGTAATGCATCTGCACTTCTGTCACAATGCAATGCAAAAGTGTATTGCAGTGCCTAGGCAACAGGTTTTGCAAAGTGCCATGCATGAAATAGCAACACTTATGCAACTCATTTATAAATGCTAAAGCAACTCAGTGATCTAACAGTTAAATGTGAATTGTGCTGTGATGTTGATTGGTGGACCCCAATGGCTGTCATATATTTATTTATTTATTTAAGAGATTAACCTGGCAGGCATACTGAGCGGGGACCACTAGTTTCAAGATGCGACCTGGGGGTTACATAGAGAATGACACAGGATAAGTACATGCAGGAGCAATACATATTTGATACAGTTTAGCTATTACAAAGTTTGGTCTGAAGACCCCAGCATATACAGTTAGCTATTACAAGGTTAAGACCTAAGGACCGCAGAGTATAAACAGGCAGAGATCATGCAGGTTCACAGTAAATTTGCTGATAATGTAGTACTGTCAAGGTACAGTTAGATGCCTCTTGGTATCGGGTCTGGATAGTTGGTAACAGTTGCATATGTCTGAGAAATGGTCATGGAGGAGTGGTTTAAGGAGCCTTGGTGTGGGGGTGAGCCTGATGTCCACAAGGATGTCATTCCAGAGTTTGGGCAGGCAATATTTGAAAACGGATTGGCCCTTCGATGTGTGCATGAAAGGGAGTTGGAGTAGCCTGGAGTCGGAGCATCTGAATGAGTAGGTTGGGGAGGGTTGTGCTGTCAAGACGGAGCTGAAATGAGGGGGAGGGAGTTAGTCCAGAATTTGACTATGACGTTTATGCAGTGTATCTGACGTCGGGCCTCGAGTGAAGGGAGATCTAAGGCACTGTAAAGGTCACAATGATGGGTGGTGGTGGTGGGGGGCATTCCAGGATGAAGCGGCAGAAGGAGTGAAAGAAGGTGTCTAAGCTGGCCAAGGTTGATGAAGGTGCTGAGCTGTAGACCACGTCTCCGTAGTCAAAGATAGGGAGGATCATTTTATGCACTAATTCCCTCCTGACCATGGTGGGCAGACACCCTTTATTCCGATGAAGAGCTCCCAGTTTGGGGTGCAGTTTTTTGTGTAGTGAGTCAATGTGGACAGAGTAATCAAGATGTTGGTCAAGCCAGACTCCCAGGTATCTAAAGGAGGTGCAGGCCTCCAAAGTGGACCCGTCCAGGGTATGGAAGGCACAGAGAGCAGCAAGGCGGGAGAGTCTAGGTTGTGAGCCGAAGGTTAGGGAGACTGTTTTTTTTGAGTTAAGTACTAATTGATTTGATCTGAGCCATTCTTGAACGGCATCAAAATCCTGTTGGAGGACTGTAAACACGTCCCTGGTGGAGGGGCCGGAGGCGTACAGAACAGTGTTGTCTGCATACATTTGTGTGGTTGAGTTCGAGCAGGTCAGTGGGAGGTCATTTAAGAATATGGAAAAGAGTAACGGGCCCAGGGCAGAGCCTTGGGGAACCCCCATGGTGACTGGGAGTGGGGGGGATACATGTGTACCAATTTTTACAGACTGTTGTCTGCCCGTCAGGTAGGCCTGGAACCAACTAGTGGCTAGGCGGGAGAGGCCTGCGTCTTGAAGTTTAGTGAGTAGCTTATGGTGGGAGACGGTATCGAACGCCTAGGCTAGGTCTATAAAAATGGCCGAGGTGATATGTCCCTTGTCCGTCCCTGAGGAGATGTCATTTGAGAGTCTTAAAAGCGTGGTGATGGTGGAGTCAGATTTGCGAAACCCCGATTGATATGGGGTGAAGAAGGAGGTAGAGTCAAGAAATCATGTGAGTTGGGTAAGGGCTAGGTGTTCCTGTAGTTTGGACAGAATTGGGAGAAGGGAGATGGGGTGATAGTAACCGGGGCAGAAGGATCACCAGCCTTTGCTAACAGGATGACAACTGCCTGCTTCCAAGCGGCTGGAATTTGTGCTGTGGAAAAGAGAGGCTTAAGAGGTCGGCTAGAGGGGTGGCAATGGCAGGGGCTGATAGGTGTAGGAGTTTGGCAACCAGTCCTAGAGGACATTTGCCTTTGTTGGGGTCAAGAGAACGTAGTGCATGGAGTACTTCTGCCATTGTGACAGGAAGGAATGAGAACTTGGGGACGGGGGGGATGCTGAGTTTGCAGGGAGAGACTGGGTGTGGTTGAGGCAAGGAGAGATGCAGCGCAGTTATTGAAAAAGGTGTTGAAAGTTGAGGCAACTTTGCTAGGGCCTGAGACAGTGTTGCCATGGACAAATAGGGTCAGGGTAGGGGGCTGGGCTGGGGGAGTGAGCAGGGTTTTGATGGATTTCCAGAATTTAGCAGTGTGGTTAAAGTTGGAGGAGAGGGCCACCCTGAAATAGTTCTTTTTAGCCCTCTGAATGGCTTTAATGCAGGAGTTACAGAGGGTCCGACATCACTGCATGGATTCCGGGGAACAAGTCTGCTTGTGTTATTTCCAGGCCTGGTCCCTAGCTCGACAGCTGCTGATGATGTCGGCTGTGACCCATGGGAGATGGTAGCCCTTGACCCTCGTGCATCTTAGGGGGGTGTGATAGTCCCATACAGCTAGCACATTGTCTCTGAACATGTCGAAAGCGTTATCAATAGAGGATGCCAGCTGAATGAAAGATCAGTCTACATGGGCGAGGTTATTTAGTAGGGACTGTAGACAAATGGAATTGCATGCTGTCATGAGGAGTGTCCTAGGGGGGTGGTGGTTAGCAGGTCTATGAACCTTTCTGACCATATAGACCATATGGTGATAGTCCTTTTTGAACCCCCAGCCTTAACTGTTCCTGCTTTATACACAATTGTCACCTTATCAGGGGAGGTGCCAGTCCACAGGGCTTTTGTGGCAACCCCTAATGCTATCTTAGCAAAGACTTACTTCTTTTCCTAGTTTTGTGCACTTGGTAAGTGTCTTGTATACCAATGCAGTACAGCGCAGGAAAGCTAAGATGGTGCATGGGCTTGGGGATCTGACATACTGTATGAGAAGAGGCTGCAGGACTTAACCATGTACACCCTGGAGAAAAGCAGAGAAAGGGGTGACATGACTATGACATACAAGTACCTAGATGCAATAAATAGAGTAGATGCAAAGTAACTACTCTAACTGAGTCAAATGCAGGGACGGGATGGAATTCACTGAAGCTGGCTGGGGATTCAAAAAGGATGCCTGGAGAAAGGGTGCGGATAAGTGGAATAAGCTACAAGAAGAAGTTGTACAGCCCAAGTCAATCAGCAGCTTCAAACAGAGATGGGGCAGGCAGGAGGGTTTAGTTAGGAAAAGGGAATACAGTAAAAAAGAGGAGGTTTGTTACTAGGGCAAGGCAGAATAGTTGGGTAGGGTAGGCACTGGCAGACTGAACAGGCCAAGAATCTTTTTCTGCCATCAATGTCTATGTATAGGAGTCAGACTGACATTGTTATCAATCACTCACATCAATAATGCATAGATAACACACAGCTTTGTATTTCCATTGTTACCCAGAACCCCATGATAGCATTACACATGTTGGTATGCCTGGGATTTTTCCAGTATGGTCCTTTCTTGAGCCACTGATGGTCATTGAGGGGGGGAGGGTGCAACATTCCATTAGGAATTAATGCTCCTCTCCTCTCCCTTCCTCATCTCCAATGTCAAAAGTAATTGGTTGGGGTAACATGTTTGGCTGCCCAGAGATTCCCCCATGCTATTATGTGAGCAGGCAGGGGAAAGAAAAACTATTTTATACCTCTGGCACTGATGTCCTTCTGCTAATCTCATCCTCCTCCTCCTCAGACAGATGTTGAGAACTGTGTATGGGGGAGGAGGGGTTATCTAAAAAAGAAAAGTTGTTTAGCCCTCAAGACTCCCCCTCCACCAGATCAGATCCAAATGCTACTCATGGAGGCAAAAAGATTTCCTTTGGATTTTCTTGCTGAATGCCTTCACTATGAAATTATAAATGCAACATCATGGGGAGATGTGAGAGCCGAAAATGTTCTGGCTTATAAATATGAAAAGCTTATGCCACCTCTTAGAATCATTTGGTGATGATGTCAACACTGAATGACTGTAAGAGTGTGAATTCCTGTGACTTGTACTGATGCTAAAATTCCCCATTACAAATGTTTTTTTTTTGTCATAAAGCTTTTTGCCTAGGCTGTCAATGCAGGCAGGCTCTAAACCTTGTCCCTGCCACCTCCATCCAGCACTCACCTCCCCTGGGCTCACTGAGCCTGAAGTACCACATGGATTGCTCCCCCCCATTGCAGGGTTGGGAAGGGGAAGGCCATCCTCTCCCACCCACTGATTGACATCCAGAATTGGGTTGCTGGTCCTGGTGATGGAACGGGATAGAGGCAGGCAAAGCTTCATGCAGCCTGTGCTGACCATTTTCTGTCTTATCCCGTTGGGTCCCCAGCTGTGGTGGCACGTAAGTATGTTTGTGTGGAGGCGCACAAGTGCTATGGAGCCATGGCCCCTTCCTTTGATGTCATTCAAGCTTCTGGCACTACCCACAGGTCTCCACCTTGGGTCAGCCAGGGGGTGAGTTGGCATGCCTCCGCACCTTTGGGAGAGGAGAGCTGTCTGACAGTTGCTCAATCCTCTCCACCCCAGTCAACCCCCGACAACCTGAGCTCGTTCCCATACTTGGGTCACAAGTGGGGTGGGAGGTAAGACGCACAGCATCTCACCCCTCCATGCCACTGGGGCAGCTTTATCGATACAACATTTTGAAAAATTGTACTTAAAGGTGATCATTAATGGTTCCTCTAATCATGCTTCTAATGCAACGTACAGTGGCGTCCCCCAGGATGAACTGCAATTCTGAAGCATTTTGCAGCACTCTGCAGAATGCTGCAGAAGTCCTACTGAATAAAGTAATGCAATTTCAATGATAATTAGTCCCCTTTGTAATTCAGGAAAATGTGACACTGCCAGGGTGAAGTGAATGCCACAGTTTCCTGCATGCCAAAGGGGACTAATTGCCATTGAAATTACATTGCTTTATTCAGTAGGTCTGCTGCAGCAGCATGCGTTAAAAGTGCGTTTCATCCTGGGGGACACCACTGTACATTACTAGGGTGCTACAGGAGTCCAAACTGACATTGGGCATACATTCAACTATTTCTTCACTTTACCAGTGACATCAAAATATTTTGGCAAACCTGGAACAAAGAATGGAGACCCACAGTGCCCTGTCAAGTGGCAGCAAAGGCTGCTGGGGAATAATCTAGCAGATGCCCCCACTGCTGAGAATAAAACAGCAGCAACATTCTATACACTGCAGCTTTAATTCCATCAACAGCAGTATTATTTATTTGAAACTTTTGACCAGGAAAAGCACACGGTCTTGTGACACCTAGTTTCCAGGTATGTCCGGAGGGTAAGTTATAGTGACCTGTTTTGTTGGAGGAAGTATAGCAAAGAGGATATAGCAAAGAGTTGTTAACATGAAGACTCAGCAGACATGGGTTTGAATCCCACAACCGCCACTTTCATACTGTTTAACCTGGAGCAAGTCAACTGACCTCCCTGTGCTCTTGGATTACACCAAGAAATGAGTTTTGGCTCACTGTGCCTTTCCCAGCCCAAAAACTCTAAAGAAAATATCTTACTGACAAGGGGAATGATTGCCATGACAGAAAGAAAAATCGTACTCACAATAAGTAGCATGGGTTCTTCCACATGACATGAAACTACAGACTGGCAGAAGGGACCTCAGTTTAATGTCTTATCCTATGGATAGCACCTCAACAGTGCAGTATCTCATAATGCTGCACTACAGTGTCAGTATGTAAGCAATAAGGCATGATGGGGTATGCACTGAACAGATACGACTGTATATCCCTGGGCATAGTAATGAACGAGACCATAGGCTGAGCAGCTTAAACTCCTGGGTGTGCAGTCAGAGCTGTTTGCTACACACCGCATAGTTTCTTATTGCACTTATAAATGGTGGTTCCTTTTAGAATATTTTTCTGACATTAAGTACATATGTTAAGACATGTAAAACCAGATGTCATTATCTTAACTTATGGTAAAATAGTCCTTCCACCTGATAGAGAATGATGTATTTTTTGTGCTTTATGACTCTTGTACTTGTTTGGCATCCATAGTTGTAGTCTGCTTCTTCTTGAGAGCATCAGCTAGCAGCTACTCTAATCCCTTCCCCCCGGAGTATAGTAGTTAACACACAGAAAAAACACAGCCACCAATTCGTCATTTACCAGAGGGCAGGATGAAATAAAACAATGGACACCTGATAGCTGTGCTAGCAGCTTCTTTTATTAAATTCAGAATGTGTAGCTCTCTCTTGCAGCACTCTTCCAGTGCACTCGCTCACTTTTGCTCTCTGCACTCACTCACTTGCTCACATATCAGATGAGTACAGTAGCTAATACAAGAAAGATTTATTTCTTGTGAAGATTAAGGCATTTTACTGTTTTTCTGATGACTTATGACTGATTTTTGTTTTTTTATTTGACCAAGTTGGAGGGGCTGTACGGCCTGAGTGAGTGAATGATGAGTATTCAGAGCGAGTGAGTGAGTGGTGTGCTGTGGAGGGGGAGGGAGGGAGGGAGAGCGTAGTTCAAATAACAAAGTGTAACAGACTACATGGACAAAACAATACAGTGAGGAATTGAAAATGGTAAGAAGAATTCTGTTCCTTATAGTGTTAAAACAGATGTAATTGTTTTTATCAGGGTTGATCAATTTTTTATTATTCCTCACTAAGACAGAAAAAATGGTGGCATTTGTAAAAATGAGTATTCTTGAAGCACACTGATTTCATTTGTACTGTATCCCATTTTGGGGTACTTGTCTTTGCCTGTGAATCAGATAGATCTGATGCACTGGTAACATGGGGCTGGCATTATGGCCTAGAGTAACAAGCTGTGAATGAGCTATGTACAGCCAGCAGATCTAGGTTTGATTCCCACAACCTCCATCTGCATACTGTGTGACTCTGAGCAAGTCACTTAACCTCCGCACTGCTCCCAGGTTGCCCCCAAAAACAGGAATTGTGCATAGTGGGCCTTACCCAGTTATCAAAGAAAAAAAATCAAAACACAGGATTTTCTCTCCCCAATTTGTAATTAAGCAATAAGGCACTCCAGGGTGTGTGTTATTGTATATTAACATCACGCCTTGGGTGGCTGAAGCATAAGGCTGTAGGCCGAGTACATTCAACAGCTGAGAAGTATACACAATAGCTCACACCCTAGAGTGCCTTACTGCTAATATACAATAGCTCGTTTGTTAATAAAAAAAATACATTTTTATGCATATTTTATTTGATTGTTGTGTGTGTAGGTATATGTTTTAAAACAGAAGTCCAGAATATTTTTTTCCACCACTAGTGGAGCTTCTGCCTGAATGATAATGCCTGCCCAGTCCCCCTAGGTTTTTTCTTGTTTCACTGCTGTGATCATATCAAGCCCTCCCACCCCTTTCCAGCCATTCACCCCAGCCATTCACCCACCACTACTACTTCATGGGGCTTGAAGTGGGCTGTATTTTATGTTTCTTTCTTTTTTGAGTTCATGCATGTGTGTCAAACTCCTTGGGAGAGTAGGCTTTGAGGGGTGTGACACTGTCTGTCCAATGCAGAGCACTCTGCATGGGGCTCAACAGTATCACATCAATCCTCTGTCAGGCTGGTCCTGATGCTGTTTTGTCTGCAGTGGTCTGCACTTGAAAAGAAAAAAAACACACCAACCAGGAGCCGGCTTTTTCCTTTCATCAGCAGGTCACCTCAGAGCAAACAGCTGATTGCGCCTGACATCTCCACGCACTGGATGGGAGGAGACGCTTTCCTGCCTGCCTCCTCCATGCTGTTGTTTTTTTTTTTTTCTTTCTGACACTGAGATGTCCACTTCCAGTATTTGATGCATCCTCACCCCCCCACATAACCTCCGACCTCAGGGTGCCGAAATCCTGGGTCAGCATTGAAACCCTCAGTACTCTGGCACACTGGGAGCCCATCTCAGGGTGCCAACATCCATAGTTTCCCTGCAAAAAACAGAAAACAGACCCACAGTCTTCTTTTTTGTTTTGTTAAAACCTGAAAAGACAGAAAACGGTCCCTCGTTGTTGCCACCAGCCCCTTCCCCCAACCTGTACCCTCCCTCTGCGCACCCGACTTCCCCACACCCCCTCGCCCATACTTACCTCTGGAGGTTGGGGCAACGATCTTCTGTAGACTGGGAACACATCTGCACTCTTCAAAAGCCAACTGCAAACTGAAGAAATGACGGTAAGTCCTACAATGGCAGTTAATGTTTTTTTTTTAATTTAGGTTGATATCTCAGCCATTTTTGGAAGTTTTGGTCCCAAATTTTCAGCATGGGGTTCTTAGGACCCCACCTCATGAACACAGTCACTGTCATTTTGTTTCTCAGTCCCAAAAGGTGATTTCACAGTCACTGCATGGATTCACCTTTCAGGACCAGTTAATGAAATGACAGTACCACTGTTCATGAGGTGGGGTCCCAAAATGCCCTTGTTGCAAATCTGGTGAAAAAAATCCCAAAACTTACTGCGTTACAAGTGTACATTGTGCAGTTTCTATGTACACTCATAACAACATCAGTTTTTAAGATTTTCACTCCATATTTCCAACATTGCCATTTTTTCACACCCACTTATGAACAGTACAGCTGTCATTTTCGCATCCTTCCCAAAATGTGTTTTTGCACCTGTGGTGCAGAATGGCATGGTTGCTGTGTGAAATCAACATTTGGGACAGATTAACAAAATTCTAGTGCAACTGTTCATGAGGGGAGGTCCCAAAAAGGCCATGTTGAAAATTTGGTGAAAACATTCCAAAAAATGACTGCGTTACAAGTGTGCATTACGCAGTTTCCATGCACACTTGTAACTTCGCCACTTTTTCATATTTTCACTCCAGGTTTTCAACATTGCCATTTCTTCACACCTCCTCATGAACGGTACAGCTGTCCTTTTTCACATGCTGCCCAAAATGTGTTTTCACACTTGTGGCACTGACTGGCACACTTGCTGTGCGAAATTACATTTTGGGATCGAGTAACAAAATGATACTGGCACTGTTCATGAGGTGATGTCCCAAAAAGCTCATATTGAAAATTTGGAGCAAAAATACCAAGAAGCACCTGGGGTGTTAGGGTTTCCAACTATAACACCCACCCTTAAAATGCAAGATAAAGGAATATACAGAGAAACATATGGGTGGCATGTACAAGAGCAATACCAACCACAAACTCTCGGCACTGACAAATGCTTGTTTTAAATTATGTCTGTTTCTGTAGCCACCGAGCTGCTCAGCAAATGTAGAGCACAGTGCCAATGTTCGCATGTGCTGACTTGATCTCGGCTCTGAGCAGGAGAATGAAAAGTAGTTTGGTGTCACGATTTTGTTTTCTTGTTAGTTACACTGTTTTATTTCATTTTTTTAGAAAATGGGATTTTTCTTTGGAGGCATCTGACTGGCAGATACCCAATAAACAGGGGTACATTAACTTTCAATAGATGCCCACTGCCTCATACCCAGCAAAGTATCCTTGTGCCCAGCCTGATTCACCACTGTCTGAAGCACTGGGCACAACATTTCAAACTGCTGCCATTTTTTCTTATAAGTTAGCGAGAGATTCCCGCTTGCTTAGCAAGAGTCCCCTGCGTTGACTTAGACCGGCACCATATCCATTTATGTAAAAATATCAAAATTCACAACAGTAATCACAGGTGACAAAAGCAACATTTTTCTCCCCGCTGGCTTATCAAGTGAATGACTGGGTGTGCCAGCTCCCTGTTACAGTCCTTCACCAATACGCTGTACCCTCATTCTCCCCAAACTTTAAGGTCGGACAAAGAAAAAACATTGCCACACTATACAAACTCCCTTTCTAATCATATCACACAGATCCACTTCCCGACACATATACTTTCCCTGCACAACAGTACCTAAGGGTTCTTGTCCGCTGGGTCATCTGTTTAATTTGAGGACTCCTCTGGTTCGGTACCTGGGCGCCAGGCTAACTCAATGCATGAAACAGGAGATCCTCTTCACACTCCTGGTCCTCATGGAAGGCAGTGAGGACCAGGAACTCATAAAACACACACACACACACACACACACACACACAAAGCAAACCGGTCTCCAGGTAGCATGCAGTGAAGACCATAAAACTTCAAAACCTAAATAAAGAAAATGCAGCCTGAGCAAACAGCTCTCAACCATGCTTACTCTCCCAAACTATGCTCCATTCTCCTGATTGCAACATCTCATGGCCCCAGTGTAAAAATGGCAGCAAAGCCTCTCAAATGATAATCAATAGTGTGGAGAATGAACAAAACTGTTCCAAGACTGGGGGGGGGCAACTAAAAAAAACAAAAAACAGGGGATCTGCAGTAGTACAAAAAAAGTCATCCTTCTAATGAAGGCGGAGGAACTATTCAATTACAAAACTTATTTCAAATTAATTATTTGTGAACAATTTGTTACCAGTTTATTTTTTCTTTTCATTCCCCATTTTCTAAGTGCAATAATACCCTCCAGGGTGGGTGGTATTGGGAAATACTGGACCTTCCAGGGGCTATATGGCCCTCCGCCTCTTTACACCCCTGGGCAGTCCGGTATTTCCTAATACCGCCCACCCTGTTGGATATTATTGCTTACATTGCACATCACATTGTGGCTGTACAGAAGTGTTATGGTAGCTGTGTGTGCGGAAAGGAAAACTAAGCTGACAATCAGTAAGCAGAGCATCATGGTGCTTTAAACAGCACACATGCTTATGATGGTTATCGTGGTTTCACTTTTTCTGGTCGGGGTGAAGAGTAAGGGGACAGCGGGAATGTATGAAGCCATGAGGGCTTCAGTATTTAAGTGCTGCTGTTGTGGTGGCTGGAGGAGTGAGGGGCTGAGCGGGGGTTTGTGAAGCCTTGCCAGTGTTTAAAAAAAAATAATGCAGATAACAGGGCCTAGTGGACAGTGGGCAGTGATTTTTGTTTCATGCTGCCATGTGATGTGGTCATTGTTCTGCTGCCCTAGATACAGTGATGTTACTGTCAATTAACATAACTGTTTCTAGGGCAGTCTGACTAGTCAGGACACTAGAACTAATCATGCCACTGTGTAACTGGCATTAGCCCTGGTCCCTGGGTGTTGAACTAGAACTCATAACATTCTGACATTCTGGCTCCAGAAGTAAGTGTAAAACCTACTGAACCAATGTACTGTTGTTTGAAACAAAACTTACAGCAACTAATGTTATTTATTTAAATTTATAAACTGCTCAAGTACACTGAGCATAGAGTATCTGCCTGTTTTCAGGAATGACCCCAGTTGAAACATGTACACCTTAATATTATCAAGTTGTGCTCCCACATATCTGTCAGTTATGCAGAAGCAATGGGAGCAATACACAACCTCCCCCATGTCAGTCCCATTCATTACTGTGGCAGAGTTTGTAAATGAGTGAAGACTGTTCAACAAGCCCATAAAGGGTTAGTACTAGCATTGAGTAGCACACAGCCATAGATAACAGGCATCTGCTGACCCCAAGTGCCCAAGCCACTGAGTTTTCACATTCCCCATAGTGAGAAATGAGGCTAGCATACTAGGTCACCAAGTCCCCCCCCCCCATTTTCCCAAAAATCTAGATGACCACAGTGGCCAAAAATCCCTGATTTTCAGAAAATACTGTCCATTCCTTGGTGGTCCAGTCAGAAACACAGAAACATAGACAATGACAGCAGAAAAAAAATAATGGCCCATCCAGTCTGCTCGGTTCTCTCTCTAACCCTGGGACCTACTTTCCATCCAGGGTCCTAGCCCTCCCCGTCCTCCCCCCCATTCTCCTTCCTCATTCTGTCACCCCAAGTGACCACTATACCCTTCACTCTGTCCCAACTATACGTGAAACAAACAACTGTTTCAGTGCCCACTATCTCAGCTGGTAGACTATTCCATGGCTCCACCACCCCTTATGTGGAATATACTTCCTGATGTCCCTCCTGAACCTCCCTCCCTCCTCTCAGTTTCCACTCATTGCCCCATGATCTCGAACTCTCATTCAAGCTAAAACATTCCTCACAGTTCACCTTGTTCACTCCTTTTAAGAACTTGAAGGTCTCTGTCATATCCCCCCTCTCTCTTCTGGTTTCAAGTTATAAGTTCCCCTCCCCGCGTCTAGGGGTATGCTAGATGGTAAATGTCCTGGGGAGGGGGCACTGTACAGCCAGAAAACACAGTCCCAAGAAAATAAATATGCTCATACCTGGTTCACAGTTTTTTGAGAGATGACTTCACATGCAGGGGAGCAGGCACGTTGCATTCATGCAGTGGGGCTAGCTGCAGGAGCAAAGTTTGTTAAACAGCACACATATGAACAGATACCAGCTAATAAATCCAATGACCATTCAGGGACCAAAAGTACAAACTGATTTAATGTAACAAATAATTGATCAACCACTCCATGGTGCGTAGGGGTATTCAAACACAGTGGACACATTTCACAGATATGGAACCTGACATCACATCCTTAGGCAATCTTTTTCCAACAGATTGACTTTGTTTTATGCAGAAATTTCCCTTGAGCTGAAAAGACTACACACTCCTGACAGCAGCACTTTAAACAGTGGGTTGAACAGGCCACACAGAATTTTTACTTCATCTTAATGGTGTCTATTTAACATCCCACAGTTCAAAATCCTGACACTCACCTGCCGGGGCACTACTGCCTGACAGCTGTGCTATCCCAATTCCACTGATCCTGACGCATAAATGCCTGACAGGGAGGAAGCAGATGCCAACAGGGGTAAGGTAGCGGATGTGAAGGACCTCTATTCTACCCCTGCTGAGGAACTACAGGAGACTGTAGAATGTGGAAGCTGGCAGAACTGCTCCCGTAGAGTGAAGGGCAAAGCCGGTAGTAGCTTGGCCAGCATGGTCTGGTAGTTCTGTTCCTGACTACTGGACATTTTACAAAAACACAATTTTAACCCCAATAACTTTTTTGTTTTAAAACTCTGAGGTCCGCTCCCCCTTGGAGTTGGTTATTTAAATTACGGGGAGTGTGGTGGGCAGACCCCCCATTAAATGCAAGTGTCTTGGATCCCTCAGGTTGAGATCCAGTGCCTTGCTTGATACTGAAATTCAGTCTCCTGAACTCAGTCTTGTAGAGTTCGGGATACTGAGGTTCAGTATTCCAAATATAAACCTTCTTAGCAGCATTTCCTTCAAATATTCCTTGCACTTCAACACTTTCCTTTTGCCAGAGATTTGCTTAATTTATTTCTCTTTGGCACCCAAATACTTAATCAGAGGTAGCAACCAAGACATCATGAGACATTTCTACTGTCCCAATTCCATTTCTTGTCTACCTTCTTAACACTGGGGTTACTTTCAAACAGGGAGAACCTCTTTTCAGGGAGCACATTCATTTCCACATTGTTGTTAACTTTTAGCACAAACAGTACCACCGAAAACCCTCCTGCCACCCAATAACTGATGCCACATGCCTACTCCGAACATCCCAAGGAGTTCCATATATCCCTGGCAATCCCAGAAACCCAAGGCACTCTGCTCATACAGCGATTCCATTTCTGGATTGCTTCCACTCAGGGGCCCAGCTGAAGTGCCACACGGAGCACCAAGGCAGACTTATACCCCGCATGGGGTCCCACCCAACCACTCCCCTTGCCGAATTCCTCATGCTTTTACAGGCTGCACCTCCCAGGGAGCCAAAACACTGCAGCAGCCACATGGTCTGGGAAATAGGGAATAGGCTGCCACACTACATCGCCAATGATCCAGGCAGCCACTTCTAAACCACGCCCAAAGCCCCTCTGCCATATCAGGCCCAACCATTGAAAAACTCACTGGCTACTAGGCTGCACTCAGCCATGGGCGAGAGTTGCATTTACGGAACCCCCTCTGGTGTCTACCCCTACCAAGGTGCCAGATATCACTTGGCAGGCTCCAAATATCTTTCTGTACTGGGCTCCAGCTCCCATAAACTGGCACCAGAGGGACCCCCAGTTCTTGCTCCACTGCTCCCATCAGCTATCTACAGCCTGAACCACCGTACATCCTTCGCAAGTCTTTGAGGGAGGAGGGCCTGGGTGGTGACTGACTGACCTTGGCCCCACCATGATCCTCATGGCTGAACTTGCAGGCCAACCCCCTGACTCTTTCTCTCCTCTCTTTCTCCTCCCAACCACCTCCTATGGTGCCAAACTACCCCTATTTATACCCCTACAAGAGGGGTCCTCCTGCTGGCAGCAGGTAGAACCACATCCCAGATCTACAGGCACCATAAGCTTTTCTACCTAACTAATCCTAGCTTCAAAAGTTAATTAGTAAGTGCCCAAAGGGGTGCTTACGCAGTGATAACATCTTCGGCGCCTTGAGGTGCTCATCGTAAGACCTGCACTGTGGGCCCTGAATCACTTTTGTCACCCTGTGTTGCACCGTCTCCAGCCTGTTCTTATCTTTCCTGAGGTGAGGGCTCCAGAGCTGGGCACAATATTCCAGGTGCAGCCTCACTGAAGATCTATAAAAGGGTAGTATTACATCTGTCTTCTTGCTGTCAGTACTTCTTATACTGTGAATCTGTTGGATTTTGGCAGGATCTAAACCAGATAGCAAAACATGATGCAGGAGACAGGTGTTACAAAATAAAGGTTTATTCCCAAAGACATGTAAAAAGGACAGCAATAATACCTGCTGGGAGTCTGGAATCTTCGAACACCAGGTGTCTTCATAAGGAAATTCAGAGAACAATACTCATACACAAGGTTATATACTTAGAGATGAGAGGGTCCTGTTACCTGGTAATGGGCTCATTTACATAATAGAGATGCTAGACAAAGCATTTCTATTGGTGTACATGGTGGGCAGCTTGCACTCAAGGCCTTTGTATGTTCCACATGCACAGTGATAAGTATTATGCTGATTGCAGCTACTTTGTGTTACACTAGAATGGTTCATCATATTATGCTGATCATAGTATTATGGCTAATAACTGTAGGTGGCACACTAAGACCACAAATATATCTCTGCTAGATAGTAGTTTGTAAGTACATCATAGCAAGCATCAGTAAATACTGGTATACCTTATGTTGTATAATAGAAAATGGTAGTCCACATTAGGGACGGCAGGTCTGGCAGGTCTACATATCCCAGCATCCTACTTGCCTAACCATAGGCCTTGTTGCACTGGCTTGATTGCTTGAGGGTGTCACTGATAATAACTCTTAGGTCATGTTCCTCAGCCATACTGCTAAATTTCTGCCCCCCATCCAGTACTCTGTCATGATGTTCTTATTCCCTACGTGCATCACTTTGCACTTTTCCATTATAATGTTTATTGAAAGTTTTTTTTACAATACACCAGATGGGATCATGCTTATCAGACTCAAACATGTACATACAAAGCGAGATTCATGAGCCCATCCTCCCACCCCTCCTCCCCCAAGCCCCTGTCCCCCATCCCCCAGCACAGTCCAGAAACCTGCTAGTCCAAAGTAAGAGGCTACCTCACAGAATACAACCTAAATGGTATATAATGTGTGTAAAGGAGCCCAAATCTTTTCGTATTTAGATCTATTATTCCTGAGACTAGATATAATTTGTTCCGTTCTAAGATTAGCTAGGAACTCATTAAGCCGTTCAGAATAAGAGACTGTTCTCGTACTTTTCCAATATTTGAGGACCAATTTTTTAACTGACATGGAAATCAGTGCAATGTGGAATTTCCGGGTATTCACCGATATCTGCGAATAATCTCCGAAGAGACAGACCTCAGGGGAAAATAGTTCGGTTAAACCAAGCAATGGGTCTATATTAGCCTTAATACTGTTCCAGAGGGGGGCTACTTTGGGGCAATCTCCAAAAATATGGAACAGAGTGCCCTCCTTCTGCAAACACCTTGTGCATTGATTAGAGTTTAATACGCCCCACCTGGCCAGCTTTTGAGGAGAGTAATAAAGGTTATGCAAGATGTTAAACTGCATGAGATGTAACCTATCTTGTGTAACAAAATGATGACAATTATTCCACAAAATGGACCAATCTTTATTCCAATGTGGAAAACACTCAGACCAGAACTCTGTAGGCCCAAACGAGTCCAGGAAGTGCCAATCATAGAGTATGTTGTACAATTTAGAAACTACTTTGGAGCTGTTGACTAATGGATACAGATCCGAATGGAAGGAAAGTTTGGGTGATGTAGGGATACTATTTTCGAATTTATTGATAAGAAGGTGTCTAAGTTGAAGGACTTTAGAATAATCTCTTGCTTGCAACCTAAATTTCAGTATAAGGTCCTCTTTAGATAACCATGATCCATCTTCCTTAAGGAGTAAAGATAGTCTTCCCTCTCCTAATCTAGGTAACCATGAAGGGGAAAGAGTCTTACCATCTATTTTAAAAGCTGGAGAATTCCAGATCAACTGTGATGAATCCAGATACTGTTTATATTTCAGGAATCCACACAACTGTGAATGAATTCTAATGGATGTCGCCACTGTGGTATCTTTTAACTTTTTCGGCAAGGTAGATAAGTTTGAATATAGTAGTGTGGAAGGGGCTATGTTACAAGACCAAATCATTTCCAGCTCTATCTTGAGCCAAGGAGGAAGAACTGAGGAAGGATTAGGCTCTAACCATTTAAGGTATTTGGCCGAATGACTGGCCCAATAATACAAGCTAAGATATGGAAGTCGTATGCCACCCTTACATTTAGGAGCAGCTAACTTTGTAGTATGCTAACCTCGGTTGTTTCTTAGACCAGATGAAGTTTGCCATCAATCTCTGAACTTTTTTAAACCAACTCCCAGGTAGGTAGATATTAAGTAATTGCAGAGGATATAATAATAGGGGAAAAACATTCATCTTAATCAAGTTTATTCTTCCCCATAAAGAAATGGGAAGTATCAACCACCTGTCTAGATCCTGGGTCAATGTTAGTACAGTAATAGCGAATCAAAGTTCTTCTTAATGGTAAGCGACGTACTCCTAGTTAGCTCGATGCCCAAGTATCGTAAAGAGTCCTTAGCCACGAGAGACCTAAGGCAGTAATGCTGCTCTTAAAAGCCTTGTGGTTGAGGGGGAATACAATAGATTTACTGACATTTAACTTATAATTTGAAAGTCCACTGTATTTCTCTATAATATGTAGCATGGCGGGGATAGAAGATTCAGAGTAAGAAAGCTGTAAGAGCAGATCATCTGTGTAAGCAGAAACTTTAATTTCGGTATCCAGAATTGTAAGCCCCTGAACCTTTGGACATAGGGACAGTTTACGGATTAATGGTTCCAAATAAAGATTAAAAAGTAAAGGGGAGAGAGGGCAACCTTACCTAGTGCCGGAATATAGGGAGAAGGATTCAGAGATTACTCCGTTTCCAGAAATTCTGGCAGTCGGGTTTTGGTAAAGGGCTTTCACCCACCCATGAAATTGTTGGGGGAAGCCAAAAGAGTTTAAAGTTTAGAGTAAAAAGTTCCAATTGACTCTGTCAAAAGCCTTCTCAGCGTCTAGGGACACCAACGCTACTGGAAAAGGGGCGTCCCTATCCACCGAGAAGACATGGAAAAGAGTACGGAGGTGATCCATGGAGAATCTTCCCCTCATGAAGCCCACCTGCTGCATTCCTATCACATCAGGGAGTATAAGAGTAAGTCTATCAGCTAAGATTTTGGTTAGAATCTTTATCTCCTGATTCAACAGAGAAATGGGTCTGTAACTCTCCACAAGTTCTAAATTTTTACCCGTCTTAGGCAAAAGCACAATAAGTGCTTCGAATAAAGTGGGGTCCACCTGTGTACCCGGAAGAATGTGTTGGTATAATGAGAGGAGGTGTGGTGTAATTTGTTCCTTGAAACATTTATAGAAATTGGCAGAGAAACCATCCATTCCCGGTGTTTTATCTAAGGGAAGGGCCTGTATCACCTCCATGGTTTCAGAGACTGAGATAGGGGCTCCTAACTTCCTACGTTGCGCTTCAGAAAGATGAGGCAATTGGGCCTTTACTAGGTAAGAAGACACGACCGGATCAGAAGGCAGATTAGGCATTTCTCCATACAGTTGTTTGTAATACGTAGTGAATTCTGAAACAATTTCTTGAGGAAAAGATCTCAACACCCCATCTGTCGAAGAATGAATTGGAGGAATGAACCGGGCAGACTCTTGTTGTTTAATTCTCTGAGCCAATAACTTTCCCGCCTTTGCTCCTTGATCCATGTAAGAAGCCCTGGTACGCAATAGCTCAAATTCCGCTTTTTCATTAGGTAAGCCAATGTAAGAATCTTTTAATTTTGTGAGCTTTAGTTTAACCTCATGCGATGAGTGAGATTGCGCGCTTATTTCCAAAGCTCTGATCTGGGATAATATCACCCTCTGCTTCGCCTCCTGCTCCTTTTTCCGAGCGGAAGCCATCCCGATTAAAATGCCCCGGAGATATGTTTTAAATGCACACCATAAAATGTCGGGCTTAATGTCTGGAGTAAGGTTCAAGCCAAAAAATTGTATGATGTGTTCTTTAATGCTTTCCCTATTTTTTGAGTCTTTAAGCAGTTGTTCGTTCAACTTCCACCTAGTTTGATGTTTGGGCAATGATGTAAGAGAAATGCTGAACAGTACAAGGGAATGGTCAGAAGGAGGGCCCGGTTGAATGACTGAAGTTGTTACTCCGGGTAAGAGTGCCTGAGATAACAGCAAATAGTCTATATGAGACGAAGATCTGTGGACAGGAGATGTAAAAGTAAATTCCTTACTCTCTGGATGTAAAACCCTCCATATGTCGCACAGACCCAGGCGATCCATTAGATCATGCGATGCCCGCTGTGCTGGGGAAAGCATTCCTGAAACATTACCGGAGCAGTCCTTACCCGAATCAAGCACTAGGTTCAGATCTCCCCCTAATATTATAGATGCAGGTAATAATGGGAGAATATTATTAAGTAGCCACATAAAGAAAAGTGGGTCGTCCTTATTGGGGCCATAAATGCTACCTAGTAAGAGTTCCATAGAATAAAGAGTACCCCGCACCAGAATAAATCTTCCATGTGGATCTTTAACCTCTTGCATAGTCTTAAACTGGATGTTCCTGTTAACTAATATTAAAACCCTGCAGTTATTGGAGGTACCCTGGGCTGCACAAACCTGCCCAATTTGCAACCGTCTCATCTGAATGGCCTCCGGATCTAGTAAATGAGATTCTTGTATAAAAGAGATATTAGAGTGTAAGATATCCAAATGCTTCAAAATCTTATATTGCTTTAACTTTTTACGGACTCCTTTAACATTCCAGGTTGCAAAACAAATATCCTTAGCCATCATTCCTGCCCACAACACGTGAGTGATCTGAAACAAAATGAGATATTATAAGACCATCAAGTACACCTTTGTTGTGGACTGTGCCCCCCAAGCCCACCCACCCCTCCAACAACTCCCATTATTCCCAAACACCCTCAAAATGAACCAAAAAATTTCCCAAACTACACACCCTTAGAATTTTTAAAGGCCTTCCCACCCTTCCCCCACCTCTCTTCCATGATTCACTTTGCAGCTCTCCACAAACTCCGCCTTCCCCCTCCTGCCTACCCACCTACTATACTTTCCCCAATAACTCTATATATAACAACAGCAAACTGAGTAGCGACTAAATGTCAACAGAAGTACACATTAACCTCTAACCTCAATATCTTATTAGACCTATTGCCGTACCTTCCCTTACTATTATCGACCCCTAGTTCAATCGCAACATAACAACGCATTTGGGGACGTTAGAAATTTCCCCTGCACTATAACTAAGTCCCCGAAAACTGTTATTAAGCAGGGATCCCTATGTATTCTACATTCCTACTAAAATATTCACACCATTTTCCTGTAAGTGGAACAAAGAATAAATATAAAGGAAGAAGATGGGAAGACCACCGGCTGCTAACAAACGCAGAGCTCCTAAGGGTACTAGAACCCTAATTAATCTAGTGATTAACCCACCGAACAGCTCTATTTAACAAAACTACTATATCCAGATTTGTAAGTATCCCCTCAGTCACGATCTTGTTGCCATAAAGGGCTACAATTATCCCCCTACAATCCACAACTTGCAGTAGATATGCTATAAAACTAAGGCTACACTCCCCTCGTGTGGTCATTTAGTGCAACAGCATCATCCCATGTCCCTCGTACCTTTGCATCGTAACTCCATATTAAACAGATAGGAAAACTCACCCCTTCAAGGCTTAATCTGGAAAATGTAGCTTTAAAACTCTCTCCAGGGACATATATTGCTCTTCCTGGCCATGCTTTACCGTCTAAATGGTGCTCCTTCAAGTAAATAATGAGAGCCCCCTCTGAGTTGGCAATCGCGCTAGTGAACTAAAAACGGGGCGTCTATAATAGGCTCCGCATGCAAAGGCTCCACTTCCACTACCAGTAGCATATCTACTCCTCCCCTTCCATCACTGAAGGAGAATATCAACTAGATAAACGAACATAAGTCTGAACACCCTACAAATAAGCAGTTGTCTCTACCTAATCTATTAACCTACAACGCTACCTCTTAACATAATCCTATCTAGCGGCCTTTTGTCTCTATTTCACCTGACAAATGCTGAGACACGTAGGACCGCTACTGAAACCGGGTCATTATTTACCTAATAGGTAAGCCTCAGGGCAGCTCGGTTCAATATGTCACATCCACAGAGATCATGTGAATCCCATCGACTGTCACCCTATCTCTATAAAAAAACAGTTACCAACCCATGTTCCCCAAGTTGACTTCTACATGCCACCAGATTAAACCTGCACTCCCCTCACGCGACAACCTGGAGTAATACCACCTTGCCTACCCTTATAAAACCTGTAGTAGACGTAATAATAAAGCAGGAAAAGGGGAGCTCGCATATTTAAAGCTTATTCTGGGGAGTGCTGCCATATCATCCCCTCTAACCAAAATATTGTTGCCTCCTGACAGCATTCACTATCTAAATTATACTCTCCATAACGAAATTCACCAGCGTAAATTCGAACATAGTAGCCCTCACCAAGTTAACTGCAACAGGACCACTGCTCCCCTTCCAACAATATAACAAAATGTTAAGTAAATAAATTAAACATGACCCTAAATGATATTATACCTTTATCCCCGCTAATACCTAGGACGTAAATAAAGGCAACATCAGCAACATCTACACTTATACAAAGCATTGACTCCTATCATAACCCCGAAAAAGTCCCAGGAATTACAGTCTGAATATAATTGGAGTCACAGGAGACCGTCCAAGCATGCCAATCCGATTGATGCTTCGAATATTTCCAGAGTCCCAGCCAAGAACAATTTACAAGGAAAATGCTTAAGGTGAGGCCAACCACTCACTCATGTATTTTTAAAGAGCTCAGGCATGATAGACATAAGACCTGCAGTCGCTGCATCCAGTTCCTCGAAGGAGTGCCACGTACCAGATGCCAGAACCTGCAATTTTGCGGAATATCCCATTTTGAATTTGATTCCAGCAGCAATTAGTTTGGTGACTGGAGGATGAAAAGCAGATCTGCGTTGGCGAACTGTAAACAAAAGGTCTTGGGCTACACAGATCCCCCCCCTCCCTCCCATTGCAGGTCTTGAATGTTCCTGGTTTTTGTGAAGAAATGCTGCTTTTCCAGGAAGTTTAAAAACCGGAAAATTAAGGGACGGGGAGGCGTAGGTCTAAGCGCTCTGTGGGCCTGTTCTATAATGTAACGGGTGCCATATGGAGAAGGCCCAACTATTTTTTCCACAAATTTCTGGACAAATAGCACCGCATCCTGCCCTTCTTCAGACTTGGGTAGACCTATGATCACCGCATTATTTCTGTGGCTACGTCCTTCTAAATCCTACAACTTCAGTTCCATCCTTGAGAGCTTTTGTTTGATGAGCATTACCTCGGGATCCTGTTTATCCGCTCTTCTTTTGAGCGAGGTGAGGAGAGCTTCTGTATCAGATGTCCGCAGGGCAATATCTTCAATGGCCTGAGAAATTGTTTTAATTTCTGCTGTGAGGCTCTTCAGCTCTTCTTTAAAGGGGCGAAATTCAGCCAAAAAGCCAGCAAACATTAGGGGTTCCTGGTCTGAGCTATGCTGCAGCGCCAATTGAGCGGTGGCCGGAATGTTAACTCACTGTTTCTTAGGGGTCTTTTCAGGCGTAGCTGGAGGGGTACGTTTTGGCTGTACTTTTTTCATTTCAACTTCCATCCCTCCAAAAATGACCCCAGCAGATGCGCTAGCACTTCCAATTCCACTGGTTTGTCTTTGTTGGAATCTCTAGACAAGTTTAAAGTAGAAATAGTCAAAAAATAACGGTGGTAGGCAGGAGAGGTTAGATTAGGCGTCCATTCAGGCTAGCTGCATCACGTGATCATCATCACTTTGCACTTTTGACATTGCAATTCAACTGCCAAACCATAAACCACTCCTCTAGCTATTGCAAGTCACTCTACATTTCCCCAATTCCTTCGCCGCTATCCACCCTCTCACAGAGCTTAATGTCATCTGTGATGAGACACAGCCTGCCACGGATACCTTCTACAGTGTATCTGATGAACATATTGAAGAGGACCGGGCCCAAGACAGAGCCCTGCAGCACCCCGCTCATGACCTCCCTCCCTCCCTCTCTCTCTTACGATTTGACCCTGTTGACCACAACCCTCTGCTGCTTACCCTTTAGTCAGTTCCCTACCCAGTTCACTATGTCCTTAGCTGTACACAGATCTTCTATCTTCTTCAGCAAATACTTATGGGGCACTGAGTCGAAAGCCTTTCCGAAGTCCAAATTGAGCAAATCCATGGCATAGCCCCATCCAGTTCCCTCATCAACCAATCAAAGCAAACTATCAGGTTCATCTGACAGGACCTCCCTGCCATGAACCCATGCTGTTTACTATCCTGGAGAACATTGTTCTCCAGGTACTCTAAGAGGTCTTCCTTATTCAGTGACTCCATCAGCTTCCCTACAATGGAGGTTAGACTATTAGGTCTGTAGATCCCCACTTGTTCTTTGTGCCCCAGCCTTATGGAGTGGAACAATGTCTGCCACCCTCCAGTCCTTCAGAACTACACTAGTCCATAGTGAGCAGCTGACCAGTGGTTCAGCCAGTTCCATTGCCAGTCTCCCTGAGAATCCTCAGATGCAACCCCTCTGGTCCTAAGGCATTATCTATCCTTAGGGCCACTAGTCCTTTCAGGACACTGTCGCTTGCAAATATTAGCTGTCTCATCTCCGGATCCCCAATTGGCTGCTTTGGTGCCACTATCAGGCAAGGGACCACTTTCCTCCCTGTTGAAAACTGAACACAAAAAATAACTAATGATGGCAGCCTTTTGCCTCTTCCTGTTCTATCACCCTACCCCCATCCAACAGCCTAATGATCCCCTCCTTTCTTTCTTTTTTCCTTAATATATCAGAAGAAATGTTTTTGTCTGCCCTTGACCCATTCTGCAATACACAGCTACGTGTCTGCTTTTGCCTCCCTAACTGCTCTCTTTGCTTCCTTACTTCTCAGTAAATATTCTTCCCATTCTTCCTTCCTTGCTTCTCTTTGTACTTGTAAAATGCCTTTTTTAGCCCTTACCACTTCCATGACTTTTGTTGAGAACCATAATGGCCTCTTGAACTTATTCCTTTTGGTTACTGTTCTCAAGTGTAACTTAGATGCCTCAGAAATGGTCCCCTTTATTACCTCCCAACTCTCTTCCACCCCATCCAAACTGTCTACCCTGACTGACTTTTCCCTGACCAGTTCCCTCAGCCTTCTGAAGTCCACCCTCCTAAAATCAAGGACTTCAGTTTTTGATTGGGGCTTTCCAGTCTCTAGGGCCAGTTCGAACCAAATGGAGTTAGAGTAACTTTTCCCTAATGGCTCCCCTATCCTTATCACTCCTACCACCTCCGAGTTCATAAGCACCACATTGAGAATGGCAGTCTATCTGGTGGGTTCCTTAATGAGCTCTGCCAGGAGACAGTCCTGGAATGCATCCAGCAAGGCCTGAGTTCTGGTGTGCCTGGCTACCAGAACATCCTGAACAATGCCTGGCAAGTTCAGATCATCTCCTTCTACTACTTTCCCCTTTGCTACTCCCCTTTCAAGTTCTTCGTGAAGCTCTCTGTCCCTTTCTTCCCCTTGCCCTGGAGCTCTATAAATCACCCTTAAGTGTAGTTTCTTGTCTGAGACTGCCATGAGTTGCACCTTCAGTGACTCTGATTCACTATTATTACCCTTGATGCACCCATCCTCCACCACCTCATGGCCATCCCTGACATGGAGGGCTACTCCTCCCCCTCTACCTTTTCCTGTATCCCTCCTGAACAATGAGTACCCAGGAACTGTCAGGTCCCAGTCATTATTTACTGTAGCTCATGTTTCCATGATGGCTACAAGTTTTGCCTCAGTGTCTGCCATCAGCACCTGTAGTTCACTGATTTTGTTACCTAGACTCCTGGCATTAAGGTATACTCCCTTCCATCAGACCTCTGAACTCACTTTATGATTCTCCAGTCTAAGACATTTGTGCTTCCCATGCTCTCTTAGCCTCTTGTTTTTCTTGGTTTTTGCACATTAAGAGTTCCCTCTCTCTAATGTCCCCTCATTTGGTCTAGATTGTACCTCATTAATTTTTATACCTGCTGAGCTGTTCCTAACCTCCAGATGTGAGGGAATACTAGCTAGGATCCCCTTCTCCCCTGTCACCTTGTCTCCTCTCTACCCAGTCTCACCCATAGCCAATTTAAACATGCAATATAGATGTCAAACTTCTGCCTCAGCGTGCAGGCCTCTTCTCTTGTCAGGTGGTGTCAATCACCCTTGACGAGCCTCCTGTCCCAGGAGTTCCCCCAGTCCACCAGAAAGTGATAGTCTTTCTCCTGTCACCATCCCTTAATCCATCCATTAAACTCCTCTATCTCATCCATCCTAATTCTATCCTTCTTCACTTCCCTGCCCCACACAGGGAGGACCTCTGAAAAGGCTAGGGATCCTGAATGTGTTGCCAATCTGTCCCCCAGTCTTTGAAAGTTCTGCTTCACTATCTCCACAGACTGGTTCAACAGATCATTAGTACCCAGGTGTACCAGCACCTCTAGCTCCCAATTGTTGCTGGGGGCTTTATGAATTTGCCATGTTCATGGTGATCCCCAACTGCTGTACATCTCTTACAGGTCAGCACCCACTCCTTAAATATTCAGCTTTTCACCCAACATGTACAACCTTCATTGGTTGCTCTGTTAAAGTATGTGTGTGTGTGGGGGGGGCGTGGAACTGGAGTAGTCGTTTTCAATATACAAGCAAAACAAGGTTGTGTAAGTGTGGACAAAGCTCCCATCCTGCATTGTGAATTATTTAGCACACTGTATGTTGATTATTGCCTGTTCCCTATGTTTTGTTCTTCTGTATTCATGCCACTGCTTGTGATAGGGTTATACCCTATCTGATGTGGACGGACTCTCTGTACTGTCTCATTTGCTCCCAAAGACTGTTGCAACAGCACTTTCTCTAACTGTCCTTTTACTATCCTAATTTTTCCCTCTTTGTACTGCCAGGTTGGCCACCTGTAGAATCCCTCCCCATCTCTCTATCTATTACCCTCTGTTTTTTCATATTTCATTTCCAGGTCCTTCCAGATGTGCCATTCCAAAAAGAACTATAAAGTGCCAGTGCAGTGAAGGTGCTAATGCTGTTAAAAGCATAAATAATTAGATGCATGCAGAATATAAAATACCAAAGTGCATATTGCATGATACAGCCCTATTGGTAAGGCTGTTTTGCAAGTGAGTGTGGGACAGTCTTAAAAATTCATATTTTTTTATTATTTAGTACTGTACAGAAGTGCTTATAAGCCATTTGGAGTGCTTAGGAAAGCAGAGCGACTGGGATAAGGGTGTTTTTTTGTTTAAAAGAGCCTGTCCATTTTAATGCCTGTATTGTAAAAATAAGTAAATGGTCCCACAGGTATTGGACTCAGGAGTCCTGGACATTATGTTAAAATAGGCAAGATAATTTATTTTATTTAATTAAAATTAACTTAAGAAATGTTAGGAGGCACATCCTCTCTCCCGCTCTGCAGCACATCCCTCGGAGTCAGCACTTCAAAGACTGCATGCCCCTCTGTGAACTGAAAGCATTTAACCAAAACTATAAAACTTACTTTTTTTCTCCTTATTCAGCCTGGCTCTAGCAAATATTGAATAATCCCAGAGACCTTTATTTTTCATTGTTTTCCACTGCAGCCATAAGCTGGGATAATTTATTTTGTAAATAAATTCAACGCAGCTATTCCTCTCGAAGTTTGCATGTTAAAAAGAGGCAGCTCTGAATGCTTCCCTGTAAGTGCCCAGCTTTGTGTTAGGCAAAGTAACTAAGCAATATTCAATATTCAGAACCCCTGTGTAAATATTAAATAATAACTTTCTCTGTTTAGAGAGGTATACAGCAAGGCGAGAACCGCAATGACAAACTGTACTCAAGTGTTTCTGTCTCTGTGTCTTTCACTCTTCCTCACTCCAGAAACCTGTGTACTGTGGTGTAGTTCACTAAACCAAGGAATATGTCCAATAAAATAAATACACTGTAGAATGTACTAGATAAAAGACTACAGAATGTTTAGACAAACATTTTTAAATAACATAGCTAAAAAAGGCTGGAAATAGCCCAGTGCCTGCACAATTTTATTTTATTCATTTGTTTTTGTATCTTTACTGCCTCTGTAAAAGTAAATGTCCAGACTACATAGTTTAACAGTAAAATGCAGAAAGGAATGTTTCTTCATTCTTATGTAATTCTCTTGGCATTGCTTGAACAGCAAATTATATAAAAAATAAGCACTGTACCTGAAGCAGGACCTTGGTTCATGAAATGGTGTATGGTTAGTGCTTATTGTAAGCTATTTTCAGTGAAAACACAGTCTTGTTGTAGTTGTACCATTATTGTGACATCAGGATGGTGTTGTACCATCCTGAGTGTGTCACCATGATAGTACAATGGTATAGAATGCCAGCATGTGCCATATCTTGACAGGGCATCAGCAATCGTTTGATTCTCACAGACCACTTTTCAAAACCTTCTAGCAGTTGTCTGCAAGCCATATCGAGTGATCACAATGTATGGTTTACTGTCAAAATGTGCTCAAGTCACAGACCACAAAATGTTTGTCCTTGACCAACAAAACAAGCAGACACAAAAAAACAGAAGCGGGTGTAAAAATATTCAGTAGTTACCTGGCTGATGTTGGTGAGTCCAGGTCAATGCATTGTATCCCGCTTGGTGAGCTCAACGAATTACTGGCAGAGTTTCTGTATAAAATAAAATGTATAGACGTCAGTGAGTATGGCCATTCCGTGTTCCATGGAAATACTACAGCATTTAAAGAAACATTAGCCACCTTGATTGCAAAGCAGAAATTTCTAAAAACATTGGGGAAGGGCAGCAAACCACAAAGAGTGGACCCACTGTCACCCACACACATAGACAGACTTTTTGAAACAGGTACCCTAGGAATACACAGCCCCACATCACTGTTAAACATGGTCTTCCTCAATAATGGTTTGTACTTTGCTCTGAGAACTGCAGAGCAGCACAATTTGCATTGGGGGACTTCATACTGCAAACTGACACAGAAGGTCAGGAATTCATGGAATATTCAGAGAGGCAGACAAAAACTCGATCATGGGAGAACCCAAGAGATATTAGAGCAGTTAAACCATGTATGTACAGTAACACAAGTAACCCAAACAGATGCCCAATACAAACATACAAAAACATGCATCCCAGTGACCACAAAAAATGATTTCACTGACTTGCCTTCCTATCTGGCACTAAACATCAATCACAAGCCTGGAATGTATTTTTGGTATGGAACAATCACTTTGGGGGAGAACAAAGTTTGCAATATGTTAAAGTCCATCAAAACAGCCTCTGGTTTACCAGCAGAAAAATGGATAACTAACCACTCGACACGCGAGACTGCCATACAGTGTTTAGTAGACAATGAGGTTCCCCCTACTGAGGTCCAACAGATATCTGATCACTGCAGCCTGCAGTCCATAAATAATTATAACCACTTGTCTGAGGCTAAACAGAGAAGAAACCCATTTATATTTGCTGGGCAGATGTCAGCAGCAGCACCACAAGCATTCTGTTCCACCTCAACAGCAACTGTGCAAGTCCAGCCTAAATCTATGGTAGCAGGCACAGGGAAAAGGAATCCCTTACATGAATTGCCCAACTTCATTATATCTATGGATAACTGCCTCTTTCAGCAGGGAGTCAACCTTTACATTGTGGGGGATAATCTCTGAGGCACTCTACCTTCCTTACACATGGGTTGTGTCCACCTGATAGATTGCTTGATGCACATGTGACTTCAAAGAAGTCCGACCCCCCTTTCCCTGTGTCCCTTCCATCATCAGTTCTGAATGTGCATCGGTACAGGTTGCTGCACACAACAACAGCTGCTTAGAAAAATCATTCATTTCACCACTAAAGAAAAGATAAGAGACTACATTAATACAAGAAATATTAGAACTACAGGCAGTATCAGCTAGCTGGCTCACAGTCTGTACGATGTGTTTGTGTCGCTAGATTTAATGCTTATAGTTAGCTAGCTCAGGAAGCATTGAGCATTGTATTCCAACTTGCCTAAGAAGCTTTCTAATGTATTCAACTTGCCTAAGAAACTCTCTAAATAGCAATCAGCAGGTGCTCCCATTCCATTGAACAGCTCCTAACCAAGCTAATTCTGCACTGCACACCAAACAGCAATACTTCAGAATACAGTCATTTGGGCTTCCTTGGACTCCCTCCCAGTGAGTCTAAGATGCTGCACAAAGATCTGGCCAGGCTTCTGTGACCCCTGCCAGTGGTCTCTGTTATAGCTTGCACCCACTACTGTGAAAGTACTAGGAGAACACCTTATGGCTCCTGCTAGCAGCCATAGGGGAGCGTCTCGTAAATGCCTCACATTACTTTGCTGCCTTGCTACTGCATGAGAGGTACAAGTGATTTGTGTGAAAACATTTGTGGCTGCCTTACCTCCCTCATCAAGGGGAAAACATTTGCTCCTCTGGTGTGCAGTCCAGAATATTCTGGCCCCTCCTGGTAGTCCTTGCCTGGCGTTTTCCCCTTACTCTCTAGCGTCTCTCCCAGAGTCAACATGGCATTTTTTCACACCTTCCCCTTCTTTTGTGTATTGGGGGAAGGAGCGTGCCATCTCTACCACTTTGCCAAGTCTCTCCTGCCTCTGCGATCGTTTTCTGGTGCTCAGGATCATGTGCTACTCGCATGACACATGCTTCCTCGCATGCATGACCTTTGAGCATCATGCACGTGCCTGATCGCTCTCTGCACTCTTGCACACACGCTCTGCCTCCATTGCACATGCACGAGGCAGGGGAACATGCTGGACATTTACGCTGCACAGTAGACAGCTACTTCTACTCCCAGCAACATAGAAGGCGATCTCCATGCCCCAACAAATCCTAGTTTGGCTCCTTCACTCCATTACTGACCATCTTTTCCACTGTACTCCTCCCTCATGACTCACAGTACATTTAAGCTTCTCCAACAAGGTTGGGGGGGGATTCCAGCCTTCCTTGAAACTAGGAGGCAACGATTCATCACTGGCTCCCCCTGCAGGCAGCAATACCTTTAATGCTGAGCCCACAAAAAACATTATACATGTATACTGTTTGCTTCAGCTCTGTAGTGAAAATATAGTACAGCTGAGCCCACTAATACATTTATTCCTATCATTGTACTTATATCAGCTATCAAGTAACAGCCCTCCCCTAATCTCTCCCATCTCTCCACAGATATGGGGAAAACAAAGAGCTGTAGATTATGCAATATTCCAATACCAGCCTCTCAAATTGAAAGGCTTTGTGCCTCCTGCATAAAGGACCCACCGTGGCCCTCTCATAATGCCCAGGAGGAGGAGGATCCACCACAGGCACTCCCATCCAGACTCCAGACCAAGGTACTACACAGTCTACTCATAACTCACAGCAGTCAACTTTGGACACCAATGCCATCTTACTGCAAAACCAACAGGTCCTATAGCTACAACAGCAGCTGATGTCAGCAATGTGGGACAAGCTGGTTGAGTTCACCTCACACAAATCACCCCTCTCCTCCAGCCCTAATACAAACACAGGGCACCATGTCGTTAGTGCTATAAGTGCCACTACCTCAGCAGGCTCCAGTAATATGCAAACTGTGAATAGCGATGCATCAGAGAGTGAGGAGGACCCAGAGAATAATCCAAAATCACTAACGGCCAAATGGTGTTTCTCAGACCAAATCCCTAATCTGGTACACAAAATTATGATAACAGTGGGGTTTGACACTCCAACCCCACAGCCTCAGTCTAAGCTGATTCCCTCACTACAGCCATCCCAAAAGATATCAGACACTTTTCCAGTCTGCAAGGCTATTTCTGAGGTAGTTTCAAAGGAGTAGGATGCAGCGGACCCTGCTCACATACCCGAGAGATGGTCATGGGACAAAATGTACCCACTAGATGTAGACACCTTCAAAACTTGGTGCACCCACCCACCATTGACCCTCAAATTGCCTCCCTCAACAGAAAGACAGTCCTGCCTACACAGTCAACATCTGCCCTAAGGGACCCAGTAGATAAGAAACTGGAGGACATTTTAAAGAAAAACTTTGAGCTATCAAGTCTAGGGGCCAGAGCCATGACCACAGCCATCTACGTCACAAGATTACAACTTGAATGGTTGCAGGAGGCTCAGAAAAGCTTGGCCACAAAATCCCCCAAGGCTCTCTACTTAAGAATGCCATACTGTCAACAAAGTACCTGGCAGACATGGCGGTGGGCTCTCTAAAAATTAATGCAAGGGCAGCCACACTAATCAACAGAGCAAAAAGATGCATCTGGATGAAACTGTGGAATGCAGACAGCTAATTCAAGTCCCTTTTATTCAAACTAGACTTCAGAGGCAACTTACTATTCAGAGAGGACCTTGAGAAATACCTGAAGGGCAAGGCATTAGGCAAGGATAGAGCAAACAATTCCACCTACCTACCGGCCCGCTCACACATAAGCAACCAGCCCTTTCGCGACAGATGCCGGGGACGTTACATATACTGGGACAGACCCAAAGGCCTCATTTAAACCATACTTCCCAAACACAAAATTCAGAGGAAGAGGGGCAGCCAACAGAGATAGGGGCACCTATCAGCACCGTACGAGGGGACACACTAACCAATGACCATCATGCCCCAGTAATAGGGGCCCGACTAACACAGTTCACACAGGAATGGCTCAATTCCACACAGGACAAATGGGTCCTAGAAATAATTCAAAGAGGTTATGCAATAGAATTTGCCCAAAACCCAAGGCAGGGAAGACTAATAACATCACCAGTAACCAGACGCTGGCCGACCCCAGAACAAATGCAGAACATCCTGTCTCAACTGATATCAAATAATACCATAAAAAGGGTACCAAAGGAGGAGGAAGGTCAGGGGATCTACTTGATTCTGTTCACAGTACCAAAAAAGACAGGGGACCAATGACCAGTACTAGATCTGAAGTTCCTAAACAAAAGCGTCACCTACAAACCATTCAAAATGGAGACCAGCAGGTCAACATTAAGGGACATAAGACCAGGCGACATCCTTACATCCATAGACCTGAAGGATGTCTATTTACACATTCCCATTAACAATTATTTTTGTCAAATTTATGGCGCCAAATCCCATAGTAATCTGGTGGCTGTATGCTCTACAGGTGGTTCAATACATTTTGAGTTAACTGAAATTATAACACATATTAAGAAACTGAAACCTAACACATCTCCCGGTCCGGACAAAATTTCAGTTCAAATGTTACAAATAATGACTGATTATATTGCTTATCCATTAATAATATTATTTGAACAATCAGACAGGACTGGAGAGATACCCAACGACTGGAAAATGGCTCATGTGATCCCCATTTACAAAAAAGGGGAGAAAACTGATGTTAAAAACTATTAAAAATTATAGACCTATCAGTCTGACTAGTCTAGTTTGTAAGATAATGGAGGGGCTAATCAGGGACTCACTATTCTCTACGTTCGATTTAATAGATTCTGAACAGCATGGCTTTAAAAAGGGCAGGAATTGTGCTACAAACTTGTAATGCTTCTATGAAAATGTAAATAAATCTTTGGATAGTGGGGTACCTTGTGATGTGATCTTTCTAGACTTCAGTACAGCCTTTGATTTGACACCACATGGTGCCATTATTGAAAAACTCAATTTGTTAAAGGCAAACCCTTATATAATACTCTGGATAGAGGAGTGGCTGTCTGGTAGAAAACAGAGGGTCCAGATAAGTGGACAACTGTCAGACATTGGTGTGGTGTCAAGTGGGGTCCCACAGGGTTCTGTTTTGGGGCCTGGATTGTTTCAGATATTCATTTCTGATTTGACAGATAATCTGAATGGTTGGGCCACAAAATACGTGGATGATACAAAAATTGGAGGGCCTTGCGGCACTCAGATGGAGGCAATGTATATTAAGCAAGATTTAGATAGTGTTATCAGCTGGGTTAAAAAGTGGGGTATGAATTTTAACATGGATAAGTGTAAGGTTATGTATTTGGGGAAACATAACAGTAGAGTAACTTACACACTGTGTGGACAGATTTCGCACTGTTGTTCATCTGAGAAGGACTTGGGATATTATGTATCTGATAAATTAAATACAAAGGATCAAACTCAAGAAGCTATTAAAAAATGTAGCAACATAATTTGGTCAATCAAAAGAAGCATAACCAGTAGAGACAGTAATATAATCATGCCTTTATTTCGAGCATATGTGCGTCCACAGTTGGAATATGTATCTCAGGTATGGTTTCCATTTCAAAAACAAGAAAGACAAAAATTAGAAGAGGTACAAAGGAAATTCATCAAATGCACTGCAGGTATGGCAGGTTTTGATTATAAAGAGAGACTACGTAAGCTAAATTTAATGTCTATTGAGACTAGAAGGGTAAGAGCAGACCTTCTCTTTATGTTTAACATCATGCAGGATTATAGGTTATTAAATGATTTAGGGATAGCTTTCAAACAGAATGAATGTAATACTAGAGGACACCCTTTACAATTAAAAGGTCAAAGGTTTCAGACAAATAAAAGGAAATATTTTTATACCACAAGAGTTATTAACCCCTGGAATGCGTTGCCTGAAAATATAATTATTAGTAAAAATAAAGTTATGTTTAAGTCAAGACTAGATTAGCATTTGCTAAATGGGAATACGCCCAACTATTATTAGATGTATACAATAGGAGCACATATGGGCAATTGCCTACTAGCTCCAAATCATCCTCAGTGTGAACCTCAGTATGAAGACTATCTCATCAAAAATACCTACGCTTTCACATACTAGGCCAACATTTTCAATATCAGGTACTCCCTTCGGTCTAGCCTCTGCCCCATGGGTGTTTACCAAGGTATCCACTGATCTAGCCGCAAAACTGAGAGAACAAGGAATCCAAGGTATACCCTACCCGGACGACTGGCTGATCCGGGCCAGGTCAGTAAATTAGTCAGCAAGAGAGACAGCAGCAGCAATAGAATGTTTACAGAGCCACAGATGGGTAATAAACACAGAGAAGAGTCAGATGACACCTTGCCAAAGATTATAACACCTAGGCAACCTCATAGACACAGCAGAAGGGACTATAAAACAGTCCGAAAGTAGGGCAAAAACCATAATATCGGCATTACACAAGCTCCTGCAGAACGGACAAGCCTCCATACAGTCAATATCTCAGACATTAGGCCTAATGTCATCTTGCATAGATACCATACCTGGGAAAGATGGCATATGAGATCACTGCTGTCATTCCTCAGAACAGGGCCCAACCTACGACTTCGACTTCACAAAGGTCATTTCAATTCCTCCAAGAGTAGCACAATCATTACCCTGGTGGCTAAATAGAGACAACCTACTAAAAGGAATGCACCTAGATGTACAGCCAGACCTCCAAATAGACATAGATGCCAGTCTAACCAGATGGGGGGCCACAACCAGTCACAACACAGTTCAAGGAAAATGGTCCATAATAGAAACCAAATTACCCGTAAACGTACTAGAGATAAGAGCAGTCCATCTTGCACTACTGCACTTCAAAGGGCTAGCAAAAGGAAAGCACGTCCTAATACAATTGGACAATCAAGTCCAGTCTCATACATCAACAAGCAAGGGAGAACCAAAAGCAAAGCAATGCAAAGGGAGGCAGGAAAACTCATCCCATGGGCACAAAGATTCCTAGTAAGCCTAAGCACAATACACCTCGCTGGAAAGTTAAACACCACAGCAGACTGGTTAAGCAGATCCACCCAGGGGAATGGATGCCACACAGGCACACATTCCATGCTATTGACAAATGCTGGGGCCCCATAGAGTTGGACCTGATGGCATCCAACAAGAACAACCAGTGCCCAAGGTTCTACTCCCGATTCCGGGACCACAAAGCGATGGAGGTGGACACACTTTAGACAACTTGGACATTTCAGATCACAAACATTTTCCTGCCAATCCCAATAATCCCGCAGGTACTGAAAAAGATACGCAGATCTAGATCGCAGATTATACTGATTACACCATATTGGGCCAGGAGAGCTTGGTTTGTGACTGAGGTGGCAATGGCCTTAGACCATCCATGGATACGTCTATACAGACAAGACATCCTCACACAGGGTCCCCTATGCCACCCCATCCTGACCAACCTCAAATTAACAGCCTGGCTCCTGAAAGGGAGAGACTGTTGAGCGAGGGTTACCACCCCCTCAGTAATCGAAACTATGACCAGCTCCAGAAGATTATCCACCACCTCTACATATCAGAGACAGTAGAGGATTTTCTCGAAATGGTACTTACAGAACAATTTCACTCCCAACTCTGTCACGATACCAGACATCCTACTTTTCCTATAACACGGCCTGGACAAGGGCCTGTCCCCCTCATCACTAAGGGTTCAAGTGGCCGCAATGGGGCAGCAAGGGGCTGCATAGAGGAGACAATACCGGGAGCACATAAGGATATTATCAGATTCCTAAAAGCATCCACTAACTTATGACCTAAGACTCGACAATGGACAGCACCATGGGACCTGAACCTAGTCCTTAGGGCCATGACAGAATACCCTTTTGAGCCACTAGAGACAATCACCCTCAAATGGCTAACCCTAAAGACTGACTTTCTCCTGGCCATCTGCTCAGCCAGATGCATCAGTGAACTCCAAGCCCTATCTTGCCAGCATACCTAGTTTTCCATGAGGAAACGATTGAACTTAGGACCATCCCATCCTTCATTCCCAAGATCAGTACTAAGTTCCACTTACAAGAAGTAATTGAAATACCAGGGCAGCTACCCTTAGAAGTAGTCACATCTGATCCTGCTTCTAGCCATGCGAAGGGTGCTGATACTCTATATCAACAGGACATCTACTATCCACAAATCTGACAGACTATTCCTGAGCACCCAAGGACATAAAAAAGTGCAACCAGCCACTAGGTCCACAATAGCTGCATGGCTAAAAAGAGCTATCATAGAAGCCTATAAAGCCTCACAACAGACTCCACCAACTGATATCAAAGCCCACTGCATAAGAGCAGTAGCCACATCCTGGGCAGAAAGGAACTGGCTACAGTGGAGGAGATTTGTCCGGCAGCCACTTGGGCCTCACCACACACATTCACTAAGCACTACGGGGTAGATGTCTCACGGCAGTCAAAAATCACACTTTGGACAAGTGATACTACTGGCAGCAAAGACAAAAGCAAATTAAGAGGAACTGAGCTTAATTACAGCCTAGCAGAATGTAATGGACAAACTATCCAAATACTAAGACCCACCCGTTCTACATGGTACTGCTTTTTAGATAGAAACCTATGTGTAAGGAAGGTGGAGTGCCTCAGAGATTATCCCCCCACAATGGTAGTTTACTTAGCTGGTAAAGGTGATTGTGGAGGCATACATCTCTGAGGCACTCCACAACCCTCCCTAAGAAGGAATAAGGTTAAAACCAGCTGTCAATAGTAGAAATGCTATAATAATACTAATTGTGAACCGCATTAAGTGATACGTGCTACTAACAAATGCCATATGATATGGATAGCATGAAACAACTGTAGTATAAAGTGTTAGAAGCTCACTGTTTGAGGTAATAGCCTCCAATAGAAATAAAACAGAAATCCATACACTCAGACATTAATGTCTAATTCACTTATGCATGGACCGAACATTTTTCTTCGCACCAGCATTGCCTAACAATTTAGAAACATTTACTCCTTAGAAGGTACAGCATTGGAAGAATTCAAACTGATGCTGGAAGGGCTGTGCCACAGGGAAAGGGGGTCGAGACTTCTTTGAAGTCACATGTGCATCAAGCAACCTATCAGGTGGACACAACCCATGTGTAAGGAAGGTGGAGTGCCTCAGAGATGTATACCCCAACAAACACCTATACCAGGTGAGTAAACTACCATTAATCACTATTATGGCACACAGAAGAGATGGCGAATTGCCGTAATTGAAGACTCGTCCTCAGATGACGAGTAGTACACAGTAAGTAAGTAACTAAAGCACTCAACCAAAGGATTTTTTTTCTTTAACTCTCAAAATGTGTGCTAATTTTTTCCATTTGTTTCCTCCCATTCAGGCAGCTACCTTCAAGATTGCAGAAATCAGCTCTGACTTCCTCCTCATACTGAATAGAAATCATTTCAACTGCGACACTTCAACCCTGCCTGACTTATGACCTGTGTAAGATGACACAAGTAGTCTCATGTATTTCGAGTGCAAAATGTTGGACTTTTTTGTTGGTTCTCCGATATCTCTGTCCACAGTTTCTATACATTTTGCACAGACAGTTAAAAATCGTTGTTTGTTTCTTCTGTATTCATTTAAGTTCCAGAATAAAAATGTTACTGCTTCACCATCAATCTCCTCTCATATGTGATAGTAAGGTAAGATCCATGATATGTGGTGTGAGTGGAGGGGTGGCGTACAGCACAGTAATTTAACATGTGTTTTACCATGTTTAACAACTGTTCTTTTTTTTAAAGATACAATGTTTTGCGCCATACACCATACAAGATAATGTATGGGCAATAGCTAACAACCTCACTGAGTCCACTTCTCGAGGTTGCCATGGCAACCATAAACCTCTCAAGCTGCGCTCTCAAGGTCTAACTGGTTGTCATGGCAACCTCTTGAAGTGTACACAGTGTGGTTAACTGTTGCACATACATTATCCTCTATAGGAGTCAGCCGGCCCATGTGACAGCTCTTTTATGTCCAAGATCCAGAGTTAACAGTAAGGGTATAGGTGGAGCTACAC
This sequence comes from Neoceratodus forsteri, assembly GCA_016271365.2. Classification (NCBI taxonomy): domain Eukaryota; kingdom Metazoa; phylum Chordata; order Ceratodontiformes; family Ceratodontidae; genus Neoceratodus; species Neoceratodus forsteri. The sequence continues at coordinate 265,191,642 of JADMNL010000025.1, forward strand.
CTGATTATGAAATAATTTAGTATTCATCTACATTTTTAAGCTAAAAATGACACATGTGTAGTGTTCCAAAGTAAATCCTGCATTATCATTGTTAGCACATCCTTACTGTAATTTTTATATCATTATATAAACTATGTAAAAACTGTTATTCCTGTTTATTAAAAAAGGGGCGGATCACATGACCCAGGTGGGTACAAAAACCCTCCATTTGGACATCCAAAGTTAGATCTGCAGTCAGATGGGTTCTGACTTGGAAGGAAGGAGAACATGCAACTTTCATGTCCCAATTTGGAATACTGAAGAAATTCCAGGCTTTAATTTGATTTAAAGGAGAAGTGAACCTAACCTTACCAACTTGCTGTTAAGAAGCTTTGTTGTTTTGTTTTTTATTATTTTCTAAATAAAACCACACAGACTATGTATTGTACCTGAAAATCTGTTGTTCAGCCTATCTGTTCTCCAACAATCTCTTACACTACTAAATACAGTGCTCTCTTGCAATAGTGAACGTACTTTTATAGTGAACACCAGTGATGACTCCAAATGTCTCACTACAGCGAACCCTATCTATAGTGAAAAACTTTGCTGGCCCAAGAGGTGTTCCCTATAATGAGGGAGTACTGTATTTACTGTATTTATATATCTGCTGTAATATTTACTGTTTTGTACTCCTCCTGACCACCCTCTCTGAGGTCATATCTAAACACAGGTTCTCTCTGATCTTCTTTTCTGCCTGTTTGACTGCCTGGTACAGAGAAATATAAGGAATAATGTATGGGCAACCATACACAACAAGCCTGTGTTTCCATCAAAGGGTTGAAATAACAGCATATGGACCTCAAGATCAAAGCTTGACAGGTCCATCCTGATATGAACCCCAAGACAGAAACTCCGGGTGAGCTGTGTAAAGTTGCACATAGTTTATTTATTACAGTGTATGATTTTTTTATCTAGATCATGGAGGTCTTTAGTGTGGGGCTGGGCTAAATTCCTGCAGTATCTGGTGCTGCTTGCTGCACCATCAAACAGAAAAAACTTTTTGTGTGTGTTTTAAACAATCAGGTGACTCACTGTGACTGCCCCTACTGTGTCATTTCCTCCTAGGTAGGTGGATTGCTTGACCCAAGCGAGCAGACTTTCCTGCTGGCTACACTCAGGCTGTGTCTGTTCTCACTGCCACAGCATCTCTGGGAAACTCGAACCTGCACATGACCGGAGCAGTGGTGAGAGAACAAAAGTAGGAGCTGGAGCAAGCTGACATCAATGACTATAGAATGTGCACAATATTTTTAAAACATGCACAACATAGAGGAGTCCAAACGAGCAATACAGCTCCACAGCGGATGAGAGTGCAAGTGTTGAATTCAAAACAAAAATGAGCAAAAGACTGCACTCCTCTACTGGATATACAGTGCAGAAAACTTTTATTAAATCATTAAATAATTAAAATACAACGCCATGCTCCCAGAGGAAAAAGCAGGTAGTCTCTAAACAAGACCTCGACCAGTTTCGAACACTCTAGTACTAGAGTACATGAAACCAGTCAAGGTATTGTTCAGAGACAGCCTGTTTTTTTTCTCTGGCAGCATGGTGTTGTACTTTAATTATTTAATGATTTATAAATGTTTTCTGTATTGTATATCCAGCAGAGGAGTGCAGACTTTTGCTCATTTTCACAACATAGAGGAGCCTTCAACTAAGAGGTTCCACCTTTAGAACAGAGCGAAAGGCAAATTGGTTTAGCCAAATAGTTGTGTCAGTATGGAATATTCTACCTGAAGATGTAGCGACAAGCAAACCACTGGATTCATTCAAATCAGCTCTGGGTAAATTTATGGGAACTAAGACATTCTTATATCAATAGCTGCAAGTCTTATGGCAACCAGGCTAATGACTTGGATCCTACTATGATGCTATGATACTAAACATAGAGGATAATAGAAACATAGAAACATAGAAAGGTGATGGCATAAGGAGACCAAAGGTCCATCTAGTCTGCCCAGGTTGGTTTCTGGAGCCCTAGTGGCCCCAGAGCCTATCACATCTGTTATTAATGTATAATGCTACTCTTCCACTTACCCTTTGGATGTCTGAATGCTCTATCCCATCCATGTTTGAAGAAAGTGACCGTATTGGCTTTGATCACCTCCTGGGGTAATCTATTTCAGGGTTCAATTACACGTTCAGAAAATAAATGTTTTCTGAGATCACGCCTTGAAATTCCCTCCCCTGAGCTTCCAGTCCTGTCCACTTGTGCTGCAGCTGGTGGATTTAGTGAAGAGATCCGAGAAGGGTACTTTGTTAATGCCCTTCATGTGCTTAAATGTCTCTATCATGTCCCTTCTCATTCTCCTGGTGTCCAGCGAGAACATATTGAGCTCCTCCAATCGTTTGTTGTACGATAGTTCATTTAAACCAGCTATCATCTTAGTAGCTCTTCTCTGTACTGGTTCCAGTCTATTAATGTCCTTCTTCAAGTGCAGACTTCAAAGCTGGATGCAGTACTCCAAGTTAGGTCTCACCACGGATCTGTAGAGAGGAAGGATAACACTCCTGTTCCTGCTATTAAAACCTCTGCCAAAACATCCCAACATTCTACTGGCCTTACTATATACAGAATTGCACTGATTGGATGTCTTCAAGTCCCTTGAAATCAAAACCCCAAGGTCCATTTCTTCAGATGATGTGCTTTTAGGTTTTCTTTTCCCAAGGTGCATCACCCTGCACTTTTTGGCATTGAAATTAAGCTGCCACTCCATGGACCAGTTTTCGTCTTTTTAGATAATCCTGGAGGCTTTTTATGGCTGCTTCACTGTCCACCTTACCCCCAAACCTGGTATCATCAGCGAAGAGTGCTATCCTATGTTTTATCTCCTCACCAATGTCACTGATGAAAACATTGAACAAGACAGGGCCAAGTATTGAACCCTGGGGAACGCCGCTGGTGACATCTCCCATCTCAGATCTGACCCGGTTTATTATCATCCTCTGTATTCTGCCCTGAAGCTAATTTGTCACCCAATTGATGATGTTTTCTGCTATACCCAAGTCCATGAGTTTGGCTAGAAGACGCTTGTGGATACTAAGTCAAAGGCCTTGCTGAAATCAAAATACAGAAGGTCCATCAGATGTCCTCTATCTTTTTCCTTGGAGACCCAGTCAAAAAATGAAATGAGATTTGTTAGGCATGATCTGCCTGTCACAAAGCCATGTTGTCTGGGATCCTGAAGTCCACTGATTCCAAGGTATTCCACCACATCCTGTTTGATTAGTGTTTCCATCAGCTTTCCCACAACTGATGTTAGACTAACCGGTCTGTAATTTCCGCCCTCTTCCTTGCTCCCTCCTTTGTGAAGAGGGATCATGTTCTCAATTTTCCAATCTTCTGGTACCTTTCCAGTTTATAGACAGCGGTTGAATAATCTGGTTAAGGGCTCAGCGAGTTCTATGGCTAATTCTTTTAAAATCCTTGGATGTATACCATCTGGCTGGGTGACTTATCCTGTTTCAACTTTTCAAGGGTGTCTTTTACTCTGTTTATGGAGAAGGTGGGTGGGACCATTGGAGGTATCCCCTTGGCAGAAGATTTAATGCCACTCTTCAGGATGGGCCCTAGCCATTCCTTCATAATGACAGAGCAAAATAAATTGTTTGGTACTTCTTTTTGTTTGTCATGGGCATCAGTTAACAACAAGGCTATATTCTCTTGGAGAGGTTGCCATGACAACATGGTAAACCTTGAGAGTGAAGCTCGATAGGGTTACTGTTGTTATGGCAACCTCGAGAAGGGAATTCAACTGTGTTGTTAACTGATGCCCATCCTTTGTCATGTATAGTGTATGGCCAGCAGTTAACCTCCTACGGTGACTTCACGCTCCTGCCCAGCCTGTCCCACTCTGCCTCTGCAACAGCTATGGTATGCTGTTACACTCCCACCCCCACCCAACACAAGAACAAGACCCGCTGTGCCCATGCTACCACACTCTCACACACTTGATAGTTTTATGCATAAATTCAACTAAAAGCACCTTCTGTACTAAGCAGATAGTCTCCTCATACTGGTGTTTTTATCTGGGTTACTCTCTATTTCCTGGACTGATCTGATCACCGTGGGCCATTTCTCAATGAACAGGGATTAGAGAGTCACGCATGCATAAATACAGTAGATACTGTTGTACCATCAATGTGATGTACTAACAAGGGTATAACAGCAATATTACATCACATCAATTGTACTATAAGATTACAGTAGCTTTCACTCAAATTTCAGTGATAACAACATTCTACTATACACTATAACTTTTAATAATAACTGGGTTTGCCGTTTTCTCATAGAGAAACCGTGGTGTAATTTGCCGTTATAAAGAAGCGTTTATAACGGCAAACATTCACACGGTTTCCCTTACTCTGTGCATGCCCCACTGCAGCTGTTCTCTTCAGACCACTGGCAGCATGTGTTTTTCTTCCCGGGAAACTTAACCGCCATTCAGACTCAGCGGTAAGTAAATTTGAAATAGAAAACCTACTGCAAAGGGGGATCTTTTTACTGCAGATGAAAAAATTTTTTTTAAATAAAGAGAAAAGAGCACCACAGACCACGTCCTGAAATGAAACCAAGCTGCAGAGCACTGTGAAGCCTACATTAATTTTATATAATTGCTGTGGCGAAAAAGTCAAACCCAGCAATTATATAAAATAAAAATATGGGGTGCTGTATTAAAACTTTAAGTTTACACACACCCTCGGGGTTAGATACTGACATAAACCCCTCGGATGTGTGTGTAAACTTCTTGTTACGCACACCACCCCATACTTTATTCTATATTTTATTTATTTAAAGTTGGTATCCAGGAGAGCATCCAGTGGAATACTCAAACCTCTTCTCTTCACAGGCCCACTAGTATCCCAGGCTTGCTCCAAAACCCAGGTTACCAGTATGGCAAGCAGCACCAGTGCAACTTTTAGACTAACTTTAGTGTACAACAAGGTTTTTGACCTGGCTGAATCCCATACACAATAAGCCCTAACCACATGCTATAAATAAATAATTTGTCCCTCTGAAGTTTTGAAAACTGGCCCAAGCTGGCCCATCAGTACGACAGCACTGGTGCTGCTTGTCACACTGGTCACCTGGGTTTTAGATCAAGCCTGGGATGCTGGTGGGCCTGCGAGGAGAAGAGATTTGAGTATTCCAGGGGATGATCTCGCTCACATCCTTAGGATGGGAGATTGTCAGCTCCTGCCACACTACCACCACCTGGGTTTCACAGGTGAAGCAGCACGTAGAACAGCTGTGGAAGGGGTGGAGATGCACCACTCTGCTTGGCCATGCATGTTGCATGCATAGAAACATAGAAACATAGACTGTGATGGCAGATAAGGACCGCTTGGCCCACCTAGTCTGCCATTTCCCTACCGGAGGATAAGCTGCAGATCCTATTTAACCAACAGCCTATTTCTTCCTACCTGTGCAACTGTGGTAGCACATTTATTTCAGCAGCTAAAGGAGGGAGAAGAAAACTGGAAATCTACCCAACACCAGGAGGAGGATGTGGAACCCCCACAGGTTCCATACCTCTGACAAGGCTCTCTTCTGCATACCGGATTTGGTCATCCAAGCAGTCTGGGAAAATCTGATGACCTCGCCATGGGGTATGTAAGTAATGGGGGCTTAGAGATAAGATTTAATGATGGAAGAGGATGAGGCTGGGTTGTCCCACCAAAAAGGAGGGAAGCAAGAGCATAAAAAGTAAATCAGAAAAAGGCCAGACCTATGATCAAAACTGACATCATTGATCACTTGGTCACAGAATTTATTGGTATCTTAACCACATCACAGTCAGAACTGAATGCAGCAGTTAGATAATATTTCAAAAGTTTTTGCTAATCCCCCAATTTCCACCATCTGTCAATGGGACAATCCATGTCATGTCACCATAGCTGCACTCCCCCACCCCACTGGCTGAGAGAGTGGATGAGAAACTGCCTTTCCAGATGATGTAATTCCCTCTTGACTTGCCAGGGCAACATCAATCCTTGTCCCCCAGGTAGCAGCACAAGGTTCAGTCTCAACACCAAGGAACCAGCCACCTATTCATTCCTTATTAAAGAGCCACCGATGCTTCACAAAGTACTAAGAAAAACATAATATTTGGACACAAAGCAGCTTTAAATTTCTCACTGAATTTGTATTTCTTATCCCTATTATTTATTACAGAGGTCATAAGCATGAAAACTAGATTTTTGTTCCTTGAGGGTTCATCAGCTCCTGTTGCTTCTTCCCAACCTGATATCACAATACTCTGCTTGAGACATCACAGTTATTCCCATGGCAACAGACTGTGATGTCACAACAGAACTCTAAGGGATACAGATCTTGTTTTTGCTGGAATTTCTTCAGTAATAAAATAATGAACAGGAGAAATATATACAAATGTATAGAAGATATATGAAATACTAGCTGAACTGTGTCTGAATATTATGGGTTTTACGTTTTCCCAAAGGCGTCAGCAGTTCTATGTGATAAGGGCGCCTGCATAAGGGCGACCCGCAGAACAGCACAGGCAAAATGAGGAAAAAACAAATGGCATGGTACACAAGCTGAAAACATCAAAATGGCAAAAAGCAGCAAATTAAAAAAAAAACGCTGACACCACCACTGGGAACGCAGGTCGGCAGACAAGGACGGGGGGGGCACCACCACACAATGAGGACTGGGAGACAGCGAGGACAAGGAGGGGGTGCAGTGCGCAACGACGGGTGCAGGGGTACCAATGGACAGATACACAAGTACCACGGCCAGTGTGGCTGTGAGGCAGGATGCACGGACACACAGGAATGGCAGGTGTGTGGCAGGGCACAGTGTGCGTCTGGGTGGACAGCCCAGCTGGGCATGGTAGGGCAGCTGGGGTGGAAACAGCACCCTGGGTGGTCCTGAACAGCACAATAGTGGTTGAGAGATATGGTGGCGGGCATACCAGGGGGACATGTGGTGAAGTGGCGGCCACCCACCTGAAGGCACCCCCTGACTACACCTGCAACTGAAAGTTGTAGGCGAGCACACACAGGTAGTCAGGTGTGGAGCACTTCCCACATTCAGCCATGATCGCCTCAATATGCCTGAGACTGGTCATGGTATTTCCTCTTCTGGGCAGCTGCCCTGGCCCTGGACAGCAACTGCTCCATGCACACCTTGCTGATGCGTTGCTCCTCATGTAGGCAATCAAGGAAGTGCCACAGGCTTGGGTGGCTGGCACCGAGCCAGTGCTAAAGCCCAAGTTCCAGCCCTCCATGGAGTAGTTCGTCCATGCAAGCCCTGCCAGCGTGGGCACATACATGTTCCATGATTTAACTGGGAACATTGGGCACCTGTGGGCAGTCCTGCCCACAGCCCAAGCAATCCACGTGGCCTCCGTGTAATCTAGGACTGGCCACAGGAGCTACTCATTCACATGGTAAAATGGCAGGTACAGGAGCACCCCATATGTCTCCTCCACAGCAGCAACAGGTATGAATGTCAGGACATGGAGCATCCATACGTGGACAGCAAACTCCTCCTCCTTTGCATACCTAGCCAGAACTGCTGGGGTCTGCTGGACCTTCTGCCACACTGCCTGGCAGAAGTGGAAGAAGCAGCCTCACAGCTCCGTGCCCTCAAAGGTGGTACTGAAGGCACACCAGGCAGCCCTCTTGAAATCTAGAAGTGTGGTCTTCAACTGACCCCTGCCTGCAAGCCTACACACTTCAGCAAATGCCTGTCTGTATGCCTGTTCAGTCTGACTCGACATCAGCAGGTATACCGCCAGTATCATCACACCCGCATGCATCCCATGCACCATATACAGCATATCAAAGAGTGGTGGCACACAGCAAAAGGTCCTGTCAAGGAACCAGTCCTCTGACCCTGACAGGAACTGGAGTGACCTCAGGGTGGAAAACACAAGGTGTCGCTCCTCAGTGGGACCACTGTCCTGCTGCAGGAAGGGTTCCCCTCCCCCAGTGACTGTGTAGTTTGAGGGTATGACCAGGTCAGTCAGTGATGTTGGCATGGCAGGGAATCATCTCACAGTCTGCCACACCTGCTGCACTGTCCATTTGATTAGTGGTATGGCTGGCACACTGATGTCTATAGTCCTGCATGCACCTCCAGTACACCTTTTCCTGGTGATATATGTAACCCCTGTGGTCCAGGAGCAGCTTTCCCTTTCAACTGGTGAAGAACTTTACGTCGTCCATATTGCTGGTTGCTCTAGGGACCAAGCCCCTGCATGTCAGTGTTGGTCCCCTTAAATACATTAGGTGGTGTCTTCACCTGTGTGTCTCCACCTTCAGCCTGCCCCCCTCCCATGTGGCAATACAGCATAAAAAGTGTGTGTGTGTGCATGGACACTCATATGTGTTGCGGTGGCATGGCAGTGTTTCCCCTTGAAATCCACAGTCTGGATGGACGGTAGCTGTGTAACCTGATGGCGACAGATGGTGAGTGCCCCACTGCTGCACAGTAGTGCCCTGTGTATGTAATTAGTTCCTCCACGTTACCCGTGTTGCCGATGTTGTTCCTCGCATTGTGTTGTGCTGAGCTGTATGTTCAGCATGTGGGATTCGAACCACACATGCTGGCCAGGCACACCACAGTTTCATCGATGGTGGGTGGACTCTGCTGTGTGCTACAAAGACAGCTTGGCTGCATCCCTGCCATCGTGCACATTGGCCTTTGCAAGGCTGCCTGGTTGTGGGGCTGCAGTGCTGGGGAGTACTGTCCGGCGAGGGTTGGGGGGCATGCACCTGCTCGGGGGGGGGATGGCTGTGGCCCCTGTGCTGCATTCCAGTGGCCTGTGTGTGTGCACTCTATTGTGTGTCATGCGAGTGGCGCAGGATTCACCATTTTTGACATTTTGCCCAAGTTACAATCACCGTCTTTGCTAATCGTCATCATGTCCAGTCGCCATTATGATGCTAACTTGAATCAAGGGGTCCCCATAAACTCCAGTCACCATTATGTCTGTCAGATATCTACATTTGTGCACAATGCAGTCACTGGAGTGGAGCATTCTATATCTGGGAGGTCGCCTTGCAGTAGTCGCCATTATGTGAGTAGCCCTCTCAAATTAGCCCATATCACAGGATACTGGCATCAGCTGCTCTTTAAGCATGGTATATTTTAAAAGGGAAGTCATTTGGTTAATACAGAGATGGTGGGAGAAATAAAAAGTAGCGACGTGAGAGTTTATTAATCTAGGAATATCTTTCAGGTATTTTATTGTGCTTATATCACACTGTATGCTTTGCTAGGAGCTCTGGAGGCACCCATCACGACTTGACATTGTTGTCTACAAATCTGTTAAAGACTCAGCTGGTGGCATTTTTACAGGAACAGTGCTGTGCATGCATGTACCTTCACAAGCCCTGAAGCCTGTGGGCTGTAGTGGTCAGCTGGCAAACTGCAGTAAGTCAGGCAAGTATAATGTAACGGCCTATTTTCTGTGGGTCTTCACTCAGAATACTGACTGACATGATGGAACCTGATGCTAAACACCACTGTAACACTTTGCAATTGTCTACTTATTTAAAGAGTATGGATATGGACTTACCATGTCAGCTCTAAAACAATACATGAAGGAATCACGGGAGTGATTTACATGCTAAGTATGTAATCACCATTTTCACTCCATCAGCCTTACACAAGCTGGTCAGCTGGCAGTGCTAGCAGGACAATTGCATGCATTATGCTAGTGCTGCAAGCCAACCCACTGCATTAGTCTGCTGGCAGAATAGGAGTGGCAATTACATGCATTAGTATGTAAATTGCCCCAACGAAATGACTTCTTGTGCTCACCTGAACTGGCTCCCCACATGTATGCTTCATTTGCAAAGAAGACCATGGTTGCTGTGCAACATCTGAAATCACTGACATACTGCCTCCAGATTTATGTATATTTTAGCCAGATTTAGTAAAACTGTTAGATCAAAAAGATCCTGCAATGATTCACATATTTTTGTTAATGTTTAAAACAGCAGTATTTGTTAGTCATCATATAGCTGGGTTTTTGGTTTGTTTTTTTGTGGCAAAAATGCCAAGATACCCATTTTATTTCCATTTCCTGTCATTCCTGAAGCAAGATGCAGGATTTTGAAGTGTTTAAAACTTCCCAGTCACATGCCATAAAGCAGTTAAATATCCTAGTACATGCTTTGCAGTTTACCAACAGAGACGTGGTAATACCATCCTAATACATCCACAGTATGAATCTAACATGTACATGTAACCCCCAGCGTGCTTAACACTGAGTGGGCTACTACCCCTGCCTGTGTAGCTAGTGAACAGGTTGAGGGGCCTGGGTCCTATGACGCGGTGCCTACATTTTTATAAGTTGAAACCTGGGGAGAAAGGTGTCACTCGGCATGTTGGCTACGTTTGTCTACTCTGTACAGGGGCCCCCAAATAACTCCGGACACAGGAAACAATAACTGTAATGTCCAATACCAGAAGTTGGGATTCTAAAGTGTGGCTTTTATTCACATCTAACAGAATAACAAAGCATCGATGAACCCCCACGGGGCTACACTCCTGGTAATGCATATTTATGAAGATCAGAACACATCCTCTTTACACTGAAACCCTCGGGTCTCAGAACACAGAGGGCACACTACCCTAATTCGACTCTTTTTTCAGTTTCCCTGGCTCGGCTCCCTTGCCAGACCTCTGGACTACCTTTCTTCCATGACTTGGCTCTCATGCCAGCCCTTTGACACTTTCCATGTAGCATGTAACATTTCTCAGTGGCTCCCTAAACCACCTCTGAGCACTTCTGGCTCCATCAGGGAATCTTCTTCATCAAGCCCACGTCTGGGTACTTTCCTTAGGCACTGGCCAAGTACCTGAGAGAAAGCAACAGGTGTCCCAAAGCAAACCCATAGAGGTGAATTTGGTTACTACTGATGGGGGGGGGGTCTCCCACCTCTCGCTCCCATAATTCATACCCAGCCATTTCTCTGGACTTTTAACACCTCATCCTTGAAAACACTTTACTGTGTAGATTATCTTTAAATGTATGTCACATTTAATCTACTGTTCTTCCATCCCACTTGTGCTGAACTTGAAACATACTTAAATAGTGGCTGTGTCCATTGCTCTAGACCCTCACAGAGTTAAGCAGTCCAATTCCCACGACATTCAAAACTGTACTTGGCTGTCTTTTTCCTGACCCCACAGTAACAGTCCTTTAACTTCATTTTGTCTCAGGTGAAAACACATTGGCCCTTTATCAGAGCAAACTCACCCCTTGGTTGCAGGTGCCCCACAGGCTTTTTCTTCTTCACTGAACTCTCATCCAAAACTTCTGGTGCCTCAGCACAAACTTAAAATTAGGCAGCTTCTTCTTCCCCTAGCCGGACCAGGGGATTGCTCCTGGAAGCAGGCTGAATCCTTCCCCCCATCCCAGCAGGGATGGGGCCCTGAACCACTGGAAGCAGTCCCTACCACTTCACCAGGCTCTTCTTGTGTTCCTCTTCAGGTGAGAACACACACCTCTACAAAAAAATAGCTCTTTGACAGAGCTGAGGGCCTGCTGCTGCAGCACACCTCCTCCCTCTTCAGACTACTACTGAACTGACTTCAAATTCCCCAACATTCTATCCTGACTTCCCTAGCTGCAACATTCCAGTGTGGCTTATGCAGCTGCGACAGTTCTAAATGATGTCATAGCTCCAGCTCAGCAGAGACTGAAAACAGAGCAAGACATAGTGAAATCCATTTAACTGGAGTTTCACTAGCTGCCTGTCCCTGCCTGCCACTAGGTCTTACTGGGATTCTAGTAACCCCGGGTAACAGGGGGGTTACATACATTCAACAAGTAATCCCACCGAAAGAGATTTTTAAGAACTGCAAGTGGAGGCCATCTTTAATATTGTTAGTCATTAATTAAAAAATAGCTATAAAGGCTGTTTTAAAAATAGCTGAGAAAACTAAAAATACACTGAAGATGAATCTAAGGATGTCAGAAATACATTTCTACTAAAAAAACTATTTGATGAAAATTTTGGCTGACTAACAAATACTGCTGTTTTAATATTTTTGACCTGTTATGCTGTATATGGGTTAGTGAATTATCTGTGGATTCAAATTGTGGATTTGTGGTGCTGCTCATACAACCAACTTCTGTTTACTGTTGTGCAGTCGTATTTTGTTGAATTGTTCATGGTTTGCACTTTATCATTTATTTATTATTATTTATTTACGTATTTATTTATGACTTTGATAACCGGGAGAGTGCACTGATCCCAGGGACCATTTTCAGGCATGACCCGGGCCATAACACATGGCGCAGGGTGACAGTGGAGTACAAGGTAACAGTAATTCACATGAAACAGATTTGATACAAGCAACAATAGTAAGCACAATAACAGGTTTGATGCATAGGTCCATTTGAGAACAGTGAATACAAGGTTTCAATATCGGACATGAGGAGATTTTGTACAAAACAAACAAATCGTAGGCACAGTGTACAATGTGTGACTGCATCGTCCAGTGAGCAAGTAATACACAGACTACTCAGTAAAAATATATATATACAATATGTACAGGCAAGGAAGTCAAATATTACTATGAAAAATACAATATAACAGTTGTAGGCAGGGTAGTTAACTAGTGTGGGTAGGTGCGTAACCCCTGGGCTGGGGAGTTGACTAATGTGGGTTGGTGTCAGACCCCAGGGAGCAGCGTCAGGATGAGTTTGCCAGGAACCAGACTTTAAGGTGGGATTTGAAACTGGAGTGTGTGTCAATGAAATGGAGTTCGGCTGGTAGTTTGTTCCACTGCAAAGGGGCAGCTGCGGACCAAGCTCTGCTACCCATGTTGGTGAATACCCTAGGAACAGCTAGAGGGGGAGTACCATTAGAGTGGAGGTTGCAGAGGAGTGTTCTGGTTTTCATAAGGGCAGTTAGGGGGGATTCTGGAGCCGTGCAGATGACATGGTCTACCATGCAGCAGAGGGCTACGTCAAAGCGACCTTGTACCAGTAGCCATCCAAGGGTATTACAGAGGGTACAGTGGTGGATGGAGAACGGGGCCAATAAAGCAAAGTGACAGGCACTGTTGTAGGCAGCAGAGAGTTTAGCCATGGCAGTAGCTGAGGTCCTGGCATAAATAGGGGAGCAATAGTCAAGAATAGGGAGAAGATTACCCTGGACAATGGCTAGTCTGGCTTCAGGGGTAAGGTATTGCCTGAATCTATAGGTGGCACCTAACTTTTGATGGAACCTTCTGACAAGAGAATTTGCACGCTCAGTGAAGGTGAGGGAGGGGTCGAGTAGTACTCCTAAGTATTTGTAGATGTTGACATCCTCCAGGGCTGGGCTGTCTGGGGTGAGTATGCATAAGGGGGCATGGTTTTTAGTTTTGGCCAGAAAGGGCTTAGATCCAAACAGCATGGATTTAGTTTTTTGGCATTTACTGAGAGGAGGTTTTTTGAGAACCAGCTGTGGGCCACAGCATAGTTGTGCGAGAGAACTGAGGAGATTGCGGCCGTGGATTTGTCACTGTAGAAGAGGACAAGGTCATCGGCATACAGGAGAGGGTGAAGTTGAGGCAGTCGAAGGGAAGCACATTAACGAATAAGGAGAAAAGGAGGGGACCCAGGATTGAGCCTTGAGGGACCCCCACAGAGACAGGCAGGGTGGGGGAGCAGGTTTGACCAATACACACAAATTGTGAGCGATCGGTAAGGTAGTTAGTGAACCAGCTTGTGACTTTCTGAGAACAACCAAGGCGGCTAAGCTTGGAGGTAAGGAGAGCATGGAATCATTGGAATGCTTCTGCTGCTGTTTTTGTTTTATTGTATCCCCTTTCCCTTGTCAAACATGGAAACAAACCCTGGCTCAGTCCCGTTTTACCAGTTACCAATTTTCAAATAAATAGTCAATACATTTCATTAAGATTATGAGACTATGGATTTTTATATGAGTGCCACCAGCTTGCGGCATCCGTCAGATATGCCTGCCAAAACTGTACCAGATAGTTCACCTATAATGTGGTCTAACGATCGAACACAGTTGCTGTGATTACAGCACTCGTGGTGCCACTTGCATTATTTGTTTCATGCAGACTGACACAAATCACAGAAACTATTGCAACAACCTATGTGCCTTTGAATGTAAGGCTACTGAATTTTTGCACAACTGATAGGATGCAGACATAATGGAAAATTGTCCAGTGTGTCAGCGTCTGCCCTTCTAAACATCCAATGTACTGCTCATATTTCTCTGCTTCTTATTACGCTTATAAATCATGTCATACTGTATTAAAACTTCCAATATTCCATTAGTGTTTGTATTCAGAAGTTCAAGAAAAGATTAATAAGGACTTGTAAAACTGTAGAACACAGATTTTTGTTTTAAATTGCCTTTATTCAAGAAGTAATACAAGCTATTTAGTGTGTGTAGCTTAATAATCAGCTAAATATGCATACAAATGTTTTAAATAGTAATTTAATTATTTTACATTTCATTTTAATCTGCTGATTAAATTTGAAATTGAACAAAAAAGTGTCTAAATCAATTTACTATATATAGATACTGTATATAAGGTGGGAGGCACGTCTTGACTGTTTCTGTCCAACATGGTTTTGTATGGTCATAATACTGGAAAATGTTTAAGCTACAGCATTTTCCAATTCTCTAAACATGAATGTAATAATAATATTATTACTAGAGTTCTGGTGAGAACAATAGTCCTTAGAATGTATGAGGTCATTGTCCTTTTTAATCACACAGATTAAAAAAAAAAAATGAAACCAGAGATCTCATGCGCAAAGAGTCAAACAAATTAATTTTTTGCATGACTACCAAGAAACCAGGACAAATATCACTAGTTTGTAGTGAACAAAAAAAAAAAAAAACATGCAAAAGTACTACAGTATACTGTGCATGCCAACATAAAATGTGTTTACAGATACTCACTGGTTTGGAGTTAGCAGCTGTATATAATATGATTTGGAACATACCTCTGCTCTCCTTCCCGCCACATTAGGTGTTGCTATTTGCAAGTAAATTTAAAGTTAATTTTTTTAAAGGTTGATAAATGGAAATTATAAGCAATTGATCATAATGCCCACCACATTCTTTATGTGTTTTTTTTTTGTTTGATTAGCCATATGGAGCATAAAGTATTCCAGAAACACATCTGAACCTCATTGCATTTTGTTGTCATTTGGCTTCTTAGCTAAATCCTTTCCAAATCCCAGAAGAAGCTTTAATTGAGAGTTGATTCTGATGGATAAAGGTGCTACAATCTTCTGCAGAATTGACTAAAAGAGTAAATGAGTTTTGAATATGAAGCAGAGTATGGCTGGATTCGCACATCAATAATGGATGCCAGCAAACCTCAGAGAGCACTAAAAATTTCTCCTTTAGGTATGAATTATGAATGCAGTTTAGTGCTGAGCAGATCTGTTGCAGAGTGCATGCTGGTTTATGTGGCAGTAAAAACGTGCAATTTTCTTGTGTTCTGTGATAACATCTCGGACTGGGATTACAGACATTTCTTGCCATAAATTTCACTACCTTTAAAATTAGAAAACAAAGTACATTCTTGTAGATTCCTTAACAGTAAGGCTGGCATGGGGCTGACTGTTTTTGGCTTTTCTATCATTGAAGTGGTTGAGTTTTGTAGCTTACTGTTTTACATCATGTCTTGATCACAGGCAGAGAAAACAGGAAATTGCCTCTCATAGCATATAGCCGTAGTAATACTTTAAAGAGACGGCACACTACCAGAAATTAGCCACAACTTTTAAAAGCAATTAGCGGTTATCCTTTTTATAACTGAAGTACTTTTTCTTCTCCTGTTTAATAATTGGAAGTATTTTTACCTGAATGTGCTAGGTATGATGTGTGGAACAGTATCCAGCTGTTCGAAGACCTGGAACCATCCAGACAGTAAAAGCCACTGTAACAAAAGTTAGTGTTATAGTTAGTGTTATGCATGGGGGAGAAAGTGACATAGTTTAGCTAAAAACAGCTATATAGTGTATGGTAGAGGGCTGTTGTGTATAAAAATGAATGGAAACACAATGTTGTTGTACCACTAATGTGACATCAACATGTTGCTGTACCATCTTGAGGACATCACATGGATGGTACAACAGCATGGAATACATGTGGGCATGCGTGCAAGTCTGCCACATTTCCGGGAAATGGCAGCGGCAGTAAGAAATGGACCCAAAAGCAAGGAACGACAGGCATAGTAAGGGAAATCAGATCATATTTTTTCTCTGAAACTGCAACCCTGTTTAAATGTGTTGTCTGTGAGATCGGAAGAGGGACCAGGACTGATTGTGACTCGTTGTGGGGTTGGGGTAGTCCGTGTTGGAAAGCATGTTTTTTTTTTTTTTTTTAAACAAAAAGTAAGCCTCCAGCAGTGAATTCTTGGTATACTGAGCCCATACACTATACAAGACATTGTATGGGCATCAGTTAACAATATTGCTGAATTCACTTCTTGACTTTACCAGGCAACAATAAACCTCTTGAGCTTCGCTCTCGAGGTTTACACAGTTACCATGGTAACTTCTCAAAGAGAATACAGCATTGTTGTTAACTGATGCCAATACATTATCCTCTGTATTATATAATCCTTAATGAACCAACAGCAAAGATAATGTGAAAAATCATCAGATACCTATAGTGCCATGGGAAAGTGCATGACACTTAGAGTGAATTATTCAGTATTCATCCATCTCTACCTCATTTGCTAATAGAACAGAACAGAATAGAATAGGATAGGATAGAGTGGAGTGGAGTGGAGTGGAGTGGAGTGGAGTGGAGGAAGTGGAGGGGTGGGGTAGGGTAGGATAGGATAACTGGAGTGGAGTAGAGTAGAGTAGAACAGATGGATGGCAGTATTTATCAAGCCTACAGTGCATCGCATGACAACAGCCACCATTTTTTCAATCTGGGGGAAGAAACAGTGTCTCATATAGAATAGTGTATGGGTGGCTATACCCAACAAGGCTGTGTTTCTATCGAGGGGATGTGATGATGGCATACAGACCTCGAGAGCGAAGCTCGAGAAGTCTGAATGACGTCATCACATCCCCGAGATAGAAACACAGCGTTAGTTGTGTATGGCCGTCCATACACTATTTTGTATAGTATATGGTTCCTAGACTGTAGAAAACTTTAATTTCACAAGGATACATACCTTGTGTTCGTGTTCACTTGCTCCAGGTCCACAGTGAAGTCCCGCTATGCTCTTCTGACAACATTGCGTTTCTTGATGCAGCGCCACTCTGCTCTCGACCGCGATGATCTACAGCACGGTGTTTAAAAAAAATAAAAGAAAACTGCCACACTGATAGTTTGGACACACAAAGTCAAAGGTAGTCAGTGTCCAAACTACATGAATACACCACTCTCCAGACCACTCGCTTCTTTGCCGCCATTTTACTCTGTTCATTTTTACCAGAGCGCTGTTTCGTCCAATCAGGCAGCAGCTCAAAGGGAAAAAGTTGTTGTAGTGTCGTTGTGACATCAGAACGATACTACAACAGCTTTTCTTGACCTTTGAACTGCCCTACAACAACTTTTCGAAAGCCACTGCTTTTTTTCCACAATAAGCACTAACCATATACTATAATAATAATTATGAATGGCAGTGAGAAAAACTGAGAGAAAATAAAAAAAAAACAGAGTTGTGGCATTACATGCCATGCCTGTATTGCTGAACAACTGCTGCCATTATTTCAGTTTCAAGGGGGAGAAACACTGCCCCAATAATAATTATAAATGGCAGTGAAAAAATTTATGGACACATTACTAAATTAATAATAAATGTTGTGGTAGACACTTTTCCCTTCCCTTGACAATTTAGTGTTATAAAGCAGTACTGGCTAAGAAAGATTATAATTACATTGAACTTTTATTTTCCCAAGGTGACATCTTCAACAGCAATTTCCTAATACAATAAAAGTTTAGAGCTGCAATTAACAGATAGCACTCTTCACAGCTATCCAGAAGATTATAGGTTTTAATCACACTGTAGGTGTGTGTTATAGAAATAAAAATGAAATAATACATTTTTGTAATTAAGTAGGCATGCTTCAGAACCAGGAGTCCTTTTTATTTCTACGTGCAATATAGACTTCTTTATATTTCCTCTCATTTCTGTACATATTTTCGAACTGGGAAGTTGTTAATCAGAAATGGAAATGTGCATGCATTTACTTGAAATGTATGTTAGTAAATAAAAGCAGACATGCCTTTTTTGTGAATTCACTGCTTGTTCAATAAAACGGGACTATAGGGCATAGAAAACCAGTAATTGTTTATTATTTTCTAAATAAAATAGCTCTGTAATGTACTGTATTATCATATTAATTGCAAAAATCTTCAGTAATGCACTAGTTATAGTTAAAGTAACAAAAGTAGGTAAATGTGGCATCAGGCTTTCCAGTCCTAACATCTCACCCCCACCCTGCAGGCAGCAACAGGTGTGGGGTGTGCCTTGGAGTTGTCAACCCTAACACTCACCCCAATCCATGAGTAAATAAGCTAAGATGGGTACAGTACATGAGAATGGGGTGAGCGTTAGGTTGACAACCTCAAGGCACACCCCATGCCTGTTGCTGTCTGCAGGATGGGGATGGGGTGTTAGGGTTGGAAAACCTAACATCAGATTTCCCTACTTTTGTCACTTTAAGCCCAACTAGAGCATTAACAAAGTTTTTTGCAATGAATTTCATTACTTTTTGAGCTAGTATAATTGTATCCTAATTTGCCTGTGGGAGTGCAGGGCCCTCTGGGCCCTGCTCTCTGCACCCATTCATTCATACTTTTTAAGATAGTGTAATTATATACTTACTTGCATATGAGAGTGCAGAGCTCTCTGGGCCCTGCACTGTCATCCCTCCATAGATGTGTATATGTATGTTCCTGTGGAAGTACAGGGCCCCATTTGTAGGACAACAGCAACCAAATTGTCAACATAGCCTTCTTATTACCCTATGTAATGTACCCGGTACTGAGAATTTTCAAATCCCTGCCAAACCGTGATTCTGTGGAACTGTAACATTATTATAGACCACAGGTGTGACAAGACAGTTCGGCAATGATTTGAAAAATGACAGCTGTCATGTTCATGAGGTGGTGTACAAAAATGGCTATATTGAAAATTTGGGTCAAAATATTTAAAATTGTCAAAGTTATAACCAGATGGGGATAACTTTGTCATTTTTATATATTTTGACCCCAAATGTTCAACATACCCTTCTTATGATCCCACCTCATGAACAAGGGTGGTGAAATGTTTCAAAATCCTGAACAAAAGGTGATTTCACCAAGTGACAATAAAATCATCTTTCAGAGTAAATTTGCATAATTCCAGTGATATTATTCATGAAATGGGGGCTGAAAATGGGCATGTTGAAAATTTGGGGTCAAAATGTGCAAAAATAACCAAGCTATGCATCAAAGTTCAAAATCCCACTGAAATTCAATGAACCGCATTTACCTTAGGTTTTCATTTTGAAGTCAACATTTCGAGCATCAAGATATGTCTTCCATCGGGGAGTGGATCTTGACCCTGGTACCTATTCATGTGAGTGATGGTGTGTGAGGGTATGGGGAGTGTGCAGGGTGGTGGGTGCTTAGTGGGAGGTTGGGCTGGGGGGATCTGTTCAGCAAGGGGTCTTTTTTTTCAGGTTTAACAAAAAAAAGGCATCATGGGAAGGTTGTCTTTAATTCATGGTAGATACCAGGATGGCGATCTGAAGGGGGGGGTGCCACTAGAGATAAGGAAATGTATTAAAATTATGGTGACATCAATCAGAGGGTGGAGGGTGCCACTAGACACCAGGGGAAATATATACAAATTACAGGAATATTGATCAGAGGGTGGAGGGTGCCACTAGACACCAGGGGAAATATATACAAATTACAGGGATATTGATCAGAGGGTGGGGTGTGCCACTACACAACAGGGAAATATATAACTAATTAGGGGGATGGCGAGCAGAGGGTAGGGGTGCCACTAGACACCAGGAAAATACATGAAAATTACAGGGACATGAATGGAGTGTGGGGGTGCCACTAGATAGCAGGAAAATAAATTATAATTATGGGGACTGCAGTGGGAGGGTGGGGGTGTCACTAGACACCAGGGGAAATATGTAACAGGCTTCCTTTTCATTATGTCCAAATTCTTTTTCTGTATGGCCCTACAGAAACAGCAGAAGCAAGTAAAAAAAAAAAAGGATTTAAAATTTAAATGAAACCCTTTGGAGGCCATTTCAAAAGTAAAAAAGTGCAGAATCCACCTGATGGGGTCCTGATGAGCAATGTATATGTGTTGATCTCTGTGCAGGCTGTCATTTTTTGGGATTTGAATTATTATTTTTTTTTAAACAGAAAACAAAATTGCAGTAAACTGAAGAGGATTTTCCACTGACAAAAAAGAATGACATGAATACCGCAGGGCTCTGTCCTGGGTCCTGTCCTGTTTAATGCATACTTATAAAATGGGCATCAAAAATCCAGAATGCTGATTGTCTAAAACCTAGTTTTAGCCGTGTCCTTATCAGCACTTATTGTGCCAACCGGCACTAATTCAGCTAAGCTGACCACACCACAGAAAAATATCACTGTCCCCAACAGCATCGTTCTGAAAAAATGACCCGCAGCTCGCTGCCACGCTAACCAGATCTACAAGCATTCCTCCCCTAACCTGCAGACTACTCGCTGCCACGCTAACCAGATCTACAAGCATTCGTCCCCAACCTGCAGACTACCCCTGTGTGCCCTATCCCTCAGCCAACACAATCCCGGACATTTTTTTTAATTTCAAAACTTACTCTGACCTTTCTTTCTTGTTTGCCAGCTGAAGAAACCAAACTGACTGTTGACCTCTCGCTGAATTTGGCACTTCAACAGAACAGAGAAACACCTGTAATTCCTTCCGACTGTGAACCAACACATAAAAACTACATTATTCATCCATCCTTCCTCACAGAAAAGTTTTTACGCCGATCGACGTTCAACGATTAACGGAAAACCGAAAGTGATACCAGTGACCGGTCACGCCGATAAATATCGGCCAGCAAACAACTTTTTCAGACAGTAAGCATGAGTCCACAACCATCAGCACACTTAAAACAATGACACACATCAGAATAAAAAGAATAAATAAAGTAATAAATCAGCAAAATGCAGAGTGACCTAGAGATCAACTGTGGGGGTCCTCACCATTACCCTTGCTTCACTCGATGATCTGCATCTCAAAAGGAAGCTGTGAAACAAAAAACACAATAAAATAAATCTAACAACTAAAAAGAACATGGGGGAAGGGTTACAACTTCAAATCCCACCCTGCCAATGAAACACTATTGAAACTCACATAATGAATGGAACTATTTTTTCTAGTATT
Source organism: Neoceratodus forsteri (assembly GCA_016271365.2). Classification (NCBI taxonomy): domain Eukaryota; kingdom Metazoa; phylum Chordata; order Ceratodontiformes; family Ceratodontidae; genus Neoceratodus; species Neoceratodus forsteri. The sequence continues at coordinate 265,213,057 of JADMNL010000025.1, forward strand.
TCAAATCTTAAAAGTTTTTTTATACTCTTCAGTCCTCTAATTTTTTTTTCATTATTTTACCTTGAAATACTAAGCAGCCCATTTTATAAGCGCAATAACACACTCCGAGGTGTGGGTTACGTGCTGATAAGAGCACGCCTAGGGGCATAAGGCACTCGGCGCAAGTGCCTCGTGCCTTAGCACACCCCTAGGTGTGCTCTTATCAGCACGTAACCCACACCTCGTCATGTGTTATTGCTTACATGTCGGACATCAGGGAGAGTATAAGGTGTGAAATGAGTCTCTTCGCTGATGACTCCAAGATGGGAGCAGTAGTTGAGGGGCAAGAGGGGAGGTTGGCCCTGCAAGGGGGCCTGGACACCCTTGAAAGCTGGGCTCACACATGGAAATTAAATTTAAATATCACCAAGTGCAAGGTGTTACATCTTGGGCGGGGAAACCTTAAACACAGGTACACCCTAGGAGGGGAGGCGCTGAGGCCTCAACAGGGAAAAGACCTAGGGGGTCATGGTGGATGCATGTATGAATAACTCTGAGCAGTGCAGGAAAGCGGCTAGCAAGGCAAACAGGATGTTGGGATGCATCGTAAGGGGTATCACCTCTAGGAGCAGGGAAGTGATTCTGCTGCTGTACAATGGACTGGTTAGACCACACCTTGAGTACTGTGTACAGTACTGGAGACCACACTTGAAGAGGGGCATACAGCTCCTGGAGAGGGTACAGATGAGGGTAACTAAGATGATATGAGGACTAGGGGATTTGACGTATGAGGACAGACTTGAGAAGCTCTGCCTGTTTTCATTGGAGGAGAGGAGAGGAGAGGAGAGACAGGGGGGACATGATTGAGATCTTCAAGTACCTCAAGGGAATTAATATGGTAAACATGGAGGGGATCTTTAGACTAAAGCAGAGAGGTATCACCAGAGGGCAAGGTTTGAAGTTGGAAGGTGGAAGGGTGAGGGGGAAAAAGAGGAGGAGGAGGGTTTTCACTGAGAGGGTGGTGGACCCTTGGAATGTGCTGCCTGGTGAGCTGGTTTAGAGATCCACAGTGGAGGGCTTCAAGAGAAGGTGGGACAGACACAGAAAGCGAATGTATCAGATGATGACCTGGCCCAGGGGTGTGGGGATGGATGATAGGGGTTTCTGGAACACAAGGGGGGGGGCCTCGGCACCCAACTAGGGATCTGAGGTTTGAGCAGACTCGATAGACCGTAAGGCCTAATCTGCTGGGAATTAGTGTGTTAGTATGTTAATATGAAAAAGATTCTTTTTTCATATCACAAATCATGAAAAAGATTTATAATCTTAAAATAAAAAGAATATGTCAAGGGCATGTCTCCAACAGTTACGTGCAGAACTCAACTAACAGGGTCCCAATAAACAAGATACATGTGTTGGTCACTCTCCAGAATGTCATTTTTGTGGCTTTTGAAATTTGAATTTGTAGGGAAAAATGGAAAACAAGATGGTGGCAAATGAAAAAGGATTTCCCCTCACGAAAAAGAATGACGTCAAACCAAAAAAAAGATTCATTTTCATTTCTTACAGCTATTTTAAAGTGCTCACTGAGCGTGCTCAGAACTAACTTTTTAAAATTTCAAAACTGAGTAACTTTGGAACAGATTAATAATTTTTCTTTTACCAAACTACCAAAAGGCACATCTGTGGGCCAGTCCTTTTCTACCCTGAAAATATCAGGACCAAACTGTCTTGTTGCTGTACATGTCAGATGAAAACCCAGCAAAACCACTGGGAAAACACTCCCAAAAGTTCGCTTTTTACACTATCCAGCACTCGGAATCTCCACATCTTTTTTTTTTTTTATATATTTAGTACACTTTTGGCCCCCACTCCTAGCTGTCATTAATCAGCCCTGGTCACTGTGCTCCCGTGGCTTTCACCTCCTGATAAGCCCCTCGCTCTCCTGGTCAGCCCTGGCATAACCCCCAGGTGGCGGGGCCACGGCACCGCTGAACTAATCGGTGCCGCAGGACCATATCTTGTTGGGAGAGCCCTCGGCCAGAAGGCTAATCGAAGTCCAGGGGCATGGTATCATGGAGATGGCCTGGAGTGGAGGGGGTTTATCCCTGTAGGCTGGGGCGGAGATGTGCAATAACGCTAGTGTCTGTCACACCCTTAAGACCCTTGACCTTGCATCGGTGCAGGGTGATGAACCTAGACTCCACTAGGCATCACTCCTGCACTGAGCGCAGAGTCCCCCCCAAAGAAGGACAGTGGTCCTAAGGATGCTTGATCTTTCTCCCCTGGCTGGCCCTCCGACCTGGGCTCATTCCTGAACCCGAATTGCCGGCCTCACAAGTGGAAATCCAACCGCTGAGCCGGTGGGCTGGTTGGAATCTCCACATCTGACCAGACCAAAACGTGACACATTCAGAGACCTATCATACAAGACAGTAGTTGTAAAATTTCATGCAAATCTGTTGAACGCTTGTGAAGTTATTAAAGTGCAAAAAGTGGGGTTTAACATTAAACTGCTTACTCAATCCTAAGTACAGTGGCGCTACCACACCACTATAATACAGCGTGTTAAGCATAATAATTAATTATCTGTTTCCCTCTTGTTTTTTGTAATCTAATTATCATGGTAAGCCAGCTAATGAATAAAGGTTTTATTTTTGGCTCAAACAATAGTTTGCATTTTCAAATATTAACAACCAGTTCACAGCTAGAAATTAAAGTTGTCAATGTAAACGTGGTGTTATTTTTGACTTTAACTGCATTGTATCACATTTTGTTTATATAATGCAATTGTACAAGTCAGTATTGTGAGAAAGCAAATGGCCAAAACTTAGTGGACTGTATTCCTGTCCGGCTTAGAGGGGCACATTTGTGAAGTGTCTGTCACAGTTTGAGCACCCATGAAAAGCATTCTTTTTTGTTATTCTTTTTCTGCTCCCCCTGATCAGCCCCCATCTGCCAAGTACCCTAGCCCCATCACCCCGATATCCACAAGGACTTTACACCAGTCATCTTACCCCATGCCCCCCCACAGAGGTCAACGTGGTTCCCCTACTCCTGCCATGGTCTGGATCCAGTTCTGACTTGTGTTCCCAACTGGTGGGGTGTGGGGTCTGCAGGCCCTTGCTGCTATCCTGCCACTGGCTTGTCATCCCTTACTAACCCCAGGAGGCATGGTGTTCAAGGATGTCATGACGCACTCCACGTATTCCCATGTGACATGAATTGGCATCCTCCATTCCACCCCCCCCCATGCTAGGAGCCAAGCAAGCACTAGGCTCTGCCTACCCTCCCCCCAGTGGAGGAGAGCAGTCCTACGGATGCTCAATCCTCCTCTCCCCAGCTTGCCCTCTGACAGCCTATGTTCACTTCCAAACCCAGTTTGCCAGTGTCACAAGTGGTAGTGTTGCTGCTAGGCTGGTATGAAAAGCATTTTTAAATAAGTTATTGGGTTTACCTGCGGTGGGCAGAAATCCAAAGATATGGGTGACTAAGTCTCTCCTGCATTGATATTACACTGCAATAAATTGTAGGACCTTGTGATATCACACAGAGCAAATCTATGTCTAACCACACTGTAGTTCTGCAGAACTTCACTGTGTAACATTGCAAAGTTCTAAACAAGCTAACATTGTAGTAACAATATAGGGCAGGCATTGTCATTGATGTCTCTGAACCACTGCCAGTTACAGGTAAGCCAAATGCCTCATTTCAAAAGGATTTTCATGGACTTTCAAACTGTGAAGGGCCCTGTTCATAAATGTTCCCCTTTAGGTCTTACAGCTTTTGCACAAGTCCTCACATCTAATAATTGTTTGTTAGGTTCCAAGGCAGCTTTCACTTTGCTGTAGTACTAGAGCTGGAAAACGTTGCTGTTGCTGGATCTCTTCAATCATCAGAACCCTTGGTTCTCTGTGGCACTTCAGCTCTAAGTTCTGTGGCAGGCTCCTGATGTTTCTGGCACATTTATTCCCCTACACAAGTTGGAGCTGTTTGCCTCTGTTTCAGATTCCTGTCCAGCTATTAGCTGGCACACCATATGATATCACTGACAACATTCCAATATTGAGGGTGGGGAGGGGCATCAGGATCAATAAAGTGAGGAAATGAGTGTGGAACTGTGGGAAAATAGCTTTTAAAATACAAATCAAATCACAAAAGCTGGATACTGAGGCACAGTTTAAGTTCTGAAGCAGGGCTGCAGTCTTGCAACCCAAGAATTCATGGGGCCTTGTCAATAATGTTCAGAAACTGGGTGCCAGTTAGACCTATAATATTTATAAGATGCTAATGCTGTTCACTAGCAAATATCAAATTAATCTGCAGTAATGCAAATAGCAAAGGCATGTTTATGAACAGTTACACTGTGTGATTACTTAAGCAATAATGACTGAGAAGCCAGTAATTTCCAAGGGATTAACGACCATTTGGGGGATGGGTTGCCCAAGGCACTGCCAAGGGCCACCTCCTTCCAGCCGGTTGTTGACCAAAGGAAATGACCAGCTTTGAGGTTGTTATTGTGATCATAAGTCTAATCGCAAAAACAGCTTTAGTTTTTGGCAGTTATATTGAGGTTTTAGCTGTGTGGCGTGAGCCGTGCATGCCACACAGCATCAGTCTGCAGCTGGATCAGTCATTTCCAAGATGTTAATGACTGATTCAGTAGTCAATCTGGAGCCTTGCAAGGCTCATGAATAATTAATTAGATTTATAATGGGTTTTAGCATTAGAATGCACTTCCTGTGGCAGTCCCATCAGCATCGTGGTGGTGCTACCACTTGTAACGCCCATGACGCTGATTCGGGAACAAGCCTGTGTTATAAGTGTCGGCATGGGGAGGGATTGAGAATCCCAATGAGAGAAGGTCACTGTCCTCACTGCTCTACTGTGACCTGGCTTAACACATGTGGTAGTGCAGCTGAGATCACCAGGGAGGGAGAGCCGGAAATGGAAGCACGCTCAGCATGCACCTTCATGTTGGTTCCCACAGCATGCCTACATCTTTGGGGCTGGTAGAAGATAAGAAAAAGTCCCTAGTCAAGCGGGGCCACTCCACTGCTCCTCTCACAAGCCTCCCATCGGCAACTGTTACTCCTCTCCACATTTACCCGACTTGAGCTGACTTGAGGAACAGAGCCCGGCTATGGGGAGGGATAGTTTATGGGGGCATAAGAGTGGTGTGATGTAAGTTGCAGAGAAGGTGACTGACAGGGCTAGGAACTGAGATCAGTCAAAGATGGGGGCAGGCTGGTCAATGGGGCATATAAAAAGAGAATATAAAAATAAAAAAATACACTTCCAATGAAATTTCACTTAGAGGGGCAAAACACAGGTGTGCAGGAATCAGTCAGCTAATACAAAGTTTCTCCTTCAGGTGCTGCAAATTTTAATAGCAAAGTCACCTCAAATAATTCCAGAGGATCATCAGCAAATGGAGGTATATACAAGGAGGTGGTGTCAGTTCAAAAATAGCAATATTCAACATGACTGGAAACTTCTTTTTGTACCACGAATATAATTGATGAGATAAAATATGTGTGGTATTGTTCACACTGTCCTGTGTGGTACTTTGAAGTGCACTGTGTGTAGTTTTAGGGCTGCAGTGGGCAGCCCTGCAGACCTCTTGCTTTCAAAAAGGGACTCCGCATTCCTTGCATTCTTTGTGACCGAACAACATGTTGGAGTTGCACCACAGTCGCCTTTGCATCCTTGGAGCACTCCACTTGCATTGCACTATTTTTTACTAAAAAAAAAGCCACTGGGGTGTCTTGCTTGTGACACTTGGGGATTAGGCACCCCAGTGTCACTCTATATTTATGCAGGGGGGTGGTGGGTGCTGAGAGGAGGGTCGGGTAGGGGATAACTCTAATTTTAAAGAAAAAAACAAATGGCGGTCACAACAGAACACGGCATACTCCACCATATGCAAGATGGCCACCACACTCTACTGCACATGTGCTAGTAGTTGAGCATGAGCCATACAGTGTGGCAGCCATCTTGCACACTGCGGAGGGTGCCATCTTCTGCCGTGACCACTGTTTGTTTATTCTTTACAATTAGAGTTATCCTCCTACCGAACCCTCCTCCTCAACACCCAGCACCCCATTCCCCCATAAACATAGAGTGACACTGGGTGCCTAACTTCTAGTGTGTCATGATCAGGATGCCTAAATGGGTTTTTTTTGTGTGTTTTAAGTGCTGCCCACCACTGCACATGCGCGGTTATTTCTTCCTCTTATTTTTCATTTTATTTAACTGTTTTCCCCCCCCTTCGCCTCCTCCCACCAACTTGGGGACACATAGGTATTTTTTGCAGGTTTTCTCCCCTTGCCCCCTGAGACCCAGGCACATGGCTGTGCAAGTGTGTAGAGGCATGCACACACCCTGTGGCACCAGCTCAGCCCCTTCCACCTCCCATTACCTTTTTGCCACCCCTTCTTTGTCTGTGCTACTCACTGGATCTCTACCTGGTGGAAGCATAAATATGGGGGGTGCCAACCCACCCTCACCACCCTTGGGAAAGGAGAGCTGCCCATCGGCATGCTCAATCCTGCTCTGCCTTCCCCCCCCCACACCAGCACCCCAACAACCTGATGTTGTTCCTGAACCCAAGTCTCCAGCATGGCATGAGGTGTGGTGTCAGATCCTCGATCCTTTGCGCCACTGGGCTGTTTCTGTATTATTTCTTCTTAAAAAAAAAGATATAAATATACTGTATATCCCCCACCGACCCTCCCTGTCAGCACCACCAGCCCCACCCCAAGAACATAAGAGTGACACTGGGGTGTCTCCAATCCCCAGTGTCCTGATATGGAATCCTCTATGGTTTTTTTGTTTACAGTGACCCATCACCACTGCGTATGTGTGGTTATTTCTTTTTTAAGTATGTTGATATCCCCACCCGACCCTCCCTCTCAGCACCCACCAGCCCCACCCCAAGAAACATAAGAGTGACACTGGAGGTGTCTCCAATTCCCAGTGTCCTGATATGGAATCTCTATGTTTGTTTTTGTTTACAGTGACCCACCACCATTGAGTACGTGTGGTTATTTCTTTTTTTAAATATGTTGATGTCCCCCACGACCCTCCTCTCAGCACCCACGCCCCAGAAACATAAGACTGACACTGGGGTGCCCCAAGCCCCAGTGTCCCAATGAGGAATCCTCTGTGTGTTGTTCTTTTTTAAACCTTGCAAAAGAAACCATCCATCTATGTCTTTTGTGGCCATAACTGCCCCCCACCTGACCCTCCCACTCAGCACCACCATCCCACCCCCAAGCCCTTACTTATCCATCAGGGGTGAGTGCCATAATTCTCTGGACTGCAGACATGTCTTCATTCTTCAAAGCTGGACCGCGAACTGAAGGAAACAGGTATGCGGTTCAATGTATTATAATGGGGTTTTGAACTCAGTGGCATAACTTGGGCATTTTTGGTCGAAAATTTCAATATGTCTTCTTTGGGACCCTACCTCATGAATAATTGCACTGTCATTAGGTAGATCTGTCCCAAGAGGTGATTTCATGGTCCCTGCATGAAATCACCTTTTGGGCAGGAGCTGAAAAATGTCTCTGCCCTTGTTCATGGGGGGTTCATAAGAAGGCTATGTTGAAAATTTGGTGTAAAAATATTAAAAAACAACAAAGTTATGAGCCTAGGTTGAATTTTGTGAACACATGCTCGTAACTTTGGTCATTTATAATATTTTCCCTCAAATTCACAACATAGCCATATCTTTACAGAACCTCATGAGTGTGACAGCTGTTATTTTCCAAATCCTGACCAAAATGTTTCTTGTTACATCCCAAAAGGTGATTTCACAGTCCCTGCATGAAATCACTTTTTGGACAGGCGTTGAAAATTTTCTCTGCCATTGTTCATGAAGCAGGGTCATAAGAAGGCTATGTTTAAATTTGGTATACAAATACTTTAAAAAAAAAAACAAAGTTATAAGGCTATGTTGAATTTAGCAAATGAAGGCTCATAACTTTGGCAATATTCAATATTTATACCCAAATTTTCAACATAGCCATTTCTTTACAGCACCTCATGAATGTAACAGCTGCCATTTTTCAACTCCTGCCTAAAATGTGTTTCTGCATCCTGAAAGTTGATTTTGCAGTCCCTGCACAAAATCACCTTTAGGCCAGGAGCTGAACATTTTATCTGCCCTTCCTCATGATACAGGGTCATAACAAGACGATGTTGAAAATTTGGTGAAAAATTTTCAAAAACAAATTTTCAATATTTTACCCCAAATTTCTCAGCTGTAGCCCTACTGGCTCCGGCCAGACTTGTTTGAATAAGTGGGAAGTCCATCAGCCACCCCCACATTAATTGGCTGAACTTGTTCTTAACATTTATGATTTTTCTTTCAAAAACAATTTTGTTCAGCGGGTCAGTGAAGTTACAATGGGTACCAGGATGGGTCTCAGGTTTGCAAATCTGTTTGTTGGTTGGGTTGAGGAATAATTCTTTCTCTCCTTCACAGGGGCTGTGCCTGGCCTCTACATATGCTACATACATGATCGTGTGGGGGCCACCTCCTGCTCAAGGGAAACCCTCCAAATCTTCATGGACAAGTTTATCATGTCCCATCTTTCCCTTCAGTATACTGTCGAAGTACCCTCCTCCTCATTGCCTTTTCTAAATATCAAATTGTCGGTACAGAACACTGGTCTGAAGACATCAGTTTATTACAAACCTACTGGCTCACAAAGCTTTCTACTCCACAGCTCCTTCCATCCCAAACTTGTTAAGAATGGTTTGGCATATTCACAGTTTCTTAGACATCGAAGGCTATGCAGTGAAGATGATTTTGCTGAGCAGGCTCAAATGATGCACAGTTTTGTTTTTATTAACAGGGGATACAGAGAAAGTACAGTGGACAGAGCACTCTCCAGGGACATTAATATGCCCCAATACCCTGACCTTCACATGACAGATGCTCTTGTCCCTTGACTATCCCCCCAAGAAAATCCACACCACACAGTTTTACCTTGGGTGCTCAGTCGACAAGTATACTTTATTAACACCACAATCCAAGTTCATATCTTATAAACATTTCCTCCACTGATCCTCTACCAATACATTTATTTTATAAACTTCACATTATTGGCCTATTACGTATACCATATTTACATTCATTTTCCTTATTTTGCATTTACATGTTTCATTCCATGTCTCTCAAAATCCCCTACCCAGGTGTAAACCTGAGTCCTGCCATTTTGTTACACAAGCTTTTCACCTTATCCAGATCACACATTATCAGTTAGCCACTTTACATTGTGTACCTCTTGTCCATTCATCCCCGTTCCCTGGATGTACATCCGGGGCTCCTTCTCTTTGTCTCTTTGTTTTCTTTACCACATGCCCTTCTTCTGTCTTCGGGGCCCCATCTGGGTGTACACCCTAAGTCCCCATCCCTTCCCAGCCCTGGTATAAACCCCAGGCCAGGATCCCCTCCTCCTCCTCCCACCTCCCCCTTATTCCTCACCCTCTTTTTCTTCACCCACTAACCCGCCTCCAGCTCACATAGGAAGGTGGGCTTCCCCCACAGTGTGAGTGCCATAGATTGTCCCTGCTTACCCCTGGCCTCACTGATTTTCTCCGTGAGTCTATCGCTAGCCCTATTTCAGTATTAAATATATCCAGCCCCATATCAAAGAGGTGTACCCCATCCGATCTATAATATTTGGCATCTGCCTCATTTATGCCTTCATGACTTATGCTCCCTTCCCCCATTGCGGTGAATACCCCCGCCACCCTGTGGTTCATCTGCTTCTGTGCCTTGTTTAAAGCTTTGTGGCCTTGTGCATGTCTTCCAAACCCTTCTGGGCAACATTTCTGACCATAATAAGATTATATTGGGCCATCATTCCTTAATTGTGTGATTGTCCTTTTTAATCTGGAAATAAATGTCCAACCAAGGGTGTGTCCCCAGGTCATTGCCCCCTAAGTGTATGATTAACAGATACAGCTCTGGACATGTCCGCTGCATGTCTTGCATGAGGGTTAGAAGTTGCACCCACCTTATCCCTCTCAGCCCCTTCCACTACAGCTACACCTTGATCCAATTGTGATACAACTGGCAACCCCCTGCTTGTACTGCAGCTCTCCATTCGGCCCAGTAAACAAAGGAATAACCACAGATCTACACTTCAAGTTTCCCATCCTCACCTGGTTTTAGACAAAGAAAAAGATAGGATTGTGAGGTACAAGGATGCAACTATCTCTCCAATGCCCTCCCCTTCCCCCCTTTCCATCTGGAAACCGACCTTGGGTGTCTGCTGTCCGGCCCCCGACCTGTGAGAATAGAACAAACAGTTTGTTATTATTAGCAGTACAAATTTCTGATATATGACCTGTAACACCCCGATGTCCATCTACCTAGTTTCCTGATCTCCTCCCCCATGCCTCCTCTGGCTGCCGTCTGTGATGTGGCACCTATCTGGAAAGAGTGGGACGAATAGCCTAATGGGTCCTCCCCTAGAATAAAACAAGCTTTTTTTTCAATATGGCCACCATCTGCTGGCCAGATGCTCTTGACTCCTCCCCATGCTTGAAAGGCGGTCCCCCTCCCACTGGCCTGACCGCGGCATATGCCATGAGGGCCCTCACCAGGCAAACCAGAGGTTGCACCTGTCTTTCTAGCTTGACGGTTACCCCCTTCCCAACTTTATCTGTCTTGGACCCCCATAATCTCAAGTGGACAGTGTCCCCCCGCCACTGTATGTCTTCCCACTGCAGTCCACCCCCTCTTGTCTGCAACCCAGCACCTCGTTAATCTTGAATGCCCCATGATAGATAGTGGCAAAAACTGCACCAAATAGGGCTACTTTGTCAGTGGAGTGGCACACCTGCTGTACGACACCAATCAGGCACCCCAACAGGTGCTCAGAGATTGGCCACCTCCTGTCTGGCTCCTTTCCCTTGACTCTAAGCCAATCTTGCATCATTCTCCATACTAGGTTATCCTTCCCCAGGTTCCCCATCCCTTTGTACTGCAGATCATACCTAGGGCCAATAGATGAATCCCTATAGTAGAGTAGGTCATGCCCCCTTTCCAACTGCTCACAATGAATCTGGCTACTTGATCCTCAGTTACTGCCCTACTTACCTCCACTGCAAAGTTTTCCTGAAAGGCTTGAAAAACCTTCCAGGAGGCTTCGTATGCCTTCAGGGTCCTTGGCACCCAAGAACTTTGGCACAGAAGCTTGGCTCCCTTTAGCCAGTTTCCCATACGAACACTGGAATTCTCATTTTGTGTTGCTCCACCCCATGGGCGATGGCCCAGAAATGGTCCATCTGCAGATGGGAAAGACCATCAGCTATTGTGTTCCTCGCCCCCTCTATGTGCTTAGCTCTGAATGACAAATTCAGCCTAAGCCCCTGCAGCACTGACTGCCTCATTACCATCATTACTGTTTCAGAGCTCGCCCCTTTCCTATTGAGTACTTCAAGCACTGACTGGTTGTTGCACCAGAAAGTCACCCTCTGTTTATTTATTTTGTTTTTTTATTTATAACAATTTTGGATAACTCCTTTGAGCAAACAGTGCTCTTTAACAAAAGGTTCCATGTCTTGGACAATGGACAAGAATAGACAAGAACAGGCAGGTAGATAACAGTTAATACAATTACGGTACATGAGCTTCCAGTGGCTTTGTCAAGATAAGACAAAAGAATTAAGAATAGGTAAAACATTACAAAATGCATGAGCTGCCAAAGGCTTTGTCAGGGGATCTAACAAGTGCATGAGAGGGCCAGAGGTGGTTGATGAGAGGATAAGGTAGTAGGGGACAGGCAAGAAGTGAGGGGGGTGGGGGATTTGAGGGATAAGGTAGGTGGAGAAGGACAGGAGTAGGTGGTGATGGAGGGGAGGGGAGGGGAGAAATGATGGGAGATGTAAGTGGGGGTAACAGGATGGGTGGGGGAAGGAGAGAAGAGTTAGTATGGGCAAGGAAGAGAAAGGAGAGAGAAATGAGAACAAGAAGGGAGTTAAGGAGGGCTGGGGAGAAAGGAGAGAGAGAGAGAGAATATAAAAGCTAAGAGGTGCAGGGGTAATAGGTGAAGGGAGGGAAAAGGATGTGAGAGGGAATGGAGAAAGGGAGTAGTGGGCAGTGAAATCAGGGGAGGGCAAGGGAGAAGGCTGAGGTGGCTGATGTGAGATATTGGAAGGAGTTAATAAGGAAGGAGTGGGGTGTGGTGAGAGTGCATAAGTAATGGAGAGGCCAGGAGGGCGAGCAGGGAATTTAAGTGTAGCAGTCACAGTAGGCACTGGCCACCAAGTACTGTCGTAGTTTGTGCTTAAAGGAGCTGAGATTCGGTGCAACGGTGATATCCAATGGGAGTGTGTTGAACCAGTTAGAGGCCCTAACTTTGTAGGAGTGCTGCCTTTGAGCTGTCCGGCAGTGGGGAACTGCGAAGATTAGTGTTCCAGAACTCCTGGTAAGGTGGGTGGCACAGTGGGGGAAAAGTATAGACTGAACCCCTGGTGGAAGGAGGCCTAGCACTGTCTTCTTAGCAAGTAAGCAGGTCTGATACTTACTTCTGCCTTGAAGTTGTAGCCAGTTAGCCTGTTCATAGAGATCATGTGTGTGTGAGTCTAGAGACTGTGGTGAGGAGCCAGCAGGCCTTGTTTAAGGCTATAGCTATACGCTGGGGGGCAGTGTCAATAGCTGAACCATAAACTATGAAGCCATAGTCAATTAAAGAGGTGATTGAGCTCTGGATGGCAAGTTTTAATGCTTCGTCTGTTAGACAGTGTCTATGCCTATATAGCAGGTCTATGCATGTATTCACAGCTTTAGCTAGGTTATTTATATGCGTGGAGTATGAAAGAGTGGAGTCAAGGGTCACTCCCAAGTATTTGAACTGGTCTACCTGTTCCAGCACAGTGCCACCACTATTGTAGATTAGCAGTTGTTGGAGTTTGTGTTTGTTGTGAGTACCATGAAACAGCATTGATTTGGTTTTTGAGTAGTTTAGGAAGAGTTTACGTGATCTGCACCAGGTTTCACCTTCTGAGAAACTGTGCTGGAGGTGATGGGGGTCAGAGTGGCTAGAGAAAATGACTGCATCATCTGCATAGAGTAGAATTTCGGTCATGGCAAGTGGCAGGCATGTCATTCATGAAGATGCTGAAGAGTAGGGGGACAAGGATGGAACCTTGCGGTACACCCGAACAGACTGGAAGGGGGGTCGAGATGGTGTCTCCAATTCTGACTTGCTGAGAGCAGCCACTAAGGTAGCTTTGGTTCTGCAATTCTTCCCCCAAAACCAGCATAGCTACCCAAATCAGGAATATCTCTAAAAAAGTGATGTCTTTCCCCCAGGGTATCACTTAATAACAGCGGAGTTATTACGGTGAACACATTTGGGCGATTCAATAACGGCAACTATCGCGATGGGTACAAAACAGTGATTGGTCAATAATGGCAACAATGGGTAAGCTAAACTCCTCCACTATCAAATTGTACCATGGAGTTTTAATCCTAGAAATGGGTGGAGTTCGGGAGGCACAGCCCCCCGCATTAGAAACAGACAGATTGTTGTTTAGATTAAGTAGTTCACCAGGTGCACGTACCTGTTTGTTTGGTGGTTGTGAGGATCGTATGTATGAATTATGCTCGCAACCGCTGTATTTCACTATTTGTGCGCATCGCTGAAAATTACTGTCGCTGTAATGTGCGTTGCTATAATATAGTAGCCCAATTGACGCTTGCCCAAATGTACACACCCATTTGACATTAAACCTTTCCCCAGTCCTTGCTGGACCCACTCTGTGGGCCATGCTTCTGATATCCACCTTCCTTTGAAATAGGCTCCCATCCCTATTCCCCCTGATATATCGGTGTACAGTTCTAAGTCTGTATCGAATACCCAGTCCTCCTGCCAAAATGTGACCCCATTACACTGTTGCAGGAAGTGCTCCCACACCACCAGATCTTCCCGTACCCCCTTTGTGATGTCCACCCAATGGTGCGGCCTAGTGGCCCCCCTCGTGGTATGCACACAATGGTGTGTAAATGCCCATCCCGGTGCGATGGCCCAGTATACGAAGTCGAGGTGACCCAGAAGCTGCTGCACCTTGCTGTGTAGTACTCTCCTACATCCTTTTAGGGCCTCCAAAATCTCCCTCAGATGAAGGATCTTGGCTTGAGCAACCTGAATACCCCTGCCATTGCATTGATCTCGACCCCTAGGAATTTGATATGCTGGCTGGGGCCCTCAGTCTTGTCCAGCGCTAGAGGAACCCCTATCATCTGGCACATCTCCATGAACTGCCCCAACATCTGTGCTACACAGGCCTGCCCCTCCCTGATGAGAAGGAAGTTGTCCAAATAGTGGAGGACTGACCTGTGCCCAAACTGTTCTGGAATGCCCATTGCAGCCAGGTGCTGAATGTCTCAAATGCGGTGCATGCCACCGAGCAGCCCATGGGCATGGCCTTATCAAGCAAAAATTCTCCAGTACAAAACCAAGCAAAATCCAGTCCTCTGGCCTGACCGTAGTAAGTGAAAGGCTGCCTCGATGTCCATCTTTGCTAACCATGCCCCTTTTACTGCCCTAATCATCCTGACCACTTCCTCTAGTGTTGCATAAGTCATCCTGCTGTCCTCGTCGCTGATGTAGTCATTAACGGCCCCCCCTCAGGATAAGACAAATGGTGTATCACCCTGAATTCCCCTGGCTGTTTTTCAGGCACCAAGCCCAGAGGGGACACCCAAAGATTGGGCAAAGGTGGGGTCCAAAAAGGACCTTCCGCTCTGCCCAAGGCTACTTCCTTACTTATCTCCTGCCTGAGTTATTCCTCCCATCCCTTGACCGACTTAAGATCCCTCACTTTCATTGCCACCTGCTGCCCCTTGTAGTGCAAGTTGAAACCCTTCTGAAATCCAACTTGTAAAACCTCTGCTGCCTTCCAGTCAGGGCAGTCATGCAGTCAACGTCACAAAACTGTCAATTTTATCAGTGTCCTGGCCATGGGGTAATACCCCTCCATATGGGGTTCTTCACACCCTGTAATCCCCCTGTCCCTAGCTACCACCTTATCCCACACCTCTCCCACTGGTAAAATCTCTACCCCTTCCTGTCACCCCCCAGCTCCCTCCTGGAAACCTGTGTAGCATGCCAAAAGCACTGGTTCCTGTAGCTCGCTCCCCCTATGTTGGCCTCGTAAGTTCAGCAACTGGATGCTGGCTGGCCCCCTCCGTACTTGGAGCAGGCATGCCAGAAATGGCAATTAGGCCAGGAGCAGTATGCCCTATTGGAACTCCAGTTACATTTTTGGGAAATACCTGAACCTTTCCCCCATTCCCCTTTGCTTCCCTCTGGGACCGACATGTTCTCAAACCATATGTCCACTTGCCTTGTTCCCCATCTGCCACCATCCTGGTCCTAAACATTTTGTCGTACTGGTTCCAGTTATTCCCCCCCTCCATCTTGCAGGCACTATGCACTATCAAGAAGTAGGCTAGGAGTGGCCT
This sequence comes from Neoceratodus forsteri, assembly GCA_016271365.2. Classification (NCBI taxonomy): domain Eukaryota; kingdom Metazoa; phylum Chordata; order Ceratodontiformes; family Ceratodontidae; genus Neoceratodus; species Neoceratodus forsteri. The sequence goes on from JADMNL010000025.1 coordinate 265,228,526, forward strand.
CACCAGCTCCGGCTTCTTCTCTCGCACAATCACACTGTAATGGGTGAAACCCACTATCCAAGTATTCCATGTTTTATCCTTTGTTATCTTCTCTTCCTCTTTCTTATTCAGCAGCACTACCACTGGAGCCATGTCTTTTTTAGAGAAATTTTCCCTCTCTTCATACCTTTTGATGCTTTCCTTGGTTGCCTGATTGAATGTGTCTACATATTCCCCCTTCCAAATCTTCTCCTTAGTGGCCAGAGGAATGTGGCTCCCTAACCTGACCCTGGGGGTGCCTATTTCCAGCCCAAAATGCCCTTCCCCCTCCCAGCCATTTGCCTCCCCTCGCACTTTACCCTTTTTTATTTCTTCTATTACCTTCTCTAGTTGACCAATCCTGTGCTCCCCCACAGACCCCAGCATTTGCTCCACATATTCTTTAATGCTGCCCTCCACAGTGATGTCTGTCATATCTGGTGTAGAGAGGCCCAGGCCCTCCAGCATGGGAGAAATCTCTGGAGTGCTCCCATTGGGAGGAGACGGAGGCTGGGATGGTGCAGAAGGCAAAGGCTCATTACCTAGAGCTTGAAGCAGCTTGGGAAAGGCTGGAGGCTGTGGTGCTGGGGCTGGTGCTGGAAGCAAGGGGTGAGCCGGAGGAGGAACAGGGATCTGAGGGCAAGGTAGCTGCAGGCAGGTCGGTCCTTCAGGCATCGGATCTCATGGTGCCGCCGGCTGCTTCTTGCCCTTCCTGTCCCATCTCAATCCTGCCACCCCAGTGTCCTTCCACTTCCTCCCCCCACCTCCCATGTTCCAACCCCTCCTGGGTATCCTCCATGGCATCCAGGAGCTTCTTAGCCTGGTCCATCATCTGCATTCACTGCTTCATGGCCTGTTCCTTAGACATCTTCTTGCCTCTGGGTGCCATGCTTCTAATGCTGTGAATGTACATGGTAGAATGACGGCTGCTGTCATCATTATAATTTTTTTTAAATACATATAAATCATATCTCCCTTTGCTACTGATTGCTATCCTTCTCATCAAGCAAGCAAAAGGAAATTATTTGGTTTGTTCTTCCAGGCGTATCTCTGATGCTATGGGATGCATACAAAGTGACAGTGCAGGCATCTCCTTAGCTTATTCAGTTAATAAACATAGAACTCAAAAGAGAAAACTCAAAAGTTTGAAAATGGCATCAGAATAGCCCAAGAAATTCACTCTAGATCTGGTACTTCTTTCCATTTTAAGTCAGCTTGAAAAAAACTGAGGCATGAGTATAATACTGTACTGAATGAAAACTGAAAGATTATCCCTCATTACCAAACTAAATATTATGTGCAAGCAGGTAAGCATGGGAAACTGTTAGTTCATATGCTACAAAAAGAAAAGGCAGGAAGATTTGTTGCACAGGTCAAATACATAGGACTTGTTTCCTCCAATCTTGAGGATATTAATAAAAATGTTATGAACTATTGTAAGCAATCATATGGAGAACAAGTGAGCAGGATACACCAAGTGAAGGAACTATATCAAGATATTTCTGTAATTAGTTCCCCCAACCTTTAGAAAAGCCTTCCCCAGCACCCCCAAAATCCAAGGGGGGGGTATCCTAGGCCACAATCTCTAAGCCATCTTGATCTGTGGCAACTCTTGCGGAATCTGAAGGTGCCTCTCTTGCAACAGCATTATGCAGATGTGTTGAAAACAAAATGGCTGCTTTGGGAACGAAAATCGTTACCCTTCTGTGATCTATTTGGACTTTCGTTATTCAAAGTAGATGTATACCGCTGGACCCCTGCTGTAAACACTGATTTTTTTTCCTTGGTTCTCTTTTGTTCCTATCTAGGCCTGGGCCTGTGGCCCAAAATGGCCACCACCACGTGGTACCCCAACACACAAAATGGCAGCTTGCCAAGTGGTGGCCATCCCTTAGTAGCCGAGCCAGCTGCAGCATGATTGAATTTCCATTCCAGCTGCTGTTTGTAATATCTGCCCTACAAACATGGCATTCCGTCAGGCCCAGGAAGCACTCTCCACTGCCAAAATAGCTAACGAGTCTGAGCCATCTTAGCCTTAGTTGTTTAGAGAATCTAACTGCTGATACTGCACTAGGCCCACCATCTCTACTGCGGAGTTTCCCACACAGCCCCCCCCCCCGGTTACCCTCAAGTCCACAGAGAACTACCTCCCTTTGCCTCACTGAGGAGCACTCAAGGATCTGTTCCTCTGGAGAGGAAAGCCAAAACTTGTCCAACAGGCATGAGTGCTCCCTCAGTGAAGTCTGAGCCTACCTCTATCCCAGAGCTGCTTCCTGTGGTCACTCGGTGGTCACGTTCTCCCGACCATGTTGTCTGTCCTCCCGTGGATGACTTATCCCAGAGCAGCCCACTCAGTCAGACACCTGAAAAACACTGCACCATGCAAGGAAATTATATATTTGCTGTCGCTCTGGCCCAGGCTGCTAAACTCTCACCTCATGCTGATGCGTGCAACCAATAAACCGCATGAGATGGTGACAATGGATTGAAAAACAACTGACAAAGTGCTGGCTGGTGGCAACAACAAAAACCACCGCAGCTAGCAAAAAAGAGGGCTCCTCACTCAAGGGAGCCTTCTATTATACCCCCTCTTTCTCTACCCCCTGTCTCTCTACCCACAACCAATTCCCTTGTGCCACCTCACTTCGGTGCCCCTCCGCCTTTCCTGCCAATCTTTTTCCCGGCCCCCCCCAACCCCTCTTCCAGGGCTTGAACAGCCTGCAAGCTGGGAGGTCTGCCAGGGACAAATAGTCTTGCCCCTTTAGTCAGGCAAGACCCCTTACACAACAATGACAATGCATTCCACTGGTACTTCCCTTCCATTCTAATACCCCTTCTCTTTACAGGACCATCACTAGGAACATCCCAGGTCTGCAAACTGACCCTAACATCGAAGTTTCCTTTACAGAGCCACCAACTGCCTCCTACCACAGACCACCCAACCTGCAGAATCTCCTGGTATGAAGCAGCCTATATACTCCAAACAATTCCTCCCTACCAGGTTCCAAAGCTTGCAACAGAGCTCGCTGTTATACCTGCAAATTTCTTTCTAATGTCACTGAAATTCAAGGTCCCACAGCTGTTTTTCACATCACCAAGGAGTTCTCATGCACTTCCAGTAATGTAATGTGTCATATTCTTTGCAGAAAGTGTGCAGCTATCTACTTTGGAGAAACTGGCATATGTCTGGCTGACAGATTCAAGGTACATTATAGGGAAGTCAGTATGAAGACACTGACAAACCCATTATATCCCAGTTTACCTCCAGGGACCATAATATCAATGATCGTTCTGTCTGTGTCCTCCAGCAGTGGTTCTGGGATGCTGACCAAAGGAAAAAAGGACAGAAACCAAACTGATCATCCACCTAGGCTACCAGCAGCCCTCTGGTTTAAAGGGACACTGTCAGCCCTCTTTGCATCATATTATTTCTAGTTGAAAACCCACATTTTATGATTCTTATCTAAAACTCATTGATGCTGTTTGTTGTTTTATCTGCTTCTTTTCTTAGTAGATCTGAAATGCATGGGAATGCTACAATTATATCAAACCTTGTTTTGCTTCAAATCCTTGGTCTACACTTACTGCATATATTCTGAACATTAAAACACCCCCTAACAATGCAGCCACTCTTGACGCACTAGTCTGCTCTCCTCCCACAGCATCACAAGTGGATAGGTTGTGTTAGGGGGCATTCCCAAGTCCAGGAAAGACGCAGTGGAAATTGACCAAAAAATGTAAACAAATACATTTTTGTGTGGTAACACCAGTGTATAGTGGCCAGTCTGCTTATTTTTAAAAAGAAAAAAAGGAGTCAAAATCAAATTACAAGCTACATCAGCATTCTCTACAGAATGGGAGCAATCACATCATCTGTTTTTTACAGCTTCATGGGCAGAGCCCCGCAGACATTTTGCTAGGAGAATGAAAAGGGGCTCTGGAAGCATGTAACCAGATACTTCAGCTCTGTGCTCCCACAGTGGTGTGGTCCCATGTCTATAGTGCTGCCATCAGTGCTGGTGGGTTACTTCTTCGCTGCCCCTTCTCTCCACTGGTCACACAACCCCCTCCCCTTGAGGGCACTATTTTGTTTCCACCCATCACTTCCGCAGTTGCAGGCAAACCAAAAAAGCCCACCATGTCCAAGATGGCCACCGTGAGCTCATTGCACATGCTCACTTCTGTCATGGTGGCCATCTTGGGTATGGCGGGCTCTTTGTCGTGCATGTGCAGTGACTATCAGTCACTGCACATGTGCGAGTACCGCACAAGTACGGCATCAGCTACAGCTTGAGCTACAAGTACTTTTCACTTGTACTCACTACTCTGAAGCAGCCGTGTTGTCTCTGACAGAAGGATTTGACAATTGTGTAAACAGAATCAAGTACTGCAATGGGAAGACAAGATGATAAGAATAATATGAACAATTATGTGTTTTTTTTATTGTATTTTGTTTCTAGAATATATTATTAGCCTGATTTATTTAGAATGGACTATGGAGTGTAATTAAAATGTGATGCAATAGTTCTTATGACACAATCCTGACCAACCAACAGCTCTGGCTTATGAATAATTGATTAAGGGCTACATAAAAGCTGGTCACTGATTGATGCAGGTAACTTCTGATGAAGCCTCAGATGGTCAGGGTGAAACATTAGGTGAAGGAACGTTTTTACGTTTGTTGCTTCCTGTATCTCCTGTTTTGTTTCTCATTTTATGGGACGCTGAAATAAATGATTCTAAAAAGAATCTGATTTTGAATGGTTCTTTGTGCTGAAACTAGTGGTGTCTGAAGTTCCCAATTGTGTTGGATATTTCCAGAGGATGTTGGAATGAAACCGAATCTATTGTTGTTCTAAGTATTTGTACAGTATATGGTCCTCAGCTCTACTGCCCACAAAAAAGCATTGCATGTTATAGTGAAAATTTTGCCCTATGTTTTTTTTTATTTTTAGTTTTACATTGCACTTTATCATTTGTTATGTAAAAAAAACCCTTTTTGTTCACCATGCGTGCACACGCAACAAACATTTTGCTATGAGAGTGGGGTTTGACAGCTGTGACACTGTCAGTCCAATGCAGAGCAGTCTGCAAAGGGTTCATCAGTGTCCCACTAATCAGCTAGGCTGATCATGTGACTGTTGTGGCTTGCTGGGTGGAAACTTCATGTAGTTCAGAGGAGAGAACCGATACAATCATTGGGCAGCTCTTTCCTTTGATCTACTATATTCTCCAGAAGGCCTGCATCTATCCAGGGGAGGCAGAGGTATTCTCTGTGAGAAGTTTAAGTGCATCCTTAGTGATCATTTAAACTTGCCGGGGAGGCATAGACAGCCAAGGAGATTATCATAGCTCCACCCTACAGGACATAACTGAAAGTAGTGAGGACCCAATAACTAGCATAATATCTAACCGTAAAACTACCATGGTTACAAAGGGGGAGAGAACAGAAGGTACATCACTAATGCAGAGCTGGGGAAAGACCAATAAACAAGTAACATTAAGGGGGTACACACAGTGGAAGGTCATGTGCACAAATGCCCACAGTCTGGCAAACACAATCCCAGACCTAATGGCACTGATGGCAGACACAAACCTGGACATTGTGGCAATTACCGAGACAAGGTACACAGGGAACCATGACTGGGATACAGCCATACCAGGGTATATACTTTTTAAAAAGGATAGGGAAGGGAAGGGAAGGGAAGGGGGAGGAGGGGTTGCTATGTATGTAAAGGAAGGGATTAAAGCTATGGAGGCTCAGGGATCCAGGGAAGAAGCAGAGGCATTGTAGGTCACTCTGGAGTCAGGGAACAAAACAACCACCCATGCTGGAGTAGTTTACAGGCCTCCTGCACAGGGGGAGGATATAGATCTAATATTAGGGGAAATCATTCATACTATGGCAGCCAAAGGGGACGTACTACTAATGGGTGACTTCAACATGCTGGATGCAGATTGGAATATCCAGACTGCAGGTACATCAAGGAGCAGGGACCTCATGTCTGCTGTGTATGGGGCAAACCTAAGACAGCTAGTGGTTGAGCCCACCAGGGAGGGGGCTGTACTGGACTTAGTGCTGACAAATGGGGGGTTGAAGGATTTAAGTCAGCTACTGTGCTAAACGTGGTAGCATTTGTAGTGGCAGCGAGTGCAGTGAAGTGCAGAAAAGTGCACTGGGAGTCTGAGGGAGTCTGAGGAAGGCCGGGTAGCTGGGTTAAGGGTTTTTATTGGTAATTAAATAAGGTGTAACTCAGAGTAATGGGTATAGCTAGATATGTAATGGGATTAAGTCTGTGTTTGTATGTTTGTGTAATGGTTTGTGATACTGTAGGGACTATATGTTGTAAAGGTCAATATGATGGTGTTGTTACTGATGAGTTTGGTATGTCTAATCATATTGTGCTACAGAAGATTAACATTTCTTCTATTTATTTATTATTTCTTAGAAGGTTTGAGGTTAGAGTATGTGGGCATATGTTATTTTACTATTCTTCTCCGGTTGTATTGTCTAATTTGAAGGGTTTTTTTATGTTCAGTGTTTATTATTGTTATTAGCTGGTGATATTGAACAAAATCCTGGTCCATTATTGCATGATTTTGCAGATTTAAATTATCCTACTTATTTGAGTTCTCATGGGCTTAAACTTATTCATTTAAACTTCCAAAGTTTGATACCTAAATTGGCAGAATTAGAGGTAGTAGTTGTTAATTATTCCCCTGATTTGTTGTTAGTATCTGAAATGTGGCTTAAACCTTCTTTATCTGATAATGTTTGCTTGTTGCCTGGTTATTAAATTTTGCATGCTGATTGAAGGGGAAAAAAGTGTGGGGGAGTTGCTGTTTATTATAAAGAACATGTGGTATTAAATACCTTACTCTCTAGTGTTAATACTATGGTTAATTTTTTGTTTACAGCTTGGAGGACACAAAACTCTAATTTTTGGATGTTTGTACAATCTTCCAGGATGTGGGACTGAAGGGTTAAGGGATTTTTGTATCGGTCTTTATTCCATTTGTGAATGACTCTGATTCTGTGGTAATCGGAGATATTAATTTAAATTGGATTCATAAAGAACATTTGGGTTTGGAATCTTTGCTAAATTCATTTGGTATGTTACAAGTAATTCAGGATTCTACTCATTTAAATTATTTTTCTGATAATCATTCAATTCTTGATTGGGTTATGTTAAATAAGTTAGGTATGGTAGGCTGTTCTGGTGTTCTTCCTATATCAGTTAGTGATCACATGGCAACTTATTGTGTTCTTGATTTTAGGAGGGTTAGAGTTCCCCCTCATATAATTCAGTTTTGTAGTTTTAGGAATGTTAATATTGAAGCTTTAGTCATTGAAATGTCTTACCTGGACTGGTCTTTTTTAGCATGGATACCAGATTTTAATTTAGCTGTTGAATTTTTTAGGACATGTTATTACCAGTTCAGAATGTTTTTTGTCCTTTGTGTAAGCTTAGATTGAGGGGATTGCCAAACAAATGGTTTACTCCAGAGTTGAAGAAATTGGTGAAAAATAGAGATCAAGCTTGGCATCTGTACAAGGAAAGTCTGACTACCTCTTCCCAGAATACCTACCACTACTAGAGAAGTTTGACAACTAAATATGTGAGAGATTCTAAAAAAATCTTCTATTGTGATCATCTTGAATCAAATTTGTCAGATTCAAAGACCTTTTGGGATAGTGTAAATTCTTTGTTAAATTCAAAATCTAAAACCTTTATTCAAAAACTGAAGGTTGGTGATCAAGAATTTACAGAGCCGAGTGATATAGCTAATCTATTGAATGAGAAATTTACTAATCTAAGTAGTTATAGGGGGCAGGTTTCTTCTGGATTAAATATTATTATACAATGGGGTATGGAAATCCTGTAACCTCATTGGTCAAAACACATCACATGACTGTGGTATATCCTGTAATAACCCACGGCTGAGAAATGGCATTTATAAAAAACATACTTAAATACATTTAAAATTTATTTTACACATGGGTCCATTGTATAATTGCAATAAGGCACTCCAGGTTGTGGGTTATTGGGGGATTTACCCACTTCTTGTGTGGTTAAGTCACTCAGCTGCTTTGTGACACAATTCACTGGGTCATGGTAACTTTTCAATAACCCGCACCCTGTCATACTTTATTGCTTAAATAACCCTGACTTGATTGTAGATTCTCCTCATTTGACAAGGCCTAGTATTAGTTTTAAGTCAGTTGACAGGGTTGAGGTATTTAGGCTTTTAAATACTTTGCCTAATAAGTTTAGCGACTGTGGGGGAGGACTGGATGGTCGCTTTCTTAGATTGATTATTCCCTTTATTGTTGATCCTCTTTGTTATATTTTTAATTTATCTTTGGTTTCTCAACAATTTCCCTCCAGCTAGAAGCAAGCTAAAGTCATCCCCATTACTAAAGAATCTAAGGCTGAGGACTTTCAGCCTATCTCAGTTCTTAATCAGTTAAGTAAATTGATGGAGAAGATTGTTGCAAATCAGATTAATGATTACCTGTCAGAGTATGGGTTATTAAATCATACACAGCATGGGTTTCTCAAGAATTGTGCAACAGGGACTGCCTTGGTCAGGTTCACAAACACTGTACTTGGTGGTTTTGAGAGAGGTTTGATGACCAGAGAGGTGTTCGTGGACCTGACCAGGGCATTCAACCTAGCTGACCATGGTCTTACTTATCATAGGCTTATTGAAATGGGTTTTGCTTGTTTGTCTGCAGCAAGGATTAGGGATTATTTGTTCTTGAGATCACAGGTTGTGAAAGTTGATTCTATTGAATCCCTCAGGGACCCCTTGGAATGTGGTGTTCCCAAGGGGTCAATTTTGGGCTTGTTATCTTTTTATTAATCAGTTATCCATTCTTAGTACAGATTGTGAAATTTTACTTTACGCTGACAATTTAATTTTGTTTTGTCAGGAAACCTCTACTGATGTTATTTCAACAAAGATTCAGTCTGATTTTTATAAAATTTGTGATTGGCTTCCTCATAATTTGCTAATTCTTAATTCAAAGATGACAAAATCTATGTTTTTTGGAACCAATGTAATGTTAAAAACTGGTCCATGTTTAAAAGTTTTTGATTTGGGTGGGGTTATTATTGATCAAGTTCAGCAATTTAAATATCTTGGGGTTCTGTTGGACCCCACACTGAATTTTTCATTGCAGGTTTCTGATGTTAGTAAGAAAATTAATCAGCAATTGGGTACATTATTTAAATTTAAATCCTTTTTATGTTCGCTTGCGTGCATGCGCAAGGAACGTTTTGGGAGAGTAGCACACTTGGAGGTGTGCCTCTCCCATCCAATGCACTGCTCCCTTGAGCAGGCATGGCGGTCCTGCACCAATGGGTGCAGGAGCTCAGTATGACAGCGGTGTTCCTCTGCTTCAAAGAAAAGCACCGCTGCCATACTGAGCGCTGTCATCATGACATCCCCTCGCATCACGCGCTGCCCCAACGTGCGGCGTTATGCGGCCCCCAGCTTTTGCAACTTTGTTTGCCGACAGGGTGCCCAATCCCTGTCAGCTCCACGGCTCCCCAAACCATCCTGCTGCCATGCTGGGAGCCCACCCAGCGTGGCAATGTTGCCTTTTGTTTTGCCGGGCGGGGTGCCCAATCCCCGTCGGCGCCTCGGCCCCCCCTGCGTAGTTTGCCGACGGGGTGCCCAATCCCGTCGGCTCCTCACCCCCAGTCATCTTGTGCCATGCTGGGAGCCCACCCCAGTGTGGCAAATGGTCCCACATCATCTTTTTTTTTAACACCTGTAAAATAAAACAGTCCCAGGAGCGTCTCCCAGCCCCCACAACCCGCACCCACCACTGTACCCAGCCTCCACACCCCACCCATACTTACCCTCGGACTCCGGTAGATGATCTTGCGTGGACGGGAAACCGTCTGCACTCTTCAAGAGGCGACAGCGAACTGAGAAATGCCAGTAAGCTGTATAATGGGCTGAGATAGGGGTTTCAACTTGCATATCTCAGTCATTTTGGAATTTTGCACCAAATTTTCAACATGGGTTTTGGGACCCTTCTCATGATAATGTCACTGTCATGGCGTTATTTGGGCCTGAAGGGTGATTTCACAGGCACTGTGCATTCACTGCATGAAATCACCTTCAGCCTTTGAATACACATGACAGTGACATCATTCATGAGAAGGGTCCCAAAACCCTATGTTGAAAATTTGCACAATTCCAAAATGACTGTTTTACAAGCGCAAGGCTATGCAGTTCCTATGCAGGCTTGTAAGTTCAGCGAATTTTAATATTTTCCTCCAGATTTTCAACATTGCCATTTTATCACACCTTCTTATGAGTTGTACAGCTGTCATTTTTCACATCTCACCTAAAATGTCTTTCCACCCATGTAGCGCACAATGGCGCAGTCGGTGTGCGAAATCAATGTATGGAACACATTAAGAAAATCATAGTGACACTGTTCATGAACAGAGGTCTTAAAATAGCTATGTTGAAAATTTGGTGAAAAAATTCCTAAAAATGACTGTTTTACGACCGTGCGTTAGCAATTCACGCGCTTGTGCTTATGTAATTTTCAATATTTGCACTTCAGATTTTCAACATTGCCATTTTACCACACCTCCTCATGAGCAGTACAGCTGTCATTTTCACATCCTGCCCAAAATGTGTTTCTGCCCATGTAGCACACAATAGCGCATTCGTAAGCGGAACTCAATGTATGGGACACATTAAGAAAATCACAGTGACACTGATCATGAGCAGAAGGTCTTAAAATGGCTGTGCTGAAAATTTGGTGAAAAATCTGTGAAAATGACTGTTTATGAGTTCATAGCTATGCAGTTCCTATGACGCTTTGTAAGTTGAATTTCAATATTTTCACCCCAGATTTTCAACATTGCCATTTTACCACACCTCCTTATGAGCAGTACAGCTGTCATTTTCACATCCTCCCCAAAACATCTTTCCGCCCAGTAGTGCACAATGGCGCAAAGTCAAAGTAAATCAATGTATGGGACACAATAAGAAAATCACAGTGACACTGTTCATTAGCAGAGGTTTTAAAATGGCAATGTTGAAAATTGGTGAAAAAAATTCCTAAAAATGACTGTTTCTGAGCGTGCTTTGCACAGTTCCATACTGCACCTCGTGAGTTTGCGAATTTTCAATATTCCACTCCAGATTTTCAACATTGGCATTTTACCACACTTCCTTATGAGCAGTACAGCTGTCATTTTTCATATACTGCCCAAAGCGTGTTTCTGCCTATGTAGCGCTATTAGGGGTAACAAAAAGGTCATGCTGACAATTTATTGTGCAAATACCAGCAATCGCACTGAGGCATTAGGTAACGCACCATACATGCCAAACACCACTGCAAATACCTGCAAGCGAACATTCGGCATTGACAAATGCTTGTTTAGTTTTGCCACAAGGAAGGCTATTGCCATTGGTACTCTTCTTCCCCATTTAGATTATGTTGCTGAAATTTATTTTAGGTTAGGCTCATAGGAATTGCATACACTTGCAGTTGCTTATAAAAATATTTGTAATTTTATTTTGTTGGTTCCATATCGCATCCATTCCTGTGAGTTATATTCTCAATTTAGTTAGTTATCACCAAATTGTCATATTGAATATTTCTTTGGTTTATTAATTTTAGAGCTATTCATGAAAACTCTTCTTTTTCCTTCATCTGATTTATCTGTACACCCTGTTCCTTCAATGCTTAGATCATCAAATGAATTGTTGCTAGATATGGTTTGTAAACGTAAGTCAGGGCTCCGTGCTTTTAGTAATTTAGCTCCATGTTATTGGAATAGTTTACCTGTTGCTATTCGCTCGATTACTTGTAAATCACATTTTAAAACTGTATTTAACTCTTTTCTACTTGACAAATCATGTTGTATTTGCAACATATGCTATTCTGTATGTGTAGTTATGTTTGTCTAGTGTTTTTTTTTGTGTTACGTGTATTTGTTTCTTATGTCTCAGGTCGGACTTGAAAAGGGCCTTTGGTCCAGTTTCCTTGCCCAGTTAACAAATGAAAATTAAAAAAAATAAATAAAAATTGGGATAGAATCATGGATGTTGAGGTGGGCAGTCCCCTTGGTACCAGTGACTACAGAACTGTGTGGTTTAGAGTCAACACGTTGGCAGAATAAAACGATTCAAAGATTAAGATCCTAGATTTCTGGAAGGCCAACTTCATGGGGGGGGGGGGGACAGTTCAAAATTGCCCTGGCAGCAGAAGATACGAAGGATCCATAGCAGGAGTGACAAATCAATGTGTCAGATTGCTTAGCAAAAGCAAAAGAAAGCAGCTGCTACTGTGGTTCTCTAAGTGAGTAGCCAAGAAAGTGTGAGAAAAGAGTAAGGCATTCAGGAAATACAAAGAGACACAGAAAGAAGAAGACAGACTGAAATATCTGGAGAAGTAGAAAGAAGCTGGGAAAGCTGTCAGGGGGCTAAGGCAAGAATGGAGGAAGGAATAGCACAGGCTATTAAGAAGGGGAACAATACTTTCTTCCGTTATATTAGCGAGAGGAAGACCAGAAATGGTATTGTTAGGCTAAAGAAGGGAGAGGGCAGATGGAGGATGACCTTGAAAAAGCTGAGATACTGAACAAATATTTGTGATCAGTGTTTACCAAGGAAGAGGCAGGGGAGGGGCCAAGACTCATGAGGAAAGATGTACAGGGGGAGAGAGGTGGATACCAGCCCATTTATGGTGGATAAAGTCTTGGTGGAACTAGGAAAAGTAAAGACAGACAAGGCATAGGGCCATACAGGATTCACCCTAGAGTGTTGAAGGAACTCAGGGAAGTCCTTGTAGGTCCACTGACAACCCTGTTCAACCAATCACTAGAGACAGGGGAGGTATCTGGGGACTGGAGGAGGGCAGAGGTGGTCCCCCTGCACAAGACTGGAAGTAGGGAGGAGACAGGCAGTTACAGACCTGTAAGCCTGACCTCTCAGTGGTGGTGAAGCTGATGGAGTCCCTGCTTAAGGAAAGGTTAGTGAAGTTTCTGGAGTCAAGCAGTGCAAAAGACCCAAGGCAGCATGGATTCACTAAGGGTAGATCCTGTCAGACTAATCTTATCAATTTCTTTGACTGAGTGACCAGGGTGGTGGATCAGGGAGTGACGGTGGAAGTGGCCTACCTGGATTTCAGTAAGGCCTTTGATACCGTTCCTCATAGAAGGTTGATTAACAAATTGGGGAATCTGGATGTGGGCTCTAAAGTGGTAAAATGGGTTGGAAACTGGCTAAAAGGCAGGACCCAGAGGGTGGTAGTATATGGCATAGAATCAGAAGAGGGAGAGGTGACCAGCGGGGTTCCACAGAGATTGGTGCTGTGTCCAGTTCTATTCAATGTCTTCATAAGTGACATTGCAGAGGGACTGAAGGGGAAAGTATGCCTGTTCACAGATGACACCAAGATCTGTAATGGAGTCGACACACAGGAGGGGCTAGATAACATGAGAAATGACCTAAGACTACTTGAAGAGTGGTCAAGGGTTTGGCAGTCGGGTTTCAATGCTAAGGAGTGCAAGATAATGTACCTGGGACACAGAAACCCAAGAGAGGAACACAGGATGGGGGCAAGTTCTAGCCACCACAAGTCAGGAGACAGATCTGGGGGTTTATCATATCCAATGACCTGAAGTCAGTCAAACAATGTGAAAAAGCAGTGAGGAAGGCAAACAGAATGCTGGGGTGCATAGGAAGGGGCATAACTAGTAGGAGGAGTGAAGTGGTGATGCCACTGTATAGATCACTGGTGAGGCCTCATCTGGAATACTGTGTCCAATTCTGGAGCCCACATCTCAGGAAGGACATAGACAGAATGGAAGCAGTCCAGAGAAGAGCTACAAAAATGATACATGGACTGCACCATAAGCCTTATGAGGAAAGACTCAAGGAAATAAACATCTATTCACTAGAAGAGAGAAGGGAGAGAGAGGAGATATGATAAAGACTTTCAAATAGAGGAGTAAACAGGGTACAGGAGGGGACCATATTTCAGAGAAGAAAGTGCACAAAGACAAGGGGACATAACATGAGGCTGGAGGGGAGGGAGGCTTAGGGGGAATGCTAGGAAGTATTTTTTCACAGACAGGGTGGTGGATCCGTGGAACAGCCTACCAGTGGAGGTGGTGGAAGTGAAAACAGTATGGGGATCCAAAAGAACATGGGATAAGCATAAAGGCACCCTGCTGTACAGCAGAGTGGGAGAAAGGCAATTCAGATAAGAGTAGGGATTGCCAAACTAAGTAGGGAAATGGGCAGACTAGGTGGGCTGTATGGTCCTTATCTGCCAACAGATTCCATGTTTCTACATAATGCCATCCAGCAAACACAGCTCATCTGTCATGATCAGCCTGTTGTGGTCCCTCCCAACGTAATCCCCAGTGCCACCTTCAACCCCCAACCCTGCCCATTTTCATTGTGTGACACCAGGGAGTCCACCTCTGGTGCCACCAAACATTAAGAAAACCTATGCATGTTCATATGGGTGCCCAATCTCCATGCCATGACAGCGGCGATGCATGTTAATATTTTGGCACGGGGGTGCCCAATCCCCTGCACTGGCTGCTACTCCCCACCCTGCCTATCTTAATTCTGCGATACTGGGGAGACCACCCTCGTGCCACCAAATATAACGCCGACACTAGGGGTGTGCAATCCTCAGTGTCAGTATCTGAAATAAGGAAAACCATCCCTCATGTTTTTTTTTTTAAATATACCCTGTAAAAAAGAAAAACTTCCATCGATGTCTGTTGCTGCCACTGCTGTTACTGTCCCCCACCCCACCTTCCCACTCAGCACCCCCCCAAGCCCTTACATACCTATTGGGGTCCAACGCTGTAATTCTTTCTGGACCAGAGACACATCTTCAGTCTTCAACACCAGACCTCAAATTGAGGAAATCAGGTATATGGTTCAATGTATTTCAATGGGTTTTGAACTTGTTATCATAACTTGGTAATTTTTGAATATTTTTGACCCAGATTTTCAACATGCCTTTTTTGGGACCCCACCTCATGAACAATGGCAGTGAAATTAGGCAAATCTGTCTCAAAAGGTGATTTTTGTGGTCGCTATGCAGCTGTCATTTTTCAGATCCTGACCAAAATGTGTGTTTGCACTTGTGGAGCAAAATCATCTTTTGGGCAGGATTTTATTTCTCCATCCTTGTTCATGAGGTGGGGTCATAAGAAGGCTATGTGGGGTCATAAGAAAGCTATGTTGAAAATGTGGGGTAAAAATGTGAGAAAACCACAAGGTTATGAGCCTACATTGCAATTTTGCAATGTACGCTCACAACTGTGGTGATTTTCAATATTTTGACCCCAACTTTTCAACACAGCCATTTTTTCACACCATTTCATGAATGTGACAGCTGCCATTTTTCAACTCCTGTGTTTTTACATTTGTGACATGAAATCACCTTTCAGGCACAATTTGAACATTTATTCCACCCTCGTTCATGCAGTGGAGTAATAAGAAGGTTATGTTGAAAATTTGAGGTAAAAATATTTAAAAACAACCAAGGTATGTGTGTACATTGAAATTTTTCAACACATGCACATAGCTATGGAAATTTTCAGTATTTTGACCCCAGATTTTTAACATAGTCATTTTTTTGCACCACCTCATGTATGTGACAGTACTTACACATGTTAAGGGGGGTAGTATTACATTTATATACTCCCTTAACATGTGTAAGTGCCTACAAAGTAAACTATGTGAATTTGCCGAGTGTTGCTGCTCTTGACTGCCATCTATAGCCATTAGAAGCCATGCAGCCCCCTTCCCTACTTAGCATCATCAAAACGCTGATTTTAGGGGTGGGGCTGCGGCAGAGAGTCGAGTGCCTTTCTTGAACACCGATGTGAGACCATGGGTAATGTAACCTAATTTACTGAGAAATGCTTGCACTAAAAAATGCAACCTTTCTATGATTTAGGTCCCTAAGTTAGGCAATTCCTTGCCATGAGTTACCTAACTCGAGGTGTCAGTAGCTCTTTAACAATGAAACATAGGAGCTTATGGCAGATAAGGATAGGGGGATATGATGAGTCCTTTTAGTACCTCATGGGGGTAAATAAGGTACTGAAGGAAGTATTTTTCAGAAAAAAAGGTGCTCAAGAACAAGGGGACATGCTATGAGTTTGGGGGGGGGGGATTCAAGACTGATGTGAGAAAGTACTTTTTCACAGTAGGAGTGGTGGATTCCTGGAACAGTTTTCCATATCTTGAATCTATTAGCAAACAGTATATGTGACTGCTGCCCTTAGCAGCCTTCTGCTTATTTTATCATTGTACTTATACCTTTTAGCACTTTTAATTCTTGGTACTTCATTTCCATCCTACCCTTGAGCCTTTTCCCTTCCACCCCTCACCCCTGCTTCTTCTCTGCTCATGCATCTTCAAGTTCTTCCCTTGCTCCTTCTCACCTTCCCTCTTCCACCCTCCATCCATTCTCTTATCTCATGCCACCTGTTTTGCAACTTCTTCCCCTCCTTCTCCCTACACTTCTCTCTCTTACCTCGCTCCCACCCATATTACTTTCTCTCTTGGGTTTTCAACAAGGCCTGCTAGGCTGCCCCCTCTCCTGACTAAACACCACCTCTTCTCCTTATACTATTAATTTGCCTTCCTCCCCCTCACTTCACCAGCACTCCCCCCTTCTCTCCGCACTCACCCCATTTCCCTCCTTCCACCTCCCCATCCTCTCATCTCTCTATCTCCATTACCTCTTTTGCAACTCCGCTTGTTTCTTCTCCACCTCCTGTGCAACTCATCTCCTTCTCCCTCTTGTTTCTCCCATCCCCCACCTTACACCCCATTACTTTCTCTCTTAGATTTTGACAAGACCTCCCAGGCTGCGCTCTCTTCCAGCCCATTCTACTGTTATATTGAGCAGCATTCAGTGCTATTTTGATTGTTTTTGATGTATTAATTTTTTTAAGTATATTCTTGATAGCTGCTATTTACTTATCTATTGTTTACCTTAATTTGTTTTTGTACTACTGACATGGAACCTTTGTAAATGAGTTGCATTGCTCAAAGGTGCTGTAATCCAAGATGCAATAAATAAATACATAAATAAATAGGATAAGGACCATTTGGCCTACCTAGTCTGCCTATTTTTCCTTACCTACAGTCACTGGAGACCCTACCTGAGGCTTCAGCTTTTTCTCCCTCCCCCTCCTTACATTCTACTAAGATTCTACTAAGAAATACTTCTTCACAGAAAGGGTGGCAGATTCCTGGAACCGCCTTTCAGTGTTGGCAGCGGGGGCAAAAACATTGGATGGTTAAAAATGCCTAGGACAGGCATGAGGGAATTGTAGGGGTAGGGAAGGGGAGGGGAAGAAATTGCACCATAAAACAAGCATTTGTCAATGCCGAATGTTGATTGCGTTGGTCTGTTGAGATCGCTCACTGCCCCTCTGTCACTCACTAGTTCTGTTTCTCCCAGTGCTGCAGGCTCCTCTTTTTTACTGGACACCAGCCTGCATTGGCACCTTTTTCTGCCCACAAAGAAATCCGCAACTGTCCCGACAGAGCTCCGTTGAGGTCTCTCATGCCCCCTGTCTCACTTAATCATTCTGTTTCTCCTGGCGCTGCAGGCTGCCCTTTGTACTGGGCTCCTGCCTCTGTTGGCACCTTTTTCTGCCACAAAGAAATCTGCAGCAGTCCCGACAGAGCTCCATTGAGCTCACTCACTCCCCCTCTCTTACTCGCTCATTCTATTTGTCCTGCCACTGCAGGTTGCCCTTTTGTACTGGGCCCCTGTGTGCATTGCTGCCTTTTTCTGCCCACAAAGAAATCCACAGCAGTTCCAGCAGAGCTCCGTTGAACTCACTCACTCCCTCCCCTTCCCTCACTCGCTCATTCTTTGTCTCCCTCCACTGCAGGCTGCCCTTTTGTACTGGGCTCCTGCCTGCGTTGGTGGCTTTTTCTACCCACAAAGAAATTTACAGCAGTTCCGACACAGCTCCGTTGAGCTCACTCATGCCCCCTCTCTCACTTGCTCATTCATTTTCTGTCGGTGCTGCAGGCTGGCCTTTTGTACTGGGATCCTGCCTGCATTGCCGCCTTTTTCTGCCCACAAAGAAATCTGCAGCAGTCATGATAGAGCTCCGTTGAGCTTGTTCACTCTCACTCTCTCACTCGCTCATTGTGTTTCTCCCGGCACTGCAGGCTGCCCTTTTGTACTGGGCTCCTGCCTGCATTGGCACCTTTTTCTGCCCACCAAGAAATCTGCAGCTGTCCTGACAGAGCTCCATTGAGGTCGCTCACTCCCTCTGTCTCACTCGCTCATTCTGTTTTTCCTGGCGCTGCAGGCTGCCATTTTGTGTTGGGCTCCTGCCTCTGTTGGCACCTTTTTCTGGTCACAAAGAAATCTGAAGCAGTCCAGACAGAGCTCTGTTGACCTTGCTCACCCCTCACGTCTCACTCGCTCGTTCTGTTTCTGCCAGCGCTGCAGGCTGCCCTTTTGTACTGGGCTCCTGCCTGTGTTGCCGCCCGTTTCTGCCCACAAAGAAATCTGCAGCAGCCCCAACAGAGCTCCACTGAGCTCGCTCACTCCCCCCTCTCAGTCGCTCATTCTGTTTCTCCCGCTGCTGCAGGCTGTCCTTTTGTACTGGGCCCCTGCATGCATTGCTGCCTTTTTCTGCCTACAAAGAAATCCACAGCAGTTCCAACAGAGCTCTGTTGAGCTCACTCACTCCCTCTTCCTCACTCACTCGTTCTGTGTCTCCTGAAGCTGCAGGCTGCCGTTTTGTACTGGGCTCCTGCCTGCGTTGGCTCAGTTGAGCACGGTCACTCCCCCCCCCCCACTCGCTCAATCCTAATCTGTCCCAAACACTGATTTCTGACAGCGACTGCAGTATTCTGCACTGGAAGCGTGAAAACACATTTTGGCCAGGATGTGAAAAATGACAGCTGTACTGTTCATAAGAAGGTGTGAAAAAATGCCAGTGTTGAAATTCTGGCGTGAAAATATTTCTAATTTGCTAAGTTACAAGAGTGCGTGGAAACAGCACAACGCATGCTCGTAACAGTCATTTCATGGAGTTTCATCACAAAATTTTCAACATAGGCATTTTAGGACCTCTACTCATTAACAGTGTCAGTATGATTTTCTTAATGTGCCCCAAACACTGATTTCCCACAGTAACCTCGCTATTGTGCGCCGAAAGAGCAAAAACAAATTTCAGCCAGGATGTGAAAAATGACAGCAGCACTGTTCATAAGAAGGTGTGAAAAAATGGCAATGTTGAAAATCTGGAGTGAAAATATTGCAGAGTTGTGAAGGTACGAGCGTGTGTGGAAACTGTGCAATGCTCGATCGTAACACACTCATTTTATGGACTTTCGTCACCAAATTTTCAACATACGCATTTTAGGACCTCTGCTAATGAACATTGTCACTGTCATTTTCATAATGTGTCCCAAACATGGATTTCCCAAAGCAACCATGCTATTCTACGCCGGAATTGCAAAAACACATTTCGGGCAAGATGTGAAAAATGACAGCTGTACTGTTCATAAGGAGGTGCAGAACAATGGCAATGTTGGAAATCTGGAGTGAAAATATTGCAAATTCGTGAAGTTACGAGCGTGCCTAGCAACTGCACAATGCACGGTCATAAAACAGTCATTTCCTGGATTTTTTCCACCAAATTTACAACATAGACTTTTTGAGAGCCCACCTCATGAACACTGGCACTGTCGTTTCCACAACCTGTCCCAAAAGGTGATTCTGTGCAGTGACCGTGCAATCACCTTTTGAGACCAAATAACGCCATGACAGTGGCTGAATTCATGAGGAGGGGTCCCAAAAACCCAATGTTGAAAATTTGGTGCCAAAATTCCAAAAAATGCCTGAGATATGCATCAAAGTTGAAAAAAAACTATTTATGCCATTATACAGCTTACCGGCATTTCCTCAGTTCGCGGTCGGCTTTGAAGAGTGCAGATGTGTTCCCGGTCCCCCTCAGCAGAAATATACTGGAGTTTGGTGGGGGGGGCAATAATTCCAACGGGGAGCGGGGTCCACCATTGGCAATGTGAAGTAGGATGGGACTGAAGCCGACAGGTATTGGGGGCCCCCATCGGCAAACAAAAACTGCTGCTGAGGGGGATTGGGCACCCCCTGGGCACTAGGGGTTAATTCATATTGTTTGTGAACACAACGGCAAGCCGCCTCCATGTTCATAAACAATATTACACTTAGCAACGTTCCGCCCAGCAATGACGGGTCGCACCCTCATTGCAGCGAATGGCTGACACTGCAATAACGAGATGGCCCCTGATTGCAGCAGCTGAAAAGTTTCAAAGTGGTGGCATGCTGGCTGAACTAGTGTCAACAGCAGCATGTCATGGCATTGGGGAAAGCAGGCCAAGCCTTTAAAGGCTGTGGGGGCACTTGCCACAACAGTGCCGCGCCTCCACAACCTGCTTCTGGGAAGCTGCCACAATATGTTTCTTGCACATGTGCGCAATCAACATAAAAAGTGATAATATGGGCAGACTGAGTGGGCCAAGTGACCCTTATTTGCTTTCACATTCTATGTTTCTGTGTTTCTACTCCTTTATGCCTATCCCATGCATTCTTGAACCCCATTAACTGTTTTTGCCTCCACCAACTCTGGTGGAAAGCTGTTCCAGGAATCCACCACTCCTACTGTGAAGAAGTACTTTCTCACATCAGTCTTGAACCCCCCCCCCAAATTCATAGCATGTGCCCTTGTTCTTGAGCACCTTTTTTTCTGAAAAATACCTCCTTTCCATACCTTATTTACCCCATGAGGTATTTAAAGGTCTCATCATATCCCCCTATCCTTCCTTGCTTCCAGGGCATACATAATGAGGGGTTCTTTAATCTTTCCTTGTTGGGCTTTTGATGCAGACCTTGTACCATTATTTCTCCTCCTCTGGAAAACATCAACTTTCTTGATGTCCTTCCAGTGGTCTCCAGAACTGGACACAGTACTCCGAGTTAGGTCTTACCAGTGATGTATACAGAGGCACCACCACCTCCCTCCTTCCGCTGGTGATACCTTTTCCTATGCACTGCAGCATCCCACTAGCCCTCACTACTTGTCGCACTGCCTGGTCACCCTTAGGTCATCAACTATGATTACACTCCAGGTCTCTTTACCATTTGGAGGTTGGCAATACTGCTTCCCCCATTTTGTGCCGTGCTCTTGGGTTTCTTTGCCCTGAAGTGCATTATTTTGCACTTTTTTGCATTGAATTCCAATTGCCTAATACTTGACCACTCCTCAAGCTGCTCTGCAGTGTCATTTATAAAGACATAAAAGAGGACCAGTCCCAGCACTTATCACCAAGGCACCCTGCTGGTCACCCTTCCTTCCTTGGAGTCAACTCCACCTACCACCACCCCCCTCTGTCACCTATCTCCTAACCAATTTCTTAACCAGTTTATCACCTTTGGACCCACTCCTAAGCTACCCAACTTGTTAACTAGTCACCTATATGGAATGGTGTTGAATGCCTTACTGAAATCTACGTAGGCTATGCCCACTACTCTACCCTGAACTAATTCCTTGGTCACCCAGTCAAAGAAATCTAACAGATTCATTTGATATGACCTTCCCCTATTAATCCATGCTGCCTTGGGTCTTGTAACCCACTCGATTCAAGATATTCTACAATCCTTTCCTTTAGCAGTGATTTCATTAACTCTGCCACCACTGATGTCAGGCTGACTAGCCCTTAATTGCCAGCATCTTCTCTGCCACTACTTTCACAAAGTGGGACATCTGCCTTCCTCCAGCCCTCTGGAACCACTCCTGTTTCCAGTGAGCAGTGAAATAGGACTGTCATAGGTACAGCCAGTACCTCCCTGAGCTCCCTCAGTACCCTTGGATGCATTCCATCTGGCCCCATTGCTTTGTCCACATTCAGATTTGGGAATCCCTTCAGGAGTCTCTTATCTGAAAAAGGACTAGTGTCGACCTCCCTCCAAAGCTCCTGTTACTTTTTTGAGGCCCCTCCCTTTCTACTTCCTCTGTGAACACTGAACAAAAGTTCAGGATGTCTCATTTCCTGTCCCCTTCCCCTTTCTAACCTTACAATCCCTCCCCCGGTCTTCCTCTTTTCACTCACATACCTAAAACATGTCTTATCCCCTTTCACTACTGCCTAGGCTATTCTCTCTTTAGTTTGTGCCTTTGTGCTCCTTACAACTTTCCCTGTTTCCCTCTCTTTCCCCAATATCCCTTCATATCCTTTTCCCTTTGTGTCTCCTTATACCTTCTGAATGCTATCCTTTTAGCTTTTACCTTTTCAGCCACCTCTTATGAGAGCCATCGTGGTCTCTTTTTCCTCTCACTTTCACTCACTTGCTTGACACAGAGGTTTGTTGCCTTCACTATGCCTTCTTTCAGTTTTTCCCATTGTCCCCCCAACCAGGTCGTATCTTAGACATCCGGCCATCTTTATTAAATCTACCCTCCTGAAGTTGAGGACTCTTTCTCTTGTGTAGTTCAATTTGCAATCATTCTATTGAACAGGCCTGGCGTGGAATTGCTGAGGATCGTCTACCAGGGCCCAGGCTGGCGGGGTCCATGACTATAAGTCAAATAATACATTTTTATTTTTTATTCTACTTTTAA
Organism: Neoceratodus forsteri; assembly: GCA_016271365.2. NCBI lineage: Eukaryota > Metazoa > Chordata > Ceratodontiformes > Ceratodontidae > Neoceratodus > Neoceratodus forsteri. The sequence continues at coordinate 265,251,202 of JADMNL010000025.1, forward strand.
ACTCTCACGGGCCTTGGTTGGCAAGCGTAATGCACACTGCCTGCCTGGTGCCTGCCTCCTCCACCTCCCCCACCCTGCTGCCCTGCAGTCATGCCACACTAATGAAGTGATGATTCATCATCAGCCCCCAGAGATCAGCCCACTGTCTCCTGCCTGGGCCCCTGCCTGAGACCCACCGGTCCCTCCCTGAGTGTGCGTGTGGACTCAACTGACATTTAAAAATTAAATTCCCTTCCTGCTGCACATGCTCATCCTCCTCGGATGTACCTGCAGTGGTGGTGGCGCTGTCAGGCTGCTCCGCCTCCTCGACTAACTCCATCCATCATCCGAGTCCTCACTTTTGGCGTCTGTTTTCTCTGCTCCTCCGCCATGCTGGCATTCTCCATCCTCTTGTCTTCTGCACCAGCGACCAGCGGCTCATTGGTCTGTTTGCTCCCATCCCCTCCTGATGCTGCTCCACTCACTCACGCAGCTCACCCCCTGCTCCTTCCCTCCCTCACTGATGCTGTGGGTGGCTGCTCAGATTTGTTGGGGGTGCTCAGCTCAAAAGGTTGCCAGCATCACTCTAATTAATATTAAACTATTCATTGTGGGCTGGGGCGAGCAGCAGCTGAACTACTGTGTCTCTGGAAAGAAAACATTAGAACTTAGTGTGTTGAGTTGATTGGACTGCCACTTCGGTGGGGGGCATGGACTGGGGTGGCCCACTACAAAGCCTTGCACCAGGGCCCAGTACATCCTAGAGCTGGCCCTGCTATTGAACCACACTGAACGGTGATCATTGGTCCCCAGGTGGCCCTCTCAACTTGACATCTGCAACACTGTCCCCGTTAGTGAGTACCAGGTCCAGTATTATCCCATCATGAGTGGGAACGCTGACTAGTTGCCCAAGGAACACCTCCTACTGGGAATCCAGGATGTCCTTGCTTCTAGCTGAAGCTGCAGCTATTTTTTTTTTTTGTGAACTTTATATATCTCTGGCTACTTGGGGCGTCTCTCAAGCATACCCCCCTAGACTTTGGCACCTAACTCCCTAACTGAAACCCCCTGACCAGGAAGTCGGGGACAGAGATACCCCACCCAGCTTCCCTGACCACTGCGGCCCCCCCAAGATATACGTCCCTCAGGGCGGGGCCACCCAATGCCTTACCTGGGTGTCCTGTCCGAAATCTAGACAGCCAGGTTGGGAGCAGATCAAGTGCTTGGAAGATCCAATCAGGAAAGTCTGGCGCTGGGGATGTGGGCCACAATTACCTGGGGCCACCATCGCCTCCTCCAATAGCCGGAGTTTTTCCATTTGGTTTCTCCTGTAGTGAGGACGTGCAATGATGTCTGCATACGCTACGTGCTGACGCCCACCGCCGCTCCTACCCTCATAGTGGCACTGCTCCTTGTAGTGCTCAGGGCCAATAAGGAGTAGTGTGACCGGCTAACCAGCCCCCAGGAGAGGAGAGCAGTCCTTTGGATGCTCAATCCACTCTTACCCCTGCCGCCCCCCCGGTGGTCTGAGACCGTTCTTGAACCCAGGTCGCCGGCATGGCACAAGGTGTGGCATCCAGTGACTCAACCCTCAGTGCCACCAGGCCAGCCCTGAAGCTGCAATTAGGAGGTTCCAGTCTACATCCAGCAGATTGAAGTCCCCCACCAACAGCACCTACCCCTTTTCTGCCACCTTGCCAATGGCTTCCACAAGTACTTTATCTAACTCCTCCCCTTGCACTGGAGATCTGTAAATCATGCCAATCTATATAGTGGCTCCATCACCATCCCACGTCTCTAGAGTGACCCACAGTACTTCTGTCCCTCTTATTCTCTCATGTTTATGCTTTCACATAAAGCACCACCCCCCTCCTTTCCTTCCTACCCTGTCCTTCCTGAACAGAGTATAGCCTGGTAAGGCCATGTCCCAGTCATGGTTTTCAGTGCATCATAACTTGGTAATGGCCACAATATCCAGGTCAGCCTCTGCCATGATGGCCTCTAGGACAGGAAGTTTATTTTCTAGATTTCTAGCATTTGTAGATATGGCCTTCCTGATTATACTAACATACTAACATACTATTTGCCAGCAGATTAGTCCTTATGGTCTATCAAGTCTGCTCGAACCTAGATCCTTAGTTGGGTGCCGAGACCCTCCCATCCCTTGTGCTCCAGAAACCCCTATCGTCCATCCCCACCCCCCCGGGACAGGCCATCATCTGATACATCCACTTTCTGTGTCTGTCCCACCCTCTCTTAAAGCTCTCCACTGTGGATCTCTGAACCAGCTCACCAGGCAGAGCATTCCAAGGGTCCACCACCCTCTCAGTGAAAAACCTCCTCCTCTTTTCCCCCCTCACCCTTCCACCTTCCAACTTCAAACCATGCCCTCTGGTGATGCCTCCCTGCTTTAGTCTAAAGATCCCCTCCATGTTTACCTATTTGTTCCTTGAGGTGCTTGAAGACCTCAATCATGTCCCCCCTGTCTCCTCTCCTCCAATGAAACAGGCAGAGCTCCTCAAGTCTGTCCTCGTAAAGTCAAATCCCTAGCCCTCGTATCATCTTTGTTGCCCTCCTCTGTACCCTCTCCAGGGGCTGTATGTCCCTCTTCAGAGTGGTCTCCAGTACTGTACACAGTACTCAAGGTGTGGTCTAACCAGTCCATTGTACAGCGAGAATCACTTCCTTGCTCCTAGAGGTGATCCCCTTGCGATGCATCCCAACATCCTGTTTGCCTTGCTAGCTGCTCTCCTGCACTGCTCAGTGTTATTCATACATGTATCCACCCTGACCCCTAGGTCTTTTCCCTGTTGAGGCTTCCAGCACCTCCCCTCCCAGGGTGTGCCTGTGTTTAGGGTTTCCCCGACCAAGATGCAACACCTTGCACTTGGTGATATTGAAATTTAATTTCCATGTGTGAGCCCAGCTTTCCAGGGTGTCCAGGTCCCCTTGCAGGGCCAACCTCCCCTCTTCTCCCTCAACTACTGCTCCCATCTTGGAGTCATCCTCGAAGAGACTCATTTCACACCCTATACCTCTCCTTGTTACCTCCCCCCTTTTCTTTTGCCCTTCCTCCGCCCTTCTCTCTTTTTAATGCTTCCATTCCCATTCCCCTTCATTTCTACTTGCCTGCTTCCTTTATTAATTTGTACCCTGGGGGATTTTACTATCCCTCAGGTTTTCCATACTCTACTTCAGCCTGTGTGGAGGGGGCGGTTTCTACCTTCCCGATTCCTTCTTTCCCCTTCTGCTACTTTAAATGTTCATCAAAGTAACATTTAAACCATCCACTGAGGACTGCTGTTCCCTCCTGGATGGATGCAGGCCATCACCCCGTATAGGCCCTTATCTCTCCAGGTGGGTCAACAGTCCCAAATGTAGTCAGACCTCTCCTGTCTGCACCATTCCTTCAAATATGAGTTGAAGCTCCTGACGTGGAGATTCCTCTTCTCGCCCCGTCACAGACAGGAAGTACCTCAGGGAGAGTCACTGAGTGCACTCCCTGTATAAGAAGCCTCTCTTGCTCCCTAAACTCCCCCTGCACTTTTCCAGCCCTGTCCAAAGCCAGTTCATTAGTCCCCAGGTGGACAATGACATCCAGGTCCCCTTCCTATCCTAGCAATCCTCAGGATCCGCTTCCGATACCTCTGCGCCATAGTGCAGTGTGGGCACCTTACTGCCCTCTCCCTTCCCTTACTATTCCCAAATCTACCTCCCTCACAATTGCGTTTCCTACCAGAAGTTGCTTTCTCCTTGTACGGGGTCATCTACCACCCCTTCTTGGGGTCTCTACAACAGTAGACCCTCAGATCATCTCTGGTCACTACCACAAGTGCCTCCTCCCAGCAGTCCTGCTCCACCAGAGTAGCATAGGAATTATGTACTGGTACCAGTTGAGGAACATGTCTCTGACCCACCACTTTCACCATTCCAGAGTTCACCATAGTCCAGACTTTCCTCTTCCCTGGCATCCTTTGAGGTAATGGTAGCAGACTTGGTGGCCCCTGGGTAGGGGAAGAGGTCACCTGAACCCTAGCCAATTTGGACTGGAGTCTAGCAAACCCCTCCCTCACCCCAGAGAAGTGTGTGCAGATGGGGCAACACTGCAGTCTTCAGAAAGTCTCTCTAAAAACTGTCGCCCCACAGCCACTGCACTGCACTACTCCGAGCATTCACAGTTCCTAATCTCCATGTGTTACCTAGAAATACTTTTGTAACCGTATCCCGAGAGGGTGTTTCTAGTTTTCCCTTGTCATTGTTTGCTGGGCCCCTTGGCACCTTTACCCTAGATATGGTTTTCCCCTGCTTTCTCTTCCGTATGCCTGAAGATGCCTAAGATGCCAGTCTTGTACCTGTTCCACTCCTGTGCTGTTCCACTCATGTGCCAGACACGAACATGTATGGGGACATGTTAGGAGTGCTTCTTTTTAACCTCCCCTTGGGTCCTCCTCCAGGTGGGACATCCTGTTTGAGCTACCATGCTCCTCACTGGTGGTCAGGCTGCCACGTCACCCTCCTCTGCTCAGTCTCCAACCCCCCCGACCTTTGAGAGAGAGAGAGAGAGAGAGAGAGAGAGAGAGAGAGAGAGAGACCAGCACAGTCCTGCTGAGAAAAAAAAAAAAAAAACGCTCCCAAACAGGTTAGTTACATAAAAGCAAGAAATTCACATAAAACAAGAAATCAAGCTGTCAGCAACTTGTACACCCAAGATTATTTGTCCCAATGCTTCGAATTATGTTTTACAAAATAAAAGAAAAACACTCCTTTGCAGTAGCAAGCTGTACTCCCAAGATTGTCTGTCCCAAAGCTAAGAAATATTTAACAAGCATTTGTCAATGCCGAACGTTCGCTTGCAGGTATTTGCAGTGGTGTTTGGCATGTATGGTGCTTTACCCTAATGCCCTGTGCGATTGCTGGTATTTGCACAATAAATTTTCAGCATGACCTTTTTGTTACCCCCATTGTGTGCTACATAGGCGGAAACACGTTTTGGGCAGGATGTGAAAAATGACAGCTGTACTGCTCATAAGGAAGTGTGGCAAAATGGCAATGTTGAAAATCTGTAGTGGAGATATTGAAAATTCGCAAACCTACGAGCGTGCGTGGGAACTGTGCAGTGCACGCTCATAAAACAGTCATTGTTAGGAATTTTTTCACCAAATTGTCAACACTGGCATTTTAAAACCTCTGCTCATGAACAGTGACACTGTGATTTTCTTAATGTATCCCATACACTGAGTTCACACAGCGACTGTGCCATTGTGCGCTACATGGGTGGAAACACGTTTTGGGTAAGATGTGAAAAATGACAGCTGCACTGCTCACAAGGAGGTGTAGTAAAATGGCAATGTTGAAAATGTGGGTGAAATATTTAAAAATCGCAAACTAGCGGCGTGCATAGGAACTGCTGCAATGAACACTCTGTGAAACAGTCATTTTAAGGAATTTTGTCACCAAATTTTCAACACAGCCATTTTAAGACCTCTGCTCATGAACAGTGTCACTGTGATTTTCTTAATGTGTCCCATACATTGAGTTCGCACACGGACTGCGCCATTGTGCGCTACATGGGTGGAAACACGTTTTGGGCAGGATGTGAAAAATGACAGCTGTACTGCTCATGAGGAGGTGTGGTAAAATGCCAATGTTGAAAATGTGGAGTGGAACTATTGAAAATTTGCAAACCTACGAGCATGCGTAGGAACTGCGCAACGCACGCTCGTAAAACAGTAATTTTTTGGAATTTTTGCACCAAATTTTCAACATTGCCATTTTAAGACCTCTGCTAATGAACAGTGTCACCATGATTTTCTTAATGTGTCCCATACATTGATTTTGCACACCGACTGCGCCATTGTGCGCTACATGGGCGGAAACACGTTTTGGGCAGGATGTGAAAAATGACAGCTGTACTGCTCATAAGGAGGTGTGGTAAAATGGCAATGTTGAAAATCTGGAGTGAAAATATAGAAAATTCGCGAACTTACGAGTCTGCGTAGGAACTGCGCAATGCACGCTCGTAAAACAGTCATTTTAGGAATTTTTGCACCAAATCAAATTTTCAACATGGGGTTTTTGGGACCCCTTCTCATGAATGATGTCACTGTCATGGTGTTATTCTGGCCCTAAGGGTGATTTCGTGCAGTGACTGCGCAGTGACTGCGAAATCACCCTTGGCCAAATAATACATGACAGTGACATCATTCATGAGAAGGGGTCCCAAATACCCCATGTTGAAAATTTGGTGCAAAAATTCCAAAAAATGACTGAGATATGCAATAAAGTTGAAACCCCCCTATCTAGCACATTATACAGCTTACTGGCATTTCCTCAGTTCACGGTCGGCTTTGAAGAGTGCAGACGTGTTCCCAGTCCACCGAAGATCGTGCGGCGTAAGCTCTGCAGGTAAGTATGGGGTGAGGGGTGTGGGAGGCAGGGTGCACAGTGGGTGGGTGCGGGTTGTGGGAGGGGGACCGGGGAGACCTCACGTGGGACCGTTTTCTTTACAGATTTAAAAAAAAAAACTGACTACGTGGGATGCTTGCCAGGCTGGGATGGGCTCCCAGCATGGCAGAAGATAGCTGGTGGGGGTCCGAGGAGCCGACGGGGGATTGGGCACCCACATTGGCAAAACAAACGGGAGGTTTGCCACGCTGGGGTGGGCTCCCAGCGTGGCAGAAGGATGGCTTGGAGGGGGCCGTGGAGCCGACGAGGGATTGGGCACCCCTGTTGGCAAACAACATTTGCCACGCTGGGGTGGGTTCCCAGCATGGCACCAAAGCTTTGGGGGCGGCGTGGTGCGCGGGGTGAGCGCGTGACGCGAGGGGGGTCGACATGACGCAGTGATCAGTATGACAGCGGTGGGTTTTGTTGAAGCGAAGACCACCACTGTCATACAGAGCTCCCGCACCCATTGGTGCAGGACCGCCACACCTGCCCAACAGAGCACTGGATTGAATGGGAGAGGCACACCTCCAAAGTGTGCTACTCTCCCAAAACGTTCCTTACGCATGCGCGCAAGCGAATGTAAAAAAGCAGTGATTTGCAGTACAACTACTCCCCAAGGAGTCACCTTTTCAAGGCAGCCCTTTACTTTCTTTTACATGAAAAGGAAAAAAGATGATTTTTAAATGCCCTTTAGCCCCCTGTTTGCTTTATCTTGCTATGAGATCTCTCTTACTATATCCTCATATCCTCTGCCTTTTGAGATTTAAAGTCCCATTTCCTCCTGTTCAGCACACTCCACCTGCTTTCCATTGCACCTCCTTCCATAGTTGATTCAAGTTGGTGCTTACCTAGAAAGACACGCTGAGTGTCGAACTCACTTCTGTACTCCCTCCGGTCACTCCTGCCATTCACCATAGGTTACTTCTGCTGGTGCTCAGTAGTCCTGGAATGGGTGTTCAAAAATAGCTGGGAATATCTATGAAAATGTGGATAACCAAAAACATGACTGCCTCTTTTATTATTTCACATCTAAAGACAAGCGTTTGTCAATGCCAATGTTTGCGTGCTGGCATTAGCATTGGAAGTGCAGGAGTTAGACAGATGCATAATAGGATTGGCAGTGAAGTATTGAACTAATGCCAACCTCACCCATGCTCTGTAGAGATGGACAGGCATTGGGGTGTGTATTTGGGTCTTCACCCATAAAATTCATGCCATTTCACCTCACCCTACCCTGCAGACACCAACAAGTGTCAAGGTGTGCCTTGGGGTCATTGGGCTTTACACTCACCCCATTCCATAAGGAAATACGTCGAAATAGGTGCAGTATAGGAGAATGGGGTGAACTTTGGGGCCAAAGAGCCCAAGGCACACCACGATGCCTGTCACTGGCTGCAGGGTGGGGGTGGAATGGCATGATCATTGCTGTCGACAGTCCCAAGTCACACCCCTGACGACTGTCAGTTCCTACAGGGTAGGGCATTATGGTCAGAAAATCTAACACCCCGGGCGTTTCTTGGTATTTTCACTCCAAGTTTTCAACATGGGCTTTTTGTAGCTCCACCTCATGAACAGTGACACTATCAGTTCATTAGCTGAAAGATGATTTTGCACAGTGACTGTGCCATTTGGTGCCACGGGTGTGAAAACACATTTCGAGCAGGATGTGAAAAATTACAGCTGTACTGTTCAAGAGGAGGTTTAAAAAAATGGTAATGCTGAAAATCTGGAGTGAAAATATAAAAAAATTGGTGAAGTCACAAGCGTGCATAGAAACTGCGCAACACACACCCATAATGCAATTATTTGGGAGATTTCTTACACCAAATTTTCAACACAGGCATTTTGGAACCTCTGCTCATGAACAGTGGCACTGTGATTTTGTTAGTCTGTCCCGAACATTGATTTCCCACAATGACCGTGCCACTGTGTGCCACATGTGCGAAAACACATTTTGGGCTGGATGTGAAAAATGACAGCTGTACTGTTCATAAGCAGGTGTGAAAAATGGAAATGTTGAAAATCTGGAGTGAAAGATTAAACATTGTCGAAGTTACGAGAGTGCATGGAAACTGCGCAATGCACGTTCATAACACAATCATTTTTTGGAATTTAATCACCAGATTTGCAACACAGGCTTTTTGGGAGCTCACCTCGTGAACAGTGGCACTGTCATTTCATTAATCGGTCCCAAAAGGTGATTACGTGCAGTGACCACGAAATGACCTTTCGGAACCAAACGACGAAATGACAGTGAATGTTCATGAAATGGGGTCCCAATAACCCCATGTTGAAAATTTGGACCAAAACTTTCCAAATGGCTGAGATATCAACCTAAATTGAAGCTCCCCCATTCATTGTCATTACAGGACTTATCATTATTTTTTCTGTTTACGGTTGGCTTTTGAAGAGTGCAGATGTGTTCCTGGTTCACTGAAGATCACTGCTTCTGAACTCCACAGGCAAGTATGGGTGAGGGCTATTGCGGGGAGGTGGGGTGCACAGAGGGAGGGTGCAGGTCGGGGGAGGGGGGCTGGCGGCAACTATGAGGGATTGTTTTGTTTTTCATGTTTAAAAAAAAAAAGTGGGTCTGTTTTCTTTTTTATAGGTACACTATGGATTGTGGCACACTGTGGTGGGCTCCCAGTGTGCCAAAGAACTGGGGGATCAATGTCAACCCAGGGACTGGGCACCCCAAGGTCAGAGGATATGTGTGGAGGGGGGCGCATCTGACACCGGGAGTGAGCATCCCGGTGTCAGAAACACCACAGAAGGTTTTAGCACACTGGGGTGGGCTCCCAGTGTGCCACATTACAGGATGAGGGGGATACAGGCTGACACGGGGGATTACGCACCCCAATGCAGCAGATGGGGGAGGGGGGACTGCCAGCGTGATCGGATTGCACTTTCATTAAAAATGCGTTCAGGCACTGACTACCTCCAGCCCATATGGGGCTTAGGTTGTGGCCTGCTTCACACAGCTGGGAAAAACTTTTGCGCTCAAAACAGTGGATGTGGAGGAGGCAAGCAAGGAAAGTGCCTCCTCCCACCTTTCAGGCAGAGACTGATAGGGTGGCGAGGTGGAGACATTAAAATGCAAACAGCTGTTTGCTCTCCTACCACTTCCCTGCTGCCATGTTTATTGAAATGTTTCACCATGAAAGGCATGTATGGAAGGCGTGTCATCTGTGCCGCTGCATGGTAAGTTTGTCTCTGATTGCAGTGACACATTTCTCTCAAGTTGGTGACACTTTGCATAATACTTGTCAGTGCTACCATGCTGGCTAATTGGGCAATAAGGGATGCACCTTCTAAACTGTGCCCTACATTCGCCAACGTTGACACGCCTCTGCATTTCTCATACTACCCCAATGTGTTGCTTGAACACACGCAAGCAAATATAAAAAATGGGAAGGAGAAATACAGAAATAGCACAAAACACAAGTTGAAATGTGTCTGCATGTTATGCTTTGTTGAAGTTCTTCTGTAGGTGTTGGCTGCTCTTTAACTGCTGCATAACAGCAAAAAAGAACGCCACCTTTATAACAGGCAGTGATATGCTCCACGAAATGTGCCCAGAGGCACAATGACTAACAGTCCTGATCTGTTGCCCCTTTAAAAGTGCATGAAACACGAAAATATAAAATTGTTATAACTGGGAGAAATTTGGGGATTAGGGTTACTGGTCAGGGCAGAGCATAAAACATAAGTAAATCAGTAAAGTATCATCTTCTGAGAGTATTTTCTCCTGTTTGAAGTGTCACACTCACTACAAGAGTGTGTCATAGACTGACTCCTGCTTTCCCCTTCCCTAATCTCAAAGTCAGAGAAAAGCACTTACAAGTAAAGCATGGCAGAAAATGGCTGGCTCTTAGTAACCATCTCTTGAATTGGTTTAGCCTCTGTACCACATCAAGGTGGCCAGCCCCACAGAAGACCACCCACATGATGTAGCCAGACAATCCAAATCACCTTTTAGAATCACTCCTACGTTATGAAATGGGTGTAAAAAATGCAGAAACCTGATGGGCTGAGGAGATCATAATCCAGTGCTGATATCTCAGCACAACAGCGCTGGAAAGTGATCCATGACATAATTGGCCTGTTTACATTAAGGAGGCACAGCTGTATTAGTACACCTCAGTTTATGTACTCATATTTAAAAACATGTAGCATCTGCCATCTACTGGCCAAACAGTAAAATTATAATGGCTCAATATGACTGCATTTTTTCTTCTTCCTTGTTTTACCTTTTTTCTAATTTTCACTTATTTAAATATTAAAAAAAAAAATGTTTTCTTTGCTTATCTTAATTGACTATTTCTTAATCACAATATGTCACTCCAGGGTGTGCTCTGTGCTAGAATAATGGCACTTTTCAGGCAGAGGAAGCACTCTGCTTTTGGCCTCATACTTCAACTCTCTTAAGGCAGGCCATTATCCCAGAACAAAGCACACCATTATGTGTTATTGCTTAACTCACAGGTCGCTTGCAGCCATTTACATAAAACAGAAACTTCTGTCCCTTTCCAACTTTCTCCATGTCTGTCGCACAGCGCACTACAAGTTGTTCACTCAGCATACAAGGAATGTTAGGAATTTGTGGGTGGGATCAGTCAAACGCAGACACACTAGGTAAAGGGAGAGAGCACCTATCTGACATAAAGCATGAAAAAACATGTACACCCTCCAAAGTAGGATGTGCAGATCCTGTAACTCTGGCCTAGCAAGTAAGCTATAATCCAGGACAGGGCATGGGTGTATCAGGCATTATTGCATGCCATTAGCGGTTTATGAGGCACAAGGCCAATGGGAAACAGAAACATAGAAATGGCAGGTAAGGACCACTTTGCCCACCCAGTCTGCTCATTTTGTTCCCTGCTTATTTTGTCACCACAGATCCCCACGCAGATCCTACCCGATCTTCAGCTACTCCCCCCCAACTTTCCTACAAAGATTCCTTTGTGCCTATCCCATGCATGCTTGAAGCCTACCACTGTTTTCACTCCCACCACCTCTGCTGGAAGACTGTTCAAGACATCCATCACTCTCACAGTGAAGTACTTCCTTACACCCCTCCTAATCAATCAATCTATGGTTATTGGAGAGCAAGTTGAGAATAAACTTTCTTTTACAGTTGTGTCCAACACTTAAAAACATAATTGCTGGCTCTTAACAATCTCACGGATTGGTTCAGCCTTTGTACCACAACAAGGTGAATGGCCCCACGGAGGACCACCCACACAATGCATCTAGACAATCCTAACTCTCCCCTTTCCAGCTTCATCGCATGCCCCCTTGTTCTTATGCACTTTCTCTTCTGAAATCCTAGCCCGATTGCGGGCTCCCTAAATGAAAAATAAATCCCTGGTGGTCCAGCGGTACCCCCCTCTCCAGCCCAATCGCAGGCTTCATTAAAATAAAATAATATTCCCTGGTGGTCCAGTGGACTGCTCCCCAGCCCGATCACGGGCATCATCAAAATAAAATAATATTCCCTGGTGGTCCAGTGGACCTGCTCCCCAGCCCGACTGCGGGCTTCATTAAAATAAAATAATATTCCCTGGTGGTCCAGTGGACCTAATCCTAGCCCGATCGTGGGATCCCTAAATGAAAAATAAATCCCTGGTGGTCCAGCAGTACCCCCCTCCCCACCTCCCACTCAGACCCGTCACCCCGCTTCCCCCCCCGGTCAGCGCCGGGTGGCAGCTCTTCCACCTGCAAGCCGCCCAGCCATCCGCTGACTGACAGTGTACAGTATGGCTGTACAGCCATTGGTCCCCTGTGTGGGCCAATGGACATGCAGACTGTACTGTACTACACAGTCTTGAACTGTGAATGAATCATTCACAATTCAGAACTGTATAGTACAGTACGGTCTGCGTCATGTACGCGGGGGTATCGAGTGTACAACCGTACTATGCTATCGGTGTGAGTGGCGAGCTGCTGTGGTGGAGGGCTACGCCCTCCGCTTGACCGAGAAGAAGGCGAGATGTGGTCTGGTGGGCGAGGCGGGAGAACACTGGCCTGAGACCAGCCACGTTTGAGTGAGCCAGCGATGGAGCTGAAGATCGATCACTAGACCACCAGGGGAATAATGACCCAAATAGGCCCACAATCAGCTGAGGCAGGCTCCGACCGGACCACTGAAATACTCTTTTATTTTAATGAAGCCCAGCGATTGGGCTTTAGCCTCAACCACCTAGACCTAGATAATTAAATGAGCCCAGCGATCAGGCTAGAGAGCAGGTCCACTGGACCATTAGGGAATGTTATTTTATTTTAATGAAGCCCGCGATCGGGCTGGGAAGGGGGGGTACCGCTGGACCACCAGGGATTTATTTTTTGTTTAGGGAGCCCATGATTGGGCTAGGATTTGGTCCACTAGGGAATATTATTTTATTTTAATGAAGCCCACGATCAGGCTAGGGAGCAGGTCCACTGGACCATTAGGGAATATTATTTTATTTTAATGAAGCTCACGATCGGGCTGGGGGGGGTACCGCTGGACCACCAGGGATTTATTTTTTGTTTAGGGAGCCCACGATTGGGCTAGGATTTGGTCCACTGGACCACTAAGGAATATTATTTTATTTTAATGAAGCCCACGATTGGGCTGGGGATCAGGTCCACTGGACCACCAGGGAATATTTTTTAATGTTGGCCAGGAGGGGGGTGCTCTTTTATTTTTAAATACCCCCCCTCCCAGCCACCCGAATACCGAATATTTTGGAACCGAATACCAAATATTCGGCCGAATATTGGAAAAAAGGTATTCGCACAGCCCTAATACATATTGATATCTTTTAATCTATCATTATAATTTTTCTGCTGCAAGCCCTGCACTTTCTTAATAACTCTTCTCTGAACCGCCTCCACCCTATCTATGTCCTTACGAAAATGCGGCCTCCAAAACTGCCCACAGTACTCCAGATGTGGCCTCACCAGTGTTTTGTATAGTATTATCGCCACCTCCCTCCTTCTGCTAGTGATACCCCTTCTCATGCACCCCAACATGCCACTGGCCCTCCTTACAGCCTTTAAACACTGCTTGGCCACCTTTAGGCCCTCTGAGATGATAATCCCCAAACCCCTTTCCTCTCTGGTGACTGCCAGTGCCTCTCCCCCCATGCTGTAACTCTCCTCAGGGTTTCTGCACCCCAGGTGCATAATTTTGCACTTCTTCATACTCCTTCACATTGAATCTCAGTTATCACACTTCAGACCATGTTTTACTGATAAATCTACCGATTTGATTGATAATTTTTGACCCTTTCATCTCGTGCCATCATTAACAATAGAAACAAGTCTGAAATGTAAAAAAAAAAATAAATACTTTCAGTAAATAGAAACACATAGGTAGATACAGATACTAACAAGCAGCCCTGTGCACAACCGTGGGTTTAGCATCTAGTAATACAGGAAGCTTGAAACAGTCATATTTATAACAATTTTGTTCAACATTAACATTTTCTAGACTTTTAAACTGCATCCTGTTTTTGGACTTCTAAATATTTCATATACTGGAGAATTATTTATTTATTTTAGTTTTGTTTATGTAACTCAGGTAAGTACACTGGACAAAAGAATGCCTATTTTCAGACGCGACTTGGACATGTTACAAACACAGGCTGTCAAAGATACAGTATAAACAAGAATAATTTAAAGTGTAAAAATATGCATAGAGTACGATCAAAAAACAGGTACGTGCATGGGTACATTTAAGATCATCTCTGAATTGCTTATGACTAGGAATATTCCTCAGATTTTCTCGCAGAGTGTTTCAGAATGTGGGTGCAAACTGTACTGTTTAAAAGGCTATCTGCCCCTCTAAATTGATCTCGCAATTGCTGTGTCTGTGACATCAGTCTATTGCATTGAGAAGCACTGAGACATCATTAGCAATAACACTATGAGGTCAGTTAGGGACAGTCAAATGCCATTTATAGGCTTCCTGGACAGAGTACTAAGTGGAGTTTTTAACCATGGAAAGCAAAACTGGAAATTCAAGCAACGTATTCTCAAGGAAGTCATAAAACCATAAACATTATATTGGTATACAGTAGGTGCATACTGAAGTTGGTACCTGCTCTTTAAGTAATTTGTTTCAGAGGCAACTTTACCTTCAGAGTCCCCAAATCTCAAGCTGACCCAGTCTGCCTATTAGCAAGGGAACTGGGAAACAAGACAAACCCCATGTGAAAAAGGGGCAGATCCGTAATGTGGTATGCTGTGCTAACCTCCATGAGTGCAGAATAGAAACATTGAGACATTGAATTTGACGGCATATAAGGACTGTTGGCCCACCTAGTCCGTACATTTTCCCCTACCCACAGTATCACTGCAGTCTCTCCTTAATCTCCATCTGTTCTCTCTCCCCCCCTTCCACTAAGATGCTCTTATGGCTATTCCATGCATTCTTGAACTCCACCAGTGGCTTGCATGGATGTAGGGTGTCCCCTACACATGTGTGGAACATCACAAGGCACGCATGAAGTGCAGAGGTGCCCAGTCTGCACCCAGTCCCTGATCTGGCTGTGAAACACCACACATGGGTGGGATGGGGCAGGCAAGGTGGAGGGGCCTAATGAGCAGTTCCTGAAATGAGCTCCATGGTGCAGACAGCTGGTGGATGGAGTGCATAGTATTCAGCTCAATGACATGCTGTAACTCCTATTGACCTCCATCTGCTCAGCTGCTTCACTTCCTCAGGGAGACAATCCTCTCAACCTGCTCCTTCCCTCTGAGCTGGTATAGAGGGCTGGGGGGGGCTCAATCTGGATTATTTTGCTTTTATTCTCAAACTGTTAGTGTCCTCCAAAAGCATATGGCTGTTCTTGGAGTACTGCCATATCCCTTGATCCCCTGCTCTTTGTAGAATGTGGGATCCAATGAAGAGCCAAGATGGGCATCCAGTTGGATACCAGGTGTCTGGCAAAGCTCCATCCAACCCCAGCTCCACCCAACACACTGCCCCACCTGAAGCTCTGCACTCACTGACCGTAGCAGGCAGGGCTGTGGATTCCTTTCAGTGTGGACAGGTATCTGGCATGGAAGTGTGCAGCCAGGATACATGCAAGAGAAAATATGAAACATTTGCAAATTTACGAGCATGCATAGATAACCAATCAAATCAAACTTTTTTAACCAGGCAAAATCATCCTTGAGCAAGCTCATTTGCAAGATGGTCCTGGACAAGTAGGACATATACAACTACAGCAAAATTACCAGATAAGCAGTGTACACACAATAGAAACATACATACAAACATACGAACAAGCCAGCAGAGGAAGGTCATTTGGTCTATCAAGTCTCCTCGTATTGCAGGGTCCACAGCTTGAGCTAATGTCCCTGCCCTCCCTCCCCACTCCTCGCATCCTCCCTACCCATGATTCTTATCTTCCCCCATGCCTACCCAGCCTCTCTTAAAGCTGCTCACTGTCTTTAACGAGATTACCTCTTCCGGCAGCACATTCCAAGTGTCCATCACCCTGTCTGGGAAGAAGTGCTTCCTGACATCCCTCCTAAACCTCCCACCCTCCAGCTTAAGACTGTGCCCTCTCGTGATATGGTTGCCACTCAGCTTAAAGAGACTTTCCTTATCAACATTATTTATCCCTTTCAAGTACTTGAATGTCCCAATCTTGTCCCCTCTCTCTCTCTCTCCTGTCTTCCAGGGAGTACATGTTCAGTGCCCTCAGCCTCTCCTCGTATGCCTTGCCCTGCTGACGGCTATCATCTTTGTAGCCCTCCTCTGTACCTTCTCCAGCAGGTTAATGTCCTTTTTGAGGTGTAGGCACCAGTACTGAACTCCATACTCTAGATGCGGCCTTACCAGTGACCTGTACAAGGGCAGTATAACCTCCTCTCTCCTACTTCTGATCCCTCTAGCTATGCATCCCAGCATCTTGTTTGCCTTTGCTGCTGCTTTCTTGCACTTCGTGGAGTGCTTCAGGTCACTAGTGATCATCACTCCCAGGTCCTTCTCCTTCTCTGATGCAGCTACTCGGACTCCACCCAAGTAATATTCTGTCCTGGGATTTTTGGCTCCAATATGCATAACTTTGCATTTCTTGGCATTAAAGTCAAGCTGCGAGATCCTGGACCACCTCCCCAGCTTTTCCAGATCTTCCTGTAGGTCCCGTATCCCTTCAGCTGTGTCCACTCTCCCACAGAGCTTGGTGACATCTGTGAATAGGCACATTTTGCCTTTAATGCCATCCCCAATGCCATTGATGAAGACATTGAACAATACTGACCCTAGCACGGAGCCCTGTGGGACCCCACTGGTTACATCTCTGGTGCCAATGATCAAGTAAAAGACAGTTATAGAGAAATAAATAAGATCAGGGCTGTGGAGTACATATGGTGAACACTATCTGGGTTGATAATTGACTGTATATAGAAAGGATTCCCTCAAGATGTGGGATTATTCAGACAAAGGTCACACCGTTACAATAAGACCATGGATACCAGGTAGGGTAAGTGAGGGAACAACAACCAAAGATTTATGGTCGGGGGAAAAACAAAGGAAAGAGTCAGTGAGGGGTGGAAATAGATGTAGTTAAACAAACAGGTGGGAGTTGGCAGAATAATCCCAAGGTGGAAATAAGAAGAGAAGTGCTAGGGGAATACATGTAAGTACCAAGAGTTTGGGAAGCAACAAGAGATGGAGGAGGTGGTTATTTGCAGCATACACACAGGGCTCTCAGTTTGAGAGCAAGCAGCCTCCTGAAAGAGTGAGGCCCTGGGAGGGAGGGCAGCCTGAGAGTTTTTTGCATGACATTCCAAAGGGTGGACAGAGAAAAGATGATAGCCACTGAGCAATGTTGTGTCCTTATTTTGGGTGCTTTAAGAGAGACAAGAGACAAACTCCTTAGACCGTACGTTCCCTCAGTACGCTGAAACAGCATAGAAATATAGGTCTGTAGTTTATCGGTTAGGGCCCAATATGTCCACATGAGGGCATTTTTTGCCTCCTGAGAGTGAGGGAGGGCCAGTCTAGTGCCTAATAGAGCAGGCAGTGGTGGGTGCATAATGGCATGTTTAGGATAAATCTCAGCGCACAATGGTAGAGGGTGTCAAGTTTACATAGCTTCTGAGTAGGACAGTGACTATAGAGAAAGTCAACATAATCCAGCAGCGGTAGAAAAGTTGTTTGGACAAGTCGTTTCCTTGCTTCAAGAGTAAGGAGGTGTCTTATCCAATAAAATATGCCTAGATGTTGTCTTAGCTTTTTAGATAGTTCATTAAGGTAAGCCAAGAAGTTGAGCCTGTTATCCAGTCAAACACCCAGGTACTTGAATTTTTCTACTAGTTCCAAGGCTTCACCAAGTAAGGTATAAATCTGGAGGCTCGAAGATGGTCCTGTGTAGTGGGCAGCAAAAGGTGAGATAATAATAGCTTTGGTCTTTTGGGCATTAAGCAGAAGCTTGAGCCTTATTAAGTTGCATTGAAGGATGTCAAAGTCTAACTGAAGTTCCTTGTGGGCTACGTCTAGAGAGGTGTTAGTAGTATAGAGCACAGTATCATCAGCGAATAGATGAATGTTACTTGTGCGTATATAAGAGTCTATATGGTTTATATAAATAGCAAAGAGAATAGGGCCCAAGATGGAGCCTACTGCACAATGTACGCCCATAATGCAATCATTTTGGGGAATTTGTTTACCAGATTTTCATCATGGGCATTTTGGGACCTCTCCTCATGAACAATGGCACTGTGGTTTTGTTACTGTGTCCCAAACGTTGATTTCACACAGTGATCTGCCCATTGTACGCCACAGGTGTGAAAACATGTTTTGTGCAGGATGTGAAAAATAACAGTGGTACTGTTCATAAGGCAGTATGGAAAAATGGCAATGCTGAAAATCTGAAATGTGAAAATATAAAACATTGGCGAAGTTACGAGTGTGCGTAGAAACTGCACAACGCATGCTGGTAACAATAAATTTTTGGAATTCTTTCACCAAATTTGCAACATGGGCTTTTTGGGACCTCTCCTTTTGAACACTGTCACTGTGATTTTCTTAATCTGTCCCAAACGTTGATTTCCTACAGCGACTGTGCCATTGTGCACCAGATGTGCGAAAACACATTTCGGGCAGGATGTGAAAAATGTCAGCTGTACTGTTCATAAGGAGGTGTGGAAAAATGGCAATATTGAAAATCTGGAGTGAAAAATATTAAAATTCTCGAGATTCACGAGCGTCGTAGGAACTGCATAAAGCACACTCATAACACAGTCATTTTTTAAAATGTTTTCACCAAATTTGCAACATGGGTTTTTTGGGAGCCCACCTCATGAACAGTGACACTGTTGTTTGTTAATTGGTCCTGAAAGGTGATTCCACACAGTGAATGCAAAATCACTTTTCAGAACCGAATAACGAAATGACAGTGACTGAGTTCATGAGGTGGGTTCCCAAGAACCCCATGTTAAAAATTTGGAGCCAAAAGTCACAAAAATTGCTGCAATATCCACCTAAGTTGAAATCCCCCCATTGGTGCCCTTATACAGCTTACCGTGATTTTCTTCAGTTCGCGGTCGACTTTTGAAGAGTTCAGATGTCTCCCGCTCGACTGAAGATCATCGCGCCAGGCTGTGGAGGTAAGTATGAGGTGAGAGGGGTGCAGGGAGGTGGGGTGCATAGAGGGTGGGTGCGGATTGGGGAAGGGGAAGCGTCGTGACCACAAGGGACCGTTTTCTGTTTTACAGGGGGGAAAAAAGGAACATCAGGGGAAGGTTTTTTTTTTTTTGCAGGTTTGCCAAATACATTTGGGCACAGTGGGGTGGGCTCCCAGTGTGCCACATGTGTTTTTTTGGCAGGGGGGACTGAAGGCAACAGGAATTGGGCACCCCGTTGGTAAAGAAAGCATGTCTGTGTTTGGGGGGGCATGATGCCGAGGGGGATTGGGCACCCCCCTCAGCAAGCAAATAAAACAAGAGGGACATTATGCTGACAGGGATTGGGCACCCCTATCGGCAAACAAACTGGGGAGGGGGCATGCTGACTTGGGGATTAGGCACCCATGATGTTGGCTTTCTCATGACCAACTGCACTCCTGGCACACACAGCTGCCAATGTTTGCAAAACGCATAACATTTTTTGGTCTGTCGGTTTCTTTTTTTCAGAATTTGCCCACAAAAATGTACTTGCTCATATATACTTCTAGTCATTTTTTTGATTTGTCCCTTATTCCAAGCGCACCATTTAGACAAATAACTTTTGGTGTTTGTGGCAAAATTAAAGATCACGGACAGGTGCATGGAGTAACAGTATGCCCAATGGAGAATCCAGAAAGAGTGTTGAGTCTCATTTCATGTACCAGCCCACCCATCCACCTTCAGCTGTGCGATGCGGCGTGTGCATGAGCACGCAGGAAAATGGCATGGGTACAAGCAGAGTTTGAACAAAGACAGATTTAAAAATAATATTATGTACAAGACTCGTCGAAAGTGGGACACTGAAGAAACGCATTGTGGTGGATATCAGAAGCACTAATGGGTCATAGGCAGCATGACTTTGGTAAGGTAAGTAACAGTAGGAGGACAGGGCAAAGGCTGACAGTACCCCCCAATGGTTTGCTGCACGCCGTGGTGTGCCAGGCGTATCAGTGGCTACGCCCTTCAATGATGGGGCTCTCCCTCATTGTGGCACTGAATTTCTTTTAAGTTGGTGGCATGCTTCTCAACAGCTGTCATAGACAGCGTGATCATTCACTGGTGCCACGGAGACAAGCCCAAAAAAGCAGTGGCAGCACTGGCCACAACACTGCTGCACCTCCACAACCTGCTACTCTAGCAAGCTGTCACAGCATGTTTCTTGTGCATGCATGCAAGCAACATAAAAAGGGCTAAAGCAGACTCAAAATGGGGAAAAAAGGTATCATACAAGTCAGGAGATAAAGAGCAATCTTAAAGCAGTAGTGTGACAAAATTGGGCAAAAGATTTGACCCTACCTTAGGCATCTTCCATTCTTGTTGGTGGTAAAAGTTTCCAGTTCCGCCAAAAGACATGGCAGGTATAGTAATATTTTTATTAATATTAGCTGAAACTAGCTTTTTGGAAAAAAAACATTTTTTGTTGTACTGCTGCTATAAACAGAATAAAAAGTATAGATCACAATATTCCCCTTTAATGTGCACTTCTGCATTAAAGTCAGTTGACATTTGATTCCACTGACTTCAGACAGTGTCCACATTTGGACACTGCTGCTCAGATAAGTCAGGAGCCAGGAACCACGCTAAGTCATCATGGGCATGAGAAAAGAGCAGCAACAAGCAAATAAAGTAAACATGGTGTATATTATATAATTTTATTTATTATTTATTTATTTTAAAATTGGTAACTGGGAAAGGCACACTGACCCGAAGCTCATTTCCAGGTGTGACCCAAGGGAGGGGAAAATGAAGACGATAAGGTAGAATAAAAACAGTACATCCGAAAATACTAAATACATACATCCAAAAAGAAGCTTCATACAAGAATCAGCACCAGCACAAATTCAAGACTTCAATATGTACACAATATGCAAGAAATATTTGAAGTGCACAGTCAGTGCTTTTGGGTACAGAAAAAACATGCCAAGGGCAAAAGCGCTTGAGCCCAGATTTAGGGAAGCCTTGGTGGGGGACCAGCAGTAAGTAGAAGGAGAGAGGTCATGAAAGGAAGTTACAGGTGCAGGGGGAGCATGAATAAGTTTATGCAGATGTTTGAATGCAGACAGTGAGGGGGACAGGTGGAGGGCAGAGGGCAGAGGGCAGTAGGTTCCAAAGTGAAAGAAAATGATAAGGGAAGACAGCTTGACCAGCACTGATGTGAGAGTGGGGAATGGCAAAGATGCAGGAGTCCATGCAACACAGTGAGCAAGAAGAGGAAATGACAGGGGAGAGGAGTGAGGAAAGATAGGAGGGAGGGAAGGAACCCAAACCAGTATTTAGCGATGAATGAGGAAGAATGGGGCTGATGATGTGAAGGGAGGGTGAGGATTGAAAAGGAGGAGTAGAGGAAGCAGTGATGAGCATGGAGTGGCGAGTTTGTAGTGAAGCGACAGAAGACATTGCAGAGGGTCTCCAGTCTGACAAGGGAAGAGATGGGGGCAGAACCATACACCACATCTGTATAGTTGAAAACCAGGAGAACCATTTTGGTGACCAGCTCCCGACAAATCTGGGGGAAAAGGCAGTCTTTATTGTAGTACAGGGTACCAAGTCTAGGACGTAGCTTGGTATGGATTGCATCGAGATAGGTGAAGAACTCAAGCTTGCTATCCAGCCACACACCAAGGTACTTGAAAGCAGGGACAGCCTCTGATGGGGTATCATCCAGTGTGGAGAAAGCAGGGGGATGAGGGCTTAGTCAGTTTCTGACCAGTACCGAAGGGCAATAGAGACAGTTTTCTTGGTGTTGACCCTGAGCTGGTTGGCCTGGAACCAGCACAGCACACTGAGGAAGTCATGCTGAAGAGGGATCTCCACAGCAGAGGTTGACAGGCCGGAGGTGTACATGTGGATACACAATGTGACACAGGCAGAGGGATGGTCATTCAGGAAAACAGAGAATGGTATCAGACCCAGGATGGAGCCTTGTGGGACCCCTGATAGGATAGGGAGAGGTGGGGACAGGATACCGCCCACACCTGAACTGACTATTGATGGTCTGTAAGGTAGAACTGGAACCAGTCCACCACAGGTGCAAAGAGGCCAGTAGAGTTTAGCTTGTTCAGGAGGAGTGTGTGAGATCAAGTCAAAAACCTTGGCTAGATCATGAAAATGGCAGCAGTGATGTGTCCCTGGTCCATCCCAGTGAGGACAGAATCAGTTACATACAGTAGGGATGAGAGAGTGGAGTTATTTTTTTCTTAAAACCAGACTGGAAAGGTCAGAGGTAGTTGAAGTAGTCGACAAAGTCAGAAAGCCTAGAGTACACAATAGACTCTTTAAGCTTAGCAAGAGAGGGGAGGAGTGACATCTGCCTGTAGTTGCCTGGGGAGGACTGCAATAGGAACATAGAATGTGATGGCAGATAAGGGCTGCTGCCCCCCATCTGCCCATTTTATTTTATTTTTTTATTACCTTCATTTTTTGCTGCAGTCCCTACAAGTACTACAGCACAATCTCTTCCCTCTCAGTTCTTTACCCTTACAATTCCCTTGTGCCTATCCCAGGCATTTTTGAACACCACCAGTGTTTTTGCTCCACCACCTCTGCTGGAAGGCTGTTCCAGCTATCTACCACCCTTTCTGTGAAGAAGTACTTCCTCATATCCCTTCTAAATTTACCCCCCATTTCGTACCATGCTCCCTTGTTCTACAGCACATTTGCTCTGAAAAATAACCCCCTCCTGTATCTTATTAACCCGCACAAGGTACTTAAAGGGCTCTATCATATCCTCCCTCTCCCTCCTCTCCTCCAGAGTGTACATATTTAGCTCTTTTTTGTAAGAATAGAGGGGGAGTTCGAAAAGCAAATGTATTATGGGTGCTAATTTTTTATTCACTTGAGTCAGAATTGGTCTTCTTTAAAAGCAAATAAAATTGTTGCTTTATATTTCTTATTAATTTAACAGTGGCAATATTTGGCTTCAAATAATATTGTGTTAGTTTAGGGGAGGAAGCAAAAATGTAGGGTCTTAAAGTTCAAATACAAATTTAAGGATCCAAACTTTTCCTAAACAGTCGCCAGTGCTCCAGGGAGCTCTTTAGGTTAGGACAGAAATGACCCATCTGTGTGGCTGCAGTCTGGTAATCCTTCTGTCAGCAGGAACTAGACAACTGAGAATAAGGTCCAACATCTGTATTTTGAACCCCCATTCGGTAACAAATAGATGCTTATGTAATGGTAAATACATTTATCAAAATCTAAACATTCTAATGAGTTCAGGATTGCTGGCGACTTACCCATAATCTTGTTCCACATCTGGCTACTCCTGAAAGTAAGGCCATGATGCAGAGAGAAAAAAATTAATAGGATTTAAAAAATGTACAGCAAATGTTTATAAATACAATTCTGTAAAGAAATACCCTTAGGTGTTTTTATTGTTTTACATATTATTTTAGCTCTTCCTATGAGAGGGCATTTTTAAAAAACTCCTATAAAACTCCAGCAAAGTCCAATCGCTCATTGTCAGAGGAATGGTGACTACCACTTGCAATTTGTCTACACAAGACAAGGCTCAAGGAATATCTTTATTCGATAACTCAGAAAAGATTTGAAGAAGCAGTTAAAGCATCAATCATGGATGTTACATGCAGCAAGTATAAACTAGTGCTTGGTAACGCATGGTTTTATGCTATTGCATTCCTCCCAGTCCTAACAGCTTCATCGATTTAACGTAAACCTTTTTGACTCTGTTGAAGGCAAATGCTATCATTTCATAATCATTTTCTTTTTTGAGTATGCATGCCTGATAGTCACTAAATCAACTATAATTCACCTTTTAAGTAAGTTTCCCTTGCAGGTCGACACTGACATCATCATACCATCTCACATGGGGATTTCTAGATATTCAGCATGTTCTCATGTTGTTTATGAGATGTCTTAGAATGTAAAACTCAAGTACTGCCGGCTAAGCAGACGACTCTACACATTATGATTGCCTTTCTCTTCGATTTCTCTAATAATTGCCTTAGCTGGGATTTGTACTCAAGCTGGCCTGTTGGAAATTCCCAGATGCATCAGGCAGTAGAAAACTGAAAAGACAATGAGCTCCATGCAGATCTCTTTGTTAATAAAGCACATGTGATACAAATATACTGTAATTGACTTTTACTACAGTTCTTTATAAGTCACCCTTGACATAACCTTAAAGAATTAACTACATCTTTAGGAAAACTTTAATAAAACATATTTACACTCAGTTCAGCTTATATTTTATACCAGCTCGGTATTTCTCCACCACATGATTTATTGCTGACATCATCTGAATGAAAACAGGATCTTTGCTCCAGAGGAGTACATCCATTCCTGTTGCTTATTCCTTGCCTGAATTCATAATACAGACTGTGATGTTACAGCAGAGGATTGTGACTTCAAGTAGGGGCCAGGCTATAGAGGCAGATCAGCTCTAAGGGATTAGGATCATGTATTCATGCAAATTTCCCCCATTATAAATAATGATGATGAGAAATCTATAGAAGACATATGGAATATAAAATGACATGTATTATAAATTATTTATTAAATTATGTATTTAAAAGTTGGCAACCAGGAAAAGCACACTGAGCCAAGGCATGTTTCCAGGTGTGACCTGGGAAGGGGTAAAAGGGGAAACATGTTACACATGCAGTAAAATCACAGAAAAATGTAGTTCAAAGTCAGCAGGTTTAAGCACAAGGAAGTTGATACACTGTGAGACAATAACCAAGTCAAAAACTACAACCAAGATGCCGCACTATAATGGCTGCAGGTAAAGTTTTCCTTGAGGTGTGATAAGCTTTTTAAACAGAGGAATAATTTGCTGCAGGAAACTGCTAGACTCCAAAGAAAAGCTTTATATTGAGGGCACATTATATAACAACATTCTGAAACATTGACTTTATTCACTTTGGTATAAAAATAGTAAGAGGTCTAGCTGGTCCAAGAGATCATAGCATATGTATATGTGATTGTGTGTGTGTGTGTGTGTGTGTCTGTCTGTCTGTCTGTACAGTAACTTTATATTGCTGTGTCTGATTGATAATCTCATTTTAAAATGCTGATGTTAACCCTCATACCTGCTGGGAACAGATTACCTGTTCTGCAGCACATTACTGTGCTATTTTATTTTATTTGTTGCTAGTATTCTTTTTAAAGGTCATTCGCATATACAATAGACACAGCAAGGAAGATAGGGAGCCCAACTCTGTCAACAAAGGATCAGCTGCAAATCCCTATAAACAGTAAGCAGAGTGTGTTATGTCCCTTTATATATCCATAACAAGTTAGACAGCACGGCATGATAAGACCTAAAGAATTTTACCATTTCAGAAACATCAGCATGTGGCACCCTGATGTTGCTTATCAAAATGTTTATCTTTTTTATAAGGCACAAATATACTTCTGAAAGTACTGTGAATGTGTGCTGTAAGACTGAACCTTGTGACATGATTTCTATCAAAGCCTCTTTCTTTAGGGAACTGGCACAGTGCCTAATGAACTTAATGAGTTTCCGTAACCAGGGTCAAATTTATCAGGGACTGCGATACAGAAAGGAAAAAAAGGTAGCTCGGTCTCCACTGCTGCAAAGCTCTGATAGCTTTGTAACACACACTGTAAATAAAGGATTATTTGATAGTTCAGGCTCTAGAGTGCGATGGGGATCTTCTCAGCTTCCTGTCTGGTGCTGCAGCATCAGTAATAGTTACGGTTACGATGATGTGTGCGGGCAGTGATATATCTGAACATTCTCGAAACACTCAGCTGTCTTGAATAAATAATTGACTGCTCCCATGCTGTAAATAAACTGAAAGATTATGGTTTAAAGCACTGTATATAATTACGCCAGTTATCAGGGTTCCCCTAGGCAGACAGCCTGAATATTGTGGCAGGTTTTGACGCAGATGCCATTATTATGAGCTTAGCTATTAGAATAGAATATTTTACATTATAGAATGCAACATCATGGCAGTTATCAAAGCCAATACCCTCAAATGAGTATTAAAAATACAGTGTGTCAGGACTTCAATATTCCAGTGTCATGTTTCATATTTCTATATTACTTGATTACCTATCCAGTAGAGTACCCCAGAAAAAATGTAATTTGAAATTTAAACCTAGATCATAGTGACTACGGTGACAGATCTTTAAAATGAATGTGTGTATTTGGCAAAACTGAAGGTCAGTTCCAGTGGGTCAACATGGTAATTGGCAACTGTAGGTTGAGAACCTAGTGCACCAGAACATCAATGTTTATTCCTTCCTGTTAGGGAGGAACATTATACTGTAAGTGTGATGGCAAGCAGTCTCTCAACACTCTGAACAACTCTCAGGTTGCCCATGGATGTCTATGAACTGTTAGTCCAGAGGATCCTCAGTAGGTACAGCGTGAACTAAAGTAAAGCAAGAAAGGATCGACATAGCCCCTCCAGATGGCCACGGAGGATTGCTGCTAGTTTAGACTCCTCATATTGAATAGAATGCCTGAATATAAAGCAAGATAAAGGTTTGACATCAGCCATATTAGGCACTAGCACATCTGAGGACTCAGGACACCATGCAGCTGTGGCTTGCGGCTTGGGCACTAACAATCATGCAGCAGTAACCACCCGAGTTCAAATGAAGTGGTCAGTATGCCATGAAACTTCAGCTACTGTACATGGTGGACAGCACTACACATTGAATTACATAGGAGTCAGTCCTTTATTGCTTCATTTTGAACCAGTCTCTCCAACTCAATAGGCCCAATTTTCAAAGGGGATGCAATTACCGCAAGCCCCTGGTGGGCCGAACAAACGGCGCAGGTTGCCTGCGGCATTCCCCTGACACAAATTGGGATTTTCAGTTCCCTGTGCCAAAACACACATGTTAGACCAGCTCCCCACTGGTCTAACCTTGTGCCAATCAGGGACCCATTTCATGGGGCTTGCGCCAATGCTTTGGCGCAAGCTGCTGTAAATTGTGAAAAATATCGCAACTGCTCCTGATGTACTAAAATCGAGCACAGGTTGTGGCAAACTGTTTGGCGCAGCTGCACTAAACACTGCAGCTGATGCAGGGATGGATGCAAGCCCTGCATCACTCTTTGAAAATCAGTCCCAATATGTTCTATGTTTGTATGTGTCAATGTATAACCTCAACACGTGTACACTGGAGACCAAGAGGGAGAGGCAGAACATAATTGGAACTTTCAAGTTTCTTAATGGAATATACATGATAGTACCAGAGAACTGTTCACAATGAGTCTTTGCATCAACATGCGTGAACTGCGCCCAGAAGTGATGGTGCAGTGTAACATCAACATGCCGCACAGGCAGTCTGTGCTACAAGCTATGTACTAACACACATGCAGGACAGGTGGATGCATGGGTGTTCATATATAGATGTACGTAGGGCTGCATAGAACACACCCCAGGTGGGCCTACAATATGTGGCCTTGACCCTTGGCATCACCATATAAGGACCTTCGCACCACCCCACATGCAGCTGTGTAAGTGAATGCCTCAATGGGTGCAGATGGGCATGATGCATTAGAGGATGCCAGCGGAGAGAACTAACTGTGGTACCTGGAAACAACTGGTACCCGATGCCTCTGACCAGGGCTGCAAAGAGATGTGGAGAAGAGGCCTGCCACATGGTTCCATATTGACACAGTCCTCCAGTTAGTCTGGAGGGCAGATGGATGCCATGGTTTCTGTCATACAGGAGCACTATGGGATCTTGTACAGGGCAAAGTCAATGAAGGCACCTGCCATGACCAAAGCAAGGATCTAGCTAGACATACAGGCCACCATCAATGCTTCTGGGTTGATGGTACACACACTGGCGATGATCAAGCACAAGTGGCACCACCTCCTGTCAGCCATCAAGTGAGAGCTGACATCTGTCAAGCAGTGCCAGATTGGTACAGGCAGGTATGCCCCCATAGAGAGGATGGGGCAGAGACCCTCACAAAGGTGTCCCTTCATGGGTAGGAGGAGGGCATTGATATATTGTCAGGTATGTAGCACTCCTCATGGACATGGGGAGCAAACAACATGGCCATGCTAACCACCCTGTGTTGTACCCAACAGACCCTGTGGCTGTACCCTTCCCCCAAAAAGGAGTCCCCAACACCCATCGACATTGTCACGTACCGACAGGTGAGCGCCAGCAGCCGGGTACAGGACAGTGCAGGTAGGTTGCACCCCTTGTGGTCTATGACACACATGCAAGATGCCAAAAGCTCTGCTACAGACTGTAATACCTGTCCTATCTCTTTCCCCAGGTATGACACAGGAGACACATGCCACGCCAAAGGAGGAAGATGTCTCTGTAGACACAGGCACAGGAGTCCTACATGAACACACAGGTGGATGAGGAGGAGATGGACACACCCACCCTGTGCAACCCAAACCTTCTTTTCCCTGTACCACACCAATGACACAAATGCGGCCTGGAAAGCATGCCCCAGTTTTGCAATTGCTACATACAGTGCTACAGAGGTATCTGTCACCCTGGATGCTGTAGTAATAAAGGATCTTTTTGTGCTGTACCAGTCTCCTCATTATTCTGCTCAGTGAGATTATGTCACTTTCTTGGACTGGCAGTCTTGGGGGGGGGCCCTGTTGTCCCTTGGTGTCCCACAGTAACTATGTGCTGAGAGTTTCTATGGCACATTTCACTATGTTACCTAGCCATTTTCAGACTTGCGTGTTGCTATGGGCCATCTGTAGTAGTGGTCTGTCCAGTCATGTACCTATAGAACCATACTACAGGCATTGTGTCCTGCCCTGCATGCCTGCCCTGTGTGCCCGCAGTTTACGGCAGTCATCTACATGGTGTAGTGCTGCATGTGCTGTACCATGTGCTGGGACAACATACTACACATTGTGAATGAGCATATGTGTGGGGTGCACATGCTGTTATATGGTCACACCCCTCCACACGAGTAGTACTCCCATGGCAGAGCTATGAGGGGGACATGTTTGCGCACCTCTGTGCACCTTATGTGCATGCCACATGACCGTGGCATGCACATTTGTGGGCTATATGCTCTTACATGAGCCTGCTGTACACCTTGCAGTCATTGCATTACATTAAAACATAGACCCAATGACCTGAAATGGGGGCAGATGGGGGAACTCAAGCTGGATAAACGGAGATTTTAGGAGGATGTCTTATCAGAAAGTATTTCTTTATAGTGAGGGTGATGGATAAATATGATGGAGTGGGTTGATCTGTATCAAATCAGTGGAAGAATTCGAGCTGGGGTGTGACAGACTTATGGGGCAGGGGAGGATGACAGAGGGGGAATGAGGACCACTACAGCATTCCTATCATACTATAAGTAACGTGGGGCAGACTAGTTGGGCCACTGGGCTTATTCAGTCATCAACTTTTATGTTACTACAGCAACACCTAATTTTGGTGCACATTTGTGAAAAGTGCATGGATGAAAAATTGGAAATTTCACACAATTTCCCAAGCATAACAGCAATTTCACCATGCACTACTTTATAGGTAGGGCTGGATGGAGACTGATATATGAACTCTCCATTTTTACCAGCATATGACAGAATGAGGCTAGGAGGGGGGTCCACTAGATGGCAGGGAAAATATGGGGCTCAAAAGTGTGTTGGGGAGGGGGGCACTGCAGCACCAGGGATGATCATCAAAATACATTATGAGAGTTCCTGCAAATGATCTGAAAGGTGGGGGGGGAAGGGATGACTGTGGTTGTATTTCCATGTGTCTGTGGCTTAAAGCATGGACCAGCACTACAGGATTGGTGTTATCCTAAGCCCAGACCCCTTTGAGACAGGTGCAGCCCTGCATGTTACCAGCTGCAAACCTCATTTGTGCTGACTAACATCTGCCTGGCTCATTTACATTGTGACGTAGCCCCAAGGGAAAACCCTCTGCTGTCCACTAAATCACAGCATTGTTAATGGTATTTTTTGGCAGAGGTGCAACAGGGTGCCTCATTGCACCCAGAATTTGAATTGTCACCCATTGTGACTATGTAAAGGGACCCCAGATGTTGTATTCTGCATCACTATTAAGTACTTTAGAAAGAGTTGTGTGGACTTGTAAATGCCTTTGAATTAATCATGTTTTGGGAAGCCAAACAGTGGACACAGAACTGCTTATTTTTAAATTGCTCACAAAACAGATCCTGACTGGTTGTTCATATAGTAGTAATTGGGTAGTCACTGGGTAGTCACAACTTACTGGAAGAAAATCTCTACTCTGTGGTAGTGTTGGCACTAGGCACTGACAATTAGTTATTTGGCTAAACCACACATTTTTGGGGGGGAGGAAATGGAGGCAGTATAGTGTAGTGGTTATGAGCACTATGCTGCAAACCTGGAGAACTGGGTTTGAATCCCACAGCCATCACTTGCATATTGTGTGACCATGAGCAAGTCACTTAATTTCCCTGTGCTCCCATAACACATCTGGAAAGAAGCCTTGGCTCAGTGTGTCTTGTCTGGTCCAAAATTGCAAACTAAAAAAATTAGCCCTTTTCTTTCAAATGGGCACCTGCTAACCTGGCATCAAAAACACTAGCCAACAGTAGCTAATTAAAAACACGTTTTAGCCAAACTAAAAAAAAAAGCCATATGCTGAGTGGCTACTGTGTCAAGCCAACAGTGCTCCGTGGGATTCCTCTATGAAGAGAAGCTGTTGTATACTTGGCCTCAGGTGTGGTTTTCATTGTATGTATTTTACAATAGGCCAAATGCAAATGAAATGTCCATGTCCTATGGATGAGATTTTTTCTCCTTGGCCCTCCCTAGCATGTCAGTACAGTGGTAGCATTACCAGTCATAACACCAGGGACCCCTGGGTCATCGGAGGCCAGACGAGGGGCAGAGGAGGAGGAGGACTGAGCATCCCCAAGGATGCACCCTTCCTCTGGGAAGGGAGGGCATTTGACCACAGTGCAGTACTGCCACCTGGGTGACCATAGATGACATTGCCCTCAGGGAGGCTCAGGCAGAGAGGGAGGGATGTTGGCAAGTGACATGCTCTGCACTCCAGAATGTGTGAGCTTGCATTACCTGAACACCAATGTCCCACTAGGGTGGAAGAAATGGGGAATAGTGCCAGGCAGTGCTGGATGAAGAGTCCAGCCCTTTGCAATCTCTGGGACTGAACATTTTTTCAGTTTTATTTTAGGGCTTCAGTGGGAGCAGCCCTGCAGACCTCTTGCTAGGACTGGCAGAAAAGCACTTCCACATTCCTTGTGAACCAACAACCTGATGAGGTGACAAATGTCGCCTCCACATCAGTGCACCATGCACCACTCCATGCTCACAGTACTTTTTCTTACCCTGTTTTGGCGGTCTGCAAGTTTGTGACTGCTGAAATGCATAACCCACACCTGACCCTCCCTCTCTGCACCCACCACCACCTCCCCAGAAACATAACAGTGGCACTGGGGGGGTGCCCAATCCCCCAGTGCAAAAATCCTCATCCCATCCCCCCTCCCACTACCAGGCATGTGTTATTCTCCATTACCACACATGTGCAGTTATTTCTGATATACAATACTGGCGTGGTAGTGCCAGTACAGTTAGGGTTGAGTAAGCAGTTTAATGTTAAACCCCAAATTTTGCACTTTAATAACACCGTATGACAGATTTGCCTGAAATTTTGCATGCGCGGTCTGGTATCACAGATCTCTGGATCTGGCAAGTTGCGTTACAATCAGATGAGTGGCTGCAGAGATGCAGAACACCAAAAATGAAAAAAATGGACTTTTTGCATGTTTCTTTGCTTCTACCTACAGCCATCACAATTTATCTGTTTGGTCTGACATCTTCAGGGAAAATGCGGCCTGGGTCACTAATGTGCCTTTTGAAGATTTGATGAAAAAATATTAAACCATTCAAAAGTTATTCAGAAAAATCAAGTTTCCTATTATAGTCAAAGGTAAAAAAATATATGTGTCTCTCGAAAGCTGCCACCAGCACATTTTACTTTCGCAAATGGCCCATTTACTTTTGTGCAGTGACCATCTTGTTTTCAGTTAGTGAGAGAGAAAAATGACTGTTGTGTTTATCTAGTCGTGTCCTGAGGATACCAGCCCTATCTTTTTTGGTGGTAAAACCCCCCAGAAATGCCATCTTTAAATCAGCTCCCCATTACTTTCACAAATTGCAAAAGAAATGGCTGTGACACTTTCGCAAGTCACGAAAGTGTCATGCTGTTATTGTGAAAATTTCACAATTGCAACAGTACTTTGCCCAAAAACTGCAGATCTTTGCCATCACCCTGCAACAAAATGGTTGGGGCTTTTGGGCTGAAATTTGCAGGGTTGCAAGCCCTGCTCTCACAGATGTGCCTTTTGGTGGTTTGGTACCCAAACATTCAATGAGCCCAATGTTACAGTGTTATGAGGTTGAGAAATTTCCCATAGGGTAACATTGCGGTGCCCATGACAACTTTCAGCCCTCGTATCTCAAAAACGAAGCGAGATACTGATTTTTCACTAGCTGCAACTTAGATTACTCTCAAGTGATCTAAGCTGCAGAAACAATTTTGGAAATCATAGATTATACCTGCAGTGGAATTTTATTCCTACTTTCTATGGTTATTGAGCTATTGGCAAAAATATGTTCCAATGGTTCCAATGGTGCCTTTTCAGTACATTTTAGTGCCCGTATCTTGTAAACAATATGAGATATTTATCTCATGTGGAGGTTATGCTGTCATGATTACAATGGCACTTTAATTTTTTTATAGCTACTACAGTTGCTGAGATATTGGAGATATTGGCAAATTTGTGTTACAAGTGTTCCTTGCCCTGTAGGGCTGCTGTACGTCTCTGTAGTTATGTGTAAGTGGGAGCGTAGGGCCCAGAGGCCCCACGCTCTCACATACACATACCATTACACAAAAAATGGGCCATGTGAAGGGAGCGAAGGGCCCAGAGGGCCTGCACTCCCACTAACACATACTAGTTACCAGTTACATTACACTTTCTCAAAAGGAAGAGAAATTCATTGCAAAAAACTCCATTAATGCATCCATTAGGGTTGATAGCACAGTGACAAAAATTTGGAAATGTGATATTAGCGTTACACACCTACCACCCAACCCCTACCCCACCCTCCACACAGTAATAAGTATCGAGGTGTGCGTTGGGGTCAATGGGCCTAACTCTTAGCCCCATTCTCTTATACTGCACCACCTCAGCTTGTTTACACATGGAATGGGGTGGGAGTTAGGCCAACAACCACAACGTGCACCCTGATGCCTGTTGGTGTGGAGGGTGGGGGGTGGGGGTGGCAGGGGTGTAACTCTAACATCTCATTTCCAAACTTTTGTCACTGTACTATCAACCCTAACTGATGCACTAACAGAGTTTTTCACAATGGATATATAAATAAATATATATATATATATATATATATATATATATATATATATATATATGTTCTTTGCAAAAAACTGCATTAGTGCAACAGTTAGGGTTTTTTACAGTGACAAAAGCGAGTAAATTCACCATTAGGGTTACACCCCTACCACCCCACCCTCCACACACCAACAGGCATCGGGGTGTGCATTGGGGTCATCTGCTCCAACTCTCACCCCATGCCATGTGTAAATAAGCTGAGGTGGTGCAGTATAGGAGAATGGGGCAAGAGTTAGGACCGATGATCCCAACGCACACCCCAATGCCTATTGTTGGGGGCAGAGTGGTCGTGGGGTGAAAGGGGTGGTAACCATAATGGTGAATTTCGCTTATCACTGTAAATAAAAGCTAACTGTTTTTTGCAAAGAATTTCCTTACTTTTGAGAAAGTATAGTAAAGTATTAGTTCATGCAAGTTGGTGGGGGCCCCGCACTCCCATCAACTTGCAAATTTCTGACTAACATAACAGTACAAGTACTGAATATCATATGTATTGATGTAAACACGGGGCCCTTTGGGCCCCACACTCCCACCAACTTGAAACAGACCACATTTGCATTCGTCAGAGTGATATAATTCCGAACCTGTTTACATTTTACACACCTAACAACTGAAAATTACCTCCATGGCAGTAAGGCTAGCTACCAAAGCAACGCGTCTATCACGGACGCCAAACCAAACGCACTGACAGAAATAAGTGTGAATAGTCTCAATAAGCACAGCTTACCGTGTCATTCCAAATCATTTTACACTTTATTTTCACATCGCAGACAAGACAGGGTGCGGCGACTGGTACCGGAAAGCAAACTTAAATAAAATTATAACCACATGTAAAACATGTTAATATCACCGACCGGAACAGCCGAACAGACCAGCCCATGTGCGTAATGGTTTGGCGTCCGTGATAGACTCGTTGCTTTGGTATTGAATTCTCTGATTCCACAACTGCACCAGGTCAAATTGTTCTCAATTTTAGAGTTAACTGTGAGCACCTCATTTTTTGGTTGTTTCTCA
The DNA here is from genome assembly GCA_016271365.2 of Neoceratodus forsteri. Lineage (NCBI taxonomy): Eukaryota > Metazoa > Chordata > Ceratodontiformes > Ceratodontidae > Neoceratodus > Neoceratodus forsteri. The sequence continues at coordinate 265,285,685 of JADMNL010000025.1, forward strand.
GTAAGGCTAGCTACCCTATAAATGTCAAGCCAGTACCACAATGCAGAACACTATGCACAAAACGTAAACTGCATCATGCAATATCTCCATAGCAAATTAATGTTCTGACACCTAAACACCACAATTCACATCTACAGGACATCCCCTCAATGCCCTCCAAATTTCAAGTTAAAAGACCAAACCATTTCTGAGATATTTAATTTTAAAGTTTTAAATTGTCATTCATCGGCATGGCATAATTCTGCACCTGTTTACATTTTACACACCTAACCACTGAAAAGTACCTCTGTGGCAGTAAGGATAACTACTCTATAAATTTCAAGCCATTATCACAATGCAGAACGTTATCCACAAAATGTAAACTGTGTCACACAATATCTCCAGAGTAAATTAATTTTCTGAGACCTAAATGCCATAATTCACATCTACAGGACATCCCCTCAACACCCTCAACATTTCAAGTTAAAAGACCAAACTGTTTCCGAGATATTTAATTTTAAAGTTTTTGCACCTTTAAAAATTCTTTGATCGCGATTATCAGCCGCGACTTCACAATCAAAGATCATCTTTGATCATGAGGGGACATCTGGTCATGAAATTTGGGCTATCTGGTCTTTCCTAGAGGCATCTGGTCCAGCAAAAAAATCTGGCCATCTTGTCCTGCCTTCACAAACAAAGCTAATGATCAAAGAAATCTTGCAACCAAAGAATTTGCAGGCTCACAATCAAAGAATTTAAAAGCGTTAAAATTAAATTTTTAGACACAACTACATTAAACCACAGGTATGGCTTGATAGAGGGAAGGCCCCTGAGCAAAACCCAACCTAGTTTTACTTCACAAGTCACCCTTGGGCTGAGATATTTGTTTTTTTCCAACCCAAAAATCTGGCCATCTCGCCCCTCCCTCACAAACGAAGATCGCAATCAAAGAATCTCACGATCAAAGAATTTGCAGGCTTATGATCAAAGATCATTAGCGAGCCACAATTAAAGAATTTAAAAGTTTAAAACTCCATTTTTTGACACAACTACATTAAACCACAGGCATGGCTCAATAGAGGGAAGTCTCCTGAGCAAAACCCATCCATTTTACTTCAGAAGTCACCCCTGGGCTGAGATATTTGTTTTTATTCCAACCACAAACTGAAAACAATATGGTGGCTGTCATGATTGACAAATTTCTCACGATCAAAGAATCTTTCATTGGAGCCTGCAAATTCTTTGATTGTGAGGAGTGACCAGATGGCCTAAACCCCATTCTTTCGCAAAACAACCACATAAATTTTTCCATAGACTTACAATGAGAGCTAAAAAGTTTAATAACTTTTGAATGGATTAATATTGCTTCACCAAACAAAAAGTGGCATGTTCCTTGACTCAAGCTCTTTCTACATGTCAAGTTTCAGACCAGCACCCCACATGGTGGCCGTGCAGAGCCATGGACAAAATCCGAAAACTGCCCTCAAAACTGGCGAAAAATGCATTTTTCAGTGATTCACTGTGCAAACACCATAAGTCTGACCAAAATCCAATTTGGAAAATCAAGATATCTACCATGCCCCACTGCGCATACCAAATTTCATACAAATCCATTGAAAGGATCCAAAGTTATTAAAGCGCAAAATTTCAAGTTTAACATTAAAGTGCCTTCATAACCCTAACTATAGGGGTGCGAATGCGCTCCTATATTATATACACATATACATATTAATATATACATACACATATTAAAATAAATATATATATATATATATACACACACACATACATTCACACACATATACATACAAACACACATACATATACATATATATATATATTTGTATATATACAGAAAAGAGATATGAAAAAAACTTTGTTAATGCACCATTAGGGTTGAAGCGTAACAGGTAGAAAAATGCGATCTTAGGGTTCCCAAGCATATGACCCTGCACCCATCTCGGCTTCCAAATCGAACACCTCACCCTCACCTCAGCTTCCAATTGTGACCACCTCATCCTATATGCAGGAACAGGTGAGGGTGTGCCTTGGCAGGGAACCTAATGCTCACCCCCATTGTTTTATTCTGTACCTATGTCAGGTTATTAACTGTTGAAATGGGGTGAGCATTAGGGTTTGCAACCCCAAGGCACACCACCACCCCTGTTCCTGCATGCAGAGTGGAGATGGGTGTTAGGGTTCAAAGCCAAGGGTGAAGGTGGAGTGTTCAGGTTGGAAGCCAAGGGTAGGGGCTGGTCTTATGCTTGTGAATGCTAAGATGGCATTTCCCTACTTTTTATGCTTCAACCCTAATGGTGCATTAACAAAGTGTTTTGTGATGAATTTCCTTACTTTTTCAGATAGTATAATAGTATCCTTATTTTACAGTGTGAGCGCAGGGTCCGAATCCCTCCATTGAGATAGTACATTAGTATCCTTGAGACACTATAACAGCATCCTTATTTTATAGTACCATCTCTCCACTGAGACAGTATAACATTATCCTTATGTTATGGTGGGACTGAAGGGTCCTTTGGACCCTGTGCTCCCATCCCTTCATTGAGACAATATAACAGCACCCTTATGTTATGTTATGTTGGGAACACAGGGCTATTTGGACCCTGCATTCCAGTTTTTGTAAATTACATAATTTGCACAAGATACTGATGTATTTTGTGCAAATTACATAATTTGCACAAAATACAACAGTATCTTGCACAAGTTATATAATTTGCACAAATTACAACTTTCATGCCTGACAGTATCTTGTGCAATCTATGTAGCTTACGCAAATTACAACTTTCGTGCCCGACGTATAAATGTTCCCATAGGAAATAATGGGAAATTAAAAGTTTCATAACTTTTGAATGGACTAATATTTTTGTACCAAACCTTCAAAAGACACATCTGTGAGGCAAATGCTTTCTACCCTGAAAATTTCATATCACTACCTAAAGCCGGTTCTGAGATACAGGTGGACAAAGAAATGTGAAAAAAATGGTAAATGTAGGATTTTGTGACGCTCTTTATCTCAAAACCACAAATCCGATTCACATGCAATTTGGCATATCAGGAGACCTACCCCCATAGATTATGTATACCAAATGTAGTATAAATCTATTCAAGGGTTACAAAGTTATTAGGGTGCAAAATATGCATAACTGGATGACATTGTGCAAAAAGTACCTTCACTTTCTTTATACATATAAATTTTCCCATAGGAAATAATGGGAAATTAAAAATGCAATAACTTTTAAACGGATTAATATTTTTTTACCAAACCTCCAAAAGGCACATCTGTGACCCAAAGGCTTTCTACCCTGAAAAGTTCACACCACAATATAAAGGCATTTCTGAGATACAGGTGGACAAACAAATGTGATAAAACTGGTAAATTTAGAATTTTTGACAGTTTCCGTCTCACAAACCACAAAACAGATTTGTACAAAATTAGGCTTGTCAAGTGACCTACCCCTGGAGATTATGCATGCCAAATGTCATGCGAATCTGTTGAGTGGTTCCAAAGTTATTAAGGTTCAAAATATTGGGTTTAACATAGACGTTTGCACTCAACCCTAACATACTGGCACTACTGCATCAGTATAATACATATATACATAATATATATATATATATACATATATATATATAGATAGATATATATTTTATATATTTTAACTTTCCTCCCCAACTGACCCTCTCTCTCAGCACCACTTCCTCCCAGAAATATAAGAGTGACACTGGGGTGCCAATCTCTAGTGTCGATTGGCATCTATGTCATGTTTTTGTAATCCTCATTCTGTCTGCCCTCCACCACTGCACATATGTTGTGATTTCATTTATTTTTTAACGCTCCTCTCCCACCCGACCCTCCCTCTCAGTGCCCACTATCCCACACCACCTCCCCCAGAAACATAACACTGACACTGAGGGTGCCCAATCCCCCAGTGTCAATCAGCATCTCCATCATGTTTGTTTTTTTAATTTTCTTTACCTTTAACAAGAAAACCATCCACTGATATCTTTTGCACCATTACAGTCCTCCCACTTGACCCTCCCACTCAGCACCCCCCACCCCGCACCCCCCAGGCCCTTACTTACCCATCGGGGATCCAACACCATAATCCTTTCTGGACTGCAGACATGTCTTCACTCTTCACAGATAGACTGTGAACTGAAGAAACAGGTATGCCATTCCATGTACAGTATTTCAGTGGACTTTTGAACTTAGAGGCATAATTTGGGCATTTTTGCATATGTTTGGCCCAAATTTTCAACATGCCTTCTTTGGGACCCAGCCTCATGAACAATGTCACTGTCATTAGGCAAATCTGTCCTGAAAGGTGATTTCATGATCCCTGCACAAAATCACTTTTTGGGCAGCAGTTGAAAAATGTATCTGCCCCTGTTCATGAAGTGGGGTCATAAAAAGGGTAGGTTGAAGATGTGGTGTAAAAATATTAAAAAAACAACAAAGTTATGAGTTCACAGCATAGCCATATCTTTATACACATCACTTTACACACATGAAAAACATCAGGATTGTCATGGGGAAGGAGACTGGGAGAGTCCCTGACCAGGACCCTCTTCCCCCACACCGCCAGTGAAGGAGCCACCATTGGGAGAAAAGGAGCTGCCACTGGGTGAGAAGGCACTGCAACCAGAGCAGAAACAAGCTCCAATCAGCTCCCGACAAGAGTTTCTTTCCAGGAGCAGAAAAGAGCTCCAATCAGCTCCCGACAAAAATTTCTGCATCAGAGCTGATTCGTGCTCTGAACCAGGAGTCCTAGCAGCCAGTCACAGGATGAGATGCAAAAGGTGCCAAGAATTTGATTTTTTTTCCCTCTTGTAAGCCTTCCTGAGGCTTATAAAAGCACCCGGGACTTAGCAAAAACATCAGCATCATCATGGGGGAAGGAGACAGGCAGAGTCCCTGACTTCCTCAGCACCACCAGTGAAGGAGCCACCATTGTAAGAAACATTCCTACCCTCCTGCCCCCACCATGCTCCTAGTTAAATACAAAAGAAACCAACACCATTGAGCAGCCAAAGGAAGGGGGTGGAGAATCGCACAACAACCAACACTGGAAAGGATAGGACAGTGGACAATGCACTCTTAAGTATCTGTTTCATTCAAATAATGTCAAAAAGCATCATATGTGCATTAAAGGCAGAAAGTATTCAGTCAGAAGCAATGTAGGAAACGGTTTCATCTAGAAAGAAAAATATAAGTTGCAATCGAGGGTAGAAAACTGTTTCACTTATAAAGAAAAATATAAGTTGCAACTGAGGGTAGAAAGTCCCTGACCTAGATAGTCATCAGACAGAAGCAATGTAGGACACTGTTTAATTTAAAAAATGATATATATAATAAGTAGACAGGAGACAGCATCTGTAGAAAGTACTCTGTCATAATTGAAATTAATACTGCTGATAGGGATAGAGAGCCTTATATAAAATTGGAAGTAATTTTGAATTACAAGAAACAAGGGTACCCAAGAAATTAAACAAATGTGAAAGTATAGAGAAGGCAAGCATGTGAGGGTATAGGAAAAGCAACAGGCAACAGTATAGGAGAGAGGATGGGGAGGGCTAATTAAGCAGGGCAGATGAGGAAGGATTGTGGGATGTAACCAATGTGGAGCTGCAGTGTTCATGGAGATTCTATGGAATCTAGGAGGATGCCCAATGTGCAGGAGATATGACAATAAATGAAATAAGATGGCATACTGTGCAGCTAGAGAGCTTGATAAATATAGGTAAACAGGAACATCAGAGGAAACCAGGAGAAGGATTCGTGTCAGCATGGAACAACAACTTGAGGCACAAGGAGGGACAGAGGGGGGAATACACAGGGACCAAGGAGGAATGAACATAACAATATTTACGAATCTAGCGGAGCCAGGGAGGAGGAGTGGCAGACGGCAGTGAAGAGGGGGCAGAGAAGAGTTGACATAAGAGGGTTAAGGGGAACACAGGGTAGCTCACTCTTTCAGGTACCTACTTCTAATATGTAAGAGGTGCTGGCAGAAGGGAGTCAAGGGGTGGAAGGGGAATTAGGGACTGGTAAACCACAGGAAGCTAGGGAGGAGAAGGAGAAGGTAGAGGAAGAGGAGCAGATAATACCTTGGGTCAATCAAGGGGCAGAAGCTGTGGATAAGGGGGGAAGTGAAACAAATAGCACAGGGAAGACAAAGGGGAGGAGAAACCAGGAGGAAGGCATGGGTTACCAGGGACCACCTACCTGTAAGGAGAGCGGGAACAGCAGAAATAAAGAACCTGAAGGGGGAGGGTCCAAAAGGCTATAAGGATACAGGATTGGGGGGGGGGTGCTGAAAATGCACAACACCTGAGGTACAGGAACAAGAGGCAGTAAATGCAAGAGGAAGAACTTCAAAAGGGAGGATAAGGTAGTGAGGGACGGACACTATGAGCAGAAAAATAATGGTATATAGAGACTCAATTATTAAAGTTATAAAATGGCAAAGGAGGGAGGACCCACACAATAGGACCATAGTGGCTTGCATGCCTAAACCAAGAATGGGGGCAGGGAGAACACCACTTAGTGTCAAGGAGCTGTTGAAGGAGAAAGGAGGGAAACCTGACCTGGTATTGCACATTGGTACCAATGACTTGGCTGGGGAAGAAGTGGAGGTGGTGAAGGAGAGATTTAGAAACATAGCAAGGTCATGTGGGGAGTCAGTTAACTTGTTGGCATTTTCTGAAATAATCCCAGTCCCAAGGGTCAGCACAGCAAGAAAAAGGAGAATCATCAAATTTAGCAAATGGCTTGGGGTTGGTGCAAGGAAGAGGGATACGGTTTTATAGGGACAGAGGGAGGCTTGGTCAACCAAAGGGCTTATATAGCTGTGACAGACTACACCTTAACTGGGAGGGAAAAGAATACTAAAAGATAGGCTGTGAGAGTATATGTCAAGAGAATTGGGTTTAAACTACTAAGAAGGGAGGTAGTAGAGGGAGACTAAAACCTGCCCCCACGAAGGCAGGAAAGGCAGCAAGGTGGGGAGAAAGGAAAAACAAAACAATGGGGAAAGGGGGGAGAGAGAGGGGGCTGACCAGGGCAACCAAAGTAAACCAAAGAAAAAGGATATGGCAGAAACAAGGTGGATGGTGGTATCACTGAATGCACCTAGTATTGGGAATAAGATAGCAGAATTGCAAGCCCTCCTAGCAGAAGGGGAAGTGGACATAGCAGCCATTACAGAGACTTGCGCTGCAGCACATCATGACTGGGATCTCTTGATCCCAGGATATAAGCTATACAGAAGGGACAGAGAGGCAGGAAAGGTGAGGGGGTTGTGGCATACATCAGGGAGGCAATAGAGTGCACAAGGAGGAGGAGATGGAAAAAGAGAACAGTGAAATATTGTGGCTGCAGCTCCAGAACAATAGGGGAAGGAAGATCAGGTTAGGAGTTGTATATAGACTGCCTAGCCAGGGCGAAGAGATGGACTAAGTACTGTGTTCGCAGCTGACTAACGCAGTGGGAAGGGGGAAGTAGTGGTGACAGGAGACTTTAACCTGCCCAAAATAGACTGGGAAATCTCACACACCGCCCTGTGCCTGAAGTCAAGAAATCCTTAATGCAATACAGGATAGCTTCATGACACAGTATGTGATGGGTTCCACCAGAGGAGAAGCAATCCTGGACCTTGTGCTCACTAATGGGAAGCACGTACAGGAAATTAACATTAGGGAACCTCTAGGTGGAAGTGACCACAGCACAGTGTGGTTCTAGATAGACATGGGCAAGGAAAACATCCCAACAAAGACTAGGGCACTGGATTTCACAAAGCTAACTTCAGTACAATGAGGGAAATAATTAGGGAGGATCTGGGGAGCATAGCTGAGGGAATGGAGATGGAAAAACTATGGAAAACCATTAAGGGAGCCATCCAAAAAGCAACAAGCAGTTGCATAAATATAAGGGGAAGAAAAAAGGTTCTAGACCACCAAGTTGGTTCAACAGGGAGGTAGCTAAAATGGTGAGGGAAAAGAGGGCAGCATACAGGAAAAGCAAAAGGACAGCCCGGGTAGAAGATGAAGAGGAATTCCAAAGGCTGGCCAAGCTAGCAAAAAAAAAGAAGTACAGCAGGCCAAAGTTCAGAAAGAGCTCCAGATAGTGGAGGGGATAAAGAGAGGGGAAAAGGCATTCTTAAGCTATATAAAAGAAAAGAGGGCCAAGAAGGATTGTATTGTCAAACTTAAAAAAAAAAAAAGGATTAATGGGTAGTAGAAGATGGGCCAAAAGCAGAGGTACTAAATGAATACTTCTGCTCCGTCTTTACAAAGGAAAAGGAGGGACCAATGCCACAGGCAGGAATAAGAAAGGAGGGAGTGGGGGTAGATCTGATAGGGGTCATTGGGATCAAAAGAGTAAGGGAGGGACAGATGGCACTGAAGGTGAATAAATCCCTAGGGCTTGATGAGGTACACCCCAGGATACTCAAGGAAATGGCTGAGGAACTGGCAGGTCCACTGACAATTCCATTCAATAGTTCCCTAGATTCAGGAGTGGTGCCAGAGGAATGGAGAACAGCACATGTAGTGCTAGTCCACAAAAATGGACCCAAGGAGGAGCTGGGCAACTACAGGCCAGTCAGCCTGACCTCGACAGTATGTAAACTCATGGAGATCATGCTAAAGGGGGGCTGGTGAGGTACACTGAGGAGAACAGCCTTCAGGACAATAAGCAGCATGGGTTTGTGGCAGGCAGATCATGTCAAATGAACTTTGTAGAGTTCTTTGATTGGGTCACAAAGGCAGTGGACAAGGGCCAGGCAATAGACATCATTTACCTGGACTTTAGTAAGGCCTTCGATTCAGTGCCACACAGGAGGCTGATAGCAAAACTGAGGGGGCTTGGATTAGGTGAGAAATTAGTAAGATGGGTTGAAAATTGGTTGAGAGGCAGGACACAGAGGGTGGTGGTAGGGGATGAAGCATCCAGTACAATGGAGATCACCAGCAGAGTTCCACAGGGGTCAGTGTTGGCCCGGTACTGTTTAATATATTTATACATGACATTGGGGATGGCATTCAGGGCAAAATGTGCCTATTCACTGATGATACTAAGCTCTGTGGGAGGGTGGATACCCAGGAGGGGATACAAGTGTTAAGGGAGGATCTAGACAGACTGGAGAGATGGTCAGAGATATGGCAGCTTGGGTTCAATGCCAAGAAATACAGGGTGATGCACATCAGGACAAAAAAAAAAAAACAAGAGCAGAGTACTACATAGGAAAAGTTCAGGTAACTGTGTCTGAAGAAGAAAAGGCCTGGGGTAGCAATAACTAGCAATCTAAAGCAGTCCACTCAATGCAGAAAGGCAGCAGTGAAAGCCAACAGGATGCTGGGGTGCATTGCAAGGGGATTCAGTAGTAGGCACAGCAAGATTATCTTGCCACTAAATAGATCACTAGTTAGGCCCCACTTAGAGTATGGAGTGAGGTTTTGGCACCCGTACTTAAAAAAGCACATAGAATTGCTTGAGAGAGTTCAGAGGGCAACTCAAATGATCAGGGGACAGCAAGTAAGATCTTATGAAGAGAGGATGGGAGTCCTAAGGATGTACTCCTTGCAGGAGAGGAGGCAAAGGGGGCACATGATAGAGACCTTCAAGTACTTGAAGGGAGTAAACAAAGTTAAGTGTGGGGGGTCTCTTCAACAAGATAGAAAACACCACCACCAGAGGTCATAGCCAAAAGCAGGTGGGGGGAAGATGCAGCAGAGATGTGAGGAAATACTTCTTTATGGAAAAGGTGGTGGCAGCCTGGAATGAGCTGCCAGAGGAGGTGGTGGCAGCAAAGACAATGGGATCTTTCAAAAAATCCTGGGACAAACACAGAGGGAGGTCATGGGACCAAGGATGTGAAAGGGGAAGGAAGGGTGGGAGAGGGGGGGGTACAGGGACACTGGTGTAAGGGTAAAACCAGAACCCTGCAACAAATCAAGCAGACATGATAGACCATATGGCCTCTTTCTGCTGGCTGCGTTTTTAAGTTCTTACAGCACCTCATGAATGTTCACTATGGTGTGAAGGAGCAAAACAGGCCAAGGCCCACAATGTTGCTCCTAATAAAACAAGATGTATTAATCTAGATTTCCCCCACTATTAATGTATTTGTCCAAGTTTATTTTAAATTGGTCTTTACTTGGACTGGATATTACGTCCAAGGGTAGTCTAGTTCATAAATTAGCTGTTCTTTGTGTATAAAAATATTTTCGTTTATTTGTATGAAATCTTCCTATCTTAATTTGAAGTGGATAACCCCGGGTTTCATGTCTATCATTTTTATATTCTATGTTTAATTCAGTCATAATTAATGGATCATTTAAGATATCATAATGTAATAATAAGTCCCCTCTGTGTCTCCTTAACTCTAAACTATGCAGTCCTAAATGTGATAATCTGTCTTTATAATTAAGATCCTTTAAAGCTGAAAACAATTTGGTGTAACGCCTTTGTACATTTTGTATTTTGTTAATTTCTGTTTTGTATACGGACACCATGTCTGACTACCATAATCCATTATCGGCCTAACATAGGACTGATATAACAGGAGAACCTCTGTCTTTCTACTCTTAATGTTTCTTTTTATTGCTAATATTGTTCTAGTTGCTTTGAAATGACCAAACCACATTGTTCCTTAAAATCAAAGTTCTGGTCAATTAATATACCTAGATCTTTCTCGGATTTTCTATGGGAGACAGCATCATTTTTTAGAGTATAGGTTTACAGAGGATTACGATTTCACAAATGTGTAACGCAACTCTTATCTGTATTCAGTTTCATCCTCCAAGTGTCTATCCATTGTACAATTGTATCTATATCATTTTGTATGTCCTTAATATGGTCATCTGTTCCACGTGGGCCACATAATTTGGTATCATCTGCGAATTTAACAATGTGATAGCTGTAATTTTTTAAATTATGGCCAAAATGTTGTTTTTTTTTACATGCCAAAAGGTGATTTTGTGATTCCTGCGTGAAATCACCTTGGAGCAAGAGTGGAAAATTTTGTCTATCCCTGTTCATGAAGTGGGGTCATAAGAAGGGTATGTTGAAACTTTGGTGTAACAATATTTAAAAAAAAAAAATCTATACACCAACATTGAATTTTGCAAATACAGCCTCATAACAATGGTCAGTTTCAATATTTTTACCCCAAATTTACAATATAGCAATATCTTTCCAGCACCTCATAAATGTGGCATCTGTCATTTTTCAAATCCTAACCAAAACATTTTTTTACATCCTGAAAGGTGATTTCACGGTCCCTGTGCAAAATCACTTTTTGGGCAGGAGTTCAAAATTTTCTCTGCCCTTGTTTATGAGATGGGGTCATAAGGCAGCTATGTTGAAAATTTGGAGGAAAAGTATTAAAACTCAACAAAGCCATGAGCCTATGTTGAATTCTGAGAATGCAGGCTTGTATGTTTGGTGATATTCAATATTTTAACCCCAAATTTTCAACATAGCCATTTCTTTACAGCATCTCACGAGTGTGACAGCTGTCATTTTTCAGCTCTTGTCCAAAATGTGTTTTAGCATCCTGAGAGTTGATTTCATACTCCCTGCACAAAATCACCTTTAAGCCAGGAGTTGAACATTTTCTCTGCCTATCTTCATGAGGCAGGTTCATATCAAGGCTATGTTGAAAATTTGGTGTAAAAATATCAAGAAAATAATTTACAATATTTTTACCCCAAATTCCTTAGCTGCAGCCCTTTCATCTCAGGCCAGAATTTGTTTCGTTCAGATGGCAAACTGAAGAGGGACCGCTCCTAGTGCATCCAGAGCTCAAAGTACTGTTACATACCAAAAAAAAAGGGTTAAAATAGGCTTACCGACATAAAGTCATGCTCTGACTCACATTCAAAATGTCAGAAATACATTATTGAAAGATACAGCCATGTATACTGAACATAACGATGTTTCACACCCAATCTGAAACTTAATCATGGGTTACTGATACACTATGGTCAAACACATTTATGCATCCTATTTAAACACACAGTACATTTTTTACAGATAGTGTAAAAAAGTACAAAAAGACCATAAAGTGCAGAATAATAAGTGCATTCAAACTGCTATTAATGTGCAAACAGCATAATAAATACAACAAAAACCAAAAAAACAGTTAAAATGGATAACATGTACGCTAGTCAAAATCTGATTCTGCTAGCCAAAATTACTAATTATTGTGATTTCATTTTATGGATGAAGATTCTCCAAAAATGTATAAAGCACTTTGTTTCTACCTGCAAGGTAATTAATGGTTATCATATTCGGACTTGACATTTACAGCGAGTCAGTTTCCTATGTAATGGATTGTGACATATATGTTTTTTAGTGATGAAACATGGCTCAGAGGTTACACTATTAAAAAGCAGTGTAACCACCTCCACCAATCACAGCACTCTATTGTTGTACTCACATGGAGCATACAGTTGGCACCTCATGCTGTTCTGCACAGCTGATTCCTGCTATGCTGACAGCCACTCTTCCCATCAGAAATGCCATGGCTTCAGCTGTGTGAGAAGAATGAGAGGTAGTGAGATACCAGTTAAAAACAGCAGGCAAAATGGCCTTCAAATGTAAAATTACCTTGAGCTTTTATTTCTTTAGAGAGAGACGAGCTTTATTAGTGAAAGCCTGATCCACTCGTACTTCATTCCCCACCACCATTACACTGTATATTCTTCAGTGTTGGAAGGTAGCGCAGAATCCTGTAAGTGGCTGGGGGAGCGCACAATGGGAGATAAATAAATTCAATGATTTTATTTGAAATGATGGTGTCTGATTGAATTTGTCACTGGAAACAGTTACACTGCTTCATAATATATTAGTATCATTCCAAACCGGTTCCCCCTGTCAGATCAGTTCCCTTTCCCTCAGGAGTCCAATAGGAGGTGCTGTTGTTGTCGCTATGGATATTGTTTTAGTCATTTTTACTCATCTAACTCCACATTGCTACAGATAGTAACATAAGGGGAACCAATCTGGCAATTGGAACTGATTTTGTACAACACCAGGACCGTAAACAAGCTAAAATCTATTTATCAAGGGACAGGCAAAGAACAACACATTTTTGGCTAGAAAGCAAGATCCCTAAAATACTTCATTATATTTTTTGTGAAGAAATGGTTTATCAACTTTGCAGAATGAAAGTGGAAACTATTCTAAGCCAGTGGGCTTGGCTTCATAGCTAAATGATTGTAACCCCTATTAGAGACAGTCTTAAGAATCACTAGGTTTATATAGTTGTCTGATAATAGACATCTACAGGCCTGTTTTGTAAGAAGACAAAAGGAATGGTAGTCTGATGTAAAGCCCTTATGGCAGTATAGTGTTTCGATGTCTATTTACCAGTTAAGTACACTGCATAATTTAATGCCTATTTTATGGCTGGGAGAGTACAAAAAAATTCTTTGTTACAAGAAATTTTTGTACAGAAAGGCAAGTACAACAAATCTACAATGAAATTATAACAGGTAACATAAGAAAGCAGAAATGTGAATGCAGTTTACACCTGTCTTCCATGAGAATCCACTTCAAATCCCTATACATTGTACTGTACACTGATGAGTGTTAAAAGTAAGTAATAACCCATAACAGGGTATGCGGTTATTGGGGATTAATCAACACCCCGGGTGTGTTGTGAGGCATGAGGCTGCAGGCTGAGTGTCCTCACAGCGGCCGGGGTGTTGATTAATCCTCAATAACCACACACCCTGGAGTGGGTTACTGCACTTATAACATGGGGTCTCACGTTGTCTGCAAAACATACAAGGAAACAATAATTATTTTGAGGAAACATGGGAACTATTTTATGTGTTCTGCCACCACGACAACTACTGCTGTGCTGGCAGTGCTGTACTGAGCAGAATATGCACTGATGAGTATGTACTTTGCTATGGCACACAGCATGAACATTCAGTGGGGAGAGACACACACACACACATAGACAACAGCAACTTTGAATGACACAGTGTGTGTGTGTGTGTGTCTGAATGTCTGTGATGTTCTCATGCTACCTCTCTCTCTGTTCATTTCAGGGAAAAACACTTTGAAGTTTCAGTCATCGATCAAAGCAAAAATGGAAAATGTATGTTAGGTAGCCACTCACTCAGCAGGTCACTAATCTCATTCATCCTGTGCAGCTTCATACTCTAGACACACTGAAGTTTTAGTCAGCAATCAAAGCAAAAATGGAAAATGTATATTAGGGAGCCATTCAATCAGCGGGTCACTAATCGTTCATCCTGTGCGGCTTCATATTCCTGGCTATGCTTGCATGGATTGAACGGAGCACAACATTGCTTTAAGTGGGAGGGGAAAAAAGAAACAATGCAGGAATGATGCAGGGTGGGAGTAAAGCATGTCACACCAGGAAAAATATTGGCAGAGGGACAGAGGCACAAGAGAGAGGAACGGTATGCTGGGAAACAATGTTACAGGACCTTCTCTATCCGTCATTCTGAGTGAGTAACTGTCGCAACTGTCACATCCTGGAAGCCAGGAAATGCACAGAGACATACAGAGAAATATAGATACAGCTAGATAAAACAGTGCAGCACTTACGAGAATTCCCCGTCTCACACATGCTCATTCATTGAAGCGCTCGGTCGGGCTGCTGGCCATGGAGGTGAGTGGAGGGCTGTGCTGGTGGCCCAATCGGCAATGGGGTGGGGTGGGGGTGGGAGCTATCTGACTGAAGACAGGGTGGGGATCCACTAGACATCAGGGACAGGAGAGGGATTTTTTTAAACATTAGGGGCTGGGGTCATGTCTGGGAAGGGGAAATGACTTGAGGAGGGGTCTTCAATTCAGCCAGTGATCGGCCAGGAGGTCCATTAGACACTAGGGACATGGAAAGGGGGTTTTGTCTTTTTTTTAAAGATTGGGGGCTGGGGTCATGACTAGGGAGGGAAAATGACTTGGGGGTGATCAGCCAGGGGAGGTTCACTAGACACCAGGACCCCAGGAGAGATGGAGAATTCAGAGATACTGGTTAGAAGACTCAGTGTGTCCCTGCCAGAGGCTGGCAGAGCAGCTGCCACACAAAGAAACCTCACAGACATGCTCCCATTCACTGCCAAATACTTTATCGGTGTCAATACATCCTAAGGAACACCTTTAGGAGGGATGGCAGACAATAAAGATGAAAAAGACAGGGGGAAAGGAGAATGAAAATCTCAAGATCCCAAGGTTTATTACACACACCCAAGCAGGAAAGGAGCTGCAGCTGTGGCTCTAGACAGTTGACAACAGAGTCTTATTCCCCAAGTAGGTCAGTAATCATGATGATGGCAGCATCAATGGAGCAGCACAACTGCATTGTTGAGGACATCAATCAAGCAGCAGCAATTAACCAAAGGCCCGCCCTACTCAGTGTCCCAAACCTCTCCTTTGGCCCGATTCCAAGTTGGGCTACATTGGTGTAAGCTGAGATACACCAAAACCCTTGGCATATCCCGCAGTTTACACCAAGCAATATGCCCACTGGTGTTCAAAGTGGCACCCTGCGCCATGGTGGCTGCAGGCTATGACAGTCGTGGGCTATGCCACATACTACACCACAGCCCACAATACCATGGCACAAGAGCGGGTTACGGCAGCATCTTCGCCCAGTTCCAGGCGGGTGGCTGTCATAACCCGCAACCGCAATTCTGAGAGCTGTGCTGGTGGGGCTATCTTAGAACAGCCTGGAGCTGCTCTAAGTGGCAATCGATGGTGCCTTCTGTTGGTTGTCTGCCCCCTGGCACCATGACAACAGTGCTGATGTGTCCTCTGTGCCCCCACAGGCATACCCCTTCCCTCCACCCTCCAAATCTTGGGGACCCCCGGGGGTCCATTCTCCAGTGCGTGTCCCCCAGACATCTGTGCCTCCTGTCCTGCCCCCTCAATGCCCCCTGGTGTGTACTGTGGTGTTCCGGGGAAGGGGGGCATTGAGAGGGCCGCCAGCAGCAGGCCACTACTTGCGCCATGTGGGACATCTACGCCATGCCAGTGGTGTGTGCCTCCTGCATGGCATAACCCGCATGGCACACGTGCTAAGACCCAGTCACTCTTGGAATGCGATGCAGGGTCCCCAGTGTAGTGGCGACTGGCGTAACTCGCAGCCGCCTGCAAGTTATGCCATTCGTTCTGGAATTGGCCCCCTTGAGACTAACTCCACAGACTATTGAATTGCCTTCTGCCACATGGGAAGACATAATCAAGGGTTCAGCATGGACATCGGCCTTGTGGATCATGACACCTGGTGCTCTTCTGCTCACTGCCTGAGTACCTGGATCTCTGTACCATTGCAGCTATGGACTCTTACTACACGATTAGTATCACAGACTTGTGTGATTTTGGGAACAGTGGGATATATAAATTCTATTCAGTGAAATGTTTGGTTCCATGTCAAGATAGTGAAAATAATTGGGTGACTCACAAAACAGCAAGTGCACAGTGCCAAAATCCAATTCGGCACATAACAATAAATGCCGAACAGCAACTTGGCAAACTTTTAAATTCATGTTTTATGTGGGGGCTAGGCCCCTTGCACCCCTCATCATGGAGGGCAAGCCCTCCACACCCCCCCATACTTAAATAATCACCTCTGAGTGTGGGTGTACACTGGAGGAAAAAAGAGGGGCTGAGGACAGCAATATTTCAC
The DNA here is from genome assembly GCA_016271365.2 of Neoceratodus forsteri. Lineage (NCBI taxonomy): Eukaryota > Metazoa > Chordata > Ceratodontiformes > Ceratodontidae > Neoceratodus > Neoceratodus forsteri. Next base: position 265,302,355 of record JADMNL010000025.1, read on the forward strand.
AAAATAAACATGAATGCCTGCGAAGAAAAAAGAAACCATACCTCAGTACAGTTCAAACCCAGGACCACCAGCACTGCAGTCTGTGTCCCTTCCCACTATACTAGGTGGGTAGCTCAGAGGAGTGATGCTCCACAAACCCATTTAGCTCATCCCACTACTCCCTCCCTTCCATTGCTATTCCCTCCCTCACCATTGTTCCTCTTCTCCCTTGCTATTCCCTCCCTACGTTATTCCTTTCTCATTTGCCGATCTTGAAAGGGACAAAATTGAAGTGCTCATTTGTGAGTCACTCAATCTGGTTCGCTATCATCATGGGATACTGAAATGTTCTAGTTTTTTCTTTCTTCATTAAAATAATGGCGCTATGGCTCTAGGTTATTAGCAAAATCGTGAAATTTCTCCCGCTGGTGGTGAAATTTCACCTGCTAGCAGTGAATTTCATTGGTTCGAGGGCAAAATCTCACCGCTCTGCTGGCAAAATTTCACATTTCACCTGGAAAAATATTTTGCAAAATGCTCAAACTCCACAAAATATTTAGCCGGACGAAATGTTCCCATTTCACACACTACTGAGCATTTAGTATAGTGTTTGAAATGTTCCACTTCTATGTAGAGAACAGCTTGCAGTAACCAGGGATTGTCTCGTATTTTGGCTCGTAGAGTCAAGTCAGACCCCTGGCTCAGCTCTGGCTTGGCTCTAGGTGAAAAATTCCTGGTTTGCCCACCTCTAATCATAATATGTTTATCTACTGGGCTCATGAAGGAGACCATATTCATCTTGGGGCCTATTCACAAAGCTCCATTTACAGATGTGTACGTCACTTACATGCCACACGCAACAGTACATGATGCTATATTGTGTATGTTACTCTATGGAAACATTCATCACTGACATTGCACCCTGGACAGAGTGGGCAGATGCATAGCTACACACCAGACACTGTACACATGTGCTGGAAGGTCATGGCCATGTAGCAAGGTGTGCATGGCATTGTACGCACATGCACAACATGTACTATGCCACCTAGGTACATGGACCAGGATGCGCAGTAATGCACGAGGTAGAGGGTAGCCATACACCTCAGACATGTAACACAGGCACACAAGATGCAGTAGGGAATGGCCATTGTGCACAGATCCATGGGCACAGCACCAGGCAGATCCTGCTGCGAGGACACCCCACAGCATGCAGAGCAGCACCCATCAGGGCTCCCAGTGGTGGGCATGGCATATACTGCCACCAGTGAATGTCCAGGACAACTGGCATAATACAGTGCAATAAACAGAAATGGAATATGAAACCTACAGTATGGTATGCCATCCATCAAGAAACACTAGGAGTGCCACAGAGGGTATTGCGAGCATTGTGTGATGTCCACACAGAAGTGCAGCACCCATGGGTGGAGGTGGCCATCCTCCATATACCTTGACAGTGCCCTGGAATGTAGGGAAGGGTGGCAGATGGGAAACCATGGATGAAGTGGTACCCCCCCAAGCAGAGACACAGCCACCAGCACAAGTGTGCAGTCCATGTGCAGACACAGGACGGAGTCGATGTGGGCTGCCGCCACACATAGTGAGCATTGTGAAGAACACAGAGACACCCCATGGCCCTGATGACCACCCCACTGGAGGGACCACCAATACATGCAATGGCATGAGCACGCCAAGATCAAAGGGATGGATGCAGGGACAGTGCTCCCCCTCTGCAGCACACCCCCACAGGCAGCGCCAGGTGCAGCAGACTTCCAGCAAAGATGTGTAATGCAGGGACCCACCTCACCCCTGCCACATACCCAGACAGCGGACACACACCACCACCCAGAATGAGGAGGACACCAGTGTATATATGAAAATATATATTTAGTAAATGTGTCAACAATAACACAGGGGCACCACAGGCCACACCCATCCCAAATTCAGACATGATCCCTTCAGCCATTAGCATCTTCTGAGTCACCACTGGACCCTGGTGGAGTAGTGGTGGTGGAATCTATGATAGTCGGTTGACAATTTTGTTGTCAACCAGTGTTACAGTGACTCCTTTATGTCAACCACATTTGCAGTCAGCATAAAGGGATTCACTCCAGATTGTGTTTTATTTGGGGGGATCTTTGCCTCCCACACCACCACTACTAAATTCATCAACTCTGAGTTGGAGTTGCTTTGGGGAGGGGTTTGCAGTACCCCCAGAAAGCAGTGCCTGGGGCCTGCACTGACACTACAGTGACTTGGCGCTGTTGTCACTGTAGTGTCAGTCACGGTAAAGTTGTCCCTGAAGAGACAGCATACCATGGCAGTGTACCCCCTCAGCTCCAGGGTGAGGCACCTCAGTGGTTAACGATACCCCTGGAAGAGAGGAGCGAGAGGACAGTCATGATTGATGGGGATTCTGAGGGACAATGCTGACAATAGCAGACACACATGCACCATAGTCAACAGCACAACATACCTTGGAGGGCTCCAAGATCATTCACAGCTCCCTCACCTCTGCCTTGTAGTGGATGTTGCGGGTGCCAGCCTGCATGGAGAGGAAATAGGGGATCTTGCACCAACATGGCACTACCACCAGGGATGCAACCCCATCTGGCTGTTCCAACTTTTCCAATACCAAGACGTCCAATCACTCATGGAAGTACTGTGGGAAACACAAGGGAAGAGCAAGAGGTTAGCAGCACAGCATACAAACACTCGGAACACACATGGACACTAACAGTAGGAGCATCAAACAGGCCACAGAACACAGGGGCACCTGTGGTGGACAGAAGAAGAATAACACCACTGTATGCAGCATGTAACACGTGACCACATCATGGGTACTACATATGGGCCATACCTGTGGGACATGAAGAGGACAGTAGCATGCAATGGGGTACAAACACATACACTTACCTCCGCTTGCTTCATGATATCCCAGATGTTCCCTTGGGGGTCATCAGTGTAGGCGGTGAAGGACACTAGCCATAGCTTGTGAGAGTATACCCCACACCGCCTAACCTCAGGTGAAGACATGCAGTGGAATACCAGAGAGTCCTCTGCTGCCATGTTGAGTCACAGAATGGCATGCCAGGCATTGACACTCATCAACATGCATGACCACGGGGGCATGTGAGGTCACAGACCACTTAAAGGCAGATCTGTGGATGTGGCTGCAGCTCCTCAACATGGTACAGAGTGTGATGCATGATGAGTTGTAGCAGTCTGAATGAGAGGTGCTGCAACCACACAGGGGTCCACAGGACCTACCTTGGACAACTCATGAATGTTCTCCTGTGGGAGGGCAAACGGGAAAGGGAAAGGTCTTTGAAGAGATGACACAGACCCATATATTCAGGCCATATGCATGCCACTGTGCCCTAATTCTCTAATACACAGTGCATGGAGCTGTTCTGCCTGGACCATGATATGATATATGGCCTCTGCAACATGCTCAGGGATCAGTTGGATCCCATGACAGGCAGGTTACATGCCATGTCCATGGAAACTAAGATCCTGTGTGCCATGTCATACCATGCCATGGGGTCCTTCCAGAGGGTTGCAGGGAATGTCACAGGTGTCAGCCAGTCATCCATGTCAAGATCACATGGTCACAGACATTTTACTCCATCATGTGCATGACCACATACAGTTCCCCAGGTCCAGTGCAGAAATCCATGCCACGAAAGAGGCATTCCATGCTATACATGGCATGTCTAATGTACTGGGTGCTACAGACTGTGCCCACTGAATAAGGAGGTATACAGAAACAGAATGGGATTCCACAGCATTAACTGCCAGATAGTTTGTGATGCTGCTAGTATCATAACCAATGTGTGTGCCAAGTACCCTTGGTTGACCCATGAAGCCTACATATTTGATGGCTCCAGGCTGAGCGGCCACCTCACCACACATTGGGGAGTCAGTGGGTGGCTGCTGGATGAGTATTGACTTGTAACATAAGCTACACAGCTGTGCACACTGCTATGGGCCACTAACATGCCCATTCTGTACCTAGTGCCTAAGTGACAGCAGATACCCACTCTGACATATCTAATGATGCTATTTCTGGTGCCAAACAGCAGGGAGGAAGAGGCATACAATGAGACACACAGGAGAACATGTGCCATTGTTGAGAGGACCATCGGGGTGGTGAATATACATTTTCATTGCCTGGATCTCACCAGTGACATAATGATGTTTGCCCCTGGGAAGGCCTGCAGAGAGAGCATTCCTCAGGGTGATGAGGAGATGGATGACCCACAGCACCACTGCCCTGAGACACTGTGTGTCCAAGTGGCATGCCATGCACTTATGTATGGGTCATTCAGGAGATAGGGTGTACACCATAGTGGCACAGTGATGAAGCCTATACATCCTGAGTGCCCATGGGGGAGGAGGCCTGAGTGTCCCATCCCATGTGTGCCGTGCAGTACTGTTTGTGTCAGTTGGTGGGTGTGTGGGAGGAGCAGTGTGAACTGTATCATGAGCCAGCTGTTGTGGGCTATGTGGGGGGGACATGCGACAGTAGCCCAGTTTTGATGGTGACATTGGTTGGCTCCCCACAACAGGGGAACAGGGTGCACAGGTGTGGCCTCTTCCCCAAGGGGTGGGGTTTATAGGTGTGACCCCCAATTCTAGGGGCAGGGTTCATAAGTGTGGCCCCTGCCCCAAGGGATGAGGTTCAGAACTGTGGCCCCACCTCAGTGGGAAGGGTTCATAGGTGTGGTGCTCTCACCCCTAGAGGTGGGATTCATAGGTGTGGCCTCCACCCGGGGGCAGGGGGTCATATGTGTGCAGTCTGATCCCGGAAGGGGGGCCAGGATGGGTGTGGGTGCAGTGCTGTGTGGTAGGGCTGTGTTGGGGGCAGTTGCAGGTGCACAGGTACCACTGTGCTGTGTGTGGGCTTTCTTACAGCTTCCTGGCTGCTTTACCCCCAAGACTTGTGGAGGAGTGTGTGACTAGGTGGCGTGGCATTGCTTTTGCCTTGCCTTTGCCTTGCCCCCCCTACAAGGCCTATGGACTCTGGGTGGCCCCAGGTCTTGCTGGCCCTGCCAGTCCCCAAGGTCCACTGGTGTGCAGGTGGCATCAGTACTCTGGGATGCTGTGCTGGCCTCCACCTCCTGTGTCCTTGGTGGGCAGGTGGATGCCTCTTTGTCTGTGTCCTGCACAGGTTTCTCTGGGCCTGTGAGGCAGGTGGGTGGCTGCTGGTGCATCATGATACCCTGTGCCATGGCATCCAGGACACTTGCAGGTGTTGGCGGGGTGGAGGTATGCAGCTGTGCCTCTGGCCCTGCATAGCTGCCTGGTGGCATCTGGGATGCCACATCCTGGCCTGCTATGGGGACTGCCTGACTGGCTGTGCTGGTTCTGGATGGCAGATGGGCCACTATCCACTCCAGGATGTCCCCTATTCTTTCATTGACATGCCGCAGCTCACACACCTCCATGTACAGATCCCTCAGTGCCTTTTATGTATTCCTGCTGTGCCTACAGGCAGTCCCATTTCAGCTGGAACAGTTCAGGATAGTAGGTCTGCATGACAAACTGTTGTATCATCCTGCATACCCAATGGTTTGGGCATGCTGAAGACCCCTCGTCCCCACTGTTAGCTTGCCCTTGATTGGTGGCATGTTGGCCCCCTGGGTCCCTGGCTGTGTGTGTGGGATGGCTGGTCATCCTGTGTGGCCAGGCATGTAAGGGCTGTGTTGGCTGCTCCTCAGTGCCCAGTCCCACAGCACTGGGAAACTGGCTGTGTGGTGGCTGTAGGGTTGGTTCAGGGTGGAGGGGCATTTGTTGGCTCCTGGTGGGTGTCTGTTCCAGGTTCTGCATTGCCTTCATTTTCTTCTGCACAGTCTCTGTCCTGGAGGGTGACCGTCTCCACCACCATCTCCTGCGTCACTTACACTGAACCTCTGGGCACTAGTATATTGTGTAGCTACTTGCTGGTGCATCAGCAGGTACTGCCATGTATTCAGCTGGCCATGATGTAGTCCATGTACCTGCGTCATCCATGTCTGTGTCCCCCTCTGGTTCTTCCTCCTGAGTCACCAGCAGCACATAGGTGATTGCCACAGTCTCCTGATCTGCAGGGTGCAAGACAAGGATGTTAGTTGTGCCCTTTAGTCATATACCTCCCACCTTGTGTCCCTGCAATGTGCCATGCACCTGGCACAGTGTCAGTGCCCTCCATCTCCCCATGCAAAATGAAATTATAGAGGGTATTGGGCACCATCTTCTCAATGGCAAGAGTGTGGGCACTTGTGTGGGTGGGCCCCTACCTGAGCCATGCTGTGCCTGTACAGTGGTGGACAGCTTTTATGCCATGGAAGTCCGGAGGTCATTCCACTTGTGCTTTATAGCCACAAGTTTCCATGCCTCCAGACCGGCTGCATTGACTGCAGCCTGCATGTCCAGCTATATCCGGGCCTTGACCTCAGCTGGGGTTTACAAGGATTCTGCACCATGCAGCACCCCATAGTAGTTGCAGATGTCCACCACTATGGCTGCCACGTGGCTGCCTGTGAAATTGCTAGATCATGACCTTGTGGTACCATGTGACATGCACCTTCCATGGCCCTCAGTCTGTCCATGGCCTGAGCATTTTGTCACTCGTGGGGGTCCATGTGCCACCGACCAGTACCTCCATCTCTGTTTCCCCACTGGTGCGTGCTCCTTCATCATGGTATTCACTTCCTTGTGTCTGTGCAAGTGGTGCAGATGCCCATATATGGTGAGGTCAAGAGGTGGGACACATATGTTTGGGCCACCCTGCTCTTCCTGCGTGCAGCATTGCACATATCCGTTGGCCACTCCTCTGCATCGGCTCCCTCTACTCATGCATTTGAGAATGCCATGTGTGTTTTTGGCTGGCTGGGGCATGCAGTTGTGCACCGGTGTTACACTGCATTTGCATGCATTTTCCATGCTTTTGTGAATAGGGCCCTATTATAGCACCTTCAAGGAATTAACAAGGTTGCAGAACCTCTTGGGGTTCACAAAGTTATCACTTAGGTTTTGCCTATAAAAAGCTTTTGTACAGCACGCGTTCTGTTAACATAATGATTTCTATAATGTCTTTACTCCTTCCAGTGAGAAGTGATTATTACATTATTGTGCTTTTGAGTAAAATGGTAGTTCAGGTTGCCCTTGCCCTTTAAGGGCCTCTTCCTTATTTCTTTGTCTTGGGTTGTCCTTATTGTAACTAGCACCAATCCAGTATACTGAAAAAACAGGGACGAACTCCACTCAACAAATAGTTTTTCTTAGGTTTATTTACTATTTTGTTCATGCTCTGTCGGGCTACATTTCATGATCAAGCCACTTTTTCATGCCCACAGTGTTGATTTCCATTAATAATAAACAAATCAATATATAAGCATACAGTACATCTCTTAGTATTTTCCAACTTTCAAAAAAAAGTTCATACATCCTGGGTGTTCACTCGAACAGAAACCTTTCAGTTCCTACTATAAATAATAATAAATAATAAAGTTAAAATAATACACAGCATCAACAACTGAAAAATCAAGTTTGGCATTAAGCCAAGTGCTGGGGGCGAATCTCCGACTGAGTGTGGGAATTGTGCTGTTGGGCTGCATGTTTTAGCACCTACCCCACAGCACTACCTCTTCCACACACTAGGGAACACAGTACCTATCAGCAACAGTGTTGGCAGCATCACTGCTGACATTACCAAATGATGTCATCACCCTCTACCATTTTTTCGGTATTTAAACTGAATAGTAGTGGGCGACAGCAGTCCTCAGATACAGGGAGACAAGCTACCATGCCCACACTCAGAGACCAGCTGTGCAAGGTAAGAAAAGCCTTTTATAAGTGAAGAGAAGCAGTAAAGATATTTTTTATAACTGTAAAGGGATAATCCTAAAATGGAGCTGAAATAGGCAGCTGTAGTTACCTTTTGTTTCCTAATGTAGCACAGAAAGTACCAAAGGGGCATTTGAGCTCACGGTCAAAGCAGAAATAAGAGATAAGTTGGTACTTGTGTGAGGAACTGATATAAAAATGTTTGGTTATAGAAAAAAAGGAGGGAGCCTATTTTTTATATGAGGACCAATTTTCTTTTTTGTCCCACTAGAACTGCAACAAACCGACAAGTGTTAGAAGGCAGAGGTAGGAGCTAAAGCAGCAAGAAGCTGCATGATAAATAAAAAGTACTAAATATTGTAAAGCACTAAAATAAGGTAAACATTAAAGGGTAAATGGCTACTGACTCTGAATGTTTTAAAATTCAAATGCAGGACAATAAAGCTAAACTAGATATTGTCGGATCAGTGGCATGTATACAAACTATAAAAATAAATCCTTAAAGGGAAAAGAATGGCTTTAAGATTGCAAAATCAAGAAAGAAGGTAAAGTTTGTACAGTAAAACTCAGTAAAAAAAAAGTATATATGTTACAAGGAGAAAAGTAGTTTGTGCAGAAATGAAAAGGTTTTATAGAAATTAAATGTTTTATTGTGAGGAAAAGGCAACCTCTTCTACCACAGACTGGCCTGCTAGATACATAAAATGAAGCATATTTTGTCTTGACTTATGGGAAAGATTTAAGTTGCCATAAAGTAGGAACTGAAAGGTTTACTGTTGGGGTGAACACCCAGGATGTATGAACTTTTTGAAAGTTGCAAAATTCTAAGATGTACTGTATGCAGAAGCACCAAGTTCTCGTCAGTGACAATGCCGACCTCCCCCACAACGACGGCACAATACCGACGCAGGTATTGTGCCACCTGTTAAACGGGTGTTTTCTGAGGGGGGCTGTGCCCCCCACACCCCTCAGACTTTAGGATTCCAACTCCAGGTCGGAGTTGGTCCGGGTAGGGGGCGTAACACTGGGGGAAGGCGAGAGACGGAAAAAGGACCATTACCACGAATGTCACCTTAATGGTCTTTTTTCCTGTTTCGCCGTCGAGGCGTCAACGAAAAGGGGTGTACCGACTGTATGCTTATATATTGATTTGTTTATTATTAATAGAAATCAACACTGTGGGCCTGAAGAAGTGGCTTGATCATGAAACATAGCCCTACAGAGTGTAAACAAAATAGTAGATAAACCTAAGAAAAACTATTTGCTGAGTGGAGTTCGTCCCTGTTTTCTCAGTATACTATTTTTGTGCTTTTGCCCATGCCTTATCATTATTTTTCCTGAGATGTGTTTCACAAGTATACCAAGGGGATGATTTCACTTTGATTTAATGACTCTTAGAAGGGGCATGTCTATTACAAACAACTAAGAATTCTGAAACAAAAACAGACCAGGTGTTGTCCAGTCCTGGGATAAGTTCACAACTCAGAGCTATCCAATGGCATTCAATTCCTAGCTAAACAAAAAAGAATCAAAATATCTGTATTTAATTCATTTGGGTTGAGTGGGTAAATTTGCTTTACCCCAAATACAAAAATAGCAGCATGATTGATGAGGAATCGGGTAAACCACCACTGCCGAAGAACCATGACTGCCAAAGACCACCATGACAGTATTAATCAAGGCTATTTGCTATAGTGATGTGAGGGAATGATTCTTATAGTATAACTATATTTATTTTGTTTGAACATTTTTTATCAGGTATGCCATACAGACAACAGTAGTCTCATTTACAGATGTGATCTGGAGGGAGGTGGAAGAAAGGGAGGGGGGGGATGAGGTACAGGACTACCAATAACCTAAAAATAAAATGCTAACAAAACACGTTTACATTAGTTATCAAAGTGCACAATGTATACATAGATTTGGCAACAGCTGCTACTACATCATACAATACAAGGCAGGCTTCAGTTTCATTACAGAGATATGCAGGAGTCAGGTAAGGCACTCACAAGTGAACATAAAGTGCTACTTTAATTTCATTTGGGTAGTGAAGACAGAGGGGGAGTGAGTAACGTCAAGGCACAGAATTTCATACTGTGGGCAAGTGGGCACTAATTGTTTCTTGGCAAGCTTATAATTTCTTTAGGTACATAGGGTCTCCTCTGCACCACAGAGGACACCTTACCATGCGCTGTGGTCTCCATTGTATACACAAACCCTCATTCCTTCAGATGGCTGCTTCCAACCTGGTCCTGCTCCACAACCAGCACTCAGTGACCAGTCAGGTCAGGAGGCAGATGGGGGTGTAGCCACATTCTGCAGCATCCCCAAAGACAGGCACATCTGCTTTAGGCACTGGGAGGGAGCAAAAGTTATTCAGGGGCCCCTGATGAAATAACCCTACCCACACACACGCACACACAATGAGCCATCACATCATTCAGGGCCCCCATAACCCCCAGTCCTCCTCAGTAGGATGAAGTCCATGAGGAAGAGTGGGATCCTTATTTAATTTTTAAAATTAATTATGATCTGCAAGAGGAAATATGGAAGTCTTTGCTGAACCATTGTATCCCATAATGCCTTGCCCATGCAAAACATGGTACTAAGAAGACTGCCAACCCTGCCTTCTGGCTGAAGCCGTTTCTGGCCCAGTTCTTATCCCTGGGCTACACCCCATTCCTGCAAGGGGCACCACAGTGGCAGATGCAAGCAGCCAGGGGATGTGAATGCCACCAGCAATCTAGGCTTGTGGAGCAGCATCTGGGGGCAAAGAGGTGTGGGATGGTTATATATAAGTTGTCCAAATGGTGACCCATTATGGGATTGGGCTCTAAGTCAGTACTGAAAACATTTTTTACTGCCTACAGAGAGAAATTCAGAAAGATCACTAACTCTATGTAATTTTGATAGCATTTGAATGCTGCGTGTTTTATGCAGTTTTGTCTCATAAGATCTCTTGTCTGGTGACAGGTGGTTCCCCCTCATGTTCTATTAAATATCCTGTGCTTACTTTCATTATTCATTGGCTACTACTAAGCTTTATAAAATGCATTGTAAAATTTCAATGTCATTAAACAATCAGTTGGAAGCAACGGATACAATATATTATTCATTTAAAAAGGAAAAGTAGCCACAATTGGTTTTAAACAGGTGCACATTCTAATAGCCACAGGCAAAATGTCAAAAAATTAAAGGTCACATTCTAACAAAATTAATGCTTTTGCCAAATGTCTGGAATCCCTTGATTCTGCATTCATTAAAGTATAATAAAGTAATATAACATTATTACTAGTTTCCATTTCTAGTCAGCAATTTCATTAAACACAGGGCTATAATTTTCCAAAAAAAAAAAACTTGTCGCAGTTGAGGTCACACAGAGTCTAATAAATACATTAATTACTACTCAGATTCCTATGGGGTTCACTGTTAGTACCAGAATCAATTACAGCCTTAAGCCATCTGAATGTGAATTAAAAATGTTGGCTTTTAGATTTTGCTTCCTTTTATACTGGAATGGAGTTTAATATCCTGATTAAAAAAATGAAACTAATATATGCTTCTGTAACGTTGGTCAATCTTACATATCTTATCACTATTTTAAATAAACTATTTCAACCTCACAATAGTTTAAAATGTTTGAGATGAGTTGCTTAGGCTTCTCAGAAGGATCTAGAAGGGAAAGGATCTGATTTGTTACAGTACAGTAGCTTCTTGTTGTTTTTACATTGTTTCTCGTGGATTTTACTTGGTAGAAGGTTATTTATTTTCTTTCTTACTACTTCTAAGGGGCTAGCATGGTACTGTTTTGGGGCTGTTGGAATTTTGAAAACTGTTTTGGTGGCTATAAGTGGGCTCATTTGTTTGATGTTTCACTGTGTAGCAGGCTGCATTTATAGAGGCCTATTTCTTCTGATTTAAAACCTATTTGGTGTGATTTAACTGGGGCTGTTTCTTTGAATCAGAGACATATATTTTCTAATTTCAAGCCTATTTTGATGTGTTGTTGGTGAAGCTGTTTGAATTGGAGACCTATTTATTTTGTTAGCAAACCTATTTTGGGGGCTTTGAGTAGAATTGTGATTCATTGTTGCTGGCTTCACTAGCTGCAAAGGTTAGTGCATAGTGGGGGAAGGGTGCTAATGGCCTGGCCAGATCTCACTCAGCTAGGGAGGCGGATCTGAATCAGGTGTGGTGTCAGTTGCTTTGGCTTCTCAGAAGGAACTAGAAGGGAAAGGATCAGATTTGTTACAGTACAGTAGCTTCTTGTTACTTTTTACATTATTTCTTGTGGATTTTACTTGGTAGAAGGTTATTTCTTTTCTTTCTTACTACTTCTAAGGGGCTAGCAGGGTACTGTTTTGGGGCTGTTGGAATTTTGAAAACTGTTTTGGTGGCTATAAGTGGGCTCATTTGTTTGATGCTTCACTGTGTAGCAGGCTACATTTGTAGAGGCCTATTTCTTCTGATTTAAAACCTATTTGGTGTGATTTAACTGGGGCTCTTTCTTTGAATCAGAGCCCTATATCTTCTAATTTCAAGCCTATTTTGATGTGTTGTTGGTAAAGCTGTTTGAATTGGAGACCTGTTTCTTTTGGTAGCAAACCTATTTTGGGGGCTTTGAGTAGAATTGCAATTCATTTTTGCTGGCTTCACTAGCTGCAAAGGTTAGTGCATAATGGGGGAAGGGTGCTAATGGTTTGACCAGGGGCCTCAGCTACCTGATTGTTTCTGGAAGACTTGGGTTGGTCCCACCCAAACCCCTCACCCCACCCACCCCTGGTCCATGATTTCCTTTATACCAGGGGTTCTGACATCACTTCTTCAAATGGGCAAAGGATATGCACCTGTCATAGCAGAACCAGATATCCAGGAAAGGAACAGCAGTGAGTGAAGAGGTGACTGCTATCTCAGTAGAAGGGAAGTAACGGCAAATCTAGGAGCTTTCATTGTTACTTCTTTGTATTGCTATTGCATTGTGGAAAGGAGGAGTAGGAGTTCAAAGAAGGTTGTGCAATAGCTACTCAAAGTCTCTTTTTGAGTTTGGATAGGAAGGTTAGGAATATAAAAAGCAGTTGCTCAATCTATCTAAACGTGTACAACAAAGGGGGTAAGGAAAATTAAGAAAAGAATGTTTAGCACTGATAAAGGGGTGAGAGGGGAGACTTGGGGGAGTGTTTGGTATCCTGCATCTGGAAGGCTGGGGGTCGCTGGTGGGCAACGACAGCAATGGGTAGGGTGGTAGGCTGCAACAACTGTGGTGCACCAATCTTTCTAAAAATTGTCTGGAGTGTGGGAGGATGTTTAGTGTGCAAAAACATAGAGAAACTCAGAAAGGAGATTGAGGGTCTGCAGGAGGAACTAAGATAGGCAAGACAGACTGGGGCTGGGTTTAGCCCAATACTGGAAGGAGGAAGAATGGGAAATGCGGGAGGGTGATTTAAGCCAACAGTGGTGAGGAGAGGGTCAGAAGTAGGGAAGCAGGGACAAGGGGGCTCAGGCCAGGAAGAACGATTGCCGGGGAAACCAGGTCAGAAGACAAAAGACAAATGGAAGGAGGAGATAGGGACTTGTGAAGGGAGGCAAAGAAGTGGCAAAAGTCATGGTGTGGAAAGGAGAGAACAGGTTACTATGAAGAGAGAGGGAGTAGGTATTTGTGAAGGGTCTTCAGAAAATAGTTTTGCACTGCTAGAGAGGAAGAAGATGGAGGAGGGAAATGATGAAATTAGAGGAGTACTTGATGCCTGGACCAAACTGGAGTGGGGGAAAGTTCTGCTGGGAGAATTGCAACAGGGGCAAAAGGGGGAAAATAATGTGCAGGAGGAAGAAGAGGAGCCAGAAATGAGAGCAGGAGATGAATGGAAGCAAGCAGGGAGTAAGAGTGGTGGAATCTTAGTGCTGGGGGACTCAATACTAAGAGGAGTCAGGTGGGGTAGCAAGGGGAAGAGGCATAGTCACATTTGGGTGGAGGCCATGCCAGGAATGACAGCAGAAAGGGTGGGACAATCTGTTCTGAAATATGCTAGAAGGGGTAGGGACAAGCCTTATTTAATTATACATCTTGGGATGAATGATCTGGCTGACAAGACAGTGGATATAGTCCAGAGGAGGTTTGAGGAACTAGGACAATTATGTGAGGGGGGCAGGAAGATCAGTAACTTTTTCGGGGATACTTCCAGTGCCCAAGGGCAAGCACAACAAGAAAGCTGAGAATAGAGGAATTTAACGGATGGCTAAGAACCTGGTGTTGTGCTAAAGGGTATGGGCTGTTGGGGAGGTGTGGAGGGACCTGGAGGACAGTAGTCTCTATGCCAAGGACAGACTACACTTGAGTGAGGAGGGAAAGAAAGTGTTGAAACAGAGGATGGAGGAGTACATAGAGGAAGTAGGGAATTTAAACTAGGAGCGGGGGGTGGCAATTGGGCAAGAGACATGCAGAGACCACAGGTTGGGAAACCATATGAGCTAACCCCCCATAACAGTGGCAAAGGACAAATGGCAAGTACTATTGGTGATGCTAGTAAAGGAGGGCAGGATGGGATAGGGGGAGGGTGGAAGGTGGTTACCCTTAATGCTAGGAGCCTTGGGAGGAAAACTGCAGAGTTACAGATGCGCTCATGGCAGAGGGAGAGGTGGACATTGCAGCCATCACAGAAACATGGGCCACCCAATACAATGACTGGGACCTGTCTGTACCAGGGTACAGGTTATTTCGTAGGGACAGGGTGATTGAGAAAGGAGGGGCTGTGGCACTATGTGAAGGAAGGACTGAAGTGTGTAAGGGAGGAAAGGGAGGAGGTAGTACAGAGTCAATTTGATGTAAATCCAGGATTCCAAGAATAGGATTCTTAGAATGGGAGTGGGTACAGGCCGCCATCTCAGATGGAGGAGTTAAACAGGAACTAGTGGGACAGATCAGGAGGACCTGTGAGAAGGGTAGTGGTGATTGTGGGGGACTCAACATGCCAGGAGTGGACTGGAGTACCCCAACAACCAGGAACAGAAGAGAACAGAAGGGAACAGGTACTGCTGGATGCCTTCCAGGACAGCTTCCTGCTGCAAATGGTCAGTGAACCAACCAGGTTAGGGAATACCTTTGACCTTGTGCTGGCAAATGGTGACTTTGTGAGAGAACTTACAGTGGAGGAACCTCTGTCAGGGAGTGACCACCACTCAGTATGGCTCACATTGGATATGGGCAAGGAAGGAGTGGAATCTGGCACAAGAGTGCTGGACTTCAGGAGGTCTGACTTTGGGAGGATGGGGGAAGTGGTAAAAGGGTACCTGGCCAGAATTCAATAGAGTATGGACACTAACCAGAGGTGGGAGCTCATAAAGTTGGGGATAGTGGAGGCAACCAAAACCAGCTGCAAGGTCCAGAGCAAGAAGGCTAGGGCTAAAAAACAGAGCTGGTTGAGCAAGGAGGTCATGGAAAAGGTAAGGAGGAAAAGAACTGCCTTTAGGAAGTACAAGAAAACAGGGAGAGGGGAGGACAGGGAGGAGTACTTGACGGAATCGAAGGAGGTGACAAGGGCAGTAAGGGGAGCCAAGCGTATCTACGGAACTCAGGCTGGCACAAGGCATTAAGAAGGGGAGAAGGAGCTTTTAGGTACATGAGGGAGAAAAGGAGCTGTAAGGACCACATAGTAAGGATTAGGAAGGAGGGGGTTTGGTGAAGTAGGATATAAGGCAGAAGCACTAAATGAGTACTTCTGCTCAGTATTTACTAAAGAGAAGAGGGGGTGACACCCAAGGGGAGAAATGGCAGAAACGGGGGGTGACAGATGGGGAAATCATGGAGGGCAGAGTTCGGGAGGGTTTGAAGGCACTGAGGGTGGATAAGGCGCCAGGCCCAGATGGCATCCACCCCAGGGAACTGAAGGAGCTGGCAGAGGTCCTTGCAGGACCTTTGGCAGACCTATTTGATGCCTCACTACATTCAGGGTGTGTACCTCAGGACTGGAGGATGGCTCATGTGGTGCCCCTCCACAAGAGTGGCCCCAAGGATGAACCGGGAAACTACAGACCTGTGAGCCTCACATCCATCATGGGTAAGCTAGAGGAGACTATCCTGAACGAAAGGCTGGTGGCCCTCCTAGAGGCCAATGGACTACAGGACAGCAGACAGCATGGCTGCATATGGTGCAGATCCTGCCAAACCAACCTGGTGGAGTTCTATGACTGGGTAACTAGGAAACTGGACAGGGGCCATGCAGCAGATGTCCTGTATCTGGACTTCAGTAAGGCATTTGACTCAGTGCCGCATGGAAGGCTGAGAAGTAAGTTAGTAGGCACATGGGCAGGTGCGTAACTGGTGAGATGGGTAGGGAACTGGCTTCAGGGAAAACACCAGAGGGTGGTGGTGGGTGGGGAGCTCTCACACCCAAGGGTAGTGACGAGAGGTGTTCCACAGGGCTCAGTATTGGGACCAGTGTTGTTTGGGATGTTCATTGCAGACATATCATTGGACATCAAGAGCAAGATCAGTCTGTTTGCTGATGATACCAAGGTAGGAGCAGTGGTGGATGACCTAGGGGGGGTGGCAGGGGTTGCAGGATGATCTGGCAAAGCTTGAAACCTAGTCAGACACCTGGCAACTGGGGTTTAATGCCAAAAAGTGCAAGGTGCTGCATTTTGGGATGAAGAACCCAAGGAGGAGTTACCAGCTGGGGGGGAGTGCAGCTAGCCCAGACAGAGGAGGAGAAGGATCAGGGGTGCTCATTACAGGGTCAATGAACAACTCGGCACAATGTAGGAAGGCAGCTACAAAGGCCAACAAAATGCTGGGTTGTATTGCAAGGGGTATATCCTTGAGAAGGAAGGAGGTGATTCTGCCACTGTATAGGTCATTAGTTAGACCGCACCTGGAATACTGCGTGCAGTACTGGCGCCCGTATCTGAAGAGGGACATTAAGTTACTGGAGGGGGTGCAGCACAGGGCGACAAAGATGATCAAGGGGCTAGGGGACTTATCATACAAGAGGAGGCTGAGGGAGTTGAACAAGTACTCACTGGAGGACAGGAGGGATGGGGGGACATGATTGAAACCTTTAAGTACATGAAAGGAATAAACAAGACAGGTACAGAGGGGCTGTTCAAAGTAAGGGACAGGAGGGACACCGGGGGTCATGATATGAGACTAGAGGGACGAAGGTTCAGGAGGGAGATGAGGAGACACTTTTTTACAGAGAGGGTGGTGGCTGGGTGGAGTGCGTTACCTGCAGAAGTGGTATGCAGTAGAACAGTGAACTGCTTCAAAAGGGGATGGAACAGGACAAGGGGGAGGGTAAAAGAAGGGGGAAGGGTGGAAGGGAGGGGCAGCTGCAGAATAAGGGGTGCTAGCTGCACATTTGAGCAGACTTCATAGACCTCTAGGCCTTTATCTACTGGCAAATTTCATATGTTCGTACGTATGTTTGTATGTTCGTGTGAGATATTTGTAATTTTTTAAACATGATCCATTTTTCATACTTGTACATTTATAATCAAACATGTACTTCTAAAGCACCACATTCGTGAGCATAAAACAAAGGTCCTCATTCAGAATTCCAGAGCTAGCATGTCTGAGTTTTGAGACTGTAAATAGATGGATGTTTCCTTAATGCTGCATTTTCATTTTCTTATTATGGAATAACCTTTATGCAACAAGTGCCCATTTCCAAAAGTGACAGTCAATTTACCATACAACATAAAATAAAACCTACAAGATAAAATATGCACTATGACAATACCTCACTGTTTTAAAACAGTTGTGCAAAACAATTACTGCTTAAAACAGTCCCATCTTACAAGACCATTCAAGTACAGTTTCTACAGTTAATACTGGCAGATGACAGGTGAATGTATCTCGAACTTAGAAGTCAGGTAATAAAAACAGCAGTGAGAAAGAGAAGGACAGATTGGTTGAACCACCACATGTGACTGTGTGGTGAGATTTGCATCACCACACAGCTGGCTCTAAATTGAGTTTGAAATATCTCTTTCAGACAGTTTTATGCTTTGTTTTGCTCTGCACACATTTTATTTAAACCTTATTTTTTTTTATTTTCTCCTCATTTGTTTTCACTGTTAATTCAAACTATTACTGTTAGCCTGCTCTGTGATTTTTTTGCTCACTACTCTTGAAGCCTTGCATTGAAAGTCTGAAATTATGCATGTAATATAATGTTATAGTCCTGTAGTGTATTGTATTAGACTTTAGCCTTAGTGAACTAGACTGTGCATATTGTTTATTCGCCCTGTCTCTCCTGTAACGCTTACAACTCTGAATCTCTGACTTTGCTTGTCCCCCCCCACTCGTCTCCATGGCGTCTGTGTTGCAAACTGATCACCCAGAAAACCATCCCTCCCCCCTCGCTATCCATAAAACCCTACCCCATTCTCCTTCTCACATCCACTTCTCATTCTATGCCCCCCACCTGTTCACCTTGACTCTCGAAGTTCCTTTGTCTTGAGTTAATCACCCCCAACCCTTGCTGACTGTCTGCAAACTGTACTTAATTCTCTGTCTTCTTTATTCCCCAGGGACTCTCGCCTGAGTGGCGCCCTCACTCTCTACGAGGCGGTGTACTGGCCATCTCTCTCTGGCTGCCGCCCGACTGCTGCCGACATCCGCTGCCGCCCTCATGGTCCCAGGAGCCAGATTCAGCCCTACAGGTACTACCGCTACTTCAAGCTGAAAGACACCACACCTTGGTATTCTTCCATTGGTGCGGCACCCTGAAAGTGGATCCTGATTGGTTCGCTTGCTTCCCTCGACCAAACCAATTGGTGCGCCTTTTTCCAATGACTTTTAGTATTTTCCCTGGTGCTAGTAATTGCTGCTTTCTCCAGCTTCATTTTGCTCTGCACACATTTTTCTCCCACCCTCCTTCCCTGCCCAGGCCTTTAACACGCTTCTGCTCCGCCCACTTCTGTGTCTCCTCCTATTGGTCACCTTATCCTGCTCACTTCTAATTCTCTCTGCAAAGGGAGCTGAACCTGTTAGCAGTAAGCCTATCAAAATCACCCCTCACTATCTCTGCTCCACCTGTAATTCGCCTTGCATCTTCCCCATCCTATTAGTTGCTCCACTTTTAAACTACCCTGTTTCTTTTTCCAGCTTCTATACTGGTAATGGTGAACCTTGGAGTTTGGAGCCTGGCTAGTCTGCCTATATTTAATCCTTCTCCCGAAACGCCATAAAGTGCAATCATGAGGGCTGCAACCTGGCTCTTTCTCCTTGCCACATTATGTATGGCGCCTTATGTAGTGAATCCTTGTGGCCGAAACTACTCTCAAGGGGAATCGTGCCCCTTCCCCCAATGTTATCTACACAACGAATCATCACACTGTACTTGCTGTGCCCCTATGCCTCTGCCTTTGGATCAGTCTGAGCTATCATCTGGGGGTGGGATCTGCACCTTGTTGCCTGCACAGGGCACTCCACCCTATCCTCCCAGTCACAATACCTGCTGGTGCCTCACAGCGAGGGTTCTTGTCTATGCAACTCTAGGTCAGCCTAGCATAAAAAGCAAGACGCTGCACCTCTGCACTGATATCCCACATAGGCGCCGACTGGCTAGAGCCTTCAAATCATCTCTTGTTGCCTTAAGAGAAATTTTACTCCTCCTCTTATTGTGCTCAGGCAATGTGGAACTCAATCCTGGTCCCAGAGAAGCCCTATTATCTCCTCCTGACCTTACAAGGTTTAAAGGAATAAGGTTTATGCATATTAATGCATGCAGCCTTTAAAAAAGTTCACCTCAATCCAGGCCTGGGTCTTCCACACCGAGCCAGATGTACTCATGATCTCTGAATCATGGCTTAGGCCAGCCACCCCTGACAGGGAGGTCAACATCCCTAACTACTTGCTGTTTAGGACCGACAGACAAACTAGGGGTGGTGGAGTAGCCATTTTTGTAAAGGACAAATTCTTAGTCACTACCCTTGATTCCTCATCTACTGCTAATGGATTTGAATGCCTGTCCCTTGAAGTCGAAATATCCCCCTCGATGGCTATTCGTGTCATAGGGTTCTATATAGGCCCACATCCGTGGAGTCCCAGCTTTTGTCCCACATGTTGACCATTATGGGCCTTGGGAACCTTGAAACAATTATATTAGGGGATCTTAACTATGACTGGCTGTCTAAGGCCTTACTGCCCCTTAAATCCTTCTGTGACGCGCATGGGCTTACGCAACTCATTGAGGAACCAACCCACCTAAACAAACAAAAAAAAACACGAATAGCACCCTGCTGGATGTCCTTCTTGTGAGTAAACCACATTTCTTTTCCCACGCTGGAATATTTTCCTTGGACATTAGTGATCTTTCCTTTATTGCTGGTGTAACAGCTGACTCAAAACCTCCTTCCACATCCAAGTTCTCCACTAAAAGGTCCAGACGCAACTTTGACCCATTCACATATATCAACAAACTGAAAGCTTCCCTGTGCTGGCAGAGTTTTTACTTAGCTAAATCAGTGAATACAGTTTACAACATCTTCCATGAAATTGTGTCATGTGCCCTAAACAACCATGTCCCCCTTGTAAAAGTTTGCATAAAGACTAGAATGTGCCTTTGGTTTTCTTCTGACCTCAAGGTTGCTTTATTAGAGAGAGAGAGAGACAAACTATGGAAAAAAAGCTCGAAAATCAAAGACAGCTGAAGATTGGTGTCTTTTCAGATCAGCTAGGAATTCTTGCACCAAGTTGGTCAGAGAGACCAAAACCAACTTTTACCACTCAGAACTAGATTCTGCCTCAAAATGCCCCACCAAATTTTGGTCCACAATAAAAGAATTGTCCGGCCATGTGTCCGGGAATGCACTTCCTTCAAAAATTACCTCTGACAACGTTACTATCGAGGATAGAACGGAAATCCTCCAAGCCTTCAACAACCACTTTGCCACTGCAGGCCTAGCATTCAATAACTCACCTGCATGCATGCTACGTACTCAGACTAGTGCTCAGCTTCCGGAACTTAGCACCACTAACGCTGTCTTTTCCTTCATGCCTGCCTCGCTGAAAGAGGTTGAAAATCTTCTTCTTCAGTTGGATACTAAGAAAAGTGCTGGTGCTGATTCCCTCAACCCCTACTTCCTAAAGATTGCTTACCATGTCCTAGCTGTACCAATCACACACCTATTTAGCCTGTCCTTATCACAGGGGTCTCTCCCACACCTGTGGAAGTCTGCCCACGTCATCCCCCTGTTTAAATCAGGGAACCCCCGTGATCTAAATAATTACAGGCCAATATCTCTCCTCCCCATACTCTCAAAACTCTTGGAAAAAATTGTGAACGCTCAGTTGAGAATCTTCTTAGACAATGCAAACCTGCTAAACCCACTGCAGTCTGGGTTCAGAGCTAAACATAGTACTATCACGGCTCTGGCAAAAGTAACTAACGACTGACAATGAGATCTGGAGAACAGAAATTTCATCTGCGCCGTGTTCCTGGACCTCAGCAAGATCTTCAACACCGTCAATTACTGCCTGCTTCTTTCTACACTAAAAACGATAGGCATGGACTCATCCTCCCTGTGCTGGTTTAACGACTACCTCACAGAGAGGCATCAGCAGGTCAAGGCCGAAGGGGAGCTTTCCCCACTCAAACCACTAAAAAGAGGTGTACCACATGGATCCATCCTGGGGCCCCTACTGTTTGCTATCTATATAAACAATATAGATGCCGGCATCAAGGAGGCCAATATTCACCTGTTTGCAGATGACAAGGTGTTTTATCTAAGCCGTCCATCACCCGAAGCCGCCTGTGGAGACCTGCAAACTGACTTCAGTCTGTTGCAGTGTCAGTTCCTAAGCAAAAAGCTATTACTCAATGCCAAGAAAACAAAAGCAATGCTGTTCTCACCTGCTAATCATATGGCGTACCCATCTATGGTCGGTTCGGTACCCCCTATCACCACTTTATTAGGAGAAAAACTGGAATTCGTGACAAAATTCAAGTACCTGGTGGTCTGGCTGGATCACAGACTCTCCTTTGTGGACCACATCGAGGATCTACTGAAAAAACTGAGGCAGAGGCTTGGTCTTTTCTTTAGGATAAATCGCCTCCTGACCAAAGATGCTAAGACGCGGCTAGTTCAATCCACGTTCCTCTCCCTAATCAACTATGCTGACTTCATCTATAGCCAGTGCACTGCCTCCTGTCTTGGTAAATTGGACATGCTGTATCACAGAGCTCTAAAATTCATAACTGTTCTTCCCCTCTCCACTCACCACTGCTCCCTATATGCAGCCGTGGGATGGTCATCCCTTAAGTATCGGCGGAATAGAAAAGCGGTTCTTTGGACGTTCAGAGCTATTACCAAAAAACTTCCCCAATACATCACTGACTGTCTGCCTCTAAGTTTGATAGGCAACTATGCTTTGAGAAGTTCCTCTCTGATTTCATTGAAAGTGCCCAGGGCCAACACACGGTTTGGTAGAGTGGCCATAGACTTTGTGCTGCCTTCTTTCTGGAACAATCTACAGAAATCAATGAAACTGAGCACCCCTCGTTAGTCTTGCAGTTTTTAAGACCTTGTATGCAAAAACTGTTAAGGAGCTATGCAACTGCTTTCCTAATGCCTAAATGCTCTATTGCCTACTGTTTCCCTGCCCTATGCATCACCACTTACCCCTGACCTCCTCTACCTTACTAAATCTCTCCTCTCACACTGCTTTCCTCACCCTTTCCTACCCCTAACCTCCTCCAGATGTGCCCTCAGCTGCTATCCTAGCAGTCCTCCTAGAGCAACTGCCCCCATACCTTATCCACCCTTGTCTACGTCTTACTCCACACCCTCTAAAGCCCGACTTGCGTTCCTAACATTTTCTGATAATACAACTGGCCTATTTATGTTGCTCCTACTACTTGCTCTTTTCCCTCCAATTTCTGTTAAGACATCACCTGACCATCCTTACCTTGGCACTGTGTGTACTCTCCCTTTCAGTGTTATGTATAATAATGCCTATTTATTGCCCGTACATAAATGTATTGTATTGTTCTTTGACCGTGTGTGATGCAGGTCCACCTTGTAAATGAGCTTGCTCAATGGTGTTCGCCTGGATAAATAAAGACTTGATTGATTGATTGATTGATTATGCACAAGCCAGCCATATAATGTCCAGTTGTTGAAAGCACTCAGCTACTGTATACTTCTTGCTTTACAACCGACCTGGGGTGTATACAGTAAAAAATCTTTCTTTCTGCACACCCTGTTGTGGATTATTGCTTTCTTATTGCCAGTTTTTGGAATGCACAGGTCTTAAAAATGCAACATTCATCTTAAGTAACCCTGGTACTCTTGGATGTATGCAGACAATAACAGTGATAATAACAGTGGAACTATGTCTGGGTGAAATTTAAATTCCACCAGTGAAATTCTCGTGAAATGCGGACTTTGCGTCCCAAAGATTTTGTGAAGTGGAGGAAACTGTCATAAACTTCCAGCTTAAACTGTGAAATTTTGTTATGTGTGGTGAAATAATACAGTCAATTGCAGAAAATATTTCCACAGAACTGATTTCCTTTTTTTCTTTTATTAGTGAGTAGACACTGGTGTAACTGGGAGTATATACTGGTGTAACTGGGACCAAACCTGGGAGGAGAAAATGAATAACTGAGTTGACAGTGCTGCAACTGATTCTGGTGTAACTGGGAGTAAACACTAGTGTAACTGGGACAATAACTGTAACCATAACCACAGGGCCATATGAGGTGAGGTGGAAGGAATTGGATCTGTACCAACTGGAGACTAGAAGGGAGGGGGGGGACAGGATAGAAACTCCCAAGCACGTGACGGGATCAATAAGGTGAGGGGGAGCTTATTTAAAAGGAAAGAGGAGGCTAGAACAAGAAGACATATGGAGTTGGCAAGTGGGGAGGGAAGGTGGCCTGGAGATGTAGGTGATGGAGCGGGGGGACAGACTTGATGGGTCAGAGGGATCCTTTCCCACCATCAGCATTCTATGATTCTATGACAACTAGGAAGTAGAGACACGACGTAACTGGGAGCAGAAACTGAATAACTGTGAGGTGTTGCTGCTGCAACTGATACTGCTGTAACTGGGAGTAGACACTGGTATAACTGGAAGTATATACTGGTGAAACTGGGACCATAACTGGGAGGAGAAACCTGAATAACTGTGGTGACACTGCTGCAACTGATACTGGTGTAACTGGGATTATATATTGGTGTAACTGGGACCATAACTGGAAGAAGAAACTGAATAACTGTGAGGTGACACTGCTGCAAGTGATACTGGTGTAGCTGGGAGTATATACTGGTGTAACTGGGACCATAACTGGGAGAAGAAACTGAATTACTGTGAGGTGACACTGGTGCAAGTGATACTGGTGTAACTGGGAGTAGACACTTGTGTAACTGGGACCATAACTAGGAGGTGAAAATGAATAACTGAGGTGACACTGCTGCAAATGATACTGATGTTACTGGGAGTAGATACTGGTGTAACTGGGAATACATACTGGTGTAACTGGGACCATAACTGGGAAGAGGAGACACTGGTGTAACTGGGAGGAGAAACTGAATAACAGAGGTGACACTGCTGCAACTGATACTGGTGTAACTGGACATATATACTTGCGTAACTGGGAGTAGAAATGGGTGTAACTGAGAGTAGAAACTGAATTACTGTGAGGTGACACTGCTGCAGCAGATACTGGTGTAACTGGGAGTAGACACTGGTGTAACTGGGATGAGACACTGACATAAGCGATGGTGAAACATATGTAACTGTGACAGAGTGGGATTCACTGACATAACTGGGGGAGAAACTACAGTACCAATGTAAAATTCCTATATTTTAGCTGCCCCAAGGCAATCACTTTTGTCTACAGACACCTACAGCCCCTCAGTGCTTGCCCACTGGGGTACGTAAGACATAAGTGCTACTGCAGCTTTAATTTTGTTTCTCCTCTCATCCTTTTTTTTTTTCAGTCTCCCCCAGACAGCCCCCTCCTCGAGTGCCTCTGCTGTCTGCAATGGTGCAGCATCAGTATCTTGTGACTAAGTTCATGAATGCACTTGTCTATGTTTCTAGCAAGAACATGAGGTCACAAGTGGAAATTGGTGGTGGTGGGGGGAGGTTTAAGAGGGATGTGAAGAAGTTCTATTTTAAAGAAAGAGGGGTGGAGCCATGGACCAGTCTGCCAGTGGAGGTGGTGGGTGTCAAGACCGAAAATGTTTTCAAGCATGGTTTGGTGGTTACAATGGAGTTGGTTAAAACCAGAATTTTACACACACCTGAAGTGTGGGCTGCACCAGAATTTTACATAGGCCGTGGGTGTGGGCTGCTTTTTTAAATCTCTCGAGTTTTTCTCTCAGGGGTTTATGTAGCATCCCACACCTCAGGTGTGTGTAAAATTCTGGTTACACCCATCCACCCATATATTAGTCTATATTTAATGCATGCCCCAGGGAAGTAGTAAGGCAGGAGGCTGAAGCTTGAGTATCCTTATGTCCCTGGAAAGTGCATTAAAATCTTTTTATGCCACACCCTGGAGGGGCTTATTATGCTTCAAAAATAACTCTGATTAGGTTTTTGTGGGGGAGGGAAATTAAATTCAGCACCTGCATGTGTGCTTATGTTAGCAATAACCCTCTCTAGGGTGTGGGGTTATAGGCATTTAATCCACACCTGGGGTGTGTTATGAGGAACGAGGCCACCAGTCAAGTGTCCTAACAGCACTCCATAACCTGGAGTGGGTTATTGCTAACATAACCAATGTTGGGATTTGATCCCCATAAGAAAGAAAGGACAGGATCCATGCAGTGGTTTTCCATGATATTGAATCACTGTGCCATTATAAAGTAGGAAAAGCTGTGTGGTCTAGCAGTAAGAGTAATGCTGTATAGATACACGCACACTGATGGCAGAAAGAGGCTCCTGGCCCATCCACTCTGCCCACCCTACCCAACTATTTTGCCTTGCCCTAGTTTCAATCTTCCCCTTTGTTACTGTTGCCCCTTTTCTAAATAAAACTCACCTGCCTGTCCCATCACTGCTTGAAGCTGCTGATTGATATGGACTGTACCACTTCTTCTGGTAGCTCATTCTACTTATCCATCACCCTTTCAGTGAAGAAGTGCTTTTGGGTGTCCTTTTTGAATCTCCCCACCCCTGCCAGCTTTAGTGAATTTCCTCTTGTCCCTGTGTTTGAACACAAGGAGAATACTTCCTTGGCATCTACTCCATTTATCCCATGAAGCTACTTGTATACCTCAATTATGTCACACCTTTCGCCTCCTTTTCTACAAGATGTGTATGTTGAAGTCCTGCTGCCTCTCCTCATACTGTATGTCAAATCCCCAAGGCCATGCACCATCTCAGTTGCCATGTGCTGTATAGCCTCCACCTTGTTGCAGTCTTTCCCCAGGTGTGGGCTCCCATACCATACGCAGTATTCCATGTGCAGCTGCAAAACTGACTTGTACAGCCGAAGGACCACTTGCCTCCATCTACTGCTTACCCTCTACCCTATGCATCTCAGCATTCTGTTTGCTTTGCTCACTGCCTTGTTGTGGTGAGAAGACATTTTTAGGGTTTCCGATTTCATTACCTCTAAATCCTTTTTTTCTAGCGTGCTACCCAACACTACCCCTCCTATTTCATGTTGCACCCCTAGGCTCGTTTTTCCAATGTGCAATACTTAACATTGTTTAGCATTAAAGTTCAGCTGCCATATCTTGGACCAGCTCTCCAACCTACCCAGATCCTCCCATCATTCCCTTATCTCTTCCTCCATGTCTACCCTTGTGCAGATCTTTGTGCCATCTGCAAAGAGGCAGATGCTACCCTTCATAACTTACCTATGTCATGGATGAAAATACTGAAAAGGACAGGTCCTAGTACTGACCCTGAGGTACGCCACTGATCACTTCCATCACTCCTGAAAACTCCTTATTGACTACCACCCTCTGTGTTCTACCTCCCAGCCAGCTCTCTACCCACTTCACCATCTTTTTCTCTACCCCAAGGTCCCTAATGTTGTTGACCATCATCCTGTGGGAGATAGTGTTAAAGGTCTTGCAGAAGTCAAGGTATACAATATCAATTGCTTGCCCCTTGTCTACTGCTGTGGTAGCCCAGTTGAAAAACTTGACCAGATTTGTCTGGCAAGACCTTCACCTTGTGAAACCATGCTGTCTGGGAACTTGCAGCCTGTTCATTTCTAGGAAGTCCATCAGGTCCTCCCTCAGTAGAGACTTCATGATCTTTCCCATTATAGATGTCTAGCTGACTGGCCTATGGGGAAAGAAAAGGGGGAAATTATTTAACCAGGAAAGGCACATTAAGCCAGAGCTTGTTTCCAGATGTGAACTGGGAGTAGAAGGAAGTTGAGTGACTTGCTCAGGGTCACACGCTTGCAAGTGGTGTCAGACCCAGGTCTCTAGGTTTGTAGCTCAGTGCTGTTAATCACTATGCTATACTGCCTCGTCCTACAGTTCCCTGGCTCACCCCTCGTCCCACTCTTGTGTAGTGGAACACATTCACTGTCCTCCAGTCCCTAGGGCCACCTCCAGGACTAACGAGCTGTTGAAAATGTTTGTAAAAGTGTGAGACAACAGATGACCGGTTTAAATCCCATTGCTGCCATTGGCTCATTGCATGACTCTGAGTAAGCTGTGTGAATCCAACCAACCTGTGTTTCTGTCCTCAGGGGTGCAATACAGCATCTCAGTTTGGCTCCCCTGCATACAGAATATTTAAATTGGACTGTAACACACACTGGGATAGTATGTACAACATGCAGTATAAAAAACAAACTCCTTTTATTCTAGTCTTAAAATAAAAAAAAAATACTTTTTAAATTGAAGTTATATTTTGGAAGACTTATATTCACGGTGCTCTCCAAAATGAGTGATCAGCAGAATTGTCTAGTTACAATCTGTAGAATTCCCATGGGGGAGCAGAAATATTCTAAATAATTCTTCAAAAGTAAAAATCCTGCATACATACAGAAATCTTCTGGATAGAATCTATTTTTCATTGGCACAATGAGATATTTATCTTTTGCCACACAAGGAATTTTGCCATGCACTAGAGCCGGGTGGAATTTTCAAATTCTTCTTCCGCCAGAATTCCACGGAATATCATAAATTCTAATTCCACAGAATTCTGTCAGAAGTGGAATTCTGAAATTCTGAAAGTGATTTTTTTTAAAATTGCTAATTAGTAATCAGCAATTGACATAAACTATGGCATTATATTCAGTGGTTTACTTAATCCATGGATTCATTTTCTTCAAATCCCAGAATATTAGTCTGTGGAGTTTGCAGATTATTTGATCTACAGAATAGTATTCAATGGTTTACATTGAAATGTCTCTTGGAATTCTAGGGAATTAAAAGAAATTACAAACAGCATTTTGGAAGCAGAACTGTCATTCCGTATGAATTCTGTTGGCAGAATCCTGCATTCTGCAGCTCTACCATGGACTCCAAATTCTACCTATAGTTAGTTGGCAGAACTGAGATGGTGAAATCAGGAATCATGTCAGAAAAAACTCTGCTAGTCATAAAATGTAATTCTCCACCGGCCCGTCAGTGCAGTGGTTGGATTTCCACTTACGATGCTGGCGACCTGGGTTCTGGAATGGACTTAGGTAGCTGGAGGGCCAGCCAGGTGGAGATAAATAGAGTGACCTATGGACT
The DNA here is from genome assembly GCA_016271365.2 of Neoceratodus forsteri. Lineage (NCBI taxonomy): Eukaryota > Metazoa > Chordata > Ceratodontiformes > Ceratodontidae > Neoceratodus > Neoceratodus forsteri. The sequence continues at coordinate 265,330,822 of JADMNL010000025.1, forward strand.
GCTCTCCTTCTCTGGGGAGGGTGGGGTGTGCCCAGTGCAAGACGGACCCCTGGCAGAGGCCAGAGTCATGCGGCTGCTGGGCGGCAGGCATAATGGGTGGTGATGAACAACATTGCATGTCCCCACCTCCCAGAGGAAAAATAGAAAAATCAGGAGGCGCAGGTCCTTCATTTCCATTAAGCCCTCCCAGGCTTCAATTAGCCACCGCCGCCAGAACTCCCAAGTGGTTACTAGTCCTAGGTACTAGAACTGGGGAACTGGTGCCATGGCTCCGCCCTCCGGGGGGTAAGCCGGGGTGGCTGGGAGAATGCTGGCACTCGACGGTTGGTGGGAGCACCGGGGGCTGTGACCAGGGCAGAAGTATGACTGAGGACCTGCCAGGTAAAAAGGAAAAAAAATTAAATAAAAATAAAATGCAATTCTGCACTACTCTGCTGATAGGGAAAATATCAACCAACAGTGCACCCTTTAAAATCAATAATGGAACATTATGTGCCTTTTGTTTCAAAAGGTTCAATGACACATTTTGATGGTTCCAGATTTTAACCTTCATTGTTTTTGATTTGTTAATGTTCTGGGACTCTTTGCAACAGTACTTTACTGCCTTGTGTGTGCTCATTTCAATATCACTTGCTATAAGACAATAGGTGCAATTATAGTTTACTCACCTGGTAAAGGTAATTGCATGAGTATCAGTTTACTGCATCCATTACCAACTGGTGGTTTGATAGGCCTAAAAATGCATGTGACCAAATCTTTTGTAACCTGATCCACCTGGACTCCCATTTTTTCCTGTATGCTCTCAGTCTGAATCTTCCCAAACTGTATCATCCTGCTAATCAGCACCTAAGAAGTAAACTTTGGAAAATATTATAGCATGGCATTCAGTGTGTGACTCAATAAATTAAGGTCCTGTACAACAACAGAATAGTAAGTCTCATCTTTATTGCCCTATAACCTTACATGCTAAGTTAAAATCAGCCTGCACGGCATGCTGGTATGAATTTGCCTGTAGTACTGTAGTCCTGTCACCATCTGTACTCTGATTAGGGAGGGCATAGGGATGCTGTAAAGTGATGGTCATGTAATCACCTTTACCAGGTGATGAAACTACCATTGCACATCGCATCACTTTACAATATCCCTGATCATTACCAACTGGATAATAAGCAGTAAATTCCCTTCAGGTTTAAGGAGTCAAATGACAGCTGGGCTACCATGCTACTATAGAGTTTAGCAGTTCACTTGTGAATGCTGATCTGTTGGCATTGTCAATATCCAATCTGTAGTGCCTCATAAATGTCTGAATTGTGACCCACGTGGTAGCAGAACATATTTCTTGGACTAAGGTGTCATTTCTTTTCTGCCAAAGTGGTCAAACTGACCCTGGTGAATTGTACCCTGGCTTTGTCCAGAGAATCAAGGTTCTTGGATTTGTAAGCCTCAGCTATAGTCTTTTTGATCCAATTGGTGAGTGTGGACCTCGGTGCTGCATACCCTTTCATTGGCCTGCTTGCTGTTATAAACAGTCAGTCTGATTTCCTGAATTCTTTAGTGTGAGTGAAATAGACTGAAATGACTCTCTTGAAATTGAGAGTGGCCATGGTCTGAGCTCGGTTGTCCGAATCCATACAGTAGAAGACTGGTAATTCCAATGTCTGGGATGAGTGGAAAGATGTTGCCACTTTGGGTGTGGAAGAGGGTACTGTTCTCAGGGATACCCTGTCACTGTGAATTATCAGGAAGGGCTCCTTATAAGACAGAGTACTCAAATCACTGTTGCACCTGGCAGAACAACTAGCCACTAGAAAGGTTGTCTTAAGTGATGTCCATTGAATATCTTTGGACTGAAGTGATTCAAATGAGGATGCTGTTAGTGCACCCAAGACCAAATTTAGGTCCCAGGGTACCACTGGGTAACTTGTCCTTGGCTGCTTTATGGAAGCAGATTATGACCTGGTGTGAAATGCGCATTGCCCTGTCTATATAACCAGTGTCTGTTTCTATTGCTGCCACTCTTACCCTTAGGCATGACACAAACAAGCGTTTTTCCAAACCTTGCTGAAGAAAAGACAGGATGTGAGCAATGAATATGGTGTTGTCAGAGATGTGTATGTTTGTGCACCATCTCCTGAAGATAGCTTAATGCCTGCTGTATGTTAATATAGTAGACTGGCATCTAGATTGTAGCATGGCAGCCATCACCAGTTGTCATAACTGTTTTTTTAGCAATCTTTGCCTCTCAAGAGCCAGGCCATCAGTTGGAAATCCTGAGAATTGGGGTGTTTGATTAGCCCCTGGGTTAGTATGTCCAGTCTGTGAGGACGTTTCTATGGCTTGTCAGTTGCCATTGCTACTACTGTGGCAAACCAGGGTCTCCTCAGCCAGAAGGCAAGGCAAGGCAAAGTTTATTTCTGAGGTGCCCGATCCCGGAGGCTCTGGGCACCGTACATAAAAGATACAGCAGGCAGGGTATCAGATAAAATCAGATATCAAAAATCCAACAAATAAAAACAAAAAAACTTCAGATACAGCATCAGAATAAGCAGAAGGGGGCTATGAGTACCATTGTTGATTCTGTTTGTTGAATCTTTTTGTTGGTGGGTAAAATCATTTTTAGTAAGGAGTGCGACGTGAGCGTTCTGAAGAAGGGAGTCCTTATTGTGATACAGAGCACCTAGCCTGGGGTGGAGCTTTGAGTGGATGTACTTGATGGAGTTTGAAGAAATTTAGGTGGCGATCGAGCCAGACACCCAAGTATTTGTAGTGGGGGACATGTTACCATTGAGCCCTGTCTACAGCTAAGAATATGAGCAGAAGGAGAGGTTGGCTAGTTTGTTGGAAGAGTCAAAAGTCATTAAAACAGTTTTTTTGACATTTACATTGAAGTGGTTAGCTTGAAACCAATGTAGGACAGAGTGCAAATCAGCTTGAATTCCAGAAGGGCGGTGGTGGTGCTGTGCCCAGCTCTAAAGCCATGCTGCTCAGGGCAGAGAAGTTTGTACTTGTCGAGGTATTCAATGAGTTGGTCTGCAAGAATTCATTCAAGGGCCTTCAAGAGTGGTGGTAGTAAAGAGATGGGTCTATAGTTCTCAGAAAGGGCCTGATCCCTGCTCTTGTGAACAGGAGTAACTACTGCAGCTTTCCATTTTTGAGGGAAAACTGTGAGCCAAAGTGATAGATTAAGGACATGGGTGAGAGGAGACAGGATTCCTTCCAGTGAGAGTGAGATTAGTTTCAGATCGAGTATGTCTTTACTGTATCTCCCCTTACTGAGCACCTTCCTAAAGTATTTTCTGGCTTCACCAATTGAGATGATCCTGAACCAAAAAAGGGGATGCACAAGGGTCTGTGTGCGAGCAACAGGGTTGTTGGAGTGGAAGAAGTGAGGAGGAGGACATGATGGAGGTCAGTAAAAGCATGGTTGAAGGTGTCAGCTATAGTTTTAGGGTCAAGGATGAGGGAACCATCTACGCTGATCATGGCAGGAGCAGATTTGGGCTCCTTGCTGATGACCTCTTTAAGGGTTGCCCAGAATTTTCAACTATCATTCCAGTTATTGGCCAGGGCCTCCTTATAAGTAAAGGTTTTTGGCTATATGGATGGTCCTGGTACATTTATTCCTGGCTTGTTTGTACTTCAAGATGTCAGACTTTGTCCCTGTGGCTCTAGCTAGGTGCCAGAGATGGTCTCTATATTTCATAAGTTCAAGGATATCAGGGTTCATCCAGGGGTTGAAATGGCCCTTGATTTTTATGCTTTTTAAGGAGAGCATGGGTGTCACAGATTGTATTGAATAGGAGGATGACGTGATCCAGCACACTGTCAATGTCAGGAGCCCTGAACACAGCTGACCAGTTAGGGTTGAGAAGATCTGCTCTGAGGCAGTCAGCATGACCACGCCTGAGGACTCTGTTCATGACTGTTCTAGGAGGGGGTTTGGTGAATTTATTGGACCAGTTGTACATGATGGAGGAGTGGTCACTGATGTCATCTGGAAGGAGAGAGGCATTGGAAGTGTGCTCCGAATGGTTAGTGAGTACCCAGTCAAGGAGGGTGCTAGTGCCTGTCCGATAATTAGTCCTAGTGGGGGCTTCAATGAGCTGTGTAAAGTGGACAGCATGGATTGCATCTTTGAAATGGTTAGCTTCAAGGGCAAGCCAGTTGACATTGAAGTCACAGAGAAGTATAACCTCGAAGCTTAAAGTTAGGCTACCTAGGCAGTCGATAATGGCTTGGAGACCTTGGGATGAGTCCTTTGGGGGGATGTAGATGGATAGCAGCACAAGAGTTTTATCATGGGCCCCAAGAAGGACCTAAATGGTGAGGGCCTGCGTGAATGACCCTAGGTTGGGAAGATTTTGTACTATGCCCTGTAGCGTGTCCTTAAGGTAGAATACACAACCCCCACCTCTTTTAGACAAATTATCTTGTCTAAAAATCCTGTAGCCAGGAAGGCTAATGACCCCATCAGGAATCTGGGGAGAGAGAGCCAAGTCTCAACAATTGATAGCACATCCAGATTGTGGAGGGCTACCCAGGCCTGGAGGTTGTCAAACTTTGCTGCTAGACTGCAGATATTACAGGGACTTAACATTGGGTACACTGGGAGTGGGCTCCCCAGTGTACCACAGAAGTGGGAGGGTGACAAATAACTGGGGACACTGGGAGTTGGCTACACAGTGTCCCATACTGGTGATGCTGGGGGGGTGCTAGTGCCAACATGGGGTTTGGGCACCCCATGTCAGCAAATTAAATAAAACATATTAGGAAACACTGGGAGTGGGCTCCCCAGTGTCCCACAGTGGCAGGAAGGGGGGGTATATAGCCAACACGGGGACTGGGCACCTCGATATCAGCATTTTGTTTGTAAAAAAAATGGGGAAAAATGACTGGAGGGTGGCGAAAAGGATTCCCTTTTCGCCACTTGCTAACTTCCATCTGGCGTGTTAGTAAGTGGCAAAAAGGAACTTAAATTGCTAATAAATCATCTTCAGAGGCTTCATTGCATGCAGCCACTTAGGAATCCATCTAAGGGAGTCTGGATGAACAACATACATGCCTTGATGTATCTTGTTAGCTTCATTTATATGGGTTTTCAATTTAAAAAAAATAAAACGTAGAACAAGATGGCAGCTCACATAGGAAGGATTTTTTATCATGAAGAGGGATTCTAAATCTTGCAAAGAAGGATTGATCTCATGAGACTCAAACCTTTTTCGACAGACAAAATCTCCCTTTGTGAGGAACACCTCTATCCAAGAAATGGAATGTTCAGCAAGTCCCATAAGATATAATGGGAACTAAAAAACGTAATAACTTTGCAACTGATCAATGGATTTGCACAACATTTTCACTGTCTTTTCTTCTACCAAAGTTATTCATACCCTGCAAACATCATGCAGAAATGCCACACCATCTGGCTACAAGGTGATGAGGAACAAACAGAAAAAATGGGTGTTTTGTTTTACTTTTTTTCACTATCAGGATCTCAGAATACACACATCTGACCAGAAAGATATTTGCCACATCAAGAGATCTACCCCACAGCACAGCAGATTCCAGATTTTGTGCAAATCCATTGAATGGTTGCAAAGTTATTAACATGCAACATTTCAGGTTTAACATACATATATAGCTATATCTATATGTAATAGATAACCCACTCTTAGGTGGGTGGTCGCGCTCTGATATACGCACGCCTTGGTGTGCATCAACCACCCAAGGTGTGCGTATATTACCGTGCAACCACACATCCTAGAGTGGGTTATCTATCTTGTAAAATGGCAAAATTGTTTTGGAGAAGTGTAAAAGTGCTGGTGTGCAGTCGTGCTCTGATATACGCATGGTCACCTGATGGTGTTTGTCCAATGTGCTATATCCACACATACACACACACACACGCAGTATATTATAACTGCACAGTAGTGCAGCTATAGCTAGGGTTGCTCGACCACTTCCTTGTTAAATCCCAAATTTTGCACTGTAATAACTTTGCAAACGTATGACGGATTTGCCTAAAATTTTACGTTTTCAGTGTGGCATCATATATCTCTTGATCTGGTAAGTTGCATAATGGTCTGATGAATGGATGTGGAGCTGTGGAGTGCCAAAAAACGTGGAAAAATGGGGGTTTTGTGCATTTCTTTGCTCGGGACTACAGCCCAAATGATTTGTCCATCCAGTCTGAAATCTTCAGGGAAGATTCAGTCTGGGTTACTGATGTTCCTTTTGAAGATTTGGTGAAAAAATATTAATCCTTTTTATAACCAAATTTAAATTTTCCCATTATAGTCAATGGGGAAAAATATATGTGCCTCATGAAAGCTGCCGCCAGTACATTTTACTGTTGCCAAAGGCCCTTTTACTCTCATGCTGCTGTCATCTTGTTTCAGTTAGTGGTGAAGAAAAATGACTAACTCAAATTCTACTGCCCTTAGGTAAACACAGACAGTTGTGTTTACCTAAACGGGACCTGAGGAACACAATGATGCCATCAGTTTTTACTAGGACCTCTAGAAATACTTTTTTTAAAATTGGGTCCTCTGTAGTGTCATAAATCATGACAGCACATTTGCAGCACTTTCACAAATCATGACACTGTCGCATTTGTACTGTTGCAATTTGCGACACTACTGCACAAAAAAATACTATTTCTTTGCCACACCACTGCACCTAAAAGGTTAGGCTTTTTGTCTGAAATTTGCAGGGTGGCAAGCCCTGGCCCCACAGATGTGCCTTTTGGTGGTGGTTTGCTAAAGCAATTTTAAAAGTGGTTGCAAAGTTACAACGCTCCCAAGTTGACAAACTTCCCATAGGGTAACACTGCAGCGCCCGTGGTGCCTTTCAGCACGCATATCTTGAATACACTTCAAGATATAGATTATTTGCTACCCAGAGCTTAGTCCACCTTTAGGTGGACTAAGCTGGTGTGGAGGTTTCAAAGTCTTGATTACAACTGCAGTGGAATTTTTTTCATAGTTGCTATGGTTACTGAGATATCACCAAATAAGTGTTATGAAGATTCCTTTTCAGTACTATGGGGCTGCTGCATGGCTTTGTACTTATGTGTAAGTGAGAGCACAGGGCTCAGAGGGCCCACACTCCCACATATATGTACCATTATGCAAAAAATGGGCAATGTGAAGGGGGACCCTGCTCTCCCAAACACACATACCAGTTACATTACACTTTCTCAAAAGGAAGAGAAATTCATTGCAAAAAACTTTGTTAATGCTTCAGTTAGGGTTGATAGCACAGCTACAAAAATATAGAAATGTGATGTTAGGGTTACCACCCCTACCCCACCCCATTACCCTCCACTCACTAACAGATGTCGGGGTGTGCCATGGAGTCATCAGGCCCAACTCTCACACCCATTCTCCTATACTGTAGCATGTCAGCTTGTTTACACATGGAATGGGGTGAGAGTTGGGCCTGATGACCCCATGGTGCCCCCTGACATCTATTTTTATGTAGGAGGGTTGGGGGAGTAGGGGTGGTAACCCTAACATCACATTTCCATACTTTTGTCGCTGTGCTGTCAACCCTAACTGATACATTAATGAAGTTTTTTTGCAATGAATATAAATATATGTGTATACGCATACACTTACATATTATATATATATACACACACACACACACACATTATATATGTGTTTGTGTGTGTGTGTGTGTGTGTGTGTGTGTGTGTGTGTGTGTGTGTAGGTACTCCATTGCATTGTTAAAGAGGAACTGTCATCTTCTGGATTTTTTATTGTCTGAAAGTCCACAAAAAGCTAATTTGGGTGAACAACTGAGTTTATCTGTGAGTCTTTGCAGTCCAGAGTTATTCATATAAAATCAGCCTGTAAATAGGGGCTAGGGGCAGCCATGTGTTTTAGGCCACTGACAGGCAATGATGTCACTGAGGGACCTGGCCTTGCTTTGACTGTAGATAATCCAACAGGTTTAATAGGACATCATCTGTTTTATTAAGTGTGTTTTAAGGTGTTATTACAACACTTTCTACATTTATAATAATGTATTTCTATGTGCATTGAAACTAGTGAGTTATCACCTTTACATTTCAAACTGTTAGTAAAAATAATTCAATACAGTTCTAGCATTGTTATTGTAGAAAATCCTATTCCATCCAAAGTATTTCAGTAAGAAACTGTTATACTTTTAGCTTCATCAAAAGAAGTAAAATACTCTTGTAATAATGCATTTCAGGTTATGCATGTTTTAACAATGCTGTCCATCCATGTGTTTTTGCAATTAATAAACAAGTAATTGTGTCCTATTTTTTTCTTTTGAAGTCAAATCTGGAAAAAGTAGAATAGTGTATAGTGGAGTGTTGTTCTGTATAGAATTCCATCCCTTTCAAAATGCTGTTGTACTACAGTTCAAAGGTCATGGAATGTGATTCTACCCTACTGTGGTAGAACAGTATTCTAGAACCTCTAGAGACTGCATGAGTCAGTTTCATTTTGAAAGCAAAAGAACTCACAAACACATATTTCACACAGTACTATACACTAAAAAATACAGGATGAGCAACTCTATGCACAACCAGTGTGTTTTTTCACATTGGGGTTCTGATTCCCATTAACCTCTCGAGCTTCGCTCTCGAGGTCAGAGGGAATCAGAACCCCTCTGTGGCAGAACATACTGGTTGTGCATAGTTGCCTATCCAGTATTCTGTATACATTTTCAGAATCATAACACATGCTCAGATTGTTTTTTCTGTCTTTTTCCAGGAAAGGCACACTGAACTACAGCTTGTTCCTGGGTGTGTTTGGGAGCACGTGGAGGTTAAGTGGCTTGATCTGGTCACACAATATACAAGTAGAGCATGTTGGAATCAAAACCCATTCTGTTGAAAGAAAGAAGCTTGTTCACAGCTCTTTGCTTTAACCTCTAGGCTGTACCATCAGCTGATAATCAAAAACTACACATTTCAAGGCTGGGCCCATGATGCCAGGCCAGTAGGTATGTAGCCATATTTGCATCTTGTAGACCAGAGTTCATGCCCGAAATTGTAAGAGAAAAGGCTGTAAGAGAGGGAATGGAACAAGACAGAAGTTGGTTCTGTGGCAGCCCCAGACATCTGTACTGACATGAAAACAGCCAGGGTTAAGAAATCCTGATATGGGGCCCCAATGCCTGTTGGCACCACAGAGCCAGCCTTGAGATGTGTAGTTTTTGATAATCAGCTGGCAGTATAGTCTAGAGGTTAAAGCAATCCTGAAGATGGATTATTTTTACTAACAGTTTGAAATGTAAAGGTGATAACTCACTAGTTTCAATGCACATACAAAACAATTATTACAGAAACATAGACTTTGACGGCAGATAAAGACTGCTTGGCCCACCCAGTCTGCCCATTTCCCTATCTATTGGATACACTGCAGATCCCAGTATCCTCCAGCCCTCCTCATTGCCTTCTCACATTGCTTGCCTACCTTTAGGTTGTCTGATATGACTACCCCCCAGGTCCCTTTCCATTTGTGTTGTTCTTAGTACCCCCCCCCCACTGTGTACTATTCCCCTGGGTTTTTGTTTCCCAGGTACATTACTTTGCACTTCTTTGCATTGAATCTAAGCTGCCATACTTTTGACCATTCATCCAACCTTGCCAAGTCCCTTCTCATCCTTTCCACCCCACTTGTGTATCAACTCAGTTACAGATCTTTATGTCACCTGCAAAGAGGCGTACTTTTCCTCTTTTCCTTCCAGTCCCTCTGCAATATGAACATAGAAAGTGTTGTAATAACACCTTACAACACACTTAATAAAACAGTCAATTTCCTATTTAACCTGTTGGATTATCTACAGTCAAAGCAGGGCCAAGCCCCTCGGTGACATCATTGCCTGATAAGAGCCTAAAACACATGGCTGCCCCCAGCCCCTAATTACAAGCTGATTTACGTATGAATAACTCTGGACTGCATAGACTCGCAGATAAACACAATGGCTCACTCAAATTTACTTTTTATGGGTTTTCAAACATGAACAAATCCTAAAGATGACAATTCCCCTTTAGGTGTTATGGCTGACTAGGAGTAGAAGTGCCACTCCTAACACTGTGGCTGCACTGTGTCGCCAAGCAAAATAGCATCCATGTATGCTCAATTGCACCTCTCTGCATGGGACAAAATGACGGTCGTGCATGTATGATATCTTTAGGCATGTTGACATGCACTAGCACGGGGTGTGTGAGAGTGTGCATGCCTGGCAAGTATGGAGGCAGTCATGCCTGTGCAGAACAAGGCCCTAGGTGTGAATGGTAGCTCCCCATGTAGGCCTACAGCAAGGAAAAGTGGCACCTGAGGAGAGCTGGGGGGAGGAAGAGGTGACCCTGGTGCTGTTTCATGGAACTCAGTGACTGATTGGTGAACCAGACATATCGAGGTGGGCCAGCTAGGATACGTTACAACAGCCCAGACTGAGAAAAACATCTATAATAGTAATAAGCCATTCACACTGTATTTTGGTTGACTGTTGGATATATTGTGGTGCACACCACAGAGGGTAAACCTGCTCATGAAGGAGTTCACCTTGTGGAGTGTTTTCAGCCTGGGTTGCTTGGAAGGGGTCTCAGCTGGAGAGAGCTTGAGGATACAGTTACTCCCATAGTGGGGCTTTGCTTGCTGCCTCCACTGTAGTCACTCATAAGGGATCACAGCAGAAAACTCAAATTCTAACTCATGCTATATAGGAAACATTGTTTAACCAGGAGTAGCACACTAAGCCAAACCTTGCTTCCAGATGCGACCTGGGAGCACAAGGAAGTTAAGTGACTTGCTCAGGATCACACAGGATGCACCTGGGTGGCTGTGGATTCAAACCCAGGTCTTCAGATCTGCAGCTCAGAGCCTTAACCTTCTGTGCTATACTGCTCTATATATATATATATATATATATATATATATATATATATATATATATGATATTGGCCATGTCACCTCAGATTTGAGTTAGAGGTAAGATGCAATTTTGCTGTGGGTTGTGAGGGCAGGTGGGGATGAGGAAGAGCTGTACCTGCAGTAGGCATTCCAGTGTGGATATGCCATATTTAAAATACACTGTAAGGTACGCTAATAAAGGCCAAGCATGCAGAGCAAACGTGGATGCTGAATTTCACTAATAAAGGAATATATCAACCACAAGAATCACACTGTAGTAGTTGAGAATGAGATTAACACGTCTAGAAGTAACACTTCAGGGATTACCAAACTGATTAGTTTAAGGCCAGAACTGGGAATAGGAGCAGCTCCCTATCTAGGTAGGAGTATAAAGAAATGTAAACAAGGCTTGGGGAACACAAATAGAACAAACAACAAGCATTTGTCAATGCCGAATGTTTGCTTGCTGGTATTAGCATTAGAAACACAGGAGTTAGACAGATGCAGACTAGGAATGGCAGTGAAGTACTGAACTTCACATGAACCGCACCTCCATCCTGTAGAGATGGACAGGATGTGGGGTAAGTTTTTGGGTCATCACTCATGACGGTCAAGCCATGTCACCTCACCCTATTCTGCAGACACCAACATGTGTTGAGCTGTGCCTTAGGGTGTTTGGCTTTACAGTCACCCCATTCCAAAAGGACATATGTTGAAATGGGTGCAGCTTAGGAGAATGGCGTGAAGTCTTGGGAGGAATAGTCCAAGGTACACCTCGATGCCTGTCAGTGGCTGGGGGTTGGGGGTGGGATGGCATGAGCAGTACAGTCAGCAATCCAAAGGCACACTCCGATGCCTGTCTGTCTGTACAGGGTAGGATGTAACGGTTAGAAACCGTAATGCCTCGTGCGTTTGTTGGTATTCACAGTACAAATTTTGAACATGGCCTTTTTGTGACCCCACCTCATTAAAGCATTTGGGACCTCTTCTTATGAACAGTGGCAGTGTGATTTTGTTAATGTGTCCCGAAAACTGACTTCCAACAGTGACAGTGCCATTCTGCACCACATGTATGAAAACACAGATCGGGCAGGATGTGAAGAATGACAGCTGTACCATCCATAGGAAGGCATGAAGAGATGGCAATGTTAAAAATGTGTAGTGGGAATATTAGAAATGCTTGCAGTTCCGAGCATACGTGGAAACCACACAATGCATGCGCATAACACAATCATTTTATGGAGTTTCATCACCAGATTTTCACCATAGGCATTTAACGACCTGTGCTTATGAACAGCGTCACTGTGATTTTGTTACTGTGTCCTGAACACTGATTTCCCACAGCAACCACGGTAGTCTATGCAAGAACTGCAAAAACACTTTTCGACCAGGATGTGAGAAATGACAGCTGTACTGTTCATAAGGAGGTATGGAAAAATGGCAGTGTTGAAAATCTAAAGTGAAAATATTACAAATGTGCAAAGTTATAAGCGTGCGTGGAAACTGTGCAATGTATGTTTGTAACACAGACATTTTATGGACTTTCATCACCAAATTTTCAACATAGTTATTTTACAACCTCTGCTAATGAACAGTGTCACTGTGATTTTTGTAATGTGTCCCAAACAGTGATTTCCCACAGTGACCGTGCTATTTTCTGCCGGAAGTGCAAAAACACATTTCGGCCAGGATGTGAAAAATGACAGTCGTACTGTTCATAAGGAGGTGAGGACAAATAGCAGTGTTGACAATCTAGAGTGAAAATATTACAAATGTGCGAAGGTACGAGCGTGCGTAGAAACTGCACAACGCACGCTCGTAACACAGTCATTTTAAGGAATTTTTCACCAGATTTTCAACATAGCCATTTTAAGACCTCTGCTCATGAACAGTGTCACTGTGATTTTCTTAATCTGTCCCAAACATTGATTTCGCACATCGACTGTGCCATTGTGAGCTACATGCTGTGATTTTCGTAATCTGTCCCAAACATTGATTTCGCACACCTACTGTGCCATTGTGCACTACATGCCCGGAAACACATTTTGGGCGAGATGTGCAAAAATAAAGCTGTACTGCTCATAAGGAGGTGTGGTAAAATGGCATTGTTGAAAATGTGGAGCTCAAATATTAAAAATTTGCTCACTTACGAGCGTGCATAGGAACTGTGTAATGCATGCTCGTAAAACAGTCATTTTTAGGAATTTTTTCACCAAATTTTCAACATAGCCATTTTAAGACCTCTGCTCATGAACAGTGTCACTGTGATTTCCGTAATCTGTCCCAAACATTGATTGCGCACACCTACTGCACCATTGTGCACTACATGCGCGGAAACACATTTTGGACAAGATGTGAAAAATGACAGCTGTACTGCTCATAAGGAGGTGTGGTAAAATGGCAATGTTGAAAATCTGGAGTGCAAATGTTAAAAATTTAGCACTTATAGGCGCAGTATTGAACTGCGCAATGCACGTCAGAAACAGTCATTTTAAGGAATTTTTTCACCAAATTTGCAACATAGCCTTTTTGAGAGCCCACCTTATGAACACTGGCACTGTTGCTTCATTAATCAGTCCCCAAAGGTGATTTTGTGTAGTGATGGCGAAATCACCCTTCGGGCCCAATTAACGCCATGACAGTGACAGAATTCATGAGGAGGGGTCCCAAAAACCCCATGTTGAAAATTTGATGACAGAATTCCCAAAAATGTCTGAGATATGCATCAAAGTAAAAAAAAACTATCTATCCCATTATACAGCTTACCGGCATTTCCTCAGTTCACGGTCCGCTTTGAAGAGAGCAGACGTGTTCCCGGTTCATCGAAGATCGCCGCGCCAGACTCCGGAGGTAAGTATGGGGTGAGGGGTGTGGGGATTCAGGTGCAGTGGTGGCGGGTTGCAGGAGGGGAGGGCTGGGTGACCGCGAGGGACCGCTTTTGATTTACAGGAAAAAAGAAAACGCGGACGGTTTTCCATTTAATAGGCATTTGGCACGCTGGGGTGGGCTCCCAGCATGCCAAAGGAGTCTTTTGGGGGGAGCTGTAGCTGACGGGGGATTGGACACCCCCATCGGTACACAAGAAAACAGGGGGTCATCATGCCGACGGGGAGTGGGCTCCCCCATTGGCAGACAACAAAAGCGGGTGGGAAGGGGTTACATCATGCCAACGGGAAGTGGGCTGCCCTGTCAGCAGACAACAAAATCGGGTGGAGACTGGCTCACTGAAGCCAGCAGGGATTGTGGGCCCCCATCGGCAAACAAAGACCGTCTGGGGGGGCACTTGCTGTCGAGGGGGATTGGGCACCCCCTCGGCATGAGGGAAGCGTAATATTGTTTGTGAACATGGTGACAAGCCGCCCACCATGTTCACAAACAGTATTAGGCTAGCTAACATTCCACCCTGTAATGACGGGTGGCTCCCTCATTGCAGCACAATGACTGATGCTGCAATGACGAGGCAGCCCCTGATTGCTGCAGTGAAAACATTACAACTTGGTGCACTTTTGGAGACCAGTGTCATCGGCACACTGTGCCTCCATTGGTCCACCATTGCCAAGCCCTCTAATGCAGTGCCTCCCTTGGCAGTAACAGTGCCGTGCCTCCACAACCCGCTTCTCTCCTAAGCTGTCACATCATGTTTCTTGGACATGTGCGCAAGCAAACATAAAAAAAGGGGAAAATTAGAAAAACCCTATCAGGATATGGGTACAAAAGTATTTCCAGGTAACACAGGGAGAATAGACATTGAGAATGCTGGGAGTGGTACAGTGCAGTGGCTGTGGGGTGGTAGGTTTCAGAGAGACTATCTGGAGACTGCAGTGCTGCCCCATCTGCACATTCCTCTCTGAAGTGAAGGAGGAGTGTAACCCCCTTGTTACCCGGGGTTACTAGAATCCCAGTAAGACCTAGTGGTAGGCAGGGAAGGCAGCTTGTGAAACTCCAGTTAAATGGGTTTCACACTGTCTCACTCTGTTCTCAGTCTCAGCTGAGACTGAGGGATGACATCACCAATAGAACTTTCACAGCTGCATAAGCCACATTGGAATCTGCAGCAGAGGGAGTTAGATAGAACGTTGGGAGTTTTCAAAGAGTAGTAGTCAGTGTCCAGTTTGTATTCAGTAAGTGAAGGTGTGCTCAAATGGTGGAGACCGCTGTTCGGGTCTCAGTGCCCCTCCCTCCGGGGGAATATAAAGATCCCCATGCAGATTCCTGGGGCATTCCCCTTAATTCTGCCAAGAGTAAGAAAAGCTGCCAGTTCAGTTCAGCATTTATTTTGAAGGTTGGAAGATTTGTGAGTCGCCTGTGGGGCACCTGCAACTAAAGGGTGAGTGTCTGCTCTGACTAAGAGGGCAAAATGTTTTCTTCACCCTGGGACATGTGTGGAAATCTAGGGATTGAGCTACTTTGGGAAGCCTATAGGACTGGGCCAAACAAGTAAAGTAGTGTCAAATGCTAGAGTGCTGTGTGATTCAAGTAATATGTAGAGGAGATGCACCCAGATCATCTACCCTTTAATCTACATTCAGAAGTTCAGAAAAAGGAATGGTTCAGTTTTCCCAGGGAAATGGCCGGGTATGGGCTGTGGGAGCTGGAGGTGGGCAAACCCCCCATCTTTAGTAACCAGGTCCACCTCTACGGATTTCTGCTGTGGTTGCTACTTTGCCTCATGCACTTGGCCAGTGATGAGGGAAGTACCCAGATGTGGGGTTGCAAAAGGGAAAATCTCTCTAGGAGTCATGGACTCTAAAGTGGTGTGGGGAGCCACAACAAGTAGGAAAAATTCTCTTTGTGAGATGGGGAGTCATAACAAGTAAGGAAGAATTCTCTCTAGGAGTCGCAGACTCTAAGTGGTGTGGGGAGCCACAACAATTAAGGAAAAATTCTCTCTATGAGTTGCCGACTCTAAAGTGGTGTGGGGAGCCACAACAGGATAATTGGTTCATTCTTCCAATGGACCGTGGAGGAAAACCCAAGTGTGTACAAGTCGGGCTGTGTACCTAAAGCGCGTGCAAGTCAGGGCTGTGTGCCTGGTGTGGGTCCAGAGCCTGAAGGCTGAAAATGGTGAATAAGTGTTCTGTAGTCTCTAATCTGCATTACCAGGAAATGTAGCCCCATGGGGGTCCGTCTATGCTTTGTTTTGTTCAGCTAGTGTGTGAATAAAAGCCACAATGAAGAATCCCATTACTGGTTCTGGACATTAGTTATTGCTTCCTGTGTTCGGATTTACATGGGTGCCCCTGTGCAGAGTAGCCAAACCTAGGTCTCCCTGTGCCGAGTAACCTCATCCTCCCCGAACCCAGGTCCCCACCAGGTACTGCTGTCAGCTTCAACAGCATGCCACCTGTCATTTTGGCAAAAAGGCAGGGGTGAGGGGTTACAGGAGGATGTTAGAATCCAGGTTGAGCTGGCTAGGATTTGGGGAACCTCTTCCCCTACTCAGGGACCACCACATTTGTCACTGTTACTTCAGAGGATGCCAGGGAAGAGGAATGGCTGGACTATGGTGGGCACTGGGAAGGTGGGGGTGGTGAGATAAAAGGTACATTCCTCAGCCTGTACCAGTACATAATTCCTACACCACTCTGGCAAAGCAGGACTGCCAATAGGATGCCCCTGAAATAGAGGCCAGGGAGGATGTGGGGGCTCTCCATAGTGGAGACCCCAAGGAGGGTGGTAGAGGACCCCAGAGGAGGAAGACCCAACTTCTAGTGGGGAAAATTATTGTAAGGGGATAGATTTGGGAACAGAAAGGGGAGAGAGTCAGGTTAGGTGCCTATGCATCATGGCCTGGAGTGATGGAAAACGGATCCTGAGGATCGATAGGGCAGCAGAATGGGAGGAAAAGCTGGATGTCATTGTCCACCTTGGGACTAATGACCTGGCTAGGGATGGGGGTAGGATAGTTCAGGAGAAGTTTAGGGAGCTGGGGAGTGGTACAAGACAGAGCACCCAGGGACTTTTACTGAGGCATCTCCTGTGTACGATGGGGGAGGAGGAGAGGCATCTCTACATCAGGAGCTTAAACTCATAGCTAAAGCAATGGTGCAGAGAGAAGGAGTTCAGCTACATTGGTGACTGGGGGCCCACTTGGGAGGAGTGCCTATACAGGGGTGATGACCTGCATCCATCTAGAAGGGGAACACAGTCCACAGTGGATGGTTTAAATGTTATGTTAATGAACATTTAAACTAGTCAAGGGGGTAGCAGAAGAAATCAGAGACACAGAAACTGCCCCCACACAGACTAAAGTAGAGAGTAAGGAGAATCCAAGGGGAGGGGAATCCCCAAGGGTGTAAATTAATAAAGGGAGCAGGGTGGTAGAGACAAATGGGGACGGGAATAGAAGCATTAAAAAGAGTGGGGAGGGCAAAAAGGAAAAAAGTGAGGTAACAAGCAGAGTGGAAACAAAATCTGGAAGGCCATGTGTGCAAATGCTAGAAGTCTAGGAAATAAGATTCTGGACACAGAGGCCACCATCGCAGAGGGCAACCTGGACATTGTGGCCAATACTGAGTCATGGTGCACTGAAAACCATGACTGGAACATGGCCGTACCAAGTGTAACACACACACATACACACACACACACACCTTTTTCTGGCAGTTTGTCGGCAAGGCAGCTACCACAACCGCAAAGGCTATCACCCCTAGCACTAGGGCAACACCTGGCTCGGGCTTCTTAGGAGGTGGGGGAGTGGTATGAAACAACACTTCTATTTCTACCCAGGTCCAGGGGAGAGGGGCCAGGGCTATGGTGTGTCTCCTATCTGTGGGGGCCAAAAAACTCACACAGGTCACTCAGAGATGGAACGTACACCTAAGAAAATTGGGATTATACTGTATGGTTTTTATTTCTGACAGAATGGTAACAGAAAATGATGGTGCCACCAGAGCTTTGTCGCAGTTTAAACAGATGGTACATTTGTAGCAGGCAGAAACATTTTCGCATAAACTCTATTTTGCAGTACGAGACTTTTCACAAGAACACTTCCCACAGACATCCGCCCCTTTGTTGAGGAAACTTTGGACCTTACCAATGCATTTATGTGGTTGGTGTCACAGCTCTAATTTTGAGCAAACACTGGGTGAACCTAGTTAACACCCCTTAGAGATCATAGGACTCCACACTTTGCTCTATGCTTCTCTTCTACCAGCTGGAAGACTGTGTTAACTTTCACCACTAGCACATTTGAAAGAACTGTGTTAACTTTCACAGCTAGACACTTGAAAGAACTGTGTTAACTTTCACAGTTAGACACTTGAAAGAACTATGTTAACTTTCACTGAAACTCTTCAGGGGACAAGTGTTGCCTCCCTATCTTTAATTTCTAAACACTCAGTAGGACCTATCAGGACTACTTAGGCTACCCAAATTTGTACCTCTTTCCTGAAATCTAAACATTGCTTCAAGAAATCTTTAGCTTCCCTGGCTAGAGACTTTGACACTTTAAAGGGGAAGTAAACATTGCAGGAGTCACTCAAATTTTGAAAATCCATAAAAGGATCTTTCAAATGAGCTATGTGGCTTACCTGTAGGTGTCAGGAGTCCTGAGATATGAATACCTAAATCATCTGTAAATCAAAACAAGGCAGCAGCCATTTCATTGAATCATAAGACCAACCGTGACGTCACTGAGGAGCAAGTTGTAATTAACAACATGCAGCTTGCCCCTCAGTGACATCACATTCTGTTTTAAAATGGCTGCTGCCTTGTTTTGATTTACAGATTAATTAGTCATATCTCAGGACTTCTGACACCTACGAGGAAGTTCAGTGACTTGTTTGAAATATCTTTTCAATGGCTTTAACAATTTCAGTGACCCCTGCAATGTTTACTTCCCCTTTAAACTCTTTAAGCCTGACATCTGAGCAGCACTGTTAGTTCTCACCATCTTTTGGGGGTTACCCCAACAACTTGTACTCGCTGAAAGCTTCAGTCCCATTTCTCCTGCTGAGAAATCTTTACCCCGTCAGGGCTTCACAGGCTCTGGTAGCCACCACATCCCACCAACCGGACAATGCGTACTGTACTAGGGCGGAAAATGACAAACTGAGAGTCCTTCCCTCTGACAAGTGGCCTTGCAAAGCACTACTTGCCTGTAGAACTCTCTACTGCAACTCTCACCAACCAATCGACTCACAGATCCAAAACAGCAGAGAGCACTGAAGCTTATGCTGCTGTGAGAGTCGTAAATTCCATTACCTCATCTCCTGCCACAGCAGAGCTAAGCAGATGATTATGTAATGTATTGCAACATTTTGCACCCTCTGAACTACCCAGGCTCCCTGCCTGATCTAAAACTTATAGGATCCTAGTAACTCCAGGAACTGGCTGGTGACACTCACCACCACCAGGCAACCTTGTTATCTGCAGCAAGTTCTTTGGACTGCAACACAGGCCATCCAACCCCTGGGTGCCATACGAGGAGGGGTGGCCACCCCCCCCACCTATGACTTAACATAGGCAGGTTACCACAGGGAACGTGCAGGCATGCTGAAGTATCTTCAGCCACTACTAACAAACTAACTAAGGTGTTCCTCCACCAGGGCCAAATGGGACCTTCCAGGAGCCTTCCTGACAGAACAGGACTGGTTACTCAGTATCCGGAATAGGACCTGTACACTGTCAGTTACTCACCCAGTTCCACTACTAGGCACATACTAAGGAAACTAGCTATCCACTACACTACCCTAGGGGTAGCCTATACCATTTCACACACTTTACTAGCTTTAGAACATACACAGGCATTGCAATGCGTTTTCAAAAAACATACTATTATTGTATCCCTGTAACTAAAAATGCTTAAACATTTCTAAATGACACAGTTTAAAATACATTAAAAGACCAGGAAACCACCAGAGCTCTGGCTGAGCCCCAAATCCTCTTTTCTTTTTCCAGGAGCACCTGTAAAAGAAAAACCCTGCAAAAGAAAACAACAGCAACAACCCCCCCACCAGCAGGATACAGCACAATCACAAAAACGTTTAAGGAATTTTCTACAAAAGGCAGTATAAAAGTACAAAATACTACATGCAAAACACTTTTGGGGGAGGGGAACATTAATTGTCCTAAGGATGTGATATCCTGAGTGCACAAGGCACTCACACTCAAGAATGTCTTTTGGAATATGGCCGGAGCCAGTCCCAGAACAGTTCTTGCAAGCAGGCACGGGGCCTACTGGAATTGTCCAGACCAGATGTCCACTGGACCAAAGTAATATGGGCATCAGAGCATTAGGACACAGTTATTCAAACAGAAAAATAAGAGAAACTTTGCCCTACCAGTTCAGACGTGCAGACTGACTTTTCTGCATCACCTCTGTCACTGTTCAAGACCTCTTCTCTATTCTGGCTGAAGACAAGTCTTCGAACCAAACTCTTCCACAATACTTTTGGATATGGTTTCTGCAGACCAAAAAAGAAACTGCAGCCATGACATCTCTCATTGCTCCCAGGGGGAAAGATGCACTTTGACCTTCAAGTCTTCTTTCTTTGGCCAATTGTCTGCTGATCCTGTGGCCCACCAACCATGGCTTACAGTCTCTAAGGTTAGTTGTTCATGATGGATCTTCCAGGTACTTTTAGGGATAGTACCACCGGGGATGAGAACCACAAATGATTATTCTGTCTGGATGGTTCATTCTTACTGAGTTCACTGTTTCATTTCCAGCTCTATCAGTCACAATTGCAGAGTCCAGGTGGAGGGTGTGGCCCACCTTCCTGGAGTTAACTTTGTCATTGCACACTTTTCTCTGACAGACTGATTAATTCCTTTCATCCAGCACCAAAGCAAACTTGTGGATGCCCTGGCTTCCTCCAGCAAACTTTCCTTTCTCCAGTCCTCAACTTCTTCCCACATCCACCTTGGCATGAATGGATACTTTACTCCAAATTCCTTCTCTGGTGTCCTCCAGATCGTTCTCTCTTCCTTACTGCTCATGGGCAGATGCAGGCCCTCAGCCTGGCTTGGGGGCAGTCAGGTTTGATCTGGCATCACTGTCCCACACAGGAAAAATACAGTCCATTCATGTGTTCTCCTCCATGTTTTGCACACTGAAGCACCTCTTCTGCTGAGGGCTCCAAAATTTTGAATGCTGCATCTGGTGACCCAGTCTCACCACCAGATGCCTCTGCCTCTTCCAATCCTTCCATATGGGCCACCCAGGAGCCAGTTACTGGTTCAACCTCTGCGAACACCCATTTTTCACTACTGCCAGAGGCATGTTCCTCCCATGTGATGAAGTTCTCCAGCTCCTTATCCTCCCTGAGCACACTCAAACTTGGGCCCTCTGCCCTAGGGTCCACAAGTTCTAGTTCTGCCACTGCCAACCCCCTCTCAGCCTCTTCCTTGGCCAAGGGGCTACTTGCTACTTGCACCGTTTTTCTGTACTAAGTCACACCTTCAAAATATTCCCTTAGGAAATCCTCTGCTTCCTCCTGCTCACATTTGGCGCTCCTCTGTACTGCACAGCTATGCTCTGCACTTAGAGTCCCTGCAGTCCTGGCAGTGGGGGATGGCTATAACTTCTCATCCAACTTTTAGGCATACTACGCACAAACTAACTAGATAACCAGGGAGCGCTATGTCAAGGGAAGCTCACACACAACCATACTCTTCTTTGAACTTCCTCAACTCTTGATCTTTTTGTGCCACCGATGTTTTTACATGCAGTGGGTACTGCTTGCTTCCACTGGCCATTTTTGCTCCCTGCAAAACACATTTACAACAGTTACTGTTACTATTTGCACAATTCTCTCTTTTTGCCATTTACAAAGCCATTTCTGTAGCCGGCTCACTTTATCTGGTGACCTATGGTTTGCTATACTTCTGGCTGTTACTTTTGAGTCTGGCCCCTACCTTAGCATGGCATGCTGTATTTTCTACTACATCCTACCAACTTCACGCTTTCTCCAAATTGCTCTCTTTGGTTACACACAGTTCTATTTTACTCTTCAGCTGTCAGATTACTTTTTTATTTCTTTACTTTGCACATGAGGTTTTACTGGTACTTACAGAAGATGTTTCCCTTCACTTTCAGCAATGCAGCCTGTGCATGAGACGACTGCAGTTGCAGTCATGCTGGGGACAGTCCCACTCAGTGACCATCAGGAAAAACAGTAAGATGGCTACCAGAATGAACAAGCCCGCAGGCAAATTGGAAAATGCCCAACTTTTTCATGGTTTCAGTACTTTTTTGCACTTAAATCCACCAATAAAGTATTTTACTAGGCCTTGCTGCCTCACATGCTCCTGTTCTTGTTCTCTCTCTCCCCCCCCCCCCAAACACTGTACCAGTCCACAAGAACTCTAGCCAAGGGGTGGAGCTTCACAAAAAGAGCCAGTCACTCGACACCATGCAATTGAGCCAGGGGCACACTATCTCTTTCCTGGGGTGATCCTCGCGCTGTGAGAACCAGTTTCAAAATGCAAAGTGACTTTTTTTTTTCTCTTTGATTTCTGTTTACAATCCCAACAAGTGATTTTACAAATTTTCTCTCCCAAAACATTTATTTGTTTATTTATTCAAGTCTAGGATTACAAAGTACCTTTGAGCCGAGGCTCTTTTACAATGGTTCCATGTCTGGGTGTATAGTCTTGGAGTTACAATATCAGTATAGAGCAATCACTAACAAGGGAGGTTTTGACATGTTATTACAAAGGTTTCTTACATGGGAACAAATGAAAAGAGGGTACATAGAGGTCAAGAGAGGCATGGAAGAAGGAAGCAGTTAAAACTGGAGGGACACGAGAGGAGGGGTGAGGGAAGGGGGAGATGAGATGGGGGCTAGTATGTAGCAGCCAGTGGCAGCTTTGTCAAGAGGTGGATAGGATGAGAGCATAAGTTGGGCAGTGGAGGTGCAAGTGCTGGGAGGTGGGGTAATGGGCAGTCAGTTGGAGGAAGAGAATGGAGTATAGGCTGCCTGGTGGGAGTTAAAAATTAGTCGTGCCAGTCACAGGTACTTGGGGCAGGAAGAGCGAGGTGGAGCTAGGACCTGTGAGCATACACCAGCTGCCTAGATTGAGTGAAGGGATTGGTCAATAGCAGTCGCAGGAGCTTGAGGCCAGAAGAGCTTGGCGGAGTTTGGTCTTGAAGGCACCCATAGTTGCTAGGGCAGGCATGTCACTACTGAGATTATTTATCCAGCTAGGTGCTCTATATGCAAAGGACCTTTGGCCTTGGGAAGTGTGACAGTGTGGGAGTTGCAGCAGGTGAGGTTTGGATCTCCCGGTGTTGCAGTTGTTGGTCTTGAGACTGATGAGAGAACAGACTACGGGGGGGGCATTGCCCATCATTATTCTTTTCGCTGTGGGCAGGTTTGATATTTAAGGCGACTATTTAGTGGTAGCCACCCTGATAGAGAGTAGAGGTCGCAGGTATGGGTGAGACGGTGTGATCCAGTGGCGAGACAGCAGGCCTTATTGAGGGTGGTAGAAATCAGCTTGAGAGAGGAGGCGGTGGAGGAGCCGTAGATAATTAATCCAGAATCAATTATGTTAATGATGGAGCTCTGGACGGCAACTGTTGAAGCTTCAGGGGTTAGATGTTTCCTATGTTGTAACAGCAGGCCCATCCTGATGTTAGCTGCTTTAGCCACAGTATTTATGGGGCAGTGTAGGAGAGGTGAAAGTCAAGGGTGATGCCAAGGTATTTAAAGGATTGTACTTGTTTGAGAGTGACTCCTTGCTTGGTTTTGATGGTGAGGTGGAATTATTTAAATTTGTGTTGAGAGCTGCTGAAGATTATAGATTTTGTTTTTTTCTGGTTTAGGATCAATTTGTGTTTTAGGAACCAGTTTTTGACTGAAGTGAAACCATGCTGAAAGTTATTTTGCAGTTGTTGAGGATCCTGGTGGGAGGCAAGGATGACTGCATCATCTGCATAGAGAACAATTTGCTGAGGGCAGAACTCAGGAAGGGAGTTTAGGAACAAGCTGAAGAAGAGGGGGCCTAAGATGGAGCCCTGAGGGACACCTGAGCGGACTGGTCTGGGATTTGAGAGGGTGTTGGAAATTCTCACTCTTTGGGACCAGTTGTCTAGGTAGCTTCTGAACCATGTTACCGAGCTGTGAGAGAGACCCACGTTCCAGAGCTGGGAAAGCAGGAGGCCGTGGTGGACAGTGTTGAAGGCCTTTGTTAGGTCAATGAAGGTAGCGCCGATTAGATGCCCTTTGTGCAAGGAGTGGTGGATGGTGCCAATAAATTCGAGCAGTGCAGTGGAGGTGCTGTGATTCTTTCTGAAACCATGTTGCTGCCTGCTCAGTAGGTTGTGTTTGTCAAAGTAGTCTGTCAGCTGGTCAGTGACAATACGCTCCACGGCCTTTGAGAGAGGAGGGAGGATGGAGATGGGTCGGAAGTTCTCAGGTGAAGTTTTGACACCACTTTTATGGATGGGGGTTACAGTGGCTAGCTTCCATTTTTTGGGGAGCTGGCTAAGGCTGAGGGAGAGGTTGAAGATCTTCATCAGTGGCTGAAGCAATTCATCAAGAGTGAGGGATAGAAGTTTGAGGTCCAGACAATCACTGCTGGTTCTGGACTTGCTGATTGCTTTAGTTACGTAGTCACACACCTGGTGCATCTTAACTGCTTTAAAGTAGAAGGGGGGATGACTAGTCAGGGTAGTGGAAGCTGGGGGGAAGTGATCGGCCATTTCATTGTAAAAGTCCGGAGGGAGTACAGAGCTAAGGTCAGTGAAGGTGGTATTGAAGGTATCAGCTATGAGTTTGGGGTCAAGAGTTATATCTCCGTTTATGCTGAGAACCGAAGGGGTATATCTTGTCTGCTGCCTGGTGACTTCTTTTATGCTGTTCCAGAAGTCTCTTCCCTTTCTCCAGGAGTTAGTAAGGGCGTTCCTGAAATAGGCTGTTTTCTTATCCCGAATTGCTTTGGTGCAGTCATTTCTTGCACATTTGTAGTCAATGATATCTGTGTGTGTTTCCCAGAGGCTCTGACGAGCGCCCAGAGATGGTCTCTTTCCAGTAGTTGCCTAAGGAGATCTCTGGTAATCCAGGAGTTACAGAGTGCTTTAACCTTCCGCCTTATAAGAGGAGCAAATATGCTGCATGCTTCCTTAAAGATATTGATAAAGTGGTCCAGAGCCATGTTCACATTTGTAGCTGAGAGGACCGGAGTCCAGTCTTGTTGGAGGAGGTGAGCTTTGATATAGATTAATTTGCCACGGGGTAGAACCCTACTAGTGACAATTTTAGGAGGTGGTTTGATGAATTTGTTAGACCAGAGGCAGCTAACTGGGGAGTGGTCACTGAGTGTGTCTGGGAGGACAGTGGTTTTTGAGATCTGGGTACGGTAACTGGTTAGGATCCACTCCAGGAGGGTGCTGGAGCCTGTTTTGTAGCTTTTTTCTGGTCAGTGACTCAACCATCTGGGAGAGGTTTGCAGCCATAATGGATTCCCTAAATGCTCCTGCCTCAGCAGCAGGCCAATTTGTATTAAAGTCACCTAGCAGTATAGATTCTGTATCAGGTGGGAGTGAGTGGATGAAGTCCAGGATCTTTCGGAGATATGTACACCGTAATGACTGTGAGGGCTTTGTTGTGGGCACCAAGGAGGACTCTGATAGAAAGGATCTGCGCTGTAGTCATCAGGGGGGCAGTGCTGACTGGGTGTCCCAAGATGGAGTCTTTGAGGTATAGGGCACAACCACCACCCCTTTTAGAGGTCCGGTCGAGCCTGAAAACATTGTATCTAGGGAGGGCTATAGCCTGGTCAGGGACTGATGGAGAGAGCCAGGTTTCAACTACTGCTAGGATGTCTGGCCTATGTTGGCTGGTAAAGATTTGAAGGGCATCAGTTTTGGGAAGAAGGCTGCATATATTGAGCGTAATAATTGAGATGGTGCCTGGGTGTTTGTTCTGGCTGGCAACCCTATGGGGGGCTGGGCCAGGATTTGGATGGATATTTCCAGAGAGCATCAGGAGGAGGAGGAGGACTAGTTTCAGAGAGCGTAGTTATAGGTTACTGGCTTTGCATCTCCTTTTTCTGGTCAAGTGTGAGCATGACATAGGGGGAGAGTTGAGGTCCAGAGACAGAGGAGTTGGAGGGGCATGGAGGTAAGCCCTGTGCCAACAGGGTTGAAGGAACAGGTCATCTGAGGTAGGCAGGGACCAGAGGTGAAAGATGGGATCAAGAAGAAGAGTCTCTTGGTGGTGATATCTGGGGTCAAGTAAGTAGCTGGGGGGACAAGAGGGGAAGCAGACTCTGGGAGGTGGAGTAGAGGAATAAGAGGAACGAGGAGGAGGAGGAGGAGGAGAAGGGGAAGCAGCGAACTGGGGGACCCATAGTTAGAAGAGGGAGGGAGGTAGCAGGGAGGTGCAGGGCTGTCAAAGGGGAGAGACGAAGGGAAGGGAGTAAAGAAGGTCAGTGGTACGAGGAAAGGAGCCTGAAGTGGGCAGATTCCCTGTGATTGAGAGTGGTGGCTGTACAAGAACTGTGCAGTGAGTGCAGGAGTTAAGAATAAGGCTAGAGGGCAGGGTAGTGGGGAGTGGGAAGGAGTAAAGTTATCAGAGAAAGCAATGAGAGAGGTCAAGGAGGTGGGGTTTCCAGAGGAGGCATGGGAAAAGTCTATTTAATTAAGGCAGGAAGTGGGGGGGGGTGGGGGGTGTAAAATTCCTGCCGATTCCACTCACACACTCAATGGGCACTGCTGTCCCGAGCGGAGGAGAAATTCAGCAGGTGTGGCTAGCCAATCAGGAAGGTGGAGGAGTGCAAGAGTCCAATCCCAGTGTGACTCAGTGAGCAACTGGCCAATAGCGGCAGCTCACAGCATCCCTGGACAGTCTGAGGACTTACCCAGCTTCCAGGATCCTTAGGTCAGACAGGAGGTGTGCAGCTGGGTGGTCAGGAGCCCCGAGCTGCGGCCATGTGCTTCAGAGGGCTGTAGCACCCAAGTTGCAAGGCTAGATCTGGAGGTGGAGAGGAGAGAGAAATATGGGGTTCGAAATGAGTGGGGAGGGCAACACAAAGCAAAGAAAGGTAGGCTAAATCGGGGGGGGCAGAGAGCAAGGGATTTTGGCCAGACAGAGGACATAATCAGAGGGGGCAGCGCCCAAGTATAGCTTTGGTTAGTGAGACAAAACCTGGACTTTGGTGCCATGGGGGGGTAAGGAGGAAGGCAAGGTCAGTGAGATTTAGCAAAGGCACGAGGGGGGCAGTTCAGGCCCAGAGGAGAAAGGCAAGAAGGAAGAGGAGAAGAAGGAGAACATAGTTCTTTACAGCGAATCCACTACTTTCCTAGACTCTTGATGACAATCGCCTTATCTTAGGCTGCAATTCTGGATTTACTGTATTTGTTCTTGGAGTCTAGCTTTCACACTGTATAGACCTCTGTACTGCTATTGTAAACTGTAACTCATCTGGGCACTGGATGGCTCAGGTTTCTATATTGTTTGTTCTGACACCTGCAAATATATGAATACTGTTTGCTATTCGCTGTTTGGTATGTAACAAAAAACTTCTGCAACCTCTTGTCTATCATATTGCATTTGTGTTGCTGTCTATGTGTTGAATCCACTGGAACTGACGTGGAGCCTTTGGAAACGAGTCCTTGACTCAAAGGGTTGAAATTCCGATACGTATAATAAATAAAAATTAAAAAAATAAATACTTTTTCTTCAGGCATGGAGAAAAATTTCATTTACAGTAAACAAGTGTTTTGTTGCTCAAAATCACTTTGCAACTGGTGATTTAGACAATGTAAACAGTTTTTAAGCACTTTTAAAGCAGGGTTTTACAGAGTTCCACCAAAGCAGTCCTTGGTAGCATATTTTCCACAGAATCTCACACTGCAATCCACTTTCTTACAGCTGTACAATCAGTTGGCATTTTCCTTAGCAAATTGCAATTTTTTCTTCACAAACACAGTCCTTTGGTGGGTGTACCACCACCAGATAAAAAAAACACAACCATACCCTCTGCATGGTAACCTTTGCTTTCCCCCCAAATCCTAGGATGAGCCCACATTTTGGTAATGCACACCCCCCTTTTTTCTGACAGCTTGTTGGCAAGGCAACTATCACAGCAACAAAGGCCATTATTCCTGGCATTAGGGCAACACCTGGTTCGGGCTTCTAGGAGGTGGGGGAATGGTACAAAACAACATTTCTATTTCTACCTAGGTCCAGGGGAGAGGTGCCAGGGCTATGGTGCATCTCCTATCTGTGGGGGACCCAGAACTCACACAGGTCACTCAAAGACGGAATGTCCACAACCAGAACAGTGGGATTGTACTGTATGGCTTTTATTTCTGATAGAATGGTGTAGAAAACAATGGTGCCCCCAGACTTTTAATCCTGTGTAAATGGATGGTACATTTGTAGCAGGCAGAAACACTTTTGCACAAACTCTTTCTTGCAGTACTGAGACTTTTTACAATTTTGGCACAGGCTTTTGCCAGAGAACAGCAAGAGGAAGGAGGTGCTGTTACAACTTTACTACTCTGCTGGGACATAAGAACTAGAACTCCACTACTGGAACCTTCAATTTAGGGTAAAAACAAATTAAAAAAACAGGAGTTAGTGTGTTTGTCTGAGTTGGGTGAAGGAAACTGTTATCTGTGCAGTTAGCTAGGTGAAGAAAGGAACTGTGAATTAGGGGGCGTGGCTTGGGCAGCAGGAAGCCAGGTGTTAGGCAGGAAATAAGGCAGTCCTAGTGGGGGGGTAGGAGGAAGTAAGCTGTTGGTTAACTAGGATCTGCAACTTATCTGTTAGGAATGAAAATGGGCAGACTAGGTGGGCCAAGTGGTCCTTATCTGCCATCAAATTCTATGTTTCTATGTTTAGATTTAAAACTGCCCTAGATAGCTTTTGGCAGAGAACAGCAAGAAGAAGGAGGAAGTGCTGTTAGAACTTTACTGCTCAACTGGAACTATACAGCCCTCCCTCCCCCCAAGACCCACCCTTGGCCAGTTCCACTTTTATAGGCATAGGATTTGACTGACAGCAGGAACTTCCTGTTTGGGAGCAGGAAGGAAGTGATAGCAGAGGTACAGAAGACTCCATATCCTAGAAGGAAAAGAGTGGCTCTCCATCCCCCAGCTGCTGGAGGTCTGACACTAAGCAAGTAAGAAAGAGATTACTGAGGAATACAGGAACTTCCTGTCCCAGAACAGGAAGAGCAGGAGCTTTAACAGCATGGAGAAAGTAGGAAAGTAGGGAAGAAAAAAAATAGAGAGAGGAAAGAGAAAGCATACAAAATGACAGTTGAGGAGCCACAAATAAGATATGATGGGAGTGGTGAAGTGCAGTGTCAGTGGAGCAGCAGTCTTCTGGGAGATGTTCTGGAGGATGCAGTGTTGTCCCATCTGCAGACACCTCTCTGGGCTGAGGGAGGAGGTTGTTCGCCTCCAGGCTGAATTGGCCAGGATTCAGGGGACCTCTTCTCCCACCCAGGGACCACCAGGGTAGCTTCCACTGCCTCAGAGATTGCCAAGAAAGAGGGGCAGTTGGACCACAGAGGGCTCAGGGAGCATGAGGGTGATGGAACAGAGGTGTATCCCTCCAGTTGCACCTCTCCACAATTCATATGCCATTCTTGCAGCGTGTGGTTCCTCTATGGAGGCACCTGCAGTGGAGACCAAGGGGAATGCTGGGAACCTCCACAAAGGAGACCCACAGGAGGGTGGCATGGGACCCCACAGGGGAAAGAAACTCCTGGGGGGGACTCCATTGTTAGGAGGGTAGAACTGGGGGGGAGGGAGGTAAGGTGCCTGTCTGTTGCTATGGCGTGGAATGACAGGGAGCGAATCCTCAGGATTGTGGTAGCAGCTGCACGGGGGAGGGAGATGGATGTCATTGTCCACCTAGGGACAAATGGTCTGGCTGGGAAAGGGATCAGAGCAGTGCCGGAGGAGTTTATGGAGTTGGGGAGGGGTCTTAGACAAGGAGTATGCATGATAACCTTCTTAGAGGTGCTGCATGTCTATAGCATGGGTGAGGCTAGGGAGCTCTGCACCATGGGATTCAATCAATGATTAAAAAACTGGTGCAGAGCTCAGGGTTTTGGCTTCATTGGGTACTGGGGGTCCACCTGGAGGGATGCAGGCCTATACTGGTGCAATGGTCTGCATCTGTCTAGGAGGGGAACCAGGATCCTAGGAGATAGGTTTAAATGCTTCATTGGCAAGCATTTAAACTAGTCAAGAGGGGAGGCACTGAAAAGGAGCAGGGAAATCCTAGCCCACCCCAAAAAAAATCAGGGTGGTTAGTGAGGTAAACACCAAGATAGAGAAGTCAATTAGGAGAAGGACTGGGGTAAATGGAGAAAAAGGCAAAGGCAGCAAGGACAGAGATGGGGCAAAAAGGGGTAAGGTCATCAAAAAATGGAGGGTAATGAGTAAAAATGCCTGTAGTCTAGGTAACAAGCTGCCTGAACTGGTGGTCTTGATGGAAAAGGGACACCTGGATATCATGGCAGTCATAGAAACATAGTACACAGAGAACCATTACTGGGATGTCAACATACCAGGGTACACAATATAGAGGAGGGACAGAGATGGTAGAAGAAGAGGAGTCACCACTCTATACATAAGGGAAGGGATCAAAGCAATGGAACTAAAGGGTAAACAGGGAGGAAAGAAGGCACTGTAGGTCACCCTGGAGACTGGAAATGGCGCCACAATCTGCATGGGGGTTTTATACAGACCCCTGTCTCAGGGGGAGGAAATGGACAAGGAAATAATAGAAGGCATCCTTAGGATGGCAGAAAAAGGGGAGATATTGTTGATGGGGGACCCAAATAAGCCTGATGTTAACTGGAGAACCTTTGCTGCAGCAACATCCAAGAACAGGGTCATTCTCGATGCCCTACAGGGGTATGCCTCACACAGCAAGTGTTGGAACCCACTTGGGAGGGAGCAATCTTAGACCTGGTACTCTCAAACAGGCATGAGGAGAGACTCTCAGATCTAGAAGTGGGTAGTTATGTGGGAACAAGTGACCGTCAAACAGTGTGGTTCATGATAAACACAGCTGCAGAGTCAAGCCATACAAAAGTGAGGGTACTGGACTTTAGAAGGGCTGACTTTGTCAAAATGGGAGACTGCCTCAAAAAGCACTATCAAACAGGCAAGAAGGAGGGGTGGAGGAACAATGGGGAAATATCAAAACTGCCATCACAGAAGCAACAAACCTTTGTGTGAAGCAAATAAACAAATCAAAATGAAAGAAAAAAACACTATGGTTGTCAAAAGAGGTGGTTGGGAAGGTTAGTGAGAAAAAGATAGCATGCAGGACGTATTGGGAAACACAGAAGGAGCAGGGCAGAGAACTGCACCAGTTAAAGCAAAAGGAAGTGGGGAAGGCAGTCAGAATAGCAAAGGCCCAAACTGAGGAAAAGATAGCCAGCTCAGTTAAGAAGGGCGATAAAACCTTTTATAGGTATATTAGGGAGCGAAGAAGGACTGAGGAAGGGATAGTGAGGCTTAATAAAGGGAGGGTGGGTGGGGAGAGGACAGTGAAAAGCAGGATACTGAATGAATACTTTTGCTAAGTATTCACAAAAGAGGAGGGGGTACCTAATCCAATCAATAGAAGCACTCTGGATAGGGGTGTCGATACCAGTCCTTTCACAGAAGAAAGGGTTCCGAAAAAACTCCTATAGCAGAAGTTGGATAAAGCAATGGGGCCTGATGGGATACACCCCAGAATTCTAAAAAAGAACTAAGGGGAGAACTAGTGATACCACTTTAACAAATCATGGGAGGATGGTGTGGTAACTAAGGACTGGCCAAGGGCAGATGTGATTCCCCTTCACAAAAGTGAAGAGCAAAGCAGAGGCAGAAAACTACAGACCTGTTAGCTTGACCTCAGTGGTAGGGAAAATGATGGAAAAGCTGGAAAGAATTGTTGAGTACCTAGAGGCCAGTGGGACACAGGACCCAAGGCAGCATGGATTCACAGTGGGAAGGTCATATCAGACAAATCTAATAGATTTCTTTGACTGGGTGACCAAAGTAATAGACCAGGGAGGGGCTGTGGAAATGGCCTACCTAGATTTTAGCAAGGCATTTGACACAGTCCCACACAAAAGATTAATAAACAAATTAGCTAGCCTGGGAGTGGGTCCCAGAGTGGTAGCCTGGGTAAAAAATTGGCTGGACAACAGGACACAGAGGTTAATAGTAAACAGAGTCCACTCCAAAGATAAGGTTGTTACTAAGGGGGTACCACAGGGTTCAGTACTGGGTACGGTCCCTTTTAATGTATTTATAAGTGGCATTGCAGTGGGACTGGAAGGAAAAGTATGCCTCTTTGCAGATGACACAAAGATCTGCATCAGGGTTGATACATGGGTGGGGGAGGATGAGAAGGGACTTGGCAAGGTTGGAGGAATGGTCAAAAGTATGGCAGCTTAGATTCAGTGCAAAGAAGTGAAAAGTAATTCACCTGGGAAACAAAAACCCAGAGGAAGAGTACACAATGGGGAGTATTAACACAACAAAAATGGAAAGGGACCTGGGGGTAGTCATATCAGATGACCTCTGTCCCTTCTCATGACTTGTCTCAGCAATAAGTTTGCATCATGCTCCTTCAGCACCGCCACCCCACCCTCCCCCCACTCACAGTCCCATGAGTTTCCCTTACAGTCACTACTAATGCAGGCTAACATAGAAATATAAAATTTGATGGCAGATAAGGACCGCTTGGCCCACCTAGTCTGCCCATTTTCCTACTTAACAGATAAGCTGCAGATCCTAGTTAACCAACAGCTTACTTCCTCCTACCCCCCACTAGGACTGCCTTATGTCTGTCCCATGCATTCTTGAATTCCCCCACTGTTCTTGACTCCATGACCTCCTCAGAGAGGCTGTTCCATGCATCCACAACCCTCTGTGAAAAATACTTCCTCACATTACCTCTGAGCCATCCCCCTCTATCTTCAAATTGTGCCCCCTTGTTCTTGCAAATCTCTTTTTCTGAAAGATGCTACCCTCTTGGACTTTGTTGATTCCCTTGAGGTACTTGAAAGTTTCTATCATGTCCCCTCTCTCCTTTCTTTCCTCAAGGGTATACATATTAAGCTTCTTTAGTCTTTCTTCGTATGTCTTCTGGTGCAGACCCTGCACCATTTTGGTTGCCCTCCTCTGGACAGCCTCCACTCTGTCTATGTCTTTGCGGAGATGGGGTCTCCAGAACTGCACACAGTACTCCAGATGGGGTTTCACCAACTGTTGGTACAGAGGGATAACAACTTCCTGTTTTCTACTATTGGTGCCTCTTCTTATGCATCCCAGTATCCCCCCAGCCTTCCTTACTGCCTTCTCACATTGCTTGCCCACCTTTAGGTCATCTGATATAATTACCCCCAGGTCCCTTTCCATTTTTACTGTTGTCAGTATCTCACCCCCCCATTGTGTACTCTTCCCCTGGGTTTTTGTTTCCCATGAGCATTATCTTGCACTTCTTTGCATTGAATCTGAGCTGCCATACATTTGACCATTCCTCCAACCTTGCCAAGTCCCTTCTCATCCTTTCCACTCCATCTTGTGTATCAACCCTGTTGCAGATCTTTGTGTCGTCTGCAAAGAGACATACTTTTCCTTCCAGTTCCTCTGCAATGTCACTCATAAAGACATTAAAAAGTCCTTAACACGGTCCCAGTACTGAACCCTGCAGGACCTCGCTAGTAACCCTCCTTTCTTTACTGTGTACTCCATTTACTACTACCCTTTGCGTCCTGTTGTCTAGCCAATTTTTTATCCAGGCTACCACCTTGGGACCCACTCCAAGGCTAGCTAACTTGTGTATTAATCTTTTGTGTGGGACTGTATCAAATGCCTTGCTAAAATCTAGGTAGGCCATGTCCACAGCCCCTCCCTGGTCTACTACTTTGGTCACCCAGTCAAAGAAATCTATTAGATTCATCTGACATGACCTTCCCATCGTGAATCCATGCTGCCTTGGGTCCTGTGCTCCACTGGCCTCTAGGTGCTCAACAATTCTTTCCTTCAGAAGTGATTCCATCACTTTCCCTACCACTGAGGTCAAACTAACTGGTCTGTAGTTTCCTGCCTCTGTCCTGCTCCCACTTTTGTGAAGAGGAATCACATCTGCCCTCCTCCAGTTCTCAAGTACCACCCCATCCTCCCATGATTTGTTAAAGAGAGTAGTCAGCGGTGTCACTAGTTCTACCCTTAGTTCTTTTAGAATTCTTGGGTGAATCCCATCAGGCCCCATTGCTTTGTCCACCTTCAATTTTATTAGTTCTTTCTTGAACCCTTTCTTCTGTAAATGGACTGATATCAACCCCCGTCTTCTGAGTGTTTCTCTTGTTTGGTTTAGGTACCTCCCCCTCCTCTTCCTTTGTGAATACTGAGCAGAAATATTCGTTCAGTATCCCTGCTTTTTCACTGTCACCCTCTACCCACATTTCCTCCCCTTTATTAAGCCTCGGTATCCCTCCTTTGGTCTTTCTTCACTCCCTAATGTACCTATAAAAGGTCTTATCCCCCTTCTTAACAGAATTGGCTATCCATTCCGCGGTTTGGGCCTTTGCTATTCCGACTGCCTTCCCAGCCTCTTTCTGCTTTAACTGATAAAGTTCTCTGTCCTGCTCCTTCTGTGTTTCCTTATATTTCCTGAATGCTATCCTTTTCTCCTTAACCTTCCCTGCCACCTCTTTTGAGACCTGACCATGCCCCCTCACACCCCACCAATTACTCTAGCATGTCTTCTCTGCTCAGCCTCCCCTCACTCCACCATTTCTCCCTATACCTTATCACCCTTCTTCCCCCACCCTTCACCTCCACTACAATACATACCACTCTCTCGTACCTCCTTTCTTCACCCCACTGCCAGCTATTCCAGTCCCTCTGAGCTACTGACAAGGCACTTTCTGGCTGCTAATCCTCCCCCCCATAAAGTGTTTTTCTTGTTATTTTAACTTGTACCTATGTTTTGAGTTATTCTGTAAGTTCTGAATCCAAGCTGTATCATTCATTGTAATGTACCTTTGCTTTCTCCTATTGTACTTTGTTTTGCAATCTATGACATGGATCCTTTGTAAAAGAGCTTGTGCTCAAAGGTCTTTTCTGAATCACTAAATAAATAAAAAATAAAGGTAAGCAAGCAATGTGAGAAGGCAGTAAGGATGGCTGGGGGGATACTGGGATGTTATAGGGTGAGGCATCACCAGTAGAAAACAGGAAGTTGTTATCCCTCTGTTCAGACAGTTGGTGAGACCCCATCTGGAGTACTGCTTGCAGTTCTGGAGATCCCATCTCTGCAAGGACATAAATGGGATTGATGTAGCCCAGAGGAGGGCAACTAAAATGGTGCAGGGTCTGCAACAGAAGCCATATGAAGAGAGACTAAAGGAGCTTAATATGTATACCCTTGAGGATAGGAGGGAGAGGAGGGACATGATAGAAACTTTCAAGTACCTTAAGGGAATCAGTGAAGTCCAAGAGGTTAGCATCTTTCGGAAAAAGAGATGTGCAAGAACAAGTGGACACAATTTGAAGAAAGAGGGGGGACAGCTCAGGGGTAATGTGAGGAAGTATTTTTTCACAGAGAGGGTTGTGGATGCATGGAACAGACTTCCTGAGGAGGTTGTGGGGTCAAAAACAGTGGGGGAATTCAAGAATGCATGGGACAGACATAAGGTAATTCTGTTGGGGGGGTAGGAAGATGTAGGCTGTTGGTTAACTAGGATCTGCAGCTTATCCAATAGGTAGGAAAATGGGCAGACTAGGTGGGTCAAGTGGTCCTTATCTCCCATCAAAGTCTAGGTTTCTAATAACACTTCCCACAGATGTCCACCCCATTGTTGAGGGATCTCTGTATCTTACTAGTGCATTTATGTGGTTGGTGCCACAGCACTAAGTTTGAGCAAACACTAGGTGAATCTAGTTCTCCTTGGAGCCCATGGGACTCCACACTTTGCTTTATGCTGCTCTTCTACCAGCTAGAAGACTGAGTTAACTTCCACCACTGGCACATTTGAAGAAAATGTTAACTTTTACAACTAGACACTTGAAAGAACTGTGTAAGCTTTCACTGAAACTCTTCAGGGGGCAAGTGTTGTCTCCCCATCTTTAATTTATAAATACTCTGTAGGACCTTTCAAGACTATTTAGGCTAGAAGCATTTGTACCTCTTTCCTGAAATCTGAACATTGCTTCAAGAAATCTTTAGCTTCCCTTGCTAAATACTGACACTTTAAACTCTTTAAGTCTGAAATCTGATCAGCACTGTTAGTTCTCACAGTCTTTTGGGGATTGCCCCAACAACTTGTGCTCACTGAAAGCTTCAGTCCCATTTCTCCTGCTGAGAAATCTTCACCCCTTGGGGTGTCACAGGATCAGGTAGCCACCACGTCCCACAAACTGGCCGATGTGTACTGTACTAGGGCAAAAATAACAAACCAAGGGTCCTTCCCTCTGCCAAGTGGCTTTGCAAAGCACAACTTGCCTGTAGAACTCTCTAGTGCAACTATCACCAACCAAATGACTCGCAGAATCAAAACAGCTGTAGAGCACTGAAGCTTATGCTGCTGCAAGAGTTCTAAATTCCATTGCATCATCTCCTGCTTCAGCAGAGCTAAGCAGGTAATGATGTAATGTATTGCAGAGAGTTTTACACCCTCTGGACTGTCTAGGCTCCCTGCCTTATCAAAAACTGATGGGATCCTAGTAACCTCAGAAACTGACTGGTTACACATTCTATACTCTATTTAGGAAGGTGTGGATGGGAAAGAAAGGAAGGAAGGGTTGTGGTGCTTTATGTGAGGGAAAGCATTAAAGCAATTGGGATGCAGGGAATACAAGGGGAGGCATAGGTATTGTGAGTCATTCTGGAGATAGGGAATGGAGCCACTAATCAAAATGGAGTGAGCTACAGACCTCCAGCACAGGGGAGGAATTAGATAAGGTACTGGTGGAAACCACTGGCAAGATGGCAGAAAAGGGGGAGGTGCTGCTGGTGGGGGACCTCAACCTGCCAGATGTAGATTGAAGCCTCCCATCAGAGGTTTCAGCTTGAAGCAGGGACATCCTGGACTCCCTGCAGGGATCATTCTCAGGCAATTGGTGAGTGAATTCACTCATGATGAGGCAACACTGGACCTGATATTGACTAACAGGAAAAGTGCTGCAGATGTCAAAGGTGGAGGCCACCTGGGGACCAGTAATCACTGTATGATGTGATTTAATACAAGGACAGCTGCCAAATCAAGCCACACAAGAGTGAGGGTCCTGGACCTCAGAAAAGCAGATTTTATAAAGACTGGTGAACACCTCAGGAATGGCCTGGCGGGGGATGGCTTGGGTGGGCTGGTGAAACAGTGGGTGAAGCTACAAGGCAGCATAGCAAAGACAACAAACCTCTGTGTCAAATAAGTAAGCAAAAGCAAAATGAAAAAGAGACTGCTATGGTTCTTAACATATGTGGCTGAAAAGGTAAAGGGTAGCATTCAGAAGATATAAGGAGATGCAGGGGAAGGAGCATAAGGAGGTGCATCAAGAAAACAGAGAGAAGCAGGGAAAGCATTAAGGAGCACAAAGGCACAAACTGAAGCGAGAACAGCCCAGAAGGTAACAAAAGGGGACAAGACAATTTTTAGATATGTAGAGAACAGGAAGAGCACCAGGAGGAAGGAGCTGCTGGTATAACTAAACTTCTCTACTGGGACTATATTGCCCTCCTTCCCTCCTCTCCACCCCACCACCCAAAGGCAGTTCTACTTTTACAGGCACAGGATTTGACTGACAACAGGAACTTCCTGTTTGGGAGCAGGAAGTGAGTGATCACAGTGCCACCAAAGACTCACCATCCTAGAAGTAGCTCTCCATTCCCCCCTAGCTGATGGAGGTCTAACTCTGAGCAAGTAAGGAAACTACTAAGAAATAAAGGAACTTCTTGTCTCAGAATAGGAAGATCAGGAGCTAAAAGGGCACAGAGGCAGTAAGTAAGTAGGGAGAGAGAAAAAAAAAGAAATAAACAACCAGAGGAAAGAATAAGTATTCCAAACAACAGTTAGGGGGACAGAAATAAGACATGATGGGAGTGGTGCAGTGCAGTGGCTGTGAAGCAGCAGTCTTCCAGGAGACATTCTGGAGGATGCGGTGTTGTCCCATCTGCAGGTACCTCTCTGGGCTGAGGGAGGAGGTTGCTCATCTCCAGGCTGAGTTGATCAGGATTTGTGGGACCTCTTCTCCCACCCAGGGACCACCAGGGTCACTGCCATTGCCTCAGAGGTTGCCAAGAAAGAGGAGTGGTTGGATCACAGTATGCTCAGGGAGGGTGAGGGTGGTGGAACAGAGGTGCATTCCTCCAGTTGTACCTCTCCACAATTTCTATGCTGTTCTGGAAAAGTGTGGTTCCTCTATGGAGGCACCCACAGTGGAGACAAAGGAGGATGCTGGGAACCTCCACAAAGAAGACCCACAGAAGGGTGGCATGGGACTCCACAGGGGAAGGAAACAACTCCTGGTGGGAGACTCCATTGTTAGGAAGGTAGAACTGGGGGAGGAAGGGGAGAGGGAGGTAAGGTACCTGCCTGGCGTCATGGCTTGGAGAGACAGGAAGCGAATCCTCAGGATCGCAGGAGCAGCTGCACAGGGGAGGGAGCTGGATGTCATTGTCCACCTAGGGACAAATGACCTGGCTAAGAAAGGGATCAGAGCAGTGCAAGAAGCATTTGTGGAAATGGGAAGGGGGCTTAGACAACTAGCACGCACGGCAACCTTCTCAGAGGTGCTGCCTGTCTATGGCATGGGTGAGGCTAGGGTTCTCCACACCATGGAATTCAATCAGTGGTTGAAAAACTGGTGCAGAGCTCAGGGATTTGGCTTCATTGGGGACTGGGTGTCCACCTGGAGGGATGCAGGCCTATACTGGCATAATGGTCTGCATCTGTCCAGGAGAGGAACCAGAATCCTAGGTGATAGGTTTAAATGCTTCACTGGTAAGCATTTAAACTCACCAAGGGGGAAGGCACTGAAGAAAAGCAGGGAAATCCTAGCCCCCCCCCAAAAATTCAGGATACTAAGTGAGGTAGA
The DNA here is from genome assembly GCA_016271365.2 of Neoceratodus forsteri. Taxonomy (NCBI): domain Eukaryota; kingdom Metazoa; phylum Chordata; order Ceratodontiformes; family Ceratodontidae; genus Neoceratodus; species Neoceratodus forsteri. Next base: position 265,369,729 of record JADMNL010000025.1, read on the forward strand.
CACCAACATAGAGATGTCAATAAGGAGAAGTGCAGGGGTAAATGGAGAAAGTGACAAACGCAATAAGGACAGGGATGGGGCAAAAAGGGGTAAGGCCATCAAGAAATGGAGGGTAATGAGTACCAACACCCGTAGTCTGGGCAACAAGCTTCCTGAACTGGTGGCCTTGATGGAAGAGGGATGCCTGGATATTGTAGCAGTCACAGAAACATGGTACACAGAGAACCATGACTGGGATGTTAACATACCAGGGTACACAGCCTACAGGAGAGGCAGAGAGGGGAGAAGAAGGGTGGAGTAGCTCTCTATGTAAGGGAATGGATAAAAGCAACTGAACAAAAGAGTAAACATGGAGGAGAGGAGAAGAGGCACTGTGGGTCACCTTAGAGGCTGGAAATGGCTCCACAATCTGCACAGGGGTTGTATACAGACCCCCATGTCAGGGGGAGGGAATGGACAAGGATATGATAGAAGGCATACTTAGGATGGCAGAGAAAGGGTAGATACTGTTGATGGGGGACCTTAATATGCCAGATGTTAACTGGAGCGACTTTACGGCAGCCACATCCAAAAGCAAGGCCATTCTCAATGCCCTCCAGGTGACATGCCTCAGACAGCTAGTTTTGGAACCTACTCGTGAGGGAGCAATCTTAGACCTTGTACTCTCAAATGGGGACAGTGAGAAGATATCAGATCTAGAAATGGATAGCCATTTGGAAACAAGTGAACATCAAACAGTGTGGTTCACTATAAACTCAGCTGCAGAGTCAAGCCATACAAAAGTGAAGGTTCTGGACTTCAAGAGGGCTGACTTTGGCAAAATGGAAGAGTGCCTTAGAAAAGCACTGGCAAACAGGCCAGAAGGAGGGGTGGACCAACAATGGGTAAATATCAAAACTGCCATCACAGGGGCAACAAACCTTTGTGGGAAGCAAATAGACAAAACAAAATGAAAGAAAAAGCCACTATGGTTCTCAAAAGAGGTGGCGGTGAAGGTTAGGGAGAAAAAGACAGAATTTAGGAAGTATAAGGAAACACAGAAGGAGCAGGACAGAGAACTGTACCAGTTAAGGCAGAAGAAAGCAGGGAGAATAGTCAGAATAGCAAATGCCCAAACTGAGGAAAAGATAGCCAACTCAGTTAAGAAGGGGGATAAAACCTTTTATAGGTATATCAGGGAGCGTAGAAAGACAAAGGGAGGGATAGTGAGGCTGACTAGAATGGACTGTGGGTGGGCAGAGAGGGACAGTGAAAAAGCAGGGATACTGAATGAATAGTTCTGTTCAGTATTCACAAAACAGGAGGTGGGGGAGGTGCCTAATCAAATTAATAGAAGCACTCGGGAGAGGGGGGGTCAATCCCAGTCCTTTCACAGAAGAAAGGGTTCTGAAAGAACTCCTAAAACTGAAGGTGGACAAAGCAATGGGGCCAGATGGAATTCACCCCAGAATTCTAAAAGAGTTAAGGAGAGAACTAGTGACACCACTGACTACCCTTTTTAACAAATCATGGGAGGATGGTGTGGTACCTGAGGACTGGAGGAAGGCAGATGTGATTCCCCTTCACAAAAGTGGGACCAAGACAGAGGCAGGAAACTACAGACCTGTCAGTTTGACCTCTGTGGTAGGGAAAGTGATGGAATCACTTCTGAAGGAAAGAATTGTTGAGTACCTAGAGTCCAGTGGGGCACAGGACCCAAGGCAGCATGGGTTCACAGCAGGAAGGTCATGTCAGATGAATCTAATTGATTTCTTTGACTGGGTGACCAAAGTAGTAGACCAGGAAGGGGCTATGGACATGGCCTACCTAGACTTTAGCAAGGCATTTAACACAGTCCCACACAAAAGATTAATAGTCAAATTAACCAGCATGGGAGTGGGTCCCAGGGTGGTAGCCTGGGTAAAACATTGTCTGGATAACAGAACACAGAAGGTAATTGTAAATGGAGTCCACTCTGAAGAAAGTGGGGTTACTAGTGGGTACCGCAGGTTTCGGTACTGGGTCCAATCCTTTTTAATGTCTTTATAAGTGACATTGCAGAGGGACTGGAAGGAAATATATGCCTTTTTGAAGATGACACAAAGATCTGCAACAGAGTTGATACACAAGGAGGCGTGGAAAGGATATGAAGGGACTTGGCAAGGTTGGAAGAATGGTCAGAAGTATGGCAGCTTGGATTCAATGCAAAAAAAGTACAAAATAATGCACCTGGGAAACAAAAACCCAGGGAAGATTACACAATGAGGAGTAGGTAGTAACAACAACAAAAATGGAAAGGGACCTGGGGGTAATCGTATCAGATGACCATAAGGTTGGCAAGCAATATGAGAAGGCAGTAGGGAGGGCTGGGGGATACTGTAATGTATAGGGAGCGGCATCACCAGCAGAAAACAGGAAGTTGTTATCCCACTGTACAGACAGTTGGTGAGACCCCATCTGGAGTACTGCGTCCAGTTCTGGAGACCCCATCTCCATAAGGACATAGACAGGATGGAGGCAGTTCAGAGGAGGGCAACTAAAATGGTGCAAGGTCTGCAACAGAAGCCATATGAGGAGGGACTAAAGGAGCTTAATATGTATACCCTTGAGGAAAGGAGGAAGGGGGGGACATGATAGAAACATTTAAGTACCACAGTGGAATCAACAAAGTCCAAGAGGGTAGTATCTTTCAGAAAAAGAGATGTGCAAGAACAAGGGGACACAATTTGAAGATAGATGGGGGGGTGGCTCAGGGGCAATGTGAGGAAGTATTTTTTCACAGAGAGAGTGGTGGATGCATGGAGCAGCCTTCCTGAGTAGGTTGTGAGGTCTAAAACTGTGGAAGAATTCAAGAATGCATGGGACAGACATAAGGCAATTTTTGTGGGGGGAAGAAATAAATAGGCTGTTGGTTAAATAGGATCTGCAGCTTCTCTTCTAGGTAGGGAAATGGGCAGACTAGGTGGGCCAAGTGGTCCTTATCTGCCATCAAAGTCTATATTTCTATGTAAGTGAAAAGAGGAAAACCAGGGGTCAGATTGTAAGGCTAAAAAAGGAAGTGGGTGATTGTGCAGAGGGGGAACCAGGAAAAGGCAGATATCTTGAACAAATAATTTTCTTCAGTGTTCACAGAGGAAGGAGAAGGGAAGGGTCACAGAAAAGTAACTGAAGCTTTGGAGGGAGGTAGGCACTTGTCCTTTTTCAGAGAAAAGAGTCCTGAAGGGGCTTGCTAATCTGAAGGTGGATAAAGCAATGAGGCCAGAGGGAGTGCATCCAAGGATATTGAGGGAGCTCAGGGAAGTACTGGCTGCACCATTGACAGTCCTGTTTAACTGCTCATTGGAAACAGGAGTGATTCTGGAGGACTGGAGGAGGAGAGATGTAGTTCCACTTCACAAAAGTGGTAACAGGGAGGAGGCTGGCAATTATAGGCCAGTCAGCCTGAAATTGCTGGTGGAAAAGCTAAGGGAATCATTGCTGAAAGAAAGAATTGTGGAATATCTTGAATCCAATTGGTTAAATAGGCCAAGGCAGCATAGGTTCATATTGGGGAGGTTATGTCAAGCTAATCTGATAGATTTCTGTGACTGGGTAACGAAGGAATTAGATCAGGGTGGAGCAGTGGATGTGCCTTACCTAGATTTCAGTAAGATGTTCAACACCCTTCCACATAGGAGACTAGCAAGTAAGCTGCGTAGCACAGGAGTGGGTCCAAAGCTGGTTTACCGGATATGAAATTGGTTAGGAGATGGGCAACAGTGGGTGGTGGTAAACAGAGTTCACTCCGAGGAAGGGAGTGTAACTAGTGAGGTGCCTCAGGAATCAACGCTGGGACCGGTCCTCTTCAATGTCTTTATAAGTGACACCACAAAGAAGCTGGAAGGGAATGTCTGCCTCTTTGCAGATATCATCAACATTTGAAATAGGGTGGGCACTCTGGGGGGTATGTGTGGAAAAGATGAGCAGAGACTTGAGAATTAGAGAAGTGGTCATAGGTATGGAGCTGGATTTCAGTGAGAAAAAGTGCAAAATTATGCAGTCAGGGCACAGAAACCTAGGGGCAGAGTACTAAATGGGTTGAGTGGTACTGATGACCACCAAGCAGGAAAAAGACCTGGGGATAATCATATTGGATTACCTAAATGTGGTCAGGCAGTATGACAAGGCAGTCAGGAGGGCTAGTGGGATGCTGGGGTGCATAAGAGAGGAGGTATCACCAGCAGAAAGTGGGAGGTGGCATTACATCTGTATAGATCACTGGTAAGACACCACCTTGAGTACTATGTCCAGTTCTGGAGATTACATCTCTGGAAGGTCACAGAAAGAGTGGCTGTGGTCCAGAGGAGGGCAACTAAAATAGTGGAAGGTTTATATCAAAAGCCCTAAGAGGAGAAACTAAAGCACCTCAATTTCTGCCCTCCCCAGCACAGAGGAGGGAGAGGAAGGATATGACAGAGACCTTTAAATACGTCACAGTAGAAATTAAAATACAGGAGGTAAGTATTTTTCCAGAAAAGAGATGCTCAAGAACAAAGGAGCCTTCTATGAAGTGGAAGGTGGGTAGAATCAGGAAAGATGTGAGGAAGTACTACTTCACAGAAAGAGTGATGGATTCCTGGAACTGCCTTCCAGTGGACGTGGTAGGGGAAGAAACAGTAGAGGGGTTCAAGAATGCATGGTATAGGCAAAAGGGAACTGTAGTGGAAAGGAAGGGGGAGGGAGAAAGAGTTGTAGTTCAATTAGGGTCTGCAGTGATAATGTAGGTAGGGGGAAAATGGGAAAACTGGGTGGGACAAGCAGTCCTTATCTGCCATCAAATTCTACATTTCTATGTATAAATAAGTAGTTGTGCTCTAGATCTGAGTACTCAGCTGTCTAAGTCTTACTCTGAAGCAATGGTTAGACTGAGGTTTTCAGACAAAGAGTCCTCTCTGGAGATGGTATCCCCCTCCCCCCCGACAGAGACAGCAACACAGAGACCTACATCATTGTTGACAAAATCGACAGTTTGCTGACAGGTCACTGTGTTGGTGCACCTGAGACAGGGGCACACTGTCTTTTGGTCCTGCACCCCTTCCCTGAATCAACTCCAACTTGGAGTTGAGAATCATTAGTATGGGAGGAGGGCAGGGCCCCTCATGAGGGATTCGGGGCAAAGGACAGGAGACCCTCAGGATTTATGGTCAATCAAAACTTGCAGTCAACATAAATTCTGTCGTTGTGATGCCAGTCGACGAAAGTGTTGTCGAACCAGCATCGTAGATCCTCTGGAGACATTGCCCTATTAGTGATTCTAGCTTTTCTGCTAAAAATATCTCTTGTAGGTGTATGGGAATGAAGAAGAGCCTCAGGGGCCACCACAGTAAGTAAGGCAAAATGAAATTAGACAAAATATGTGCGGTTCTTACCTAAATTGGTGGCCTAATAAGTTGGAGCCAGGTGTCTGTGCGTGCAGTCTAGACAATGCACACAAGAGAACTGAGTCTACAGAAAGGATGTGAAACTATGTGGATCAGGTTACAAGAGATTTGGTCACATGCATTTTTAGCTAGTCAGACAGATACAGCCCAGATGGTTATGCTCAGGGATGCTATAAAGTGATGTGAAATGCAATAACACTTTGTAAATTTTGCTGGCTAGCGCTCACAGAATTGCATCATATTTCGTTAAGATTGTAATTCAGAGAATGGTTAACTCAGCATTAAAGGTGCAGTTTACGTCTTTCTTTGCAAATAAACTTTTTCCATTACAAACTTTCTTTATGCAAATACAGTAACTTGTCAGTCTAAAGCCATCAGTGTATCATATGTTATCCTTGTAGTCAATGGTCTGTGTCAACTCAATTTCACAGACAAGCACTTCCCCCACTGACCTGGGTCCCTGCCATAGAAGACTTTGATTTACACAGTCAATAAAAAATAGATTCACCGAGTTACTAGTATTACTAAGGACCACTGACCGAATATTGAAGATTAAATCTCCAAATTTAGAGCCACTGGAAACCATTTTAATGTAAGAACGATAGCAAGTGTGTGATGGCAATGTCAGTGCGGTCAGGGTCAGTCGTCGCAGGAGGCAGGATTTATTGAGGTGAAAGCAAGCTAATTGATGAAGTGCCATGACAGTAATGTCTGTTCCAATGTGTGTGTTATTTAAACTAGTATTTATTTATCATCTGTTATTGGTTACAGGTAGAATTTAAAGTCTGTAAGGAGGAACACCCAGCCATGCTTTCTCACAACAAATAAAGTCTTATAGCGGGATGACACAATATAATTAAGTGGAATGTACAAGAGAAATAATCTTTTATTTTATTGCACAGTTGAAAAATAATTAATCCCCACTAACCACAGATGCACAAGCATTCACTGGAAACACTCATCAGAAATTTCCTTTACAGTTCCTGCCATTAGCACTGCTATTTGTTGTTAATTCTGATGAATAATACAGGTGCCAATGCCATTGCCCTAGCACCAGTTTGAAGATGGGATTATTGTTGGGGTATCTGTTTAGTTTAACAGCTGTCAGCATGCCTAACAACATAATTTCCAAGAGATGTCTTTGTTGATGAAAAATGATCATGATAAGTATTTTTTCGTGATGTGGCTTTTTTTGTTTCTTGCTACAGAGGTTTTTGGACTCTGGTCACCACCTCACACCAACTACAGAGTCCGTCCAGTTCCCACAGCCCTGTCTGATACTCTTCTCACTGTCATGTCATCGGGAATCTAATGTGGGGTGGGACCAGAAGGTACTGATACCATCATTAATGGTGACTGGTGCACTTTAAATTTTTCATATTTTCTCCCTTATGTCCCTGTCTGTTGCCCACAGAGACACCAATACTGTCCCTTCAGACCTTGCACATACTGTATATTGAAGCCCCTTGTAACAATCACACAGAAGTGCTGTGCATATTTATGGAACACATACAAACAGAGGTGAGAAAGAAGTAAGTGCCTCAGCTGGGGCACTTACTTATTTTTCATTTATGTTTGTATATTGCAGCCCCTCTAGAAGAACAAGCTCCACAGCCCATCACAGGGGTCACTTTGATTGTGGAACCTGGCATCTGTCCCTTTCAGCTGTGAGCACTAATAAGTGGCAGCACCTCCCCAGGTCCCCCCAGGCCATCAGGCTATTTCCCTCCCGAGTCTGCTCTAAACTCGTGTTGCGGCCCATAGGCACTACAGGAGGCCTGGATACACACAGCTCCCAAAAGACCAGTAACAGACAAATTCACACACACATATGACAGCAACTCTCACAGCAGTGACATGGAACACAGCACAGTGGTGTATGGTGACTGCAAGGGATCCACACAACTCCCAGATGTGCAGCTCTACCATGAGAGCTTCTGTACATTTTTGCACAGAGCGTGCCCACTGTGTCACAAACTCCATCTTGAATGGGATGCATCAGGATTATTTTACCACCACTATCTTTATTGATATTGCAGTGAATTTTGATGCATTGTATAAAGTGAACACACAATGTCCTCACTCATACTATATATGCCATTTATCCTCACTTGTGAGGGGATGAACTTTCATTGCTCACTTTTGGCACTGCTTCTCTTGAGTTATGGTCCTGCCTCCTAGCTCATGAAGATAAATGTCATATTCTGAGGCACCTAGATGAGAAGTAGTCCTTTTATAGGAAGGATTTGTTGCAAGATGGATGCTAGAATTAATTTCCAAATTGCTTTCTGATGAAATTTATCAAAACCAGTTTGGTTCATTAAGCGGGGGTTTGACAATTTTGCAGCTCTAAAATGTTTGGAGTGGTATATGAAATCATGGGAGAAAGAGGAGGCTGTGGGGGCAGTGCTGGTTAATTACAGAAAAACATTTGATTTAATAGATCACAACAAACTGATAGGCAAGTTTCAAAAGTTAAATATTCTACCCTGTGTTGTGACTTGTGAGATGGGTTATGATTTCCTGGAGGGCGGGATTCAGTGGATAGAGCTGAAAGGGGTTAAATCAGTTGCTGAAAAGGTAAATGGGGGAGTGCCTTAGGGAACTAAATTGCTCCTCTGTTATTCCTGATAATGATAAAGGACCTTAAAACTGTTGGATCCTGTCTCAAGTACACAGACCCTACCACTGTGATTGACAAATTCACCAATGTAAGAGTAGGATGTAAGAATATTTAAAAAGTATTGAAGATTGGGATTTCTATGGAAATTAATTGTGACAAATCCAAAGAAATCAGGTTTGAGAATATAAGTGGGAATGTGCCCCCTGGTGCATGGTTGCAGTTGAGATCGCAGAAGCTGTAAAATTGTTAAGAATTATGGTTCGGCATGATTCTGGATGGAAAGAACAAGTACAGGGGATGCAATGCAAGCATTTGTCAATGCCGAATGTTTGCTTGCTGGTATTGGCATTGGTACTGCAGGAGTTAGAGAGATGCATGATAGGAATGGCAGTAAAGTATTGAACTAACGCCAATCCCCACCCCCACCCTGCAGAGACTGACAGGTGCTGGGGGTGTGCCTTTGGTCCATCTGCCATGACGCTCATGCCATTACAACTCACCCCACCCTGCAGACACTGACAGGTGTCATGGTGTGCCTTGGGGTCTTCGGCCCTTACGCTCACCCCATTCCATAAGGAAATAAGGTGAGATGAGTGCAGTGTAGAAGAATAGAGTGAACATTAGGGCCAAAGACCCCAAGGCACACCTCAATGCCAGTCAGTGGCTGCAGGGTGGGGCTGGGGGTGGAATGGCATGAGCATTACGGCTGACTAACACAAGCCACACACCCTGATGCCTGTCAGTCTGTACGGGGTGGGGCATTACGGTTGGAAACCCTAATGCCCCAGGTGTTTGTTGGTATTTTCACTCCAAATTTTCAACATGGGCTTTTTGGGAGCCCACCTCATGAACAGTGGCACTATCATTTTGTTACTCAATCCCAAATGTTGATTTTACATAGCGAATGCGCCTTTTAGTGCAACAGGTGTGAAAAGACATTTTGGGCAGTATGTGAAACATGACATCTGTACTGTTCATGAGGAGGTGTGAAAAAAATGGCAGTGTTGAGAATGTGGAGTGAAACCATGAAAAATTGGCGAAGTTATGAGCATGCGTAGAAATTACATAATGCACACTTGTAACGCGGTCATTTTTGGGAATTTTTTCACCAAATGTTCAACATGGCCTTTTTGGGACTTCCTCTCATGAACAGAGGCACTGTGATTTCATTAATCTGTCCCAAAAGTTGATTTTGCACAGTGACTGCGCCATTCTATACCACAGGTGCAAAAATAAAATTTCTGGCAGGATGCAAAAAATGACAGTTGTACTGTTAATAAGGAGGTGTGATAAAAATGGTAATGTTGGAAATTTGGAATGAAAATATTAAAATGTGGTGGTTATGAGCGTGTGTACAAATTACTCAACACACACTCTTAATGCAGTCATTTTTGGGAGTTTTTTCACCAAGCTTGCAGCATAGACATTTTGGGACCCCACCTCATGAACAGTGGCACTGTCATTTCATTAATCTGTCCCAAAAAGTGATTTTTCCTTTTTTTTCATTTTTGTTAACCGGGTAGGTGTGCTAGCCAACAATATGACTATTTGCAGGCACGATCCAGGAGAGTACAAAACACGGGGAACAAACACATAACATTTCAAACAGATACATTGCAGGCCTAATACATATCAAAGGTGGAGGGCATTTATACAATGGTGTAAAAACAATGAGGAAAAGCAGACCATAACAGAAGGTACAGGGCAGCATTGCACATTCCTTGGCTATACATAACGAAGCTGTAAACATAACAGTAACAAGCTGTAACAAGAAAGCAACAAATGACTATATGTTAATTAAATAACAGCATAAAATAGCCCATGAGATACAGTAACAGAAGATACAGATGGCATATATATCATCGAGGGAATTTAGAATATAAGAATCATTGGAAGATAGGCAGGAAGAAGACATTATGCAGAGGTGGATACAGACAGGAGACCAGGGCAAGACAATAAGATAGAGGAAGAGAAGTTAAAGGAGTAGGATTGAAGTGAAATAGGAAGGTTATGAGGAGAGGATTTAAGTTTTTAGGGGGGCTGGCAAGCCTAATAAGTCCATAACGTAGGGTCAGGACAAGTGCTATGGTCAGTAACGGCATGGGGCTTGAGGTAAGCTAGCGCAGCAACTGCGAAATTATGTTGCAAGACTGAGAAACATAATGACAGTGCCAGTGTTCATGAGGTGGGGTCTTAAGAACCCCATGTTGAAAATGTGGGACCAAAACTCCCAAAAATGACTGAGATATCAACCTAAGTTGAAACCCCACATTGACTGCCATTATAGGGCTTACTGTGATTTTCTTCATTTTGCGGTCGGCTTTTGAAGAGTGCAGACATGCTATCGGTCCACAGAAGATTGCAGTGCCGGACCTCCGGAGGTAAGTATGGGGTGAGGAGGGGTAGTGCAGGGAGGGGGATGTGCAGAGGGATGGTCGGGATGGGGGAGGAGGTGGTGAGGATGACAAGGGACCATTTTCTTTTTCTTTAGGTTTAACAACCAAAAATAAAAAGAGCTCAGGGAATGGTTTTATTTTTTTACAGGTGAAAAAGTATGAAAAATACATTTCGGCACACTGGGGTGGGCTCCCAGTGTGTCAGACTACTGGAGGGGAGGAATCAATGCTGACCTGGGAATTGGGCACCTGAGGTTGGCTGAAAAAAGGGGTCATGGGGACATCCGACACCAGGGTGGGCATCTGGTGTTGAAAGAAAAGATAACATGGGGTGAGGCATGCTGACTTGTGGGATTAGGTACCCCATTGTCAGCAAAAGCTATGGTCGGGCTTGGAGGGAGGTCATCCGACACTGGGAGTGGGCATTCCGGTATCGGAAATACAATTAGTTTAGCACACTGGGGTGGGCTCCCAGTGTGATACATTAATGGGGGGGGGAGAGAGGATACATGCCAACATGGGGATTGGGCACCCTGATGTCGGCTTTGGGGGGAGTGTGTGGTGGGAGGCATGATCTGTCAATTATGCAAAGCCACAGCACTGCTCATTTATTTATTTATTAATATGTTTCACTGGAAAAGGCACACTGAGCAAACTAGTTGCTTGTAACTCCAGCCATGTGCATTTTGTGTACTGTAATGCACATGGCTGGAAGGTGCCTCATTGCCAGAAAGAGGAGGGGGGAGAGATCTGCCTCTGCAATGACAAAACTGTCAACATAAGAAACCAGCACTCATAGAAACATAGACTTTGACGGCAGATAAGGACAGCTTGGCCCACGTAGTCTGCCCATTTCCTTACCTAGAGGATAAGCTGCAGATGCTATTTAACCAATAGCCTATTTCTTCCTACCCCCCACAAAAATTGCTTTATGTCTGTCCCATGCATTCTTGAATTCTCCCACAGTTTTAGACCCCACAACCTCCTCAGAAAGGCTGTTCCATGCGTCCACCACCCTCTCTGTGAAAAAATACTTCCTCACATTGCCCCTGAGCCATCCCCCCTCTATCTTCAAATTGTGTCCTCTTGTTCTTGCACATCTCTTTTTCTGAAAGATGCTACCCTCTTGGACTTTGTTGATTCCACTGAGGTACTTAAATGTTTCTATCATGTCCCCCCTCTCCCTCCTTTCCTCAAGGCTATACATATTAAGCTCCTTTAGTCTTTCTTCATACGTTTTCTGGTGCAGACCCTGCACCATTTTAGTTGCCCTCCTCTGGACAGCCTCCACCCTGTCTATGTCTTTGCAGAGATGGGATCTCCAAAACTGCATGCAGTACTCCAGATGTGGTCTCACCAACTCTCTGTACAGAGGGATAACAACTTCCTGTTTTCCACTGGTGATGCCTCTCCCTATGCATTGTAGTTACACGATTGTTGCATGTAACCGCAATCCAATTACAAATGCAGTTACAGTGTAGTTACACTGTAACAACAGGGGAATTACTATGAGTAATAAAATGAACAGCAGGTTCTCATACTTCAGTAAAACTAAAGATGAAATTGGTTGCAGGTTTTTAATTTTGTCACGTGATTGGCAACCGCGTACTGTATAATAAATATATCCTAGTTTTACCAGCTTTTTGCAGCTTACTCTACAATAGAAATCCACATGGAATGCCTGATTTTTGTGGGTAAGACTAAGCCAGCAAATAAACTGCTTGGCAGCCAGTCAGTGTGCTCAGCGGCACTCAGTCAAAATATTTATAGTGAAGTATCTACTGGAAACAGCTACGTGTGTAATGGCAACATTTACTGTCCCATAGTGGGCATTACAATAAATCTTTTTAACTTGAACGTGGCTTTACAATGTTAACAGCCAATTAAAATCCATGAAGAATGTTCACAATTTTGTCTTCCAAGTTATTTAATCCACAAAAGGCTTTATTCCCGTTATCAGGAATAATCTTCAGCTTGATTAACAAAGGATTGAGAAACTTCAATATTTTAAACATGCCATTGGTCGTGCTATGAAAAACAATGAAATTGTTGTAACCTCTTGTTGACATAGAGAGGTCTATTGACTGTGAAGAAAAAGAGTGAAAATTGGTGTTCAGGTTTATCAAAATCATCTAAAGTTTTTTATTAAGGACAATTATAAATTGTATTTATATCTGGTCTGTATTGTAACTTAATGTGTGGGAATGTGTTGCATATGTGTTATGTCTGATCAGTGTTTAACATACTAATAGTTATAACAAGTGTTTAATTATGTATTACATTATAGTGTCCATTATAACTTTCATTATAATACAATATTTGTAACACTGCATTTGCATGTCAGGACAACCTTGTAAATAGGTCCCTTCCAGGACCTAATTGTTCTCATCCTGCTTTTAACTACTACTACTACCACCATTTGCAAAGCTGGAAGGACTCAGTACACAGCATGCAACAGGGGGTGCAAAGCATGATACCTCTCACAATCTTGTAACCACAGCATGTAGAGCATGAACACAAAGTGCCATGTGATATTAAAGGGCACCCAGGTTGCAGAACTGTGTGGCTGACGCAAATGACAGATTGCATTTGCACAGGTGCATTGCAATACCTGTTGATATGTCACAAGAAATTCCATTCATCTCAATGGGATTTCTTTATCTGGATATACTGCAACTTGTCACTGTCTGTAACTCTAGTAAGGGGCAGCATTCTCATGTCTATGCATGCTAAGGCTGCCAGTGTCCATATTGATAATGCCCATAAGGTACAGTCAGGATGACTGAAAGTAGATATGTCAAAGCTGCACTATAGACCCCCACCATAAACCCCACTATACAGGTTGCCACATCTGCTACCACATGCAGCATGATACTACAAACCAGTTCAGACTCCACACAGAAGCACAGTACAAAGAACCACATCACCAGTAGCTTATTGAAATACCTACATACTGGTCAAATGCCAGAATAAGCAAACACAAACATGTGGCAATCACTCTGCTCCCACAAAGAAGTACTCTGCCTCCTCCTCCTCATCTGGATGGCCTTCTCCAGGTGAACCAGCATCCCTGTCGTCCTTGTCTGCTTTCTGTAGGACCACGTACTAGATAATGCTCTCTGTTAAGCCTACAAGATGTAAATGATAAGTGCATGTCAACAACCCAAAATATTTATTTACTTATTTATTTATTTCAAAAGTTATACCAGGAAAGACATACTGAGCTGGTAACAGCTCATTTTCACATGTGTCCTGATCAGATGCAAACACCTTGCTCCCACATGATGCTACACTGCCAGGTCTCTGCACTAAACATACCCCAGATGGTTCAATGGCTATCCAGTGACAGGCGCTCACCCATATAGGACTGACTGTCCCATGCCAGTTCTCCTCATGTGGGCCTGCTGTATGAGTTTGTCTGGCCCTAGCAGTGGTGCCCCTTCACCAAGTCCAGCACCATCTTCATCAAATGTGGTTGCCCTGCAAAGGCCTGCAGTTAAGACTATGCAAACAGTCATCACAGCATTGTTTTGCCATGCACCAGCAACTCAATTAGCTCCCCTTCCTCTGCCAGTATATCTGCCATTGTCACATTTTACATCTCCTGGTCCTACCCTATATCCTGGAACCAGTGATGACTGGCTTATGCTGCCCCACCTTCCTCCAACTGATGCTGCCTTACTGCATCAATCTGTCTCCCACAACATTAACTGCACTCGGCGTCCTGACATGAACCTTGATGGCTAATGATTGGAAAGTACCATCAATAAATATTATTTTGGTTATCCATATGCACATGCAAATATAAAGGGCTTTTTTCTTTGAAGTATTTTTGCAACTCTGTTCCCTCACATGCATGTTTAGTCAGTGAAAAACCTTTTTGAAATAAAAATAATTCTGAAAAGTACTTCATTGTTAATTTGCAGGTGCTACATTCTCTTCCTTGAGGTGTTAGAGCCTCAACATTCCAGGGGTGGCAGCATCATATCATTCTCGCTGAGGCATGATTTGCCTCTAGCTGAAGAGAGACAAACTGTTCACCTTGCCATGAAAGAAATTGATTCTGCCATGGTAAGTTTATATCTTGTTACTCAAAAGGAATGTCATGAAGGGCTGGGAGCAAAAATAATTATAGATTAGGGACTACCTTGGCGTCATTGGAATGTAGCTGGACTGAAAGATCAGAATAGAAACACAACAGTTGGAAAAAAGTACAAAAGCGCAGCACTGAGGACAGTTATCATCATCTGTGTTAATCAAAACCAGCAATGTATTACCAGTGCATGTTGCCTGATGATTTAAACCAAAATGCATCATGCTGGCTCTGATTTTTGACTGAAAGGCATGTCCCAGTGGTTCAATCCATTAAACACTAAATAGTTGATCCAAGTGCAGACAGAAAGAGTTCAGCACCACGTATTTCCAGACTGCAGTACTTCAAGCTGATACCTTCACTGTACTAGTCCCAGACTGGCTGGGCTAATGCCATGGGAAATCCTTCTGCCCCTTGTAGGGCTAATAACTGCTAGTAGTAGTAGTAGTAGTAGTAAATTCTGTGTTGCTTACACACATGTGCAAGAAACACATTGCTTCAGTGGGGCCAGTTAATGAGATGCCTTTGTACTCAAAGAAACTCTTATCATAATCAGCTGTGTTCTGTCAACACATTAGTCTTCAGCTGTTATCTCCAACTGCTTCCCCCCACATTCTTTCTCTCTCTCACACACACACACACACACACACACACACACACACACACACACACTCATAGGCGTGCATTGAGGGGACAGCTGCATTCTTTACAGTGAGGTCAGCTCTGAACTGAGATCCAGAGATTTACAATTCTCATTTAATTACTAAGTGGTCCAGCACTCCACTTACATGTTTCCCACATGCAGGAAGTGTGGACAGCTGATCAGCTGGACCAATCAGTACAGATCATTATGGCTTCAGGAATGTTTTTTTTTAATTCCCACCCAGTGACTTGACAGAGAAGTTATTCTCAAAAGATTGCTCAATATGCAGTCAACTGTTGGAAAAGTTAACAGGAATCTGGATTTCTTTTACTATTACCTCTGTAGTGGGAAACTGAAAATGATCCTCCACAAATTGGAAAAAAGTCCTATGAGGCATTGATCAGTACAGGCACTGCCTTACTGGAATTGTGAAAAATGTAAATTTGTTTTAGTATGCAATGCTTTTAAGTAATTGTTTCTTAGAAACATAGGCAGAAGAGTTAACCCTTGGTAATACTACATCTGATACAATCACATATTGGCTACATCTTGAGATTTTCAGATGTCAAAATAAATCACATAAAGGCTTATATCACCTTATTATTATTATATTAGGAGGGACCTCCTTGTAAATTAATGTGTTCAATGGTGTTTTCCTTCAAATAAACTGGACACTTGAACCTGAAACATATTAAGAGTACACAGTGATCCTGTATATGTAGTAACTGGACTTCCCTACCTTACAGTATTGATGCTGTATAACTCAGTCATCAAAATATTTTAATAAAATCATTTAACAATAATTTTTTTTTTATTTTAGTCTTTGGTAACCGGGAAAGGCCCACTAGCATGCTTTCAGGGGTGACCTGGGAGCACTGAGCAGTTAAGTGACTTGCTCAGAGTCACACAGTATGCAAGTGGAGGTTGTGAGACTCAAACCAAGGTCTGGCCTGCTGGATGTACCAAGCTCGTTACTCTAACCTCTAGGCTATACTGCCAGATAAAATCATTTAACAATCCTCATTTTATGGCCCTCAGTGCCAGATAGGGTTTTTTTCAACTTTGGTGCATATCTCAGGCATTTTTGGGAATTTTGGGACCAACTTTTCAACATGGGGTTATTGGGACCCCTCCTCGTGAATTCAGCCCCTGTCATGGTGTTATTGGGTCCTGAAAGGTGATTTCGCGGTCACTGAGTGGAATCACTTTTCGAGCCCAATTAACAAAATGACAGGCCACTGTTCATGAGGTGGGCTCTCAAAAACCCTATGGTGCACAGTTGGTGAAAAAAATCCAAAAAATAACTTTCTCAAGTGAGCATTGCACAGTTTCCATGCACGTTCGTAACTTCTTGAATCTGTAAAATTTTCACTCAAGATTTTCAACATTGCCATTTTTCCACACCTCCTTATGAACAATACAGCTGTCATTTTTCACGTCCTGGCCAAAATGTGTTTTCACACTTCTGGCGCAGAATAGCATGGTCACTGTGGGAAATCAGTATTCGGGACAGATTAAGAAAATCACAGTGACACTGTTCATGAGCAGATGTCTTAAACTGGCTATGTTGAAAATTTGTTAACAAAAGTCCATAAAATTACTGTGTTATGAGCATGCATTGCACAATTTCCACGTGCCGACGTAAGTTCACGAATTCGTAATATTTTCAGTCCAGATTTTCAACATTGGCATTTTTCCACACCTCCTTATGAATAGTACAGCTGTCATTTTTCACACACTGGACGAAATGTGTTTTCGCACTTCCTGCGCAGAATACCGTGGTCGCTGTGGGAAATCAGTGTTCGGGACAGATTAAGAAAATCACAGTGACACTGTTCATGAGCGGAGGTCACAAAATGCCTATGTTGAAAATATGCAGTAAAAATTCCCTTAACTAATTACAGTACGGGTGTGCGTTGTGTAGTTTCTATGCACACTCGTGACTTTCACCAGTTTTTTTATATTTTCACTCCAGATTTTCAACATTGCCATTTTTTTACCTCCTCGAAATGTGTTTTCATACCTGTGGCGCTAAATGGCGCAGTCGCTGTGCAAAATCACATTTCGGCTAGCGAATTGATAGTGTCACTGTTCATGCGGTGGGGCCATAAAAGCCCCATGTTAAAAACTTGGAGTAAAAATACCAAGAAATGCCCAGGGCATTAGAGTTTTCGACCACAACGCCAAACCTGTTGGTTAAGACATCTGGGGCACGTGCATTCTCCTATGCTGCCCCTTCCCTGTGGAAATCTCTACCTCGTCAGATAAGAGAATGCCCGACTGTCTTGAGTTATAAATCTGAGATTAAAACCTATTTGTTTTTTAAAGCTTACCCTGAAGGATTTTAAAATATGATTGTTTAATTTAATCTAATTGTATGTTTTTAATGTGTTTGTACAGTGCTTTGGTTCTGAAAAGCGCTTTAAAAATAAAGTTTTACTTTATTTACTTTACTGAAAGGCATCAGTGGGGTGACTTGGAATTGTCGACTGTAATGCTCATGCCATTCCACCCCCACCCCCACCTGCAGCCAGTGACAAGCATAGAGGTGCATCTTGGACCCTTTGGCCCAAGAGTTCACCCCATTCTCCTATACTGCACCCATTTCAGCATATTTCCTTACAGAATGAGGTGAGTGTAAAGCCCGATCACCCCAAAGCACACCTCGACACTTGCAAGTGTCTGCAGGGTAGGGTGAGGTGAAATGTCATGACCGTTATGGGCGAGACGACCCGAAGGCACACCCCAATGCCTGTCCATCTCTGCAGGGTGGGGGTAGAGCTGGCGTCGGTTCAATACTTCACTGCCATTCCAATACTGCATCTGTCTAACTACTGCACTTCCACTGCTAATGCCAGTAAGCAACATTCAGCATTGACAAATGCTTGTTATTTATGCCGCCCTTTCCCTGATGTCCAGGGCACTGGTACAAAGTAGAGATTCCAGGAAAAACAATGATCATAAACCAATACAAAATAAACATATAAAACTACTCTCCTATAAAACAAACCACTGCTGTGAAGAAAGTTGTGGCCATAGCCTAGTAGCTTACCAGATTACTTAATTTGCAGCTTTGGCAAGCCCTTCATGTCACGAGAAGAGTAAGCAGGCAATGAAAGTGCAGGGCACAACAAAAAGCAGTTCCAAATACCAGGTCCTACATTTTTGCATATTAACATAGGAGCTCAAATATGCCTGAAATTAATATGCAAGTTACACTTGCAGTTCAATAGAGAAATTATTCTGTTTATCTAAAATTAACATAATTTGTCTATCATGTTTTTTTTTTTCTAAAGACAACTGGGATTTATTTCACGACTGTAACAAAATACTGAGGTTTCAGTCCAGACCTAGACTTTAGTAAGGCATTTGACACAGTCCCGCACAAAAGATTAATAAACAAATTAGCCAGCCTGGGAGTGGGTCCCAGGGTGGTAGCCTGGGTGAAGTACTGGCTGGACAACAGGGCACAGTGGGTAATAGTAAATGGAGTCCACAGTGAAGAAAGGGGGGTTACTAGTGGGGTACTGCAGGGTTCAGTACTGGGGCCGGTCCTTTTTAATGTCTTTATAAGTGACATTGCAGAGGGACTGGAAGGGAAAGTATGTCTCTTTGCAGATGACACAAAGATCTGCAACAGGGTTGATACTCAAGGTAGGGTGGAAAGGATGAAAAGGGACTTGGCAAGGTTGGAGGAATGGTCAAATATATGTCAACTTAGATTCAACGCAAAGAAGTGCAAAGTAATGCACCTGGGAAACAAAAACCCAGGGAAAGAGTACACAATGTGGGTGAGATACTGACAACAACAACAAGCATTTGTAAGTGCCGAATGTTGCTTGCTTCTGTGTGCTGTTTAGGTATTTGGAAGTCATTGGAGTGTAAATATTGAAAATTTATGAATCTCACGAATGCCATGAGAACTGCGAACGACGCTCATAAAACAGTCATTTTTGATTTTTTTCACCAAATTTTCAACATAGCCATTTTAAGACCTCTGGTCATGAACAGTGTCACTGTGATTTTGTTAATGTGTCCCATACATTGAGTTTGCACACGACTGCGCCATTATGCGCTACATGGCGGAAACACGTTTTGGGCAGGATGTGAAAATGACAGCTGTACTACCTCATAAGAAGGTGTGGAAAATGGCAATGTTGAAAATCTGGAGTGGAAATATTGAAAATTGCAAACCCTCTGACGTGCGTAGGAACTGCGCAATGCACGCTAAAAACAGTCATTTTAGAATTATTTCACCAAATTTTCAACATTGCCATTTTAAAGATCTCTGCTTATGAACAGTGACATTGTGATTTTTCTTAATGTGTCCCATACATTGAGTTCGCTACAACGACTGTGCCATTGTGCTTACATGGGCGGAAACACATTTTGGGTGAGATGTGAAAAATGACAGCTGTACTACTCATAAGAAGGTGTGGAAAAATGGCAATGTTGAAAATCTGGAGTGGAAATATTGAAAATTCGCAAACCTATGAGCGTGCGTAGGAACTGCGCAATGCTCGCTCGTAAAACAGTCATTTTTAGGAATTTTTTCACCAAATTTTCAACATAGCCATTTTAAGACCTCTGCTCATGAACAGTGTCACTGTGATTTTCTTAATTTGTCCCGTACATTGATTTCGCACACCGACTGCACCATTCTGCGCTACATGGGCGGAAACACATTTGGGGTGAGATGTGAAAAATTACAGCTGTACTACTCATAAGAAGGTGTGGTAAAATGGCAATGTTGAAAATCTGGAGTGAAAATATTGAAATTTCGCGAACTTACGAGCCTACATAAGGCAGCATAGCATGCGTGCGTAAAATAGTCATTTTTGAATTTTGGCACCAAATTTTCAACATGGGGTTTGGGCCCCTTCTCATGAATGATGTCACTGTCATGGTGGTATTTGGCCCAAAGGGTGATTTTGCAGTCACTGCGCGAGTCACTGCGACAAAATCACCCTTCGGGCCCGGATAACGCCATGACAATGACATCATTCATGAAAGGGTCCAAAAACCTCATGTTGAAAATTTGGTCTCAAAATCCAAAAATGGCTGAGATATGCAATAAAGTTGAAACCCCCTATCTAGCCCATTATACAGCTTACGGCATTTCTCAGTTTGTGGTCGGCTTTGAAGAGTGCAGGCGTGTTCCCGTCCAACGAAGATCATCGCGCCAAGCTCCGGAGGTAAGTATGGGGTGAGGGGTGGAGGAGGCTGGGTGAGCAGTGGGTGGGTGGGTGCGGGTTGTGGGAGGGTGGGAGGCACCATGGGACCGTTTTGTCTTACAGGTAAAAAAAAAGCGTCGTGGGACCATTTGCCATGCTGGGGTGGGCTCCCAGCGTAGCACAAGAACGTTGGGGTTCAGCCGACGGGGATTGGGCAGCCCGTCGGCAAAGGACTGATTGCCACGCTGGGGTGGGCTTCCAGCGTGGCACCAACTACTGGGGGAGGCGACACAGCTCAGCCGACGAGGATGGGCACCCGTCGGCTATAAAATCGCGTCTTGGGGCGCACACCTGCGGTGGGGGAGCTGTGCGTGAGCAGCTTCTTATCACTGCTCACTCAGCGTAGCTCCCCCTTTCAACTGTATGCCACTGCATTTTGGGCGTGTCATGGAGACAGCTTCAAAATGCATTGGCTTACAGGGGCCGCGCCTGCCAGCACACTGCCTGAATTGGAGGAGGAGGTGACACACCTCTGAAATCTCCGATGATGGCACTGTGTTTCTTGCACATGCGTGCAAGCAACATAAAAATGGAAAGGGACCTGGGGGTAGTCATATCAGATGACCTAAAGGTGGGCCAGCAATGTGAGAAAGCAGTAAGGAGGGTTGGGGGGATACTGGGATGCACAGGGAGAGGCATCACCAGTAGAAAACAGTAAGTTGTTGGCTCTCTGTACAGACAGTTGGTAAGACCACATCTGGAGTATTGTGTACAGTTCTGGAGACCCCATCTCTGCAAAAACATAGTCAGGGTGGAGGCTGTCCAGAGGAGGGCAACCAAAATGGTGCAGGGTCTGCACCAGAAGACATATGAAGAAAGACTAAAGAAGCTTAAGATGTATAGCCTCGAGAAAAGGAGGGAGAGGGGGTACATGCTAGAAACTTTCAAATACCTCAAGGGAATCAACAAAGTCCAAGAGGGTAGCATCTTTCAGAAAAAGAGATGTGCAAGAACAAGGGGGCACAATCTGAAGATGAGGGGACAGCTCAGAGGTAATGTGAGGAAGTATTTCTTCACAGAAAGGGTTGTAGATGCATGGAACGGCCTTCCTGAGGAGGTTGTAGAGTCAAAAACAGTGGGGGAATTCAAGAATCCATGGGACATACATAAGGCAATTCCAGTGGGAGAGTAGGAGGAAATAGGCTGTTAGTTAACTAGGATCTGCAGCTTATCCGTTAGGTAGGGAAATGGGCAGACTAGGTGGGCCAAGTGGTCCTTATCTGCCATCAAATTCTATGTTTCTATGTTTCAAGTGCTCACACACACACACACACACACACACACACACACACACACACACACAAACTGAAAAATATGTGTCCTTTCAAAGAAACAGAAATTGATGGCAGATAAGGACCACTAGGCCCATCCAGTCTGTCCATTTTCCCTGCCTACTGTAAAAACTGCAGACCCTACTTGATCTCCGGCTTTACCTCCTCATTCCTATTGCCAGGGTTCCCCTATGCTTGTCCTATGCATGTTTGAATTCTGCCACTGTGTTTCTCCCTACCACCTCCGCTGGGAGTCTATTCCATGCATCCACCACCTTTTCTGTGAAGAAATACTTCCTCATGCTACCCCTTGGTCTATCCCCTTCCAACCTCATGTCATGCCCCCTCATTCCTTAACATCTCCTTTTCTGAAAGATGCTACCCTCTGGTACCCTATTTATGCCTTTTAGATATTTGTAGGTTTCTATCTTATCTCCCCTATCTCTCCTCTCCTCCAGGGTATACATATTGAGCTCTCCCAGTCTCTCCTCATATGACTTTTCATACAGGCCCTGCACCATCTTTGTTGCCCTTCTTTGAATGACCTCCATCCAGTCTATGTCCTTACAGAGATGCAGCCTCCAGAACTGGACACAGTATTCCAAATGAGGCCCCATCACTGATCTATGTAGTGGCATCACCACCTCCTTTCTTCAGCTGGCGATACGTCTCCCTATGCACCCCAGCATCCCACTGGCTCTTCCAACAGCCTTGGCACATTGTTTGGCCACCTTTAGGTCATCAGGTATGATTACCCCAAATTCCCTTTCCTGTTTGGTGACCATCAGTATCTCCCCCATCATGTAATCCTCCCCTGGGTTCTTGCACCCCAAATGCATGATTTTGCACTTTTTCACATTGAAGCTCAGCTACCACACTCTAGACCATTCCTCCAGTTTACCTAGGTCCCTCCTCATTTTTTCCACCCCTTCCAGCATATCCACCCTGTTACAGGTCTTTGTGTCATCCACAAAGAGGCGCACCTTCCCTTCTAGCCACTCCACAATGCCACTTATGAAGACATTAAAGAGGACTGGCCCCAGGACTGATCCCTGTGGCACCTCGCTGGTTACCCTCCTTTTTGCTCAGATTAAGCTCCATTTACCACCACCCTCTGTCTTCTATCACTCAACCAGTTCCTAAGCCAGTTTGCCACCATGTGACCTGCTCCCAGGCTGCCCAGCTTGTTCACCAGTCTTCTATGTGGAATGGAATCGAAGGCCCTACTGAAATCCAGGTAGGCCACATCCCATTCCCCCGATCCATGACTCTAGTCACCTAGTCAAAGAAACATCTAGATTTGTTTTACATGACCTTCCCACTGTGAATCCATGCTGCATCAGATCCTGTGCTGTGCTGGATTCAAGGTGTTCCACAATCCTTTCTTTAAGTAGTGATTCGATAATTTTCCCACTATTGAGGTGAGGCTGACTGATCTATAGTTTCCAGCCTCCTTCCTTCTCCCACTTTGTGAAGAGGGACTACATCTGCCCTCCTCCAGTTCACCAGAATCACTCCTGTATCGAGTGATTCATTGAACAGGGCTGCCAGCCCATCTCAGTAGTTCCCTTCATATTCTAGGATGTATCCCTTCTGGTCCCATTGCCTTGTCCACTTTCAATTTTGTGATTTCTTTTAGGACCTTCTCTTCCGTAAATGGACTGGTGTCCATCTCTCTCCCATATTTCTTCATGTTGCCTAAATGCAAACCCTCACCTTCTCCTTCTTCCTTGAATACAGAACAAAAATATTTGTTCAGTATTGATGCTTTTTCCAGGTTCTCTTCCACATGCTCTCCTTCTTCTCATTTTAGTCTTACTATCCCACCCCTCTTTTTTCTCCATTCAATAATGTACCTATAAAAAGTCTTGTCCCCTTTTTATGTTGGCTCGTGCATGCGCAGCCAACATAGTGCGGTAGTATCAGATTTGAAGGCACAGTCACTGTTAGGCAAAGGCAGGGTATGCATCATTCACCAATAAGCCAATATGCTGGCGCCACACCATGCATGCATAATCTGGCGAGCACATCTAAGGAAAGGTCCGCTGCAATGCGAGCGAAGCTAGTCATATGCAGTGAACCTCCCAACGTGCTTAACTTGGTGAGGACAAAAAAATGTAACATGATGACACACTGCCTGCCATATTGCTGACTTCAGGGGTGCCCAATCCCCCTGTCGGCATGCCCTGTCCCAATGTATGTACTGATGGGGAAACCCACTCCCCATCGGCAAAATGCACTCCCCCCATTTGTTATGTGCCGATGGGGGTGCCCAATCCCACTTGGCTCTTGCCCCCACTTTCATTGTGTGCGGTCGAGGTGCCCAATCCTCTATTGGCTACAGCATCCCCCAAAAACATTTAGGTGGCATGCTGGGGCCCACCCTAGCATGCCAAATCCTATGAAATAAAAACTGTCCTCGATGTTTTTTTTGTAACCTGTAAAAAAAACAGTCCCTCATGGTCTCCCTCCCCACAACCTGCACCCACTCTCTGCACACCCTGCCTCCCCACACCCCCTTACCCACACTTACCTCTGGAGTCTGGCGTGACAATCTTCGGTGGACCGGGAACATGTCTGCACTCTTCAAAGCCAACCGCGAACTGAAGCAATGCCAATAAGCTGTATAATGGCATAAATAGGGTTTTTCAACTGTGGTGCATATTTTTTTGGAATTTTTGCACCAAATTTTCAACATGGGGTTATTGGAACCCCTCCTCATGAATTCAGTCACTGTCATGGCATTATTCGGTCCTGAAAGGTGATTTCAAGGTCACTGCACAGAATCACCTTTTGGGACCAAGTAATGAAATGACAGTGCCACTGTTCATGAGGGGGGCTCTCAAAAAGCCTATGTTGCAAATTTGGTGAAAAAATCTCAAAAATGGCTGTTTTATGAGCGTGCGTTGCGCTGTTTCCACACATGCTTGTAACTTCGTGAATTTGTAATATTTTCACTCCAGATTTTCAAAATTGCCATTTTTCAACACCTCCTGATTAACAGTACAGCTATCATTTTACATATCCTGGCTGAAATGTGTTTTCGCACATCCAGTGCAGAATGGCGCAGTCGCAGTGCGAAATCAGTTTTTGGGACAGTTTGAGGAAATGACGGTGACACTGTTCATGAGCAGAGGTCCTAAAATGCCTATGTTGAAAATTTGGTGCCGAAAATCCATAAAATGACTGTTACAAGCGTGCATTGTGCAGTTTCCACGCACCCTTGTAACTTCGCAAATTTGCAAAATTTCCATGCCAGATTTTCAACACTGGCATTTTTTCATACCTCCTTAT
The DNA here is from genome assembly GCA_016271365.2 of Neoceratodus forsteri. Classification (NCBI taxonomy): domain Eukaryota; kingdom Metazoa; phylum Chordata; order Ceratodontiformes; family Ceratodontidae; genus Neoceratodus; species Neoceratodus forsteri. The sequence goes on from JADMNL010000025.1 coordinate 265,394,682, forward strand.
GAACAGTACAGCTGTCATTTTCACACCCTGCCCAAAATGTGTTTCCGCACCTGTGGCACACAATGGCATGGTTGCTGTGGGAAATCAACTTTTGGAACAGATTAACAAAATCACAGCACCACTATTCATGAGGGGAGGCCCCAAAATGCCTATGTTAAAAATGTGGCTAACAAACTACCCAAAATAATTGGGTTACGGACGTGTGTTGCGCAGTTTCTATGCATGCTCATGACTTCACCAATTTTTTATATTTTCACTCCAGATTTTCAGTTGTTGCCATTTATTTATGCCTCCTCATGAACAATACAGTTGTCACTTTCCACATCCTGCCCAAAATGTGTTTTCATCCCTGTGTCGCCAAATGGCATAGCTGCTGTGCAAAACCACTTTTCAGCTAACAAACTGATTGTGCCACTTTTTATGAGGTGGGCTCACAAAAGCCCATGTTAAAAATTTGGAGTAAAAATACCAACACATGCCTACAGTGTTAGGGTTTCCAACTCTAGCACCCCACCCTGTAGAGACTGACAGGTGTCATGGATGTGACTTGGGATCATCGGCTGTAATGCTCACACCAGTCCAACCCCTCCCTCACCCTGCAGCCAGTGAGAGGCATTGTGGTGTGCCTTACACTGTTCAGCCACAAAGTTCACCCCATTCTCCTATACTGCACCTACCTCAGAGTATTTCCTTATGGAATGGGGTAAGTATAATGCCCAAAGGCCCCAAAGCACACCACACTTGTCGGTGTCTATAGGGTAGGGTGAGATGCAATGGCATGAGCATTACAGCTGACGACCCAAAGACACACCCCAATGCCTGTCGGTCTCTACAGGGTGGGGGTGGGGTTGACATCACTTCAATACTTCACTGCCATTCCTATTATGCATCTTTAACTACCAATGCCAATGCCAGTGAGACAACATTCAGCATTGACAAATGCTTGTTTTACCTCCTGTGCTATTGTTTTTCCTCTGTTTGTGCCTTTACTCTCCTGACTGCTTTCTCTGCCTCCCTCTGTTTATCAGGTACACTACCCTGTCCTGTTCCTGCTGTTTCCTTGTATTTCCTGAAAGCCATCTTTTTTGCCCTTACCATCCTGGCCACTTCCTTTGAGAACCATAGTTGCTTTCTGTTTCTCTTGGCCTTGTTTACTTGCCTAATGCAAAGGTTTGTTGCCTCCACTATGGCTCGTTTCAGATGGGCCCACTGCTCTTCAGCTTCACCCCATTTGTCCTTCTCTGCTGGTACCTGGTTATATTAGCGCTACAGGAATCGCACCACTCAAAAAGCGCTAGTCCATATAGCACTACTATGGACAGTGAGTGGGGATATACAGCACTTACTATATGCGCTCTCCTGGTCACTGTCCACGGTGCTGCCAAATGACAATAGCAGCCAAATACCAGGGATTGGCCAAGCTGCTCTTGTGGCATGAAGGGCTGGGGCATGGAGCAGGAAGACAATGGAGACCAGGGTTCTAATCCTGGTCTCCTACATTTTAGCAAAATTAAGACTTGTATTTTCTATGTGGGGCTGTGGAAACAGTATTCCAAGGCCCCATGAATTTTAAATTTCCTGTGATCCGCCTCCCAGAGTGAGAATCTTAAGTTCAGAGGTGCGGCGGACAATGCCCCTTGTTAGTGTGCATTTCCTTTAAAATAAAATAATGTTTTTTTGCCTCACTATTCTGTTGATGGCATTGTGGTCAGCTATGTTTTAACCCAGTACTTCCTGCCAGGGCATGCTTGAGACATACCCCCATCTTAGTAAAGTCTGCCCTCCTGAAATCCAGGACCCTCGTCTTTATGTGGCTTGACTCTGCTACTGTACTCATGCTGAACCACACTGTGTGATGATCACTGGATCCCAGGTGTCCACCCACCCTGACTTCCTCAATTTGGTCCCAGTTGGTGAGTACCAGGTCCAAAATTGCACCTTCCCTGGTGGGCTCTAGCACTAGCTGTCTGAGACCTGGCCTTGCACGGAGTACAGGATGTCCCTGCTCCTGGCTGAGGCAGCAGCTTAGATACTCCAATCCATATTTGGCAGACTGAAATCACCTACCAGTAGCACTTCCCCTTTAGCTGCCATTGTGTGGATGGATTCCACTAGAACATTGTCCCCCTCCCTCCCCCCTGTGCTGGAGGTCTGTATATTGCGCCTGTGTGAATAGCAGTGCCATTGCCCATCTCAAGGGTGACCCACAGCACCTCTGCCCTCCCATATTCCCTGTATCTCAATTGCTGTAATACCCTCCCTGATGTAAAGAGCAACCCCCTCCCTTTTTACCCTCCCAGTCTCTCCTAAACAGAGTATAACCTGGTATTGCTACATCCCAGTCAGTTTCCAGTATACCACGTCTCAGTAATAGCTACAATGTCCAGGTCATCCTCCATCATCAAGGTCACCAGGTCTGAGATTGTATTCCCTAGGCTGTGGGCATTTGTATACATGGCCTTCCATGTTCTGCCATTTTTCCTTTTATCTTCCCCCCTACTGTCTTTTTGCCTCCTCTATTTGTCCTTCCTGTTGTCATCCCCCTTCCTCCTATCCTCCACTGTTCCCTCCTCTATGAGTTTTGTTTCCTGTAGCGATATCACAACTTTATGGTCCTGCATGTTGACTTCACTATCCTGTGGGGGTGGGCTGCAGTTTGGTTCTCCGTACATCTTTCTGCTGTCCACCCCCAGTTTAGAAAAACTGCGTACTGTACATTTTAGAAGTGAATCTGGGTGTAGGTGAAATACACAGTTTATAGCCCCCTACAACACCAAATAATATGCTGGTTGATAAGAAAGGGTATACTGTACTAAAAAATCTTCACATATTTATTTAAATATATTTATAAAAAAAAAAACTTCTGTCTTCCACCACAAGTGAACCCAACATTGAGGCTGGTCTCTGATCTCTTCCTGCCCTGCTTATATATCTGCCCAGGTCTATTCTACTTTACTCTTGCTGAATTGTCCTTTGTTCCTCATCATGATATTTGATTCATTGCTGTAAATTTGTGCATCCTGCATTGTATTACTTGCATGTATTTGCAATTGTGTTTGTTTTTGTATAGGCTGTACATATGGATTATTCCTGCTTGTAACTGATTATTAGTATCTCCTTTTCCAGCTGCAACTTCTCGCCCTATCCTGCCCTCCCAAACTCACTAGAAAACTAGGCAGCCTGCCCAAATATGGATACGACAGCTGGGAGTTTAAAGATTCTGAACAAAAAAACAAACAGGTTTCTGTACTTGCCTAGAAAATATTGCACTAATTCAAATCACGAGACCACTCAATCTGGGACCATGGCTCTCCTTATTGTGTTTTTATTGCTCCTAAGGTGCAGAGTTCTCAGCAATACAGTGCAATTCGAAGTACCTCAATGCAATTCAGTTCTCCAATGTACCTTATCAATACCTAATGTTATAACGGTCTACCGTGCAGACACTATGTCATTCTCCTCTCCCCTTTTAGCCTGTTCCCCCGGTTAGCCACCACCCCTTGCTACTGTCTCACCTATGTCTGTTCAGCACTTACATTGATCACAATCAACTGTCATTACAGTGGTGCCACCTCTTGCGCAGCACGATATGGGTTGCCGCGAAGAAATAAAAAAGCAGTCTCGATTCTTATAAGCTCCTTAAAGAAAGTTACACTTCTGCTTCTTCTCTACTCAGAAAATGTGGAGCTCAACCCTGGCCCCCCCTACAACTTACCTCGCCTATCGATGTTGCTGAGGCCACAGGTCTCAAAATGATGATGGTCAACATTTTAAGCCTGCCTAAAAAACTTGTACAGCTGCAAGCCTGGGCTGCACACGTTAACCCTGACCTTATCATAATTACTGAGTCGTGGTTAAAAAAGACGAACACTGATCAACAAATATCACTGCAGGGCTACAATTTATTTAGAGCAGATAGAGAGTCTAGAGGCAGGGTGTGGTTATCTGCCAAATCTAAGTACTTGGTCACCAATATTAGTTGCAAATCTCTAGCCAAGGAATTTGAGTTAGTTTCGCTGAGCCTTCATCTCCCCTCCTCGGAATGTATCACTATCCTAGGTGGCTATAGACCCCTGTCTGGTGGTGATGAAGTCCTTAATCTTTTGACATCCATGTTCATAGATGCAAAAACTGAAACAATATTTCTAGGAGATCTAAATATGGACTGGCTGTCACCTAAATCACACGGCCTCAAATCCCTTTGTGACGAGCTAGGTCTTGGGCAATTAGTCAGTGAACCCACTAGGAACAATACTCTAAATACTGCCAACAGTTCCATTCTAGATGTGGTACTAACCACCCATCCACACAAAATATCTCATTCGGCAGTGTTTCACAATGACATGAGCGATCATGGAATTGTTGCTTGCATAAGATCTCAAATTAAGGCCCAGCCACAGCCCATCTTTATAACAAAAAGATCCATTCGCAAATTCAGTGCAGTAAACATCCTATCTTACCTGAGCATGATCAGATGGCAAGATCTCCACCTAGCCAAAGATGTCAACAAGGCAGATTACATCCTTAATGACAAACTCACTACAATAATAAATAAGCATGCCCCTTTCATCAAAGTAAGGGTACGGAACAATTCCAACCCCTGGTTCACCTCGTATCTCAAGGCAGCCCTTATAGCTCGAGATAAACTCTGGGCTAAAGCTAGACATTCCAAAGAATCTTTGGATTGGCAGGCCTTTAGAACAGCCAGGAATAACTGTGTGAAAAAATTTCGCTCTGCTAAAGCTAACTATTATATTTCTACTCTCGAACAAGCTAAAGGTAACCCTCATAAAATATGGAAGACTATCAAAGCTATAGAAGGATGGCCCATGGCCCCCTCTGTCCCAACAAAGATAGTTGCAAGTGGCAAGATTGTGCAAAACAAGTCCCTAATCCTGGAGGAACTTAACTCCCACTTTGCCACAGCTGGATTAGCTTTTGACTCGTCACCTTATGCTGGTGCTGCGGTGAGCCAGCATACCCCTCCCCCTATATCTAGTCCTGCACCCAGCCCCTTCCAACTGCGCGAGATAACTTATAAAGAAGTAGAAGATTCTCTTCTTAACTTAGACACCAAAAAAAGCGCAGGGGACGATGGCTTGGAACCCTTTTTCCTAAGGTCAGGCTACACCCATCTCACTGCCCCAATTCTCCACATCTTCAATCTTTCCATTACATCTGCTACTGTGCTGTCCTGCTGGAAATCAGCACATATCCTCCTTCTATTTAAATCTGGTGACCCATGCGATGTAAACAACTATATGCCTATCTCCATATTGCCTATCCTTTCTAAAGTTCTCAAAAAACTGATCCATATTCAGTTAAAATCTCATTTGGAAACCTTCTCTCTCATTAACCCAGCTCAATCCGGCTTCCGGGCTAATCATAGCACAATCACTGCACTAGCAAAAGTAACCAATGATTGGATCTCTGCTATAGATGCTAAGAAGATAACTGGTGCAGTCTTTTTGGACCTCAGCAAAGCTTTTGATACTGTTGATCACAAACTATTATAGTCAATTGCCTTGCAAAGTTGGGTGCCACATACCCTACCACCCAGTCGTTCTCTAGCTACCTAACTGGAAGATTCCAAAAAGTAAAGGCAGAAGGCTTTTTTTCTGCTGCCTTGCCAGTTGCAAGAGGAGTCCCCCAAGGATCCATCTTAGGCCCTATCTTGTTTTCTTTGTACATTAATGACTTAGATGCTAACATATCTACGTCCAATCTGCACTTTTTTGCAGATGATACTGTGTTGTATACTTCTGGCTCATCGTTATCTGAAGTCAAGGGAGTGCTTCAAGCGGACTTCGCGCAACTTGAGCATAATCTAATAAAGGCAAAGCTTCTTCTCAATGCTAAGAAAACTAAAGCGATGATATTCTCCCCCAGTGCTGGCACAGACCCCCCCAATACCCTTGCCCAAGACTTCATTGTCACCACGCTAAACGAGCCTCTGGAAGTTGTAACCAAATTTAAATATCTGGGTATCTGGATCGACAATAAATTATCTTTCAATGACCATGTCGAAGATGTCTCTAGAAGGTTAAAAGCAAGGTTAGGTTTCTTCTACAGAAATAGGCCCCTTTTCCCCCTTGAAACTCGAAACAAGCTTGTACAGGCCACTTTTCTCCCCCTACTCGACTATGGCGATGTAATCTATTCCTCCACCACTCTTGCAAATCTAAGTAAACTGGACATCCTTTATCACCGTGCGTTACGGTTCGTTACCAACTCCCCTTACCATTCGCACCACTGTGACTTATATGCAGCTGTTGGTTGGACAACCCTTACTACTAGATGCCTGCTCCATGCTGGGCTATGGACTCTTAAACTGCTCCTGCAGAAATTGCCAAGCTATCTCTCTTCCCTTATTAGTATCTCACATAGTGCATACTCGTTAAGAAAATCTGACTTTATTATGCTTGACATACCAAGGACGCGGACTTCCTTTGGTGAACGTGCTATTGCATATGCCCTTCCCTCCATTTGGAACCAATTACAAACCATACTGAAACTAACTAGCACAGTTTCAATAAACTTCTACAAATCGCTAAGTTCAGCCAAAATAAAAAACACCTGTAACTGTCATTAAGTCTCTTCCTTCCCCATGTGTGCCATATTTATCCACTGGTAAGGTATAATTGATTTGTCATATTAACTGCTTTCCCTTCCCCTTCTACTCCTGGCTTTATCTATGCTTACACTCCACTGCTACTCTATCAAATCACTCCTCTCCCCGATATCAGTTGTAGTCTGTTTGTTCTAGCTGCCAAAATATATGTATTGCACACACCAGTCATCATGTTTCATTTATCAGTATGCAACCTGCAAGTCGCTTCCCTGTCTCATATCAATGTTTACCACCTGTGGTCACCCTATGTGGTACCCTTGTATGTATATCCAGCCTGTATCATGTAACGTGCATTTCATGTGTATGCTGTTATTACCTATCTGTGTTTGTACTTCAAGAGTTTATGTCACAGGACCTCCTTGTGAATGAGCTTGCTCAATGGAGTTTTCCTGCAATAAACTTGAACTTGAACTTGAATACATATGAAAAATAGTTATCTTAATAAATTAAAAATTAAAAAATAACGAGAATCCTTTTTGCAAATAAATGTTTGTGTGCAGAAGTGCAAATCAGTAAGGCTATGCACATTCCCTACAAACCTTAGTGTGACTACAAGGGGTGGCACATAAAAGGAGACACAGTATTACAACAGAAGACATTAAGGGTAGCCTAAAAAAATCAAAAAAAAGATGGCCAGGCTCTTAAAATGTTGCTGACACATTAAGGAAAACTTAGAAAAACTCAATAATTAGAACAAAAAATTCATTGTAGTCCCTAATTGTTTTATATATTTATGTATACATACATGTATTGATTGTGGGCCACAATTCCCTTCTCATCACCCAAACAGACTTCATGGAAAATGGCCATAGCCACATGTGCCTTAAAACATTATCATACCCCAAGTTATGTCTCCAGAGTGACGTATGCAGCAAGGAAGTCATAGCAATGCTTTGGATGGTCAAACATGACCTTGGTCTATCCTCTTACCCAAAAAGGGGAAATGCTGAGCTGAGTGAACCTCCCACTCTCCCAAACAGTATGGCCTCCAGGGGGTTCCAGCATCTGAAGTAAAAGGAGTAGCTCCTGGTACATGTGATGTGTGCCCCCCCCATCAGAGAGTGCAACAGGCAAGAGCTATGTCTAAAGAGTCTATCCTATGATGTGTCCCCACAGGGAACCTCCAGCCATCTATGCCCTCACCTACTGCCAGCCTTGAGGAGAACCATCTGCAGAAGGCATGAGTTTCCCCATTGCACTCTTTGTACTCTTCTTGGGACACTGCAATGCTCCCACATATTACATGAGTTTGACATCCTACAACTAAAACTTTGCTGGTTCCATGTCATAACTGCAATTGCAGAATAGCAATTGCTGTTACGTCAAGTGTATATCGTCGAAAATGAATTTCAGCAATGCACACTTGCAGCTTGGACAAAAACGGTGCCGAGACCTATGAGTCTTTTATTTTTTTAATGCAGGGGGCTGCACTACCCACCCACTACTTATGGATTCTCTCAGCTCGGGGTGCATGTTAGAGACTGAAAACTTAAAAATATAAAGCTTCCAGCCAGCAAAAAACCTGCACCGCGTCAGACCTAAGCCATGCACCCTGTGCCTCCCAGCCGACCACCCTCCCCACCACACTAATGGACCAGCTCGGCAGCTGCCGGCCACACCCCCTCCCACATACCATCCCTCCCCTGCCTCCACCCCCATGCATGTGTGCACACGTGTATCCACTTACTTCCTGTTGCAGTATTTCATCCACCCCAGTGTCCGGTCTCCCCCTACTAGGTAGCCGTGAACACAGACACCGTAACTGAGTCGCCATTTTTGTAGGCACCCAATTTCAGTCACCTTGTTTACTGGATATCACCTTTGCTAAGAACAAACTGTTTTTAATCCCGTTGGTGAAGGTGAAAAACCCAGAAAACCTCATGGGAAAAAAAATAGAAAAAAATTCCTTCTTGATCCCTAATGTGGTCCCCCATAGTAGGGCAGCAAGTTCCCTAATGACCTGACATTCTCGCATTCTCATGCCTTGCTTTTACAAGAGTAGGAGGGTGGGCATTCTGGCCAGAGTGGAGAAGCAAGATGGCTCAGCATGTATGTGCTCCTGGTTAAATACCACGTTGCTCCTTCCCTCCAGCCACAAGCCCTCCACTCCTTGTGAAGCCCTACCTCCATGCCTAGCCTCTCCCATAGTGGGAGTTTACCTGTCTACCTCACTGACCTACCAGCTCAGGTGTCAGGAGGGGCACAAGTCACAGACAGATGCCCACCTGCAGCAATCCTTTGCAAGCTCTCTGTTAATGAGAATGTCTGCATAAAAGCAGGATCCATATGCCTGATAATGGGTCTGCTCCTGGGTTCTGCTCCATATTGTATCTGCAACAGGGATGGAACAACCACAAACATTTTTATAGTTCTCAAATGTTCTGGCAAACCCTGGGAAGTTTTGCTAGTTATCTGGGCTGTATTTGTAAGCTGGAGAAATTTTTGAATTTTGTTGCTTTCAAGAAAAATAACAGTTTTAAGCACTGTTTTACAGCTCATAAACTATAGGCAATGAAGTGGCGTATTGATGAAAACAATTTATAGGAGTAGTACTAAATATCATTAGTGTCATGTAGCCAATTAGCACCAAACACATATTATATAACACCACTTTAAACATAGCCACTTGATATTAACCACCGCCTTCCTCAATGGTACACTGTGGTCTACTCAGAATAGAATGTGATGACAGCAATGACATATTGATTATAAATAACCAATGATTTTAGCAGCTAACTGCATGGATTGCACTTGTGAGTCTCAGCTATCTCAAAATGAGAGTTTGCTACTCAGGTAGCCAAGTTCTAGAAGTAGGATTTACAAATGTATCCATCCAGCCTTTGTAGCTCCTACCCTGTGGAACCCTGTGGAACTCTATCACGTTGGATGACAGAGTGCCCGACTGTCGAGAGTTTTAAATTTGCCCTTCAAGCTCATCTTTTTAATCAAGCTTTTCCAGATTTTGATTAGCATGGATAGTATTAGTTATTTGACTGTTTAGTGTTTTTATCTAATTTTATGTATTCTGTTTTTATCTTATTGTACAAGCGCTTTGATCAATTTGGAATTGTGGTTTTTAGAAATAAACAGTGATTGATTGATTGATCTCAGATCCCTCCACCCCTAGTTTCAAATGTGGACATTCACTTTTTCTTCTCAGCCATCCTTTTTTTTTTTTTTTGAATCAATATTTTTTTCTTGAATTTTCTCAAGGAGGTCAGCAAAATACATCACAGCTGTTTGTAGGACAAATTAATTTACAATTCTGCAAACACATAAAAGGAGAGGAAATTTAGTAAATTATGTACAAGTTGTCTGTTAAGCCTTTTATTAGAAGGCCTAACACCGTCCAAATTCCACATGTAGTTTTATCCATAAAAGCCTCAACTGCATAATACAATGACGCAAAATCTGGTTTGCATTATTTTGACATGAAGTGTAGCTAATCATTTTCTGAGTTACAAATGGATGGCTGTATTTGCAAATAGTGTGGGTGGGTGGGTGGAACATCACACTGGGTTCAGATGGACACAGACACGGCATGCATTTGTGCCTGCATCTGACCCATACAAAAATCTGGCCTCAGGTGTATGAACTGTTTGGTGAAGAAGTTAAATGCCTCCTTCCAATGTCTGTTTTGAGCTCCTCCAACAACTTAACCAACAGTTGTTCTGCTGGCTGCCACCATGGGAGTCCATCTTCTTCACCAGTCAATTAAATGGTGTAGTGTTTAATATGCTCTACAGTGAGTCACCATGCTTGCCATGGTTTCTGGCCAGGTCTTATTTTCAGCCTCACAGACATGAGATTCAAATGAGTAGTCTGACAGCACTTCCACTTTCCACAGGGCAGGAGAAATCTTTAATTTTTGTGGATTTGGGGAGTATAAAAAGACTCTAAGCTTATAATCTCCCAAACAAAAACAGTGAAAGTAATGGTCATCACCAAGTATTCAAGTCTGCTTTTTTATGTTTGCCATACATGCAAGAGCAGCGAACATTTGTTAGGAGAGTGACCTCTGAGGGGTGTGACACTGTCAGTCCAATGCAGAGTGGTCCACAAGGGACTAGTCAGTGTCACACTAATCATCAGCCAGGCTGATCATGACACTGCTCTGACTTTGCTGGGCAGAAACCTTGTGTATTTGAAAGGAGAGAGCCAACTCAGTCATAGGTCAGCTCTTTCCTTTGATCTATGCCACCCAGAAAGTACAGCTGATCTGTCATGATCAGTCTGCTGAGGTTGGATTACACCATGAAACAAAGCAAACCATCCATCGATGTTTGTTGCTGCCCTGCCCTTATTTTCCCACACCCAACCCTCCTAATCAGCACCCACCACCCCACACCCCTCCACAAACATAACACTGACACTGGGGTGCCCTATCCCCATGTGTTGCCACCTGAAATAAAGAAAACCATCCCTCATCATTCATTTTTTTTTTCAAATACTCCCTGTGAAATCCCCCTTGCCATCTGCTGTGCCCCACCCTGCCCATTTCACTTATGCAGCACCAAACAGCCCACCTGCGGTGCTGCCAAACATAACACTAATACTAGCAGTGCCCAATCCCCCAGTGTCACCACCTGTAAAGAAAACTGTCCCTCATAGGTTTAAAAAAACTGAGGAAATAAGGTATGTGGTTCAATGTATTTCCAACGGGTTTTGAACTTAGTGGCATAACTTGGTCATTTTTGAATATTTTTGACTCAGTTTTTAAACATGCCTTTAATGGGGCCCTACCTCATGAACAATGGCAGTGAAATTAGGCAAATCTGCCCCAAAAGATGACTTTGTGGTGCTGCGTGAAATCACCTTTCAGGCAGGAGTTGAACAATTTCTCTGCCCATGTTCATGAGGTGGGGTCATAAGATGGCTATGTTTAAATTTGGGGTAAAAACAACAAAGTTATGAGCCTACACTGAAATTTACAAATTCAGGCTTGCAACTTTGGTAATTTTCAATATTGTGACCCCAAATTTTCAACGTAGCCATTTCTTCCCAGCACCTCATGAATGTGATTGCTGTCATTTTTCAAATCCTGGCCAAAATATGTTTCTGCATCCCAAAAGGTGATTTTTGCAGTCGCTGTGTTAAGTCAAAATGTATATAAAAATATTAAAAAACAAAAACAAGTCATAAAAAAGTTATGAGCCTACACTGAAATTTATGAACACAGGCAAATTTCAACATAGACATTTTTCCACAGCACCTCATTAATGAGACAGCTGTTTTTCAAATCCTGGCCAAAATTTGTTTTCGCACTTGTGCCATAAAATCACCTTTTGGGCAGGATTTGAAAATGTTCTCTGCCCTTGTTTATGAGGTGGGCTCATAAAAGTGCTGTGTGGCGTCATAAGAAGGCTATGTTGAAATATGAGAAAACAACAAAGTTGTGTGTCTATGTTGCAATTTTTCAATGCACGCTCGTAACTATGATAATTTTCAATATTTTTACCCCAGCTTTTCACCATAGCCATTTTTTCACACCACCTCATGAATGTGATAGCTGTAATTTCTCAAATCCTACACAAAATGTGTTTAACATTTGTGGTGCCAAATGACATTTCAGCCATTGTTTTATAAATGACACCTGTCATGCTCAGAAGGGAGTGGTCATAAAAAGATTATGTTGAATATTTTGGGTAAAATGTGAAAAAATGACTAAGTTATGAGGAAACAAATTGTTACAACATTTACTCATAACTTTATTTTTTGCAGATTTTTGCCCCTAATGTTCAACATATCCCTTATGTTACCCTACCTCCTGAACATGGCAAGTGTCATTTTTCCAATCCCCTCTGAAACTTATTTCCACAGTCGCACAGTGAAATCACCTTTTGGATGGGATTTTAAAATGTCCACCTGCCTTAACCATAATGTCGGGTCATAAAAAGACTATTGAACATTTGCGGGGAAAATGAGGGAGCCCACTTAAAAGTAGAATATTGCCTTTCAGCTGCCCAGTCCTGGGTAATTACAATTTAACAATTTGTCAAAGCAGAGCACCACTGAAGATATTGCATCTCATCTGCTCTGTCCTGGGTAAATGTATTGTAAAAATGTGTATAAGCAAGACCCGGTACAATAGCACTACCAGCAGCAAGCATTTGGCATTGACAAATGCTTGTTTTTAGTTTGCCAACCAGCTGGATGCCACTGGGAATAAGCAGCAGAAGCTGCCACCTGGAAATAGGATGCCATTAACCAACATCCACAGCTCTCTGTTTGATACTGCACTCTTTCACCCACTACTCCTCTGTTTCACTGTTTTCTGACTCAAACCTGGACATCTCCTCCAGGATTCAAGTTCCCTCTATGTCTTCCTTACATAATCATTTCTCCTCCTTTCCTTTCTATTGTGGCCCTTTTCTTAAAGGGAAAAGTCAGCACTGAGAGCCCCATACCTGAGTGTAGAACTGATCCTAGTTTACACTTTGTGTACAAAAACATTTACTTAATGTTTATTGTAGTACAGCAGATTGTATCAAACTAATTTTCTTACTTCCAGGTGACATTTTATATAACTACAAATATCAGAATCCCTTGCATCTGACAGTAGAGCAGGACCACAGGAGTGGGAAATTCAATAGTCAGCAGTGCATGGTAAAGCTTTTATAATCTCCAGTCACATGTTTTCTGGTCCGGCTTTTCTCCCAGGGCTAAGTACAGTCCTCTACAACTGTGCTTAACCCCAAGAGGATAGCGAGACCAGCAGACAAAACATCAGAGCTTATATAAATTCTAACATGCATTGCAAGCTGCTGAATATCCCACTGCTACAGTCCTGCTCTGATGTCAGCAGCAGGGGATTCTGGGATTTGTAGTTCCAGAAAATATCAGCCTGGAAATAAGCAAAATTAGCCTGATCCAATTTACTATGCTACAGTAAACAAATAAAACAAAAGGTTTTTGCACACGAAGTGCAAACTGAGATCAGCCCTACACATGAGTGTGGGGCTCTTAGTGCTGAATGTTCCCCTTTAAGTTGTTCTGTTTTTGTGGACCATTCTTTGAAATCTTTTTTTCCCCCCATATTTCCTTCTTGGTCCTTTTCTCCATTTCGGCTTTCTAAACAGGTGAAACCTGCTAGGGGAGCTGACTGAGTTCTAAGACTGGCGGGTGGGTTTTCAAAGAATTACAGCATGATTTTGAACTGTGCTGCTTGATACATAGCAGTTTGACTGCATAAAACATGGTCTAACTTCATGCCACAAGCGCCATGAGTTGTGCATCACAAATGACACCCGAGTCAAATAATTGATGCATGCATTGTTTTTCTGCTGTGAAGCAGGCAAAGTGCTGAAAATGCATCAACATCTTTGAAAATTGCATGCAAACATTTTGGCGCAGTGGCAGTGCTGCAGCTGTGGCAGCACAGTAACTGCATGTCCTGTGTCCAAAGCTTTGAAAATCCAGGTCAAGTTGTTTTACAAGTAGCAGAAACCAGGATCATTTGGAATGAGTTCCTAAAGTTTTTCCTTTTTTTTTTTTTATTTTAGAAAATGGTATTGCTTCTGGAAGATTCTGATTTTATGCAACTCTAACTAATCTAGGACTGATGTCGTGATCCCCTTATTGAGGCATTGTATTTATTTACAGAGGTAACAAAATGTGATGTCTGAAGAAGAAGATCATGGACCGAATTATCAGTGATTCAAGGACTATGTCCCACTCCACAGCCACCGCTGTGTTAGGATATCTCAGTACCTGTGGGGATTCCTGTTTTCAATCCCAGCTCCAAAGGTCCTACCAGGTATAACATTGAGCACCAAAAACATGACCAAATGCCGCTGTAAACTGTGGAGCCAGTCATAAACTGTCTCCACCTTTGAAAATATGGTAGCTGCAGGAAAAACTGCAGCTCTGCAAGTGGAGGCCCACGTATGCCAGTTTCTTACTGCACTCACATGACTTTCAGGGGCTTTGAAAATCTATCCCCAGGACGCCAGGTGTAGATAAGCAGCTTTGAAAAAATAATAGCTGGAAATGAAGCATTCTGATTGGCTGACAATATTTAAAACAATGTCTTTCTAAAAGTATAAAAAACAGTTTAGGTTAATGATAGAATTAAGTCATGACCAGAGGTTGGGTTACCTTTGTTAATATAGCCTTGACGACATAAGGTACTTAGCTTCACCTTGTGTCTCATACTTCCCCTAGGGTTAGAATAATGTCTGGTAACCCAACTCTTGGTCATGCCTTAATGATTAAAAAACAACCTATGGAACATGAGGCACCATTCTCAGATGCTAATGGTACTACCACTGCCATTATGACCACATCGGACCATGCTTAGCACAGTCACACCCCTTAACTGAGTGCTCATCGAAGCCACTATGAGTGTTCAGGAAAGAGGGCTTGGGCTGACAAAAAATGGCCTGCAGGGTCAAGCACAAAAGTATGGAAGCCCTCATAGGTCCAGTTGAGGTCACATGTGCCTCCATGTAGTCGTTGCATGTTAAAAACCAATAAAGGGATGCACAGCACTGTGACTAATAACCCAAGCCCCATGCTTGTACTGTGTTCAAGGAAAACATATACTGGCACTAAGATTGGATACCAGGACAAAGAAAGGGGAACCATTAGACTAACTGTGTAGACTGATTGAGGGAATGAGGGTTTACTGGACCATGAGGGACACCTACAATGTGCTACAGGAAGGCTTTTGGATTATCAGGGCCCACATGTCTAGGGAAAGGCTAGGTAGGGGAGATACTTTTAACTTTAGCACCTGTTTGGCCGGCAGTGACCATATTGCAGCATTGCACACTGCAGCACATGACTGACCCAAAGCAATGCTGCAACCGGTCATAGCCTATATTGTTCTGTTAGTAGAAGCAAACCGCTAACACTGGGAATGGGAATTGAAATTGTGCCTCTGTCACAAGGGGACCCCCCCAAGTAATATGCCATGAGGTTGGTGCATAGTGTGGTGGTGGGGGGATGCAAGGATGCATCTGAAAAGCACCTCTATTATGTCACTAGTGTCACTCCTGATAGCAACTGTGAATGGACTCCAAAGATTTCTCATGAAAAAGTACTCCATACAAAAAAGGAACAAGTGGATAATATGTACAGAAAATATCTAACACTATATACTAAATTGCATCAATATATCATATATTTCATTATTTTTACAAGCTGTCAGTAGCTAAGTAATGTATCTTGGGTATATAACTGCCACACAGCACCATGCTGAAAATAAGTGCACTCCC
Organism: Neoceratodus forsteri; assembly: GCA_016271365.2. Classification (NCBI taxonomy): domain Eukaryota; kingdom Metazoa; phylum Chordata; order Ceratodontiformes; family Ceratodontidae; genus Neoceratodus; species Neoceratodus forsteri. The sequence continues at coordinate 265,410,531 of JADMNL010000025.1, forward strand.
ATAAAACATCTGACAAACTATTGTTTCTTGTAACAGTTCTAGTTCCCATTTTATAATATCCTTTTTTTTGCGACTAAAGTGAATTAGCATGCAACAGTCACTGCTCCCTGACTGTATGAAACACTGGGGAAATCAGATTTAACTCCAAGCCACAGGACTAAAGATCCCTGTTAATTATTTTGAATCTAGAAAATGCTAAAGCAGACTCAGAAGGGAAAAAGAGGCATCTTATAAAGCAGGAGAAAAATGCAATCTAAAATGGAATAAAACCTGTGCCGTTAGATACAAGTTAGACCTTGACTCATAATGAAAACAACTGAGGAATGAGTTACAAAAATTGTATTTGCCCTCTTTATGTAAGAATTTAATTGTAAATACAAGCTTAAGACAAACTCTCCCCTTTATGCAGGTAATCTGATTTCCCTGGAAATACCCAAACCACAATTTAATGCTTGTAAAAATATGATGGTTCCTGAGTTACCCTTTTGAGACTAACCTATATGGCTATTTTAACTCATATTCATTCATTTAAACAAAGGTCTATGGACAAAGCTGCCCATTTTTATAAGTGACCATACATAAGTATGTATAATAATACTTAAATAGGCAAAATTATGTAGACAAACTCAGTTGAAACAGGAGTGATAGTGCAGGTTATAAAGATATGGAGCTCAATTTTCCAAACACCGGCAAATGCCACAAGCCCCTGGTGTGCTGAGCCTATGGCGCATAGGGCGTGCAACATTCTCCTGGTGCCAGTCAGGATTTTCTTTCCTGTGCACCAAGTGCCACAAGTTAGACCAGCTCCCCCTTGGTCTAACTTGCGGCATTCATGGGATCAGTTTTACAAGGCTTGCGCCAAATAGTTGGTGCGAGCTGCTGTATACTGAGGAAACTGTCACAACTGTGTCTAAAGTACTAAAATCAGATGCCGTTGCAGCAAAGGTGTTTGGCATGGCTGCGCAAGCCCAGCATCCCTTTTGAAAACCGGAATCATGATCTCAAAGCTGAAGCAAATTGTTTATAAGTCATCTCAACGGTCAGTTCATTAGGTAAAGAGTTCCAAAAATGTCCTATTCTGTAGTAAGAGTCCTGAATATGTTTTAGTTAATTAATGTTAGTTTTTCTGATTTTACTTAATTTGCATTTATATTACAAGTGTAAAAATAGTATGCATTCATTGTAAATGTGATGGATTTATTATATTGTCAGTAGATTTTGAAAATATCATACAAATGTGAGTTATAAAATGGAATAAAGTATAAGTATGAAACTTCACAGTTACATGCACTGTGCCCCATATTCAAAGCACACAACACAAGGTAATCTAGCTTGTGTGCAGATAGTGACACTTATCATGGAATTCTTATATCTTATTCGGGTCACCCATGAAAAAGGGACCTTTGGGACTCAGTGGGTCTACCCAGTTACCAAAATTGAAATAAATAAATAAATCACTGCAAGGGGTATACTGTAAGAATCTAAAATAAGGGACTGCCAAAGCCGTGGGTAGCAGTGGCACCCCTTAGTAACATAAATATTTGTGCAATATTTGCATCTGTCACAGTGGAAACAGCCCTCTGGTGCTGGTGGCAATGTTCAATCACTGGCAGTATCCACGACTATATTACTAATATGCAAACTGCAGACAATTACACCTTTGATATTGCTACCTCCATAGTAGAGATGGGCGAAGTTGGAAAACTTCACTCCATTAATTAATTCACAAATTTGCTGTGATTCTCAAAGTTAATCCTCCTTGCAAAGTCCAACTTCGCAATAAGCTGGTAACTTTGCAGAGCGTAAAGTTGCAATTTTGCCAGTGAAGTTTGGTGCAGAGGCAAAGTTTGCAATGTTCTATGGGACTGGAGGTCATATGTTGCTGAAACAAGCTGCCACAAGGAGGCTGTCTTCAGTGAAGTCTGTGTGTGCTCGTCTGAGAAAAAAAACTTCAAATATGTCTTGAAACCTGGGCTTTTTGAACACAAATTGCTCACAAATTGTTTTGGGGGACCATGTGCTGCAGGATTTGTGTTTTTTTACTTTTTGCTGATTATTTACTTTAAAGTAGTGGTTTCTGTTTTTTCAGTCTGTGAAGCAGTGGTGTGGGGGAGGGTAGGTAAAGCAAGTTAGCAAGGCAGCCCAGAAAGATCCAAAGCTTTTCTGTCTAAGCAGGAAATTTATGTTATATTTTTGTTTTCTCACTCATTCTTGTTCATCATTTTGCTCTGCAGTGAGTACTTTCTCATTTTTATGTTTGCATGTACGCATGTGCAATAAACATAGTGCCACCATATGAATTTTCATAGGTGTGCCTCCCACACTTCCAATGCCCTGCTCCCTTTTGCAGGTGCAGCTGCACCGCGCCAATGAATGTCCGAGCTGTCTATGACAGCCATTCAATGCAGTGGCATACAGTTCTGAGGAAAACACCGCCACAGTCAGCGGTGGTACTATGGAGTCAATTTGCATACTGCAGTCGGCAGTATGCAAATTGCCTACACGTATGTCAGCACTGCATCTGAACTGTCATAGACAGTTTGTCGTCGTCCACCCAACACTATGTAGCATGCTGGGAGCCCACCCCAGCATGCTCATGCATGCCCCTCCACCCCTGCACATTGTATAACTGACAGGGATGCCCAATCCCCTGTCGGCTCCACTGCCCCCCCAAAACAGATTTCTAGTTGCCGTGCCTGGAGCCCATCCCAGCATGGCAAAAGCCCTATGGCGATGGGTGCCTAATCCCTGTCGGCTCACTGCTACCTCCCAAAAAACCGCAGTTCTGAGGTGCCACACTGGGAGCTCACCCCAAGTGGCAAAACTCAATGTCATGTTCCTAAATAAGAGAGAAAAAAAATGTAAAAAAAAAAGGTCCCTAAATAGCCTGTCTTGCCCCTCCCCAACCCATTGCCCACCCTCTAAGCACCACCTTTCCACACACTCCCGACCCCATACCTTCAGAGCCAGCGATGATCTTGATGGACCAGGAACATGTCTGCACTCTTCAAAGCCGACCGCAAACTGAAGAAATGCCGGTAAGTTGTATAATAGCATACATGTTTTTTTCAACTTTGGTGCATATCTCTGCCATTTTGAAATTATTTCACCAAATTTTCAACATGGGTTCTTGGGGCCCCACCTCATGAACTCAGTCACTGTCATTCTGTTATTCGGTCCAAAAGGTGATTTCGCAGTCACTGCACAGAACTACCTTTCAGGACTGAGTAACAAAACAACAGTGTCACAATTCATGAGGTAGGCCCCAAACTATGTTGAAAATTTAGTAATTGAACAAATTCCCCAAATGACATTTCTGGCGTACATTGCGCTTCCTCGCACATTCGTAACTTCACAAATTTTTAATATTTTCACTCCAGATTTTCAACATTGCCATTTTACCACACCTCCTTATGAGCAGTATAGCTGCCATTTTTCACATCTCACCCAAAATATGTTTTCACACATGTAGCGCACAATGGCGCAGTCGGCATGCGAAATCAATGTTCCGGACAGATTGAGAAAATCAGTTGAGAATATCACAGTGACACTGTTCATGAGCAGAGGTCTTAAAATGGCTATGTTGAAAATTTGGTGACAAAAGTCCATAAAATGACTGTGTTACGACTGTGCATTGCGCAGTTTCCACACACCCTCATAAATTCGCAAATTTGTACTATTTTCAGTCTAGATTTTCAGCACTGGCATTTTTCCGCACCTCCTTATGAACAGTACAGCTATCTTTTTTCACACCCTGGCCAAAATGTGTTTTTGCAGTCCCAGCGCAGAAATGCATGGTCACTGTGGGAAATCAGTGTTCGGGACAGATTAAGAAAATTACAATGACACTGTTCATGAGCAGAGGTCCCAAAATGCCTGTGTTGAAAACCTGCTGAAAAAATCCCCAAACTAAAATTACATTATGGGTGTGCGTTGCGCAGTTTCCATGCAAGCTTGTGACTTCACCAGTTTTTTTATATTTTCACTCCAGATTTTCAACATTGCTATTTTTTACACCTCCCGATGAACAGCACAGCTGTCATTTTTCACATCCTGTTTGAAATGTGTTTTTGCACCTGTGGTGCCAAATGGCATAGTCGCTGTGTAAAATCAGCTTTCAGCTAATCAACTGATATTGCTACTGTTCATGAGATGGGGGTCACAAAAAACCCATGTTGAAAAATTTGGTGTGAAAATACCAAGGAACGCCTGGGGCGTTAGGGTTTCTGACCATAATGCCCCACCCTGTTAGAGACTGACAGGTATCAGGGGTGTGACTTGGGATTGTCATCTGTAATGCTCATACCATTCCACTCCCGCCTACACACTGCAGCCAGTGACAGGCATCGAGGTGTGCCTTGGACTCTTCGGCCCCAAAGTTCACTCCATTCTCCTATACTGAACCCATCTCACCGTTATGGAATGGGGTAAGCATAAGGCCCAAAGACCCCAAGGCACACCATGACACTTGTTGGTGTCTGCAGGGTAGGGTGTGCCTTGCTGGTGGGTTTGGCTTCAGTTTAATACTTCACTGCAATTCCTATTATGCATCTCTCTAACTACTACACTACCAATGACAATGCCAGCAAGCAAACATTTGGCATTGACAAATGCTTGTTATTTCTGTGGTTTAGTTTGGTGTGTTTACATATTTTGTCAGTGACTTTCTGCAACACTTTTAGTTATTTTTTAGTTATATTTGTCTTCACGTGATGGTGTTCAGTCACTTTTTCTTATACTTAATATTAAATTACCTCTGTTACCCCTGTCGGACACATTTTAATCCCTGTTCCATTTTAAACAAACAAACAAAAAAAAAGGAACAGACTTCACTTGTCTTAACTTGTCATAGGTGAAGTGTAAAGTTAATGGTGAAGCTACCCTCAAAATCACCAACAAAGTCACTAGGCAAATTTTCAAACCTATGGAAAACCTTTTCAGATTGCTCTGTGAAGGCGAATTTGGTAACTTTGCTAGCAAATTAAAACTTTGCACCACCTCTACTCCATAATATACCAACCTAGGATGCTGTGTAGCACAACGGAATGTTATCTGTCACACTGCAGTACCACACTAACACAATAGCACTTTAAGGCATCACATACTGAGGGTGGATACAATTCTGGTGATAGAAACTGGACTCATGCTTTATTTTTTTACACTAGACAATGTCATGCAGCAAAGAAGTATGAGACATTTCTGAGATGAATTTGGTTTTATCATTAGGTTCACCAAGGTTTGATCATGACAACTTTTTTTTCTTCCTTATATGACAACGTTTTATGGGGTGACAGTGGAAATTATCAATGAACACAGGTACTTGACAATGTTTTAGGGATTGCTTTCTTTTAGTAGTGGCGAGTGAAGACACTGTTTGCCCTGATGAAAAACTGAATGTGACTGCTGTGAGTGAGTGACTGCTTCTATTTTGAAATGCGCATAGTTGACTGGCAGATCATGGTTACACATGGCCATGTTTAACAGCTAATTACAGCATGGTTATCTGTGTATTAAAATTGATGACCAGTGATTAAATTTTCATTATATTGAGATATGAAAAGCCCAATTACATTCCCATGACCTAAATGTGCATCATAGAAAAGGAGAGTATGTGTCCCTTGTCCCATGTTGTAGAATTTAAAAAGGGGGTGGCAGGGCAAAATGTTTATCATTGGAAACCCAATGTGCCTGGCCTCCCCCACAGCTGCTGCATTTCATGTCAGGAATATAGTTTCCTTTGGAGAATATTGCATCAACTCCTCCAAATCTACTGCAGAAATATAATATTTTATAGTTTTGATTGTGTGACTGATATGGTCCCATCTGAGTAAAGCATATGAATTTTTTTCAAGAAGTAATTATTTTTCTTAGTATACACACACATATATATATTTTATAGGGGTGGGTAGCGGCTTTATAGTTAAGGTTGAGCAGGGCTTTCTATGTTAAACCTCAAATTTTGCACTTTAATAACTTTACAACTGGTCAATGGATTTGCATAAAATTGTGCATGTGCAGTCTTGTGTGGTAGATTTCTTGGTGTGTCAAGTTTCATTTTGGTCAGACTAGCAGATTCTAAGCTGTGTATAGTGCTAAAATGTTAAACTTCTCCTTTTTTGTGCTATCTTTGTCATCACGCTGTACCCAGCCGGTTTGGAATTTTGGTCTGAAATGTTCAGAGTAGAAATGGCTTGCCTCAGAGAAGTGCTTTTCACTGGATTGGTGGAAAAATATTAATCCATTTCAAAGTTATTTAATTGTAAAGTTTTGTGTTCTGAGCATGCTCAGTACAGTCTTTTGCATAGCTTCCTGAAACAAAGAAAGAAATTTGATGTAATGAAAAATGATTCTTTTTTGTGAGGGCCAATCCTTTTTTGTGAGGAAGAATTCCTTTTTTCATAAGCCACCATCTTGCTTTCTGTTTTTTTTTTCAAACAAGAAATTGGCATGACTCTGCACAATGATGTCTTCCACAGACACCAAAGCATGTATCTTGCTCATCAGGATTCAATGAGCTTCATTCTGTACTTACTTGCTGTTACAATGCTGCTGGAACTTTTTTTATTAATTAAATCCCAAAGAAATTATTTTTCATGACACAGGATTCTTTTTCATGAAAATGAAAAAAGATTCAAGAGATAGGACTCTTTCTTATGAAAAAATATTTAAAAAAGCAACCAAATCCAAAATCCTGCTGCATTACAATAGATTATTTTTTGAGTGAATGAAAAAAACATGCCAAAAAAGGATTTAGTGCCATGCAAAAGGATTTTACCCTTCTTTCCCAGTCAATTTCCTTGATTTACATTGGTGTCCAGAGGTGCCCCCGCCCTCCAATTGTGCCCCGGTCACCATTACTTTTATAGCCCTGGTGTCTAGTGGCACCCCCACCCTCCTATTTTCATATTTTTATTTTGTATTATATCCTCATTGGTGTCCAGTGGTATCTCCACCCTCCCATGTCCATTGTAACTTGCAAATAAAAAAAGGTCCCACAATGTCTGGTATTTTTTTCCAACCTATAAAAAAAAGTCCACTAGTGATCACACCTGCACCTCCCACCCAACCTCCCACTGTGCCCCCACCACCCTTCACCCTCCAGACCCTCAACACACCCTCAGTCATCTGAAGTGCTCCCACTGTGAAGATCTACTGCCCAATCAAAGACATGTACTGCTGCTGGAACCAGTGATTGCTATATAACAAATAAGGTACTGCCATTCAATGTATTTCAATCAGATTTTCAACACCAGTTACCTTGTTTATCATATAGCTGTTGCCAGTTCCAGCAGCAAGACATGTCTTCGATCAGAGAGTGGACCTTCACAGTGGCAGTACTTCAGGTGATTGATGTGAGCTGAAGGAGGGTGAGGGTAGAGGTGCGGGTGGTGGAGCACAATGGAGGTCGGGGAGGTGCAGGTGCAATCATCAATGGACTTTTTTTTTAACAGGGTGAAAACAAAAAATTCAAGACATCAAGGTACCGTATTTTTATTTACAGGTTACAAGGGACATGGAGGGTGGGGGTACTACAGGACACTAATGAGTCAAGTCAAGCCAAACTTTATTTTTACAGTGCCCAATCCCTGATGTTCTAGGCACTTTACACAGAGGTGACAATGGGAACCATACAGTTAATAAATTTAAAATCAAGATTAATCAAAATATAAATAATACATAATTCCACCCTTACATTTATTTTTAAAATCTAATACTACCTAATTAAAATTAGTGGACATCAAATGCCTGTTTAAAAAGACTGGCTTTCAGGCCCTGCTTGAATGCCTCCACAGAGGGAGCCTCTGTTAGGACTCTTGGTAGAGACTTCCATATAACTGGTCAAACCACTTCAAAGGCACGGTCGCCAGAAGTTTTTAACTGCTCCCTTGGGACCACCAAAAGGCCCTACATGGATGACTGGAGTGAGCTCTCCTGGCAGACAGGTGTCAGGAGGTCAGACAGATAGCCAGGACCCAAGCCATATAGGGCCTTATAAGTGAACAAGCCTACCTTGAAGGCAATCTTCCATCTGATAGGCAGCCAGTGCAGTTCACTCAAGACTGGGGTAATATGATTGGACATCTAAAGACTCGTCAATAACCTGGCTGCAGCATTCTGCACTTGCTGCAGTCTGAGATTACCTGCACTGACTCCAAAGTAAAGAGTGTTACAGTAATCGAGCCTGGATGTAAGAAAAGCATGCACCAACGATGGTAAGTCCTCTGACAGAATTAAGGGTTTAATCCAGATGACATTTCTTAAGTGGTAGAAACCACTCCAGATGACAGCAGACACCTAATGTTCTAGTGTCAAGACGTCGTCAAAAATTACACCCAAATTATGCACCTTAGTGGCCACCTCCAAAGTGGTGGTACCCAGGAACAGCCCTGTTCCTGCTCCAGAAGCAGTCACATCCAGTTGATGATCCGGTTCAATCATTAGTACCGCCATCTTGTCCGGGTTGAGCCTCAGCCAGTTAGAGGATATCCAAGTCTGGATCTTGGATAAGCAGTTGTTTAACACCTCTACAGTGCCTGATGTTCCAGGGCCAAAGGACATATACAGCTGGGTATCATCTACATAGCAATGAAATCTCAGACTGTAACACCTAATGATATCTCCTAGGGGTACCATGTATACCCCAAAACAACATGGGTGACTAGACTGACCCTTGAGGCACTCCACAGGTCAGGGGCTTCGGGCAGGAGGAAAAATTTCCCATAACTACTTGCTGCTTTCTGCCCATCAGAAAGGACTCAAATCAGCTGATGACCTTGCCAGAAAGTCCACAGCACTCTCTCAGGTGATCAAGCAGCACCATATGATCTATGGTATCAAACGCTGAGGAGAGATCAAAAAGAACAAAAATTGACTGCTCTCCTCTATCTCTTGCCCTAAGGAGATCATTCTGTACCCCAAATAATGTTGTTTCAGTGCTGTGCTTTCTCCTAAAACCAGACTGGAGTGGCTCATAGATGTAAAAGGCTGTCAGGTGGGCCTTGAGCTACAGTACCACCACTTTCTCCATTACCTTTCATAGGAATGGAAGATTGGGCTCAGGTCAGTAATTTGCCAAGACATCAGGGTCAAGTGATGGTTTCTTCAGGAGGAGCCTCACCAAGGCATCAGAGAAAATTCCCACTGAGAGTGAGCACCTGACAATCTTGACGCTTACCCTGTTCTCATACAATCTCCTCATCTGACCTTTTTTATGGATGGAATGGAGTGAGCATTAGGCTTGGGAACCCCAGGGCACAACCCACACCTGCTGTGCAGCCTAGAGGGGGGGTGGGGTGTTAGGATTGGGTACCCTAACACCACATTTCCCAGCCTTTGTAGCTTTGACCCTAACTAGTGCATTAACAATGTTTTTTGCAATTTATATTATACTGGTATGGTAGCACCACTGTAGTTATGGTTGAGTTCTCACTTCTATGTTAAAGTGCAATTTTTGCACTTCAAAACCTTTGCAAAAGTTCAATGGATTTGCATGAAATTTTGCATGCATAATCTCGGGGGGTAGATCTGTTGATGTCGCAAATTTTGTTTAACTCACTTGTGGGTTTCTGAGATACAGAGTGTTGAAAATGCAGACATTTCCATGCATTTGTTGCTGTTTCTTTGTCCACCTGCATCTCAGAAACTGTTTTCAATTGTGGTCTGAAATTTTCAGGGAAGAAAGCCTTTGCCTCATAGATGTGCCTTTTCTGGTTTGGTGAAAAATATTAATCCATTCCAAAGTTATTACATGTTGAAGTTCCCACTATTTCAATGGGACATTATAGATGTTTAGCAGAAAAAAAGATTCTATTTCACAGGCAGGCAATCCTTTTTCACAGATGGGTCACTCTGTGTCACATATGGAAAATCCTTTTTCAATCTGCAGCCATTTTGTTTTTTCAGTTACCGAGAAAGAAAACACATAAAATGAATGGATTTCAAAAAACAAATATCAGAACCTAGCTAAACGGGAGCTGTTCAGTGACATTCTGAAGTTTGTTTTGTAAAATTATGCCAAGAAATACCTTTTATGGGCACCCAAAATCCAGGGTGCCCAGTTTAGCAAGAGGAGCGCTTCCCCTGCATTCTCTGTAGGAGAACAGCAGGAATTTCTTGACTTCTGCAGCCACAGCTAAACTCCTGCTGTCAGCAGATGTGTGATGTGTGAATCACTGTTTTCCTGTTTACTGCCCTCCACACTCTCCATTGTCTGTCCCTGGTGTCTAGTAGCACCCCCCCACCAGCTGCTTGCTGTTCCCATTATTTTTTTTATATTCCCTGGTGTCTAGTGGCACCCCCACACTCCAATTGCCATGGCATTATGTTTTTATAATTACTGGTGACCCCCTTTATCACATGGGTAACAGGTCCCTTTCAAATGCCGTAATAACTGGAAAACCAGTTATTACAGCATTTTCCAAAACTTACTTTCAGTTGCAGTGTCCTCGAGCATCAGTCTTTAGTAGTGTGCCACCTCATTGAATCTTTGTGTGTGGGCAGGCTGAATCCTATCAGCAAACACAGCTCTCACTGTCACTCCAGGTAACTTTTTTAATGTTTCTCAAATATTTATCTGGTTGATCCAGCCTTTATAAAATGTAAAAGCAATCTGGTTGATCCTGCTGGTCATATCCATCAGCAGCAGCTTTGGGAGACAGTGACAGCTTCGGGAATGGACCGTGATGGACTACTCTAATTTATACTTGGTGCGCATCGCAGAGCAGCTAAAAAAAATTTAAAAAGTAAAGATTAAAGGAAAAAATGCCTGTACTGCAGACAGAGAGAGAGAGACTGTGTGTGTGTGTGGGTGGGGGGCAATATGAATTACAGCATACCCGCTTCAGTGACTTTCTTTAGCATTGACTCCCTGCACCAGAAATAATAAAAAATAATGGATAGGCCACTGTGTTTTTATGGATTTATTTTACACACCCTTGATGTATGATGACCTCACAAACCTCTCGAGCTTTACTCTCAAGGTTTATGGGTCATCACACACCTTTGGTGTGTAAAAAACATCCATAACACACAGTTGACTATCCATTATTCTCTATTTTATGTCCTGGTGTCTAGTGGCACCCCCCCACACACACTCTCAGATTGTCATGCCTGTTATTTTTCTTTTCTGCTCTGGTATCTAGTGGGATCTCCAGCTCTCCAATTGCCATGCCCATTATGTTTTTTATGCCCTGCTGATAGTGGTACCCCCTACCCTCCGATTACCATTTCCATTTTTTTGTATTCCCTGGTATCTAGTGCTCCCCCACCCTCCCATTTCAGGTAGAATCCTGAAAAAGAAAACGGTCCTTGAGTGACTTTTTCTTTTGCACAAAAGCTGTAAAACAAAAAAAAGGTGGTACCTCGATGATCAGCCCCCCCACCTTCCACTCAGCACCCACCACCACACACTCCCCAGTACACCTCCAGATACACTCACTCACCTGAACAGGTCCCATGTTTGAGATCCACTCTGATCGAAGACGCATCTTGCTGCTGGAACCAGTGACTGCATTATAGAAACTAAGGTAAATGCAGTTCAATATATTTCAGTGCAGGTTTCAACTTTTATTTTTATTTTATTAAACGCTAGGATTACTAATACCTTTGAGCAGGAACTGCTCATTTACAAAGGTTCCACATCAAAGGATGTAGGGTAACATACATACAAAGGTCAACAATGGTTACAGTCTTAAAAACACAAAGATGTCTAAGCATTTATTATACAGTTAAAAATGGAGAGAGACAACATAAGTCAGCTTCAGACAAGTTTCAGGGTGAATAGTATATAGTTACTATAGGGTAGGAGGTAGTCAGAAAAAAGTAGGCAGGCTAAAGGGCCATTGTCGGAGAGTAGAGGTGGGTGGCAAAAGTGCAAGATGGATGGGCTGGAGGGTCCCATATCTGAAAGTGCCATTGGAAAGGGGAGGGGTGGGTGAGGCAGTGTGATGTGGGGGAATAAGGGGTGAGAGTGGGGAAAACTGGTGCCAAAAAGTGGAGCTCTAAGGGATGGTTACAGGTCACCTTCGACTAGGGTAAAATGAGGAGGCAGTTACTTAGGAGAGGCAGTCACATTGAGTGGTAGAGGCGAGGAATAGTCAGAGTTGCCTTTTAAAGGGACCAAGTGTCACAGTTGTAAGTGTTTCTTTGTTAAGGGTATTGTACCACTGAGGAGCCCTGTGCATGATCGACCTCTGACCCATTATGGTCTGGCATCTGGGGACCTGGAAGGTTTGATATAGAGCACTGTGTGTAAGCTGGCTACTGCTGTTGGCAGTAAGGAGCTTTGCCACTCCTGCTGGCATAAGGCAGAGAACTTTTTTGGTTAACAAGTAGGTCTGGTATTGTATTCTACTAAGGAGTGGTAGCCATCTGGCCTGGGCGTACAGGTCACAGGTGTGTGTTAGATGGGCGGCACCCATTAGAAGCCAACAGGCCTTGTTGAGTGTCACCAATATCTTTGGAGGGCAGTAGGAGAAGCAGAGCCATAGATGACTAGACCGTAGTTGATAATGGAGGTGACGGAGCTGTAGATGGCCAGTCTAAGGGCAACAGTGGTCATGCAGTGTTTGTGCTTGTGGAGCAGGCTGATCCGTATGTTGGTGGCCTTAACTACATTGCCAATGTGCCGCATGTAAGAAAGAGAACTGTCCAAGGTGATGCCAAGATATTTAAACTCAGGAACATTTTCAAGTGAAGTTCTCATGTGGTTCTTGATGGTGAGGGACAGAGGTTTATACTTGCTCTGTGTGTTGCAGAATGTCATGACCTTAGTTTTGCTCTAGTTCAGGATGAGTTTATGTGAGCTAAACCACTCTTCAACATGCCTGAAATCACACTGCAACTGACTCTCATGTTGTTTAGAGTCTTGGTTGCTAGTAAACAGTACTGCATCATCCACATGGAGTAATATTCTCTGTTGGCAGATGCTAGGGAGAGTGTTCAGGAAGACAGGAAAGAACAATGGCCCCATTATAGACCCCGAGAGGACTGGTTTTTCATCAGAGGTGACACCAGCAATCCTAACACGTTGGACCCTTCCCCTGAGGTAGCTAGCAAACTAGGGCAGTGCATCCTTGGAGAGTCTGACAGTGGTCAGTTGCCTGAGTAGGAGCAGGTGATTAACAGTATCAAAGACCTTTGTCAGGTCAATGAATACTGACCCCCCCAACAGATTCCTTGGTTGACGGTATCATGGATGAATCCAGTAGATTCCAACAGTGCCGTGTTGGTACTATGCCCTTTTCAGAAACCATGCTGTTCTGGGCACTGGATTTCATATTTGTCCAGGAACTCGACAAGCTGGTCCGAGACTATTCATTCCAGAGCTTTAGATAAGGGGGGGTGGGAGGATGGAGATGGGCCTGTAGTTGGTGTGCAGTGACTTGTCTCCACTTTTGCGTACAGCTGTGATAGTCACCTGTTTCCAGAGTGATGGGAATTGACCCAATCTTAGGTAAAGGTTGAAGATCTTTGTCAGGGGTTCAAGGATTTCATCTAGGACTAGTACAAGCAACTTCAGGTCGAGTGAGTAACCACTGTAGCCAGTTTTGGTGATGGCCTTGCATATATAGGTTCTGGCTAAGTGCATTGGGATCTCTTTAAAAAAGAACTGTGGAGCTGTGTGTACTTGGGATGCAGTGTCAAAGGGGGAATTGGTGGTGGGAGCATTGAAAAAATCAGGTGGAAGGACACTGCCAAGGTTGGAGAACGCATTGTTGAATGTATTGGAGATGGTACCTAGGTCTTGTGCAGGTGTTCCATTAATGTTGAGCATGGTGGGTGGTGCCTTAGTATTCTTACCTGTGAGGTCCTTCAAGTTATTCCAAAAATTGTTCCCATCACCCTGGAAGTTGGAGAGTGCCTTCTTATAATATTTGCTTTTTACCTTCCATATAGCTCGGGTACAGCCATTTCTTGCAGATTTGTATTTCTGAATGTCCCCTTGAACTGATGTGGTTCGACCACAGTGCCAGAGGTGGTCCCTTTGTTTGAGCCATACTACAAGCTTGAAGTTTATCCATGGGTTAGATCTGCCTTTAACCTTCATCTTTTTCAGTGGTGCATGGATATCACAGGCCACCATAAAGTGGCTGATGAACAGTTCCAAGGCTTTGTTTGTATCATTGAATGAGTCAATTATTGACCAGTATGTGATTTTAGTAGCTGAGGGTGCCCCTGCTTGAGTACCCTGGTGTGTATTATTTTAGGAGGGGGCTTGGTGAATTTGTTAGCCCAAGAGCAGATAACAGGTGAGTGGTCACTTAAAGTATCAGGGAGTACAGACACCTTGGAGATTCTTTCAGGGCAGTTTGACAGTATCCAATCAAGTAGAGTGTAGGTCCCCATCCTATAGTTGCACCTAGTGGGGGTGGGGACAAGCTGTGTGAGGTGTTGTGCCGTGACAGCATCCTTGTAGGTGCAGGCCTCAGGTGAAAGCCAATTTATGTTAAAATCACCCAGAATTACGGTCTCTAAATTATGGTGTAGTCCCATGAGGAATTCCATGATGCTGTTGAAACCACTGGCCTGGTCCTTTGGGGGTATGTATACAGAGGCTATAGTAAGATTTTTATTATGGGCCCCTAGGAGAATTTTGATGGTGAGGACCTGAGATGGGGATCCCAGGTTAGAAAATGGGATACATATCCCGTGAGGGTATCTCTCAGGTAGATGGCACAGTCACCACCCCATTTTGAAATCCTGTCCTTCCTAAAGATATAGTATCCGAAAATTGAGACCCCAGTGTCAGGGATCTTAGGGTTTAGCCAAGTTTCAACAACAGATAGGATGTCAGGATTGTGTTGTTGAATCCAGGTTTGGAGGTTATCAAGTTTACTGAGGAGGCTACAGACATTGATTGACACCAATGTGAGGGACCCCACCCTCCTATTCTGGGAGTGTGTGGTCACCCCAACTGGTCCTGGGTTGGGGTGTACATTTCCAGAGAGCAGAAGTAGCATAAAAAGAATTCTGAGGAGAGAGGTTTTAAGTATTTTGAAAGCTTGCTTGTTTATTAGACATCTGTGCACCTTGGTGCTACGGTACTGGGCTTGTCCAGCCTTGTTGCAGAGAACTGCTAATACTTGTAGGTTCCTCAGAATGCTGAACACTTGTAGCTTCAGAAGGTAACCAGTGTGCCAAATAGGGGTGCAGTGGGCCATGGTATTGTGCTGGATCCCTGTGGTCATACCCATTGCATAATGCAGGGCAGAGGGTGGTGTTGGCTGGCTGGTAGATTGAGAGGAGATGACTTCAGGAGAAATGGAACAGTGCAGCACTATCACCACCACTACTAGCAATGTAGAATGCAGGTTTAAAGTAGCCATGATTTGGTTTCAGGAAGTAGACACAGTTTGGCTGAGAGTGGGCACTGTTAAAGGCAAAAAAAATAGCAGTTTGTCAATTGAGTGATACCTGGTGGTTAAGTCAAAAGCCAAAAGAAATAATCAACAGCTGAAGTTCAGAGTCACAGAATGTGTGAAAATTCCTGAAGGTGATTAACTATTCCTGCACATATGCAGGATGTGAAATCATTTTGTCTGTATGTTTCTTTGTCATTCAAAGAGGTTGCTGAAAAGCCCACATACAGATCATGGAGCAGGTTAGACATAAATGTGGATTCAAGCAGGACCCAGAGTCACTGAGTTTGTCAGATTTAGTTGCTTCACTCATGTTTTGCTTTGGATAGCTTCCAAAAAGTTGATTTTAAAATTAAAATGCAGATACCTGGTGATGATGTTTTGCTGAAATCCAGTCCAGGAGACTTTCATGGACGTAGTGAGCAAGAATGGTGTAGTTACTCCAAGCAGAAAACCATGTAAAATCCACAAAACTAAGCTACAGACAAACACAAGCAGCCACCACACAGACCCAGAAGACGTGGTGCATATGTAACCCACTTGTTCCCAGGAGTTACTAGAATCCCACTTAGAATCAGTGGCAGGCAGGGAGAGGCAGCTTGTGAGATGTAAGTTAAATGGATTTCACGCTGTCACACTCTGTTTTCAGTCTCAGCTGAGCTGGAGTGATAATGTCACCTTAGAATTCTCACAGCAGCATAAGCCACAATGGAATGCTAACTGCAGGGGTTAGCAGTAGAACATTGGGAGATTCAGTTCAGTCTAAGAGGAGTAGTCTGTGTGGAGAGTCAAAAGAGGAGGAGTGCTAGCTCCTCAGACTCAGCTCTGAGAGACAGAGCTACCTCAGGAGAAGGGGTTGTGTGTTCTCACCCTAGAAAAGAACACAGAAGATCAATTGTGAACTGGTAGAGACCATTTCTAGAAGTTGTTCCAGTGCCCCATCCCTGGAGGGATGGGGAGGAATTCCAGGATTCAGGGGCAATCCCTTGGTCCAGCCTGGAGAGTGGTGAAGCTGCCTAGAGTAGTTTTGTTCTGTGAGTACCTGAGACTGCTGTGGGGAAAAAAGCCCTGGGGCACCTGCATCCCGTGGTGAGTTTTTATCTGACAAAGAGACTCTGTTCACCAAGACTGTGTTTTAAGTAAAAGTGTCTGCCTACTGTGGGGTCAAAGGGAGGCTTGCCAAGTACAGAACCTTTAGACGGTGTATGATTTAAAAGCATCTGCAACAGTGGGGGTCTAGAGTAAAGACATAGCCACATACAGAACTTTTAAAGTCAGGACACCTCCATAGTGTAAAAAGTAGAATGTTAAATATGCAAAACATTTCAAGAGAGCATCTACAAAAATGTTTCAGAGAAAGGTGTTGTATCCAGATGAATGGCAGAGTGTAGATTTGGGAGCAAAAGGTGGGAGACCCCCATCTGGAGTAATGAGGTTTACCTCTCCAGGTTCAGTTTGGGCACCTTTGTTTGCTCTCAGTGCATTTGGCCAATGCCTGAGAAAAGCACCCAGACATGGGATTTTGGATTTCCCCAAGAGCCAGAATGTGCTCGTGGGTGGTTTAGGGAGCCACCAGCAACCTCCGTGCAATATGGAAAAATGTCCTAATACTGGCCGGGGTGCCAAGTCAAGGGAAAGAAGAGAAGTGTACCAGTTTGAGCCATGTGTGCCCAGATCTGTTCAGCACCTGAGGGTTCACTGTGTGCATGCTCTGTACCTCTGTAATCTGCATTACCAGTGAGAGTAGCCCTATGGGGGTCCATCTTCACTTTGTTTATTCTCTTGAATGTGAATAAAAGCAACACTCTAGGATCCCAACCTGGTTTGAACATTACAGTTATTGCTTCCAGTGTCTGGATTTACTTGGGTGCCAATGACCAGAAGTACAAACCTAACATAATGCTGAGCAAACATTTTCTCCCAGGGACCCAGGTTTATGGTCATGCTAAATGGTACCCGCAGGTGTGAGCCAGGTAGTTGCCACACTCGGTTTGCCTGTCTGAGTATGGCAGGCTCCGAAGTAGAAGTAATGGGTCTACAGAAATGTGTATCATAGTGACTACCCCCACCCCTCTTGGTAGTGCCTGGGTTTAGAGGATCAGCCCTGCTAGTTGAACAAGGGGGGCTGGTGGGGGGAGGTTACACATAACTTATCCATTTTTTGAGATTTTAACCCCAAATTTTCAACATGGGCTTTTGAGGACCCTACCTTATGAACAATATGACTGTCATTGCCCAACTCCTGCCCAAAATGTGACTTTGTGGTCACTTGGCAGATTCACCTTTAGGGTGGGATTTGCATAATGACAGTTATATTGTCCATGAGGGGGTTCATAAAAAGCCTATGTAGAAAATATGGGGTCAAAATATGTAAAAATGGCAAAGGTATGACCATTTCGCTGCACATGCTTGTGACTTTGGAAGTTTTAAATAGTTTGACCCCAGTTTTTTAACACAGTCTTCACCTCATGTATGTCATAGCTGTCAATTTTCAAATCCTGGTTAAAATGTGTTTTTGTACCTGTGGCAAGGAATGGCGTTGCTATTGCACAGAATTATGTTTTGGCAGGGATTCAAAAATGTTCTGTATGGGGTACATGAGGTGGGATAATAAGACAGCTGTGCTGACAATTTGGTCACTGTTGTCCTATAAATGGAAGTGCAGGACCTGGAGGGTCCTTTGCATCCACACTCTATTCCACCCTATCCCCCAGTGTCCTGATTTCTCTTTTAAACAAATGTTGTCTGTGCTTCTTTTTTTTTTCCCTGAGTCTATAAAAAGAAAACCATCCATTGACGTCTTTTGTGGCTCTTTGTGTCTGCCCTCCTGACCTTCCCACTCAGCCCCCCCCAGCCCATACTTACACAGCAGGAGTTGAACACCATCTTCTTCTCTGGATCACAGACATGTCTTCACTCTTCAAAGCCAGACCACTGACTGAAGAAACAGGCATGCGCTTCAGTGTATTTCAATGGGGTTTTACACTTAGCAGCATAACTTGGCCATTTCTGTATATTTTGGGCCCAAATCTTCAACATGCCTTTTTGGGACCCCACATTGTGAACAGTTGTACTCACATTAGGCAAATGTGTCCCAAAAGGTGATTTTGTGGTTGCTGTGCAAAATCACCTTTTGGGCAGGAGTTGAAAATGTTTTCTGCCCTTGTTCATGAGGTGGGGTCATAAGAAGACTATGTTGAAAATCTGGTGTGCAAATATTAAAAAACAGCAACGTTGTGACCCTATGTTGAATTTTGCGAATGCAGGCTCATACCTTTGCTAATTTTCAATGTTTTTACCCAAATTTACAATATAGCCATTTCTTTACAACAATGCATGAGCTGTAATTTTTCAAATCTTTCCCAAAATATCTTTTTGTGCCCCTGCTGCAAGATTACGCTGTGGTAGCACGGAATGACATTTTGATGGCGATTTGACAATCTCTACTACCAGGTTGGTGAGGAGGGTTAATAGGAAGGCTAAGTTAGTTTGGTTGCTGTTGTCCTACAAATGGAACCACAGGGCCCGGAGGGGCCCTCTCTTACAGAAATAATTATATGAAATGTTCTCATACTGCACATATAAAACTACACAAGTGATATCCATGCTGCAAGTATGATTTAAATGTTAAATTGGAACCGATTGCATGCATATGGCATGCTTGTAGCAAGCAAGTGTGGAAATCATGATTTTTATGTTAAACTGGTAAAGACTGCATTTATGTGGCATGCGTGCAAAAAGCAAATGGTCACTGATAACAGGAACACTTAAAAGTTAAGTGATTTGCTGAAGATCACACCATACACAAGTGGGTGCTGATGAGAGTCAAACGCAGGTCTTCATGCCTCCAAGTCTCCTGGCTTGTAGTTCAGTGCCTTTAACCACTAAGCCACACTGTCTGCACAGATATGGCTCACTTGTACTTCAATACATACTGTATCTGAATACATCTGCACTCATGCGGCATGCTTGTAGCCACTGTTATGCTTTTCAGTTTTCTTCTCTCCCTCATCTCATTTTCACAGTTGAACTGTAGCACACGTACCAATGGAAACACATGTGGTTTTTCCCATCCCCAATACACAGACTTACCCACAAAACCACTTAATTACTTCTGTCTGGCCTGTACTCCTACCATTTTCTCTTTTGATTGCTGCCACACAAACAGACTTTAAGATGCAAACACAAAAGTAGCAATAACTCGAAGCACACACAGACATGGTCAGCCCCTCCCCCCATGCACACACACACTGTAATGGGTATGGCCATGCTGCTACAAACAACCCACCAAGTATAGACATAAGTAAAAACCTCCTTTGGGGTTTTAGGGTTGGAAACCCTAAAGCCACATTTCCTTACTTTTGTTGCTTTAGCCTGAACCCTAAATGTTGCATTGACAGAGTTTTTTTGCAAAGACTCTCTCAAGCTCAATCTCTCTCTATATAAACACACACACACACATACAAAATAGATAGATACTGTAAGTGTGGTATGAGGAAGTATCACCATATCACCATCAAGAGGTCAAACATGTCATAAAGCCATGAGCCTGAAGGGTGAGTGACCTTTATGAACTTGTATGACCTTGAGATGGTAATATTTCACCAATATCTGGGACTTACCTATCCAATGTTTAATATGTTACATTAGATTGGTCTGTTTTGCTTTAAGAAAAAAGTCTGCCGGTTGGACTGTAAGAAAAAGTTGGTTTGTTCTGCTTTAAGAAAAAGGGTTCTGGTTTGGGCTGCATAGCTTTGACCATTTCAGGTTTACAAAGTGTACTTCCTATAAAAGGAAGTGTGGTTCCAGTGTTTCTCCCTTTAGTTTTTTTCAAGGATAGCAGCAGGATCCCGCCGGGGGGGGGGCACAAGCCCTGGGGGAAGACGACTGGTGGCAAGTCCCAGTGGATGTTGGGGAGACACAACTAGGGCACCCTCCTGAATGAGGGCCAACCGGGAGAGAGAAGAAAAAAAAATAGCAGCAGGGAAGGGAGCAGCTACAGTGTTTGCTAAGTGATTCAGGATGTCATACGGCTGTTGAGACCCTGTGTGTTAACTGGTGTCCATTTCTTTTCTTCTTTCTACAACATTCTGCTGCAGCAGCACCTCTGTCATCCTGTGCACTTTGTCTATGTAAATCTGTCTTTTCCCCCTTTCCAGTTAGGCCAACTGGGAAGGTTCTCTGCTAGCACTAACTGAAACCAGTATACATCGATCTTCCAACCCTTGCCCCCCTCCCCCATTTATTTGTGTTTGTAAGCAAAGGCTCAAATAAAAATTAAAAATGCAGCAACCACAGTTGTGTTAGGCTTAAAAGCTGCTAGAATATAGCACACAGAGTGTGCTGTCTTTAGGGAATAAAAGCATCATTGCTTTTACTGCTGAGTTGGGGAGACGATAGTGCTACCCTGTAATTTACCAGAAGGTTTAGAAAAGCTCTCTAAACCAGTTAGTGTCTTCCTTGAAGCACTTAGTATTACTATATTCCTGGGGTTAGTGTTTTGTATAATAATTGATTTGTCCCCTTTTTACACCTAAAGAAAAGGTGTTCTTGGTTTATTTATTTATTTATTTATTTATTTATTTATTTGTACATCAGTTTACAACCTTTGAGCCAGAGGCTCATTTCCAAAGGTACCCCATCACATTGAGGACAGACAGAGAAAACTTTAGGTTACAGCATATAAGACATAGACTTAGGGTTATGCAGCATGGTTACATACATTTGTACAATTTCATAGACATTTCAAGGATAACAGCTGAGCCCATGCTAGTGCCTTATTTTATATTGCTTTTCTCTTCTTTGTACTTCCCTTGTCTCTCACAACCAGCAGCCAGTTTTGCTGCAGGATATTTGTATGTGGTGGACTTGCAAGCTAGAAAGCAGTCAAACACTACAGTTCATCAATGCAAGAAAGACAAAGCAAGAAAACTGAATTCAAATAAAGTAAAAGAAAGCACTTGTGTTGAGAATGCACAGTGAGGGTGTAAGTTTTAAAAAACAGGGAGCGCTTATGTTTGTTGTAGAAACATAGAAACATAGAAACATAGAATTTGACAGCAGATAAGGACCGCTTGGCCCACCCAGTCTGCCCATTTCCCTACCTACTGGATAAGCTGCAGATCCTAGTTAACCAGCAGCCTACTTCTGCCTACCCCAACCCCCCAGAATTGCCTTATGACTATCTCATGCATGCTTGAATTCCCCCACTGATTTTGACTCCACAACCTCCTCCGGAAGGCCGTTCCATGCATCCACAACCCTCTCTGTGAAGAAATACTTCCTTAAATTACCTCTGAGCCGCCCCCCCTCTATCTTCAAATTGTGCCCTCTTGTTCTTGCACACCTCTTTTTTTGAAAGATGCTACCCTCTTGGACTTTGTTGATTCCTTGAGGTACTTGAAAGTTTCTATCATGTCCCCTCTCCCTCCTTTCCTCGAGGCTATACATATTAAGCTCTTTAAGTCTCTCTTCATATGACTTCGGTACAGACCCTGCACCATTTTAGTTGCCCTCCTCTGGACAGCTTCCATTCTGTCTATGTCTTCTTGAGGAATTGGGTCTCCATAACTGCACACAGTACTCCAGATGGGGTCTCACCAGCTGTCTGTACAGAGGATAATAACTTCCTGTTTTCTACTGGTGATGCCTCTCCTATGCATCCCAGTATCCCCCAACCCTCCTTGCTGCCCTCTCCATTGCTTGCCCATCTTTAGGTCATCTGATATGACTACCCCCAGGTCCCTTTCCATTCTTGTTGTTGTTAGTATCTCACCCCCATTGTGTACTCTTCCCCTGGGTTTTTGTTTCCCAGGTGCATTACCTTGCACTTCTTAGCATTGAATCTAAGCTGCCATACATTTGACCATTCCTCTAACCTTGCCAAGTCCTTCTCATCCTTTCCACCCCACCCTGTGCATCAACTCTGTTGCAGATCTTAGTGTCATCTGCAAAGAGACATACTTTTCCTTCCAGTCCTTCTGCAATGTCACTCATAAAGACATTGAAGAGGACCGGTCCTAATACTGAACCCTGCAGTACCCCACTTGTAACCCTCCTTTCTTCTGAGTGGACTCCATTTACTATAACTCTCTGTGTCCTATTCTCCAGCCAATTCTTTACCCAGGCTGTCATCTTGGGACCCACTCCCAGGCTGGCTAACTTGTATATTAATCTTTTGTGTGGGACTGTGTCAAATGCCTTGCTAAAGTCTAGGTAGGCCATGTCCACAGCCCCTCCCTGATCTACTACTTTGGTCACCCAGTCAAAGAAATCTATCAGATTCGACTGGCATGACCTTCCTGCTGTGAATCCATGCTGCCTAGGGTCCTGGTTATGTAAATTGGACCAAATAGAAACAGTGACCTGACACTCCCTGTAACAGAATGTATGTTTGTTTGAAGTTACTAAGTGAGACATATATTATTTAGAAAAGTAAAACAAAGCTACCCTTTCTAAATGGATAAACAGAGTAGACATATCCAGTTCTGGAAGATACGAAGTTGTATTGTTTTATTTCTGAGTGCACCAATATTTTATAATTCTGTGAGCAGGAAAAGGTTTCCATTAAAACTTTTACTGCATAATGAAAGGCATGTGGATGGTAATTGCTTTCTGTAGCACAGCTATTTTTGCATAATGAATTACATAAAGAATAGTAACAAAGAACACTTACATTCCTAGCTGGAGGTCCTCACCCCTGGGCATCCCATTGTTTTCAAAGAGCAGTCCAGCATTTTCCTTCATAACTAAATACTGGCAAGCCCGAGGGGAGGGGTCTGCCGCTAAAGATTTTTGTAAATGTTAGCAAAACAGTTAAAATATCAAGATTTAAAAGCCTTATTATTAGCATCTACTTCTCTTTTCAGTTTTACTGTATATTTCACATAAAACTGTTGGTTTATTTGGAAGTTAGATGTTTTAAAACAGTAGTGGCTGGAGTTTAAGGTAAACCACCTGACCCCAGCGGTATAAAAAAGCTCTTTTGTGTAACCAGTTCAGATGAGTGGAGAGATTGGTGGAGTGCTGACCTCATCTGGAGCTCTAGCTGCTTACTAGAGAACCATTATTCATGTTATGCTTTTATGGTGTATGGTGCAATGCGGTTGGGTATGGAAATCCATACACCAAAAAAAGTCGTTCTGTTTCAGTAGTGTTATCCTCACTAATGCAGAATGACTTTTCATTCTATGTTAGTGAGAACGTCACAAAGCTATCACCCCCACCAGCACTGTTCATAGGAGGGAGCAGTTGCCAACTCCTTCGCGCGAGCTTGCCGGCGGGCTGGAGAGACCAGGAGTGTGGGTCTCCAGCGAGAGACGATGGTCAAAAAACGGAAGTGATCCTGTATTTTGGGGCACCATACACTATAAAGAACAGTGTATGACCTCCCAAACAACTCTGCAACTCTTCCCCCTCATGTTTTCTATGATGGCAGAGGGACCTCTCGAGCTTCGCTCTCAAGGTCATCAGCCGTCATAGAAAACACTCGGGTGAAGAATTGCCTTGTTGTGTATGGGTGGCCATACACTATCCTATATGTTTTATTTTTGCCATTTTCCAGTCCACTTTTATTTTTATTTCTGGCTGTAAATAAAATATTAGCCTTGCTTGGCACTTTAAACCTTGAATCCTGACTCTGCATCCATCCTTTTCCACAACTCTTTGACACGGTACACTTTTTTTTTTTTTTTTTTTTTACAGTTTGACTTTGATTTCCATGTGGAGCTGTTAGGCAAGTGATATGGAGGCAGCAGCAAAAGAGATTAGTAATGATTGGGGGAGGGGTGCTGAGTATGTTGCTCAGGGATCACATTTTTACACAGTTACTTTGATTTCTGTGTGGCAGTTAGTTTGGCACATGATATAAGGCAGCAGTAAAAGTGGTTGGTAGTGATGGAGGGGCTGAGTTTGTTGCTCAGGGACACTTTTTTACACAGTTTAATGTGGATTTTCATATGTGGTTGTTAGTTTGGCAAGGGATATCGAGGCAACAGCAAAAGTGGTTGGTGGTGATTCAGAGGGGCCGTTTCTTTTTTTTTTTTTTTTTGCTGTAATTTATTATTTATTTATTTTCCAAAGAAACCAACATACAAGCACACAAATAACCCGGAAACCGGGCGCACACCCCAAAACTGGCTGTGCAAACTATATACATCCCCTATTTACAGACACATGGGATATCACTCCTCCCATACTAAACTCAACTCCCGGGAAGCTCTCAGTAACCCCTGTTAATAGTACAACGCCTCTTCTCAACCTCAAGCTTCCCCATAATAACACTCATCTTGTTAACGTCCAAGCCGCTTGGTTATCTGTCCTTCCTGAGTGAATATCCAGTGTGACCCCAGAAAGAGAGAGAGTCCTGCCCCCGACAAAACTATAACCTCAAAAATTCCTCCTCATCCAGCCTACATCTCTATCCGTCCACATTATGCTCTAGCCCTAGATAATAGGTATACCAACCTATGCTATAGGGGATTTTCATGCAAAGTTGGACAAGAAGAGATAAGAGAAAAAAAAGAATCCTAAATCCAACTGTACCTGCCCGTTGAGATGACCCACAATCCATTACCTAAACCTCTACTAATCCCCATCTGACAGACAGCTCTGTAAGCTAACGCTTATGTTCTACAGCGAATAGGCTGCCTCTAACCTTGCCCACCTTTTACTGTAGACCTCCTGCCTACCTTCAGACACTAGATGTCTCTTAATCTTGGCCAAGGCCCCAAGCAAATCCTTCACCCATTGTTCATAAGAGTAAACCTGGCCATCTTTCCAGTGTTGCACAATAAATGCTTTAACAATCGACCCCATTAAAGCAAGATGAAATCTCGGTATGACCCTTCCACTCATCGAATAGTCACCTATCACGCAGACTTCTGGAATTAGATAGCCCGTATAGCCTAGCCTGGGGTCCAGCCCCTGTCTAATCTTATTCCATAAAGGAGAGATTTTGTCACAACTCCATAGGATATGAAGCAAATCTCCTGATGCTGTCCCATACCGAAAACATAGATCTGTCTGTCGTAAACCCCTAGAACAGAGTTTAGCAGGGGTATAGTATATGTTATGAACCACATAAAACTGGATATTTCTATGTTTAGGAATAACATTATATTTGGTAGCTTCCCAGATGCTATCCCATTCTAACCTAGAAGTCATCACTTTGTCCCAATAAGGGACAGAGGGAAGGGCACTCAGAAATCTGGAATTCAATAGCAGCTTATATACACAAGAAAGTGGGCTAGCTCTATGAGCAGCCTCTTTCAAACTTCCCACGAGAAAACTCTCCAATGAAATCACCACTCCTCCCCGAACCCCGACAATCATTTGTAGCAGCTGTATCCTTTGAAAGAAGGGCAGGCCATCACATTGTGGAGGCAGAAGGATTCTCTCCCCCTGCTGCATATCCTCAAGCTAAGACCCTTCAAGTATACATTCCATCTCTGCCCAAACACCATGCCCCAATGGTCAAATTGGGATTTCCCAATATAGGCTGATCCCTAGATTTCACTTGGCAACCTTTTTGAGCTGGTGTAAGAACGCCACCAAGCCTCCATGGTTTTCCTGATTGGTTCCTACTCCTATTTTGCCCATTCCATTTTGGGACCCAACATATATTAATGAGTCAGGGGAGCATCCCCTACCCCTCAGCAGTTTCTTCTCTATTTGTAACCAGGCAGGGCAATATTTACCCTCGTAGACCTCTATCGCCCATTGAGCCATCAAGCCCAACTGACCCGCCACATAATAAGCCTGGAGGTCAGGTAGTCTAATGCCTCCCTTCTCATATGGCCTACATAGCATCTTATAGTTAACCCTAGCCAGCTTGCCATTCCAAAGAAACCCAGTTAACATTTTCCTAATTAGCTTAAACCACTTTATAGGGATAGTATATGGAGCTAAGTGAGTCGGGTATAGCAGCCTTGGCAAAATATTCATCTTGATAATACCTAGACGTGCTGTAAAATTTAAAGGTAGTTTGTTCCACCTTAAGATGTCCCCTGAAATCTCAGAGACAATTTCCCCCATATTAGCTTCCACACCAGACGCCTGATTTGCCGTAATCCAGATTCCCAAGTACTTCAACTTATCATTGTTCCACTGTATCCCCAGAGATGCAAAATCCACTTTAAAGACATGTGGCGTCAAGGATAAAATTTGGGTTTTAGTGAGATTCAGCTTGTAGTTTGAGACCCTAGAGTACCGGTATATTAATTCTCTAACCGTCTCGAAGCTAGTTGCTGGGTCTCGTAGATGGAGCAGTATGTCGTCCGCAAAGACTGAAATTTTTAGCTCCAAATCTTCCACCCTGATTCCCCGAACCCCGACCTCCCTATCAATAGATCTTAAGAGGGTTCTAAATAGATGTTAAACAATATTGGTGAAAGGGACACCCTTGCGCGTACCATTATAAGTTGAAATTCCTCGACAGATAGCCATTACATAAAATCCTAGCTGTGGGCGCCAAGATATAAATTCTTGATACCCTTAATTAACCTCTTCGGGAATCCCATCCTTCCAATACAGAGAACAAAAAATATATGCGAAACTCGATCAAATGCCTTTTCGGCGTCTAAGGAGATCAAGGCTAGAGGAACCGGGAATCAGGAGCCTGGTTTATAATATGATGTATCTTCCTGGCGCATCTTTTGCGCCCTTTCCCGGCATAAAGCCTACCTGCTCCTGACTAATTATGCTCGGGGCCACAGCTAAAATCCTATTAGCCAAGATCTTTGTAAGTATCTTAATGTCCTGATTAATTAGAGCTATGGGCCTATAGTTTCCCATAACATCCCTGGGCTTATCTGGTTTAGGTATTAACGTTATATAAGCTTGGTAAATGGTCAATGCCCTCAAGTATTATAGTATGGAAAAACTCCTTTAGGATAGGAAGTATAGTATGAATATGAGTTTGATAAAACTTCACCGTTAGACCATCAGGCCCTGGAGATTTACCTAATGGGAGGGACCGAACCACCTCTAAAATTTCGGAAGACTTAATAGGGGCCTCCAATTCCCTAGCCAGACTGGGGTCCACTATCGGGAGTTGGATTCCCTCAAGTATTCTAACTTCCTTTTCCCCCAGGAGCACTTTCTTGGTATATCTTTTCAAAAAATGTAGCAAACGCCTCAACCATGTCTTGGGGGTCTGTCACTAGCCTCCCTTCATGTGAGATCAAAGAAACAGTCCTGCTGGCCTCCCACTCCTTAATCCTTGATGCCAAAAAATGCCCTGGAACATCCCCTTGTAAAAGATATTTAGCCTTAATCTTATTTAACCAAAATTCAATCTTCCCATACCAAATCCCTGACAGCTCCCTCCTTAAGCTTTTGAGCTCCCTATCTATTTCTTCCGAGAGCCCCTCCTGCTGCGATAGAAAACTTATGGCCCCCTCCAAAAACTCCTCTTTCGCCTTCCTAAGCAGCCTCACTTTGGTAGCCAAGGTTTTAGCAGCCATGGAATATAAGGATTTACAGGTAGGCCAAGCTAGCCTCTTATCCGTCAAAGAGGGCAACTGCACTCTAATAATTTCCTGAAGAGCCCCGTCCAGTTCATCCCTTCTCTCCTCCACCAAGAAAAGCCAATCCTGAAGCCTCCACCTGTAAGGCCTAGGAGGTAAGGACTTAGGTTCCCATTGCATCTGGATCAGAGAATGGTCTGAAAAGGTCCTACCCTCTGTCTTAAACGCCCTGACCTCCCCTAACGCCTCCCTATTTACCAAAAAATAGTCTATCCTGGTAAGGCTTTTGTGAACCGCCAAGTAGAATGTCATTTGGAGACCTCCCTGAGAAAAAAACTTGGCTGGGTCTGTCAGACCTGTAGCTTCAAAAGCTAGCCAGCGCTAATTGAGCCCTAGACCTGGGACCTTTGAACTGACATCCTGTCCTCCTTATTATCTAAACAAATATTCCAGTCACCCGCTAATATCAGTGAAAGTGATGGAAATGCCGCGATATTCTCCTCTATTGAGGCAAAAAATTCAGGTTCCGGGGGAGTTGGACCATATATAGAGGCTACCCCTACTGCCTTGCCGTGTAAAGTGCCCAAAACATAGATCCCCCTGCTGTCCTGTCGGGTCAGAACTTGGGTCACCTCAAAAGGGCAGGACTTATTAATTAAAATCACCACTCCTCCAGATGCTCTCTTCCTACCCACTCCATATACCTGACCTACCCAACGTTTCTTTAAATAATCTAACTCCTCAGTCAATAAATGTGTTTCCTGGAGAGCTACGATATGAGCCCCCCGCTGCTCCAGATATCGCAGGATTGTTAATCTTTTATGTCGTCCCCTCAAACCCTTAACATTCCATGAAATCACGCTATACAAAACCATCTGGCTAATATGAGGCTAGATATAGGATCAAAGACAGAGCCTTTTGAGGCCTGCTTTCCAGATTACCCAATCAGGACTCTCTCTCTTTCCTAAAACCCTCCCCATGACCCCGGTCCCAAGACTGAACCACTTCCTGCTGAGCCATGGATGAACCGGTTTCCTAGACCCCCGATCCCACTCAGTGACTCCCTTACTCGAAACGGCCCTTTAAATCTTTCTCAGACCCAGATAGTCCTTTCCCAATTAAGTAAGCGAAAAAAAGGAAAGAAAAATAAATAAAACATCAGCGCCATGGTGCCCCCACCTAACTACTAATATACTCATTGCCAAACAAAGGGTGGAATAGCCTTGTTCCCACTCCCCAAAACCCAGTCCCCTAGATGGCGGTCCATTAGTCCATCAAACAATAGGTTTCGGGCAGCCCAGTCTTTCCTCTTTTCTTCTTTTCATGTATCTATTCCTAGTTGTCCTTTTTCTGTCTTCTTCCCCTACCCTCCCTTCCTTCCCTGGGAGGAGAGGATGAGAAAAAACAAACAAAAAAAAAAAAACATAGTAGTAAAGCCCCCTCGGGATTAATCCCAGAGCTTGCCAATGAATGTCTCAGTTCAAGCCGCTCGTTAGCTTGACCACGTCGTTCTCTGTAAGCGATCTTTTCACCCCCACAAGTCCTCTTCCCCACAGGGGCGAAACTTCATAGGAGATCCCAGTCAGGTTGGCGATTTGAAGAGATCTGGCAGGTCACTGCGAAGCCCCTCCAGTGCATCCTTGGCTGTTAAAAATTTCTTTTCTCCAGATGACAGCCGCACCATAAGGATGGCAGGATAAAGAAGACGGAACTTGATCCCTGCTAAATAAAGCTTCTTCTTAATATCACTATATTCTTTCTGCTTTTCTCAATGCCCGGAGTTAAATCCTGGAAGAACCATAATGAAGCCCCATTCCAGTGCAGAGGTTTCTTTTGCCTAGACAGCTGCAGGACATGAGACTTCTCTTTATAGTTGAGAAACCTCATAATTATAACTCTAGGCGAGCCCGGAGGTGGGGGTCTCCCTGCCTTCGATGAGCCCTTTCCAGGTTGTACCCTTCCCTGAAGGGCGAGGGGCCGAACATTTTCAGTAGCAGGTCCTGAATAAAGGAGACACAATCTAGACCTTCAGCCCTTTCTGGAAGCCCTGCTAGGATGAGATTGTTCCTTCGATTCCTCGCCTCCTGGTCTTCCAATCTCTCTTCCATCCTCCTGAGTTTTTTCCTGATCGTCACCACCTCTTGCTCCAAGGAGGAAACCTTTTTTTCCTGCGAGCAGATTCTAGCCTCAGCGTCACTCATCCTTTGGGCCAGCGAGTGCAAAGCAGGCTTAACTTCTGAGAAGTCCAGCACCAGTCCCTGAAGCAATGCTTTAATTTCTTTAATGTCCTCCACGCTATTGCAGGGACCCCCCTCTAATGCCACTTCCTCCCCCCCGGTCTATGTTGTCAGGCGAGTGAGGCTTGGGGCGTTTTGATGCGGGGGCACACCCCGCCAGCGGTTCCTTTAAGTCCGCTTCCATCACTAATCGAGCTCGGGCCTGGCCTGCAGCAAGCTCCTCTGCGACAATCGGCGTCGCTCTTAATCCCCCGCCGATATCCCGATTTCACCAGACCGGGGGGATAAGTAGAGGCACCTGACGACACTCCGGTCTGTCTAAAGCTTTAAAAAAGATGCCAAAACCGGCTTTTAAACTGAAAACTGCCGCTTGGATCTCGGAGGAGCGCGGAACGCGTCTTACCCGAGCCGGCTCATCACGTGACTCACTCGGGCCGTTTCTTTTTAGTAGATGATCATGAGAAGTTAACAAAACTAGATAGCAACAAATCTTGTGGACCAGATGATATTCACCTTATGTTATTGAGTACGTTAGCAGCAGAATTAGCTGGCCCACTTGCCCTGTTCAATAAATCTCTGGCTTCTGGTATGGTGATCCAAGACTGGAAAATAGCAACATCATACCAGTACACAAAAAGAGAAATAAGGCACCAGTGGAAAACTATCGCCCTATTAGTATAACATCCCTGGTTGGTAAACTACTTGAGGGATTCGTTAAACAATTCCTTATAGACAATCTTATTAGTTTAGGTGTAACAGACATAACACAACATGGATTTTCACAGGGTAGGTCATGCGTTTATTTATTTTTATTTTTTTATTTATTTAGTTTTTGTTGACCGGGTAAGTGCACTAGACAATTCCTGCCTATTTTCAGGCACAACCCAGGGAAGGGGGATATAGATGAATGCCAACTGACTTTGAACCAGATTAAGCTGTTGGTGGTATTTTTACTGAATGAGGGAAATTTGGCCAGGACACCGGAGAAATTTCCTTACTCTTTTCAATAAGTGCCATGGGATCTTTAACATCCACCTGAACTACCACCAATCCAGGCAGATGGGACCTCGGTTTAACGTCTCATTTGAAAGATGGCACCTCAGAAGTGCAGCAACCCTCTCATGCTGCACTACAATGTCAGTACTGGGATATTAACCCAAGTGCCAGATGTGGGAACTGAACCCACAGCCCTCTGATCTCCCGGCCTCAGAGGCGAGTGTGCTACCTACTGAGCCAGTGACACTTTTTTGAGCCTGTACTTCAGGCCCTAGATCAGGGACTATCAGTGGATGTTGTGTACCTAGATTATAGTAGGGTGTTTGACTCTGTGCCACATCAGAAACTACTTGAAGTGTAATAGGAAATGGGGGTGGATACTAGTATTCTCAAATGGATACAATCTTGGTTTCATACAGTAATTGGCTACAAAGAGTGCAGATTAGAGGATATTGTTCTGACTGGGGCACGGTGACAAGTGGGGTGCCACAGGGCTCAATTTTGTGCCCTACCCTATTCTCCGCCTTTGTATCCGGTATGCAAGGTTGTGATGGCATTTAGATATGAAAGTACACTGAAAATATGAAGGTGGGAGCTAGTGTTAATGAGGACTCAATTCTGAAATTACAAAACTATCCACAGTCACTGGAACAGTGAGCCAATCAACATAAATTACATTTTAATGAGAGCAAATGTAGAGTCATGCAGTTTTGGACACAATAAACAAATGGCAGTGAATAAGATAAACAACAATGTTACATGCAGCACATCCTGTGAAAAAGATTTAGGAGTGTATATTTCCGATAATTTAAATTTTGAATTCCATAATAGAGAGTCAGGAAAAAAGCAAACAGAGTAATGGGTAACACACTTAGAAACATACAAAGCAGAAAAGAAGAAGTCTTGATACATTTTTATAAGACATTAACAAGGCCCGTTTTAGAATATGGTGCCCCATTTTCCACACCACAGAGTACTAGCAGCATCAAATCACTTGAACGGGTTCAGAGGAGATTCACTAAGAAGGTCCATAGGGTAAGAAATAGCATATACCCAGAAAGGATGCAAAACTTGTCTTTATACTCTGTCATATAGGAGAGTGAGAGGTGATATGATATTTGCTTATGGGGCAACTAAAGATGATGCCCTGCTGGAATCTGCTGATTTATGTACAAAAAAACAGATATGGGAAGGGTTACTAGAGGACATAGTAAGCAGTTGCTAGGGGAGAAGTTTAGAACTACTAGAAGAGGGCTTTGGGTGGTCCAGAGAGTGGTGAGCATGTGGAAAGAGTTACCAAGGGAAGCAATAGACACACCAACATTTCATACATTTAAGATAAGGTTGGACAAGTATATAGGGGACAAGGTCAGGGATTTCTACCAGTAACATGGTGGTAAGTCTATTATGGCACTAGTACCCATTTGACTTGTACTCACACCTATGAACCTATGAGCCTAGCCAAGACAGAGGCTGGGGAAGTACCTCACATAACATCGGCATAATCAAAGGTGGATTAAATCATTTTAGTAAGGAGTGCGACGTGAGCGTTCTGAGGAAGGGAGTCCTTATTGTGATACAGAGCATCTAGCCTGGGGTGGAGCTTTGAGTGGATGTGCTTGATGGAGTTTGAAGAAATTTAGGTGGCTATCGAGCCAGACACCCAAGTATTTGTTGTGGGGGACATGTTACAATTGAGCCCAGTCCAGAGTTGAGAATATGAGTAGGAGGTGAGTTTGGCTAGTTTGTTGGGAGAGTCGAAAGTTATTGAAACAGTTTTTTTTAACATTTATTTTGAGGTGGTTAGCTTGAAACCAATGTAGTACAGAGTGCAAATTGGCTTAGAGCTGAGATTTTACAACATATGCAGATGAACCAGAGATGTAGAGAATGGTATCATCCACGTACATTTGTATGTTTGAAGCAGAGCAGGCTGATGGAAGATCATTTAGAAAAACAGAAAAAAGTATGGTTCCCAGGACTGAGCCTTTGGGGAACACTAGCTAGGATGGGGTGCACCACAACCTCAGACTCATTGTGAACGAGAGGAGAGGTAGGAGTGAAACCAATTTACCACTGAGATGGAGAGTCCGGCTAAGCTAAGCTAAGTTAGCAAGAGGGAGTGACAGACTAAGTCGAAGGTCTTGGCAAGGTCTATGAAAATGGCAGCCGTTAGTTGGCTTTTATTGATACCGGAGAGGATGGAGTTAGTTGCTCAACAGATAGAGGTGACTGTTGAGTGATTAAATGAAATCCTGATTGGAAGGGAGAGACAAAGTCTGTGGAGTTGAGAAAGTCAGTAAGTCGAGAGAGGACTTGGGATTCCTAAAGTTTAGCCAGAGAAGGGAGACAGGATATGAAGCGATAGTTTATTTATTTATTTAGATCTTGGATTACACCAGTGAGCAGATGCTCATTTATAGGTTCCACGTCAGTTACATAGACAATACAATACAGATGACAGGGTTACATATGGTACAGGTAAGTTACAGGGTACAACAGCATTAAACAGCTTAGGCAGTATAGCAGCTAGTCAGCATCAGAGGTTAACATCCTACTTGGAAGCTCTCTGAGATGAGAAGAAGAAGGGGTTGCAAACATGGGTGGAAGGAGTGAGGTAGTTGGTAGTTTCTGAGGGGGTAGGGAAGTGGGAGTGATGTCATGATTGGGGGGATAGGTGTAACCTAAAGTGCTAGGATTGGGGTCCCGCAACCCAATGAGTTGTCAGGAGGTAAGTGCAGGTAGTTGGTTGATGCTCCAGGAGGGTGCTAATGGTATCAGTCACATTTACTAGATTTTACTAGGTGCTGCCAGAGTCTGCATTTGAACGAGCCAATAGATGTGGCATTGATAACATCAGAAGGTAAGGTAGTGGTCCATAGTGGAGCATGATAGTAAAAGGCACACTGTGCCAGAGCTGTGAGACATCTGAGAACTTTGTAGGTCTGAGTGGAGGACTTCTTTGTGGGTCGAGTACTTGAGTGTGGAATTAGAAGGTTCTGGACCCCTGTGGATAGTTAGTTGAGGGAGCATTTCTTGGTGATGAGACAGGTTTGGTAGTTTATTCTGTCCTTCTGTTGTAACCAACCTGCCCAGTGTAGAGTTCACAGGTGTGCGTTAGTCTTTCCACACCTATGAGCAGTCGACCTGCCTTGTTCAGTGCAGTGGTGATGCAGTTTAGGGTGGTGTCTGTCTCTGACCCATAGATTTCCAGGCCATAGTCAATGAGGGAGACTATTGAGCTGTTGATGGCCAGGTTCAATGCCTCATGTGTTAGGCAGTGTTTATGCCTGTATAGTATGCCTAGTCTTGTATTAATCACCCTTGCTGTGTTGTTGATGTGTTTGGCATACAAAAGTGTGGAGTCGAGTGTGATACCCAGGTACCTGAACTGCCGGACGTGTTCCAGTGCATCCCATTGGCATTCCTGATTGCAAGGGGGAGGCAAAATGCTTGCTCTGTGTGCTGGTGAACATCATAGTATCAGTTTTTTTGCAGTTCTTGACTAGTTTACGATCCCTAAACCATTGTTCAACAGCTGAAAACCCCTTTTGGAGATCCACCACCAGTTGTTTGGGATTAGGGTTGCTGTTGAATATGACCGCTTCATCTGCATATAGAAGCATTCAGCCCAGGCATGCAGATGGCAGCTTGTTTAGGAATAAACTGAACAGTAGGGGTCCCAGAATTGATCCTTGTGAGACCCCTGAGTGGACTCTGGTCTGTTATCAGAGGCAATCCCCCCTATTTTGACCTTTTGTGAGTGATTGTGACGGTAGCTGCTGAACCAGCATACTGATTCCGAGAAGAGTCCCATAGCTGACAGCTGGTCCAGCAGGAGCTCATGATGCACTGTATCAAATGCTTTTGATAGGTCAATGAAAGTTGCCCAACCAGGAGACCTTGATTGATTGAATGGTGAATGTGTCCGGTGAATTCGAGCAAGGCCATGATAGCACTGTCAGCTGATCAGAAGTTGTGTTGCTCAGGACAGAGAAGTTGGTATTGGTTTGGGTGTTACCTGGTATGCCTGGGTCACCACTCTTGTGGAGGGGTATTACATTTGCAATCTACCAAGCCAAGGGGACCTCATTAAGGCAGAAAGATTGGTTGAGTTGTTTTTTGTAAGTGGGAGAGAGAAGAAGGGGGTGGAGAAGCATAGGAGACAGGGGTCTAGATTGTCAGGACTGGCTTTTGGGAATCAAGGATTAAGAGGGCATTCTATAGTTCGAGGCAGGAGACTGGAGGAAAAGTGTAGCAATATGTCGTACAGGTGGGGAGGAGGAGACAGGAGGGGAGGGAGGAGCTGAAGGGGCAGTGCAGGTAGCAAAAAAGGAGTTAAGTTCAGAGGCTATGGTGACTGGGTCAGAGACTGTTGTGTGGTAGGGGTGGCTTGTAGGGCAGAAGGGTCAAGGAGAGAAGTGGATTGTGCACCAGAAGCATACTGGGTCATAATATCATACGCATAATAGTGTACGGCATTATGCATGAACCCTGGACCTGTGCACTCACCGTGTTGGAACCCCCCCAGAGTTAGAATCCTTGTGAGAAGGGTCCGGGGGGGTGCAGAAAAAAAGATTTTGGTAAATTGCACAACGTGATTCTTCCTCACAACATTCTGCCATGCGCGGTAATGACCCCATGCCCCACCAGAAGTTGGCAGGGGAGGTATAATTTTGGTGGAGTTAAGAGCGGAAGTAGGTATCTTTGGCAGACCTAATTGCTTTTGTGCAGAGATTTCATAGGGTCCTGTAGTGCTGGAGGTTGGTAGGGACATTTGAGGCTCTGAAGCAAACCCAGGCCACTGTAGGTCCCTAGAGTTTCACAGGTGGAGGATATCAGCTGAGATCCAGGGCTGGTGATGCTGTTTAACTCTGCGCCTTCTTAGAGGAGCATGTTGGTTCCAAACAGCTAAAAGGAGGTGAGTGAAAACTGAAAGGCGGAGTCAATGTCAGGTGCTGAGTACATTAGGGACCAGTTGACTGAGTGTAGGTCTTGTAGAAGAGCTTTGAGATCAAGGGACCTTTAGGAGCGGACCTATTTGTAGATTGGAGTGCACAGAGGGAGTAAAGTTTGCGGATGCAGAAAGTCATAAGGTGATCACTGAAGATGACAGAGAGGGTACCAGCAGCTATGATCTGATGGGGGTGGGTGGAAAGAATCCAGTCAAGGAGGGAGGGGTTCAGTGTGATGAGGTTAGGACGGGTAGGCTACTGAAATTAGCTGGGTTAGGTTTGGGGTTTCAGTTTGCTCAGTGAGGGGCTTAAGTGAGGCAGAGATCCAGTTTAAGTTGAACTCACCTAGGGCTAGTAGCTCTGTAGATGCTGCATTTGCAACAGGGGAGGTGATAACTTCTATGAGAGAGGTAGGGGGGATTTGGGAGTAGGTGTACAGAATGACAATGGTTAGAGGGAGGGAGGATGGTAAGTTTAGGGTTATTGTCAAAACTTCATGGGAGGAGGGTCTAGACTCACTGAAGATTACATGACAAGGGAGATCTATCCGAGTATAGATTGCCACTCCACCTCCACATTTACCACAGGCTTGGTGAAATACTCAGTAGTTTGGGAAGGATACTTGGGAGTCTGGATTACGTAATGAGAGCCAGGTCTCAGTAACACATAGAAGGTCAGGGGAGTATTGGTGACCCAGACTTGGAGAGTATTGAACCTAGAGAGAAGGCTTCTGGCACTGAAGTGGCAAACTTTAAGGCCTTTGGGAAAGTCATGGAGAGAGAGAGGGGGAGAAGGGCCAGGGTTGGGGTGGATGTCATCAGAGAGGATAAGGAGAAGGAAAGGTAGGAGGAGATAACACCTATAATTAGGAGACTTCAGCTTGGGGTTAGGAGGAGAGAAGGAAGAGCTCTGGAGAGGGGAGAATAATCAGTAGAGCAGTTCAAGATTGCAAGAGCAGGAAGCTGGGAAGTCTGGATGTGGAAGGTGATGAGCCCACATTGCGGTGAAGGGAGGAGGGGAGGGGTGGAAAGGGTGGGGGGAGGATTAGATAGGGGAGTGGCGGATGAGTGTGAGGGGGTACTGGCAGATGCATGATGGGAGGTGCTGAGAGGGGGGATTGTCAATAGGAAGGGAGTTGGTGGTAGAGGATGGAAACAGTGTTGGGGAGAGAACGGGAGGCGAGCGAGATAGAGGCAGGGCTGTCAGGAGAACTATAGCAAAAAAAATGTATGAGAGGTGAGGGAAGAAGTGGATTTAGTGAACAAGGACATGGGACATATGAAGCAGAGCAGCCTCAGTCTATGCCTACTAGGCACAGAAAGACAAAATTGGAAAGAGTGCGAACAGAGGCGGCACAGGGGGAGGTGGGAGATTATTGTGTATGGAGAAAAAAATGGAAGTGAAAGCGGTTACGGGGTAGGATAGAGAGGAGCTGGGGAGCTGGTAGCAGTAGTGCAACAGGCAGAATAACAGTATTAAATCCAGAACATTGGAGAGCTTACTTCTTTAGTATACAGCTAAGTGGGGGATGATAAAATAAAAGGCTGGAGGTAGTAGGATCAGCTAATAAAGGACTGTCAAGAGGTAGGTTAAGAACACAGTTACATTCGGCTGTGAGAGTTTGGTAGTTAACAGAGCAGTGGAAGCTGACAAAACTAAATACTGTCAAAGTTAACTATATTAGGGAAAGAGAAATTGAAGAGAACCTTGGAGTGTGCCAAGAAGTTTTGTATCTGGCAGAAATTTAAATTGGGGTGACTTCCAAGGCAGAGGGAGAAGAGAATCAGAGTGTAGTGCTTGGAATGGGCCAAGAATTGTGGGGGGAGGGGGGACTTACTGGAGGGGCAGGCCAATCTGGTTGAAACAGAGGGGTGGAAAAGTAGGCTGATTGGTTTTACAATCCAGCCGGAATTCTATATAACAAGCACTACCTTAGGGTGGGTGGGGGTGGCTGGAATGGGTGGGCGGCAAGAGTAATGTGGTGTCATGCAAAGCATGGTGCTGCACTGTGCCAACAGGAAAGCAGAGCTCTGTTGTACCTTTAATTAGCTCCTGGAGACTCCTGTGCAGTAATGAGGACTGCAAGGGGGGAGAGCATTGGATATTCTGCCTTGCGACCTGCTTGTGTTGTGGACCCCCAGAACTGGAACTTCAGGTAAGAAAAACAGAATTAAGGGGTCAAGTACACATGCACAAAGGGACTGAAGGGGTCAAGGCAGGAAGCAGGAAGGGTGAGACAGTTGAGAGTAGGGTGGGGGGGGAGAAAGGGCAGCAGAGAACAAGCAGCAAAATGGTGCAGGAGCTTTCAGGTAGTAAGCGGCTGAACAGGAGGGTGGAAGTAGAAAGCTCCATATGGAGGCACAGAATCTATTAAAGTATACTGGGGAATCACTCAAACATAGCAGGAATAATACTACAGCCAGACATCCAAATAGTAAAACTGGGGCAGTTATAGCATAAGAGATACAGAATGAATTACAGTACAACAGGGATTCAGTAAACTGCAGGTAAAAATGCTATGGGCAAACAACAATCAGTGGACTGTGCAGACAGGAAAGTGAGCTCCTGGTGATGAGGGCTGCAAGGGAGAAGAGCATTGGATACATAGACTGAATTTGCAACTTATCCCCGAGACTAGGGTTGCAATCACAAACAGTATCCTCCTGCCCAATTTAACCTATTCGGCTCCCATCGTCCAGGCCCTATCCGGTGAGGAGCTGGGCAGGATGCAAGTTCTTTATAACAAAATTGTGAGATTTGCTACCAGATCATCCTTGAGGCGACACCACTGTGAGGTGCTTGACTCCTTAAATTGGCCGTCCCTTACTCAAAGGCTTCAATTCCCTCTGTTGTGCACCACCTACAAAATAATAAACAACCCACACCCAATTGGCCTAAATGGGATACTGGTCCCTAAAAACCCAGGCAGGCTTCTCGGCACCTCATCTTAGAAGCTACTGGCAGTCCCTAGGATATGAATGACAGCAGGGAAAGAGTCCTTTGCCCATGCTGCTTCTACCCACTGGAACAATCTCCAGAACCAGCTGCAAAATGCAGGCTCATTAACCTCCAACTCCGAGAGCTGCATAGGGAACACAGGCAATGCAGATGTCAAGGACAATCTGTGACTCCCTGACCCCTAGTAGACTACCCTAATCTGGGAAAATTGCCCTCTGTGTCCTATACCCTTGGCTACTGGTGCCTACACTCTACAAGGGAAGGTGACCATATACAGAACAAATGTGCTACAATAAAATATCTTTTTGTGCCATAAAAAGTCTAGGTCTGCCCCTGATATGAGTCTACTCATATTGCTGCATTTGTCTGCAATGTACTGTGATTGTACCTCAAAGCTGTCAAGAATCTGCATTGTGGTGTTGTATTTTCATCTGCTATGTATTGTGATTGTACCTAAAACTGTCATGTGTTTGAAATGTCCTGTACTCAAAAATGTTTCTAACTAATCCCGGGTCGCCCCTGTAAAAGGGACCTCTTGGCCCCAGTGGGCCTAGACGGTGAACAAAATAAAATAAAATAAATAAATATTTGGTCCTCACGACCCACGTGTGTTGTGAACCCCAGAGCTGGACTTTTAATCAGCTCCTGGAGGCTCTGGTGCGGTGAATAGAGAATGTTATAGAAAGTGATGGTGTTATGGTTGCCACTGTCTTCAGTTTCATGTTAACTTAAAAATTATTTGTGACTGCTGCCATTCTAGCATTTACAGATTTAACCACTTAAGAGTTTCTTTGTTGTTCTGCTGTTTTTATGTTTCCTACTCCAATATCAGGTACAATTTCAGACATTAGGAACAGTTCCCCGATGTCTGAAATCATACCTGATATTGTATCAGGCATCATCTCTCTCACTCTCTCCCCCAACCTATCTACATAGTTTTGACCCACTCCAGTGCCCTCAACAACCCCATCTCCCATTTTCATTTTTCCTGCTTGGGGTCATTTGGATTCAGCTTATGGTGGACTGCTCTATATAGTTTTACATATGGGTCTACAGAAGATAGGTTGCTATATGATTTATAAATAAATGCAATATACTGTGGTTCTTGCTTGCAAAACAAACTCCTAATTTTTTTAGTTTTTGTAAAATATTGCAATGCAACTTGATTTAAACTCCACAGACTATTGTTCTTACTAGAATCCCCCTCAAGTAAAACAATTTTAGGCTGTTCTTGACTATATATCATAAGAACCCTGTATTGGTATTCTGTAATTATTAGCCGTTTTATAGCTTGATCTATGGGCTAAATGTGGATCTGACAGCAGTCAGCTCTTTTCTCATGGAAGTTAACAAGTTTGCCTTAGTAGAA
The DNA here is from genome assembly GCA_016271365.2 of Neoceratodus forsteri. NCBI lineage: Eukaryota > Metazoa > Chordata > Ceratodontiformes > Ceratodontidae > Neoceratodus > Neoceratodus forsteri. The sequence goes on from JADMNL010000025.1 coordinate 265,450,872, forward strand.
ATAAATGCAGCTCTTTTGCTGTTAGATGTCAGTTTGCAAAATGCAGAAATACAGAAACCAAGGATTGTTACTGAATTGAAGGGGTGCGGAGTGGGGGGACAGGGGGTTGAATTCTTAGTAGATGACAAATGCATCTATTTTGTCTTTCTGTGCCTAATTCACAAACTGACCCAAACTACATCAGGATAATTGTATTACACTCACATACTGCATTACTGCAGGAATGAAAAGAATGGAAAATACATATATTTAGTTAGCTAGCACCCCTGCCTGCAGAAATAGAAATCCACTACCACAACTACTAAAAGCAAAACTGAAAACACCAACTCCTTCCATTTAAGCACTTTTTCTTTGTTTTGCTGTTTTTTATGTTACCTACTTTGATATCAGATAGGATTTTAGACATTGGGGAAACCTGATGCCTGAAATGGTAGCTGATATCTTACTTGATACTGTATCTGATATTGTATGTGTCTGTGTAAACCTACCTCTCTATATAATTTTTTCTTAAGTGGACAGGGTGCACACCCCAGGTATTTCTTCTTTCTTCTCCCCTCCAGGTTGCCTCCCCCCATTCCTAATGTTAAAGTTAGCAGACTAGGGAGTCAACCCCTGCTGCCACTTCTGTTGACCATAGATGCTAGAACCTATGGGTGGGGAAGCACCCCCACTTTTACCCTTCCTGCCCTTCCCCTCCCCTCTCCTGCTCTTTGCCGCCTCACTCCCCCTCTAACCGCCCTCCACTCCCCTCTCTGCCGTCTTTCGGTTCCACCGGCCCGGTAACAGGTTGCTACCTTGTACTGCTAATGCCGTAACTTGCCACCACCCTTCCTACCTTTCTTTCACCTTTCTGCCCCTCTCCCTGCCAGCTTTCCCCTCCTTCTTTTATTCTTCCCTCTTCTCCCTATGCTCAGTCCTCACCCCCTCCCCTCTCCTATTTTATCCCGCCTCCACCAGTTTGCATGACTCCCTCTCTCCTGCCATCTTGTAGTTCCACCGGCTCAGCCGCAGGTTACTACTCTACCCGCCAATGCGTTTCACGCCTCGCCTCTTGTCCTCCTCCTTCTTCTGCTCCGCAGCGCTCTTACTAGGTGCACTCTATCTCTACCCCCACTCATTTCCCTATCTGTTCCATGCCCTTCATCCCTTTTCCCCATACCCTGCCCTTCCCACCCTACCTTCCCTCCCCATTCCTTTAGTTCAAATCCCTCCTCACCCTTGCACCTAGTCCCCCCACCGCCCTCCCCTGCACATCACCCTCTCTCCCTCTCTATTTTTTGCACCCATAGCTTCACTGTCCTGTTCCCCGACCTCTCCGTCTCTCTTGCCGACTCCCGGTTCCACCGTCCCGGCCACAGGTGGTAACCTTCTCCCGCTAATGCCGCACTTGGTGCCTTAACCTCCCTCCTGTCCTCCCCTTTTTTGCTATTCGCCCTACCACCCCCTGTCTCCGTCTCTCCTGCCCTACCCTTACACCTGTCCCCTACCACCTCTCCCCCTAGTTCTCAACAACTGAATACATGTAATTTTATCCTTATTGCTATGCTTGACTACACTGTGTGTGACTTTGTCCTTTGCAAATGTATCCTGCTCTGTGTAATTTCTTATGTATCCTGCAAATGTATCCTGCTTTGTGTAATCTCTTATGTATCACTGTGTTCTGTAACTGTACCTCCCGGGTCGTGCCTGAAAATTGTCACTTGTTGGCTAGCGCACTTACCCGGTCAACAAAAACTAAATAAATAAATAAATAAATACCCATAAGTATTCATTATGCCCCTTTGATGCATGCAAGGTCAGAAATGAAACAATCATGGTCTGTTTTAGAATTACTACAGCACCCCCACACACACACTTTTCCCTATGATCTTGCACCCATGCTTTTGACCCACCCTCCCTTCCAGGTCATCAGCCCGCGATTCCTAATGTCTACATGGGGACACTAGGGTGCCCACTGCTGGTGATACTGAATAGTAGCCTGATGCTGGGGTGTTCAATCTCCTGTGCTGTAATATGTCCCATGGAAAAGAGAAAACTGTACCTGGATGATATTTTGTTTTTAACCCTATAAAAAGGAAAATGGTCTTCGCTGATCTGACCTTCCCACACACCCTTGACCAACACCACCCTGACTTTGCATCCACCACCACCCACACACACACACCACCCACACACCCTCACTCACTTGAACATGTCCCAAACGTAGATCCACTCTCCAATCAAAGACACATCTTGCTGCTGGAACTGCCAATTGACATAGGAGAAAATAAGTGCTATTTATTGTATTTCAATGGGGTTTGAACTTTGTTTCACAACAATTGCCATAATATATATATATATATATACATACATACATGTGGTGCAGTTAATCTTTTTATTGAGATCATACGGTGTACATTTTTCTTACATACAGTGCAAATATCCATGAGAGTCCTGTAACATGTTAATGTCAATTTTCAAAGCTTATACTGTTCAGATATATATTAGTTACATGTCATCTTGAGTGGCAATCTACTTTGTAGAGGCATGCATAAAGTTGAGAACCTCTTACAGTTGTGGCTCATATACCTATGATTGCAGGAGATCAGATCACATTACCTTTCAGTTGTCCTTAACCTAGCTGTCCACACCTTGAGGAAGTTAAGGTGGTCTAAGCAGATCCTTACTGTTTTAAATCTCTAGCAAGTGCTGCTCTTTCTGTAATAAATTGCAAGTACGGGGCACATATACTTTTGAACGGGTAGGCAGTATTTGAGGAAAAGTGAGACATCCTTGCAAAGGTTACAAGAGACTCAAGGAGGTACCTCTGCAGATTTCCATCATCTAAGGATTAGTCATTTGGGCTTCCACCATGGCTAGTAGTAGCCATTGCTTCATTGGGGGGTTGAGTTTTGGCTCAGATGTGGTGGCACCTAACAAAATTAATTCAGTGGAAATGGTATGGACTGTTTAAGAATTGTTGAGCAGTGCTGGGTTACATTTTTCCAAAATGGCTGGATGAGAGTCTAGGGCCACATATTATGTAGCTAGTCTACCCCTGGAGTAGAGGTATACGAAGTCCAGGAAATTCGCTCCGCAAGTTAATTCATGCATTTTGCAAAGCGATTGCATGAATTTCGCAGATTTTGCCTCTGAGTGCGAAATTTCGCCTGCAAATTCCGCACTCCACCCACAAAATTCTCACTTCGCACTAGAAAAAGGTGAGTTTTTCTTTTTTTTTAACTTTATGTTTGTTATACAATAGACGTCCAGTTAAAACAGTTCCTGAGACAGTATATAGGGGTACATATCGAGGAATGACCACACAAGGGCGCCACCCCTCTTAATACAAGCACATAAAAAACATACTGAATCTATAAGATACATCTTTGGGAGGTATTAAGACTATTAAAGACCACTATTAATATTCACTTATGCTGTTAATTGGCCCAGGAGTGGCATGGTATATTACCTCGAGTACTTATGACAAACTAGTTTGATTTACTTCTCCTTCCAGAAGGAGTTAATTGACCATGTATATATCTTGTTGAGGCACCCTTTTTGGGTAACATCAGTAAAGATCAAACATCTAGAAAGTCCATTTAAAACTAAATGTCCATATAACCTCGGGTTTGAGGTCGATGAAAGTATTAGAAGTACATCTCAGTTTAAATCACTGAAAAAAGACTCTATCCCCAGAACTATGGTAATCATTGTTGAATTTTTTAATTATGAACTAACCCTTAGAAAGGCTATGCTATAACTGCAAAACAAAGTACAATGATTTAACAGATCCCTTCCTGTTAAGATATAACACAAAACATGAATCAATTTAACTTGATTCTCCAGCCTTAAATCAAACTTAGAGCTGTAGATATGTCCCCAAAAGTCTGTCCGCAAAAGCGGATTTACAACAAGAGAAATCCAAAGTTAAGAAGACCAATTAGACCTTCAACCTTACTTATTTCAGGTCTCCTCCAACTTCTAGGTCCGATTCTTCAGACTCCTCTCTTCTTCTCTGTGGTAAAGTGTGGTGTTGGGACCACTTCAAGGCCTCTGCTGGGTCAGGAAAAATAAATATTTTCCCTTTGTGTATGATCCAATGGTGAGCAGGGAACAGCATGTTGTGTGTAATCTGTGCTTCTCGTAATATGGTTCGGACCCCATCGTGCTTCTTCTTGCGTTATCATGTGGCATAGGTCAGGTTGGGGTTTATTTGGATGCGGGTTCTTTGTGTAGTAATACCCTCTTCTGATGGACTAGAGCCAAAACCAAATCCCTGAAGCAGACACCATCTAAGATTGCTACTATTGCCCTGGGTGCCTCTGGACTGTTTGGTTGTCCCCTGGAGGAGACACGATATGCTTTTTGGATCGCCACTTTTTTTTTTAATCTTTAATGGCCTGCCCTAGCTGATGTTCCATCCAATCATAGATAAATAGGGCCAAATGACCCCCTCACATCGTTCCGATATCCCTATCATAAGAATATTCGCGGAGCAGGCCTGGTTCTCAAGAGATTCAAGCCAGGATCTCAGGTGAAAGTTCTTTTTTACCAGATTAGCTGATGTACCCAAGGCAGCTTCGTCTGTTTTACTGGTGTACAAGGAAGCTGTTTTAAGGTTGGCTACCTCCAGTTCCATAGTAGTGACCCTAGTATTTAGAGAATCAAGTTTGTCAGCCAGAGCAGACACAGTAGAAATAAGTATTTATTTTAAGCCCCAGCATCTGCATGGTTTCCTCGCCAATGACAGTTTCATCAGGAGTACTGTGGCCTTGTGCTGACCTTGTGGCTGGTAGTCCCAAAATTGGTTTACTTTTATTTCCATCCCAGTTCCCTCTATCTTTCTTTGAATTGCCCATTTCTGTGCTGTAGAAGTTCCGATTTTAGGTAAGGTAACTTTGAAGTGCTAGTTCCACCGATAAAGTATTTTTTTATTCTTTAATTTTGTTGTTGTCGCTGAGCTTCTCTTTCAGATGTCCGTCTAGCTTGGACTCAACAGGGCCCCCCGATCCCCAGAAAAAGGTGAATTTCTGTGAAATTTTCACATGAATCATGCAAATTGAAGTTTCAGAGTGTTCCAAAAACTCCACGAATTCCACAAGCGCGCATTTTCAGCAATTCTCATGAACCTCGCGGGCGAAGTTTAACTTCACAACACCTCTACCCTGGATCACATCTCTTCTCCAGAACCTACTGTCTTAATAAACCCATTTTTCTAAGCTGTGCCGGAGTGCGATACCGCTGATGTAGTGTTTTATTCTGCATCAGTAGGCTTCTCTGATTCACACAGGCTTTATGGGCAAGTGTGCAACACTGGGACCAATCCTGGTCAGAAATCTGAGTGCTCAGTGGTCATTGCCATTTCATTCTGGCCAGACCAGAAGGATCAGGAGCACCATCTCTTAATGCCTTTTGAATGCCACCTGCCAGAATATTTTTTTTTAAATCAAATTCCCCACCCCCGAGTTTCTCCCCATCCCTGAATGCTGCTCCCTCCCCCCGGAGTTTGTTATTTAAGTCCTGGGGGCACCCCCACAAAAAAAACAATAAAGAGTCATTGTTGTCAATGGGCAGTGAGCGGAACAGGTCAGTGTTTTGCCCAACTCTGATTTTGTGCAGCACGGTTTTGCTGCAGCTTTTTTAGCCACGCAGTTTTGTTATACGGTGATATGACCCCATGCCAGTTCTCCCATAGGAACTTACCGATGGTAGAATTCAGTTTCTGAAACCATTTGACTAGCATTTCCACTTGGAGATGTGCCATTAAATAGAATACCTTTGGGGTGATCATTATTTTAATGGCTGCAATTTTTCCTGCTAGGGATAGATTTAAATGTCTCCATCTGCCCACATCCTTCTGAATGTTGTCAATCAGGGGGTTAAGGGTCAGAGAGAGATGAGGTGTTGTATATTTGGGGATTTTTATATATTTTGACCTCACATTTTCAAGGTGGCTTTCTTAGGACCCCACCTCATGACCAGTGACAGTGGAATTATGCAAATATGGCCCAAAAGGCAATTTCATAGTTTCTTTCTGAAATCATAATTTGGGAGGATTTGAAAATTTTCACAATCCTTGCTCATGGGGTGGGGTCATAAGAAGCTACGTTGAATATTTGGGTCAAAATATGTAAAAATTACAAAGTTATGAACGTACTTTGACATTTGTCTATGTTTACTCATAACTTTGGTAATTGTGAATATTTTGACTCAAAATTTTCAGCACAGTCATTTTTTCACACCACCTCATGAACATGACATCTGTCATTTTTCAAATCTTGGTCAAAATTTGTTTTCACACCTCTGGCATGGAATGACATTTCAGCTGGGATTTGAACATATTCACCTACTGTGTTCATGAGGTGGGGTAACAAGAAGGCTATGCTGAAAATTTGATGTACAAATATGGTAAAATGACTAAGTTATGAGTGAACATTGCAATATTACAATGTTCACTCTTAACTTTACTAATTTCCAATATTTTAACTCCAAACTTTCAGCATAATCATTTTTCCACACCACTTCGTATATGTGACAAGAGTAATTTTTTAAAATCATGGGCAAGACATGTTTTCACACTTGTGGTGCAAAATGACGTTTTGGACAATATGCCACATGTCATGTTTATAAGAGGAATTATAAAATGATTTATTGTTAAAATCTGAGGTAAAAAAAATTATAATTAAGAAACTTTGTGTGTAATGCCACTCTTCACCCTCACAGGTATGCTTTGTAATTCCACGATGGTGGGCTGCATTCAGAGGTGAGCTCCGTGACTCAGCTACATGGGATGAGGGTGCTGGGATGGTGCTGTTATGAGACATCTCCTCCCATCCTGGGAATGAAAGATGCAGGGTTGCCTGCATGGACCTGCTTACCATATAGAGAAGGCAGCTCTTTTCTTGGGATAGGGCCCTGCACCTCTGGACCAGTGAGTGGCAGAGGGGCTGTACATTGGCTGACAGATTGTCTGTTTGCCCTGTGCATCTTTATCTGCAGTGACATGCAAATGCAGGGACCAGAGGGACCAACACTTTTGCAGCCTACCAGACAGCCGCATGAATTCTTCACATCAGTCAATGCACAGAACTGCAGAACCTGCAACAGCCCTTCACTTTCATAGGTAGATGGAGTCTTCCCTTGGTGCAGTACTTAAAGGGCCCTGTGCATCTGCATCTGTTCATGTGGGTCCCCTCAGGAGCTTCATGAATGAGGATAGGATTCCACTATCTCAATAAGAAAGGAAATTCTTCACAAAAAATCTACATTAATGAACCAGTTAGGGTTCAAGTTAACACTACAAAGGTATGGAAATGTGGCATTAGAGTTTCCAACCCTAACTCCCCACACCCACCCCCAAACAGCAAAAGGTAAAAACATTAGGGTTTTGGGTCTCCTGAGTCTTGGTGAATCAGGGGTGGGGTCTTTTTTGGAGTGGTCAACTCTAATGCCCACCCACTTCCCTGAACAATCAATGTCAGATGTGATGTCCTTTCTTCAAGTAAGGAAGACACCACTGCTGATACACCAAACCTCTGGAGACACAAAACCCTGTTTTTATGACTGTGGGTGGAGCCTACAGGAGTAGTGCATGTACAAAAGGAGTGATGTCATGTTTTATGTCCATAGAACTGACTGAAGGTGTAAATAGTCTCCTCTACCTTACCCTCGTCCAAGAAATGTTTTCCACCCTCAAATAAATGCACTTTCATGTTAATCAATGGTTGCAGGGTACTATTTTCTTTCTTAAATGAGTGGTACAAGAACTGGAACCTGAGTAGTGGGAGGCAGCATTGTTTGTTTGGGGGAAGTAAGGTCCACCCCACCTCCACCCAAGAAGCTCCAAAAGGTCCATCCCATCTTTTTTTTATTCATGTGGGAGGGGCATGAGGTGGATCTATTATCCTGAAAGAAGACTCCCATGTTTAGGATGTGGACCAAGGAACAGAACAATTCCGTGGAGTTCCTGCATTTTGTTAAGGACCAGAACAGAAGATACTTAAAATGCCTTCAAACTGACTTAAAAACCCTTGGAACAAATGATTATCAGAGTCACCTGGTGTCTCAAAAGGAAAGACTAAGAAGTGTCTAAAAACTAAGGAAAATAGACAGCTTTCAGGTATTTCTTAAACATTTATATATTAAAAACAAAGTTCAGCTTTTGGAATTAATAATATTCGTTTACCATATTCTATCTGTCTATCTATATATATATATATATATATATATATATATATATATATATAGTTTGTCTTTTAGTAGTTTCAAAATCTTGCATTGGTGTTACTAATGCATTTAGAAATACATTTGTTTAATTGTCTTTACAGATAAATCATGCATGTTCATGTGAGTGCACATTTTTGGGGGGATGGGGTTCAAATTATTTTAATCATGGGCACAGTAGTTTGTAAACACAGTCTGTGATGAAGTGTATTTTTCTTTTTAGGTTTGAGAAAGCTATCAGAAGTAGAATGGGTTAAACACTTCCTGGAATGTTCTGCATAACAAGTTCCCCATGGCACCTCACAGCATTTGACATCAACATCCTAAGAGCAGTCAGTATGATACTTTACAGGACATTGCATAACAAGAGACCTAGCCTTCCCTTTTCCCAAATAATATACCCACTTCATTCTCAGGCAGGCAGTTCTAAGCTGCTGTTTATATTCTACTGAATCTTCTTAAAGGAAAACTGCATGTTAAAATCAGGAATATATGTATTACTACCAGTTTTGAGTTCTCACTTCAATCCAGTATTTTGTTTCTGCCCAGGCTGTTAGAGGAGTTTTTCTAATTTTCCCTGGGTGTTTTATGACGTCTGGGGGCTGTCATTCAAGTTTATTTTATTGCATCTTCTCCAAGTTAGTCTTCACAGTGTACCCTTTGGTTTGATGTCTAATAGCTCCTACAGCTGGCCAGTGTCTTGTAGTGTTTTGCTTAGCCACAGCAGAGAGAAACAAAACACTGCAGCCAGGATTCACAGTGCTATACAATATACTATAGAAAGTTACATGTTTAAACACATACAAACACGCACACACACACACACACACACACCAAGCAGAACACGGGCTGGATAAGGTACCAATATTTAGGAAACTTGTTATACTTACCCAGAGTCTAACAATGTGAATCCTGGCTGTGACTATAGGTGTTTACAACTGAATGATAATAACCACATTTGCTTCACTTGCAAAGAGGTAGGCATTTGTGTCTCATTTCTGTTTGGCTTACTGTAGGTTACACAGAGAATCTGATCCAAGCAAATGATTTGATACCAATTAATGGACCAACATAGATGTAACAACAAGAACAAAGTGCTCTAGCTTTCGGACCAACCAGTCCTTCTTCAGAAGCCTAATGGCCGTTGTTTAGAAAAAAAACAATACTTTTAACAGCTAGATGATGCAGAAAAAATCCCCATTGATTTAAAATATTCATTTAAAAAAATACAGATGATGATGTCAGAGAAGTTTAACAGTACCATATTACCTTCAGCCAGGAGGTTCCCAGGGTCAAAGGTGCTTGGTGCAAAACACATACAAAGAATCCTACTGCATATAAATTCAATTGATATAAGATAACCAGGGAGGTCCAGGAGGTGGTGCGGGGAAAGAAAGCAGCCTATAAGCAATTCAAGTGCTCAAGGAGTGAAAGGGATCGAGGGGAGTATGAGCTGATGGCTAGAAGGGCCACTAGAGTGGTGAGGGCGGCTAAGGCAAGGAAGGAGCAGAACCTGGCCAGGGAAATTAGGAGAGGGAACAAGGGGTTCTTTAGATACATTGGGGAAAACGAGGGTGAAGGGCAGATTAACAGGATTAAATCAGGGAGGGATGGGCACAAGACCCGGGAGCAGGCTGAGGTACTAAATGAGTACTTCACCTCAGTTTCACCAGGGAAAATGGGGTGCTGCATCATACATGGGAGGAGACAGAGATACTGAGGAGGGGGACCCTTACAGATCGGCAGGTCTGGGGAGAGGGGAGGCATCACTGGAAGGTGGGGGAGGGCTAAGCAGGAGAAGGGGTACGGAGTGGAAATCACAGCTGAGAGAGTGAGGGAAGCCCTCAGCTCCCTTAAGGCAGGATACCCGGGGCCGGATAAATTACATCCCAGAGTGCTGAAGGAACTTGCAGATGTCCTGGCAGAGCTTTCACCATCTCTCTGAGGACAGGGTGGGTGCCCCAAGACTGGAAGGTGGTGCATATAGTGCCTATCCACAAGGGGGGATCAAGGAGGTGGCAGGGAACTACAGGCCTGTCAGCCTGACCTCGGTGGTGGGCAAGGTGATGGAGGGCATTGTCAAGGAGAGCTAGGGGGACCTGGATAAGTCAGGGTGCCTGGACAATGAACAACATGGATTCATCCCAGGAACTCGTGTCAGACAAACCTGGTGGAGTTCTATGACTGGGTGACAAGTGCCTTGGACCTGGGTAGACCAGTGGATGTCCTCTTTCTGGACTTCAGCAAGGCATTTGACTCTGTTCCTCATGTGGGCCTGTTGGATAAGCTGGGAGAAATGGGGTTGGGGAACCAGATGATCAGATGGATAGGCAATTGGCTCCAGGACCGGACCCAGAGGGTTGTAGTGGGTGGGATAGTCTCATCCCCAAGGAGGGTCATTAGTGGGGTCCCACAGGGATCAGTCCTTGGGCCCCTTCTGTTCAACACCTACGTATCTGACATAAGGACAGGAATCAGTAGTGAGATGAGTCTCTTTGCAGATGACTCGAAACTGGGGGCGGTGGTGGATGGGGAGATGGGGAGGGTGGCCCTACAGGGGGACCTGGAGGCTCTGGAAAGATGGTCTAGAAAGTGGAAGCTGAGGTTCAATGCAGGGAAATGCAAGGTACTCCACCTGGGGGCCAGAAACCCAGGTCAAGTGTACACCCTGGGGGAAATGCTACAAGTCTCGATGGCTGAGAGGGACCTGGGTGGTGGTGGATGTCAAGAAGAACAACTCAGAGACTTGTGGGAGGGCAGCAGCCAAGGCCAACAGGATGCTGAGATGCATCGCTAGGGGATCACCTCCAGAAGGAGGAGTGATACTCCTTCTGTAACTGCTTGGTGAGGCGCACCTTGAGTACTGCGTGCAGTTTTGGAGGCCACACTTAAAGCGGGACATTAACCTCCTGGAGAGGTCCAGAGGAGGGCAACCAAAATGATTTGGGGCTTGGGGGACAGGACCTATGAGGAGAGGCTCGAAGAGCTAAATATGTACACATTGGAAGAGAGAAGGGACCGGGGGGACATGATAGAGGTCTTTAGGTACATGAAGAGGGTATATAGGGGAGGAACAGTCGGGGTGCTTGAAGGAAGGAGGAAGGGGCCACTAGGGCATGGTTGGAAGCTGGAGGGAAGATTCAGGGGAGAAAGGAGGAGGTGCTACTTCACTGAGAGGGTGGTGGAGCCATGGAATGCACTGCCTAGGGGGCTGGTGGAGGCAGAGACAGTGGAGGGTTCAAAAGGGTAGGACAGGTACAGGGAAGGTTCTGGAAGCAAAATCCAATGCAGCAAGAATATCTGGAACTGGGAAGGGAGAAGCCAGAGAAGGCAAGGGGGACAGCAAGGTCAGCACCCAGGTTGGGGACTGACCAAACGAGCAGACACGAAAGACCGTTAGGCCTATTCTGCTGGCATTTTAGTATGTTAGTATGTTAGTATGTTAGTATGTTAGTATAACACTGTTGGAGCAGATGACTCTTAAATCAAGCTATGAGTGTCACAGTGTGTATAAGGATGTGATTACTGAAAAGCAACCCCAACCCAGATTAAAGACATACTAAGAATGTCTAAGGACTCCATGAAGTTTCAATGCACACATTATAGACAAGAAATTACCAGTAAAGTTGTCTTAAAAATATCAGTGCACACTGTATGATGTGTAAAACTTAGCAGGACCTATCACCCAGTTGTACTCTCCAGCTAGATATCATGCCCCATAATTTTAAAAACCTCTAGTATAGTGGCAGAACTTTATAAATGATAATTTAAATATAAATTGACAGTATTAGTGTCAAACAAAAAACTCTAGTCGAGGACCACCAAGGAATTAAGATCATGTAGCCTGATATGTACTGATGTCAATATACACTGAGAATTTAACAACTTGGTGTACCAGAAGTGTCTAAGGAATCTGAAAAAGTGATACATATTTAATTTCTCTCCTCCTCTTACGTTAATGTTCCCCACGTTATGGGGATGTGGGGTGGGGTAGGGTGTATTGTTTGTGTGAAGAGGAGGAGAGAAATTAAATATGTATCACTCCTTGGTGGTCCTCGACTAGAGTTTTTTGTTTGACACTAATACTGTAAATTTATATTTAAATGATCATTTATAAAGTCCTGTCACTATACTAGAGGTTTCTGAAATTATGGGGCATGATATCTAGTTGGAGAGTATGGAGAGTACAGCTGGGTGATAGGTCCAGCTAAGTTTTACACATCATACTGTGTGCACTGATGTTTTTAAGACAACTTTACTGGTAATTTCTTGTCTATAATGTGTGCACACTGTGACACTCATAGCTTGATTGAAGAGTCATCTATTCAAGCAGTGTTATTTTATGTCAATTAAATTTATATGCAGTAGGATTCTTTGTATGTGTTTTGCACCAAGCACCTTTGATCCTGGGAACCTCCTGGCTGAAGCTAATATGGTACTGTTAAACTTCTCTGACATCATCATCTGTATTTTTTAAATGAGTATTTTAAACCAATGGGGATTTTTTTCTGTTTTTTCTGCATGAACTAGCTGTTAAAAGTATTTTTTCTAAACAACGGCCATTAGGCTTCTGAAGAAGGACTGGTTGGTCTGAAAGCTAGAGCACTTTGTTCTTGTTGTTACATCTATGTTGGTCCATTAAAAGGTATCAAATCATTTGCTTCTGGATCTGTTCTTGCAAGGACCAATACGGCAAATACTAAATCTAGATTTTAACATAGAATCTGAAAAATTCATAACATGCTGTATTATGATTTAATGAACTGATAAATGGGGATTTTGGTTTCTTTTACAAATTCGTTTTTCCTGACCATGGATATACTAAAACAAAAATTTCTCAAAAAAATGTTTTTAAATAAAGAGTTTAACTCACAGCAGCAGAAGAAGCATGTTGGCATTAAAAGCTTAGTGGTGTGGATGTAGAGGCACCAGTACTTAAGCATGACTTTGGTAGAGGATTAATTGTGACTGGGGGTGAGGGAAGGAACGAGTCTTGATATTTGTAGCATAATGGTTTTCTGGAACTTCAACCTTCAATGGGTTAGACTCTGCAGTCATCTGTACAGTATATCATTAAGTCATATGCAGTGTGGTATGGGTAAAACCCAGATCACCAGACCAGGACCAGTGCTGTAAAATCTGCACTGGGCACAGCTTGTGAAAATATTGCTGATCCAGTGGATCAAATAAATATGTACGCATAAATACTCGGCTTTGCCTCGTACTTCAACCCACCCCAGGAGTGATGTTATTACATGATAACATACACCCTGTCATGCCTTATTGCTTAAATATGCCCCTTCTCAATGCACTATACTTTGATTCAGTTAGTGTATGCAACAGCCTTCATGTGAACACACTGGGCTTCTCTTTGACTCCTGATGTCTATTTGCTTTAGCTATTGTATATTGTTTGAACTGCTTTGGTCTTCTTGATGTGGTGCCTGTGTGCCTAAACTATGTAATCTGTTGATCTGCTGCTACCCATGTATCTCCAGTGAATGACTGCTATAACTGTCTGCTCTCCGAGCCATTGTTTTTGGACTTGTTAACTGTGTTGCCTTTGTATTAGTTTCAATGAGGTGCCTTTGTAAATGAGTCTCTGACTCAAAGATTTGTAAATCTGATATTTTTAAAATAAATAAATAAATAAATGTTTATGCTTAAGCCTATGAAACACCCTTATCTAGTTAATGCATGCACAGTTGTAGTGGCTCTGCCAGAACTTGTTTCTTTTGCTGCTTGAGGGTTGGGGGGGGGAGTTAGGGTTGGAAACCCTAAAGCCACATTTCCCTACCTTTGTAGTGTTAATTTGAACCCTAACTGGTGCATTAACATAGTTTTTTTGCAAAGAATATCTTTCAATATTTACTGCTAAAAAAGATAAAGCATATTTTAAACATACAGTAGATCAGAAACAGGTATTACCAATCAGATTAAGAAACAAATGTCATGAACTTGTTATTTTTAAAATGTTTTTTACTTTACAGTGTTAATAATACAGTCCACAAAAATAATGTCATGTTCTTTTGTGTGTGCGTGTAACCCTTAACTATAAATGCTCACTCTGGAAGAAATCCCAAGTGATGAAACCCATCATGTACCAAATGATAACACCAACTTGCTTTCATATAATATATTAATCATCGATTTTACTGCAAGTTGTAATAGACATGTTGACATTTCACTACTGAGATGTCCCTGTTATTCTTTACAGAGCTGCTAAGTGTTCCTGCATCAGTAAGATCAATGTACTAGACTTCTTCCAGCCAGGCATTAGGGCTGTGACGTAAATATGGAGTTATTAATTTAGTCCATCGGCTCTCTAGGCAGATGTAAAACATGTTCTGGAAAATCTTCATAGCTTTGAGAAGCTCAGAAGTGTTTTTTTTCTTTTGTTGTTTTTTTATTTCCATCTTTTTTGATAGTAAAGATGTGGTGGGAAGGGCAGTTAAAGGGACACTGTCAGCCCCCTTTGGCCTCAAATTCTCTTTCATTTAGACAACACATTTTATGAATGCTCACATGCTGTAGAATTTTCTTTTGTAACTGCTGGTTGGATTCCCATGTCTTTTTTCTTTGTAAAAGTGAAAAACAGAGTGCCTACCATACTGCTGTTAGGTATCCAGTCAAAAGTGCATGGGAATTACAGCATGATAAAAAACGTGCTGAGAAAATAGCATGAGTGATAAGTGCTACTGAGGAATTGTAGCCTGGGCATTGTAACACATACATATAGCTCTTGTCAGTCAGGCCGAGCAGTCTATGGTTCCCATTGTGTACTGGGGCCATGCTGACTGCATGGCTTAGTGGTTAGAGTGACAGGCTATGAATGTTTGGTACATCCAGCTGACCCAGATTCAAGTCTTCCTCCTTCATTTTACTGTTCTCATTTTTTTGCCTGTTGCACCCCCCAAGTTGTGTACCTTGTTGAGTTCATCTGCCCACCCGCTCAAATTTCTCCCCCTATCTGAGTTGTGTGCCCCGCAGAGTTTCCTTACAAAATCTGCCCCCCACCACCAGTTGTGTTCTTTGTCCAGCTATGGGGTGGTTCTGGTGCTGTCTGTAGTGCTTGCTGTTTTCCTTGAGTGCTACCTTGTCTGTCGCTGTTAATCCTGCACAATTTTTGACCGTGCAATTTTGAAGATGCTCTTTTGACCTAGACCATGGCTGTTGCCACACAAAAATATGTTTGTTTATAGTCTTTGATCAACTACCACTGCATCTTTCCTGTACTTGGGAACCCCCCCCCCCCAATACAGTCTAAACACTCTAGATGTAGTGAAAGGAGAGGAGAGGAAACTATTGCATCATAATTGGCTGTACTGTTTGAGGGTGTTTCTAATGTTCAGGAAGTATGCAGTAGGAGTAGATAAAGGACTTGAAACACGAGACTGGGTATAACTATGCTATTATTATGCATTTCAGTTCTATTAACAAAAGGACGCGAATGAAACAACCAGCAACTTCAATGAATTCAAGAGAAGATAAGCAACAATAAAATGTGACTTTCAAATAGAAATAATATGATTCAAAAAGGGTTGATAGTGTCCCTTTAACCTTCTGTTGCTTCGGCCTGCCCTCTGTAAAACTGAATATAGACTAACCCCACTGTAAATGAGATGTATACTTTGTGTTAGGCTATCTGAGGTAACAAAATATTTAAACTGAAAACAAAAAATAGTGAATTTTTCAGTGTCACTGTTACTGGGCCTTATTCGCAAACTTGGTCGTACCTGTTATGCACCGCATTATGGTGGTACATAGAAAGTGACATTGCGGAATTGCATAACCAGGATGTAAGCAGCATTGACAAACACAGTATGATGCCAGTGGAGGTCCCTCATTAATGCACAGCAGACTCATGTACTGTGCATGCAGAAAGGGAGTGTGGCCATGGCTACGAATGCCTGAGTCTGTTATGCATGTGAGTGATGTTAGTTGCATGAAATGATGAGCACAAACTGAAATAACTACACCACTGTAGACCAAAAGGGCCCTCAAAAAAAGCCAGAAAGCTAATTAGCAGGTTAGGGTGCAAGGTCTAAAAGGAGAGATTAGACATACTGAAATATTTAAACAAATCTTCAATGCAAAAGAACCGAAACAAGGGTTATACTGAAAGCATATTGGCTAAAAAGTCAGGTGTTAATGAAACGTAAAAGTACAGATGCCCATGTAATCCAAGGCATCATGGGTAATGTATGCAAATTCCAGGAAGGAAATAAAGCTGGCTTGGCTTTATGCAGAACTGCAAGGTTCCAAATGGGCTCATAGACAATCTGCAATGGCTGAGAACAACAGACTGCAGTGTCTTTAGTTTGCTGTTCTCAACCTTTGTACAGTAGATTGTTTGTGAACTGAGGCCATTTGGCACCTTATGGTTCTGCTTAATGTCCAGCCAGCCTTAATTTCTTCATGCAATTTGCATACATTACCCATGATGCCGCGCAGTACAGGAGTATGTATAATTTTGTGTTTCTCATACTCACACGATTCAGCCTGGAGAAGTGAAAGCCGAGAGAGGGGTCATGATCATGGTGTTCCATATACTAACAGGTAAAGACACAGTGGAGTATACACCGATGTATTAGCTGGTAAGTTCAAGCAGAACTGAAGGACATGCACTCAGACTGTGGGAGAGCATAATAAAGAAGAAAATTAGAAAGCAGTACTGTACACACAGGGTGGCTAACATAATGCAATAGTCTACTTGTTTAGGTTGTGAAAGCCAGTATCATTCAGGTTTGCAATGCAACTAGATAGGTTCCTGAGGGAGAATGGCATTGGCTCTTAGAAAACACCAGCAGGGGTAGCATTCAGGTGATAGTCTTGAGTGGGTATCCATGTTCTACTTGAGTCTAGTCAATGCCATGCAGCAGAAAGGGTGGACAATATGGACCTTTGGTCCCTTCCTTCATCACAATACTATGTTACCATGTAGCTCTTACCCTGGCTATAATCTCCACTATGCAGACCAACAACTTCCAAACCAGAAGGAGCATGACTATGCAGTCTGCTGCCCACCCAGCTAGATAAAGTTTCAACAAATAGGTTATCCTGAAACAGCTAGTACCAGTTATTTAATGGGCTAACGTATCCCAGTTACAATTACAACATGCTATACAACTTGAGTTCACTTAAACATCAAATGAGGGAAAAATAGCTTTGTTTATGAACCAAGCTACTACAGTACTTAAAAGGCTAATGTGCCTTAATTATAAGGACACTATGAAATGCCTCTTGATGTCCCTAAGACAAAAATAGTAAACTGGCTCCTTTTTAGGGCTGCAGTGGGAATAGACCTATAGACCTTTCACTATCAATATCAGAAAAAGGATTACTGCATTCCTTGCAAACGAACAACTTGCTGGAAAGACAAAAAAAGGTTGCCTCCACAGGCAACAGTCTGCGCTCGCACTTTTTTTTTCTGGTAGTTCGTGACTGCTAAAATACATAACCCCCCACCTGACCCTACTGCCCAGGTCCCTTTACTTGTAACTTCTCTGTGACTCTGCTCCAAGTTCTCTGCATACACCACCAGTGAAGACAGGACATTCTTCTTCCGCCAACGCCGTTCCCTCCCCCAAGCAGCCCCCAGCAACTTGGCACATTCTGACTGCATCACCACCAGCCCACCGTGCCAGATCAGAGGATAACCAGCAATACCATGGCAACTCAGTCAGCCTTTCCCACCACACCTGCAACCAAGAAAAACACTTTCCAAGTAATTTCTTAGATACTGAAGACAAAACAAATCAAAAGTTACATGTCTCGCAGCTAAGATGATTTCCGAAAATTGCATTTAACATATTGATTAATAAAATATAGAACACCCATGATCGAGAGCGGTGTTGTGAAACCTTCAAATTGTAAGGGATGGTTGGAGGTGAACTCTGTGCACATATGGGGGTAACGCCGATGTTTTTTTTATTATTATTATGTTCAAAGCATAGAGTCTGGGCATGGAGTTAAAAGTGAGTGAACTATGAATATTTGACGTCATTGGGATGTGCCAAGCAAGCAGCTGATCCTGAAATTGACAAAAGTTGGAGATGAAGTGAAGAGAGAAAGGGGCATTGAACATCGCATACCTCCAGTGTGTCCCTGACATCAGAAAAGCTACTTAGTGAGCAGCGCGTATATTTTTATTTATTTATTTTATTTTAGTGTTTGGTAACTGGGTAAGGCCCACTAGGCACAAGTGCCTGTTTTCAAGGGCAATCTGAGAGCACTGGGCAGTTAAGTGACTTGCTCAGAGTCACACAGTATGCAAGTGGAGGTTGTGAGAATCAAACTCCAGTCTAGTCTGCTGGATGTATCAAGCTCGTTCAGACCTAGTTCCTCTAACCTCTAGGCTATACTGCCAGCCCAATATATAATTGTTTAATGGTCACATTCCACATAGTCAGGGTGGCATCAAACTTTTTTGTTATCGTTTGATAAAGACATTGTAGCAACAAGTATGTTCTTCAGTTATGTGTATGGAGGGGCTAGTGAGGTGACCGTGCTCATCGGTGTACAGTATGTTGAATGTGTGAAAGTGGAACCTTCAGAGTTTGAAAAATTGATGAAGCAATCTCTATAAAGCCACAAGGATGTAAACCTGCACAGTTCCCTACATTCCAAAGAGTCACGCTGACAGGTAGGAACGTTGTACTGAGACACTTGTTTATCAGCCCTGTGCTAGCAGCAGGTTCCACAGTCTGATGCAGCAAGTGACTAAAAATGCAACTGCTAGCAGCCCTCTTATAGGAAAAGGTTTGGCAGTTCAGTGTAAATAATAGAGAACTAAACATGGTAGTTTGCAAAAAAAAAATCAATCAAATGTTTTTGTGCTTTAAGGATTCATTGACAACTTGAAAAGGACATCTGCTTATAAGATCCCTCAAGTTATACATAGCTTGATGTTCATCAATTTGCAAAGTATTTGCAAAAAACAGTGCTGATGAACAATTATAAATTGTTTATGCTTGCAAATTTTGTAGATTGAGGCCCTGTACACACTAGGGAGCTTAAAATGGTTCAACTGCCTTAAACCTTTTTAAGCTCCTGGAACACGGTTTGCGTACACATCATAACACGGTTAAAGCCGTGTTACAGCCGTGTTCTAAAACCATGCTAAACCCTGCTAGAGAGGTGGTCTTTAGCATGGTTTTAGCTAAACATGGTTGCCTTAATTCGTGTTAACAGCAGTGCGTACGCAAACTGTGCTGTAACTCAAGTTAAGACAACCCGTTCTGTGCGAGAATCTGTTTTGTCAGCAGCAGAATTTAAAAAAAAATGCCTTAATTGCACCACCGGGCAGACAAAGAATCCTTGGTTCTGGCTATGTATTTTTTGTGCAGATTGGTTTCGGTGCCCATTCACGAGTATCCCGTCATGCACTGCGGCACCAAGCAGCACCCATAATGCTTTGAGTTGGTGCCGCAGTCATGCCCGAGAACCTGATCCAGCTAGCACAGTTGTCAGAATAATATAATAATATAATGTGGACGCTCCAACAACTATCCAAGGGACTGATTTATAAAATGTTTTTAATAACATTTTATAATTGGTCCGTAGTCTGTACAGGGCCATAAAGGTCTAATACTATTTGCAGTTGCAGTTGTGTGTCTTTTCTTTTAGCCGAATCCTTTTTTTGGGGGGGTGTACCACTGTCTACAAGCTTGCATATTTTTCATGTTGTATTTGGTATTCCTGTAACTGTTGTAAGCTTGTTATTTTGCTTCTGACCTGTTTTTGTTCCTGCAAATTTCTCTTGAGCCCCCCCCCCCCCGGTTTCAACTGGAAGCAAGCTTTCCTAGCTCAGCTTACTAAAATTATGAAATAAGCTAAAGCCAAATGTTTAGGAAAATGCTATTTGATAGCTCAAACACAGGATTCCATCATACTAATATTTGACACTGCACTGGGAATACAGGTCATGTCAGTCGCTGCTGAGCAACACTGCTGTCAGGCATTGACATTTACTTGGGCCAATGATTTTTGTTTTTCAAAACTGGCCAATTCCATTTGACAAAATCTTGATCTCTTATACAGAATCGGGGGGTAGATCATACGAACATACAAAATATCAGCAGAAACAGGCCTCATGGTCTATCAAGTCTGCTCGATTGCGCAGCTAGTCCCTCAACTTGCAGCTGCCCCACCCTCCCCTCCTCATAACCACCGCCCTCACTCTGTCCCACCATCTCTTAAATCCTCCCAGAGTTCTACACTATACCACCTCCTCAGGCAGAGTGTTCCACTAATCTACCACCCTTTCCATGAAAGTGTCTCCTGATTTCCCTTCTGAATCCCCCCCTCCAATCTCAGCCGATGCCCTCTCGTGTCCCTCCCCCTTCTGATCTGAAGAATCCCTTCTATATTAATCCTGTAAATACCCTTTAGATGCTTAAAGGTTTCAATCATATCCCTCCATCCCTCCTCTCTTCCAGGGAATACATTTGCAGCTCTCCCAGCCTCTCCTTGTAGGATTTTCCCTCAAGTCCCTGTACCATCTATGTTGCCCTATTCTGCACCCCCCTCCAGCAATCTGATGTCCCTCTTCAGGAACAGATGCCAGTACTGCATGTAGTATTCCAAGTGCGGCCCGACCAGTGACCTGTACAGGGGTAGGATCACTTCTCTGTGCCTGGAGGAGATGCCCCTCGCTATGCACCCCAGCATCTTGTTTGCCTTTGCAGCCACCTTCCTGCAGTGAGCAGAGTGGTTCATACTCCCCATTATTAGTACCCCTAGATCCTTTTCCTCCACTGTGCTTTCCAACTGTACCCCTCCCAACTGATGTTTCCAGCCCCGGTTTCTTGTTTGAAAGTGCAGTACCTTGCACCTCTCGGCATTTAACCCCAACTGCCATGTCTCCAACCATTCCTGTAGTTTGGTCAGGTCTTCCTGCAGCCCCCTCCAACCCTTTATGTCATCTACCACTGCATCGATCTTAGTATCATCTGTGAACAGACTGATTCTACTCCAGATCCTGTTTGAGATATTGGCTATGAATATCCCAAACAGCACCATTCCCAGTATTGAAGGGAAGTGGATGGGATTGGCTATGATTGGCAGAAGTGTGTTTTATGTTCAAAATAAGCTTCAAAATGTACCACACAGCATCTAAAACCCCAAAGATTCTGGGGGCTTTGGTGGCCCAGGGCTTGTGTTAACCTCTACAGAAATTCCCAAATGGGAATTCTGAGGATTTTGAAGCACAAAAATGAAAGCAGCGCTTCAGCATTGACCATGTAAATGGAAAGATTTTCATTGATTTCATTAGCAGAAACTCAGTTGTTTTGGACACAAATGTGGTTCAAACTTGTTGCAAAGTGGGATTGTTAGCACAGTAAAGTGTTGAAAAAAGATTTAGTTTTCATGAAACATTTACTCCGATGTTCTGGTCTAGAAATGCCAGATTCTGCTTTATTGTTGTCGTCTATTGAAAAACGGGGGGGTGTTGATGAATGCTCTGCTCACCTAAGCTAGCAAAAGTATCACCAAAACATCACATTTATAGACTGTCTTCTGGGGAGGGGAGGCTTGCACTTAATTCTTATCTTTCAGAAATCCCAAATAGAAAGAAACTGACCTCTGTTGAAAATGTGTGCACCTTAATTGGACTACTGTTCCAAAGGAGATTTTGAAGCCTAACCCCATCTGGGCAGGCTGGGATTATATAGTGTTCTGTGTAGATGATTCATACTGGGAAGAGAGCTGAAAAGGCGAATTACATAAAGAACAAATTATCATGGAGCCAGGTGTGGTGGAGGTACTTAATGTAAAGGTGTGAAATCATTTACTGGGCTTCATAGCCCGTCACCCTGCTGTGGCAATAGTCCATCCTTGTCAAAATTATAAATTTTACAACTGCCCTGTAAGTGATGGAAGGGATCATAACTCTGGCAGAATTGCCGACCAGCCAATCCCTTCCACTTCCCAGTCTGCAGACCGTGCCCCCACGCGCGGACATTTTGTGGCATCCTACTAGGGAGAGCATAGAATGCTTCCTATGGAATCCTATGGGGGAGATTTTCAAAACATTACTTTGCATTTTAAGCTACCTTCAATGTAAATGAAAGCCAATGCTCAACTAATAGGGCCCCTATTAGTCGAGCAGTGGCTTTCATGTGCATCAAAAGTAGCTTAAAGATGCATAGTACTGTTCTGAAAAGTTCCCCCATTGGATTTAATGTTATGCACCCCCCAACACTCTCCCTGGTAGGATGTCACAAAACGTTGAAGCACAGGGGCGTGGTCAGTCGACCAGGAAGTGGAAGGGATCAGTTGGCCATCAGTTTGGCCAGAGGTACGATCCCTTCCATCACCTACAGGACAGCATTAAAATGTATAATTTTGACAAGGAGGGACCATCACAGCAGCAGGGTAATGGGCTGTGAAGCCCAAAACTGAAGGTAAAAATCTTTCACCTTTACTTTAACAGAAGTGTGTTGTATGTCCAAAATAAGCTCCACAATGTACCACACAGCATCAAAAACCCCAGAGCTTCTGAGGGCTTGGTGGCCCAGGGCTTGTGTTAATCTTAACAGAAATTCCCAAATGGAAATTTTGAGGATTTTGAAGCACAAAAATGAAAGCAGCACTTCAGCATTGACCCTGTACATGGAAAAATGTTAATGGATTTCATTAGCAGAAAAAGTATTGGGTAATGTTTTACAAAGCCACTACAGCAAACTTCTGACCTCAAGATCTCTGGTCTGACCCCTAACATTTAAAGCATAGGGTCAACCTGACCCCCACTTTACTAGTGCTAATTCAAGCCTTGTGGCCCCCAGACCCCTGGCTTTTATATAAGTATTTCCTTCAGCAAAATTATTCTAATTATCCCACAAAGCTTCAGAGCTCCCTTGGAAGGAAATACATTTCTTTATATTTATAGCCCATTAGGGCTCCTTCTATTTGCTGCTGTGCATTTTTGATTATGGGCTCTCTTGGCTGTTATGTCACTGTTTTCCTCTCCGCAATCCTTTGTTAACCCCTGGTGATCTGACATCAGCTGTTGTGCAGCTCTATCATATGTGGTGCTTGCTGCTCCCATGCTACCCTCAGGGAGCCCACTGATTCCCCGCCTGTCTCCCACTGCTACTTTTAAGCCCATTTCAGGAATTGACCTTCAGTCACAATGTTGATTTTCATTTGTGGTCCCCATCCTGTGTCTTTACTCTCCCTGTCCCTTCCTACCAAACCACTCAGGGCATTTACACTCAGCCACCATATGGGTTAACTAGCGGGTTCTGCCACCTCCTACTGGCTACCCACCCCCTGGACCCTCTTAAAAGGGGAAGTCACCCATAGTTTTGCACCAATATTTTCCCAACTCCTTATGTGTAACTGTTGTGTGCCTCCTCCAGTTGCCAGCAGTCCTATTGCTGTCCAAATCTAGATTATAAATAAAAATATACAGCCCCCAGAAGTTATCAATGTGTTTGTCCTCCATTTTACCATCAATGTTGCTGGAGGATGATAGCATTAGAGCAACAGATAATGGTGCTGCACTAAATGCAGTTCCACCAGTGAACCAAATCCACAATGTTTGGTTCCCCACTTGAGTAATGGAGGAACACTAAGTGTTGTGCACATCCTGAAGTGCAGGTCTAATAGGGACTAGGACCATGTGAGTGTGATGCAGCACTGATTTGAGGTATATACAGTATTCATATAAAGAAGTGCCTGTATGTGTTGTGTTACTGTTTCTGTTAGCAAAACAGTATAACCAATAAATGACTCTGGGTACAACAAGAGTTTTAAGTGGTATTATATAGCTGTTATATTATGTTCTGTGTGTGTTGGCATTCTCTGTTTTGATTGACACCAGCAGTGAGAAACAATCTTGCAAATATGCCCCTTTCCCTTTGCAACTAGGCAGTCAGTGATTGGATGGCTGCTGTAAGGCAATAAAGAGTTCAGCTATAACAAGGAATAGGTTACCAGGAAAGCATCAGCTGAAGCATATGGAAGAAGGGTAATCTAATGTTTAAAGCACAGGCACAAGAACTGGGAGACTCTGGTTCAAAGCCTACTAGAGTCCCTTACTCTCTAACCCTTAACAAGTTCCCCTAATCTCCTTGGGAACTGTGATGGCCCCTCAGGTCCATGACTGTAAAAATGCCCCCATTCCCATTCTAAATCATTAGCAGTGATATGAGAGCTACAGCACATCACTTTGAAGGTACTGAGGACAAGCTGTGGCAGCCCCAACCCCCTTTGTAATGCCAACATTTGAAGTAGGATGTCCCTCATAAATCAGATGCTACACTTCAGCTGTTGTAGGTAAAGAAACTAATCAGTCTCAGTGTTTGTAGTGCTCTGTATTTGCTTAGCTCATTCCTCCTGTCATATGCATTCTGTGTCTTGGTATTTCCAGTCAAAAACTCAGATTTAAGGAGCCTTTGAAATGTAAAACAATACACTTTATAAAGTAAGTGATCTAGCTCTCCACTTTCAGGCTGCTGAAAGGGGGTATGTATCATTTGTGCAAAGGAGGAATTCAGTCTTGTGTGATCCTTTGGGAAAACTACCCTAGCCCAGCTTGTAAATGAATCTTCTCAAGGGTGTTCACCTGGTTCAATACAGAATGATTGATTGACTGCTTGATTGGCTGATTCAGTCTACTGCTCTCCACAACATGTTACAACTGTCTCACAGAGAGAAATGAGCAGTACAAAGAAACAGATTGTTTCCTGTGAATGAAATACTATTAGATGTAGTATTTGCTCCACACATACAGTATTAAGGCTACAAGTACTAATCCCTGTGTGAGTTGCATGACCGAACTATCCTAAGCCATTGCAAACTTAAACTAAAATCAGGATAGACAGCATTGATACCCTTATGTTTTCTTCTGCACTGTTGCTGCAGTGACATCAAGGAATGGGAAGAGCTGTATTACAAGTGACTCATTTGCATGTAAATGGAGGCTTGCTTGACACTTTACAACCTTGTGTCAGAGCCTCAGACTCTAGATATGTTTTGCAACAGAAGGAATGACTTACCTTATTGACATATGTACAGTACTTGATGTAATGTATAATAAATACATCAGACATATCCAAATCATAAATATACAGGAGTCTTCTCCTTTAACAAGCCCCCAGGGGCTCTTCACATAACTGCTGTGCAGTTGATTGGTACAGGGATGCATATTTGCCCCTGCCTCCTCTACCTCCTGAAAATCTCCATCTTTTTTCCCATCCTCATGAAGCAGGCCACAGCCTAAATTTCATGCGGGCTGGAACTTGAAAGTGCCCGCTTGCACTGGCACTCTAGCACAGTAGTGCTAAACTGATGGCTGCATAGCTGCAACATTTTTGACTGGCAGTTTTCTGACCAGCCTACCTGCCTGCTACATATAGTCATGGCCCAGCAACCCCCACCTACACACACACACACACACACACACACTCTCTCACACACACACACACACACACACATCCCTAGATGCCAGGGAAAGGTTAAATATAATAAAAAAAAAACACCACCAATTGCCACTGGCCACAATGGAGTAAGCTCACCACACCACCAGGACTACAGTATATCTTTAAACCACTGACATATTTTGACAACTCAAGATCCCTGAACCACCAGTGTCCCCTTTTTAAATAATGCAGGGACCACTAGCCCAAAAACATCCCCACTAACCCATCAGGTCCAATACTTAAATCTGCTAGCCACCAGCAGGCCACCAGGGGTGCCAAGGGGGTCTTGCTGAGCCATCAATATCACTTTATTCTCTTTTTATCTGTCTGTATTTCTATTGTCTGTCTCTATATCTCTATTTTCCTAACTCTGAACTTAAGTTTGTCTTTTCCTGTAAAACTCCCCTTCCTTTACCCCATGCTGTCCTGTACCCTTTTTCTGTCTCTCCACTCTCTCTCTACTCTTGCTACTATAATCTCCCCATACTGATCTAACTAATCTATTTTTCCCTTTATTTATACAGGTCTGGCCAGACTGTATACCAATCAGATAAGTATCTTTGTTTAATTGTAACTCCCTAATCGCTCCTCTAGGACCTCCAACACTTTGTGTCTCCTCAACCTTCTCTGTTCTTCCCTTGCAGGTCCTAATAGAATACTCTCAACCCAGGATACCCCATATCTGGACTCTAACTGGGACAGAGCAGGTAAGTCCTAATACCTAACTGCCCTGTATAGTAAGTAGCATATAACAAGATGCTCACACCATTATAATGTGTAGTAACTTGAGTTTTTTATTTAGTTTATGTGAACTATTTTCAGCCTTGTCCCACCTGGTGTTTGTTTATCTCCACTGACCAGTTCCAACCTTGCTTACTTATGAGAGTTGACAGAAGGTTCCAAGGTGGTAAGGCTACAGGCACATATAGAGAATAGTGACCCCCCTCTCCATCGATGTCTTTTGTTGTCATTAGACTCCTTCCATCCGACCTTCCCACTCAGCACCCCCCAAGCCCTTACTTACTGATCAGGGATCCAATGCCATAATCCAATCTGGACCACAGACACGTCTGCACTCTTTAAAGCCGGACCCCGAATTGAGGAAACAGGTATGCGGTTCAGTGTATTTTAATGGGGTTTTGAATTTAGTACCATGACATGGCAATATTTGCATATTTTTGCACCAGATTTTTAATATGCCTTCTTTAGGACCCCACCTCATGAACAATGGCATTGTCATTAGGCAGATCTGTCCGGAAAGGTATTTTTCATGGCCCCTGCATGAAATCACCTTTCTGGCAGGAGATGAAAATTTTCTCTGCCCTTGTTCATGAGGTGGGGCCATAAGAAGGCAATGTTGAACATTTGTTGAAAAAATATTAAAAAAACAACAAAGTTATGAGTCTACATTGAATTTTGTGAACGCAGGCTCATAACTCTGGTAATTTTCAATATTTTTCCCACAAATTCACAACACAGCCATATCTTTAGCACTTCATGAGTGTGACAGTTGTCATTTTTTTAAATCCTGGCCAAAATGTTTTTTACATCCCGAAAGGTGATTTCACTGTCCCTGTACAAAATCACCTTTTGGGCAGGAGTTGAAAATGTTCTCTGTCCTTGTTCATGAGGCAGGGTCATAACAAGGCTATGTTGAAAATCTGGTGTAAAAATATTATGAAACAAAAGTATGATCCTACATTACATTTTGCAAATGCAGGCTTATAACTTTGATAATTTTCACTATTTTTTCCCAAAATTCCTCGCCTGTAGCCCTATCGGCTCTGGCCAGAACTTGTTTTAAAACAGTTCTATGATGCCACTTCGACAACACTTTTGTCGACTGGCATCACATCAACAGGATTTATGTCAACTGTAAGTTGCAGTTGACATAAATCCAGTTAGTCTCCCAGTCCTGTTGCTCCCGAACACCCTATGCAGGGACTCTGCCCCTCGCACTCCCATACTTTAGATTCTCAACTCCAGTTGGAGTTGATTCAGGGAGGGGGCGCAGGACCGGAAGACAGTGTGCCCTGTCTCAGGTGCACCAACACAGCAACCTGTTGGCAAAGTGTCGATTTTGCTGACAGCGAGGTATGTCGCTGTGTTGGTGTCACCGTCGCCGTCGGGTTGGCATACCTTTTAAAACAATTGTAACATGCCTGTACCTGTCAGCTCCATTCCTGTCGTGCCTTTCCCTCCTCCCTCCCCAGTTCATGCCCCCTCTCTTGCGAGAGTTGTATGCCTCCCATTTCTCTGCACTGTGATTTGCCTCCAATTGCTTGATTTTACCTGAGGTTGTAGTGTGTGTTCTTGCTCCTGATACACATATCTTACTAATTTTGCACTTTTGCCAATTTGTGCTACTGTTTACACCTTATTTGTTTGTAATTATCATTCTACATATTTTGCTTGCTTTTGCTCCCCTTTCCCATGGGTCGCACCTGGAAATGAACCTTGGCTCAGTGTGCCTTTCCCAGTTACCTGTTTTTAAATAAATAAATAGTGCCTACATTTTCTGATCCTGACAAGTTCACTTCCAGTAGTTGTCTATGCACCATCATTACTGTGTCCCGATGCATTCCTACCTGTTCTCTTATCCTGAGAAGTTGATTTTCTGTCCTTCTTCCTCATACATGGCTTACTTTACTTTTGTGAGCACACACTGTACCATGTTGGTAGTACACCACCAAATTAAACTCAACAGCTGTCACTTTAACTGTATTATACATGCTGAAGACAATACCTAGAAAATGAATAACAACCCGTGAAAACATGGTCATTTTCCTAACAGTGTGATTCAAAGCAGATATTCCTTTAGTGGATACGCACCAGACACCTAAGTTATCAGCTAGCTCAAAAATGGAGCGATGTACTGTTTGAGAAACTCAGAGGTTATACAGTATTTTCTGAAATAGAAATATTAGCTCAAGCTGAATTCTGTGCTCTTTTAAAAAAGTACCACAGGAATCTTAACTTCCAACTAGACAACCACTGGACATTGGCAACAGAAATTCTGGCTACTGTGTTGGCTAGGAGACAAGATCCTCAGCATGGCAATTTAGACAATGACCTTGTGACACAAGAGAGAGAGAGAGAGAGAGACAGCGAGAAAGTGAGAGTGAGAGAGAGACAAAGTGAAAGTTAAAGAGAAAGAGAGAGAGAAAGTGCTATCATTGAGCCTCACTGACAGAGAACTGATGTATGACATATTTGTGAAACAGTTGGGCTACAAAATCCCTATAGGTTAGTACATATTTGCACAGCATACTTATTCATCTCTGCATATGAAGGGGAGTGATGGACCTAGAGTCCTTTCAATTATGTTACAATGGCACTTGTGTTTTGGTGCTCTCAAACCATATACTTCCAGTGCCTCAAGGCACTAAACTTATACTCACTGGAGACCAGAAGTGAGAGGGGAGATACGATAGAGACCTTCAAGTTCCTAAAGGAAATAAACAAAGTGAACTGCGGGGAACTATTTAGCTTGAATACTAGTTCACAATCACATGGGCGTGAGTGGAAACTGACAGGAGGGAAGTTCAGGAGGATCACGAAGAAGTATTATTTTACAGAAAAGGTGGTAGAGATGTGGAACAGTCTACCAGTCAAAGTAGTG
Organism: Neoceratodus forsteri; assembly: GCA_016271365.2. Classification (NCBI taxonomy): domain Eukaryota; kingdom Metazoa; phylum Chordata; order Ceratodontiformes; family Ceratodontidae; genus Neoceratodus; species Neoceratodus forsteri. The sequence goes on from JADMNL010000025.1 coordinate 265,480,127, forward strand.
GGTGCCAAAACTGTTGGAGGTTCCAAACACGGTTGCAACAGAGTGAAGGGTATTGTGGTTGCTTAAGATGTCAGAAACTGAAAGGAGAATGGGGGAAGAATGGGGAGGGCTAGGACCCTAGAGGGACATTAGGTCCCAGGGCTAAATAGAGAACTCTGGCAGACTGGATGGACTGTTGGTCTTTTTCTGACATCTTTGTCTATGTTTGTGTTTGTATGTAGTGACCTACTCCAGCTGACAGAGATGTTCATGTACAAATATATCTTGTTACAGCTGTAAGGCACTTCAGCACATGCTTACTCTTGCAATAATGACACATCTTGGGAAGCAGGTACAAGCTGAGGCTGAGTACCTTATGCACCGAGGAAGTGCTGTTGTCCACTTAACCCTCAATCATGCACACCCTGGAGTACCTTATTGTGACTATAAAATAGTTCCCTGATTCTTAATTTTAAAACTGAGTGATGAGGTTTAGAAATGACCTTCCCCAGTTGCTTTGGCTTTCATACATTAATTACCCTTTCTTGCATTGATTCTGGAATTGTATTTCATTAATATCTGCTGCAGTTAGTTTTTGCATTCTGAGCTGCTAAAAACTGCAGGGTGTACCAGAGCTTCTATAGCAAGCTTGGTGTTGCTGTGGGCCCATACTGACATCATTGTAGGGCAGAGTGAATTTCACACAAAAAAAAAAAGTACAGATAAGGCATTTAGATTTTGGCATAATGCATTACCAACAGGGTGTCTTGGGGAAGGGGAACACAGTATGTACACTGAGTACTGGTAAGTTTCCCATGCAACATTGTTGCAACTGCATGGTACTGAACAGTGTGAGTCACTCTGTCCTGCAGTGATGTCATCAGGAGCTAGCACCCCAGAAAGCTGAACAGCAAAGGCAAGTGCAGCAGGGCTCAAAAACAAATACAAATTATGAAAGGCAGAGTAAACCTTGGCCAGAAATAACACATGCATACACCTTTTCAGGTCTAATACTGCATATACTGACTACAAGCTGTAACTTTTTTGGAGCATTAGGGAAAGTCCTCTTTTAGCGTTCCTGATCTGTGCTGTTATTGCCAAATAATGCATAGTCATGTGATCATATTTGTCCATTCTATATGGCATTGTTCCAGGCAGCCATGGTTACCACATCCATTCTTTTTGGAGAAGCAAAAATGTGCAACTGAGAAAACAGGCAAATCAAAGAATAAGGACGTTTCAACTCCTATGTAATGCCAAATGTTCTAAATCTACAGGAGCATCAGTAGAGAAGGGAGCTGCTCCCATTAGGGTCCGATCATTTTCCAAAAAAAGCACATATTTGATGGCTTTATAAATACATTTTAAAGAGAACCTGAGAGGGTCTTCTTCAGCTGATGAGGCATTTACCAGGATTGGGAATGAATCCTTAAATGATTAATTTGGAGTTACCAGAAGTTACTACTGTTTACTGAAAAAGTGGAAACTTGCCATGAACCACTGGTGCAGCAGGCGATGCAGAATAAATAAAATAATTCTGCTTACACTGAAGTCAAGCCTTCCTCCTTTACTGATCTTATTTGTGCAATCACATTTCTCCATTTATTTGACCCATTTTATAATTTAAATCGGAATCCATCTCATTCTGATGGTGATGATGCCCAAACACTTACTAAAGATGCCAGGATAGTGCATTCTTAGTTCTGGATCACTGTCCATGAATAGCACCAGTATGCCAGAAAGGAGCACAGCTCCTGAGACAATGTGGTGTTTCACTAAATCCCAGTCACAATAGTGAAATGACCACTCAATAAATTTAGGCAGAAGTATTCACATCAGCAGACAGTGGTAGTGCTTGATTCCATCTTTATTCTAATTAGGGAACTTAGAAGTGTGCAATTAGCAGACAGGCTAGTAGTTGACTCAACTTTTCACAGCTTCCAGAGTGGCTTTATTCACATCTCTCTGGACAGATAGACCTGGATAATGGATCATACGAATGGATTGTCCAGATACTCTAAATAATGTGACCAAATAAGGACTTGTATATCTGATTATAAATCTCTAAGGTGATTTCAACCAATCAGCAGGCAGACCCACTGTACCTCTTATCCTGTGTACAGTATGGTTTCATGCAGGAGCGTTAGAGAAGAGCACTCCATTTCAGTGCCAGGGGGAAAGATGGTATACGTAAATAAAAAAAGGCTCTAAACCTATTATAAATCACTTCAGCTAAACTTATGTGATTTATAACAAGTTAATAGGGCCTCCAAGGATGTCTTGTACAGTATGATACGCCTCTCATGTGGTTTGGAAAGACAGAACTGCTCAGCTTCAGTTCATGGTCCTGTCACTGAAACCTGCACAGGACACCCCTCAGATACCCTATTAACTTATATTATGTGATCCGAACAATAAAATATGGAGCATACATGGACAATATTTTTGAGATCTGGTCAACACACCAAATAACAGTACCTGAGCACGTCTAACACTTGCGGTACAGTACAGAGGAGACTACCAGGATGCAACACAGTATTATAGATTCTTGCATGACAAAAGGGCTTAATTGCCATTGAAGTTGCACTGCTGCCTGCAGTAACTGCAGGATTCTGCATTGCATCCTGGTGGGCTCCACTGTATGTACTTGGGAATGGATTTTCAAAAGGATAGCTGCATCTCCAAGATGTGTCTACTGCTGCATCTACACCATTGCATTTGATGGTCCCCTGAGACACATTGGAGCAATTTGGAAAGGTTCCCCCCTATATTTGCAACATTGTAATGCAATTGATGGAACTGTTTTCAAAATTCAGGAGCAAATTACTTAGTTATACGTGTTTTGTTTATTTAATATTTTTTGGCCAGGAAAAGCCTATTGAACTGAAACTACAGTTGCAGCTGAGCCATAGATACTTTCAGATATGTTCAGATAGTTTGGGATCTAAAGAGATTCTCTCTGGTGGCTCACAGTGGTACTGCAGGTAGGCAGAGATTTGTTTCTAAAGATATCAATTACAATGAAGAAGGGAAAAGGTGACCCACTAGGAATTGAATCTAGGACCTCTAGCAAATCTGCCTAGCACTGGCTTCTTTAAACTGCACTGAGAAGGAGTTGATTGGCTGTTGTTCTGATGTATTTCTGAGGCTGCAAAGCTATGCAATACCAGAGGAAGGGAATGTGAATTTGAAGGAAGACCTGGACAGCCCCTGCAGCTGTGTGGACCATAGCTCAGAGGTAGAGTTACTAGCACAGAATGCTAGAAGTCCTAGGTTCAGTTACTATTGGTTCACCTTTTCCCTTCTTCATTGTAATTCATAACCTAAATTTGCCTAGCAGTGGCTTCTTTAAACTGCACTGAGAAGGAGTTGATTGGCTGTTTTAAAGATATTAAGAAATTTCAGGAAATATCTGGCTGTGTCTTTGGCTACAAATTTTAGCTTATTTCCATATGTGTCCAGAAGGAAGGAGTCCAAAAACATTGCATAGACAAGTGTAACAAAATAAATCACAGGTAGTATAAATCTCAAATACCTAGCAGTAATCAGCTGCATTTAAACTCTACAGCTTATCATGGTGTAGCATAGCATAGTGTCAACTACATGTAAACTTTCTCACTGTCAGCCCTAATTAATCTAATTTCATATCCACCACCTCAACTATTGTTCCAAATAACTTCTGTAATTTTGCTTTCACTTCAAGAAAACTGTAGTCTTGTTTTTGTTATTGTTCTACCAACATTTCTGTTAAATACTGTAGTACATTAGTTATGGTTTTCAGCAATACCAACCATGTACAGTGTAGTATGTTTTTAGCTGCCCACCTTTGTCTCTACAGAGTCCCTAATTACTCCAAACTCTGAGGCAGAAAATGCCCTGAGCAGGACAAGTGGGGGTGTAGGACAAAACAAATTCTAAAATGAATATTTCGTTATTATTTATTTAGGATTATAAAATGGCAAGAAAAAAACTAGAAATGTCTTTGGCCAAATGATGTCTAGCTAGGCTACTAACCGGGCCATGCTGACTAGCAATTGCTAATATGTAACTATCCCTATATAAAAGGTCTAGGTAAGTTCTGCAACCAATGAGAAACTGGTAATTTGTTGCCATGTTGCTATAATGCCAACCCTGGATCCTCTTGGAAACAAGGTGTTACACTGAAATGAGGGTATTCAGGGATGCGTAAATCTGAAATAAATAATAAATAAATATTCATTTTCATATTTCTTTTGTCCTACACCCTCACCATCCTCTCCGCTCCACAGATGCAGACCTGCTCCTGGCTCCCCACTCTTGCCTTAAGCAGTCAGGGGACAGGGCCTCTGGGGTTGTGGACCCAATGTTATGGGAACACACTCCCTATGAACATTCATTATGCCCATACTGTACAGGCCTTTAAGACCTCCATGAAACCATTTTTATTTAGCCCAACTTACTCAGATTAATTTGCTATTTATTACTTATTTATTTATTGTTTGCTTATTAACATTCTGGAATCGTTTATTTTTTTAAATTGATATATTGTGTTGTAAGGTGCCCTGAGCCATCAGCTAGGACACCAAACAAAACAAAATATCCTTGCCTTGTCTGCATTGGTTCATTATATTTTTTGATTGCATATGAAACTATAAAGAGCCTGGGCTGTGGTATGTGAAAGATCACTCAAAAAAGAAAACCAAACCGGATAATGTCACTGTTCTCCCTGCAGTGCCAACGCTTATCCATGAGTATTAAAGAGGTACTGAAACTTCTGGGAAATTTCTACAAGTTATGGTGTTGAAATGCAATTCAGTTTATATTCCATATATTATCTACATTTCCTTCACCACATATGCTTCAGACTTCATCATTTCCTACAGAGTATGTATACATTGACCTCTATACATGAACATTATTTCCAGCACTAAAATAGCCATTTTCTTTTCCTTAACTAACCAAATTCTGCAATGTACCACTGAACAACATCGGAGAGTGTGGAATCAGTTTGCATGGAAACACAGAAGCATATAGAATGACAGCAGAAAAAAAACAAGAGGAAGAAGAGGAAGAAGAAGAGGAAGAAGAAGAATAAGCATTTATATAGCACTCTTCATACACAATGTATCCCAAAGCACTTTACAACCAATGAGAGACTGGTAGTGAAGCGACTGAATGTGTAGCAGCAGCCATTTCACACATTAACACCCACATGCAGCCTTGGACAATTGCATCAGATGGTTTTATGGGAAGGGGAAAGTTGGCCAGGACACCAGGGAAAATCCCATACTCTTGTGAAAAGCTCCTTTTTTTTTACTTCCACCTGCACCCCCCCCCCCAGGACAGGACCTCAGTTTAGCATCTCATCCCAAGGATGGCGCACCCCAACAGTACAGCCCCCTCATACCACACTCAGGTGCCATTGTTTATGGTATGAGACCGATCCCAAAGTGCAGTAAGAACCCATGACCTTCTGACCCAGAGGTGGCTGGGCTACCAACTGAGCCATGCTGACACCTGGTACATCCAGTCTGCTTGTAGGGCTCCATCAGGTTAATTAAGGCAAAGTAAAGTAGTGTAACCACTGGAGGTGATGTTCATGAGTATTGCCCATTATGTCATACTGCTTTGCTTGTGAGACTACAGTCATTTCTACAACAACAAATTATGATGTCACAAGACAATTATTATTTTACATGTAGTCAGGCAGCAGAGGTCTATGGAGTCCAAGAGACAAAGATTCTGTTTTCAGGCATGTGTCCTTAATATCAAAGGGGGTTGGGGTGTTAAATACTCAACATGCAGGTTCTTTCCTTTGTTAAATATACGTTGAAGTGTGCACAAATACAGTAGTTTCCCAGGGGCAGCTGTAGATCTTCAAACTGTCATTCATTTCCAAGTTTCAGTTTTGCCCACAAGGTCATAATCAACTGTATGCACACATGCTTCCAGTTATCCAGTTCCTTTTAATGAAGCTATTTGCGTATTGTGATATTTAAATCTGGCCAGTCTTGCAGTTTTACTAGGCGTTTGGTTTGGCAGGTACAATTCGGTTTAAGTGTGGGGTTCAATTTAAGTAAAATAAGTAACAATAAAATCATTACAGTCTGGAAGAGAAGAATTGAGACATAGACAGAGTAGCAATTCCAATGAAAAATTGTTGGACCATTTATGTTTTTCCCCACTGATTTAGTGGGTCAAACCACCTATTCTTTTTTTTCATATGGTGTTTGTAACCCCCACCAAGGTATTCCAGCTCTACCAGGTGGGCTGGGTTCAGGGAGGAATATGTCACTCAGCACATTGGCTAGGTTTGGCTACTCTGCACAGGGGAACCCAAGGTAATCTTCTACATCAATCCCACGTCTGGGTACTTTTGTCAGGCACTTGCCAAGTACCTGAGAGAAAGCAACAGGTGTCCCAGAGCAAATCCGTAGACGTGAATTTGGTTACTACTGATGGGGGAGTCTCCCACCTCTCGCTCCCACAATTCATACCTGGCCATTTCTCTGGACTGTAACACCTCATCCTTTAACACATTTTGCTGTGTAGATTCTTTTTAAATGTATTTCACATTCAATCTACAGTCTTTGCATCCCTTTTGTGCTGGACTTGAACATACTTAATAAGTGGCTTTGTCCATTACTCTAGACCCTCCCAGAGTTAAGCAGTCCAATCCCCACATCTTCCAAACTGTACTTGGCTGTCTTTTCCTGACCCCACAGTAACAGTCCCTTTAGTTTCATCTTGATGCAGGCAAAAACACATGGCTCTTTAGCAGAGCAAACTCACCCTTCGGTTGCAGGTGCTCCACAGGCGTTTCCTCCTCAAGGAACTCTCTTCCAGAGCTTCTGATGCCTCAGCACGAACTTAAATCAGGCAGCTTCTTTTCACTAGCTGGACCAAGGGGGTTGCCCTTGGAAGCAGGCTGATACCTTCCCCCCATCCCTGCAGGGATGGGGCCCTGAACCATTGAAAGCGGTCTCCACCACTTCAATATGCTCTTCTGGTGTTCCTCTTCAGGTGGGAACACACACCTATTACAACAAAAGTAGCTCTTTGACAGAGCTTGGAGCTCTGAGGGCCTGCTTACAGCAGAGCACCTCTCTCAGACTGCCACACTCTACTGAACTCTCTCCAGGCTGACTTCAAATTCTCCAGCATTCTACTCTAACCTCCAACTACAACATTTCCAGCGTGGCTTATGCAGCTGCGACAGTCCTAAATGATGTCATCCCTCAGTCTCAGCTGAGACTGAGAACAGAGTGAGACAGTGTGAAATCCATTTAACTGGAGTTTCACAAGCTGCCTTCCCTGCCTACTGCTAGGTCTTACTGGGATTCTAGTAACCCCAGGTAAGAGGGGTGTTACACTCACACTAGGCCAGGAAAATGACTGTCCGCAGTCATTAATTACCTGACCAAGACCATCCTACCCTATGTGCTACCTATGGAGAGGGGTGATCAGGCCCCCTCTTACCATGTGCTAGGCACAGGCAGACAACACTAAGGGCCTAGAGGCACTTGGCTGACATATCAGCCTCTACTCTACCCACTGACTATGGGTACCTAGTGACTACAGTAAAACTGTCCAGAGCATAGCCCTAATAGATCAGTACTGCAACCCCTACTGCAGGTCAGGGCCACAGCCTGTCTATCCCCCTAGCTCTCTAGGGAAAATCTGTTTGCCTCCAACTTAAAACTTCCCAAAACAAAACAAACAGAGGACCTCCCCAACCCTGGATACCATGCAACCACACACTAGGAGCGAATACCATACACTATGCATTATTCCCACATTCCCCCACAACCATACCTGTGGAAGAAAAAGTTACACACAGTAACAACAACAACAGTACTTTAAACACTACACTCTAAAGTACTACTGAGGAACTCTGCTGAGTCCTTCCACCTCTTCTTGTCTTCTCTTCTCTTCTATCTTCTTCAGGAACACCTGCAAGAAAAATAAAGACAACACACACTCCTAATCTGCATACGCAGTCTATCTAAACCCCTACCATCAAAACAATGGAGAATCTCAAAAATATTTTTTTTTTTTAGAAAAGTAGAAAAACAGTATAAACATTAGAAAACAGTAGAAAACAATGACATTATTTACAATACACCATATTTGGGGGATGGAGTTCCATAAAAATCCCATCTAGTGACCACAGTGTCAGAAGGCAAGTCCATTAAAGAGTCTGTCCTGGGCCAGAGCCCGGTGAAGCACAGTTCTAGCAGGCCAAAGTCCTGAAGGGGAGAGTCTTTGAGGACAGTTCAAACATCTGGAGTCTGCTAGTGTAAGATGTGTACTGCAATGTCAAAAGAATAGAAAAGTCTGGACTTACCAGTCCCTTGTAGAACGAAAATGGCACCACACCTGGTCCTCAGCCGAAGACTCTCCCTGGCAGCATTCTTCCAATACAGCTAGGCGGACATCTTCCAGGAAACTACAGGAGGGCACATCTGGAAACTGCTGGGTTGATGTCATCTCTGGAGATGGAACCTTGGAACAGGAACAAAAAGGAAAACAGCTGGTCTGAAGTCATCCGATACCCAGGCAATGAATCAGGATACTGCTGGGATGGTGTCCTCTCTGGATCTGAAGTCATCTGGTGGGCCAGTCGATGGATTCTGGAAAGCCAGTACACTGTAGAACTGATGAATGTGGGGCACCTGATTCCTGGACGTCCAGACTGGCAGAACAACATAGGTACAGCAACGGCTGGAGTGGCAGCACTGGCTACCACTGCTCTGCTTTCCACTTGGCAGACATGGGCACATTTGCAGGAAGGTCTTTGCATTGTGGCCAATAGCACAACAGGTCAGGTGCTTGAATTATTACCCTGTCTGGGTGCTTATAATTCACACTGTGAAAGGTTTCATGTCCCTCTCCATCCACTATTCGAACAGTGTCCATAAATAGTGTCCTGCCTCTTTTCCACTGGCTGTATTTTTCATGAAACATTCTGTTCTTGACATGCTTGTTTGCACCAGGATGCACACATTTCATTGCTTCTTCCCAAATCCAGGGTTTCCTGCTTTTTTCAATCTCCTCCCAGACTCTCCTAGGAAAGGTAAGAAAGGCCATCCTGTAGATTTCATTCACTTTCCCATGAACCAGTCTTTCCTCTTTACTAGCTTTGGTCAACCTGAGACCTCTGGCCTGGCTTGGGGGTGGCCAGCCCTGGTTCTGCCAGCTATGCATTCTTAATGACACAAAAAATGGATCCCTGGCTTCTTTTTGCACAACCAGGGCGGTGGAATCACCACTCTCTTCCATGCGTTCCTCTGAGGCAAGAGCTTGTGGCTGTGTACCAGTTCCTTTTTCACAAGGCCACATAGGTTCCCCCTCTTCTTCTTCCTCACTGAGAATCTGTGCCCAGGAGTGAGCAGTTCTCCTCACTCCTGAGACTGTCCACTCTTCGCTGGGCGCAGAGGTCAAAACCTTCCAGTCAAAGGTCTCCCTCATCTCGTCTTTACCTATGAGACTTGGGCTAGGCCCCTCTCTCCAAGGGTCTACTGATGCTCTTCCTGAAATGTCTCTCTGTGACTCAGACTCTGAAACATAAGCACATTGTTCTGTCTGTAAATCTGCACCCTCTAGCTTTGTGCCACACTCTGAGGGGCCTTCTCCAACAGGCTCCGCCTGGTGCTGTGTGCTGCTAACTGCAGATTCTTGAACTTTTGTCCATGTGGGAGCCAAACGAATCTTGGGTGCTTTAAACAACCATATTTCTCTAGGCACTCAGAACAGTGAGGTACCATGAAGATGTCCCTTCCAGCATTTAAGCACATCACACATACTCGCACTGGATATCCAGGAATCGCCACATGAGGAGACAGTTGTCCTCCGTAGTAACATCTCTCTATGTCTCTTAACTTGTTAACTTCTACTGCTATCACAGCCCAGGCATGATTCGGGTAGCGGGCTGGTCCTGAAGCCATGACTGCAGAGAAAAAAACAAACGCTCACTGATATTTCAAGTCCCACATCACTGAACACTTTCTTTCTCTTTCAAAATGGCTCTTCTGCTGCTGTGTTTACATTACTACCCCACCCTGTAATGGCAGCGGCAGCACTCCTACGCATCAACATTCAGTAATAGGGTCAAACCACTGCGCATCCGATTTATACACTCTACTGATAACTTTCCTTAAACTGCACAAACTTGCACTGTTCTTTTTCCTAGCACATTTATATGATTTACCATGGACTTTTTACTCACTGAAGACATTGCTCTAGCTTACAGTCCCTTAAAGCCTCAGTATTTCATAGCACAGGATTGCCTGCAATACTTGCTGCATATCTGATACAACTTACAGTCTCTCTCATGGCTTTGAAACTTATACTGATGCTGAACCTATAATTATGCTCACAGTCGATTGCTTAGAATGCTTGCTTTTGCTGGTAAAACTTAACACAGTCCTTGTTTGCAAAGCGATTACACTGCTACACACAGATTCAGCTGGCTTTTGGCAAAATCACTTAGTTTGAGCAATTATTTCTGTTGGTACTCACTGTTATCAGTAGCTGTTTGCTGTGGTAGAAAAACAGCCTGCAGCCAGTCTTGGAGGCCTCTGGAAAGAAGCATGTTGGCAGTCCTGCTGATCGTTCCTCTGAACACCACACTCACAGTCCAGTCGATCAAGATGCGGGTTGAACCTGAATTCAAACAGAAAAGTCAGTTTTTAAACTTTTTTCATCACTTTCAGTCACTGCGATGCTCCTCCTGGTAAGCCAGTTCGCACACTCCACTCACTCTCCCTCTTGAATGCTGTGCAGTCACTTCAGAGCTGGCTTGGGTGCGGGAATGATTGCAGTCTCACCAATCACTCGACGTCATGCAAATGAGCCTCTTTTCCTCTCGTGCTCTTCTCCTCACGGCGATCGTTGAACAGGCAAATTTAAACTGCAAAACCACACTTTTTTTTTCCTTCTGGCGACTCCATGGCAGGAGCCCATTTCAACCATTTTTCATGGCCATTAAGCACAAGTCTCTCAGTTCACAAGAAAGCATTTCCAATGTCTAGGGCACAATTTTTCTTTTGCTACCCACAGTTTTCCACAATTTTCATTGTCACAAACACTTTTAAAAGCTGGCAAACGGTGTAATTTGATACAGGACAAGGTCATACACTCTCAGGCTTTACTGCTCCTTGGTAAACATTTGGCATTTTAATAGCAGCACATGGATAACAGCACACAGTGGCACATTAGTTAAACACTTCAGCTTTTTGGGCTACCCACTGCCAGATAACCAAAATGCTAGCCTTTGAGCAACTTTTCTTACATTCCTCCCTAAATTCCAAACCCAAATCCTCAACGGTGCCTCCATTTTGTAACCCCACCCAGGTATGCCATTTCTATCTGACAGCTCTACCAGGTGGGCTGGGTTTGGGGAGGAATATATCACTTGGCACACATTGGCTAGGTTTGGCTACTCTGCACAGGGGCACCCAAGTAACTCCAGACAAAAGGATGCAAGAACTGTAATGTCCAATACCAGAAGTGGGATTCTAAAGTGTGGCTTTTATTCACATCCAAAAGAATAAACAAAGCATAGATGGACCCACACAAGGCTACACTCCTGGTAATGCAGATTTAAGAAGACCAGAACACATCCTCATCACTTTAGCCCTCAGGCTCTGAAACACACTAAGCACACAGTCCGCACTTGTACGCTGCTCTGGGTTTTCCCTGCCTCAGCTCCCTTGCCAGCCAATTGGACACTTTCCATATTGCATGGAAACATTTACTGGTGGCTCCCTAAACCACCTATGAGCACTTCTGCTCCATAAGGGAATCTTCCACATCAATCCCACATCTGGGTACTTTTGTCAGGCACTGGCCAAGTACCTGAGAGAAAGCAACATGTGTCCCAGAGCAAATCCGTAGAGGTGAATTTGGTTACTACTGATGGGGGTCTCCCACCTCTCGCTCCCACAATTCATACCCTGCCATTTCTCTGGACTGTAACACCTCATCCTTTAACACACTTTGCTGTGTAGATTCTTTTTAAATGTATTTCACATTCAATTTACAGTCTTTACATTCCATTTGTGCTGGACTTGAACATACTCAATAAGTGGCTTTGTCCATTACTCTAGACCCCCCCCCCAGAGTTAAGCAGTCCAATCCCCACATCTTCCAAACTGTACTTGGCTGTCTTTTTCTGACCCCACAGTAACAGTACCTTTAGTTTCATCTTGATGCAGGTGAAAACACATGGCCCTTTAGCAGAGCAAACTCACCCTTCGTTTGCAGGTGACCCACAGGCATTTCCTCCTCAAGGAACTCTCTTCCAGAGCTTCTGGTGCCTCAGCACAAACTTAAACCAGGCAGCTTCTTTTCCCTAGCCGGACCAAGGGGGTTGCCCCTGGAAGCAGGCTGATACCTTCCCCCCATCCCCGCAGGGATGGGGCCCTGAACCATTGAAAGTGGTCTCCACCACTTCAATATGCTCTTCTGGTGTTCCTCTTCAGGTGGGAACACACATCTATTACAACAAAAGTAGCTCTTTGACATAGCTTGGAGCTCTGAGGGCCTGCTTACAGCAGAGCACCTCTTCAAACTGCCACACTCTACTGAACTCTCTCCAGACTGACTTCAAATTCCCCAACGTTCTACTCTAACCTCCAGCTGCAACATTCCAGTGTGGCTTATGCAGCTGCGACAGTTCTAAATGATGTCATCCCTCAGTCTCAGCTGAGGCTGAGAACAGAGTGAGACAGTGTGAAATCTATTTAACTGGAGTTTCACAAGCTGCCTCTCCTGCTTACCACTAGGTCTTACTGGGATTCTAGTAATCCTGGGTAACAGGGGAGGTTACATGTTTATATAACTTCTTTTTAATTGCTCTCTTCCCTCTCCCAGATTTGGCTGGTGCCTCCATCCACTGGCACAATCAACCTCATCACCCCACCATATCCAGGATTTACCAGTCCCAGTTACTCCATGGCACATCCCCCATGGTGAGGCTGCTAGGGTAGAACCAGTTCCTCAGTGATGAGCAAATCTACAATTGAACCTGGTCAGTGGGTGTGAAGCCTGCAGGGTGCCAGAGCCACCCTACATCCCTGCTGCTGTTTTTCCCTCCAGCTACTCCCTCCTCTAGAGTTGGCAGCATAAAGGCATGCATGCAGACACACAGTGGTTGTGCAGAGGCACAAACCAGTTGATTCCCCACCCATTTACTGGCCATGTAAGATGCCACCCATGCTACTATAGGAGGTATCAGACAGCAGCTCAGACAGCCACCCTCCCGCAGAGAAGGCAGGCATCTACTGAGATGGTTGAGCCCTCTCCCCTAGCTGGTCCTCCAGCAATTCAGGCTCTTTCCTGAATCCAGGTCACTAGTGTTATGATCAGTAGCTCTACTGGGGCACCAGTGGGCCAGCTTTAAGGTATTTGTATAACCTTAATTTGAGACATTATTTCAGAATTCTATGTTCAGTGGAGGGAATAGCAGGAGGAGAACATAATGGCTGGCAGACAAGGATATATTCATGCAAATGTCCTCAGTAATAAACTAGAAAAAATAAGCTATGGTTCTCCTTGTTGGAATACCACTAGTTTCGTTCAATGTAGACCTCAATATTACTTCAAAAGTGTTGTCATCCTCCATTTAACAGCTTGGTAGCTGATTTGATGTGCATTAATGCACAAAACCTGCATTGACATGACATGGCCATGTCAACGTTACTCCATGCTTTCAATAAAAAACAGAAAATTCTTAGCACAAACGGTCAAATGTTATCCCCTTGTATAGAAATCATCTTTAGAATGGGCTGACTTTATGATCATTAGGCAAGGAGTTTAATTTGTTTTTTAAATGAAAGCTTGGTGTAATGATGACATGGGAACAACATATTAATACAGCACTTAAGTATTGATACATTATTTTTTTATTCAAATTTTATCCTCCTGTCACCTCTAGTCTGCCCCCTTCTGACTGGTCCCCCCAGCCCCATCATCCAACCCCCAGGACTTACCTTCTCGATGGACTGGCAGCAAGGTGCCTAGTCACTGGTGCAGGGCCTTTGAGGGCCTAGACATCATTCCGCAGTCAGAAGGATTTTTACTCCATGGTTTCGATCCCATAAGCCACACACATGCAATGGTGTAGTGGACGACCTCCACCCATCATTGGCTGTCTTCTAGTGTGCCCAGACTGTGCTGCCACCTGGATGCCTCCAGGTGGCAGGCAAGCAGTGGGATCACATAACCCTTCTCCTCCAAGGGAGGAGAGCAGTCCTATAGATGCTCGAGCTCCCTTGCCCAGCTGGCCCCCGAGCGACCAGAGTCCATTCCCGAACTCCATATGATAGTGTGGCAGGAGATATGGTGCTGAGCACCTCAGCCCTCCGTGCCACTGTGCCAGATTTGATTTATCCATTTTGACATAATTTTATTGTCTTTATGTTAATAGTGACAATGCAAATATTTAAATCAATATATTTTGTACCTTACATACTAGAACCTAATGCTATACATTGTTAGAGAGCCTGGTCCCTCGGTATTCTAGCAGTATGTTGCATCAGCTTCTTGCAATCAACATTGCAATGGTACTGGCTTCTGCATTTTCACGGATGTAGAAATGATGCATCAATATACCTGTGTAACACACTGAGCTGAGCATCTAACAGCCAGCTTAAAAAAAAAAAAACCTTTTCAATATTTTTAGATTTTGGGTTCCTATACATTAAAATCAAATAGTAATGGCATACATTTGAGCATGATAAAGTAGTTCAAATGTGCTCTAATCTTCATTTTTCTTGAGTAATCCCAAATCTTCCTATTCTTTTAAAGGGCCACACCTGTTAATGCATCGTAAGATAGTAATGAAGGGTGATAAGTACTGCAGCTCAATAAAATGATGCCAAATTGTACCTGAATATCTCATTTTAAAAAGTGTTCATGGATACTGGAAAATTTCTTTAAGCAACACATTAATGTTTATTCAAATAAGCTATACTTTGCCACACTGGTTTCAGGTAATTTTAGGCATGAAGAAACATGATATATTACTTTCACTATGAATTTGCTGAGGTAATTTAGGAACATGTGAACTGAAATGCATTCCAGAATGTAAGATGGGCTTAACAAATGTACTGAATTTGGGAAGATTGTAAGAACTGTACAGAGATATGCTCAATACCAAGTATCTGCCATGTGTCACCATCACATGGGGATCTGCATTCAAATCTTGACCACAGTCAGGTTGGAATAAGGCTTTGTATAGTTTGATAGGTAACAACCAATGCAACACCTCTTAGGGACAGCCAAATGGAGATTAACTATTCCACCTCCACACCATAGTGGATCATCACTCTGATGATATTTGAGGGAAAAAACAGTTTTAAAATTTTTTTTGTTTGACAGAGTTTAAACCCAAATCCCCTGGCTCACAGTCATTAGTCTCTACCACGCCATGTTGGCTGCAGAGTTTGCAAACTTGTTGTTAGACACAAACTAACACCAGGTTGATTCAGCTGGGGAACTGAGCTTGGATGAGCTTACATCTATAGCCCACTGGAGCCTAATGCCATCGCATACTAGAAAGTAAACAGGGTTGGGCCTGGTATGCTGTTGGATGGGACATATCCAATAAACAATGGGTACTGCAGGACGTCAGGTTGGTAGCTCTATAGGGGGTGCTCTAGTGATTGAAAAGCAACTCTCCGCTACAAGATAGTGAGGGAAAAGAGTGGCATTCAGAAGGACCAAAGAAATGCAGAGGAGGGAAGACAGGGAGGTGTACCAAGTAGAACAGAAGGAAGCAAGTAAGGCAGTGAGGTGAGCCAAGGTGCAGACAGAGGAATGGATAGCCAAAGGAGTAGCTAAAGGGGATAAGACTTTCTCTGAGTACATCAGTGAGAAGAGGGAGGCAAGGGGAGGGATAGTGAGGAAAAGGAGGGTGGCAGAGGGAGACTGCACAGAAGAGGATTAAGAAAAAGCAGACATCCTGAACAGGCACTTCTGCTCAGTCTTCATAGTGGGTGGAGGGGGCATAAACCACCAGGAAGCAGTAGGAACATTGTGGGGAGGGTGAACACAAGTCCATTTTCAGGGTAAAGAGTCCTGCAAGCACTTGCAGATCTGAAAGTGGCCAAGGCCATGGGACTAGCAGGATACACCTATAGGTAGTAAAGGAACTCAGGGAGGTGCTTGTGGTGCCACTGACGACTCTTTTCGGCAGTTCAAGGTAGTGGTGCATCAGTTAGCAAACACATAAGAAAAAGAAAATAACTTGTGTTCACACCTTTGCTCAATGCAGAAAACTGATTTTAATTCAGTATTAAAGTGCAGCAGCACACCGACCCCTCCACCAGTGTCTTAACATTTTGTGCTATCCATTTTGTTAAAGACCTTGGGAGTAGTCAAGGGCAGGGCAGCTGAGGTTCAATGCCAAAAAGTGCAAAATCATGCACCCAGGGCATAGAAACGCAGGAGCTGGGTAAGACTGGAGGGTAAGGATACTGACAGTAACTAAGCTGGAAAGGGACCTTGGGGTTATCATATCCGATGAACTTAAAGAGTCTGGGCAGTGTGACAAAGCAGTGGGTAGGACCAGTGGGATGCTGGGATGCATAGGGAGAAGTATCCCTAGCAGGAGGAGGGATGTGGTGTTACCACTGTATGGGTCTCTGGTGAGACCCCACCTGGAATATTGTGTCTGATTCTGGAGGCCACACTTCAGGAAGGACATAGGCAGGGTGGAGGCAGTCCAGAGGAGGGCAACTAAAATGGTGCAGGGGTTGCAGAAAAGCCCTATGAGGAGAGACTGAGGTATCTCAACATGTACAATGTAGAAGAAAGGAGAATGAGAAGGGACACGATAGAGACCTACAAGTGCCTCACAAGGGTCAACAAGGTGCAGGAGGGAGTCTCTTTCAAATGAGAAAGAGCACCAGGACCTGGGGGCATGCAATGAAGCTGGAATAAGAGGAAAGTGAACAAGCACTACTTCACTGCAGAAGTGGTAGATGCCTGAAACAGACTGCCAGCAGAAGTGAAGGAGGTGAGAACAAGCATGCATTGGATAGACATAGGTATTAGTAAATAGACAGGGATGAGGTAGGGTCGCTGGAGACCAGGTAGGGTCTGCGAAGACAGACTAGGCAGGGACCATCTGGGCAGACTGAGTGGCCCAAGTGGTCCTTTTCTGCCGACAAGTTCAATGTTTCTACGTTTCAATCGATCCCCAACAGGTATGGCAGTAAATCATGCCTATGTGTCTTGTAGCCAAGATAGAGTTTTCTTTTCCTTCCCAACAAACAGCTGAATTTCATTCCTTCTGACCAGCCAAAGTTAATGCATTTACATAAAAAACAGACACAAACAACACAGGAACTCCTCCAGTCTAAAACATGTGCTGCTACAAGAATCATGCCCTTAATACCTTTCATCTGTATCCGCCTTACATTTAGGTGGCTTCTAACAGTCTAATAGTTGAACCTCCCTGGGTTTAAGCCATTGTCTCTCCATATAAGTAACCTAACACAACTGTACATATCCTCACCTAATTATATGTACCCTCACCCTGCTTTCCATAACCTCCCTGACATCTCCTATTTTTCTGCTTTTTTAATTTATTTATCCAGGATAGCCCAGCTGAGATGCAACATCTCATTTCCAGTGGGGTCCTGCTTCTACCTATTTCTTTTTTTTTTTAGCAATTCAAATTTTATTAGTTTTACAATACAGAGAATAGATCTTACAGGTACAACTTATGCTTGAAAAGTTATTGATAACATAACAAGATCCATTCTCCCCCTCTCTCCCTCCACCCGCTCTCCCCCTCTACCTCCTCCTCCCCACATAGACATATATTCCCAGTACATACATCCAGTGAATAGGTACCATGTTAATATAATTAGAATGAATAAAGGGTATGTAAAGGGTACCATATCATCTTGTATTTATTCATCTTGTCACTGAGACTCGCAATAGCTTTCTCTGTTCTAAGATTGGCTAAGAGCTTGTTGAACCACTCAGTATAGGAAACTTCATCATCATCTTTCCAGTAGCGCAAAACCAATTTTGTAACTGACATGGAAATAAGGGTCATATGGTACTTGCGATTGAGCACTGAAATCATGGAGTAGTCCCCCAATAGGCAGATTTCTGGAGTGAAAAGGGCTTCCAAACCTAACCGGGGATCCACCTTTTGCTGGATGCTGAACAATAATGGAGTTACATTGGAACAGCTCCATAGTACACGATAAATAGAACCTTCCTCCAATTGGCATTGAGTACAGAGTGATGAAGAGATGAGACCAAATTTGGCCAATCTCTGAGGGGAATAATATAAATTATGGAGAATATGAAATTGCATAAGGGGTAGCCTGTCCTGAGATAGGAATTTATGACAATTACGCCGTAGGGATGGCCAGTCCAGTTCCAGATTGGGAAAGAAAGGAGTCCAATAAGCCATGGGTCCAAAAGTATTTGGATTAGTCCAGTCATATAAAATGCCATAGATCTTGGATACAGCTTTTTGGAAACCTGCCAGGTGACCCAGTTCAAGCCTAAAGGATATCTTGGCAGGCAGGGTGGGGGGAGGATTTGATCCGATCACTTTCAACAGAAGATGTTTCAGTTGAAAAACTTTAAAAACACTGGTTCGGGATATGGAACTTCCTCATAATCTCTGCAGTGGAAAGCCATGATCCCCTCTCAGTCGTAAATTGAGAGATCATGCCTTCTCCCAACAGGGGCATCCATTGGGCAGCAAGCACTCTGTTATCAATCTTGAAATTAGGGTTACCCCATAAGGACTGGACTATATCTTGGGTATGATTGTATTTAAGGAAAGCACTTAACTGACTTTGAACTTGGACAGAGGTTGCTATGGGAGAGCCTTGTAATCTCAATGGGAGTGCAGATGTTTTAGTATGAAGAAGTGCATCTGGGGAGAGGCCGCAAGACCTGATAAGAGCTAGTTCAAGTCTAAGCCACAACTGTGAGAATGAGGGGAGAGGTACTGAGTTGTCCAAAGACAACCACCTGAGATATTTAGCAGAGTGACTGGCCCAATGATAAAAAGCTAGGTGAGGAAGGTGTAAGCCTCTTTTACATTTGGGGGCGGCTAATTTGTAGTAGGCTAATCTAGGCTGTTTACCATACCAAATAAACTTCGTGATAAGGCCATGTACAGTTTTGAACCAGGAAAGGAAGAGCCAGATATTAAGTAAGTTAAGTGGATAAAAAAGCCTAGGGAACACATTCATCTTGATAAGATTAATCTTGCCCCGAAGGGAAATCAGGAGTTTGGACCACCTATCCAGAGTCTGGCTGATAATATGTACTAAGTAATCCAGATTCCGCTTTCGGGTAGAAGCTTAATTTCTGGTTAGTTCAATTCCCAGATATCGTACTGAGTCTCATTTCCAAGACAGGCCTAGATCACTAACAGTTTGTTTAAAAACCTTATGATTAAGTGGAAATACTGCTGTTTTATCAATATTTAGTTTATAGTTGGACATTTTGCGATATTTTGCAATAAGATCCAACATGTGGAATTGAAGCGGATGGATGGGACATCTGTAAAAGGAGGTCATCTGCATAAGCAGAGATCTTAATTTCCTGGTCCAATATGGTAATTCCTTGGATTCTCTCACAGGCCAAAAGTTGGCGAATAAGAGGTTCCAAATAAATATTAAAGAGCAGTGGGAACAGGAGGCAACCCTGTCTGGTACCCGATTGCAAGGGGAAAAGAGCAGAGGTGGCTCCATTACTTGTGACTCTTGCTGATGGGGAATGAAACTGTGCTTGTATCCAGTTCTGAAATAGTGGGGGAAAGTTAAAGGCTGCAAGGGTTCGAAATAAAAAGTTCCAGTCTACCCTATCGAAAGCTTTCTTGGCATCCAGAGATACCAAAGCAGCTGGTACGTGGGCATCTCTGGATGCCGAGACGACATGTGTTAAAGTTTGAAGGTGGTCCACCAAGGACCTTGCCTTCATGAATCCTACCTGTTCAGGTCCAATGAGCTCTGGAAGAACGATACTAATGTGATCAGCTAGTAATTTGGTTAATATTTTTGGATCCTTTTTCAATAAGGATATGGGGCGATAACTCATCATTAATTCCAGATTCTTGTCGGGTTTTGGTATAAGGACAATTAAAGCTTCGAGTATGGTCCAGTCAGTATTGGCTCCTGATAGTATATGTTGATATAAGGGTAACAGTAGGGGTATCAGATGATCCTTAAATTTCTTATAAAAGTTGGACAAAAATCCATCTGGACCTGGGTTTTTATATATTGGGAGGCTATTAATAACTCTGACCAATTCTGAACGGGAAATAGGGGCTGTAAGAATTCGGTGTTGTGTTTCGGAAAGGGAGGGCAATTGGGACTCAGCCACATATTCATCCAGAACTTGGCTAGAGGGCGGGTCAGGCATAGGGCTATATAACTGTTTGAAGTAAGTACTAAATTCAGCAATAATATCCTTAGGGGACGACTTCAATGAATTGTCCTCCAGAGAACGTATAGACGCTATGAATCTGGCAGATTCTTGTTGTTTTATTCTGAGTGCTAATAGGCGCCCTGCTTTCTCACCTTGATCCGTGTAGGATGCTTTTGTTCTCAAAATTGCAAACTCTGCTTTCTCTCTTAACAGGTCTAAATAGGTATCTCTCAGTTTTGTCAGTTCTTGTCTCAGGGTATCTGGAGAATGGGGGGCTAAAGCGATTTCTATTTTTTGATTCTGGGTAAGAATGTTAAGTAATTCCTGGTCTTTTTTCTTTTTTCTTTGGGAGATCAGGCTAATTAGGATTCCTCTAAGGAAGGCTATAAGGGCACTCCATTGTATATCGGGTCTTAGTATAGAATTAAGGTTAGTGGTAATAAAGTGGTCAGTCTGTTCAGAGAGATACTTGGTTATGTCAGGATCCCTCAGCAGCTGATTGTTTATCTTCCAACGTGTCTCCCTTTTAGGGAGAGAGGAAAGGAAAGGTAAAGGTGACCCACAACCAGTGAATGATCTGATGGGGCGCCTGGTTGGATAGAAGAATCAAGAACTCCCGGGAGGAGTGTCTGGGACAAAAGTAGGTAATCAATACGGGAAGCCATGTGGTGAACTGTGGAAGTGAAGGTATAACCCCTTTCCATGGGGTTAAGCACCTGCCGACATCACATAGGCCAGCCTGGTCTATCAACTCCCAAAATCCTCTCTGAGCCGGTGACAGCCTTTTGTGGACACTGCTTGAATGGTTCAAGATTGGATCAAACATGAGATTCAGGTCACCTCCAAGGATTATTGGTAGGGAAAGGAAAGGGGTTAGAAGGTCAATCAGCTGCATGAAAAACCCCAGTGTATCCACATTAGGCCCATAAATACTGCCTAATAAAACCTCCATTGCATTTATAGTACCCCAAATTAAAATGAACCTGCCCCTAGGATCTTGGATTAATTGGGAAAGGGAGAAATGAACTCTCTTAGAAAGCAGGATCATGACACCACAGCTTTGGGTGGTACCTCCTGCTGAAAAAACTTGTCCTATTTGCTGTCTCCGTAGCTGTAGGGCTTCAGAGTCTAACAAATGGGATTCCTGTACAAAGATTATATCCATAGCTATGACATATAAATATTTCAAAACCTTATATTGTTTCAGTTTCTTTCGGAACCCTTTGACATTCCACGTAGCAATTCTGTAATCATTATCCATTGGAAATTCTGTTTGAAAGTTGGAATGCCAGGTGAACAACAAATACTCTAACTTCTAGTACCGTGTTCAGTCTAATGTCTGCGCTGATCCCCTTCCCCCTCCTCCCCATCCTTCAGCCTCATCCATGTCTGCCCCCCTGCCCCCAAAACACCAGAAAAAACTGATATGCAATCCAAAATGTTTGATTTGTCCCAACCCACCCCTCCCTCTACTGTTATGGACATCATTCCACAGAACCCTTCACAATAGCTCGTGCCCTCCAGCCACCCCAAACTGTCCCCCCGTCCTAACCCAAAAATATACAGGAAAGGGGAAACACAGGAAAATTTAGAGATGTTCTTAGAAGGCTTAGTGGGTCGATCTACAATATGACCTAGAGACAGAATACCGGGAGCCTGTTTTGTTTACTATCAGTAATAAAATTAAAATGCAAATCGTTCCCCTCCATCTTATACTGCTTAATCAGGCCCATTCCCACCTATCCGCTGAATAATTAAAGAGAGTTCCAGAATGCAGCTCGTTTTGAGCTTTTTTTTTGATTAAACAGACAACATGCCTAGAAAATGAGTAAACAAAGGAAAACCAAAAAGAAAAACAGTATAGCCCCTCATAGCAATCCTCGCCAAGAGCGTAGTCTCCAAACAACATTAGGAGAAAAGTCAGTCACTGCTAGGAAAGTCAATCATAAATGAAAAAAGAGGGAGTTCTTTAAGGCAATAATCTGGAAGTACAAACCAGGGAGTGGGACATGTTTTACAACCCTGAGTTAACCACAGAAAAATCAATTAAATATGATGGACGTACTCCCTCGTGTGGTCATAAAGTATACCAGAGTTTCCTTAGAAGGCGTAGTAGCAGTCCACAGTGACTCACGAATTTGTGGAGGTCTGTTAATGGAGCCGTTAGATGTAAAAAACAGGACATTCCTTAAATAGAGCACTGCCACTTCACAAATTAAAATCACTTTTACAGGCAAATCCAGATCCTTCTCTGATCTGCACCCAGTGTGGGAAATGATGCATTAATAGGGGCAGAAACCTCACTAAGAGCATACCATCTTAGCTCCAGAGTAGGTCACTGCAGGAAATTTTTATTCCCTTTATTTTCATAGGGATTTCTCCCAGGAATAGCCAAAACCAGTTCAGGTATTGCGAAAAAGTTCAGGAAGTCTGCTCTTGAGCCCAACACGGGCAGCCTCGGGATCTTCATAGCTTTGCCAGATACCTGCAACCAGGACCCGAAGCCTCGCAGGATAATTCATTCTGAAGTGGACCCTGGCAGCAATTAGCTTAGAGACCAATGGATGGAAGGTCTTTCAGCACTGTCGGACAGTCGCTGGTAGATCTTGGGTGACCTGGATTCTGGTACCTTCCCAACGAACCTCTTGCAGCTCTCGGATCTTAGAGAGAAAATGCTGCCTTTCTAAATAATTCAGAAACTTGAAAATCAAATGCCTCGGAGGAGTTCCCAGTGGTGGGGTTGGATGGAGGGCTCTATGTACACACTCTATGACATATTTTGTCCCAAATGGAGAGGGCCCTGCTAACTTCTCCATGAGTTTCTGCACAAAAAGTATGGTATCTTGGCCTTCTTCAGCTTCCGGGAGACCAATGAGAACCACGTTATTTCTGTGGCTGCAGCCCTCAAGGTCTTCAATTTTCATTTCCTTCTTTGTCAGCTTCTGTCTGGTAAGTACTGGTTCTGGTTCTAGTTTCTCTACATGTTTCTCTAGTGAGCACACTCTAGCTTCATTATCAGATGTCCTCCTCGAGACATCTTTTATGGCCTGAGTAAGTGATTTAATGTCTGTGGTAATCGCTCGTAGTTCCTCTTGGAATGGACAAAATTCTGCCAGAAAGTCCACCAGTGTCAGGGGCACTGAGTCTGGAGGCAGATAAGTGGTTCTCTGCAGATCTGCTGTGCTAGCAGCCCTAGGCTTCTTCGGGCCTTTTTCAGGTGTGGTGGGGGACGTATGCTTTGGCAAAGCACGCCGCATTTCGACTTCCATATATGCAATGTTTCGGCAGAAAGTGAAAGTCGACAGTCAACTAAGTCTTCTAATCCAGTTTTTAACTTTTTTCAGCTGTTAGAGAAACGTAAAGTGAACAATTAGATGGTTGGGTGGCTGGAGAGATGAACTGAAGCTAGCACCAGGCGCACTGCATCACGTGGTCTATTGCTTCTACCCATTTCCACAGCTGGGTGGGCTGAAATAGTTTGAGCTTAAGTGAGTTACATGAGATCATACAATATTTGACTCCAGCGGGGTTTGAGCCAGTTATCTTCTGGTTTTCAAGCCAGCAAGCTAACTGCTAGGAAACACTGCCTTTTGAGGTTGCCTCTTTGTTTAAGTCTGATGACTGTTATCAGTTGTTCATGGTCTGTAAAGTGCTTTGGGAGACAATGGGCCTGATTATCAAAACTTGGCACAAGCCACGCCAAAGGTGGCTTGCGTTGATCACATGTGCACCACAGACCCTGCGCCTGATTGTTGGGCAGGGTCCCAGTGGCAAAGTCCCGCTACTTGCTGCAACCCTAGCAGTGCATCTCACAGCGGGTGCACCCGGACATGTGCCGCAAGCCTGTGTCACTATGTGGCAGTGTACAGAAGCACCCCCCCATCCCCAATCCTTGTGAAAGACATATTACTAGTAACTCCTATTTCCTGGTAGTCTAATGCCCCCCCGAGCATTGAAAAATAAATATATAACACCACCATATCCCTAGTAGTCTAGGGCCCCTCATCCCAATGACCCCAACAGTAATGCAAAAAGTACCACCTGGTGGTCTAGTGGCCCCCTGCCCTCCACTCAGTAGTGCCCAACCACCCCACTCCCCCCCAACCTGTAAGGGGGCCGGCAGTTGGCACAGCCCACCTCTCACCACCACAGCCAGCGGCCGACTGAACACTGAATGTGTGCATGCTGTATATAGTAAGTGTTCAGTGACTGACAGCTGCTGTCAGGATGGGGGGGCCCTAGACTACCAGGGAAATGGGGGTGTTGCATTTTTATTTTACAATGCTTGGGGGGGGTACTAGACTACCAGGGAAATGGGTAATGTTTATTACCTATTCTAGCCATGGGTTCAGGAATGGGGGGACTGTGGTACATTGCTGCTACCTGGTCATCTCCCCAGTGGTGATATGTCTAAGTGCCTTTAGACAAGCCAGTAGCTGGTCGAAGGGTAATTAGACATATTACCACTGGGGGAGTTTTGTGAATAGCGATTACAGGCATCCGGCAGCCTGTGTCTGCTGCAAGCCCTGTGCGCCATGCCGTAGCCCAATGGTGATATGTCTAAGTGCCTTTAGACAAGCCAGTAGCTGGTCGAAGGGTAATTACACATATTACCACTGGGGGAGTTTTGT
Organism: Neoceratodus forsteri; assembly: GCA_016271365.2. Taxonomy (NCBI): domain Eukaryota; kingdom Metazoa; phylum Chordata; order Ceratodontiformes; family Ceratodontidae; genus Neoceratodus; species Neoceratodus forsteri. Next base: position 265,505,131 of record JADMNL010000025.1, read on the forward strand.
GAATAGTGATTACAGGCATCCGGCAGCCTGTGTCTGCTGCAAGCCCTGTGCGCCATGCCGCAGCCCAATGTTGGGCGCACGGGAGGTGCAAGCCCCAATTGGGACAGGCAGCCTGCGGTTGGCAAGGGCTGCCTATATGAAGAGCTCTGTGTGCAATTTCTGGTGCAAGGTGCCACTTGCACCATTTCTGTTTGGTGCAGGCACCTTGCATCCAACGTAGGGCTTTGAGAACTGGCCCCCAATGTGTGGCCTATAAATTTGAGCAGCCAGCTGTGAATGAGCTTTGTAGATCTAGGAGACCTGGATTTGATTCACAGAACCTCCACTTGCATACTGTGTGAGCCTGAGCAAGTCATTTAACCTCCCTGTGCTCCTGGGTCACCCCTGTAAATTGGGCTTGTGCCCAGTGGGCATTAGGCAAAGCAAAAATAAACAATGCATGTGAAAAGGACTATCTAAATCCTGATTCCTTTCCTTTTACTAGTCTGTGCTTTTCCTTTTTCCTCTCACGCTGTTTGCCTGACCATGTACTGAACTGAACATGCAAGATCTGACTACTGCTCAGATTTTGCTTATATATAGCTTTAATAAAACTATTTTTTTCTTAGGGTTTTATTTTATTAAACATAAGTTACTTCAAATGTCTGACTGGTCCTCTAGACCTCTGTTTGCTTGTGCGCAGCTCAGCACTGCACAATACTCTGGGTGTCACATCCAGTTTATCTTCAAAGTACATGTCCTCCTGTTCTGTTATGTTATCTCATCACCTTGTACTGTTACAGTATAGACCTCTCAGCCTCCTGTATTCTCAAGCTGTTTTTTTTTCACTTTTCTATAATCACTTCGCTCTTACTCTCATTAATTACTAGTCTACATTTATCTGTAATCTCTGTACGTAACTCCCTGCTGTCTTCAGAAATGCCCTTGCCCGAACCTTTGTCCATAAATCTCTTAAGTACAATGCCTTTCAGAGACAAAAACAACACGACACAGCCAAACCTTCCACATTCACTGCACTCTTTAATCCATTAATCCATTCCTCTTGAAGCAGGATAACAAACAGGATTAATGACAATACAGATCCTTGCTATGTATTGTAGTCCTGTTTCATTACTGTGGGGTTATGTGGTCAGCCAGCCAAACCTAGGCTATTGGCCATGGCAATGCATAATTACCAAAGAAACCCATTATCCCACAGTGCTCCTGTGTTTTTATTTGCTGCCACAAAGCTTCCGACAAATTCTTGTTCTTTTTTTTTGTTGTTTTGGGGTATTTTTTTTTTTCAGGCATGTCATATGCATCCATCCTTTAATTCCTTTGCTGGCATCACTATCTGGATTAGTATACTGCACACAAGTGGCCAGATACTTTTCCTACTTGAGATATAGTAATATAATGGCATACCTGACATAGTAATTTATGGCTATAAGGTACTCTTGGTCCATCACGTCTCGGCCCCTCACTTCACAAGCAGGGAGGAAAGAAGTATGGTGGGCAAACACGGACTTCCAATACAAGGTACTAGTCATTGTTGTAATATGTCTTGCACAGATTACTGGCCCCTTAATCACAGATTGATAACTTCAATTTTATGTTTGCTAAGCATCTTCAAAATCTAAGATATCTTTGACTCCATACAACAGGGTTCTGAAATTCCTGTAGTCTGACAGGCTATCAGTACCTGAAAGTCATGTAGTTATCAGCACATACCATGGTTTGGCATGTCTAGGTAAATAAGCCAAAGTGATCCACATTACATAATGAAATAACTATCTCTGTCATCAGCAGTATTTAACTCAGCAATCACAAGCAGTAGCAACAGAAAAAGCCTCTCAGTGGTTCACAGGTGATATTTAACTCAGCAAGCAGATGCCATAGTAAAAGAGAAAGCCTTTCAAAGCCTTGCAGTGGGCTTCAAGAATGCTTGGGATAGGCACAAAGGAATCTTAGTGAGAAAGCAGGTAGGAGAATAGCCAGAGATCAGATAGGGTGTGCAGTGCCAGTATAGACTGAAGAAAACAAAATTTGGTCAGATCCACCACGGCTGCATAATGAAGTTAGTGAAGTTTTATGGAATTTTTAAGGAGGTATGGAGAAACAACACAATGATTTGTAAGTAGTAAGATTTGTTTTAGTTTCTGGAGGTGTACATCATAATGGAAGGAATGGGAAGCAATACAGGTTTACAAAAGAACCCCAGAACAAATGCCACTAAGGTATGTGTTATCCTGGATGATATTGGCCAGACAGCCACATTTTAAAGAAAACACAATTGCACATACCCCAATATTGCAAAGCATCATGGGAAACATATGCAAACACTCATGATGGTACAGAAGGTGGCAGTACATGAAAAAGTAATGGTTGGAGAGCGAGCGAATCCTCAGGATTGCCAGAGCAGCTGCACAGGGGGAGGGACCTGGATGTCATTGTCCACCTAGGGACAAATGACCTGGCTAAGAAAGGGATTAGAGAAGTGCAGGAAGAGTTTGTGGAATTGGGGAGGGGCCTTAGTCAAGTAGCATGCACGGTAACCTTCTCGGAGGTGCTACCCATCTATGGCATAGGAGAGGCTAGGATGTTCCGTACCGTGGGGATTCAATCAGTGGTTGAAAAACTGGTGTGGAGCTCAGGGATTTGGCTTCATTGGGGACTGGGGGTCCACCTGGAGTGATGCAAGCCTATACTGGCATGATGGGCTGCATCTGTCCGGGAGGGGAACCAGGATCCTAGGTGATAGGTTTAAATGCTTCATTGGCAAGCTTTTAAACTAGCCAAGGGGGGAGGCACTGGAAAGGGGCAGGAAAATCCTAGCCCCCAAACAATCACGGTAGTAAGTGTGGCAAACACCAACATGGAGGTGTCGATAGGGAGAAGGGCAGGGGTAAATGGAGAAAGTGACAAAGGCAAGAAGGACAGGGATGGGGCAAAAGGGGGTAAGGCCATCAGGAAATGGAGGGTAATGAGTACCAATGCCCGTAGTCTGGGCAACAAGCTCCCTGAGCTGGTGGCCTTAATGGAAGAGGGATGCCTGGATATCATGGCAGTCACAGAAACATGGTACACAGAGAACCATGACTGGGATGTTAACATACCAGTGCGTAACCTACAGGAGAGACAGGCAGGGAGAAGAGGGGAGGAGTAGCTCTCTATGTAAAGGAAGGGATAAAAGCAACTGAACAAAAGAGTAAACAGGGAGGAGAGGAGGCACTGTGGGTCACCTTGGAGACTGGAAAGGGCACCACAATCCGCACAGGGTTGTGTACAGACCCCATGTCAGGGGAAGGAATGGACAAGGATATGATGGAAGGCATTCTTAGAATGGCAGAGAAAGGGAGATACTGTTGATGGAGACCTGAATATGCCAGATGTTAACTGAGCACATTTGCTGCAGCCACATCCAAGAGCAGGGCCATTCTTGATGCCCTACAGGTGGCAGGCATTAGACAGCTAGTTTTGGAACCCACTCGTGAGGGAGCAATCTTAGACCTCGTACTCTCAAACGGGGCAGTGAGAGGATCTCAGATCTAGAAGTAGGTTGCCATCTGGGGACAAGTGACCATCAAACAGTGTGGTTCACGTTAAACTCAGCTACAGAGTCAAGCCATACAAAAGTGAGGGTACTGGACTTTAGGAGGGCTGACTTTGGCAAGATGGGAGAGTGCCTCAGAAAAGCACTAGCAAACAGGCTAGAAGGAGGTGTGGAGCAACAATGGGGAATTATCAAAACTGCCATCACAGAGGCAACAAGCCTTTGTGTGAAGCAAATAAACAAATCAAAATGAAAGAAAAAGCCACTATGGTTCTCAAGAGAGGTGGCTGTGAAAGTCAGGAAGAAAAGATAGCATTCGGAAGTATAAGGAAACACAGAAGGAGCAGGACAGAGAGCTGTACCAGTTAAGGCAGAAAGAAGCAGGAGGAAGTCAGAATAGCAAAGGCCCAAACTGAGGAAAAGATAGCCAACTCAGTTAAGAAGGGGATAAAACCTTTATAGGTACATCAGCGAGCGTAGAAAGACAAAGGAGGCATAGTGAGGCTGAATAGAATGAACGGTGGGTGGGCAGAGGGACAGTGAAAAGCAGGAATACTGAACAGAATATTTCTGCTCAGTATTCTAAAGAGGAGGGGAAGTGCCTAATCCAATTAACAGAAGCACTCTTGATAGGGGTCGATCCCAGTCCTTTCACAGAAGAAAGGGTTCTGCAAGAACTTCTAAAACTGAAGGTGGACAAAGCAATGGGTCCTGATGGAATTCACCCAGAATTCTAAAAAGAATTAAGGAAGGAACTAGTGAAACCACTGGCTACTCTTTTAATAAATCATGGGAGGATGGTGGTACCCGAGGACTGGAGGAAGGCAGATGTGATTCCCTTCACAAAAGTGGGACCAAGACAGAGGCAGGAAACTACAGACCTGTCAGTCTGACCTCTGTGGTAGGGAAAGTGATGGAGTCACTTCTGAAGGAAAGAATAGTTGAGTACCTAAAGGTCAGTGGAGCACAGGACCCAAGGCAGCATGGGTTCACAGCAGGAAGGTCATGTCAGACAATCTAATAGATTTCTTTGACTGGGTGACCAAAGTAGTAGACCAGGGAAGGGCTGTGGACATGGCCTACCTAGACTTTAGCAGGGCATTTGACACAGTCCCACAAAAGATTGATAGTCAAATTAACCAGCCTGGGAGTGGGTCCCAGGGTGGTAGCCTAGGTAAAACATTGGCTGGACAACAGGACACAGAAGGTAATTGTAAATGGAGTCCACTCTGAAGAAAGGGCGGTTACTAGTGGGGCACCTGAGGGTTCAGTATTGGGTCCAGTCCTTTTAATGTCTTCATCAGTGACATTGCAGAGGGACTGGAAGGAAAAGTATGCCTTTTGCAGATGACACAAAGATCTGCAACAGGGTTGATACACAGGAGGCGTGGAAAGGATGAAAAGGGACTTAGCAAGGTTGGAGGAATGGTCAGACATATGGCAGCTAGGATTCAATGCAAAAAGTGCAAAATAATGCACCTGGGAAACAAGAACCCAGGGAAGAATACACAATGGGTGGGAGCTAGTAACAACAACAAAACAGAAAGGGACCTGGGGTAATCATATCAGATGACCTTAAGGTTAGCAAGCAATGTGAGAAGGCAGTAGGGAGGCCGGGGTATACTGGGATGTATAGGGAGAGGCATCAGCAGCAGAAAACAGGAAGTTGTTATCCCTCTGTACAGACAGTTGGTGAGACCCCATCTGGAATACTGTGTCCAGTTCTGGAGACCCCATCTCCACAAGGACATAGACAGGATAGAGGCAGTCCAGAGGAGGGCAACTAAAATGGTGCAGGGTCTGCAAGAGAAGCCGTATGAGGAGAGACTAAAGGAGCTTAATATGTATACCCTTGAGGAAAGAAGGGAGAGGGGGGACATGATAGAAACTTTCAAGTACCTCAAGGGAATCAACAAAGTCCAAGAGGGTAGCATCTTTCAGAAAAAGAGACTTGCAAGAACAAGGGGACACAATTTAAAGATAGAAGGAGGGCGGTTCAGAGGCAATGTGAGGAAGTATTATTTCACAGAGAAGGTAGTGGATGCATGGAACAGCCTTCCTGAGGAAGTTGTGGAGTCTAAAACTGTGGGAGAATTCAAGAATGCATGGGACAGACATAAGGCAATTCTTGTGGGGGGCAGGAAGATAAAGGCTGTTGGTTAACTAGGATCTGCGGCCTATCCTGTAGGTAGGGAAATGGGCAGACTAGATGGGCCTAGTGGTCCTTATCTGCCGTCAAAGTCTATGTTTCTATGTTTCTATTATTTATATAGTTTTTTTTTGTTGTTGTTGTTTTTTTTTAAAGAGAGAAACAAGGATTTTTCCCATGAGGTGATATAAGTTATATTTGAGCAATGTGTTGATGTCAGGAAGTCAGGTGTAATGATGGATTATTAGCAGAGAAAACGTGATAGTAACTTTCAGAGGGGGTCACTTTTGATAAGTGCAAGGTAGTTATGCTTGTGATAATGGGAATATTAGGAAACTATGAGGTCTATGCAGAAGTGGAGTACAAATATGCACAGTTTTATAAGTATGTGCTCAAAGTGCAGGCAAATGTGATATGCAGGTTTGTTTTAGAATTAGGTAAGAATAGAGATACATGCAATTGATAGAAAGATAGATAATTACATAGACATAGAGAGAGAGAGACAGACAGGCAGAATAGGAATGGCAGTGAAGTATTGAAGTGAAACCACCCCCACCATGCAGAGATGGACAGGCATTGGGGTGTGCCTTTGGGTCACTGCCCATAACGCTCATGCCATTTCACCTCGCCCTACCCTGCAGACAGACAAATGTCGAGGTGTGCCTTGGGGTGTTTAAACTTTACACTCATCCCATTCCGTAAGGAAATACACTGAAATGGGTACAGTATAAGAGAATGGAGTGAACTTTGGGACTGAAGAGTCAAAGGCACACCTTGATACCCGTCACTGGCTGCAGGGTGGGAAGGGGGGTGGAATGGCATGAGAATTACTGTTGACAATCCCAAGTCACATCTCTGATGCCTGTCAGTCCCTATAGAGCAGGGTGTTGTGGTCAGAAACCCTAATGCCCTGGGCGTTTCTTGGTATTTTCACTTCAAGTTTTCAGCATGGGCTTTTTGTGACCCCACCACATGAACAGTGACACTATCAGTTCATTAGCTGAAAGGTGATTTTGCACAGCAACTGTGCCATTTGGCACCACAGGTGCAAAAACACATTTTGAACAGGATGTAAAAAATGACAGCTGTACTGTTTATGAGGAGGTGTAAAAAATGGTAATGTTGAAAATCTGGAGTGAAACTATAAAAAAATTGATGAAGTCATGACACTGCTCCTGCTAAGGTATACTTTTCAAATTCCTATGCATCCCATTGTTTTCATTTCTATTGCTGTTATGTGACTTCTTAATCTAGCAACAACATTTAATGCACTGCATTATAAGGAGAAGTAAATGTTTTTAATATATTTAAAGGCAGTTACATAAACTTAATTGCCTTTATAAAAAAATTTAAATTTAGTAACAGTGGTAGTATAAAGCAATTACTCAGACAACTTGAAAACTAGAACTACTTTATATTGTACATTGACACCCCATAAGGACCTCCTTGAAACTGAGATACAAATGTCACACATTTATCAGTTTTCTAACAGGAATATTTTACTATCCTAAATACATTTCTTGCTTCAGTAACTGCTCAGCACATCTATTGCATGGCCTACTTATTGACATTTTACACCTGCTATGCAATGTACTGCTGCTTACTATGGCAACATCATGAACCATAAAACAGATGACTGCCATAATTAGGGAGGCAGTATAGCACAGTGGTTTAAGGCTCTAAAATGCAAATCTGGAGATCTGGATTTGAATCCCGCAGCCCACACTTGCATACTGGATGATCCTGAGCAAGTCACTTAACTTCCATGTGCTCCCAGGTTGCCCCTGTAAACAAGCTTTCAGCTTAGTGTGCCACTCCTGGTTAAACAATTGAAAGGAAAAAAAACACAATGTATTATTTTTCTTGTTTTATTTTGCTACTACAAGCTTTGACTAATACATCCATCCTTAAATGTACTTTTTATAGCTTATGTGTGTGACCTAGGCAGAACTACACTTAAAATCTTATACATAAATAAATAAATCATCAGAATAGCATTTATTTCAGTAGTATCTCCTTCCTTCCTTTTCAAGTGCCCATGACACTATGTATATATATTTATATCTTTTAACTTCATAACACTAAACCTATTCAAATGCACAAAACACAAGACTTTATTGTGGACTTTATTATATAGTGGTTCCTTTATGGAGGCACCTGCAGTTGAGACTAAGGAGGATGCTGGGAACCTTCACAGAGGAGACCCACAGGAGGGTGGCATGGGACCCCACAGGGGAAGGAAACAACTCCTGGTGGGGGACTCAGTCATTGGGGGGTAGAAATGGGGAGGAAGGGAAGAGGGAGGTAAGGTGCCTGCCTGGCGCCACGGCTTGGAGGGACAGGAAGCGAATCCTCAGAATCGTGGGAGCAGCTGCATGAGGAAGGGAGCTGGATGTCATCCTACCTCTCAACTGTACCACATTAGGAGGAACGTTCCTCATTTTACTTCACAAAAGCTCCCTGTTCCACATTGTGAGGACTTGTTCCACATTCAGTATTAACATTTTAAAGCAAAAATCTATATTAAATGATCCAAAAAATATATTACTCAATTAATAACAGATTTTCTGAACATAAATGCAAATGTTTTAACAGTGTTCTGAGCCTCCTAGGTAAATATTTGATTAAGAGTTCCACATTTTGCTCATTTGTTCCACATTCTGAGAGACAATGTTCCATATTTGGGGGACAAAAGGTTGAGAGGTATAGATGTCATTGTCCACCTAGGGACAAATGACCTGGCTAGGAATGGGATCAGAGCAGTGCAAGAGGAGTTTGTAGAGTTGGGGAGGGGCCTTAGACAAGTAGCTCATACAGTAACCTTCTTGGAGGTGCTGCCTTTCTATGGCAAGGGTGATGCTAGGGTACTCCTCACCAGGGAATTCAATAAATGGTTGAAAAACTGGTGTGGAGCTCAGGGTTTTGGCTTCACTGGGGATTGGGAAGCCTCCTGGAGGGATGCAGACCTATACTGGTGCGATGGTCTGCATCTGTCCAGGGGGGAACCAGGATCCTAGGTGAGAGGTTTAAATGCTTCATTGGCAAGCATTTAAACTAGCCAAGGGGGGAGGCACTGAAAAGGAGCAGAGAAATCCCAGCCTCCCCTCACAAAACATGGTAATTAGTGAGGTAAACACCAATGTAGAGAAGTCATTAGGGAGCAGGACAGAGGTAAATGTAAAAAAAGGCAAAGGCAGTAAGGACAGGAATGGGGCTAAAAGGGGTAAGGCCATCAAAAAGTGGAGGGTGATGAGTACCAATACCCATAGTCTGTGTAACAAGCTCCATGTACTAGTTGCCTTGATGGAAGAGGGTTGCCTGGATATTGTGGCAACCATGACTGGGATGTCAACATACCAGGATACACAATCTACAGGAGGGACAGGGAGGGTAAAAAAGGAGGAGGAGTATCTCTCTATGTAAAGGAAGGGATCAAAGCAACAGAACTAAAGAGTAAACAGGAAACAGATGAGGCACTCTGGGTCACCCTGGAGACAGGAAATGGCACCACAATCCGCATGGGGGTTGCATACAGACCCCCATCTCAGGAGGAGGGAATGGACAAGGAAATGATAGAAGGCTTCCTTAGAATGGCAGAAAAAGGGGAGATATTGTTGATGGGGGACCTGAATATGCCAGATGTTAACTGGAGCACCTTTGCTGCAGGCACATCCAAGAGCATGGTCATTCTTGATGCCCTACAGAGGGCATGCCTCAGACAGCTAGTATTGGAACCCACTCAGGAGGGAGCATTCTTAGACCTGGTACTCTCAAATGGGGATGGAGAAAGAATCTCAGATTTAGAAGTGGGTAGCCATCTGGGAACAAGCGACCACCAAACAGTGTGGTTCACGACAAACACAGCCATACAATCAAGCCATACAAAAGCAAGAGTACTGGACTTTAGGAGGGCTGACTTTGGGAAAATGAGAGAGTGCCTCAGAAAAGCACTAGCAAACATGCAAGAAAGAGGGGTGGAGGAACAATGGGGAGTAATCAAAACAGCCATCACAGAGGCAACAAGCCTTTGTGTAAAGCAAATCAACAAAACACAGCGAAGGAAAAAACTGCTATGGTTCTCAAAAGAGGTGGCAGGGGAAGGTTAAGGAGAAAAGTATAGCATTCAGGAAATATAAGGAAACACAGAAGGAGCAGGACAGAGAACTTTATCAGTTAAAGCAGAAAGAGGCTGGGAAGGCAGGCAGAATAGCAAAGGCCCAAACTGAGGAAAGGATAGCCAATTCTGTTAAGAAGGGGGATAAGACCTTCTATAGGTACATTAGGGAGTGAAGAAAGACCAAAGGAGGGATACTGAGGCTTAATAAAGGGGAGGGAATGTGGGTAGAGGGTGACAGTGAAAAAAGCAGGGATACTGAATGAATATTTCTGCTCAGTATTCACAAAGGAAGAGTAGGAGGAGGTACCTAAACCAAACAAGAGAAACACTCTGAAGATGGGGGTCAATACCAGTCCATTTACAGAAGAAAGGGTTCTGAAAGAACTAATAAAATTGAAGGTGGACAAAGCAATGGGGCCTGATGGGATTCACCCAAGAATGCTAAAGGAACTAAGGGTAGAACTAGTGCCACCACTGACTACTCTCTTTAACAAATCATGGGAGGATGGGGTGGTATCTGAGGACTGGAAAAGGGCGGATGTGATTCCTCTTCACAAAAGTGGGAGCAGGACAGAGGCAGGAAACTACAGATCAATTAGTTTAACCTCAGTGGTAGGGAAAATGATGGAATCACTTCTGAAGGAAAGAATTGTTGAGTACCTAGAGGCCAGTGGGGCACAGGACCCAAGGCAGCATGGATTCATGATGGGAAGGTCATGTCAGATGAATCTAATAGATTTCTTTGACTGGGTGACCAAAGTAGTAGACCAGGGAGGGGCTATGGACATGGCCTACCTAGATTTTAGCAAGGCATTTGATACAGTCCCACACAAAAGATTAATACACAAGTTAGCCAGCCTTGGAGTGGGTCCCAAGGTGGTAGACTGGATAAAAAATTGGCTAGACAACAGGACACAAATGGTAGTAGTAAATGGAGTCCACAGTGAAGAAAGGAGGGTTACTAGCGGTGTACCGCAGGGTTCAGTACTAGGACCGGTCCTTTTTAATGTCTTTATAAGTGACATTGCAGAGGAACTGGAAGGAAAAGTATGTCTCTTTGCAGATGACACAAAGATCTGCAACAGGGTTGATACACAAGATGGAGTTAAAAGGATGAGAAGGGACTTGGCAAGGTTGGAGGAATGGTCAGATGTATAGCAGCTCAGATTCAATGCAAAGAAGTGCAAGGTAATGCACCTGGGAAACAAAAACCCAGGGGAAGAGTACACAATGCGGGGTGAGATACTAACAACAGTAAAAATGGAAAGGGACTTGGGGGTAATTATATCAGATGACCTAAAGGTGGGTAAGCAATGTGAGAAGGCAGTAAGGAAGGCTGAGGAGATACTGGGATGCATAGGGAGAGGCATCAATAGTAGAAAACAGGAAGTTGTTATCCCTCTGTACAGACAGTTGGTGAGACCCCATCTGGAGTACTGTGTGCAGTTCTGGAGACCCCACCTCCGCAAAGACATAGACAGAGTGGAGGCTGTCCAGAGGAGGGCAACCAAAATGGTGCAGGGTCTGCACCAGAAGACATATGAAGAAAGACTAAAGGAGCTTAATATGTATACCCTTGAGGAAAGAAGGGAGAGAGGGGACATGATAGAAACTTTCAAGTACCTCAAGGGAATCAACAAAGTCCAAGAGGGTAGCATCTTTCAGAAAAAGAGATGTGCAAGAACAAGGGCGCACAATTTGAAGATAGAGGGGGGATGGCTCAGAGGTAATGTGAGGAAGTATTTTTTCACAGAGAGGGTTGTGGATGCATGGAACAGCCTCCCTGAGGAGGTCGTGGAGTCAAGAACAGTGGGGAAATTCAAGAATGCATGGGACAGACATAAGGCAGTCCTAGTGGGGGGGTAGGAGGAAGTAAGCTGTTGGTTAACTAGGATCTGCAGCTTATCTGTTAGGTAGGAAAATGGGCAGACTAGGTGGGCCAAGCGGTCCTTATCTGCCATCACATTCTGTTTCTATGTTTCTATTCTCTTCACACATTATTGTTGAACTTCTGGTCCCAGAATGGCTAAGAAACAATTGTTAGATTTCACTCTTGCATGCCACTGCCACACCCACTTCTCATGCAAACAGCAATTAGACAAATCCTTTCATTTCTGTGCTATGCACTCTTACATCAGAGAGACATAAATCTTACAGAACTGCTAAAAAAAACAAATTTATCAAAACTGGATTTCTGAATGAAAACCTGTCATTTATAGTACCTACATAAATAATAGTTTACTGGTTACAAACGATGCTACAGACATGACAGTAACAACATTTCTGTTTTACATGGAAAATGTCCATATAATGAACTTGTCATACAGGATTTATGACCTTCAGTCTGCATGTATCTGACAAAGAAACAAGCACCTGCTTGATCCTTTTTTCTTCTATTTTATACTGTTAGAGCCAAATATTGACATGCTTAGAGTAAAAAAAAAATCATGATGTCTATATGTGTGTGTGTGTGGTATGCCTAGATGCAGTTTCAGGCACTCTTTGATTACTTCCCCAGGCAGCTCTGATAGTCAATTGTTCCAACATGATAGATCCACCTCATGCTCCTCCCACATGTACCAAACAAAAGGTGTGGGTGGATCTTTAGGAGCTTCTCGGGTGGAGGTGAGGGTGGATCTTACTCCCTCCCCCCAAAACAACTAATGCTGCCTCCCACTACTCAGGTTTCTGTTCTTGTACCTCCCATTTAAGAAAGAAAATAGTGCCCTGCAACCATTGACTAACATGAAAGCTTATTTATTTGAGAGTGGAAAACATTTCTTGGAAGAGGGTAAGGTGGAGGAGACTATTTACACCTTCAGTCAGTTCCACGGACAGAAAACATGACATCAGCCCTTTTGTACATGCAAAACGTCTGCAGACTCCACCCACTGCAGCCGTAAAGATGGGCAGACTGGGTGGGTCAAGCAGTCCTTTTCTGCCAACAAATTCTATGTTTTTATGTTTCACATGGTGGATTTTAGATTGTAGTCAGAATGAGCCTTGACTAATGTAAGCCCCCCAACCCTGTTGGGCTTGCCTGGGTTCTGGCTCCCATTCCCCCTCATCCTCACTGCCACAGTCCTGGGTTCTGGTGAGCCCCACATTCTCTGTCTGGCCCCAGGCATGTTTTCCATTGTGAAAGGGGCCGGAGGAGTAAAAGATGTGGAACTGCTGGGCTGTAGTCTCATGAATGTGTGAGCGCCGGTCCGTGCATGCGCAATAGCAAACCCCTGATTTCTTGCCACTGCTGCAGCTTAACAAATTCAATTCAATTCAAAGTTTATTTTACTAGGATAACACGATTGAGACAACTCATTTGCGAGGAGGTCCTGGAGGGACATAAGTACAATACAAAATACAGTACAGTTACAGTGGTACAATACGGATACAGCTACGATACCATATACAAGAACAGTAGACATAAGGAAATTAACTAGGTACAATACAGAATAGCAGAATGTTTCTAAATCTAATATAGGTGCCTATACAGGTAAAGCTAGTCATGTACAACAACTATGAAAAATGATTGGTGCAAAAAAGTAAATTGGAGTGATAGAGGAGGACATAAGATGCAAGGTCAAGGAGTTTTATAGCAATAGAGAAGAGTCAATGGTGGACAAGGAGTACAGGATACAAAAATGTAATAGGAGAGGGAGAGGGGAGCAGGTGTGGTGGAAGGGTGTGGGTGGAGGATGCAGAAAACTAAGAAGCATCAAAGGAGGGGAGCATCGGGGGTGAAGGCTGTACAAGTGCTTAATAATAGTGCAGGATGAAGGGTGTTAGAGGGGTTGGAGGGGTTGGAAGCAAACTGGGCCAGAGAGGAGATGGGGAGGATTAGGAGAGGTGGAGGATAAAGGAAGGGGGGGATTAAGTGCCAGGAGTCAGAGAGAATATATATGATTACAGTAAGCAGGTTCAAGCATAGCAGTTACATTCATCCTTCAACATATGTCCAGTCAAGGACTTGAATGTACACAGGCCAACGGTAAGGTTAAGTTTAAGAGTTTTTTGTATGGTGTTCTATAAGGTCAGCAAGGCGTAACTTAGGGATGAAGATCCAAACCAGGTTCTAATCTATGGAGTATCAAATGTTATATATGAGACCTTCCTAAGAGTGTGCACACTGGGGGCATGTTTAAACATGGAGCAGATGTAGGGAGGAAATTTCAGGGTTAGCACTCTGTAAACCCATAGGGATGTGTTGCGGCACCTCCTGACACTAAGGGATGGCCAACAAACCTACAGATAAAGGGAGCAGTGATGGGTGTTGAATGGGGCATTTGTAATGAATCTTAAGGCCCTGTAATAATGTGTCAAGGGTAGCTAGGGCTGACTTCGAACTATGACTGTAGTGAAAGTCCCATAGTCAATTAACGGGAGAAAGGTTGTTTAGACCAACCTTAGTTTGGCATCTTGGGTGAGCAAGTGCTTTGATCAATAAAAGAGACCAAGTCACAGGAGACTTTTTTGGCAATTTCCTCTATATGCATTACAAAAAATGTTTTTTGATCCAGCCAGAAGCTGATATATCTAAATTTCTCGATTGATTCCAGTACTTCTCCCAGGATAGTCTTGATCTGAAGATTTGTGTTCAAGGAGTTGGTGGATACATCTTTGTTATTAGGGAACAGGTGCAAACTTTTTGTCTTTTTAGCATTGAGGAGTAATTTTAGACTTATTAAGTTTTGTTGAAGTAGGTCAAAGTCACGTAGTAACTTGAGGCAAGCAAGTTGGAGAGTAGGCCTGGTGACATATAACAGTATTGTCTGCAAATAAGTGAACATTTGCTGTGCTGACATTGTTGTTAATATTAATAATGTAAACTGAAAATAATATGGACCCAAGATGAAGCCCTGTGGAAGTCCTCTCATGATAGGTTTTAAACGGGAGAGGGTGCCATTGGCTTTAACCTGTTGCCACCTGTCGGTAAGATAACAGGAGAACCAATTTAGCGAGGTATCATCTAGACCAAAATTATTTAATGTGTCCAATAGTAATTGGTGATCAGTGGTGTCAAACGCCTTACTTAAATCTTAAAAGAGGGCACAAACATGGTGCTTAGAATTGAGGGAGGTTAACCAGTCATCTGTAACTTTTGCTAGAGCAGATACCGTACTATGTTTGGGGCAAAACCCAGATTGCAGGGGGTTCAGTAGATTTTCTGCTTCTAGGTGGTCTTTAAGTTGGGCATTGGCCTCTTTTTCAAGGAGCCTAGATAGAATGGGCAGAAGCAAAATAAGGCGGTAATTCTTGAGATCGCATTGGTCACCAGATTTAAACAAAGGAATGACATGGGCAGTTTTCCAAATGGGAGGGATAGAAATTTGGGACAGTGACAGATTGAACAAATGTGTGATAGGAGAGGCCAGGGCATAGTATCCTATCTTTAGAAAGTAAGGTTCAAGCAGATCTGCTTCTGCACTTTCCTTAGGGTCTAGAGTGAGCAAGAGATCCTCGACTTGTTTGAGCAAAACAGGGCTGAAACTAAATTGCGAAGAGCAAAGGCAAATTTTTTATGGAAGGTAATGAAAGGGTGCAAGCAAATGGTTGGGATGATAGCTTACTAACGGGAGAAGAGTCAAAAGCTAGGCCAGCTGCAGCAAAATGATTATTTAACTGGTCCAAAATATCATTGCTGTTTGTGTAGGTATTGTCCCCCGAGACTATTTTTACTTGGGAGGGATGAAGGCAAACTATGTCCTTTGATTTCCCTAATAGTATTCCAGAATTTAGCAGCATTGTTTCTGGATGACTTCAAGGCAGACTGGTAGTATTTGGCCTTTTCTGCCCAAATGAGTCTGGTGCACTAGTTTCTTGCTGCTCTGAAGGCAGCCCAATTAGCTTCAGATTTTGTCTTGCTGGCTTTTTTCCACAGGCGATCTCTGTGATGAAAGATGGATTTTAATGAGCTAGAGAACCAAGGACAAGCTTTTTTCCTAGCCCCGAGTTTTATCATTGGGGCATGTTTGTTAATAACCTCCATAACAAGATTGAGGAAGTGGGTATATGCCTCAGCGACTGCTGGGGCCAAGTAAAAATCTTGCCATCTGATCCCATTCAAATTAGACAGGAACTCAGAGATACAGAATTTGTGGAAATTCCTTTTGTAGGTAAAATTAGGTGGACTGGTTGTTTTTGGAGAGTGCCTCGCGCAGGCAATGGTCCTATGGTCATTAATATTCTTATGGAATATCCCGGTATAAGTAATTTTATGGAGTCTGTTGGTAAAGATTAGGTCCAGGAGCATGCTATGCCCAGGGTTTTTAGTATTAGGACAGGTGGCATTACAGATTAGTTGTGTAAGTCCATGTACATCGCAGAAGTTTTTTAAGGGTTCCGAGCAATGAGAATTCTGATCCAAGCTGAAGTCCCCCATACAAATAAATTCAGAGTCAATGATTCCTAGGATCCTGTGGAGGTGGGAAATTATCCCCAGTCCAGAAGTAGGGGGTATGTAACAGCCAGAAATGTAGATAGACTTGTTAGCCAATAGAGAAATTTTTAGGGTGAAACTTTTGAATTCCTTGGGCAGGGTGGTGGAGTTGAAGACAGAGACCGTGTACTTGTCTAGAACATAAATTGCAACCCCTCACCCCTAAATATCCTATCTGTCCTGTAAACATTGTAGGACAGAATATTGATAGCCTTATTGGGAGTAGAGGCTTTCAGCCAGGATTCTGATACTACAAGTGTACCTGTGGTGGTGTGGAGTACCCGGACTTGAATTAAATCCATTTTCTTTAGCAGGCTGCAGGCATTGATATGGATAAAGCTGAGACCTTTTAGTTGAGGTAGATCCAAGGGAGCAGGAATAGGTAGAGGAGGTCCAGGATTTAATTCAATGTTTCCTGAACAAAATAGCAAGAGTAGAAGAAGCTTCTTCTGCTCCATATATTGGAACTTGAGTAGTGAATGGCAACTACATTTGGGGAAGGGGTCCTGGAGGGGGATATGCACAGTTGGAAGCAGAGGTGAGGGACACTAGGCTGAACACTGCAATGTAGACAGGAATAGTTAATGGTGTGGGTGGGCCTGGGGGGGTTGTAAAGGTTTGATAGGGTTCAGAGTAGCTCCTGGAGTTGGTATCCGCGGAGAGGCACCAGGATGCAGGCATGCATAATTTAAAGTATTTAAGAAGGCAGATGGGCTGAAACAGTAGGAGGCTGCATGAGTTGTCATCTGAAGAAACCTCAGACTAGGCGTGGTCCGGGTAGGTAAGGTCCACACAATTCAGTATTAAGAAGGGGAGAGAAGAACATGAATCAGGAGGGAGAGAGCATTACTACTGCTTCCTATGTGGTATTGCCATGGAGCATCAAGGTTGGCAGGCTCAGGACAAAAGATTACAGCATAGAGAGTCAGAGTAGTTAGCAAGGCACATAACAGAGAATGTGTTGCTAAAAGAAGTAACGGATATCCAAGGTTAGGAAAGTCCCTTTAAGGTCTGGGCTGGGAGAGGTAGCCATCAATGTCCACAGAAGCAGATTTGTTGATCTAGAGAGGTAGGGCAAGGATTGGGAGTTACTAGAAAGAGAGGACCGATGAGAGATAAAGTTTAGTGAGGGGGGTGGGATTTAGCTCAATTTAATAGAGGCTGGGGTCAGGGAGGGTGGGTGGAAAAATTTTAGTTACTAAGAACAGTCAAAATTGTTAAAAGGAAAAAACACCAGCTGTAACCAGCAGACAGCTGCCAGTAGAGCAGAAAGGAGGAGAGCTCCGAGGGAATCGTGGCATAGACAATCACCAGAACAGGAGTTCTGAGTGAGCCAATAGCCCTACAGTGTTCCCAGCATCCTGTCCAATCAGGGCAGAAGCTGTACTAGTGGTGATTACCTTCAGTTGTGGCCGAAGATCTTGCTTGGGGCGGTGGCCAGGAAAGAGCCGCAGACTGGGCAGGGAGCCGTTGCAGTCTTAGCTCCTGGCTGCAGCTGGAGAAAGAGCAGATGGAGAGAAGGCATTATGAGAGGTCTGAATGGAAGATGGAGGGCAGACAGGGCATGGAGACTTGAGAGCAGAGGGTGGTAAAAAGGAGAGAAAAGAGGTGCTAAACAGTGGGAGTGACTCAGGAAGCAGGCCGGGGGAGGGGAGGGGAGATGAACAGAGAGGGGGATGGACAGCTGAGAATGAAGAAAAAGGTGGAGTGAGAGATGTCTGCCTTGAGAGCAGGCAGGGGAGAGGCGGAGGGGGTTTGAGCAGAGGCTGGAAAAAGGAGAGAAGTTAGTAGATTGTAAAAGAACACATATACACTAGTGCATATTAAATTCAGAGCTGCAACAGTAGGCAAGTTAACAGGGATTTCTTAGCTAATTCAAACATCATAATAAAAAATACATTTGCAGTAGATTCCTAATAATGCTGCAGTTACTGGCTACAATGTCCGAGACAAGGCTTAGTCCTGCACAGTAAAACTAACTGGCAAATAAACTGAGTGGATTATAGACACACAGGATTGATGCAGAATAAAAATTTAATTACTAAGAACAGTCAAAATTAAATAAAAAAAATTGAAAGCTCTCCCACTGCTCCCAGACCCCCGAATCTGCTAATTTGGGTCCGGAGAAATGAGGGAGGCACTTAAGGAGCCCCAAAAGTGTGTATTTGATGCACGCCATAAGCGCTTAATTGTAACTTTTTAAATATTAGTGAGGCAGGGCTATGAATACTAATTAGCCTGTCAGCTGCCTGGGGATTACAGTTATTGGCAGCAGCGATAGGTGGGGAAATGCTTTAAAATGTTAATCTCTGCATTTGGATGACAGAGCAGCGGGATTGTTTTTAAAATGGTGTGGTACGTTTTAAATAAAAATAAACTGGGAGGCTGCATCAAGACTGGAAAGTTGGGACTCTGTATTAGACTGTGTGTGTACAGCAGCCATGTTGTCAGCCTTTCAGTCTTGCCATAGCCAATCAGGAGCCAATGATCTGTAGAGGGTTCTCAGGACTGGAGAAAGGGCTATTGAGAGAAAAAGTAGGGACATTTTTTGACCCCCAAACAAGGAACCAATACGGTCTCACGTGTGGCAAATGAATATTAATTTGCTCAGTGGGACAACTGCTGCAGCCCATTGGAAGGGGCTACAGGAAAACCGATAAAAAGAACTGTTTTGCCCACCAAACGGGAATCCAAAGTGATCAGTCAGAGAGTGCAGAAAGAACAGAGATGGCTGTGGGCTTGCTAGCCCTAAAGGCCTGCCGGCTTGCCCAAAGGCTTTTTTTGGCTCCAGTATTGGACAAGCTACAGAGTGCCTGGAGAAACAAATAGCCCCTGGAAAAGGAACTGGGCTGTGTAAGAGATTCCCAGGGTGAGATTTGAACCTGCGGCTGAGTGAATTTACAACTGAGAATTTGGAAGTTGCTGCTGAGATTTGAACCTGCTGCTGTGTCGAGAAAGTTAGACTCTGCAGCTAGAGTAGAGACTTTGGAGAACTGCTGCCAGAGAGAGAGAGGGAGGGAGTGACTGTCCTGCAGTGCAAAATGAGCTAGTGGAGTTTGGCAGTTGGAAAGCATAGACTGTAAAGGTCACAGCCCAAAACCTCAGTATCTGCAACTGAATATAAAGAGATCTGCAAGCTGTGTTCCCCCTTGATGGGATAAGTGCTTTAGAGACTGTTTTTGCTGCAAGCCAGAGTGACTTTCAGTGCTGGGATTAGAGACTGTGCAAAGCCCAGCTTCTTTACTACAGCAGAGAAAAGTGTATACCAAGCATCAGCCTGGGGAACCACCAGCCCGTTCTGTACCCATTCCGAAGAGGAGACCACTGGAGAGGAAGATGTTGAGAGGCCTGCCAGGTGAACACCACATACAAAAGCCCCAATGGTGAAGATTGGAAAGGCCTGGCAGGAGAATACTGGCATTCTTAATTTCTTCAGCTATCCGTTACCATGGTGCACCACAACTCTGGATACCAGCACGGTCCCATGAAACAAGTTTCTGCCACTCCCTTTGAACTGCTGAGCTGTAAGTACCCCAGGCTGCAGCTTTGGAGACTATTTATTTAGCTATCATGCTAGACAGAATTAAGGGGGTTAAGTCCTGGGCAGGACTGTTCCAAGATTAAAGTTGCGCCCAGGCAGAAAGTTCAAGTTTTGCATCTGATTAAAGTTATTTGGGCCCCAACGAAAGATCACCAATGACTTCTTTACAGTGGTGTCCCATCCAAGGGACTTTAAAGACATTTTGGGCAGCTGCCCTTGGGAAGTCGGGTGCACCCGTAGATGGGAGTTGGGGATTGTGAGGGGCAGTCGTGTTTCAACAGTTATTCATTTTGTACTATTTTTCCTCCCTTTTTTCTCCTTCCCCCAAAATAAAAACTGTTAATGTTACATTCTGGTACGGTGACTCATTGCAAAAAGGGGGGATTGTTACTGTGTGTGGAAGGTACTGTGGGGCAGTTACTGTAGCTTCTTGGGGTGGGGTGTTAACTCACAGTTTACTCACAGGTATTCCTTATCACTACCCCAGGTGGAGGCACCATGCACACTTTACTGTTCCAGTAGCACTTGTCTGCCACAGAACCTAGGCCGCCCCCTTGAGGTGTGTCCAGGGAAGACCCGAGGGCCCCGGAAACAGCCAAGGTGAGTCAGAGAGGCTGGTACACTAGCAACAGCCAAAAGACAAACTATTTTTTGTTGCAGCAGAATATAGCCACAATAACAAATATTTCTCTTTCATGCTTAAGCATAACTGTCTGTCATAATGTTCTTCTTTTCTTTACCAGCCAATATCCCATTTTATAAGTGCCTTATCACACTCCAGGGTTTCTGGGGGGTTCTCTACTCAGTTGCAGTTATGGATGCTTGAAGTCACTTGGTGTTGTCTTGTGGCTCCAGCACCCATAGCTGTGGTTTATTTTAAGTGGAAATATGATAATGGCTTTGCTATATAAGGCAATAATCTAATTGAGGAGTGGCTAAAGTATGAGACCAAAGGCCTAGTACTTCATTTCCATGAAGCAATCAGATAATTGCTGAGGACAGTGAAGCCACCGTCATATTGTTGCTGTTATGCTCCATAACTCAAAAGGTACTTAAGAGCAAGGGGACTTGCTATGAAGCTGGAGGGGGAGGGTAGGTCCAGGAGAGAACTGGAAGGGGACAGGATCATTTGTGTTCCAGGACAGTAGCTGCTGCTTGTTGTTTTCACAGGGTTCTTGTGGATTTTACTTGGTAGAAGGTTAGTTCTTTTCTTTCTTACTTCTAAGGGGCTAGCAGGGTATTGTTTTGGGGGCTGCTGGAAGTTTGAAAACTAGTTTGGTGGCTGTAAGTGGACTCATTTTGTGGATGTTTCACTGTGTAACAGGCTGCGCTGGTGGAAGCCTATTTCTTCTGATTTAAAACCTATTTGGTGGGATTTGCTTGGAGATGGTTATTTAAATTGGAGACCTATATCTGTTAATTTCAAGCCTATTTTGATGTGTTGTTAGTGAAACTGATTAAATTGGAGACATGTTTCCTTTGGCAGCAAACATATTTTGGGGGCTTTGAGTTGAATGTTGATTCCTTTTTGCTGACTCCACTAGCTGCAAAGGTTAGTGCATAGTGGGGGAAGGGTGTTAATGGTCTGGCCAGGTCTCACTCAGCCAATTGACTGGAGGCAGAGCTGAATCAGGTTTGAGGTGTTAGCTGCTTTGTCTTCTCAGAAAGAACTGGAAGGGACAGGATCAGTTGTGTTCCAGGGCAGTAGCTGCTGCTTGTTGTTTTCACAGGGTTCTTGTGGATTTTACTTGGTAGAAGGTTAGTTCTTTTCTTTCTTACTTCTAAGGGGCTAGCAGGGTATTGTTTTGGGAGCTGCTGGAAGTTTGAAAAGTAGTTTGGTGGCTGTAAGTGGGCTCATTTTGTGGATGTTTCACTGTGTAACAGGCTTCGCTGGTGGAGACCTATTTCTTCTGATTTAAAACCTATTTGGTGGGATTTGCTTGGGGCTGGTTCTTTGGCTGCTGGGCTTGGAGGGGAGACACAGGGCTGATACACTCTATTCGAGTCAGGTGTCTGCCCAAGACCCGCCCTCCCACCCATCCCTCCTCAGAATTCTGCTAATTTATGGGAACACCTGCCCTGCAATTTGAGGAAAGGCTGCAGGTGCAGCTCATGTAGTTCTAGTCACTGGGGTTGGATTTAAAGGCTGGAGAGAGAAGCTTTAGGAGTTGTTCATTTCTCTTATAAGTTTAATGTGTTGTACTGCACCTAGTAACAGGGTTACTGGTGTACAGTGGGACTGTCTCTAATAGATTAGTGGGTGACCTGATTAGGCAGTAGGGTGTATCTTGGACTAGGGGGGAACCTGGTGGCTCACCCAAGGAAACCTATTTGGAAGGGGATGGAACCACATGTCATTAGGGCCGGCATCTTTGGGAGGGTGGTGGGGTGCACAGGTTGTGGAGCAGCCATGATACTGGACTGGGCTTGAGTTCAGTGGTTGCCCAGTGTGCTACCAACTGGCACAGCAAGGGAGGAGTTGCGAGTTAGGAGACAGCTGGAGGAAGGGGGTGGTATGGTTGGGAAGGGACTGGGATCTCCCACGCGGTTGCACCAAGCACAGGCGGGGCATAGGGAAAGGAGCAGGAGAATACTCAGGGATCACATAGGGACCCTGGCAGAGGGGGTCCAAAGGACACTACCAAGGAAGCAGACAGGTAACTGGGGACCCTCACAAAGGAGGACGGAGGGACAGCATTCTCAGGAAGTAGGCAGATGGCCAGGGCTGGACAGAAGGAAGCAAGGCGGGGAGGTGGATCAGACCTTACACTCAGTAACTGCTTCAAATCTCTTCTTCTGCTCAAGGATGAGGGGGTGATGTAGCACGACAGGGGTGGTTAGAGATGGAAAGGGAGTGGGGGCAGGAGGCAGGGCCAGATAGCAGGAAGAACAGGGGGGACCTGGAATGCAGGAAAATGGGGAGCAGTGAATCAGAGCAGGAGTGGCAGGGGAAGAGGGAGGAAAGCACAAGGAGAAGGACCAGTTGGGAGGAAAGGTAAAGGAGAAGGACCAGAAGTACAAGGAGGATTCAGTAAAGGGAGCTGAGGGTTTAGGCCAGGGGAGCACGACGAGCAAGGAGGAACTAAATGGAGACAGGAAGGAAGGGAGGACGAGCCAGGCTAGTTTAGCAGATGGGGGAGAAGGACCAGTCACGAGCAGTGAGGGGGGAATTAGCAAGGTACAGAAGGATACTCAGGAAAAGGAGAGGCATAGGATTGGAGGGGAGGGGGTGGCCATGGTAAATAAGGAGGGGGTGGCATGTGGCACCCAGATAGGGGGAGGAACAAGGAGCCGGCTGGGTGGAGGGGCCAGTAGAAAGGATGAGGGACATGGAAGGGGGGAAATGGAGGAAAAGGAGCGTCAGAGTGATCATGTTGAGGGTTCTATGATCAGGGTTATCAAATGGGATAGGAGGAGAAGCCTGGCCAGTTAGAACAAGATGCTTCCCTGGACTAACGGTGCACAGGGCTAAGCACGAGGTATATCAGCTGGCAAAGGATTGTGGGGGTTCCCCGGACATACTGGTCCACCTGGGTACAAATGACATTGAGGGAAATAGCGAGCTAGAGATACAGGCAAGATTCAGGGAGCTTGCCAGGGTCTGTCATGACAAAGGATGCACTGTTTCCTTCTCAGAAATCCTGCCGGTGCCAAGGGCTAGTGGGGAACACAAAAGGAAGATTAGGGAGATAAACCAGTGGCTCAGGGAGTGGTGTGAGGCCAGAGGGTATGGGTTGATGGGGGATTGGGGGGAGACCTGGGAGGATAAGGAGCTATATGCTAGAGATAGACTCCATCTCAATTTGGAGGGAAGGGGAATCTTTAAGTTGAAAATAGAGGGGTTCATTGGTGAAAAGTGGGGCTTAAACTAGTGAAGGGGGGAGGGATTAGAGAAAGGGCTGTCAAGGGGGTGCCGATAAAGGAGGGAATTCTCCACCCCCCTGGGGAGCTGGAGGATTGCGGGGAAAGGCCAACTGGCAAAGTGCAGACCAGGGAAACAGAATCCCCATGGGAACACGAGCAGGGAAATGGAACTATAGGGAAAGGGTGGAAGGTAGTCCTGCTAAATGCCAGGAGCTTGGGCAATAAATGCCTGAGCTCCAGGCGGCGCTAACTGAGGGAGCAGTGGATGTGGCGGCGGTCACTGAGACTTGGGCCACTGCAGGACACGACTGGGACCTGAACCTGGAGGGTTACACTATGTTCAGGAAGGACAGGGGGGAGGGAAGGGGAGGAGGGGTAGCAATGATAGTCAAAAACTACATTGGCATAGGGGGAGTAGAGGAGGCGGAGGGAACCGTGGAGGCAATTTAGGTCACTTTGATAACAAGGGGGGGCAAGAGAGTAAAAATAGGAGTGGGGTATAGACCCCCTGCCCTGGCAGAGGAGCTGGAGGACAGTCTGGTGGCAGATGTTGGGAGACACTGCAGACTGGGCAGAGGAACGGTGGTGGTGTTGGGGGACTTAAACATGCCAGGAACAGACTGGGAGACTATGACATCCTCTGTGACCAGGGAACAGAGGTTGTTGGATGTCTTTCAAGACGCGTTCCTAACTCAGCAGGTGAGGGAACCGACCAGGGAGGCACGGGTACTGGATGTGGTCCTGGCAGACAGTGACCAGATTGGGGGCCTGGAGGTAAGGGACCCATTGGCGGGAGTGACCATGCCACGGTCTGGTTCTGCCTGGACCTAGGAGGGTAGAAGGCTGCACAAAGATGGAAGTAACCAACTTCAGGGGGTGGATTTTAAGGAAATGGAAGGATCCTTAGGAGCATTTGGATGGGATTGGGTCAGACATGGACGCTGATAGTAGGTGAGAAATCATCAGAAGAGGGGTGCAGGATGCTACCAGCACCTGTGCAAGAGTAACGAAAATGCAGTGAGGCCCAAAAACCCTGCTGGTGGACCAAGGGAGGTCCAGAGGTGGTGCAGGAAAGAAGGCAGCCTATAAGCAATTCAAGTGCTCAAGGTGAAAGGGATAGAGGGAGTGCAGGCTGATGGCTAGATGGGCCACTAGGGTGGAGAGGGCGGCTATGGCAAGGAAGGGCAGAACCTGGCCACGGAAATTGGAGAGGGAACAAGGGTTCTTTAGATATTAGGGGAAAACGAAGGGTGAAGGGGCAGATTAGCAGGATTAAATCAGGGACAGATGGGCACAAGACCTGGGGAGCAGGCTGAGGTACTAAATGAGTACTTCACCCAGTTTCCACCAAGGAAAATGGGGTGCTGTAATCACATGGAAGGAGACAGAGGTACTGAGGAGGGGGGACCCTCACCAAGTGGGTCTGGGGAGAGGGGAGGCATCACTGGCAGGAGGGGAGGGCTAAGCAGGAGAAGAGGTACCGGAAGGAAATCACAGCAGAGAGAGAGTGAGGAAGCCCTCAGCTCCCTTAAGATGGAGAAAGCACTGGGCCAGATAAATTACATCCCAGAGTGCTGGAAGGAACTTGCGGATGTCCTGGCGAAACCCTGGCGGAGCTTTTCACCATCTCTGAGGACAGGATGGGTGCCCCAAGACTGGAAGGTGGCGCATATAGTGCCTATCCACAAGGGGGATCAAGGAGGTGGCAGGGGCTACAGGCTGTCAGCCTGACATCGTGGTGGGCAAGGTGATGAAGGGGATCTGTCAAGGAGAGGCTGGGGGATCTGGATAAGTCAGGGTGCCTGGGCGATAGACAGCATGGATTCATCCCAGGGAAATCATGTCAGACAAACCTGGTGGAGTTCTATGACTGGGTGACAAGTGCCTTGGACCTGGGTAGACCAGTGGACGTTCTCTTTCTAGACTTCAGCAAGGCATTTGACTCTGTTCCTCACATGGGCCTGTTCGATAAGCTGGGAGAAATGGGGGTGGGGAACCAGATGATCAGATGGATAGGCAATTGGCTCCAGGACCGGACCCAGAGGGTTGTAGTTGGTGGGATAGTCTCATCACCAAGGAGGGTCATTAGTGGGGTCCCACAGGGATCAGTCCTTGGGCCCCTTCTGTTCAACACCTACGTCTCTGACATAAGGACAGGAATCAGGAGTGAGATGAGTCTCTTTGCAGATGACTCAAACTGGGGCGGTGGTGGATGGGGAGGAGGGAGGGTGGCCCACAGGGGACCTGAGACTCTGGAAAGATGGTCTAGAAAGTGGAAGCTGAGGTTCAACGCAGGGAAATGCAAGGACTCCACCTGGGGCCAGAAACCCAGGCCAAGTACACCCTGGGGAGAAATGCTACAAGTCTCGATGGCTGAGAGGGACCTGGGGGGTGGTGGTGGATGTCAAGATGAACAACTCTGAGACTTGTAGGAGGCAGCAGCCAAGGCCAACAGGATGCTGGGATGCATCGCTAGAGGATCACCTCAGAAGGAGGAAGTGATACTCCCTCTGTATAACTGCTTGGTGAGGCCGCACCTTGAGTACTGCATGCAGTTTTGAGGCCACACTTAAAGAGGGACATTAACCTCCTGGAGAGGGTCCAGAGGAAGGCAACCAAATGATTTGTGGCTTGGGGACAGGACCTATGAGGAGAGGCTCAAGAGCTAAATATATACATTGGAAGAGAGAAGGGACTGGGGGGACATGATAGAGGTCTTCAGGTACATGAAGAGGGTAAATAGGGGAGGAACAGTCAGGGTGCTTCGAAGGAAGGAGGAGGGGGCCACTAGAGGGCATGGGTGGAAGCTGGAGGGGGGAAGATTCAGGGGAGAAAGGAGGAGGTGCTACTTCACTGAGAGGGTGGTGGCGCCATGGAATGTGCTGCCTAGGGGCCTGGTGGAGGCAGAGACAGTGGAGGGGTTCAAGAGGGGGTGGGACAGGTACAGGGGAAGGGTTCTGGAAGCAAAATACAATGCAGCAAGAATATCTGGAACTGGGAAGGGAGAAGCCAGAGAAGGCGAGGGGGGCAGCAAGGTCAGCAACCAGGGTGGGGGCTGACCAAACGAGCAGACACGAAAGACCGTCAGGCCTATTCTGCTGGCATTTTAGTATGTTAGTAAGTACTTCTTCACAGAAAGAGTGGTGGATTCCTGGAACAGCTTTCCAGCAGAAGGGTTGGGGGCAAAAACAGTGGTGGGGTTCAAGAATGCATGGAGTAGTCACAAGGAAATCGTAGTGGAGGGGTGGAGAAAGAGCTGTATATCAAGTAGGGTCTGCGGTGTGACGGTAGGTGGGGAAAATGGGCAGACTGGGTGGGGCAAGCGGTCCTTATCTGCCATCAAATTCTATGTTTCTGTTTCATGTTTAAAAAAAACATAGACTTTTATTTATTTTTTTATTTTAGTTTTTGATGACTAGGTAATGTCCACTAGGCACAAGTGCCTGTTTTCAGGGGTGACGTGGGATCACTTGGGAGGTTAAGTGACATGTTCAGAGTCACAAAATATGCAACTGGAGGCTGTAGGAGTCAAACCCAGGTCTGCTGAATGTACCAAGCTCATTCACAGCTTGTTACTCTGACCTCTAGATTATATTGCCAGCCCCAAGATTGTTTTTTGTATGTTTTCTACACCCCTCCCCAAATACATTGCAAGCTATGATAATGCCACTATTGTCATTTTACTGACAGTGAAATGGCTGCTGTGAATTTGCTGTGGGTAATGTGTTTATACAGGCACTCTGCCTTCTGAATAGAGGAGCGGGCCCACATGTAGTTTTTTCCCCATACATATTTTATCCTCCTGTGAACTGTGGCGGCTGGCTCAGCCCTGTCCCTACCTCCCTCATCTGTCTACTGTCCGGCGATCTTGCCGAGTCCCATTCACCTACGGATTGCCCCCCCATGGTGCAGCCGGGAAGGGGAGGACCATCCTCCCCCCACTGGGTGATCCTACTTCCAAGCTGGTGGTCCAGTGGATCAGAGCTAGAGCAGGATGAGGGCAGGTAGGCAGGGCTTCATGAAGGCCATGACCACCATTTTCCTCTGGATCTTTTCTCCTGCCACAGGGGCCATAAGTGCATGTGTGTGGAGGTGCACGCACTCTACATAACCATGGCCCCTATACTGCACTGCTTAGCTGTGGTACTGCCACCTGGTCTCCACCAGATGGCAGCCATGGAGCAAGCCAGCAGATCCCCCCCTCCCCAGGAGAGGAGAATAGTCCATTGGATGCTCGATCCTTTCCCTCCCCCCACCCCCCTGCAATCCATACTCATTCCCAAACTCGGGTCGCCGGAGTGGCAGGAAGTAAGACATTGAATGCCACAGCCCTCCATGCCACTGGGCCTGCCCCCACATGTAGTTTAATAGCAAAGTCCATACCCTGTCATAGGTTATTGCTTACTAGTGCTGTGTAGACTGTTCAGCTTCTGACAAATTCCACACAATTTTGGAAAATTCTGTGGAATTCTGTGAAATTCTGATGGTAGTGGAATGCTGATATTTCGAAAGTGGATTTTTGTTTTTGCGGATTTGTAATTTGCAGTTTACATAAACTCTGCGTTCCTTTTAGGCAATCAATGGAAAGTTATTTTACAATTCACATAATCTGCTGAAAGTTATTCCACAGTTTACGTAGAAATGTTTTTTTAGAAATCCATGGTATTCAGAAAGAAATTGTGAAAAGCACTGGCTTGTTGGCATGGTGTTAGCACTACTGCTTAGGTTTCCTGTGACCCGGATTTGGAAACAAGATCTGGTCGCCAGGGGCACCACGGGGGAGGAGGACCGAGCATCCCAAAGGGCACTTTCCTCCTCTGAGGTGAGTGGGCTGCTTCCTTTGCCACTACACTGCCATCTCGGTAACCACAGGAGGTCCTGTGGTTGAAGGACCACTCAAGGGTAGGGGCTACTGCGGACATTAATGTGAGTCACATTCAGGCATGCGCATGTCATACCGCCACCTGCATTGCCCAGGATGCTGGGGGGGGGGATAAAGAACATTGGGGTCTGGCAGCAGGAGCTAAAGCTGCCCTGGTATATCTAGTCCCAATCTTAACTGTGATCTCCCTCAGTTGGTCTAACCTGCATATTCTGTTGGAGGGAGCCCTGCTACCCTTCTGAGCCTGCCTAGGCAGGGGGCCATTACTAAACAGCGCTCAAGGAACATCTATCTGCTAAGTAGCAATGAGGGGCCCAGGTGCCAGAGAGAAGAAGAGGGCATAAACAGAATGACCACAAACAGGAATTCCAAAAATCATTCTGAAGTGAGACTGACATTCAGCATCAATTCCGCCAGTGGAATGCCACATTCCGCTAAGCTTTCTTGCTTGCTTATACAGAATGTAAAATTAAAACCACCACCAGCAAGGTACTATGTTTGAATGCACTAAAGAGAATACTGGTTGGGCAGCTGTGCACAACTGGTCTGTGCTGCCAAAGAAGGTTTCTGATTACATCAGACCTTGAGAGTGAAGCACGAGAGGTCTGATGTAATCAGAAACCTGAACTGGCAGCTCAGGATGGTTGGGCATCTGGTTGCCCAAGTAGTATTTTTTTTATAGTGTATAGGTTTTTTGGTTTTTTTATGAAAAAAAAAAAAAAGTGTTTTCACAGCACTCCTGTGGCAGGCAGGCAGTTTCAGTTCAGAACTTGAACTGATTGCTGTATGTGCAACAACACTCTGAAAAAACACCAGCTGCCTCATAGAGGATAATGGATAAGCAACAGTGAACAACAATGCTGTGCTCACTTCAAGAGGTTGTCATGACAACTTTATAAACCTCGAACGAAGCTCAAGAGGTTTTCAGTTGTCTGACAACTTCGAGAAGTGAGCTCAGCGATGTTATTTACTGTTGCCTATCCATTATCTTTTATAGTGTATGGGCAACAGTAATTTAAAAGCAGAGCACTTTTTGTGTGTTTTTGGTTGCTGCCGCACTGTCAGACTTCGCTCCCCCCTGCCCCCCACAAGGAACTGATCCTCAGCCACGCTCTCTCAGAGTACATTTTTCTGTTGTTTTTGAAAAAACAGCAGGCAACACTTTGTAGAAGGTGACTGTAATGCCCCAAAGTAAGGGGGTTAAAAGCAGGGGCATTACAGAAAAGTTTAGGGGTTTCAAATGCCCCAGGGGTACCTTTTGTTGTGCCCTAGTAAAGCGTTATGCAGGGCTTAAAGAAAAAGGAAATGTTTTTCTCCTCCCTGCTGCCTGCCTGCTCCATTCCACCCACCCCCCCAGAGCAGGCAGCAGGAGAATGGGCACCCACGCGCCAGGTTTGCTGCCTCTGGCCAGCGCATGGTGCCTTGCCAAGTCCCTGGCGTTTTGTGTGGCACGAGCTCAGGGTTCGAGAATCCGAACTCCGAGCAGTTTTTGAAACAGGGTTTTTATCCGTTTGGGGTGTTGTCATGCTGGGCTGTGGAATGTGAGGACCTGGGAGTGCAATGGAGACAGGGCTTATCTGATCCTGGTTGAAGCCGTCCCGTTGACTCTGCCTGGTGCCTCCTCTAGCCAGCGAAGATCCCTGCTGTTGTTCCTGTGGCTCCTCCTAGTGTGCAGTTAAATCCAGCAGGCTGCTCCAAAGAAAAAAGGAAGAAATCATCCGTTTGCTGCGGTTAGGACTTAAGAGCCCCATCATTTATTTATTTTGACCCTTCATTTGTTTTAAAAAGTTTAAATTTGGTCATTGCCGCAAGTTTGGTCAGCCCTCCGAGGCCCCTAGTCCTCCCCCCAGCTGCCTACAACACTCCCTCCCACTGCCAGCTTACCTTCCACCTCCCGAGACCACGCAACAGCCCTCCAGCAGCCCGAGGAGCGGTGAGTCAGTAGCAGCACACGCTACGTGCTGACGGCCTATAAAGAAGTGACTGTTTTTTTTTTATTTAAAAAAGCGCAGAAGGCGCGAAGAAAGGTGGTCGAGCGCCACAGGGCATCGGGTCACTAAGACACCTGATTAAAAATATTTAGCAGGGGAGGCAGGGTAGCGATGCCAACCGGAGGGGCTAGAAAGCAAAGCCATATAGGAGGCCTTATAAATATTCATAAAGGGGGCAGGATTCAGGGCGGCGACCTTCCACATGAGTGACAGCTCTCTCAGAGCTGTATAGATTTAAAGGGGCTCTGCCAATTATGGATAATTAGATGGTCTGTGAGGGCATCAGGCCCATTTCAAAGGGGCAATCCAGGCCCATTTCTGTGAGGACATCAGGCCTATTTCAAAGGGGCAATCTAGGCCCATTTCTGTGAAGGCACCAGGCCCAGTTAAGAGGGCACAGGGCCATTTTGAAGGGCACCAGGCCCACCATTAAGCGGGCACTAGGCCCAGTTTTAAAAGGGCAATTAGGCCCACAGTAAAGAGGGCACCAGGCCCATAGTAAAGTAGGGTATTAGGCTCGAAGTAAATGTAGGGCATTAGGCCCAAGGTAAAGCAGGGTTCCAGGGCAGCCCCAGCCTTGTGGATTAAGGCAAGCCAGCCTAGTGGTAGTAAGGGCAGCCCCAGCCTAGTGGATTAGGGCAAACCAGCCTAGTGGTAGTAAGGTAGCAACTAGGCTCAGAGGTGATCTCTCACTACTATCTCCCCTCTTTCATCCTAGTCCCCCCATTCTTTCCTCACTTCAGCTCCACCAGCCTTCCCAACTATGCACATGCATCCCCTGCTCACCAGCCTATCTCTTCTCCTCCTCCTTCCTTTGCCTTCCACCAACCCTACCATCCCTATTAACCCTCAGCCTCACTACTCCAGTGTTCCTACCTACCCTCCTGTCCTCCCTCCTCCTTACCACTGCTCCTCCCCTCCCTCCCTCCCACACATCCCATATGCCCCTCCACCTCACCCCCTTCCAGACATTACCTGTCCTCCCCACAGCCCCCTTGCACTTCTGATCACTCAGGCCTTCTTGCCTGTGCTACTCTACCCACCCCTTGTGCAACTAAACCCCTCTCATTCTATCGCTCCCTGGCGTGAACTCTCCATCTGCCCCCTCTGACCAGAGCACTTCTCCTCCTTCTACTCCTAACAGGGAACATACATCCCAACCCAGGCCCTGCCCCTCCCATCCACCCACTCAGCCCACTGGTCTTCACGTAGCCTCCATGAACATATGCAGCCTGCGAAGAAATTTGACGCCTACAGTGCTGGGCCTTGGCTCACCAACCAGACATCATAGCCCTGGTTGAAACCTGGCTGTCCAAATCAACTCCTGACTCATTTGTCTCCTCCCAGGCTATACCTTATACCGGGAGGACCGAGGTGACAAGCGAGGGGAGGCTGTGCAATCTACACTAGGGACACAATACCTGGACACGCCTCCCACCCTGCCCTCATAAATGGGGCCCAGGCCCTCCTCAGACTCACCCCAGACCCTCTAGGAGCCCTCTCACCTCCACACAGCCTACGTTTCCCCAAAGAACCAGCACCCAGCCCTGTATCTTTAACGGACTACCTGGCCACCCTCCACCATAAGGCAGAACAAATCCTAGTGGGGCCTTAATGTAAATTGCTCAGCAGCTCCTCATCCACCACCAGAGACTCATTTGCGCCTAAGATCTGACACAACTCGTCACCCAGCCCACGAGACTTAACCCTAAGAGTGGTACCAGCACCCTTCTGGATGTTATTATAACTAACCTAACTCTACAAAATCTAAAAATCCAGGTCCTCCCAGACTCCCTGAGTGACCATTCCCCTATCCTATTCCACTGGGTAGCCCCAATCCCAAACCCAAAGCCCAGACCACCCTCCGAGGCGCCTCCGCCCTGGTGGGCTGAAGAAACTTAAAGCACTCCTCACCCAGATAGACTGGTCCCCCATTCAGCAGGCAATCAACATTGACACTGCCCTCACCTTCTTCACTCACACCTTCAACATGGCCTGTGATCTCTTTGCACCCTTAACCAAAATCCGGTCCAAAAAACGGAACGCACCCTGGGTAGCCCGGCCCTCCTACAATTACTTAGAAACGGGATAACCTCTGGCACCTGCCACTGAAACAGGTCATCTGTCTGATAGGCAAGCATACAATGCAGCCCGAATAAGTGTTCATGGGCCATCAGGAAGGCCAAGGCAGACCATTACCAGGCCTCCCTTACCTCCTCCTGGGCTCAGCCCGGATCTTCTGGGATAATATTACAACTCAATGGTAAAGCTTGCTCCCTGCCCCATCCCAGCTCACTAGAAATGGCACCACCTCCACCGAGCCTGCCACCATAGCTAACTGGTTCACACCACTTTCACTGACCTTAGCTCAGTCCTCCCTAGTAATTTCTTTGACCCTCCCCCAGCCAACCTCCCCTGTCCTCCATCACCCCAGCTTCCTCCTGCAAAGATTTCCACCCAGGCCAGACCGATCCTAATCAAAGCTCTCATGGCAACAATCCCGGCAGTGACTCACTGGACCCCAGCATCCTCAGGCTGGTGCTAGATGAAGTCCTTGCACCACTCACAAGCCTAATTAACCAGTCACTCTACCTGGGACAATTCCCCACAGCTTGGAAAACAGCCATTATCACACCTATTCATAAAGGGGGCGACAGGTCAGTGGCCAACAACTACCAGCCAATCTCCATCCTCCCTCCCCTCTCTAAAGCCCTGGAGAAAGTGGTGGCCATTCAAATCACTGATTGTCTGGCTAAGCATAACATTTTATGCCCACAGCAACATGGCTTCTGTGCGGGTCACAGTTCCAGCACTGCCCTTATTGAATTCTCCAACTTTCTACACTCCTCCTTGGACACCAGCTCCCTAGCTGGTGCAGTGTTCATTGACCTCTCAAAGGCTTTCGACACTGTCTCCCATCCACTTCTGCTGAATGCTCTCTGCCACACTGGTCTCTCAGCTGGCCCCCTGGCATGGTGTGCTAGCTATCTTGACACCCGATCTCAGTGTGTCAAAATTAATAGCACACTCTCTGATACCTGTCCCATTCTCTCTGGGGTCCCCCAAGGCTCCATCCTGGGCCCCCTTCTCTTCTCACTGTATCTGAACACCCTGCCCAGTGCATGCCCTGGCAAAATTATGCTGTATGCAGACGACGCTGTCCTTTTTGCCACCCACCGCAATCCCATCTCCCTACAGGACTCCCTACAGCAGTCTTTCAACAGTGCCGAGGCTTGGTTTAAGGAGCGCAGACTCGTCATCAATCTTAAGAAAACCAAAACTATGCTCTTTTCCCACCCCAAAGCAAAGCTAGCAACCACCCACTCTATATCCTTCAGTACCAACCAGCCACTGGAACAAGTCTGCTCCTACAAATACCTTGGGGTTACCTTCGATTCAGCCCTCATATTTCACAACCACATCGACGCCCTAACATCTGCCACCAACACACGGCTTGGCATCCTATTCTGCCATAAAACCTGCCTTCCCCCAAATGCTCTCCGGCTAGCTGTTACATCATCTGTGCTGTCCCTTGTAGACTATGGTCTACCAGTATATGGTGCTGCCGACACCACTGCACTCAACAAAATTCACCTAACCCTGAATAAAGCATGCAGATTGATTACTGGTGCCCCCAGGCTCACACACACCTGTCGATGCTAACCTGCTTACCCTGGATGAATGGCTCCAATACCAAACCTGTCTCCTCACCAAAAAAACCCTACTCGGGCTTTCCCCCCCTGGGGTAACGGCATCCATCCACCAGAGCCCTCCCACTGTTGCAACACGGTCTTCCCACAAGACCACTCTAAAGGTCCCCAGATCTAGAACCAGCCGTGGCCAGAGGTCCTTCTGCTATAGAGCCCCAACCTGGTTTAACTCTCTCCTGCCACCATCACCAATGCCATCACCATCTCCACGTTCAAAACCACACTTGAACCACATCTTCAGCACTCGTGAATGCTCCTGTCTCTGAACATAGCCTCCACCTCTGCTTCTCTTGACAATGCCCCCGGGCAGCTCTCCACCTAACCATCCCCTCCACCACTTCCCTGTACACCATGCCTATGTTTAACCTGGCCAGTGCCAGCTGTTTCAGTGTTTACCTACCAGAATGCTCACTTGATACCAACTTGTGGAACACCTGTTATCAATTACATGTACCGTGTACCCAATTTGTATTTGTCTGTCCACAATGTGACGTGGCGCCTCTGTTGAACGCCTATTGTTTTGAAAATCTTTGCTATGTAACCAAAACACAATGTATGTCTTTATGTGACGAAGTATCTTTGGAAACGAGCCTCTGGCTCAAAGGTTGTAAACTGATTCTTAAATAAATAAATAAAAAATAAATAAAATAAATAAAAAGGGCAGCCCCAGCCTAGTGGATTAGGGCAAACCAGCCTAGTGGTAGTAAGGGCAGCCCCGGCCTAGTGGATTAAGGCAAGCCAGCCTAGTGGTAGTAAGGGAAGTCCTGGCCTTGTGGATTAAGGCAAGCCAGCCTAGTGGTAGTAAGGGCAGCCCCAGCCTAGTGGATTAGGGCAAGCCAGCCTAGTGGTAGTAAGGGCAGCCCTGGCCTAGTGGATTAGGGCAAGCCAGCCTGGTGGCAGTTAGTAGGGCATATAGGCCCCATAGCAAATAAGGCATTTAGGCCTTTAGTGTCCTGGGCAATTAGCATAGGGCAAGTGGTACCCTCAGTATAATGGTTAAGGCATCCATAGCAAAATGTTCAGGGGTAGCCAGATCCTATTCGGGAAGGCCCTACAGTCAGGAAAAAGGGTCCATCCAAAGGTGCTCAGCTCACAAATGCTGCAAAGTAACTATAACAACTGTACTGATCATGCAACTGTTCATTGCTAAATTATCTGAAAGACTGTGAACTTGCTAAGAAGCACCAAGATTGTACTGTATATGGATTGTGGTTCTTTGCCCCTAGTTGTCTGAACTATTGCCCTAAGCATTTGAACCATTACCCTAAGCATTTGAACTATTGCCCTAAGCATCTGAACTATTGCCCTAAGCATTTGAACTATTGTCCCGAACATCTGGACTATTGCCCAAAGCATCTGAACTATTGCACTAAGCATCTGAACAATTGCCCCACCTGTAATAATTACTCCTAAATTTATAATTTGCCCTTCCCCTGGCAAATTATCTGATCATTCCGCAGTTCTCTTGGCATTGCAGAAAGGTGCATCTTTTAGCTACATTGTTACCAGCGTATGGGGACAGTATCAATCTTCTACCACACTGCAGTCCCATGGTGTGGTCTGTAATACTATGTACTCAGAATCAGTCTCTGCCCGGAAGGGGGCGTCTTTTCATCATTCTTCACTCAAGTGGGGTCGACCATCAGATCATCTCCTCCATCTGTGTCATCTGCCGAAGTAGAGTCCGTCGCGATTCGTACAAGTCGTACCTGCCATTTCTTGTTTTTCACAGCCTGAAGTTATGTCCTCCGAAGTTCAAGCACATCACGACAGCCGTGCCAGTGTCGTTTCATATGGTTCCTGATCTGGATGTCCCGAAGTTGGTCGCCCTCCACAGAAGAGTGTGCACATCCTGGAGAACCTGGTCTGCACCCCTGGTCGTTCGCCAAAAGTCGAGTCCATTGAAGTCCAGTTCAGGACACGTCTGCCGTTTCTTTATTTTGTTCTAGTTTCAGGTGACAAGATTGCAGAATCAACCATCCTCTCTACAGATTCTTCTGGTTCCTGGTCCTATCAGAGATCCTTCTTCATCCCAGATCCTTCAGAGTCTAGCTGGCCTTTGGAGTGCTGCAGCATCGTTCAGGTTGTGGTAGTCCTCGAGTGGATTCGTCGCAACGCAGATCCTGGTTCCTCCTCGTCCCTGGTGGCCCTGAAAGTGGGTTTTGGCCATGGTATCTTTTGTTTCAGTTTGAAATCCGACAGCCTGTAAGTAGGTTATTCCAGGAACCAGTTGCTCTGGTTCTTTCTTTCCGGCAGCCTTGGAGAGAGAGAGAGTGGGCTTTTGCTGAATAATCATATGGTCTGTTTACCAAACCTCTCACTACTCAGTGGCCTTTACAAGGTCCCTGCTGGGAAATGTGTTTAGTATCGACTGTTCAGTTTGCTCCCCTTTGTAGCTACCACCGTAGAATGACGGTGTACGTGAAGACGCCAGACCTTTGGACTCGGGTGACATTGGACTTCGGTAAAACTCTGTGGTTATAGCTAAACCAAATATTGTTGTGGCTAGTACATATCATCCGATTCTCGCCTAACATTTAGTAATAAGTATAGGAACTGTTGAGACTTCTGGTGATGCAGCGTGCCGCGTAGCAGCTTCCCTACGGAGCTCCAACCACCCGTTCCATTATAGCTGCTTAATTTACCAAACTATGCTATTTTGACAGTGCAAATCGCATTTGTACACGTTTGAAAGTTACGGGTACACGTGGAGGCACGTTTATACCATCCAGAATGGAGGTAGATATGAAAAAGAATCTACCAAAGCGCACGCCACCAGTGACGCCTGAAAAGGCCCTAAAGAAGCCCCGGGTTTCCAGCTCCAGCCTGAGCACTGACACCAGTACCGGCGCCAGCCCTCCCTCCACGGATAGTGAACCGCTTACCCTACAGTGGTTCTTAGAGGAGTTTAAACCTTTCAGGGAGGATCTTCATACATTAACAACAGACTTCAGCTCCCTTACTCTGAAACTGGATGAAGTTGTGCAAAGAGTCACGGACAACTCAGCTCGAATCTTCTCATTAGAAAAGCGGCAGGACAAATTGGACCCCGAACTTTCCACCTACAGACAACGCCTTACTAAGCTCGAGTTAAAAGTGGAGGATCTTGAGGGGCACAGTAGGAGGAACAACATTGTCATCATAGGTCTCCCTGAAGGGGAAGAGGGACATGACCCAATCAAATTCATTCAGAAGCTGGTAGAGAAGTTAGCTGGCCCCTTTCCCTTTGGTGCTAATTATATCATTGAAAGGGCCCACAGAGCTCTGCACCCCAAGCCAGCCCCAGGGTCCCCTCCACATACGGTTATATTTAGTTTCCTCAACTTCCTGGAGAAGCAACATTTTCTAAACAAGATCAAAGAACTTCAAGATATCACTTGGGAAGAAAAACGTCTGAGAGTTCTCCAGGATCTCCCAGCTTCGGTCCGCCAGAAAAGAACGGCCTTTCACCCTATGGTAGTTAAGCTAATAGCTGCCGACATCAAGTTTTGAATGGTATACCCTGCAAAATTAAATGTTCTCATGGCTGGTGCCTGGGCTGCCTTTGACGACCCCGAATCCACTTCGGTGCAATTGAGAACCGCTTTCCCCGACTTATTCAAGAATCCCTGAGAAAGCAATGGGAGGTGTGAGCGGAAGATGGTTTGCTCTTATCGTAGGCTGAAGGGGAGATCTAGATTCCTGACTGAAGTTGCTAAGCCCGAAGCTTAAGTGGTTTGGAATCTTAAGAGGCTAGACACTTGTATTTTGTGGCCGATTGTATACCGTTTATGGTTTGATTACGAGATTATTTACCTCCTTTCATGCGATCAGTCACTACTTCTACACTTGCAACAAGGAGATGGGAAGATGATTGAGATTACGGGGCATTCCTTAGTGACAAAAGGAGGTCGTGGCTGTTTTTTGCTGCTTTCTCAAAGCGTTCTCTCCTCGCTGACACTCCCATGTCGTCAACACTAGAGGAGGCTTTTCCCTCATAAATGCCGTCAGTCTCAATACACCACTGCTAGATCAACTAGCCATTTCAACGCCGAAGTGCTTATGTGGACTTCCCAGTATAGTGATTGTACCACTGCCTGTTTGTTCTTTTTACCAAGACAAATCACCAATTATTGTGTAAGTAGGATGACCCAATTGGCTGCCAGCTCACTCTATAACCCGTATAGTTACCTGTTACAGTAGAGCAATAGTTTAGGTTACTCTCTGGTCCATTTGGCTTAGACCTGCTGTCATGCTCATTTTGTATTAGTGTGTTAGCTACATTAATGGCCGCAGTTACGCATTGGCCTTCGTTTCGAATATTGCTGCTGATCTGAGTTTAGCTTCACAGATTGGAGAGTTAATTTTCAACAAATTGTTTCATATTTTTGGTCACTCCAATATAGTAAATTCCTTTGTTAGCATATTAATCATTGGATCTTAAATAGTGTTACTTGTTACTGTTACTACCTGATATAGTTGGGTTTTGGTAGGGTGGCTGAAGCGAAAGGGGAAAGTGTTGGGGCATGATGCAGAAGGCGAAATGTAGAATGAGGGGTGAGAGGGTGGGTTGGGGAAGGACTTTAATGTCTATACTGTTTAGTGACTATGTGAGTAGATTACATGGGACTGGAGGAGGGGGAGGTGGGAGGGTAAGTTCACACAGTGGTATGTGGTTAAGTATGCTGTTTGTTATTTGCTTCATATCTCGACCAGCTTTTTGCTTGGCATGGCTGGGACACTGAAGATAATCACTTGGAATGTGCGGGGGGCCAGACGCAAAATTAAACAATATCAGATTCTTAAACATCTAAATCTTCTGGCTGCAGATATTGCGTTTTTGCAGGAGTCTCACTTACTTAATGCTGAGGCCACGCAGCTCCACAGACAGCAGATGGGTCAATGCTTCGCAGCAGAGGGCAACATCCAAA
The DNA here is from genome assembly GCA_016271365.2 of Neoceratodus forsteri. Taxonomy (NCBI): domain Eukaryota; kingdom Metazoa; phylum Chordata; order Ceratodontiformes; family Ceratodontidae; genus Neoceratodus; species Neoceratodus forsteri. The sequence continues at coordinate 265,544,263 of JADMNL010000025.1, forward strand.
GCCGCGGAGTTTTGATCCTATTGCACAGGTCCATGCCGTTTGCTCCTACCCAAATTATAGCAGACCCTGAAGAACGTTACGTCTTTGTGAGAGGCAAGCTCCATACCAAAGAAATTATCTTGGGCAGTGTCTACGGTCCCAATATTGACACCCCCAGTTTCTTTATACATATTCTCAACATCCTCTCCCCATTTTTGCAAATCCCTTTAATAATAGGAGGTGATTTTAACCACGCTTTCGACCCTCAAATGGACTACTCAGGTAAACCTCGCAAAGGGCTTTCCGCGGCACAACGGCACTCCGAGACTGGATAGACGGTGCTGGATTGGCAGATATCTGCCGTATTCTTCACCCTTCGGATAGAGAATTCACCTTTACGTCCTCGGTACACCACTCATCTTCCCGTATTGATTACATACTGATTTCCCAGTCCTTAATCCCAGGAGCGATAGACTCAGTTATACTCTCAGGTCTGCTTTCTGACCATTCACCAGTTTTTTGTTCGTTATCTCTGACTTCGCTGCCCACAATAGGCGGGCGATGGAAGATAAATAATCAACTTTTAAAGATCCTGGATTATAAAACATACATATCCAAACACATTTCCACTTTTATGGATATTAATACCAGCTCTACCGGAAAACCAGACATTGAATGGTACTCCCTGAAAACTTATCTTAGAGGCTTATTGATCGGTTTAGCAACCAAAAGGAAAAGAGCTCAGGATGAATGTCTTAAATTCTTATTGTCCCAAATCCAGGCCATAGAGCATGATTTATCTCCCCAATCCTCAGATCAAATCAGGGAAACCCTAGTGAAACTCAAGGACTCATACTTGAATCACCTAAGAGAAAAGGCTGACTTTATCATTCTGAAAACTCAGGCTTTTCAGGTAGACCAAGGGGATAAAGCAGGGCATCTCTTGGCCCTCAAACTTAAGCAGCTGGAATCTCACAGACTGATCACTGCAGTTCGCTCTCAAGAGAATGATACCCTTATGACCTCCCCATCGGGTATAACTTCGGAATTTAGGAGTTATTATAGGAAGCTGTATAGTCCCATGGAAAAAACCCCATCTTCAGCACAATTAGTCTCTTATTTCACACTGACCTCCTTACCTGTACTTTTGGACTTACAGAAGTCTTCCCTAGTTGCTCCCATTACTTTAGAGGAGATACTTAGGGTTATTCAAGATTTGCCTTCGGATAAGACACCTGGTCCAGACGGCTTCTCTTCTAATTTTTATAAAGCTTTCACCCCGCAATTAGCACCTTACCTTCTCTCATTATTTCAGCATGTTCTTTCTGGGCAGGTATCAGATGAATCTTTATTTGGAGCCTTAATTACTCTCATACTAAAGGAAGGTAAACCTCCTGAGAGGGTCCAGAGCTATAGACCGATCTCCCTCCTCAACCAGGACCTTAAGATTCTAACGAAACTCCTGGCGGACTGGTTGAGTCTTGTCATGCAAGATATTATAGGCCCGGAACAAGTAGGTTTCATGAAGGGCACAGCCTCGGTTGATCATTTTAGAACCCTTTCGCATGTCTTCTTGGCTTCCGGGGATGCCGATTTTCCAGCTGTTCTGATTTCCCTGGACGCCGAGAAGGCATTTGATAGGGTCGACTGGAATTTTTTGTTTCAATCACTCACAGCATTTGTCTTCCCCTCTCTCTTTATAAAGTGGATAGGTGTCCTATATAAATCCCCCGCAGCACGGGTAGTGTGTAATGGAATACTGTCTGACCCTTTTACATTGCACGCTGGTACTAGACAAGGTTGCCCTTTATCCCCCCCTGCTGTTTAATATTTATTTGGAACCTCTTATCTGGAGGATTATGGTGAATACAGAAATTCAGGGTATAAGTATCCAGCAGCAAACAGTTAAAGTCTTGGCTTACGTGGATGACCTGCTCCTTCAAATATCTCATCCTGATACATCTATACCTGCCCTACTTACCACCCTGAAAGAATTCAGTTCTATGTCCAACTGTAAATTAAATAAAGACAAGATGGTGGTTTTCCTCTTGAATCACAAAGCGTTAAAGCTAGCGGTCTCCTCAGCTGGTTTCTCTTGGCAGACCAACTCATTGAAGTATCTGGTTTGAACCTGTCTAGGGAACTGACTAGGTTTACAAAATTAAATCTCAACCCATTAATATCCACTATTAGATAAGATCTTAAGAGATGGGCATTACTTCCCCTATCTCTCTGGGGTAAAATCAATATCATCAAAATGAACGTTTTCCCATGGCTATTTTACCCATTAAACCTTTCGAACACCTGGTTACCACTGACGTGGTTTAAAAAGATACATCAGATGTTCGCTGCTTTCATTTGGTATGATAAGAAACCCCGGATAGCCTATGACAAGCTTTCAGCGCCGAAATTGAAGGGAGGACTGCGCCTACCACATTTAGGACTTTACTACTGGGCAAGTCATGTGAACAAGTACCTGCAATGGCTTAGGGTGGATCATCTCCAATCACCACAGTCTTTCACGCCTATATGGCTCAAAATAGAGAGTATCCTAATACAAACCCATGGGCTATCCCCTGTTGCATTACTACATGTTAATTTAAAATCTCTGCCTTCTACACTTAAAAATACTCCCATTGCATTATCTATATGTATTCACTCCCAGCTCTGTTCGTTCCTAAAATATAAACACACCACGGACCCTTCCCAACCCTGGTGGGGTAACTCTAATCTTTCAATTGATGGTAAGCTACTTCAATTGAGATGGATCCCCCAGCTAGGGGATTGTCCTCCCTCTTTCTTTCAGAAGACTGATGGCTCGTGGTTAACTTCACCTGAAATCCTTAACAAATCCCAAGCTCTGAACTCTGCGATTTTTAAAATATTTCAGTTACGTCACGTAATAATCAAATCCTTTGGCAATGTCCCACTAGCACTCCCAAACCCATTCTCGTCATGCTTAATTCCCCAGGTAGGCCTCCCCCATGCAGTTTCCAGACTGTATGCGATGATCCGCAATTGGAAATGTCCCAACTGCCTAGAACCGACTTCCTACTGGTCCCCACTTTTTCCCAATCAAGATTTTCAGTGGCCTTCTCTATGGAAGAGCTGTCACAAGTTTGTAACGCAAGACAGGCTTCGATTAATACAATTTAAAGCTCTGCATAACCTTTATTATTTGCCCCAGAGGATGGCTAAATTGGGACTGCTCCCTTCACCCACATGTACCAGATGCCTGGAGAGTGAGGGTAACCTACTGCACATCTTTTGGGAATGCCCCAAGATAGTCCACCTCTGGACTATCATTAAACAGAAGGCAGACCCTCTCTTGGGTTTATCAGACCTATTTACAGCTGAAATTTGTATTTTGGGGGATCTTTCCTCGGTTACTGTTACCAACAGAAAATATCATATAACCCTCATCGCTATGTCGGTTAAAAGACTGGTTTTGAGGCACTGGAAAGATACAGCTGAAATTTCTTACAGTGAATGATTACAGGAGTTGTTGGCCAATCTTTGCCTAGAGAAGACAATTGCTAGTTTACATAATCAATCACAAACATTTCTCAAGAGATGGGGTCCTCTCGTTACTTTGTATTCTCTTCAGAAGTCATAAAGTTCTCGCATCTTTTAACGGTGGAGTGGAGAGGGGGAGAGTTGATCTATTCCCAACTTATGTTGTATTTTGTATACTTGATGCACAAATGTAACAGATAGATCTTCTCTCTGTAATTGTGTAATAATAAATAAACTTTGAATAGAAAAAAAAAAGTATAGGAACTGTTGAATAATTATAGAAGTATAGTGGCAGTAGTCCTAAATACAAATGCTATTACTGTTTGAAATTATTTTAGCAGTCATAGATAAAAGTGTTCTGTCCACTTTACCGCCCTATTGTTTTGGGTGTCTTCTCCTTCTCTTGTGACTGTGTCTCTCTACCCACTGGTACTAAATAAATGCCCTGCTGGCACTGAATCTCTAGGACGACTCCTGCCTCTCCTTGTCCGGGTAACAGTTATCTTATTCACTATAATTCGGACCTTGGTGTCTCACTCATCTCATTCCACCATCTTCATATTGGGAGCACCACACAACATTCTAAAAAGAAAAAAAAGGGGGCTTACTTTTGTAACACTGCCCTGCACTGTTCAATTCAAAGCAAGCACTCACCGCCGTGGCTGATTCTCAGCTAACCACGAAGACGCAAAGACATTACATCCTGTTGTACCATCTGTGACGTACTCACAATGGTACAACATCATGATGTTGCATCGATGGTAAAACAAGACTAGTAAATGATAGATTTTTAGGGAATACAACGTTCTACCATACACAATAAGGATTTACAATCAGCTGGAACATTGTTGTATCGCAAAAGGGTGCAACCATGTTCCATGACCTCTGAACTGTGGTACAACAAGGTTTCGGCTAGCACAGAAATCCATGCTATAGAAATGTAGGGCTGGATATTCAAACTGCACCCAAAAAATGCGCAATAGCAGGAAGGACAGGGGGGAGGGAAGGGGAGGAGGGGTAGCAATGATAGTCAAAAACTGCATTGGCATAGGGGGAATAGAGGAGGCGGAGGGAACCGTGGAGGCGATTTGGGTCACCTTGATAACAAGGGGGGAAGAGAGTAAAAATAGGAGTGGTGTATAGACCCCCTGCCCTGGCGGAGGAGCTGGAGGACAGTCTGGTGGCAGATGTTGGGAGACACTGCAGACTGGGCAGAGGAACGGTGGTGGTGTTGGGAGACTTAAACATGCCAGGAACAGACTGGGATACTATGACATCCTCTGTGACCAGGGAACAGAGGTTGCTGGATGTCTTTCAAGACGCTCCTAACTCAGCAGGTGAGGAACTGACCAGGAGGCGCGGGTACTGGATGTGGTCCTGGCAGACAGTGACCAGATTGGGGGCATGGAGTAGGGACCCAATGGCGGGAGTGACCATGCCACGGTCTGGTTCTGCCTGGACCCTAGGAGGGTAGAAGGCTGCACAAGATGGAGTAACCCGACTTGAGGGATTTTAAGGAAATGGGAAGGATCCTTAAGGAGCATTTGGATGGGATTGGGTCAGACATGGACGCTGATAGTAGGTGGGAAATCATCAGGAGAGGGGTGCAGGATGCTACCAGCACCTGTGCAAGAGTAAGACGAAAATGCGGTAGGGCCCAAAAACCCTGCTGGTGGACCAGGGAGGTCCAGGAGATGGTGCAGGGAAAGAAGGCAGCCTATAAGCAATTCAAGTGCTCAAGGAGTGAAAGGGATCGAGGGGAGTATGAGCTGATGGCTAGATGGGCCACTAGGGTGGTGAGGGCGGCTAAGGCAAGGAAGGAGCAGAACCTGGCCAGGGAATTGGGAGAGGAGCAAGGGGTTCTTTAGATACATTCCAGGAAAAACGAAGGGTGAAGGGCAGATTAGCAGGATTAAATCAAGGGACAGATGGGCACAAGGCCCGGGAGCAGGCTGAGGTACTAAATGAGTACTTCACCTCAGTTTTCACCAAGGAAAATGGGGGTGCTGCATCATACATGGGAGGAGACAGAGATACTGAGGAGGGGGACCCTTACCGATCGGCGGGTCTGGGGAGAGGGGGAGGCATCACTGGCAGGTGGGGGGAGGGCTAAGCAGGGAGAAGAGGTACGGAGTGGAAATCACAGCAGAGAGAGTGAGGGAAGCCCTCAGCTCCCTTAAGATGGAGAAAGCACCGGGGCCGGATAAATTACTTCCCAGAGTGCTGAAGGAACTTGCGGATGTCCTGGCGAAACCCCTGGCGGAGCTTTCACTTCTCTGAGGACAGGGTGGGTGCCCAAGACTGGAAGGTGGCGCTATAGTGCCTATCCACAAGGGGGGATCAAGGGAGGTGGCAGGGAACTACAGGCCTGTCAGCCTGACATCGGTGGTGGGCAAGGTGATGGACGGCATTGTCAAGGAGAGGCTAGGGGGGGACCCGGATAAGTCAGGGTGCCTGGATGATAGACAGCATGGATTCATCCAGGGAAAATCGTGTCAGACAAACCTGGTGGAGTTCTATGACTGGGTAACTAGTGCCTTGGACCTGGGTAGACCAGTGGACGTCCTCTTTCTAGACTTCAGCAAGGCATTTGACTCTGTTCCTCACGTGGGCCTGTTGGATAAGCTGGGAGAAATGGGGGTGGGGAACCAGATGATCAGACGGATAGGCAATTGGCTCCAGGACCGGACCCAGAGGGTCGTAGTTGGTGGGATAGTCTCATCCCCAAGGAGGGTCATTAGTGGGGTCCCACAGGGATCAGTCCTTGGGCCCCTTCTGTTCAACGCCTACGTCTCTGATATAAGGACAGGAACCAGGAGTGAGATGAGTCTCTTTGCGGATGACTCGAAACTGGTGGTGGATGGGGAGGAGGGAAGGGTGGCCCTACAGGGGGACCTGGAGGCTCTGGAAAGATGGTCTAGAAAGTGAGCTGAGGTTCAATGCAGGAAATGCAAGGTACTCCACCTGGGGGCCAGAAACCCGGGCCAAGTGTACACCCTGGGGGGGGGAATGCTACAAGTCTCGATGGCTGAGAGGGACCTGGGGGTGGTGGTGGTTGTCAAGATGAACAACTCTGAGACTTGTCGGAGGGCAGCAGCCAAGGCCAACAGGTTGCTGGGATGCATCGCTAGGGGGATCACCTCCAGAAGGAGGGAAGTGATACTCGCTCTGTATAACTGCTTGGTGAGGCCGCACCTTGAGTACTGCATGCAGTTTTGGAGGCCACACTTAAAGAGGGACATTAACCTCCTGGAGAGGGTCCAGAGGAGGGCAACCAAAATGATTTGGGGCTTGGGGACAGGACCTATGAGGAGAGGCTCAAGAGCTAAATATGTACACATTGGAGAGAAGGGACGGGGGATATGATAGAGGTCTTCAGGTACATGAAGAGGGTAAATAGGGAGGAACAGTCAGGGTGCTTCAGAGGAAGGAGGAGGGCCACTAGAGGGCATGGGTGGAAGCTGGAGGGGAAAATTCAGGGAGAAAGGAGGAGGTGCTACTTCACTGAGAGGGTGGTGGAGCCATGGAATGTGCTGCCTAGGGGCTGGTGGAGGCAGAGACAGTGGAGGGGTTCAAGAGGGGTGGGACAGGTACAGGAAGGGTTCTGGAAGCAAAATACAATGCAGCAGAATATCCGGAACTGGGAAGGAGAAGCCAGAGAAGGCGAGGGGGACATCAAGGTCAGCACCCAGAGTGGGGGCTGACCAAACGAGCAGACACGAAAGACCGTTAGGCCTATTCTGCTGGCATTTTAGTATATTAGTATGTTAGCAGAAGCAAGCACAAGTACATTGCGCACATGCGCAATAGACGCGATATTCAAGAAAGGAGCAAGCTAAATTGCGCCAACAGCTAACGTCTGAATATCGCACAACCTGCGCCATAGCGCAACTAGGAAGGGGAAGCTGAGCAGATACGATGCGCAATGGCGCAACAAGGGCAGCCCAGCTGAGCAGCCCAGAGGTGCCATAGCGCAAGCAGGGAGCCCCCCAGCAGCAGAGCAATGTAACTGCACAACCAGGGAGGGAGGTAAGTAGGGGCCCACCACCCATGCCACAGATGGGCACAGGAACACACAGCAGAACTGACAATGCACCCCCACACCCTAACCACAGCACAACTGGGGGAGGGCTGGAATATCCACCGGCCCATGGGGACAAGCAAACAAAGTACAGCTGGGCCATGGTGCCCCAGCATACCCACTGGCAAGCTGAGACTGCCACACAAGGGGTGGACCACCCCGTGCCACACCAGCCCCCCCAGTGCACAGCACACCCTGCACTGTGACCCCCAGACACCCCCCATGAGCAGCGACCACCACTGCAGGAAACCCCATGCATACCACCACCCCCACTGTCACAATGCAACCTCATGTACCACAGAACCATACAAGCCAGCCCCACCATGAGCACCCAGCAGTGGGTGGCAGCACATGGCAATGCAACAACAGCAGACACAGTGCCATCACGCACAATCCTCTTGAGCTGAGAGACCGATCATGTGTCAGCACAAGAGGTACCCCACACAGGACAGGGCATGCCCCTGACACCACCACCATTGAGACAGCACCCTGCACAGTAGACAAGTGTCACATACCGACCCACCACTAGCCACAGCAGCCGGCACAGACACCCACAGTGGTGCGTGGAAACATGCATCACACCGGATGCAACACAGTGCAGGGGCAAACACACACCCATACCCATGGGGACAATAACACAGGGATGCAGTAGTGTGGCAACCAAGCCCCCAGTGTGGGCCCATGAAAACTGAGCACACACAGCCTGCAGTCCTCCATGGCACAGGGGTGACACCCACCCTGTGCATGCACTGTGGTCCCGTATGCCACCATCAGATGCCTGAAGCACAAGACACAGACAGTGGTGCACAGCCCCTGCAACACACATAAGCCACAGCATGGAAGTGGGACATCAACTGCGGAGGCCACAGTGTCACCCAAGGCAAACATGCACCACACCAGTGACAGGAGGCAACCCAGCATTGTGACGGTCACAGTGGATGACCTGCAGGGACAGCCATCACTGACAAGACAGCAGACCTTGCAGGCCACAGACATGCGAGGGTGTCAGCTGCACAGGCCAAGGATGGGTTGACAGGGGCATAATGGACACAGAGCATGCACCATGGACCACTGCACATAGTAATGCAATGCACAGGGAACAACACACACACCACAGACACTGACTGATAGCCACTCCCACACCATAGACACTTCCCCACACACACATACACATACCCATGACTGAACCACCACAGATGCCATGCACACCACTGCAGCTGAGCACCTATAGCCAGCTGAAAATCAGAGACCACCACAGTATTCATATCAAAATATATCTATTGTAAAATATAAAACACAACTATATACAGTAAACTATGTACAAATGGGGAGGGACAGAAACAAGGTGGGGGTGGGTAAGGGCAGGGGTGAACATATGGGAGAGGGACGGTGGGGTGTGAGGGTTGGTCAAAGGGGGGTAGTTGCAGGCAGGTCTTGCAGACATTAGCGGCCAGCCTGGTCCTCCTCTGCCTGGGGCTGTTGCCTGGGATGTCTCCTCCTCCTGACCCCTTGCTGCTGTATGTCCCTCAATATGGTCAGGGACTCCCGTGCCACCTGCAGCAGCTCCTGAACAGCCTGCTGGATCCACAGGAGTATCCGTTCACCTAGGAGGAGGGATCAGAGTCAATAGGTGTGACTGTCCATCCCTCTGCAGCCCACCCATTATGCATGGCATACAGCCATGTGCCACGCTCCTGTGATGGTGTGCGTCCACCCACAGTGACCGTGTCCACAAGACATGCCCAACCAGGCAGCAACAGCCATGTGTACCACTGAACACACCCACCACCCAAGTCCAGCACAGCACAACCAAGGCCATACAGTAACGTGGCTATGCGGTGTGCAGGCAGTGCCACAGCCATGTGCCCAGTGCAGGTATGGACCACCATTGACGCACTCCCAGACATGCATTGCCACTGGACAGTGCTGACTGTCACAAGTCATGTGCATGGCAGTGGTGTCCATGGATGGTGGCCATGCCCTGCTCCCCACCCTGTTACACAGCATGCAATAATAATCATGGTGTCATGGCACTCACCCTCATCGGGCCATTGTTGTCGGTGGCGTTGGTCCCCGACACGCCTGTGTGCTGCGTCCTCCTCCCTCTGCTGCTGCTCCACCATCCGCCGCCACTCATCCATGCCTGTGGAAGAAAAAAGGAGAGAAAAATATCAGTACAAACCCAAAGCAAAGTCCCCCTGCCCCAATGTGTGTGCCCACCCACCCAGCCAGACCCACCCACCCCATACCCTGTAAACACTGCCACAGCCAACCCTAGACTATCCTTCCCCTATGTGCTGGACACATAAGACAGTGTTACCCATATGGACGATACAAGTGTGTAGACGTATCACCCACCTGGACGAGGCACCATGCCCCTCCTGGCACACGACCACAGACAGGCAAGTAACTCTGGCTCCCTCCTCCTAAGGTCCCTGTAATGGTTCCTGCACTGCTCCACTGTCCTCCTGTGTCCAGTGGCCACCTCCAGGTCAGTGGCCACCGCCTGCCAGACCTGGGTCCTGGCCCTGTCCAGTGCCTCTTCTCCAAAGAGTAGGCCATAGTGTAGCTCCACAATGGCCACAAGGTTGGCCAGATCAAGGACATTCCATTGTGGGGCTCTCCTGCATGCTATCTCAACCGCTATAGTAGGCAACATGGTGCTCTGCAGCGCGGCACCCCACGTGGAACTGCTGCACGATACAGCGCCGCCATCCCCTATCGCGCTGTTACCGAACAGCGCGATAGAGGTGCAGCCATGCCGGACGTATGGCACCAAGGGGGCAAAGGTCTGGCACAGGGTCATGGGTCTCTGGCACAAGGCCACCCACAGTGCCATCGGACGTCTATGCGTCTAACACGATTGGTTGCCTGTGTGCCAGTACCACAGCGAACTATCGCGCAGTTGTGCCACAGCGCCATGTAGTGACCCAAGCCATAGCGCCACTGGCACAATGGTGGCCATGCCCTGCATTGCCTACCACGCACAGCACACCATCAGTGTGGCAGATGCCTGCGTAAGCTACCTGGGCATGCGCAGTGAGGTGTACTATGCATGCCACAGAACTGCGCCATTGGCTCAGCACATTCAACACAATTGCGCAAAGCGCAAGAGCGCGATATTCAGCTGTCATATGCTAATCAGCCGATCAGCCGTGCAATGGTGCAGCAGCGTAATTTGCATCTCATTAAAGTTGCTCCTCACCTAATTTGCATGGATTGCGCTATAAAAATGCAACACTGTTCTGCAGTGGCCATATTCGGTTACTGCAGTTTATTAGTGAGTTGCATGCTGTGTGGGGTTCTGGACTGTGGTATCAGGGACTTGCTTTGTACTGCACAGTCACAGGTAACCACTGTCATCCTTACAGGCTGAATAATGACCGAGCGAGTTCCAGGTGAGGAGGACAACGATGGTGGGTGGAAGAGGAGGCCCAATTTCACCAAGGCCGAGACAGAGGCACTCTTCGAGGCCTACCTCAATCAGGAGCCACTGCTCAGCGGACAGCGGGGCACCCCTCAGGCCCGTGCTGCTGCATGGGAGAGGGTGGCATGTGCCGTCAACCTGCACAGCAGCCACCAGCGCTCCGTGCAGGAGTGTAAGAAGAAGATGGGTACCGACAGGAGGAGGGTGAAGGAGAAGGTGGCTGCCATCAGGGCGGCACGTGCTGCAACAGGTGGGGGCCAGCCGGAGATGGTGCAGCTGACACCGGCAGTGGACAGGCTTGCTGCAAGCATGCAGTGCAGTGCCAGAGAGGGCATTCCAGGAGGTGGCTTCCAGACAGGTGGTAGCCCATCACTGCATGGTAAGTCATGGTCTGTCGGGGGGGCAGGGTAGATCACATGCACTAACGTGACCTTACTTTCTGTTACAGATCCTTTGCATCTGCAGGGGTCAGCGGTGGAGGGCCTGTCCACTGTGGACAGTCATCTGGAGTTGGAGGAGGGACCATCCACCTCCACAGTTAGCCATCGAGCATTGCAACAGTGGGTCCGCCTGGCTGTCCACACTGATGTCATTGAGACAGGTGTGGGGGAGGCCCTTCCTGTGTCTCAAGGATGCCAGCACACTGTGGCCGTGGCTGTGGCACAGACCTGCACCAATGATGGAGACACAACCATCATGGGCAGTGACATGTGTGTGCCATGGAATGGACACACAGCAGGCCAGCTCACGCCCATGGACCTGGCTGGTTCCGACGTGTGTGCCAGCATGTCAGCACAGTCCCAGGCTGTGCCTGTCAGCACCAGTGGGGCAGCACCGGTAGCTGGTCAGGACAGTGGGACTGTTGTGGCCACAGCAGTGGAACAACTGATCCCTTGGGCACAGCAGGCGGAGGGGCAGCAGCAGCAGTCGCCCACCGGGACTGGGGGTTCAGGATTCAGCAGTGGCATCTGTGCACTGCCTGTGGACTTGCCTATACCTGGTCCTGGTGAGCAGTGCCCAACCTCAAGGGGTGCTGGACATCAAGCCCTTCCACACCCTGATGGACGGGATGCCAAGGTGGCAGACGACCTCTTTGAAGAGCACACCCACCTACTGCAGGCAGCAGTACAGCAGCAGATGCGGCTTGCAACATCCGTGGAGGCACTGTGTGTGGCTCTGGAGCAGGTCGAGGAGCGACACAGCAGGGACACCGATAGGATTCTGTCCCGGATTGACCATTTGCGGGAGGATGTGACCATTGCCATTGACAGGCAAACACAGGTGTTCATCACTGCCATGGCCACAATGGGCACACAGTCAGGTGCCCATGTGTCGCTTACACTGCACAGTTCACTATCCACTCCCTGTTCCCGGCGTCATGCGACCCGCACCCTGTCAATGCTGGGTTCAGCTGTGGGCATCCCATGCACTCTTGGTGCAGGTGTGTTCGGTGTGCTGCAGACCCCTGTGCAGGCACGGTCGCATTCACGCAGTGGAACCCCTGGTGGACCATCGGTGCCACCCCATGAGGCCCGTGATCAGCCTGCCAGTGCTGCTGGGTCTCGGCGGGGCTGCCCACGCATCCGAGGTGGATGTGGCACTGTGCCGCAGGACTGACCTGTCTCCCAGCGCGGGCACTGTCTGGTGCTGCCCTGTGTGCATTGTGTGTTTTGGTGGGCAGTGAACGGGTGGGTGCCCGGCCCTGCACGCAGACACACAGTCCACCTGCACACCCTCCTGACTGCTGTCCACAGATACGTGTGCATGATGATGCCTGCATTGCGCTGTACACCAAAGTGCGATGGTGCCCAGCATCTTACACATGCACATAGACAGTCAGTGGACGTGGTGGCCTGTGGACATGTGTGTTGCTAGTGTTTGCATTCTGGCTCTGTTTTGCACCTGACCCCTGTGCACTTTGTGCCTATTGTGTGTGCATGTGTGTGTATGTCCATCCATGTGGCGTGTTACTGTTCACCCTTCCCTGGTTGTATGTGTGTGCTTCTGTGCCCTGCCATATCCCTTGCCAGCATGCACCCCTGGTGTGTTTCCATGCGTGTATGTGGGTTGTGCCCTAGCCACTGGTGGTTACACATGGCACCATGACTTACCTGTGTTGGCTGAAGTGCTTCTCTGTGATGGTATCCCAGTGCAGCTGTGCCAGCCGGATCAGTCGGGGGTCCTGTCGGCCAAGGGGGTCTGCCCATCCCCATCATCACCGGTGTCACCGTCGTCCCCATTGCTGTCCCCCTCTTCGACCTGTACGGCTATCCCACAGTCTTTGGCCATGTCGTGCAGGATGCAACAGGCCAGGAATATCCCACAGGCCATTGAGGGGCTATACTGTAGGGCACCGCCAGAGGTGTCCAGGCAACAGAAACGCACCTTCAGCATCCCAAACACCCGCTCAATGATGTTGCATGTGGTGGCTTGTGCCTCACTGAAGCGTTGCTGTGATGGGGTCATGGGCCGCTAGTAGGGTGTGAGCAGCAGGGACGGAGTGGGTATCCACTGTCGCCTGTGTGGAGATGGTGAAGGTTAGTGTCTTGTTCAGGCTCAGACTGCCCCAAGCCCTGTGGGCCACACCCATGACACCTCTGGCCATACCCCCCATTGCCCACGATATGTCAGTTCTACATACATACTCACCCAGTAGACGACCTGTGGGGATGTCCCCACTCTCGAATCGGTGGCACAGTGCCGACTGGTGCCAGATGAAGGAATCATGTGCTCCCCCAGGGTGCATGGCACAGACATTGATGATGCACCCACTGGCATCACACACCACCTGGCAATTGACACTGGCATATCCCTTACGATTCATGTAGGTGGCCCCATCGGGGCCAGGTGGTGTGCGGATGGCCACATGGGTGCAGTCTATCGCCCCTAGCACGCCAGGCATACGTGCTACCCTGTAGAACTCCTGTATGTTTGCTGTGCGCTCCGCCGCAGTGCTGGGGAAATGGATGTACTCCGCAGCATGTGGCAGCAGTGCGCTGAGGAATTGGGTGAGGATGCATGATGTGGCCAACTGTGTTATGCCTGTGGTATCCCCTGTTGGTCTCTGGAAGGTACCCGTGGTGAGAAAGCACATGCAGGCTGTTACCTTTGTCTCCACTGACAGAGCATGACTCTGTCGTGTGGGTGCCTGCATCACATCACTGCACAGCTCACAGAGCCGCCTCAGTATTGCCCTGTTCAGGTGGTACCGGCCCACTATCTCAACATCTGTGTGCAGCTCATAGCTGGTGCGGGCTCGGTACTGCCTGTTGGGGGCATACCACCGACGGGTCCTTCCACGGTCACGTCCCCCTGCAGCATGCCTTCTCACCCCCTTCATTACGGCATCCATGTGGAAAGTGGCACTGTCCATGTCCCTGGCTTGCGTCCCCCCCCAGTTGATGTTGCTTTGTTCCCCCGGCTGTCCTGACTGCTACCTCCCTTGCACCAGGTACAGCTGCTGGCCTCTGCTCTTTGTGGCCCCACACACCTTCCCTTGCCCCTCTTGTGAGGTGTGGTTTTCTTGGCCTGCCCTCTTACTCCCTGTTTCCCTGTGCCTGTCTCTGCCTCTGTCTCATGTGGCTTGCCTGTAGCGTTCTTGGGCTTCTTCCTTGCTCCTTTTTATTTTGGCTGATTTCCGCTATGGCACAACTTCCACCTGCTCCACTGTTGTGCATTGCGCAAGTCTTTGAACATCGCACTGCGCCCTTTATGCATGGTTCCACCCCCTTCGGTTGAGCATGCCTTCATTATCATTGTGCTGTTGCTCAGCATGTTTTCAGTGGCGCAACTGCCTTCTGCTGAATATGGCAGAATGGCACAATTTCGGACTTGCGCAGGCGCAACCCTGTTGCGCATGGTGCAACCCTTTTGAATATCCAGCCCAAAGTATATAGTGAGTGTTTGTTCTGTATGGATTTCCATACCAGCCAAAATGTTATTATACCACACTTCAAAGATCATGGAATGCAGTTGTATCTTTCTGTGGTACAACAGCATCCCAGCTTTGGGAAATCAGCATGGCATGTGCGGTTTTACACAGCGCTACCATGTGCACAGCAATCCATTCAAGTTCTGAAATGAAACCACTGACATGATCACTGCCACCGCAGATGTCTATAAAAATATTTTAATTTAAAAAAAAAAATGAACTACACACTATAAAAAAAAAAAAATACTGACTGGGCAACCACATGCCCAACCAGCCTGTCCTGCCACCTCAGGCAGCACAGGCTGGTTGTGCATGCTTACCCAACCAGTATTCTCTATATTGTTACATGTTACTCACTTAATATAAGTGTCATGAAAAAAAGATCCTTCACTTAAGTACTATGGCTGTTATAAGAATTATATCAGACTATTGGAACAACCAAAACCTCCCACACGATATTTATCAGAAATGGTGGCACATATCAAAAGAAAACGCTATTATTTAAAAATTTGTGGTACCAAGTTAACTTTCCAGACATCGCTGCAACTTCATGGAGAGAGTTAATGAGCCTTTTTTCTCCATTAATATAATTATTTTTTAAGTTCACCATGCACGCATGCACAGTGAACTTCTTGTGGTGGAGTGACTTTTGAGGGGTGTGACACTGTCTGTCCAATGCAGAGTGCTCTGCAAGGGGCTCATCAGCATCACACCAATCATTAGCCAGGCTGATCATGATGCTGTTTTGGCTGAAATGGTCTGCACTTGAAAAGAAAAAGCTGCACCAATCATGTGGCGACTTTTTTCTTTCATCTGCAGGACACCACCCAGCAAACAGCTGTCTGGTGACCTGATCAGCCTGGCTGACATCAGCCCACCCCACTGGTCCCTTCCCTCACCGGTCACAGTACCCACCGCTCTCACTGATGCCTCCTCCTCACTCTGCTCTCATTGATCTCTACAACCCCCCCAACAGGGAGGCAGTATAGCGCAGTGGTTTAAGGCTCTGAGCTGCAAATCTGGAGACCTGGGTTTGAATCCCACAGTCCCTACTTGCATACTGTGTGACCCTGAGCAAGTCACTTAACTTCCCTGTGCTTCCAGATTGCACCTGTAAACAAGCTTTCAGCTTAGTGTGTCTCACCTGGTTAAACAATTGGAAAAAAACAAAAAAACCTTTGCTTTAGCCACGAGGTGTGGCATTACTATGGCTGCCTCCTTTCACGATCCTTCTCATAAAGCAGTTACAGCACTGAGACTGAAGAGAGCACCAGGGAAATCCCATCGGTGGCAGGCAGCAATCAAGGGGCTGCACAGTAGGCTCAGAAGATAGCCAGAGATTAGTGGGGATGGCAGGCAGAGATCAGCAGTCTAGCCGCGAGTCTTGCCAGACAGTGGAGAGGACCGAATTGTAACCTGTGTTTGAGTGGACCCTCGAGTCATGAGTCAGAGGGTTGTGGTGCAGTCAGGCGGCCTTGGAGTGCTGGCTTAATTTATTTGAACACCGGAGGTAGGCTATGTAATTTAAAAAAGATGATTCTGCAGTGGTGTGGCTGTGCTGATGGCCCAAATGTAAGAAAGTTACACCAGGCTAAGAATTTTCACCACAAGCCCCAGTGAGTTTGGTTTTTTTTAATCAAATCCTGGGTCGGTGTTTTTTTTGTTTGTTTTTTAATACTCCATTTTTATTTTCTGTCAGCATAGAGATACATACATTACATTTCCATATCACTGTGTACATTTCAGCATTTCGATGCATACAACAGTCATACAATATATTGTCTCATACACAAACATTCTTAATACACTGAACTATAGCCTAAGTTCTATTTACTTAATAATATCTCACATCTTGCTTATGACTATTCATCTTTCAAAGCAGAATGCATTCTATTTTATCTACTTTATATGTTATTTCATTTGTATTCTTGCTACCTATAATCTATAAATTCCTTCTTATAGATGTTATTGAAAAAGAAGAAGAGGAGCCTCTCATCACCTCAGCTCTGACCTTTTCTCATGTGTCTCTTCCCCTATCCTACTTGTTTATACTTTATCTCACAATTCCCCTTGCCCTGTCAATAAAAAGAAAACACCTTATTCCATTTTCTGTGTGTTTCTGTTTTTTGTTCAGATTTCCACCTCTATTCTTTATTTACTTGCACCTGGTTCCCTGCAATTGTGTGGATGGGGGGAGAGAGTAAAAAAGACCCGGTAAATACTTCTACTGTACTCACCTATATTCTTCTACTACCCTTACTCATGTACTTTCAGATTGGCTATGATTTCCTCTCCTATTTTAAATTCTTGGATTTTGATTTTTAGGACTCCGCCTCCTCCATCCTCTCAGTCAGGGACAGCTCCCATCTAGTCCACCTATTTTCAAACTGTGGTCGGTTTTGCCTAAGTGAATAAGTGACCCTCTCAAGCATTTTTATCCTCTCCATCAACTCCCTCCACTCCTCTACCGTGGGGGCATTCGGAGTGAGCCACTTTCTAGAGATTGCTTTTCCAGCTGCAGCTATCAGTATATTCCAAAGATATCTTGCCTCCCTCCCCCTGAGATCTTCAGGGTGCAGCCCTAATATCATATGTCCTAATGGGGACACAATATTGAACATTTCCCTCATGCGTCTTTGTATTTCTCTCCAGAATCCCCTTAATGCAGGGCACTGCCAAAAAACATGTGTTTGGTTAGCTACTAGCAATCCACAGTTTCTCCAGCATCTGGTAGTAATTGATTTATGCCATCTAGCCATCTGTGTTGGTACCCTAAAATATCTCACTCTTATTTTCCATAAAAATTCCCTCCACCCTGGAGATGACATAGTACTCCAGGTGTTCTGCCAAATTCTTGTCCATTCTTTATCATATAGCTTAATTTCTAATTCTCGCTCCTATTTTAATTTAATGTATTCTGCTGTATGTTGTAGATCTTTTATATAGTTTTGGTATAGAATTGAAATAGCTCTCTCCCCCTACTCGAGTTCCATATTGTCTCGAATACATTTGGTAATGGGGAGCCTCTCGAGCTCCTGATCGAGCCATTCACTTGTGTTCCTATAAAATCTCTCATCTGATAGTAATAGATTAATTCTCCCCTTGTCCATCCATATTTGGTCTGTGCTTCTTCAAAAGATATTACCCTGTCTCCCTGAAGGAGCTGCCACGGAGCCACACATCCCTGTCATTCCTGTTTTTTGTACCAGGGGTTAATAGCTGCCCGTTTTTTCTTTGTATTTATAGACCACCAAATATACTTCCACAAGTAAACTTGGGTTAGTCCCTTTGAAAGTCCCTGTCTATATCCCTGAATAACTGTTTCTGTCCCAAGATAAGGTGTATTAGCCCAGCCAGCCCCAGAGTTCAATGTAGTGCACTGTGCCAACAAAGAAGGAGACAGGTTTGCAGCTAGGTCTATCTCCTTCCATTTGGCCGTATAGCCCACATGCTGCAATAGTAGTATTATTCTCGTCTGGGTTGCTACCCAATATCCAGCCAGTAGGGGGACCGCTAGTCCTCCTGCTCTCTTGGGGAGATATAAGGTTTGTTTTTTAATTCTGTTTTTTTTTAGCCAACCAAATAAAATTCCCTATCATTTTTGGCCAAGCCCCTAGTTTAGATTATACCGGAGCAGGAACACACTAGAACAAGAATAAAAAACATGGTAATACATTAATTTTAATTGTCTGTATCCTTATTGTTAGAGACATGGGCAGAAGCCTCCATTTTCGTATATCTTCTTGTATCTGTTCCACCAATGGGGAGTAATTTAGTTGGATTAAGTGGGTGGTTGTTGTGGCCAATTTTATACCCAGGTATTTCATATATGGCAGCTCCCATTTCATAGGGTAACAGCTTTTAAACTCAAGGGTTGGATGATAATTAAGCTTCACTACCTCTGTCTTTGTGTTATTTAAGGTATATCCAGAATAGGTTGAGAACTTCTTAAGGTGTTGAAATAAACTTGGAATAGATTCTTCTGGGTGGGTTAGACAGAGTAAAATATTGTCTGCATATAAGGCTAATTTTTGCTGCATCCCCCCAATTTGCACACCCTTAATATTTTGGTTATCTCTAATTCCTTGGGCCAGGGGTTCTAAATATAGGGCAAATAATAGTGGGGAAAGGGGACAACCCTGTCTAGTTCCTCTTTCTAGAGCAAATGCATTTGAGTGATGTCCGTTTGCTCTTACATGCGCTTTGGGGGCCTCATAGATTTTTTTAATTAGACCAACAAACTGCTCCAGAAACCCAAACCGCACCAATACTGCCTGAAGAAATGTCCATAAGACTTTATCAAAAGCCTTCTCTGCATCTAAGATAAGAAGGATTGCAGGTTGCTTAATGCAGTTTAGGTGGTCCAGGATATGTGTGGTCCGTCTTAAGTTATCCTGGCCCTGTCTGCCTGGGATAAACTCTGTTTGGTCTGTTTGTACTAACATCAGTAGGGTTTGTTGTAATCTACGGGACATAATTGCCATAAACAGCTTGTAATCCATGTTAAGAAAAGAGATGGATCAATAAGAGGGACATAATTTAAGATCCTTACCACCTTTGTGTATTGCCGAAATAACTGCCTGTGTCCACGATTTTGGGGGGCATCCCTCTGGTGCAAGAGCTTCGTTAAAAACTTTTAACAGTAATGGGGCAGGTTGTTTCTGAAAATATTTATACATCTCAGCAGGATATCCATCTGTCCCAGGACATTTATTTGTTTTAAGCCTAGTTATCTCCTCCCTCAGCTCTTCCCTGGACACAGGCTTCACAAGCTGACTTCCTACTGTTTCTCGGACTTTGGGCAGAGAAATGTCCTGTAAATATTGTTCCATATTCATTTCTTCTTGAGGTGGAGGGGCCCTATATAATTCTTCATAATAGGTTCTAAAAGCCTCTACAATGTCTGGGGTAGTTTGTAAAATATCTTTATTTTGTGGGTGTTCTATCTTGGCTATATGGGCCTTCGCTCTCTGGATACATAGTTTAGCTGCTAACAATCTGGTAGCTCTGGGCCCCCTTCATAATATCTCTGTTTAATATATAACAATTTTTGTTCAATATAGTATTCCAATTCCCCGTTTAACTCTTTTTTAATCTTATTTAACTTTTGAAGGTCTTTTTTGTTATACTTCTCTTTTAGTTTTGTTTCCAAGCTGTCTATTTCTTCCCTTAAGGATTCTACTTTTCTTTCTCTGCTTTTTTTTTGTATGCTGCTATTGATATTAATTTCCCCCTCAATATAGCTTTTATCATGTCCCATAAAAGTGCCGAAGTTATGTCCGGTGTTGTATTCCCTTCTATAGCTTGTTTAATAGCATCTGTCACCTGCTGCTTAACATCTTTGTCCTGCAGCAAGGAGACATTCAGTCTCCAGAACATTTTTTTTTGAAAACCTCCCAAGTCTATTTGGAGGAATATTGGGGCGTAGTCGGATTTCATAGCATTGCCTATCCAACTATCTCTCACCCTAGCCATTAATTCTTTTGGGAGAAGAAAATAATCTAACCTCGAGTAACTCTTGTGTGGAGGAGAGAAGAAGGTGTAATTTCTTTCTTTAGGGTGACCCACTCTCCAAGCATCCACATATCCTATTTCCCACAACAGTTTAAGTAATTTTTTTGAGACCCCCTTTTCCCTTCAACCACCCAAGGCTGTACTGTCCATGTTTGGGTCTAAAGTTATGTTTAAGTCCCCTCCCCCCCGAATGACTTGTCCTTCTGCCCACTCCTGCAGTTTCAGCAAAATTGTTCTGTATGTTTGATAGTTTGAACTAGGTGGTGCATACACCGATGCTAATGTTAACATTTTCCCCTGAAATCTACCCTTCAGAAACACGTATCTCCCCTCTTTCAGACTGTTTGTCTATTACTTCATATATAGTTTTATTTGGTATTAATATAGAGACCCCTCTCCATCTTCCCCGCCCATAAGAGGCTCTAACCTCAAAGTTAAAACCCATCTTCCCCAATTTAGTATATTCTAGAGTGGAGAGATGCGTTTCCTGTAGTAAAATGAAATCAGGGCCCTCCTTTCTCAACACAGCCAATATCTTGCTCCTCTTAATCGGGTTCATCAGCCCATTGACATTAAATGAACATACCACTGTTGTTTTATCCATTCTTATATTCTTTCCTATCCTTCAATACTTTCAATACTAGGGCAGTCCCTTTACAATCTTTCATTTGTAGCATCTTGTGATGAATAGTATTCAGGTAGCTTTGTTTAAATTCATTTACTTTGATACTATTTCCACGTAACTTAGGCTTATCTAACTTTAAAACAAACATTGAACAAATTTCCAAATCAGCTGGGGTATCTCTTAACATGAAACCCCTAACTTCTTATTAATCCAAAAATATAACCAGAAAAAGATTCTATATGTAAAAACTTTTTAAACTTCATTTACTTCCAAGGTAGGGGCTCCCAACAATGTGGGTCCCTAAGTCTGCCCTTGCTAGGTTGTAATACAGGCAGCTACGAGAATCACCAGTCTCTTCTGTCAGAGATTTCCCTTGCATGAAAGCCACCAGAAACAGTGGCTTTACCAACAATTAACGCCTCTGTATGGTCAGGCAACTCAAATTGGACGTGAGAATTATGCCTTTCCTTCACTCCCCACCTCGCTTATTTTTAATTTCTGTAGCCCCCCCCAAACATTTCTTATGCCTTTTCAGTATCCCCTTGTCCTCATTTCTAATTTCTGGGGAGGTTCTAAAGATAGTATTCCTCTTACCCTTACTGAATTAAACTCTCTCCCTTCCCTGATTGCCTCTCACACCATTTATCAGTCCCCCTTTGCTGTCATGGATTCCCCCACCCCCTACTTGTTCATCTTAGTTGGTCCTCTCTCTCCACTACCCCACCCACCCTGTAATATCAGCCTGCAACACTCCCCTCCCTCTCCCGTTGTCACTCTTGTCTTCATGCATTTGTTAAAATTCCCCTGTTCAAAACTATGCAACCTTTTCCCAAAGCAACACACTGTGGGACCATTTTGCAGTGCTAATTAGGGAGATACCAAAATTTTGTAACTGGGAATGGGGGGAATGGCTAAAATAAAAAGAGGAGAGAAGGGGGGAAGAAAACAAAAGAAAAGGGAAAACACTGAAACAGGGAGGAAAAGCAAAGGAGGATATGTATTGCCCTGCTCTGATCTGAGGAAAGTCTTTCTGTTGTAGCTTCGTTCCTACATGCCGTGGTCTGTCGTCCCAGAATAAATTTTCCCCTTACAAAAAACGCAGAAGGGAAAATATAGAGAAAACCTTAATCACCCTTTGATCAGTCCTTGTTCATCTCTCATTCTCTGAAATTTCGTGGGCGCCTCGCTGTATTCCCTTCTTCGACATACCCCCTATCTTCTCGAAGGTCTCCTGGAGTATCTTTGTTGTGGCTCCCCTTTGCTGCAATCCTGGTTGAAACTAGTCCATCAGAGCCACCTGCCTCCTGCTTATTCATTCTGCTTCATCAGCCGCCAATGCGATTCCTCTCTGCCTCATCGCCTCCAGGGCCTTGTGGGGAGACCCATAAACCTGTGTACCTTCCTGCCAGAATACTCTCAATTTTGCAGGGAAGGGGGTCTGGAAATGAATCCCTTTCTCCTTCAGAGCATGCAAGATCGGGGTATATTGCTGTCTGGCTTGCTGGATTTCCATCAGGTTGTCATGATCTAGTGTTATTCTGGATGAGAGGTATGTAAGATCTTTTTAGCCCATGCTCTACGCATAATATCCTCTTTCACTTGATAGCTAGCCATGAGAAATATTATAGAGCATGGGCGTGCTTTTGGGTCTTGAGGCTTTGCACCCAGCGAACGGTGAGCTCTTTCTATCTTTAACTCGTAATTTGGTGGTAGCTCTAAAATATCTCGTAGTAGTTTTTCTATAAAGGCTGTTATTGGGCTCGTCTCTGCACCTTCTGTTAGGCTGTAGAGTCTCATATTATTTCTTCGGGATCTGCTATCCAGGTCAATGGTCTTAGTCTGCAATGCCATTGATTGCTATATTAAAGCACCAACCGCGTGGCCCAGCAAGTAGTCACATCCTCCACCTCTGATATTCTTTTTTCTGCTTCCTCAATTCTGTTATCTAGCTTTGATAATTGTGAGGAGAGACCTTATAGATCTTTTTTAGTTTCCAGTCTGGATGTTCGGATCTCTCAGAGTATTGTTTCGTAGCGCAATTGGGTCAATTTGTCCTGCTCCCCTTCTGTGTCATAGTCCGATCCTCGCATACTGCTTGGCAAGTGGCTGTGACTGTGCAGCCTGTGTCGTACGGTAAGTCGGTCTCATCTGCCGATTTCTTTGCCACCCCACTCTTCAGTGAGCCGCTCTTATCCCTCTTGCGTGCATCCTTAGACATATTTTTTTTTATTTTTATAGTGTCCGGATGAGGTTTGATTTTTTTATTTTCGTCAGGCGAGGTAGGGAGTCTGCCGATTGAGCTGCCTGGCTGTCCGTGGTGGAACCGGAAGTCCCTGGGTTGGTGTTTTGGTGCACTTACTGAGTTTTAGAGTGATTGTGGGTTCTGTCTGCTTGGCCATGGGAAGAAGTGACTGGGTGTCGGGGGGGGTGATTCATATTTAAATATTTTTTAACAAGCATTTGTCAATGCCAAATGTTTGCTTGCTGATATTAGCATTGGATGTGCAGGAGTTAGACAGATGCAGAATAGGAATGGCAATGAAGTATTGCACTCATGCCAACCCCACCACCACCCTGGAGAAATGGACAGGCATTGGGGTATGCCTTTGGGTCATCACCTATAATGCTCATGGCATTTCACCTTACCCTACCCTGAAGACACTGACAAGTGCTGAGGTATGCTTTGGGGTGTTCAGCTTTACAGTCACTCCATTCCATAAGGACATACGCTGAAATGGGTGTAGTATAGGAGAATGGGGTGAACTCTGGGGCCGAGGAGTCCAAGGCACATCTCAATGCCTGTCACTGGCTTCAGGGTGGGGTTGGGGGTGGAATAGCTTGAGCATTACAGCCAGCAATCCAAAGGCACACCCCTGATGCCTGTCAGTCTGTACAGGGTGGGACGTTATGGTTAGAAACCCCTAACACCCCGGGCGTTTTTTGGTATTTGCACTACAAATTTTCAACATGGCCTTTTTGTGACCACCACCTCATGAAAGCATTTGCTCATGAACAGTGGCACTGTGATTTTGTTAATCTGTCCCGAATGTTGATTTCCCACAGTGACCATGCCATTCTGCACCAGAAGTGCGAAAACACAGTTTGGGCAGGATGTGAAAAATGACAGCTGTACCATTCATAGGGAGGTGTGAAGAGATGGCAATGTTGAAAATCTGGAGTGAAAATATTAAAAATGCTTGAACTTATGAACATACATGGAAACTGCGCAATGCATGCTCCTAACATAGTCATTTTATGGACTTTTGTCACCAGATTTTCAACATAGGCATTTTGGGACCTCTACTCTTGAACAGTGTCACTGTGATTTTCTCAATCTGTCCTGAACACTGATTTCCTACAGTGACACGTGCTGTTATCGCCAAGTACAAAAACATTTTGGCCAGGATGTGAAAAATGACAGCTGTACTGTTCATAAGGAGGTGTGGAAAAATGTCACTGTTGAAAATCTGGCATGAAAATATTACAAATTCACGAAGTTACGAGTGTGTGTGGAAACTGCACAATGCACACTTGTAACAGTCATTATTTGGAATTTTTTCACCAAATTTGCAACATAGGCTTTTTGGGAGCCCACCTCATGAACAGTGACACTGTCATTTCATTTATCAGTCCCGGAAGGTGAATCCATGCAGTGACTGTGAAATCACCTTTCAGGACCGAATAACGTGATGACAGTCACTGAATTCATGAGATGGGATCCCAAGAACCCCATGTTGAAAATCTGGTGCCAAAATTCACAAAAATGGTCAAGATATCCACCTAAGCTGAACCCTCCCCCATTTATGCCATTATACAGCTTAACAGCATTTCTTCAGTTCGTGGTCAGCTTTGAAGAGTGCAGACATGTTCCCGCTCCACCAAGGATCGTCGCACCAGGCTCCGGAGGTAAGTAAGGGGTGAGGGAGTGTGGGGAGGTCAGGTGCACAGATGGTGGGTGCGGGTTGGGAGAAGGGACACCAGAGACAATGAGGGATGGTTTTATGTTTTCACAGGGTTTAAAAAATAAAAATAAAGACCTTGCAGGATGGTTTTTCTATTACAGGGACAATGGACCACCTAGGTGTTTGTTGGGATTGGGCACCCCATCGGCACACAACCAATGGGGGGAAAGACATTATGTCAATAGGGATTGGGCTCCCCCATCAGCAAATGAACTTGGGAGGGGGCATGCTGACAGGGGAATTGGGGACTCCCATCAGCTTTCATTGGGACTGTGAGAAGAGGATGGTGACAGCCGCCATGTTTATTGAAATGGGACATCAGACAAGGCAAGCTGTGATTCACCACTGGAATCAGGGACCGCTCCAGCAGCAAAAACAGCTGAATGTTAAATGATGGGGCACTCCCTGATTGGCAAATTTCTTTCAAATTGGTGGCACATTACAATACTGCTGTCATAGACAGCATGCTCCTCTATTTAGCACCACAGAGACCAGCCCCAAAATGGACTGCTGGCATTGCCCACAACACTGCCACACCTCCACAACTCACTACTACAGCAAGCTGCTGCAATATGTTTCTTGCACATGCATTTAAGCAAACATAATAAGAATGAAGAAAATGTTAGGCAATGAATTTGCAGTGGTAAACTGTGGCTTGTGTGTAGAAACTGGTCTGAGAGTGTTGTTTATATGAGAAGCAGAAGGGTAAGCTTGACTGCATAAGTTCTATAAGGTTTTTTTTTGACAACCTGGCAAAACAATACAGTTAGGAACAGAGAATAACCAACAGCACAGCACGATTCTCTAAGTAATGTAAAAATGATACAAGTTACTCAATGGTTTAGAACAGCCCTATACTTCTCTCTTTGCAACAAATGTCACTTGTATTTACTTTTTATGTTGGTGAGCCAACATCTTGCGGTAGTGGAGATTTGGAGGCACAGTCACTGTTGGGCGAATGCAGGGCACACAGCAGTAGGTGCGTCCCTCATTCCCTAATCAGCCTGCATGCCAGCACCACACCACCTGTGCAAGCACATCTAAGGAAAGGTCGCTGCAATGCAAGCAAAGCTCATCACACGCAGCGGACCTTCCTACATGCTTCCCCAGCATCAAACATGGCGGCACAGTGGCTGCTAAACTGCCGACTTCGGGGGTGCCCAATCCCCCGGTCGGCTTGCCCTGCTCCTCTTGTATATGCTGATGGGGAAGCCCACTCCCGTCAGCATAATGTATCCCCTCTCCTTTTGGTTGCCGAGAATTTAATCCTCGGCTCATACCCCCTACTTTCGTTGTTTGCCGTTAGGGTGCCTAACTCTCGCCTGCATCTGGTCCCCCACTCCCTATAGGTTGACGGGGGGCCTAATCCCACTTCGCTACTGTACCCCTAAAACAAACACCTGTAAAAAAAAACCGTCTGCAATGTTGCTTTTTTAACACCTGTAAACAGAAAACAGTCCCTCATAGTCTCCCTACCACCCGCACCCACCCACTGCGCACCCTGCCTCCCCACACACCCCTCGCCCCATACTTATCTCCGGAGTCCAGCAAGACGATCTTCGGTGGACCGGAAACACGTCTGCACTCTTCAAAGCCGATCGCAAACTGAGGAAATGCCAGTAAGCTGTATAATGGAATAAATAAGGTTTTTTCAACTTTGATGTATATCTCAGGCATTTTTTTGGAATTTCTGCACCAAATTTTCAACATGGGGTTTTTAGGACTCCTTCTCATGAATTCTGTCAGTATTATGACATTAATCAGTCCGGAAAGGTGAATTTGCAGTCACTGCGCGGAATCACCTTTCAGGACAGATTGACACAAGGACAGTGGCAGTGCACTCTCAGAAAGGCTATGTTGCAAATCTGGTGGAAGAAATCCAAAAAAATGTCTGTTTTACGAGCATGCATTGCGCAGTTGCTATGCACGCTTGTAACTTCGTGAATTCACAATATTTTCCTGCCAGATTTTCAACATTGTCATTTTTCTACACCTCCTTGTGAACAGTATAGCTGTCATTTTTCACATCCTGGCCAAAATGTGCTTCTGCACTTCTGGCGCACAATAGCGCAGTCGCTGTGGGAAATCGGTGTTCAGGGCAGATTACAAAAATGACAGTGACACTGTTCATGAGCAGAGGTCCTAAAATGCCTATGTTGAAAATTTGGTGACGATACTACATAAAATGTTACCAGCATGCGTTGCGCAGTTTGCATGCATGCTCGCAATGTGCATTTGTAATATTTTCACTCTGGATTTTCACCATTGGCATTTTTCCACACCTCTTGATGAACAGTATGGCTGTCATTTTACATATCCTGCCTGAAATGTGTTTTCGCACGTCCGACGCAGAATACCGCGGTCGCTGTGCGAAATCACTTTTTGGGACAGTTTGAGGAAATCACAGTGACACTGCACATGAGCAGAGGTGATAAAATGTCTATGTTGAAAATTTGGTGCCAAAAGTCCATAAAATGACTGTGTTACAAGCGTGCGTTGTGCATTTCCCATGCACTCTTGTAACTTCGCAAATTTGTAATATTTACATGCCACATTTTCAACACTGCCATTTTTTTGCACCTCCTTATGAACAGTACAGCTGTCATTTTTCACATCCTGCCCAAAATGTGTTTCCTCACTGCAATACCAAAGCCAATGCCAGCACGACAACATTAGGCATTGACAAATGCTTGTTTCTGTATTGCTCCTTTAATTTGGGGGGGGATGGTATTCCTTCAGTTGACTGCCTACAGGGATGTTTGTTGGATGTGATACCCCCAGTGATGAAGTCCCATTTACCAAAACCCCCAAAGCTTACCCACCCTTTCAATGGGGATGCCTGAATGTGCCTGTTTTAAACTTTGCAGGAAGTAGTATTAAGCTTTTCATTTGTATAAAATTATTTCAATTCAGGAAACTCCATATAAAAGGGTGTGTAAGCTCTGGGGGCTTTGGTGAATGGGACTTCATCACATCCAGCAAACATCCTTCTTGGCAGTCAACTGAAGGAATACCACCATAACTCCTCCCCCCCCCCCCCAAAGTTAAAGGAGCAATAAAATAAAAAGTAAATGCAAGTGACATTTGTTGCAAAGAGAGAAGCACAGGGCTGATCTAAACTATTGTTAAAAGCATCCGCTGCCATTGGGACAACTTGGGAAATGTAATATTCAGACATAGTTGAGCCTATATTCAATATTTTTTAATCCCTTCCTCTATTTCTTTATTGCTGTGAACATTTGCAAGAAAACAGGATTTCTGCCCAAATAGCTTAGGCTGCTTGTCCTTGCCGGAGTACAGTTCTAGTGTTTATGGTGGAGATAATTATGATGTCATAACCCAGGGATTATTTTATGTTGGATGCAGATAGGTAGCCAGAGCAAATAAAGCTGCCTGATACACTGCCGAATCTCCCCAAGTTTGATCAGTTTGAGATCTTGTAGTCTGCCTTTGCAGTTCAGTGCAATTGTAACCATTAAACAGTTTTATTGGTTTCTCTCTGTGCATAACCTGTGACTTTTTTTACAATGGTATGTGGATTTTTTCAAAACTGTAAGGAATTATTCTGCCTGAAGTGCTTGGAGCCCGATTCGACTTCATTCCCTCTGGAACTGCTTATTGTACTTGTAATGTTTTATGTGACTATGTATTTAACGTGGAACCTTTGAAAAACATGTGCTGCCTCGGCACTTGCAATTCCACCTTCACCAAAGAAGACCTCAACCCCATTTTCTGACCACCATACGGGTCAAACACTGGAGTAACTCAGACCTATATACTTATTTAATGTGCTGTTCTTTTTAAGTATTTAAAGTTCCTACATTCACAAATTAGTTTTAAATTTCATGCCAGCAAAGTCACGTTGGAGTGAGATATATTCTGCAAAGGCACAGGCATTTTGCAATCCAATTAGCTACAGAACACCTTTCTACCTTCCTGGTATTAGTTTTTTTACTTTTTAACTTGGGGGCATTACAGCAAACGCATTCAAGTAAGCTCCCCTGAACCCTGAAGCCCAGTGGCCAGGTCTTCCACAGTGAGCAGGGTAAGTACCCACTGTGATGTGGCCTGGGGACTAGGGTAAAGGGGTTAGAGCTCTGGCTGTGGTTGGTGTGGCACCGAGGAGACCATGCAGGCTGGGGGGAACCACAGGTACACCCCCCCCAGCCGAGGAGGTTGCAAAAAAAAAAAATAAAGTAAAAACAAAATTACATCTGTCATGTTCATAAGGTGGGGTACTGAAAACAGGATTCACAAAAGAGATGCACCCAGTGCATCTGAGATGTGCTGGTGCATTCCATAGATGTGCCAAAGCATCACTCACAAAGGACAGAGATGCACCAGTGCATCTCAGATGCAGTGATGCCTCCCTGGATGTGCCTAAGACCACTTATAATGATATGCAGTGCATCTGGAGGGGGCGTACATCTGCATACATGGTGCATCCCAATCCACACAGCAAAATGACGGCACATCTACGGCGCATCCCCTCAGATGCACACAAATGAGATATGCTTAGAAGGAGTAGACCTAAGTGCAAGCCCCCATCAGGCAGCCAGCAGGATTGCAGCAGCAGCAGCAGCAGCAGCAGTAGCATAGTAGCAGGGAGGACAGCAGAGCTGGATGGGATACCATTTCTGATGGTGGAGATAATGAGGGGGTGAGGAGCAACATTGCAGTGGAACAAACCATAGGCAGCCTGCCCAGAGGTGGTAGCGTGCCCGACTCACATTTGAACAGCTGAGTGACATTGAAAATGTGGGCGGGTACCAACTGAACAGGGCAGTTCTGAGGCAGATTTGTGAGCTGTGCCATGTTGAACTGCAGGCGCCCACTAGAAGGGGTCATGCCGTCACAGTGGAGACCAAGGCAACTACAGAAATGTGCCTGCTTGCCACAGGCATCTTCCAGAAGCCAGCTGGTGACACCACTGGCATCTTCCAGGCGTCCATATCCCAGCTTCTCACCCAGTTCCTCACCGCACTGCTGCCACATGCTTTGGAGTTCATTTGATTCCCAAGCACACAGGCAGAGTGGATAGAAGCCATGCAGCAATTCCACAGGGTGGCATGCATGCCAGTTGTGATAGGGGTCATTGACTGCACCCATGTGGCAATTTGCGCACCTCCTGGTGAAGAGGCACTCAAGTACATGAATCGCACTTCTTCAATTGCCAAGTGGTGTGTAATGCCACAGGGCACATCACCAATGGATGTGCCACACACTCTGGGAGCACACACGATGCCTTCATATGGCATCAGTCATCCCAGTGTCACTGGTTTGAGAGTGAGGACATCCCTAGCGGCCACTTAGTGGGTAAGTGGAGCATACAAACATGCCCAGACAATGCACACCGTGGCACAACTGAAGTCAGGAGGTAGTGGTTGGGGGGACGGCTGTGACAAGGACATTGCAAGAGCCAACAACCACGTTGGATAGTGGACCTGAGCATGCTGCTGGGAAGGAGCGAACCAGCACAGTGATAGTATTGTGGCAGAGCACAGCACGGACATTGCAGAGGTGCGGCACAGCAGGCATGTGCGGCAGGGCAGAAGGCAGCACACACCCCCAGACACGGGCAACCACAAGGTAATAGAAGGTAACCATGGCTGGACAGGACAGGGGCAGGCAGTCCCAGAGGCAGTGATGGGGAGGTGCAGGGCAGGAGAGGGTCAGCCAGGACATGCCAGGTGGTGGGTGCGAAACAGATGTGGTGTCCCACTTTGGTGGTATGGGGTTGTACAGGGAGGTGGGCTACAGGTACAGAGGTGGTCAGGCAGAGGCAGCAGAGACAGGAAAATGGGGGGTGTGGAACCCAATGCACATGCATGTAAGAGATTAAAATACTTCCCTGTCTCCCACAGGTGGCACTGCATACCCCCTCTGCCCATGGCTGCTCACCCCTATACGTTGGCCTGGCACTGAGGCTGAAGAAAGATATAATGTGGCACACACCACTACACACACTGTCACTGAGCATGTGTTTGGCATGCTGAAGATATGCTTCTGATGCTTGGATAGGTCTGATGCTGCCCTACAGTACAGCCCAGAAAAGGTCTGTGGCATATTCCTGGCCTATTGTATGCTACACAACACGGCCATTGACTGTGGAATACCTGTCCAGGCCAAAGAGGGAAACAGTACAGGGGACAAGGAGGAGGAGGAAACCCAGGGTCGGGGTGGTCAGCCCCCCTAGACTGGAAGGACCCACGCCTGGCCGCTAGATCCCGGTGGCACAGGGACACCATAGTGAAGGAGCATTTTGGAGACCACAGGTGAGTAGTGGAGGAGGTAAACACAAGGCAGCCACACAGACAGACAAACAGACAGACACACAGACAAACACACAGACACACACTCACACCACAGGTGGGGGGAGACACACACACATGCACAGGTGTCCACTACACAGCAGGTGCAGAGCGCAATATAGAGCAGTGACAGACATGCACAGATGCACACTGCAGGTCTGACATGAATGGGGGGGCATATTGGCATTGTGGGGAATGGCATGGATCAGAGGGCATCCACCAGCACACATGCATGACGGTCTCAGAACTGCACTCATCATGCCCATGCCACACAGCATAAAACTGGTGGCCCCTGCCATGCCCAGTGCACCACACAGGTAGCCCACACATGAGATGCCCCGGGGAAGATGTGTGCCACAGCACGTAGCCCCCAGCACTGCAAGTCAGTTGTGTGGGCCTCAATGGCGGTTGGTTATAGGAGACATGGGACCAGGACCCCAAGGCATCATCTGGAGCCCCCATGACCGCTGGACATATGCATGGCTATGCCCTGGCTTGGTGTTCACATCATGCAGGACACTGACCACGGGGGGGGGGATCCACCATCCCTGCTGGGGTATCCACACGAGACTGTGACCGTGTGCTTACGTGTGTGATGGCTCCAAGGTCCAGATTTGATCCGGGGGTGTGGGGGCATCAGCAGCAATGGGGTCACCTGATGCTGTGACCTGGGGGTGCATGAGGCACTGTGCAGAGTACAGTGGGAACCCTGGCATCCACATGGTGCAAGGTTAGTACTGATCACCTCAAGTGCCAGTGCCATCCTCTCCATTGCTGCTGTTGTGCCCACCCACATGAGGCAAATCTTGCCCAGCATCTGAGTGTGACATCCAGATGCTGCCTCATGCTCAAGGACCAACTACATTCGCATGTCCCTGAGCTCCACCCAGAGGGACACCTGCCCCTCCACTGTGTCCCACAGGAGGTGGGTGTACTCCTCCACCATGTCAGTGGGGGAATCCACTGGGTTGTGGCACCAACAAGTAGGCGGTGTACTGACCTGCTGTGCCGCATCCACCATAGGTGGATGCCGCACAGCAGTCGGCTGTAAGGGCAGGGTCTGGGCACAGGCATCCACTGTACACCCAGAGTCATCTGCATCGTGGTCCCCTGTTACCTGTTGTGGCACCACAACATGCTGCTATACAGTGGTGGCTCTCCTGGGCCCCAAAGCATTACCTAACACATGGCCACCAACAGCCGCATCTGCGGCAGGCATTGGTGGATGCATGATGGGGGCATGTGGGGGCACAGGAACACTCATGCTGCATGGTGCCACCTGTGCAGGCACATGGACCATAGCCGGTCTGATGTTGACCGTGTCCTCCCAAATCTGTGTGGCATCATCCTCAACATCATCATCATCATATGCCCCCTCCGTGCCAGAGGCCAGCACCAGCAGGTTATCCATGATGTTAATCATGTCCACTGATTCCTCGTCAGCAAGACCCAGGAGGTTCACCAGCCAAGGTGGGTTCACCTGACCACGTGCACTGGCCCTGGCTGCGGAGGGGTTGGAGTGTCCAGGCTCTTCCCCTGCCATGGCCCTGGCTGCAGAGATATGGGAGGGTCTGAGCTCATCCTCCGCCGGGGCATGAGAGTATTTTCTGGACCCTGCAGCACCCCTGAGGTGTGATGGAGCTGAAAGAGAAAGGGTAACATGGTTAGTGGCATGCATCAATGGTGGCTACAGACAGGTATGTACATGGAGTCATGCACATGTGCCACAGGCGTGTCTACCACCACACAAGCATGTGAGACCCAGTGTGGCCATAGCTACACACAGGCACCAGCAGTGTCCACAATGCACTGTGGCCGGGGTGCCGCACAGGGACATGTGTTTTACAGCTTACCACTATGCGGATATGGTGCCCCCCGGCATTCCACATACAGGCATCATACTGTGGAGCTGCCACACACTGTGGCTGGGCAGGGCAGTCTGCACCCTTGGACATGCTGGTGGCAGCACACAGGGCTCCCACAGCACACAGGCACACATGCATCCACATGACCACCTGCGGTGGGTACATGCTCAGTGTCTCAACCCTGTGCACCCCTGCCAGCTGCTGGGCCAACACAAGGGGCAACTGGGACATGTGTGTGCCCAGGTCAGGGCTGGACAACAACAGTTGATGTGCACACAGCAACATGGACCCATGCCAGGGCCTGGTGTGGCATGACACAGCCACCCATGGCAAACACACACAGACCTCCACAGGTAGTGACTACTGCATACTCACAGAGCTGCAATGGGCTGCCTGCAATTTGAAAGCCACCACTGGGTACCCCCACGATAGTGGCAGGGCCCATGCTGGAGGCCAGCAACTCCTCATAAGGAATGAGGCACACGTCTGTGAGCAGGCCACCCCTGTCACACTCAAGGAGGCCTGGACGGTGGCCACCTTCTCCTTGGCCTACCTCTTGTCAGTGTTAAAGTGCTTCCTACACTCCTGTGGTGTCCTGGTGTAGATTCCATGGGAATTGACATGCCAGGCCACTTCCTCCCAGGCACTGTCCCTGATCTGGCGGTTGCCACCCCTGCCAGCTAGAATGTTTTGCCTGTGGTGGTAGGCCTCCAGCAGGGCCCTGTCCTTGTCTCAAGTGAAGTTAGGCCTTCACCTCCCACTTTGCTCATCCACATCGGACATTCTGGCACCTCTGGAGAAATGTGGTGCAGGCATCAGCACAGTTCCAGCTTGTATGACTGTGCTCCAGCAAAGTGGCAAGCAGTAGCACATTCACAGTCCCCTGGATGCCTGCAAACCTCCACTGTCTGTAGTGACTGAAAAGCTGTGCAGATTTGGATGAAAACAAACCTACCTTCAAGGCTGCGATACCTGTCAGTCACCTGTGGTGTGGGGTGGCGCATTCAGGCTCATTTATGGCCCAGGACATGCAAATGGGGTTTGGGGCAACGTTGATGAGATTCAAAGCAGGTGAGATGCTCCTGAATTGGGCAATGGGCTAATTTGCATGCCTTGGCTGTGAATTGCTGATTTGTTCCCAGCCCAGCTCAATCAGCAAGGTGCATCTGACCAGTTTTGCGCATCCCTCTACGGTGCATTCCTGTGCATGCACGATGGATTCGGCACATCTCGTGGATGTGGCGCATCTTCATATGGCATATCTCTGCACATGTGCAATACATCGTACTGAGCATGTCATGCATCGCGCATATCAAGCTGTCCGTGGCTGCACTATTGATTGCTACAGTGCATGTCAGGTGACCTGCACCCTTGACTATGTGCGGCATATGGCACAAAGGATGAACCAGGCAATTACAGATCTGTAAGTCTCACATCCATTGTAGGAAAACTTATGGAAGCAATCCTGAAAGAGAGGCTGGTGACCTTTTTGGAGGAAAATGGATTCCAGGACAGTCAGCAACATGGATTTGTTTCTGGAAGATCCTGCCAGGCCAACCTAATTGAATACTACGACTGGGTAATGAGTGAACTGGATAAAGGCCATGCAGTGGATGTGCTGTATTTAGACATCAGCAAGGCCTTTGATTCAGTGCCTCATGGGAGGCTGGGGGGTAAGTTGCAATATGTGGGGCAGGGACAAAGATGCTAAACTGGATTGTGAACTGGCTAAAGGAGAGGCAGCAACAGGTGGTGGTGGTGGGATGGGGCACTCTCTTCCCCAAGGGGGGTGACGTGTGGGGTGCCACAAGGCTCAGTCCTGGGTCCAGTGTTTGGGTTATTCATATCGGACATCTCACATGGCATTAGGAGCAAGATCAGTCTGTTTGCAGATGATACCAAGATATGGGCAGTGACAGATGACAGAGGGGTGGCAGAGGCTACAGGAGGAACTAATCAAACTGGAGGAGTGATCAGAAAAGTGGCGATTGAGCTTCAATGCAAAGAAGTGCAAGGTTATGCACTTCGGAGCAAGGAACCCAAGGAGGAGCTACCAGTTGGGAGGGGTTCAGATAGAGATCACAGAGGAGGAGAAGAAGGACCTAGGGGTGATCATAACAGGTAACATGAACAACTCAGCTCAGTGCAGGAATGTGGCAGCTAAGGCCAACAAGATGCTGGGGGGCATTGCGAGAGGTCTCTCATCCAGAAATAGGGATGTGATCTTGCCACTGTACAGGTCACTAGTCAGGCCACATTTGGAGTACTTCATGCAGTTCTGGCGTCCCTTTCTGAAGAAGGATATCAGATTGCTGGAGGGGGTGTAGTGTAGGGCAACTAAGATGATCCAAGGGCTGGAGGGCAAAACCTATGAGGACAGGCTGACTGAGTTGAATATGTACACCCTGGAGGAGAGGAGGGATGGGAGGGATATGATTGAGACCTTCAAATATTTGAAGGGGATTAACAAAATGGGCACAGAAGGGATATTTAAGCTGAGGAGAAGAAAGGACACCAGAGGGCATGGTCTCAGGTTGGAGGGTGGCAGATATTGGAGAGAGAGATGAGGAAGCATTTTGTCACAAAGAGGGTGGTGGAGAAATGGAACACTCTACCTGAGGAGGTGGTATCCTGTAGCACAGTGGGTAGTTTTAAAAGGGCATGGGACAGGGTGCGAGGGGGAGTGAGGGGGGGAGAGGAGGGGGGCAGCTGCAATATAAGGGTGCTAGCTGCACATTTGAGCAGACTAACTTGATAGACCACAAGGCCTGTTTCTGCTGGCAGATTTGTATGTTTGTATGTTGTGTGTGTATAGCGCATTTGACACAGTGCAATGATGCGCTATTGCTACTACCAGCACATGTCTGGGTCCGTGCATCATCAGTTGTGCTATGTATGTAGCATAGTTTTCCATATACAATATGGTGTTTCTGCATGACCGTGCATGCGTAACCTGGTGACCACCCCTGACCCTAGTCTCCCACCCAGACTGTGTGTACCACGCATGTGCAGTGCTGTGCGACTGACGGCTATCGTGCAATGCCATGGTGCATTACTGAGATGTACGGTGGATTGCATCTCGGCCTATCATGCATCGGGCATAAATTAGCCTATTCAGCAGTGGTGCTTGTAGTGTGCACACCTACCACTTGGATACATTGGGAAGCCATGTCACTCACACAGGCAGCTGGGCCAAGGGCCTTGAACTGGGGTGATGTGGAACTCTCCAACCTGGTGGCACTTGTCCTGCCACTGGAGGCACAGTTGTTTGGCAGCCAGGACATGCAGGAGCCATGCTCTGTAGTGTGGACAAGGGTGGCAGGATGCCTCACCCATCACACAGGGGTGCCACGCATGGGGGAACAGTGCAGACACTGCTATGGAGACCTGTGCAGAAGGGACCCTACACGGCTTCACAGCCTCCAGGACCAGGCCCGTGGGGGGGCTATGCCCAGGTACGTCTGTGCTCTGTTCATTCCACTCTATCCAGCTCATTTGCATTTGTGGGAGGGGGGTGGAGGGTGCGTGCATCCACACACACATAGTTGGCATACCCTGCTGGAGGGGCATGGATAGTGTGGCCATGCATACCATGCATCACCCTGTGTGCTCTGGTGGACCCCATGGGTGTTGCTGTGGCACTATGACCACCACCTTGTGGTGTCCACCTTCCTGAAGCACACATCCATCTGTTCCCTGTGACACTGGGTCACTGTTTGGGTGGGTGGTTGTACCTACATGTTGGCCATGGTGCTGTTGCATTAGGTCACCAGAGGGGGCTGTCCCTGCATGCTGGCCATGGTGCTGTTGCATTGGGTCACTGGGGGGGCTGTCCCTGCATACTGGCCATGGTGCTGTTGCAGTGGGACATGGAGGGGTTGGCAGTTCCTATAGTCTGCTCATGGTGCTTTTCACTTGTGTTTTCCTTGCAGGAGTGGCAGACCAGTGGAAAGCCGCAGTGCAGGTGAACAACAGAGGTGACAGGACGTCTCGTGGATAGGCACTGACCAGACAGGTGCTGGAAGATAAGTGCAGTGCATGTGCTTCTGCTGTGTGGTCATATGGTTGGGGTTGGGGGGGCCGATTTCTTGCCCACAGCAGACGTGTGCCTGCCTCACATGTATGTCTGTGTGTTGTCTGTCATGCACATACTTGGATTGTTACCTCAGCGGCATGTGCTACAGCCACTGTGGCAATGGCTCCTGTGTATTTGTCCCCATTTGTTGCATCTGCTCAGGGCTGTGGGCACCTGGTAGTGCTCCAATAGGGGTTCAGACAGCCTGCACAGTTGTGCACTCAGTTGGCATCTGCATATGCTGTGGGGGACATGGCTACATGTCCCTTGGCGCAACACTATGCATGCACCTGCGGGCCTTGATTGTTCCCTGTACCACTCCACAGTCACTGTGTGACTGTGTGGGCCAGCCTGTTGCTGATGTGTGGTGTACATGGCTGGCTGTCAGCCCTTGGCATTTGGGCAGCCTACATTACACTTGCACAGTGGTAAGGAGGGGTCCCAGTGTAGACTATGGTACTGAGTCCCTGTTCTCTGTGTCTCCACTGTAGGTTCACGGGCATTGGCAGCTGCATCACCTGGGAGGAGGAGGAGGTGGAATGGAACACCATTGATGGGCACATTCATGTTTGCCATGAGGAGACTACTGGCACCACTGTCCAGTGGCAGGGTGCGATCCTGTGGGCATGCAATGCCATAAGAAATGCCCTGTAGGCAAGGGGACAGCAGAGGTTTGCACCCCGTCAGGGCCATTAGGCCTATGTGTATTATTGTTCATGGCCCCTGTTTGCCCTGTACCCTACCCTGCCACACCACACTGTCCGCTTCCTTGGACTGACTTCCCTGATCCACTTGCTCACCTGCAACTGCCCCTGTTATTGTACATAGTTTTGTAATTTCACCATACTTTTTTACATTTGCCTGCATGTTTTTGTGATTTTGTTGTTGTTGCTGTTCTCGTTCGGTATCTGGGTTTTTGAGTAAATGTTTTGCACATGATGCTTGTGTCTGTGATCATTCCCTTTCTCTTGTACTGTTCACCTGTTGTGCTTCCTGGTTGCCTTGGCCCATTTGGGTCTGTGGCAGTTCACATCCATGTGCCATGTCCACCTTATTTTCCCACCACAGTGTATGTCCTTAGGGATGCGTATGGCCTGTTGTGTGGCCTGCTCATGTGCTCACTTGCACATTGCCCCTGTTCTGGGGGAGGGACAGGTTGTTCTGTTGTTGTTGTCACCCTGGTGCTGTGCTATTCTGCTTACAATACACAGTGCATGTGGGCATGTGCCTCCAGTGCAGGCTACGGGCATCAGCCTATATGCCATTGTGCCTTTGCTCCACTGTGCCTGTGCTGCAGCTCCCATGTCTACCCTGCATTGTTCCTGTGCACTGGTACAGGCGTGGCTGCCTATGCCATGCTGACTGGTGCACCTCTGCTGCTGTGACACCATGTGCCAGCCATGCATGTGCATGACCACTGTGCCTGTTTGTCCCTTGGGTCAGGGGTGTTTGTGTGGTGCTTCCTGCTGTACACAAATGTGCTCTGTCTGTGCACCTTGTCTGCTGTGAGCTTCCACTCTCCAGCCCTATGGCCTTGGGCTCACTCCCTACTTTGGTTGTTCCCCAGCCCTCATTTCACCTGTGCAGTCCTACTCTGTTGCTCCTATGACCCTAGCTGAGATGCTCCTATTGCTATATTCAGTGGTCCTAGGTGCTCCGGCGCATTTCAGGATATGCCGGGGCATCTCAGGTTGCACCATGGCACATCATTGGTGTTCACAGAGGGGATGCACCAGAAGCATCTTACGGTGAATCTTCTGTGAATAAGTGTTTGGGCTCAGCGCATCTCATTTACGCTGGTGCACCCGAGATGCTCCGAGCACAACATCTTTGTGAATCCTACCCTATGTTGAAAATTAGGAGTCAATAACAAAAAAAAAAATACCAAACTTATGAACAAAGTTGGCATTGTGTCACTACAAAGAGATAGTGCAAAAATATATAATGGGCATAGAAACATAGAAATTGTTAGCATATAAAGACACTATGCTGATCCCGTCTGTCCCTAAGCCCTACACTTGTATGCAGTCTCTGACCCTACCTAGTCAATGGCTTTCTGTCTGTTCTGCCTGCCTCCAAGGTTCCCTTATGCCTGTTTCAGGCATATTTAAATCACACCACTTTCATCGCTCCCACCACCTCCTGTGGCAGGCTATTCCACGCATCCACCACCCTCTCCGTGAAGATAAACTTCAGCATGTTTCCCTCAACTTGCCCACTGCCTCCACCATGTCGATGTCCTTTCAAAAGTGTGGTCTCCACAACTGCACACAGTACTCCAGGAGTTCTGTACAACAGCATCACCATCTCATGCCTTCTGCTTGTGATGCCTCTGCCTATGCACCCCAGCATGCCACTGGCCCTTCCCGCTGCCTTTGCACTTTATTTTGGTAGCTTGAGGCAGGGACAGTGGTTTACCAGGATTGAGAAAGGGCAAATTCCATTTTGCACATTGTAAAAAACGGTATTGTCACTGGTGTCTGCTAAGCCAACATTCGTTTTTACTGGTGTTTGGTTTTGTGTACTTTATTTAACAATTTTGTAACTCTGCTAACGTGCATTTTAGCTATTTTGGCCTCCACTATTTTACATCCATCCATCCTTGTACCAATTTAAAGTTATTTTAGATACAAGATGTGATGGCAGCAGCACTATGCCCCCATCCCTCCGGTGCGATGGCAGCAGCAACAACAGCACTACGGCCCTCCTCCCTCAAGTGTGATGGAAGCAGCAGCAGCACTGCAGCCCCCATCTCTCAGGTGTGATGGCAGCAGTACTACAGTCCCCATCCCTCAGGTGTGATGGCAGTATCAGCACTATGGTCCCCATCCC
The DNA here is from genome assembly GCA_016271365.2 of Neoceratodus forsteri. NCBI lineage: Eukaryota > Metazoa > Chordata > Ceratodontiformes > Ceratodontidae > Neoceratodus > Neoceratodus forsteri. The sequence continues at coordinate 265,584,381 of JADMNL010000025.1, forward strand.
TCAGGTGTGATGGTAGCAGTACTACATTCCCCATCTCTCAGGTGTGATGGCAGTATCAGCACTATGGGCCCCATCTCTCAGGTGGGACAGCAGCAGTACTACATTCCCCATCCACCAGTGGTGATGCCAGAAGCATTACGGCCCCCACCCCTCAGGTGTGATGGCAATAGCAACAATACAGTCCACATCCCTCAGGGGTGATGGCAGTAGTGACAGCACTATGATCCCCTTCCTTCAACACCCACACCCCACATGCACAAGTTACAATTATTGGGTTTCCTTGCTTGTTAGAACTCGGATGTGAATTAATCTGAACCACCACTAAGGTGGACCACCTTTGTTTTTCCTATCTATCATTTAACTGCCTGAATTGGCTTTCTGTCTGTGATGCCTCTGACCCAGGTTCGGGAACCGACTCTGATGTCAGAGAGCAGGCTGGGGGGAGAAGGCTTGAGCATCCAATGACCACTTGCCTACTTCTGGGTGGTAGGGTGGGTTCACGGCTCAGTGTTTGCTGGCCTCTAGTGGAGGTCAGAGGCATGGCAACATGTCAGCTCTCACTGTGTGAGGGAGCATGATGGACGTCGGCTTGTGCCTTGACATCATGTGGCAGGTCACGCTGCCAGGAAAACACCTGTCTGGCCAACTGGATGATGGCTGATGGTCCCTCCATATGCCCAAAGCCCTGGATATGCATATCTGTGCTGACCCCTGCTGTGCCTGGGATTCACAGGAAGCCCTTCAGGGCAATTCTCCTCCCCTGGTAGCCTCCCACAGGGGGCAGGGGCCCACCTAACAAAGAGTTACATCGGATTACCCGGTAATATGGCAATAAGGGGTGGTGGATGGTGGTCAGAACTCAGCAGTGGTGGTAGGTGGCCTTAGCAGGCCTGAGAGAGTGGATGGCCAGTGATGCAGGCTTGTGGTTTGCAACACTAGCAAGTGGGAGATCTGGGTTTGTGAGTTGATCTGCTCCAGACTCCCCTGCCCTGGGCTGATGGGGATTAGAGTGTGATGCAGAGGCACTGCATGCTGACCCGAGGGGGGGCATATTTCAGCAGGTTGTGGGAGCTGACTTGATAATGTGGGTGACCACACAGAGTTGTAAAACCCCACCAGATTGATTGATCCCACACAAAGACACCCAGATCAGCAGAAACCCTTGAAACTCCTAGGTCAACAAGACTAACAGCGCAACTTCCCTGATACACACATTTAAATAAATGTAGAAGTTAAGGACACCTGACTGAACAACCCCCCCCCCCCAATTCTCCAAGTGTGCTGATACTAATCTCTTTTGGCGTTTTTAATCATGCAATGAGAGAGCAGTTGCATAAGCTGATCAATGGGTTAGATGCACAGCAGTTAAACTTTAAACCTGACACTCCTGCCCATACTGCCCAACCCAATTGGACTTAATTTTTAATGTTGTTTTAAGTCATCTACAGATCACTCAACCTGTCCGCATTAAAAATCATAGCACTGGCCTTCAAAAACCATAGCAAATGGCCAGAAAGTGGAGCACGTTCTTGTTTTAAAGAATAATATGTCTACAAATAGTGGGCCCCATATAGTTAGTGATAAGGTATGTTTTTATCAACTTAGTTCAATGATTTAATAGTTTGTATGTTCAGAAATAGCTCTGCCATTATTGAGATCATCAGTAAACCCATGCGGACCAAGGGTAAATTTCAGTTTGAAAATCATAGCGCTATAAGAAATTCATAGCAGTTGAGAGGTATGAACAACTAGTTTGAAAAATGTTTAGGCATATACTTTTTCTACACAAAAAAATTACTTTCAGGTCGGTGAGCAGTCACATCAGCTGAGGGAATGAAGGGTTAGATGCAAGAGCAGTTAAACTGTAAATCCAACACCACCACCACCCCTGCTGCTTAGTCTGATTCCCCATGTGCAGAGCCACTGAAAAACTGCACCCTCAAGTTTTTACTTTGAACTGTGTAAAATGTGTTAACATTTTCAATACAATACTCAAATATTTTGACAATTTTGCTTGCAGACTTGCATTTGGCTGAAACAATGCAGTGCAAGGTAGGGGACGGGTTTTATGTTACCCTGCTTTTCTCTGAATCCTTGTCTGGTTTGGTTACAAAATCCACTGGCCAAGCACACGTAAATTTAAACACTTTACATTTGATTTGTGTTGAGGCAGTCTGCCAGAAAACTTTTTGTTGCCACAGAGACTGAAACTGCAGGTGGGAGAAAAGGTGCAAATTATCCCATTCATCTAAATAAGGTGCTAACTGTGGAGCCTTTTTGTAAGTGGCAAGGCAGTTTCTTCCTTGTGAACATACTTTCATTCAGACTAGTTTTCATTCAAACAACTGAGGATTTTGGATGGCCCTGCATATTATAAACTTGAATAAACTAGTTGGTAACAGTGATCCTTTGCTTATAACCTAGATGTTCACATGCAAAGAATACAATACAATACAAATCTGACCAATGTCTCTAAAAACAAGCTTATAACACACATAAAACATATCTGAGTAGTTATCTTTACCTAAAGAGATCATTGCAGCCTGAGTAAAACTCAAATAAATTACAAAGTACCCTGACTACTGTATGATGCAGTAAACATATATTGGTATTTTTTTTTTTATATTCTTTGCAAACCAGATAAGGCCTACTAGGCTGAAGTGACAGTTTTTAGGGGTGACCCCAGGTGATCTCCCCCCCTGCACAATGTCTGCCCCCTCACCTCCCACATTTTTAGATTCTATTTCTCCGCTAACTCCTCCAACTCCCTACTCCCCCTCCTCCTGATTCCATCCTCTCCCCTCTTTCTTAAACCCCTGCCCCCCTCCATCCTGCCACTATCCAGCTGCTGTCTATCTGTATCTATGGCCATTACCCCCCCTCCCGCGCTCAACAGTGGTATCCTAGGCCTTCTCTGTTCTTCCTATCTCCCTAACTCGACATCGGTTTCTGCAAGGCCTCCTCTGTTCTTTCATTCTCCCTCCCAGCACTCCGCACCCCACTCCCCTCCACCTCACCCCTCCTGCCTCTATTCCCCCCTCCCTCCGGCCTGGCTTTGCACTGTTTCTCAGCTTATAAAATGTGAACTTTTGCTCTAAAACTAGGCACTTAGACAATAGAACTGTTGCACAAACCTGTTCTAGCTGTATTTTTGTCCAAACAACCCTGACTGTTAGTATGATTAGAACCTGAATTTCTGTCTCTAAATGTACCATGTGTGTTTCCTTGTTCCTCTCCCCCTCTGTAACTCACCCTAAACTTGTAACTGTACCATAAATAATAAATAAATAAATTTGCCTCGGTTTGTTCATGACGTGGAGCCTTTGGAAATGAGCCCCTGGCTGAAAGGTACTTCTGAACAATAAATAAATAACTAAATAAACCCGGGAGCACTGGGAAGGTTAAGTGACTTGCTTGGAGTCACACAGTATGCAAGTGGAGGTTGTGGGAATCAAACCCAAGGCTGCTGGATGTGCTTAATTCATTCATTGTTTGTTACTCTAGCCCCTAGGCTATACTGCCAGCCACAATACCCACAGATATAATGTTTTAATATGTGATTTAAGAAGGAGTGGGACAGGGTGGGGGGTTGTTGTGAGGAGGGGAGGGTGGGGCAGCTGCAAGTTGAGGGGCTAGCTGCATAAACAAGCAGACTCAATAGACTGTGAAGCCCGTTTCTGCTGGCATTTCATATGTTCGTATGTTCATATGATTTCAATAATAGTGTACAGTACTTGCAGTGCAAATTATGAACATTAAACACTTTACAACATTTTACTAAAACTGAATTATTCGCCACTCCATCTGCTTATTTTTTCTTACACCAAAGTGGGTGAATAGTTGACAGAGCACTGTAAATAGCTTTTGATCAGGTTTCATTATTCTACATCCAGAAACACATAAAATGTGTTTATTCTGGATTTATTTTAATATTGGTTTTCTGTGGCTCACTAAATAGAATCTATAACACTGTATGAAGCAAATGTCTTTAAATGCTGGAAGATAGGCAACACATTTTATCAGTTTAGTATTCATTTTAGGAACATAAGCTTTTCTTTACATTTTATTTATTTATTCATTTATTTAAAGGTTTTACCAGGAAGGCATGCTGAGCAGTCTACTGCTCGATTCCAGATGTGCCCTGTGGGTAGGGTGAAGAGAATACACACATAATAGACATGTCCAGAAAACTTTACAAGATGTTCTTACAAGGAGAAAGTGCACTACTGCAGGCAGGTTGTACAGGTCATTAGACAGTAAAACACAGAACAGAGTATAGTTACAATGCATATGACAATGAAATATAGTAACAGTTACATAAAATTGATACAACCCTATTACTAGGATTCCTGATTTCAGAGTCAAAAGCTAACATTTGTGCATGTGCAGATGGGGGAGAAATGTGTTTTGAGAAGGGAGTTAAGGCACTGGTTGGGGGAGGCATGCCAGATATCTGGGGAGAATGAGTTCCAAAGTTTAGGCATGCAATATGTGAATGCTGACTGGACTGCCGAGGTGGACATAAGAGGAACAGACAGGAGATGCGAGTCTTTTTTCCTGAGTGCATAACCCAGAAAGATAGAGGCAGAGAGGACGGAGGTGAGATAAGGAGCGAGAGACTGTGTCCAATATTTGGCTGTAATACTGGCACAGTGGGAGTGACGCTGGTCCTGCAAAGAAGAGAGGCCTAGGTTTTGGTATAAGACACTGTGATGTGCTATGATGGTGATGACATCACGGTGCAGAGATCTTGTCAACTGGGGTGCTATCCTAGAAGAATGCCTGCCCCAGCTGCACACTCAGCATCGCCTCAAGCAGGTGGAATGGCGAGACTACCCTGTGGTTTGAATTAAGTTAGGTGTCAGGAAACACCCTTTAAGGAAAGGCAGGAGATAATCTGAAGTTTGATGCCCAGCAGGCTTTTATTTACACCAGGGGAAGGTAGACACGGTCACAAGGGAAAGTCGGGGAATAACTCTTACTTACAGATAATAGCCAACAACTACCACTCTGTTTCTCTATATGTACATTGACCTAAGGTCACTCTACAGTATTCTTATCTTATAATTCTTAAAATTCCCTACCCAGAGCTCTGTATGTTAAGAGGACCTTATTACTTTATCATACCATGTGCTACGCATACAATATACAATCAGCGAACAATCCCACAGTCTGAAAAGTCCATAAAATGAAGATGTCTGCCATGTTCATGCACAAGTGAAGATTAGGGGTAAAGAGAAAGGAGAAACTCTTGCTTGGCACTAAGCTCACTAGGAGACCTATGAGAGGTCGCAAACAGGGAATGGAGAGATTGGTAAACAGACCACAGGCATCAGCCAATCCACTCTCCAGGGTTGCTGGAACACAAGAGCATGAACAGGCTAACCTGGGAAATGCTCTTTTCTTGGCATGAAAACCTCGAACTGGGCTGCCAAGGTTGAAGAACCAAAATGTGGCAAGGGATCCACCTGCAGGATTGCCACAGGAGAAGAAATCTGCTGCTTTCTCCTCAGCACCAACCCTTGACTAGGGTCACCAAGGATGAAGAAGAACTGCTGTGGGTTTTCCTGGCACCTACCCTCAACTAGGGCTGCCAGACGAACACCGGACTTGGTTAAGAATTCAGAAGAAGGACTACCAAGGACAAAGAAGAAGAACTGCTGGGCTGCTTTTGGTGACAGATCCACTTTAAGGACCACCAAACTCAAGCTGCTACCCCGAGGATTGCTCTGCCGATGCAGGACAACACAACCAAGAAGAGGTGAAAGGTGAAGATCAGGATTCCACACAGATGAAGAACAAAATAAGAAACGGCAGCCATGAATACACTTGGCTACGATGGACTCATCTACTGGTGGGCGTCTGGGAGGGACGGACGAGACACTTTCCAGTCATCTTTCTTCCAAGCTGATCAGGAACAGATGGCTGCAACTACTCAAAGGATGTCGATTTCGACTTTGGTAGATGAAAGAGCAAGAAGTTGCTGAAGTCTTCTGCTGGCTGAAGATTGTTATGGTGAAGAGCTGATGAAGACTGAAGACTGCTATGGTGAAGAGCTGATGGAGGCTGAAGACTGCTATGATGAAGAGCTGATGGAGGCTGAAGATTGAATCAGAACCTGCTGCTGCACAATGGTACTTCTGTTAGCACATTATACTGAAATATTCACTTTCAGGGACAATTTGCCTGAAGCAGGGCCAAATTGCAACAATCTGGGACAATTGTTTACTGTCAGGGCAACTTGCTTGAAGCAGGAGCAAATTGCAACAATTTGGGCAATTGTTCACTGTCGGGGGCAAGTTGCCTGGAGCAGGGGCAAATTGCAACAATTGTTCACTTCCAGGGCAATTTTTCACTGTCAGGGGCAACTTGCCTGGAGCATGGGCAAATTGTAACAATTTGGGGCAATTGTTCACTTTCAGGGCAATTGTTCACTGTCAGGGGCAACTTGCCTGGAGTAGGGGAAAATTGCAACAATTTGGGGCAATTGCTCATTTTTGGGGCAATTGTTCACTGTCAGGGGCAATTTACAACAATTTGGGGCAATTGTTCACTGTCAGGGGCAAATGACCACAATCATAATATTTTACAACACAGTCTCAGTGCTTCATGTAATAACACAGTTCGAAGAAACAGTACAAAAGCTGGTAATCACTTTGTGACAGGTTGTGTGCTTAAGCACCCCTTAGTCGAACCCTTTTTCTAGTGGGGTCTAACTTCTTTTGGATCTGGCTACCCCTGAGCACTCTAATGTACTTGCCCCAGCTATTCAGCCTGGTTCTGCTAATTACCAGTATCCCTGCTGACCTATTCCCTATGAGCTGGGATGCCCTACCTTTACTGGGCCTGGCGCCCCTTTACTATGGTGGGCCTGGTGCCCTTCCTTTACTTGGGCCTAGCTGCCCTTACTACTGTGGGCCTGGTGCCCTTTATTAACTTGGGCCTGGTGTTCTCTTTAAACCTGAACCTGGTGCCCTCTTTAACTGTAGGCCTGGTGCCCTCTTTGAACCTGGGCCTGGTAGCCCTAATTTATATTGTGGGCCTGGATTGCCCCTTACTTTGTGGCAGGGCCCCTTTAAATCTGTAAGTGGCCAAAAGTGGCAGGGCCCCTTTAAATCTATTGACTCTGAGAGCCTACTGTCATTTGGACCTAAGTTGCCACCCTTAATCCCACCCCTCCTATAAATATTTAACAGGCCCTTGCTTGGCCTTACTTTGCTGGCCCCTCCTATTGGGCATCGCTAGCCTGCCCCTTATGAATATTCAGATATGGGTCCTTATGCCCCGACTGCCCTGCAGCACTCGGCCACTTTCCCCAGGCGCCTACAGCGCTAACAGTTCAATTAAAAAAAAAAACAGTCTCTCCTCAAGTTGGACAGCCAGCACGCTTCTTTTTGCTGCCGTCTGACTCTCCGCCCCGGCCTGTGTGAATGTAGCTGCAGTCGGGAGGTGGGAGGTATTGTCGCAGAGGGAGGGAGCATGCAGACAGCTGGGGGATGACAGGCGGCCTCGGACGGCCGACAGCAAAGCGGGCGTGATGCGGCTCTTCAATGCCGGTGACATGGGACCTAAATTAACTTTAAACTACTCGGGGGGGGCAAAAACAAATAAACGACAGGTCTCACCAGCCCAAACCGAGGCAAACGGATGTTTTCTTTACTTTCAGTGCCCTGATGGCACTGTGAACCGAACCAGAACTTCATAGGGTCTTCACCAGCTGAAGATTAGAGCAGGCACACCACCACACTCTCGGGGAAACTGCTTTAACCACCAGGTAAGCCCTCAACAGGTTTCCCCTTAGTTTGTGGTGTCCTCTCTTCTCCATAGATGGCAGGAACTGACAAAGAAAACTGTTAAAAACTTTTAAAACTAAGCTTCTGGTTCTGGAGTGCTTGGACTGGAATGCTGTGCATGAGCAGCTCAGCACAGCATTCCATCCAAACCATTGTCTTTTGCAGCTGCATTAAATCTATCTTTTGACCAGGTTTTCAGTGCACAAGGCACTTTTTCTATTATTTATAACATTCCCCTTTACCAGGAGGGGAAACATTATTTATTTATTTATTTATTTATTTAAGAGATTTACCAGGAAGGCATACTAAGCGGAGTACCGCTCGATTCCAGATGGCTCTGGGGTAGGTGGTTACAAGAGTGCAGTAAATAAGACAAAACAGTACATACATAATTAGAGATAATAACAGACAGTGGCCCAGTAGGATGGTTGCAGTAACTGAGATGAAAAAACGGTTCATACAAATATGAAGAGTATTTCAGGCAGTGGTGTAGTAGAATGGAAGAATTACAACAATTACATAGTGTGAACAAAAATAGATTTCATACAATATGGGTAAGGCGTGCATATCGCACATCAACAGTAGTAGGTTCAGTAGCATATAGTACCATCATGCGATGAGTGTGAAAACGGAGCCCAGACTGGAGCAAGTAGGATGCTAGAATGGGGAGTGGTTGTGCTAGTAGCTGATAGGAGTTGTGCAGGGAAGTCAGCGATGGGGAAAGCATGAGCAGTTGGTAGCGAAATGTGCTTTGAAAGGGCATTTCACTGGGGAGTACTTGTGGTGAGTCTGATGTCGGCTGCCAGTGAGTTCCATAATTTGGGCAGCCTGAAACTGAAAGCTACATGGCCTGATCGGGTGGATCTGTGGGGAATGTGCAGGAGCCTGGAGTCAGTGTTCCTGAGATCATAGGTCGGTGGGGGGACGGAGGTTAGGGATGTTGATAGGGCAGCGTATGAGACCAGAACTTAGCAGTAATTTTAGCACTGTGCAGCAATCACTGGTTTTGGAGTGAGGGGAGGTCAAGGGACTGGTAAAGGTCGCAGTGGTGGGTATTGGGAGAACAGTCCAAGGTGAACTGGCAAAAGGAGTTGAATAGGGGGTCAAGCCTGGCTAAGGATGTTTGGGGGGCGGCATCGTAGACGACATTGCCGTAGTCCAAAATTGGGAGGATAATTTTTTGTACAATTGCTTGCCTGGTCGGTAGGGGGTTGCAAAACTTGTTACGATGGAGAGCTCCCAGCATGGGATGTAGTTTTTTGTGCAGTGCATTTACATGCACTGAGAAGTCAAGGTACTGATCTAGCCAGACGCCGAGATAGCGATGTGTGGAGCAGGCCTCAAGTGGGGTTCTATCCAAGGTATAGAATGTGGGTGCATCAGTAAACTGGGATAGTTTGGCTCGGGAGCCGAAGGTAAGGGAGACAGTTTTTTTTGAGTTTAGGAAAAGTTGGTTCTCAAGGAGCCAGCGTTGGATGGAGTCGAAATCCTTCTGAAGCCATGCTGCCATGGTGGTTCCGGATGGGCCAGAGGCGAACAGCACCATATCGTCCACGTACATATGGATGTCAGTTTGTGTGCAGACAGCAGGCAAATCGTTGAAGAAGATTGAGAAAAGCAGCGGGCCGAACGGACCCTTGAGGTACGCCACTGGTGACAGGGAGGGGGGTGGATAGAGCCGTACCGATGCGGACTGATTGAGACCTACCTGATAGGTATGAGTGGAACCAGTTGAGTACTGCCGCCAACAGACCAGTTTGGGTAAATTTAGACAGCAACAGGGGGTGCGAGACCGTGTTGAAGGCTTTTGCCAGATCTATAAAAATAGCTGCGGTTATTTCCCCTTTGTCAATGCCTGTAAGGATGGAGTTGGTGAGGTGAAGGAGAGATGTGGTGGTGGAGTGATTTTTTCTGAAACCAGCTTGAAAGGGGGTGAAAAAGGAAATTGTATCTAGATAGGTGTGTAGCTGGGATAGAACAAGGCATGCTTGAATTTTGGCTAGGATGGGGAGCAGAGATATAGGCCGATAGTTTGATGGGGAGGAGAGGTCCCCTCCCTTGGGAAGAGGAATGACTGTGGCTTGTTTCCATTTTGTGGGGATAGCCCCTAATTTAAAAGACAGATTGTAGAGCATAGTTAGGGGGTGGGCTATAGCCGGGGCAGAGAGTTGGAGCATTTTAGAATCTAGGCCCGATGGACATTTACCTTTGGATGTGTTTAGTGAGTGTAGAATTTTTTGCACCTGGTCTGGAGTGACTGGGCGGAGCGAGAAGGAGGCCGGGGGAGTGCATTAGGGAGAACAGGGGGAACTTTGGGGAGAACGAGAGGTGGGGGTGGGGGTGGAGGAGAGTAGGGCGGTAGTGGTGGAGAAGTGGGCATTAAACTCTGTGGCAACCAGACAAGGTTCATTGATGATTTTGCCTGTGAGGTTGAGAGTGGGGGTGGGTGGTTGGGTCAGTAAGGTGAGGAGGGATTTTATGGACTTCCAGAATTGAGAAGGGTGGGTGTGGTTTTTGTTGAACGCCGTTTTGAAGTAGTTTGATTTGGACTGCCATATGAGTTTTGTGCAGGCATTACGAAGTGACCGCTATTATTGCTGGGCCGGGTGAGAACCTGTGGCCTTAAAAGATTTCCAGGCACGGTCTCTGTCTCGGAGTTGTTCCATGAGGTTTGAAGTTACCCAGGGTTAGTGGGAGCCTCTGACTCTTGATCTCCTTAGCGGGGCATGTATGTCCCAGATAGTGAAGAAATTAGTAGAGAAATAGCTCAGGGCCTCGTCCATGGTGGTGGCACTAGGGATGGGAGACCAGTCAATGGTGGTGAGGTTGTTTAGGAGCGCAGACAGATCCAGTGATTTTGTAAGCTCTGCAGTGCAGCAAACGGGGTGGAGGGGCCAGGGGATGGAAGATTTTGCGCACTATGAAAATCATATGGTGGCCGCTAAGGGAGTCCAGTAGAAGGCTGGCTTTAAGTATCCTATGTGGGTGGGTAGCGAGTGCCCAGTCCAGTAGTGTGTGTTTATTTGATTTGTGGTTTAGGCAGGTGGGTTCCCCTATTTGCTAGTGCAAATTTAGCGCGTTAATTTGATAGCGTGTCTTTGATGCTCGCATCTGTGATCCTGATTGAAAACACCAAGGATGTGGAGTTCTCCGCCTTCTGTAAGGGCCCTCAGGTTGCCTAGGTGTTCAAGGATGCTGGTTAGCGGTGTGTCCGGTGGACAGTATGACCCAGATATGTATACTGGGAAAGATTGGGGCAGGGGGATTTTGATCAGGAGAGAATCCATGTTTATTAAGGGTGTTGGCGGAGTGATTACAGAAAACTGGAGATTTGAGGTGACATACATGGCAGTGCCTTACTTAAGAGGGTTTCTTTCTACTGTACCCTGCTTTCTACTGTACCCTGCTGCCCACACATACCACAGGCACCCTGGGCACCTGTAACCCTTAAGCTTTATTTATTTACTGTGGTGCCCCAACTCTGGGGCATTACAACACAGTGAGGAGTCGTTGGGACAGTCAAGAGCAAAATGACAGAAGTGGAAGATGTGATCCAGTCTGGCTAGGGTGGACTTGGGGGGGGTATTGTAGACTACGTGTCCATAGTCGAAAATGGAGAGATTCATCTTCTGTACAACTGCCTGGTGAGTAGCAGTGGGATGCATCCACGATTGATGTACAATGCACCCAGCTTGGGGTGAAGCTTTTTATAGATGGCATCAATATGTGCAGAGAAGTCTAGGTGCTGGTCAATCCAGACCCTGAGATATCTGCAGGAGGTGCAAGTCTCAAGAGTAGTCCCATCCAGGGTGTGGAAGGAGGAGTGGAGGGGAGCCTAGAAAGCTTCTGCCTTATGCTGGAGGCAGTTTTCTTGGCACTGAGAAAGAGCTGATTTGAGCAAAACCAGTGCTGAACTGCATCGAAGTTCTGCTGGAATCAGGTTGCCACAACAGAGGTCGTGGGCCGGATGTGTACAGTACTGTATTATCCACATACGTATGAATGGATGTGTGGGGGCAGTCAGAGGGCAGGTCATTGAGGAAGATGGAGAACAGAAGCGGGCCAAGGACTGAGCCTTGGGGTACGACAGAGGTAACAAGGAGGAAGGCAGAGGTGGTATTGCCAGTTCTGATGGATTGGAATCTGCTAATCAGGTAGGAGTGAAACCAGCTGCTGGCTCCGCTTGAGAGCCCTGCTAGTGAGAGCTTGGATAAAAGAAGAGAGTGGGAGATGGTGTTGAAGGCTTTAGACAGGTTGACAAAAATGGCTGAGGTGATGTGACCTCTATCATACCAGTGAGGATGGAATTAGTGAGTCTTAGGAGAGATGTGGTGGTGCAGTGGGACTTCCTAAACCCAGACTGGTAGGGTGTGAAAAAAGAAGAGGAGTCAAGATAGGAGGAGAGTTGTGAGAGGACTAGGTGTTCCTGAATTTTAGCCGGGATAGGCCGGAGGGGAATTGGGCGGTAATTCCCAGGGGCAGAGGGGTCACCTCCTTTAGGTAGGGGGATGACTATGGCATGCTTCCACTCAGTTGGGGTGGCAGCTAGAGAGAACAAGAGGTTATAGAGTGAAGCCAGGGGGATGGCGATGGCTGGAGCAGACAAGTAAAGCAGTCTGAAGTCCAGGCCAGTGGGGCATTTGCCCTTGGAGGGACTGAGGATGAGTAGGGCTTGGTAGACTTCAGCCAAGGAAATCATATGGAAATCAAAAGGTGGGCCAGCTAAAGGAGCTTGGTTGGGGGAGGATGGAGAGGGGCTATTGCGGATCTTATGTGAGGGAGGCCAAAAGTGACGAGGTACATTCTATAAAGAAGGAATTGAAATGAGAGGCCACTTTGAGTGTGTCTGTATACATGGAGCTGCCTATGTTTAGAGCAGGGTTGGGGGGCTGTGAAGGAATGGAGAATAGTGATTTAACTACCTTTCAAAATTTTGATGGCTGGCTTAAGTTGGTGTGGAAGATGTCGTTAGCTTTTGCCCTACAGATTTGTCTTGTGTAGACATTTCATAGGGCACGATACCTTTGTTGGAGCATGGGTGAGACAGAGACCTTGAAAGCTTTCCAAGCCTGATCCCTGTCCCTAAGGAGGGTCATTATGTCCACAGAAATCCATGGCAGGTGGGCACCCCTCACCTGAGCTCATCTGAGAGGGGCATGTGAGTTCCAGACAGTGGTGAACCTGGACTTGAAGTACTCCCAGGCGGAGTCAACAGAGGTAGCCCTGGTGATGTAGGACCTATCCATGTTTGACAGGTCATTTAGGAGAGAAGCAAGGTCCAAGGATTTGAAGGATCTAGACAGGATGGATCTGGGTAGGTAGGTCTATGGATTTTCCTAACTGAGTAGATCATGTGATGGTTCCTTAAGGAGTTCGGTAACAGTCCTGGGCTAGAATCCGATGAGGGTATGAGGTAAGGGACCAGTCCAGGAGACAGTGGTTCAGTGAATTGGGGTCATACCATGTGGGCCCAGTGATAGGTTTAATGATGCCACCTGGTTTTGCAGCTTGTAGCTACTGCCTGAGAACCAGTTTTGGTTGAAATCACCTAGGATATGTAATTCACCCCCATAAGCCAGTGTGGTAAGGATATTTAGGTGTTCTGAAATGGAGGGCGAGGAAGAGTCAGGAGAACAGTAGGAACCAGCAATACAAATGGGACTAGTGTGGACAAGGGAGAGTTTAATTAATAATGCATCGATGGTGTGCATGGGGCTGGCAGCGGGACCAGAGTAAACTGAAATGATGAAGGGAAAGAATCACAGATCTCCAGGTAGAAGGTCACCTGGGGGCCAGTGACCATCACATGGTATGGTTCAATTTGGCCCCTAGAACAAAATCATCCCATTCCAAGGCAAAAATATGGGACTTCAGAGGAGCTGACTTTGATAAGATGGCCAACAGAGTTAAGCTAACCCTGGCAAAAAGAAATACAGGTGAGGGTGTACAGCCAAAGTGGGAAAGCACTAAAGATGCAATACTTGAAGCAACATCCCATTGTGTTAGTGAGAAAAGGAAGTGCAAAATAAGGAAACCACTTTGGTTCTTAAACACAGTGGCAGAAAAGGCCAGAGCCAAAAGGCTGGCCTTCAGGAAATATAAGGGAACACAGCAGGATGAAGATAGAGAGGCATACCAAACTTCCCTAAGGGAAGCAGGAAAGGCAGTAAGGCAGGTAAAGGCCCAAACGGAGGGAAACACTAGCACAAACAGTAAAAGAAGGTGACAAGACTTTCTATAGATACATTAGTGAAAGGAGAAAGTCCACAGGGGGTACTACTAAGATCAAAGGGGATAAGGGGGCGTGTGAGGAGGAGGACCATGTAAAAGCATCTGTCCTAAATAGATACTTCTGCTCAGTATTTATTGAAGAGAAGGTAGGACAGGGCCCACAGCTCTGCACCATGGACACAGGGGGAAGGGAGGTGTGCACTAGTCCCTTCACAAAAGAATGGGTCCTACAAGAGCTCGATAAGCTCAGGGTGGACAGGGCAATGGGACCTGATGGCATCCATCCCATGGTACTAAAGGAGCTAAGGGTGGAACTTGCAGAGCCATTAGCAGAACTGTTTAGTGAGTCTTTGAGCACAGGAGAGGTCCCAGAAGATTGGAGAAGGGCTCATGTGATCCCGCTCTACAAGAGTGGTAGCAGGGAAGAGGCAGGGAACTACAGACCAGTCAGTCTTACCTCAGTAGTGGGCAAGATTATGGAGACACTCCTTAAGGAAAGGATAGTGCAACACCTGGAATCCATAGGAGCACAGGATCCAAGACAGCATGGGTTTACAAAGGAAGGTCCTGTCAAACTAATCTCATAGATTTCTTTGACTGGGTAACCAGAGTGGTGGACCAAGGGGGAGCAGTTGGTGTTGCCTACCTTGACTTCAGCAAAGCTTTCGATACTGTTCCTCATAGAAGATTGATTAATAAGCTGGGTAGGCTCAGGGTGGGTCAGATGTTGGTCATCTGGGTGTCAAACTGGTTGACGGGCAGAAAACAGAGAGTGGTGGTAAACGGTATACAGTCCGAAGAGATGCAAGTCACAAGTGGGGTACCTCAGGGATCAGTCCTGGGGCCAGTCCTCTTCAATATCTTCATCAGTGACATTGCAGATAGACTGGAGGGTAAGGTTTGTCTGTTTGCAGATGACACCAAGATCTGCAACAGAGTAGATGATCCGGATAGTGTGGGCAGAATGAGAAGAGATCTGGATAAGCTAGCAAAATGGTCGGAAGAGTGGCATAGATACATAGACAGTGTCGGCAGATAAGGGCCTATGGCCCACCCAGTCTGCCCATTTGAGCTTGTAAGTTCAGTTTGTTTTCCTAGAAGTCTGTTTCCCCTTACCCCTGACCTCTAGAATTCCTTCATGTCTATCCCATGCATTCTTAAATCCCGTGATTGTTTCAGCCCCCACCACTTCCTCTGGCAGGGTGTTCCACTTGTCCACCACCCGTTCTGTGAAGAAATTCTTTCTCATGTTTCCTCTGAATCGTCCTCCCTCCAACTTCATCCCATGCCCTCTAGTCCTGGAACATCTTTTTCGCTTAAAAATAGTGTTTTCCTGCACCCTGTTCCTCCCTGTAAGATACTTGTATGTCTCTATCATATCCCCTCTCCCTCCTCTCCTCCAGGAGTACATGTTCAGTTCCTTCAACCTGTATTCATAGGACTTGTGATGCAATCCATGCACCATCTTTGTTGCCCTCCTCTGAACCTTCTACCCTGTCTATGTCCTTACGAGGTATGGTCTCCAGAACTGTACACTGTACTCCAGGTGGGGCCTAACTAGTGTCTTGTATATGCGAATTATGACCTCCTTTTCCTGCTGGTGATGCCACCGCTCATACATCCCAGCATCCCATTTGCTTTACCTGGATGCCTTGTCACACTGTTTCCCTACTTTGAGGTCATCAGAGATGACAACCCCAAGATCCCTTTCCTGCTTGGTGCATGCTATATCCTCAACCCCAACTGATATATTGTGCCAGGGTTTTTGTGCCCCATATGCATTATCTTGCACTTCTTTGCATTGAATTTCAACTGCCAAACCCCTGACCATTCTTCAAGTTTCTGCAGGTCCCTTCTCATTCTGTCTACACCCTCTGGTGTGTCTACTCTGTTACAGAGCTTTGTGTCATCAGCGAACAGTGAAATTCTGCCTTCTAGATCCTGCACAATGTCACTGATGAAGATGTTGAATAGGACCGGTCCCAGCACTGATCCCTGTGGTACCCCACTGGTCACTCTTCCTCTGTGGAGTGACAGCCATTTACCACCACCCTCTGTGTCCGCCACCCAGCCAGTTACCTACCCACCACACTACTGTCCTGCCCACACCCATATTCCCCAGTTTGTGTAATAGTCTTCTATATGGCACAGTGTCAAAGGCCTTGCTGAAGTCCAGATAGGCCATGTTCACTGCCCTCCCCTGATCCACCTTCCTAGTCACTCAGTCAAAAAATTCAATGAGGTTGGTCTGACATGACCTCCCCCTGGTGAAACCATGCTGCCTTGGGTCCTGTAGTCCATTGACAACCAGATGTTCCACCAATCTCTCCTTCAGTAGTGCTTCCATGATCTTTCCCACTACCAAAGTGAGGCTGACTGGTCTGTAGTTCCCTGCTTCCTCTTTGTTCCCACTTTTGTATGAGGGGACTACATCTGCTGTCCTCCAGTCTTTGGGTACCTCCCCTGTTTCCAGTGATTGGCTAAACAGGATAGCCAGAGGTTCAGCCACCACCTCTCTTAGTTCTTTAAGGACCCTGGGGTGCACCCATCTGGCCCCATTGCTTTATCAACTCTTATTACTTCCAGTTCCTTCAGGACCCTTTCTCGTGTAAAGGGACTTGTGTCCATTTCTGCACCATTCTCACCCCTTGTACTCCCTTCAGACCCATTACCCCCCTCTTCCTCAGTAAAGACTGAGCAGAAATACCTGTTCAATATGTCAGCTTTACTGTTGTCATCCTCCACGCGGCTCCCATCCTCCCCCTTCAGTCTCACTATCCCTCCCTTTGTCTTTCTTTTTTCACTTATGTACCTGTAAAGGGTTTTGTCCCCTTTACCCACTGATTTTGCAATGTGTTCTTCTGTCTGAGTTTTGGCTTTCCTTACTGACTTCCCTGCCTCCCTTTGTTTCTCCTGTACTTCTCCCTATCCCCTTCTGCCTGTGTCTTTTTGTATTGCCTGAATGCAATCTTTTTGGCTTTCACTTTCTTTGCTACCTCTTTGGAAAACCATAATGGTCTCCTCTTCCTTTTCCTCTTGCTAACCTGCTTAATGCATAATTCTGTTGTTCTTATAATCCCCATTTTAAATACTGCCCACTGTTCCTCAACCCCTGATTCCTGTCCCATTAATGCCTCTTTCAAGTATCTCCCCATTTTCCCAAAGTCTGCCCCTAAAATCCAGGATAGTGTTTTGTGTGGTTTGGTTCTGCTCTTTCTGTGATTTCAAACCACAATGACTGGTGGTCACTGTTACCCAGGTGCTCCCCACTGTTACCCCCATCACACTGTCCCTGTTTGTGAGCACAAGGTCCAGTATTGCCTTCTGCCGAGTTGGTTCCATGACCAGTTGCTTGAGGAAGGCACCCTGAAGGAGTCAGGATAAATCCTCCCTAGTTGATGCTGCTGCTGGGATGCTCCAGTCCACGTCTGGAATATTGAAGTCTCCAACCAGTACTACCTCACCCTTGTCTGCCATCCTTTGGATGGCTAGCATCAACTCCTATCTGTTTCTTCCTCCTGGGCTGGTGGTCTATAGACCACACCTGTGGGATGGCTGGCCCCATTTTCCTTTCCAGCTTAACCCACAGTATCTCTCCCCCATTTTGTTCCTCCTGGATCTCTGTGGCCCTTATGCCATTTTTCACATACAGTGCCACTCCTCCTCCCTTCCTGCCTGCTCTGTCTCTTCTGAATATGTTGTAGCCAGGTATGGCCATCTCCCAGTCATGGTTATCATTACACCAGGTTTCATTGATGGCCACAATGTCCAGGTCTGACTGTACCATGACAGCCTCCAGATCTTCCATCTTGTTGCTAAGGCTCCTGGCATTTGCACACATGGCTTTCCATGATTTGACCTCCTAGACTGCTTCACTGTTCTGCTCAGCCCCTTCCTTGGTTGTCATTTATCCCTGGTTCTCCTTGCTGTCTGTCCTTCTGCTGAATTTTGCCCCTTTCTGCTTATCCACCTTTTGGACACTAATCTCCATCTTTGCACACTGCTTTGCAGAGATAGCCACTCCTCTGGTTCACTGGTTCCACTGCTAGCTGTGGGGGTGAGCAAGTAGGTACCCTCCTTGCTGGCCTGCCACCCCCTTTGCTAGTTTAAATGCTTGTCAATGTAGCATTTAAACTTATCATTGAGTGCTTGATTCCCTCCAGGATGGATGCAGCGTCAGGCTTGAACAAACCTCCATCCCTCCAGGTGGGTCCCCAGTCACCAATGAATCCAAACCCTTCCTCACTGCACCAGTTCTTCAACCATGAGTTAAAGTTCCTGGTGCATGCACTCCTATGCTCTCCTTGCCTCTCACAGGTAGTACTTCTGAAAGTGACAGAAGTAGCTACTTGCTTGAGACCCCTCCCAGTTTCCTAAACTCTTCCTGAACTTCATTTGGCTCCCCATTTGCCAAGTCATTAGTACCTAGGGTGGATAATGACATCCAGCTCACCCTCTCGTCTTTGCCTTCCCAAGTGATCCCCAGTATCTTCCTTCCATCCTCCATGCCGTGGCACCTGGTGAGCACCTCACCTCCTGTCCTCCCCTCTTGTGTTCCTAGCTGGATCCCTCTTACGATGGAGTCCCCACCAGGATTCACTTCCTCCTCCTCTGGGGTCCACTGCTTTCTCCACTGGGTCACCTCCTTGGATAACCTCCACATCCTTTCCTTCCACTTCTCTGGGTACCTCTATTTGGTTGTCCTCATTTGCCAGTGTGGCATATGAGTTCTTGAGAGGAATAGGATCTGGGATGTGCCTCTGCCTGACTGCTCTAACCCTCCCTGAGCCCACTGTCATCCAAGTGCTCCTCGTTCTCGGCATCCTTTGAGGCAGCTGCATTGGACTGGGTGGTCCCTGGATAGGGGTGATGGTACTCCTGACCCAGTTTACTTCCACTCTGAGTCTGGCAACTGGAGTTTAATGCAAAGAAGTGCAAGATCATGCATGCAGGGAAGAGAAACACTGAAGCCACCTATAGGCTGGGAGGGGAGTTGCTGGCAGTCACAAGGGAAGAAGGAGATTTGGGTGTCATCACCGATGACCTGAAATCATCCAAGCAGACCTCTAAAGCAGTAGGTAAGGCTAGAGGGATGTTGGGGTGTATTAGTAGGAGTATCACAAGTTGGAAGAGGGAGGTAATAATCCCTCTTTACAAGACACTGGTTAGGTCCCATCTGGAGTACTGCACAGGGTTTTAAATAATTGATTAGCAGTTTTTTTCTTGGGACAATACTAACTGTACAGAAAGTATTTATATAGGTTTTCTAGAAGTGTTATGTTTGTTAAACACAGTGAGGCAGGTGCTATGCATTTTCACAATGTTTTAGCACTTTTATAAGCAACATGCTAATCAATTTTTAGAGTTAAATAAAACCCTGCTATGTGCAGTACTGGAGGCCACACCTTCACAAGGACATTAACCAAATTGAGGCAGTCCAGAGAAGGGCAACCAAAATGGTGCAGAGACTGCATCAGAAAACATATGAGGACAGATTAACTGAACTCAATATGTATACCCTAGAGCAAAGAAGGGAGAGAGGTGATAAGATTGAAACATTCAAACACCTTAAGGGCATTAACAAGGTGAAAGAGTCTAACATGTTTCAATATAAGAAAAATAACAGGACAAGAAGACACAGCATGAGATTAGAATTAGACCGATTAAGGGGTAATGTGAGGAAGTTCTTTTTCACAGAAAGGGTGGTGGATTCATGGAACAGCCTACCTCAGGAAGTGGTGGATATGAATACAGTGCAGGGCTTCAAACAGGCATGGGATAGGCATAAGGGAGCAATACAGATGAGTATGAATAGATATGCCATTTACAGAGCAAAAGCACACTCATTAGGTAGAAAAAGAAGTGGGCAGACCGGATGGGCCTTGCGGTCCTTACCTGCCATCAACTTCTATGTTCCTATGAGTCGATATACATGGCAACGCCACTGCTTCTTTTGTTGCCTGGGTGGTCATGGCGAGTAAGAGTGTAGCTAGGGATTCCAAATTCAGCATCCAGATTGTATGGTTTCAGCCAGGACTCAGAAATAACCAAATATGTCAGATCTTAAGGAGAGGACAATTGGTTGCAACAGGCTAAGTTTGTTTACAATGCTATAGATATTTAGGTGGGTGAGTCTTAGGCCACGGGGCAGTTGGAGAGGGGGGTCGGAGTTTGGACATGGGGTGGGGGGGGTTAGGTTCAACGTACCTGGATAAAAAGAGCAAAAGGGTTATCAGAATCGTGTTTTTTGGCAAAGCCCATAGAAGCTTGCGAAAAGAATGTGGTGGCTGGGAGGGTGCCGCTGAGGGGACCTGGATATGGAATTTTAGGGTAAGTAGCCCAGCGTGAAAGGAGGATGGGGGGACAGAACAACCGGCCAACAGGTTGAGCATTAGAGTAAGGAGGAACAACTCAACAGTTGAGGTCTTGGAGGTGGGAGATGGAGTGACTAAAGTGTAAAGTGCTGGTTGGCAAGGCTGCACCTCTGGGAAGGAGGATGGAGGTAATGAGACCAGAAGAGCTAGTGGTAAAACTACTAATTGACCTAGAGGCAACATTATGGGCCATTAGCTAGTAAGGTTAGGGTTAGGGTTGGTAGTAGCCACTAGTGGTGGATGCTGATAAACAGCAAATACAAACATTGGCTGATAGGATTTAGAGAGACACATGACCGCAAATATAAAACAAACTGATGATCATGGGTGTTGGTGGGGCCAAAACACAGATTTGAAAATTCAGACCATTGCATGCCTCAGTGCACGCTGCGCATCTGATGCTTGTCTTGTTCCAGGGACGGGTCGGCTTTCAGCTTCAGAGGAGGGCCATGGCACACCTGGCCCTCACAACCACTCAAGCTGTGGAGAGGAAATCAGAGAGAAACACAGATAATTATATTCAGGTACTTTGAAGGGAGGGGCTGAACAGATAGAGAGAAAGAGAGGGGCTGTGCAAGGAATGACCAGGGCCTGATCCCTACAAGGAAATTAAAAGTGTCTGGGCTGGCAGAGGGAGTTTAAAAAGCGGTTCTAAATATTTCAGATCAGCAGAACTCTACATTCGGAGAACTCCTGTAGCTTAATAGAACCAGCAGAACTAATACATAAAAACTGCAAAACTATTGAGGGGAACTCCTGTACTTTAACAGAACTGCAGTTCCAGGACTAATATATAAAAACTGCAGAATTCTGCTATCGGGGGAAAACCTGTACTTTAGCAGAACATATTAAACATATTCAAGTGTCAGTGTATTCATTTAGCAGTTTATGCTGACTAATATGTTTTGCAGAAAAAAGTTAGATTTATTGTGAAGTACCCATGGTCTATAGTAGAACTCCAGCAATTTCTGCAAAAAATCTCTGCAATTTCAGGTTACTTTTTCCACAGCTTTCCAGTGGCCCTGCCCATGTGTACCGATATTTGTATTTTTTTTTGTAACATCCAGTGTAATATAAATAATAACAGATGTTTAGGCACTTAATAAATGAAAACTGCTTTCGGGAAGGAAAGCAGTCCTCAGCTGATGGAGAGGTTGGTGGGAAGCATGGGTGGTTAAACTGAAGCATGGCTGGTTACAACAAAGCAATGTAGGTGGTTTCCATAAACTTTAACAAAGCAGAAAGAATGCACAGCACAGCAGCATTCATTTTAAGATGCTGAAATCTGAGCCAGCCCACAGGCGCGCTGCAGTAGCACTACTGCTTGCAATGCCAGTGACCCGGGTCAGAAGTGAACTTGGGTTGCTGGATGGCAGGCTGGAGGAGTAGGACTGAGCACTCGGAGGGCTGCTTTCCTCCTCTGGGGAGGGTGGGCTGTGGGTCCTGCTGATTTACCACTGCATGGGTGACCACAGGTGGTGGTGGTGCAATGGGGCTGCAGAACGATCAGGAAGGGGAGGACACTGACCAGGATCTGGAGTGGTGGCTTGTTTCTAAGTGCCCTACCTCCTTGAATCCCCTTGAGTGCTAGTGCCCTCAGGGACAGAGACCAGAAAACCAGGAACAAACATCCCATATTGACCACTGGTAGAAGGGACATGGCTGCCCAGACTTCATAACCAGGCTCCATGGGAGACCGACTGGGTTGCTTGATGCACACTAAGGGACTGTGGAGGGAATGACCCAGGGTCCCCCTCCCTCCCCGCCTGAGGGGTACAACTGAGGCAGGATGGTGGCAGGCCCACAGGAGCTCCCAAGCATTACCTGGGGCAAAGCTAGGGGATACACAGCCTAGGGATCCCTGAAAAGTGGAGACTGACACTGTGAGAAGGGGGCATAAAAAGAGAAAATAAAAAAAGATGCTGAAATCTTAGGGATTCTGTGCAGTGACATGCAATTTCAGTGAGGCACCGGTACAAGAATTCAAAATCTGTAAACCATGCAGAATTCTGTGATTTTTACCAGTGTCACCGGTAAAAACGGGAAAACCAGGGTCTTTGCCTTGAGGTCATCTGAAATAACCCCCAGGTCCCTTTCTTCCTTCCTTGGTGATCGCCAACAACTCCCCCCTCACCATCCTGTATGAAAGAAGCTCTCCAATGAGGAAGCACTTTGTCCATTTCATTTGCATAACCCAGTCCCCCTCTCCACTCCATCCCTCCATTTTCCTTGCTGTCTCTCCTCCCCCACACCCACACACACCCCCACCCACACCTTTTGGCTCATCTGTTTCCCCCATACCTCGTTAAGATTAACAACTAATATAAGTGGTCTTTGCTGGTAAATGAACAATCTCACTCTCTCTTCATTTCCTGACCATCACTGTGTACTTTAAAATGCTGTGCTTGCTTCTGGCCATTATCTTCCCCTCACTCATATCGATTTCACATGGATGAGTGACAGCAGCAACTGAGCCATATTCAGTTTAGGTTTGGTTGCCCCCCCAAACCAAAAAAATTCCTACTCACTCCCTCTGTATGCTGTCTCACCTCAGACTTCCATTCCCATCCCACCACTACGTCCCTCATTCCCATCCCGGTACATTTGAAACAGAAAACCCTTCCCCTCTCTCCATTTGTTGTCCTAACCCTGCCTTCTGTTCCCATCTACCAAATAAAAGAAAAACCCTCCTGCTCCCCTCCTCTGTGTCCTGCCATACCCCCACCCTCCATTCCTGTCCGGAAAATACAACCCACCTCTCCGTCTGCTGCACCACCCCCTACCTCCATTCCTGGCTTGGTAGCTCAGTGTTCAGCTTTCCACTAGTAGATGTGGAGGCTCGACTACTCACACCAGCCTGACAGTCAGTAGCAGGTTGTCCCAAGAGATCACCCCATCAGTGCCCCAATGAGTACAGGTGTCAACCAAATTAAAAAAACAACTCCTTCTCCTCCCTTTGTGTCCTGCCATGCCCCCACCCTCTGTTCCTGTTCAGAAAGTACAATTACCCCCTCTCTGTCTGCTGTCCCACCTGTCCCCCCCAGTTCCCATCCTGACAGCTTACTGTTCAGCTTTCCTCTAGTAGGTGCAGAGGCCTGGTGCAGGTCATCCCAAGAGACCACCCCATCAGTTCCCCAATGAGTATGGGTGTGAAGGTGTCAGACTGAAGTGTCTGGCAAGTTCTGAAGTGTGCACCCTGAAAAATATCGATTTTCAGGTCACAGTTTCTTGACGGCTTTGATTAAGTGTTTAAATTAGACAATCGTACTGTGCTTACCATTACATTTTGTTTTCTTGCCTTGTATAGTTTAGCCTGTATGTAAATATTCCTGGTAGATTATGTTGTTGATGCTTTCCTCCAGGAAACCCCCAAGACAACATGCTGCATATCATGGGGTTATTCCAGCTGGAGTAATTTAAGCTAAATAATTATACAGACAAAGAAACAGTTTGTTTAATTTGCAACTGCTTCTGAAATTCCTGGTCACTAAAGCACCATCCCCAGCCTGGGTAGGGACAGAAAATGTAGTCCTACCAATTGCACCACCCGGTACAACAGTAATATCAACGGTGAACTTTGGCATTGACAAATTTCTTGTTTTTATCTATTTTTTCTTTTTATGTTGTCTTGCGCGCAGGCGCAAACAACATCTTGTGGCAGTACCACATTGAGAGGTGTGTCAGTGTTGGCGAATGCAGGGCATACTTTAGTAAGTGCTTTCCTCATCCCCCAATTAGCAATCATGCTAGCTGTGATGCAGAAATTATGGAAAGTGCCACCAACTTGAAAGAAATCTGCCACTGCAATCAGACAAGCTCATCATCCAGCAACAGATGACACGCCTCCCCAATGTGCCTTTCCTGGTGAAACTTTTCAATAAACAAGGTGGCTCCTGCCATCCACCATACACAACCCCCATACCAACATCAGGGGTGGCCATTCCCCCATGTCGGCAAGTTCCCCCATCCCATACACTTTCTTTGCCAATGAGGCAATTAGCGAGCATGCTAGCGCTGACGTGGAAATTATGGAAAGTGCCACCAAGTTGAAAGAAATCTGCTACTGTAATCAAAGACAAGCTTGTCATGTAGCGGCAGAAGACATGCCTCTCCAACGTGCCTTTCCTGGTAAAACTTTTCAATAAACATGGCAGCTCCTGCAATCCACCACACAATCCCACACCGACATGGAATGGCTGAAAATCCCCATGTCGGCATGTTCTCTATCCCATACACTTTCTTTGCCATCCTCGATATCCGTTTTTGCATTTCCTGTAAAAGAAATGGTCCCTCATAGTCCCCAGCACCCCCTCCCCAACCCACCCACCTTCTGCACACCACCTCCCTGCATCCCCCCATACTTACCTCCAGAGGTCCGGCGCTGTGATCGTCTGTGGAGTGGGACGAATTTGAACTCTTCAAAGCCGAACTGCAAAATGAAGAAGTGCCAGTAAGCCATATAATGGTATCAATGGGGGAAGGGGTTCAACTTAGGTGACTATCTCAGCCATTTCTTTTAATTTTGCCTCCAAATTTTTAACATGGGGTTCTTGGGACCTCACCTCATGAACACATGCTCTGTCATCTTATTTGCTCCCGAAAGATGATTTTGCGGTCAATTTGCAGAATCACCTTTCAGGACCAATTTACGAAACAGAGTCACTGTTCATGAGGTGGGGTCCCAAAAAGCCTATGCTGCAAATTTGATGAACAAATTCCCAAAAATGGCTGTGTTACAAGCGTGCATTTTGAGTTTCTACACACGCTTGGAACTTCAACAATTTTTAATATTTCCATTCCACTGGTGTGGTTGCTGTGGGAAATCAACTTTCTGGACAGGTTAACAAAATCACAGTGCCACTGTTCATGAGCAGAGGTCCCAAAATGCCTATCTTGAAAATCTGGTTAAAAAAATCCCCAAAATAATTGCGTTACGGGCGTGCGTTGTGCAGTTTCTACACATGCTCGTGACCAACAATTTTTCATATTTTCACTCCAGATTTTCAACGTTGCCATTTTTTTATACCTCCTCATGAAAGTACAGCTGTCATTTTTCACATCCTATCCAAAATGTGTTTTTGCACCTGTGGTGCCAAATGGCATAGTCACTGTGCAAAATCACCTTTTGGCTAATAAACTGTTAGTGCCACTGTTCATGAGGAGGGATCACAAAAAGCCCATGTTGAAAATTTGCAGTGAAAATACCAATAAACGCCTGGGGCATTAGGGTTTCCAACCATAACACCCCACCCTGTAGAGGCTGACAGGTGTCAGGGTGTGACTTGGGATCGTTGGCTGTAATGCTCATGCCATTCCACCTCCACCCCCACCCTGCAGCCAGTCACGGGTATTTAGGTGTGCCTTGGAGTCTTTGGTCCCAAGGTTCACTCCATTCTTCTATACTGCACCCATCTCCGTGTATTTCCTTATGGAATGGGGTGAGTGTAAGGCCCAAAGACCCCAAGGCACACTGCAATACTTGTTGGTGTCTGCAGGGTAGGGTGAGGTGAAATGGCATAAGCGTTATGGCCTACGACCCAAAGGCTCTCCCCAATGCCTGTCAGTCTCTGCAGGGTGGGGTTGGGGTTGGAGTCAGTTCAATACTTCACTGCCATTCCTATTATGCATCTCTCTAACTCCTGCACTGCCAATGCCAATGCCAGCAAGATAACATTCTGCATTGACAAATGCTTGTTCTTTAGTTTCTTATTATACATAACCCCAAAAATTTAACAAGTTGTTGTCTATAAATTAAAGTGTTCTTTTTTTCTATAATTATGCATTCTCATTTGTTTAATAAAGTATATTTACAAAAAAGAATATATAGATTTCATGGATAACCTCAACAATTAATCACACCATCATACAAACAAAGGAACATGCCAGCAGATAAAGGCTTATGATCTATTTAGTCTATTCAAGTGTTAAGTTCCTTCCCTATGTGTTTACAGAGGGAACTGTCCCCATCCCGGTTTCCCTCCTGACCTCCCTCAATTTCCCCTTCCCCCCCAAATCACCCCCTTTCTACCTGCAACTTTCCCCTTCACCATGTCCCATCCTCTTTTGAAGCCGTCCATAGATTTTAGGGATACCACATCCTCTGGCAGCTCATTCCGCTTGACCACCACCCTGTGTGAAAATGTGCCTCCTCATTTCCCTCTGGAATCTTCCCAGCACCAGCTTTAGTCTGTTCAACCTAGTGGTCCTGTTCCCACTAAGGCTGAAGAGGCCCTCGGTGCTTACCTTGGTTACTCCCTCACTGTATTTGAAGGTCTCAATTATGTCTACCCACTCCCTTCTTTCCTCAAGTGAGTACATGTTGAGCTCCCTGAGCCTCTCCTCATAAGCGTTGCCCGGCTGGCCCAGGATCATCTTGGTTACCCTTCTCTGCACCATCTCCAGCAAGTTGATAGCCCTCATTTGATATGGGCACCAATGTTGCACACTGTGCACCATCTGTGGCCTTACCAGTGACCTGTACAGTGGCAGAGTGACCTCTGCCTTCCTTGTAGTTCTTCCCCCGACTATGCAGCCCAGCATCTGATTTGTTTTGGCTGCTACTCTCCTGCAGTGTGCAGAGCATTTCAGGTCACTTGTGATTATTACTCCCAGGTTCTTTTCTTCCTCTGACCTGGTTGCCTGCACTCCACCCAACTGGTAAATTATCCCCAGATTGTTCTGCCCCCAAGTGCATAACTTTACACTTTTTAGTGTTGAACCCCAGCTGCCAAATGCCAGATCACTTTTTGAGCCTAGCCAGGTCTTCCCTAAGTTCTTGTTTTCCTCTTCTATGTCCACCTTCCCGCAGAGCTTGGTGTCATCTGTGAATAGGCAGATTTTACACCTGGTGCCATCTGCAATGTCACTTATAAAGAAGTTAAATGTCTACTATCACCCCCCCACACCCACACACACACATACACACATCAGTACTCACAAACTCTCTGCTTTTGAACCCTTTTCCCATCGCTAGAGGCATGAGACAGGGGCAGCCCCTCTCCTTGTTCCTCTTTGTGCTCATCATAGAACCTCTGGCTGCCATTATTCAGAAACACAAAGAGATCCAAGGAATGCAGGTGGGCCCTAGCCAGTGCACTACACTTATGTATGCTGCTGCTCTTCTGGTCCTTCTAGGACTTCCATTGCACCCCCCGTGATTCTTTTCAACCACTTTACACAGTTTTCTGTCCTGAAGGTTATCTAGTCTAAAACCAAAGTCCTTCCCTTAAAGAGCTAGTGGAACCAAGACAGGTAGACAGGAAAATACAACCAACTTTAAAAAGCAGTGTTTATTAAAATTTTATTTCTGAAGTATTTTTCTCTTTTGCTCATTAGAGAGTCTTCTATGTGATAATATTGTACTAGATGTGTGGAACAGCTGTCAGCCTGGTAGCTGACATGTCTTTCTCTGGTCCCCCTCACTACATCAGCATTGTGATCTCAATGACAGTGACATTACAGGTGACTAACCAGGCAGCTACTGAGTGCCTGCTCCTAAACAGCAGTGATGTCACAGTCAGTGAAATCATAATGCTGATGATGTAGTGGGGTGGAATAGAGATAGTTATGTCAGCTGCCAGGCAGAAGTTGTCCCACACATCACACCTATTAGCATCAGGTAAACAATCTTTTAATATAACCAAAGGGAAAATGAAAAGTACATCAGATATAAAAGGTAATGGTTGACTGCTTTTAAAAACAATTGGTTTTAGGCAGTACACTAGCTCTTTAAATCAGCACTGCTTGGTGCCCATAGTGGAACCTAATGGGCTTCAGTGGGCCCTAGATGGAATTACCTATTTGGGTATTAAGGATCGCTATCTTCTCTGAAATGTGAGATACAAACCTGTTCCCTCTATTTGCCACAATTAAGATAGAATGTGACCGATGGAAACTACTTCAGCTTACTATGGCTGGGAAAGTAGTGGCCCTCAAAATGGTGACTGCTCCGAAAGTATAATATCCTCTGTCTCACTTGCCACTAGAGATGCCCCCCCCCCACCTAGTTGACTAACCTCAACAAGCTACTCAGTAACCTCCTTTGGGAGAGGGCACAACCCAGGTACAGCCGTAACAAACTTCAGTCACACTGGTCTGATGGGAGCTGGTGTCTACCCTGGCTTACCAGCTATCTATGGGCCTGGAGAGCTATACCAATGCTGCAGTGGTTCTGACCCCAAGATAAGGAGTTACCCCAGTGGGTAGCCATGGAGACTGAGCAGTTTAACACATGCTCCCTTCCTTTGCATATATACTCTGCTCTCCCAAAGAACTTAACATCCTATCCCACTATTGATCCTGCAGTTAAATTCTGGTACTGGATCATAAGTGGCTAGGCAAAGATCTGGCACCAGCCCATCTTACCCCTCTTTGGGAAAATCCTAATATCACAGTGGACCATAAAGCCTTTAAATGGCCATCATGGGAGAATAAGGTTATCCTTTCCCTGCGTGGCCTGTTGGAAATGGGGAAAATGACAGTGCAGACCTTTCAGGTACTCCAAGCTCGGTGGGACCTCCCTCACACAGATTTGTGGAGGTATCTCCAAATAGGAAGTCCATCCTGTGCCTCTCTACATTCAGAACTAAACCTAGCACTCTCGTACAGTGGCTGCCTCTCCAGAAGGACTTAGCTGGTAAAATATACTCTACCACCAGAGCAAATTTCCCCAGTCAGTCATTGGTGTCCAAGGCAAAATGGGACAAGGCTCTGCAAATAACCTTACCTAAACAGGACTGGCAAAACTGCTGGAAATTTGGGCACAAGGCCTTTAAAGACACTAGATGCAAACTGATGCAAAATAAAATCCTGCATTCCTGATACAAGACACCAGCTGTGCTACATAACTTTAAGCCCATACCCATGGACCAGAGTTGGTGTTATAGGACCCACGGGGGGTGACCTTTATCATATCTAATGGACCTGTCCCTCTCTCCAACCTTTCTGGCAACAGATCTGAGAGATAGGGTCCAAGGTACTCCACAGGTAGGTCCCTTGTTCTACTGCCTTGATGCTCTGAGGTCTCACCTCTGAGGCACCTTGTCTTACTCCAGCTGAACACAAGTGGCTTGCTCTCCTCAGTATGCAGACCAAGAGGCTCATCCTTTGCAGATGACAGTCAGTGGAGGCCCTTCACAACCAGAACTGTTTCCTTCCCCTACACAAATTTCCACCTTGGACCATTGTTCTCATCTGGCTAACAACACCCTTCTTGCCTATTACACTTGTTGGCAACCATATCTAAACTATGTGTTACCCAGAACAGGAATTAGGTAACTGAGTCCATGGTGTTGTCTCCCAATGTCAGTAGCTCATTTAAAAGACTTAACCTACAGTATGTACCCGTAGCCATATCAATATTATTAGTTACCACTGTGACTGTTTATACACGTGGGTTGCTTCTATGTTTGAGTTTTTAGGTGAAAGGCATAATCTATCATCCTAATGCATACCCTGTCTATATGCTACCTACTTGCCTCAGTAACTGAAAACTGTTTCCATCCATGTACATAGTACTGAAGCATGCATCTGTGTTATTCATCAGCGAGATCATATATGTAACCCCTAGGTGATGCTATCCCAAGGGCTACTACCCCTGCCTGTTTGTCTAGTAGCAAGTTAAGGGTCTGGGTAATGAAATGGGTGCCTCCACCTGGAGATCAGGGCTGTTAGTGGTCAAGCTAACCTGGGCACAGCCCTCCAAGACACTGTAACCCCATCTTTCCCTTCTAGTGGCCTGAACAATATACAGTAATTACTTTCACAATGATCCTTAATCACCAGGCAATTACCCACACTGTTTTCACTTACCACCAGGGCTGGTTCTTCTAGCTTGACCCTGGGGACCCCCTGTAAAACAAGGTTAAGCACAGCAAATAGCAACAGTACAATACTTTTGGCACAAACTGGAACCACAGTCAGGTTAAATGCAAACAAAGTTAAATCTGATTTATTCAGGGGACTTGAACAAGGGAGGGGTGTAATCAGGTTGATTTGCTTAAAAGCTATATTAATCAGACAGTTATGCTGCAGTTCAGAGTCCCTACACAGTCACACACTCTGGGTACCCAGGTAGGAAAATGGTGGGCTAGCCATGAACATTGCAGCTGGATGGGGCCCTGTGATGGAAGAAAGCAACATGCACAATACACACTATTTGTAATCCGGAGCTGGAGGGCTCAGTTCGTGAAAGAAAAAGCAACAAGATAATCAGATGACAACATTTTTAGATTTAGCTGTGGTTGCAGGGAGCTACCCTGATGTTTACTCAAGATACCCAATATTGGACACAGGCAGGATGAAACTGAGACTGCAGGCTGTTGAGCTGGAGTGCCCGGAGAAGCAGGACCCACACGAATCACCAAGGCATCGTTCCTGTTCAAGGTGTTGAGCAGGGGGCTGATCCCCAGGCTGGTCTCTCGTCGATGACTTTCTCTGTGTAGCAGACATTCTGGCTAGGCCAGTGTAGCAGGGCCCAGGTAAATGGAAATGGATACCGATTCAGTCCGTGGAGCTGGATACAGCCTCCATCTTGCAAAACACAGTTCAGACACACAGTGGGGAACCAAATCACGACCCACTATAAGCACACAGCACATTCACATGTAAGGAAATTCCACTGTACCAGGCAAATGGCTCTCCGGTCACAATTAGAGTCTCTGCACAATCCGGGAGTTCAGAGGTAGCTGGAAGTTCTGACAGGCCGAACGCATTCAACAAATCTTCGGTCTTCAGGTTAAAGCCTGGTCACAATTCAGTGGCTTAATTCGTGCTCCAAATTCAGATTCAGTCTGAAAAAAGCACAAGTTCCCTCTCAGGGACAGCAGTCAGGCATGCAGGCCAAACTCAGGCCTTTCCACAGTTCTCCTGCGCGAATCCACTATGGATTGCTGCTCGAACTATCTCGAGCTGTTACTTCTTCACTTCCCAACTCAGATCTAACTGAAACTGCAAGCAGTGTGGGACTTTCCCCAAGATCCAAAAGGTTCAGTTGGCTGATCTGTCTGTTAGTCACAACAAGGGCTCCCCCTCCAGGTTATTTTAGGCGCCAAAAGCCCAAAACTACAATTCCTACAAGTTTTGGCCCAACCAAGCCCCTGTAGGCAGGCTCCATTTTAGAGTCCCAAATGTACTGATTGGCCCATTCTGACAGTCCAGGACCAAGATGATGGAAACAAACAGAACTGTCCATGCTGCAAAAACGGCAGGTTAGAACAAACTGAAATAATATTGCTACTCTAACAAATGATCAGCAAACAAGTACATCATCTAACAGAGCTCCCTCTCAGATTAATTATGACTGCAATCCATGCAGCTCTTACAGACACAGTACACAGAGGCTATACAGGCACTCTCTGGCAATACATTTAAACTGCTAAAAAGCAGGACACCAGCCTGGCAGTGCGCATTTAAGCAAGCTCAAGGAAGACTTTTCGGGAACCCCTATTTATAGGGGGGTTACACCCTTCCCTGCCTGGAGAAAACTTGGTGTCCGTGTCAAGTCTGTACCATCACAATATCAAAAATGCAATATAAATGAGACATATATATCACTAGCTTGTTATATCACTATACCTTTCAATATACTTCGCATTACTACATCCATATTGATAATACTTATGCATGCTTCATGCAGGTAATGCTGATTCCACTATGATTAACACATTAGTAACATCACAATACTGCTTCAGGTAATAACTTCCTGTATATTAAACAATGTAGGAGGGGGCCCTTCCCTATCAGCTTACTAGGAGCTGGATGGGGCTGGGCCACCATACTGAGAAGGAAGAACAATTAGCCTGGAATTGGCCATTAAGCTCAGTTTGGGTAGTGAGCTCTGAGAAATATAGACACCTTTGTGAATCACATTGAGAGGCGAATCCACTGGCCTCCCAGGAGAATCATAACTGCAGTGCAATACTGGCTTGACAGCTCAGCCAGTCTTTCTGGGGGGGAACAGCCACAGTCTCTGTACTTTCAGCACTAACTTTGGAGCTTTTGTCATTCATGAGGGGTGCCTCTGCATGATTGGAATGTCCAAACTGGGAGCACTGGGAGCTCCTTGTTCTGTAGGCTCTGTTTCCACAACACTCTGCTCATTTAGAGAAGGTTCTGGCACAGTTAGGCTTTGTGGCACTGAAGGAGGACTGTCAGCACTCTCATATTGTTGTTCAAGTTCTGGTGTGTCTCGACCAGTATTTTACCCCAGAAGTATGTCTGATAGGGGATTATTCTGGTATTAGGTTTAAGGAGTGCAGATTTTATATGGCCCTGATCTCAGGTTCGCTTAAAAAGGTAGTTTTACGGCATTGGATGATGGACTCCTCAATCACGTATCTGGAGTGGTTGCAGGAGATGTTATTTAACTTAAATATGGAAAAATTGAGTGCAGGAAGGACAACCAGCTCCAATTATATGAAAAGGTATGGAGTCGTTTTCAGGCTTTATACCTTCTTCAGATATAATCGGATCTAGTAAGGTAGCACCAGAAGCGAAGATGGCGAGCAGATCTTCCTCGAAGATATTTAGTATTAAAGGGGAGGGGTAGGTGGGGGAAGGGGGACTGGGGTGGGTGTGGGGTTAGTGTGTTTTTTTTTTTTGAGGGGGGGAACTGTTTGCTGATTCTAAGCTATGGCAATTGTTATGAAGGAGTAAAATCTTTTATGTATGTATCTTGTTATGGTATTGATGATTTCAATAAAAATTTTGAATTTAAAAAAAAAAAAAGTTCTGGTGTGTCACCAGAGAGACTCAGATCATCAGCCCTTTCTTCGGGCAAGTCACACAATTCCACTAAACACAGGGAGTCTGCAGCCTCAGACGTGATACTTTGCATTTCACTTTCAGGGAGCATTGGCTCCAAGAACGAAGCTGGGGGGTTAGTCAGTCCAGAAGGCCCAGCTTCATCCCCACGATTCTGCACGGGATTTCCATGAAACAACTGACTCAGTTCATAGGAGGGATAATAGGTATTACCGTAGTCACTTTCATCAGAGGTGGACTGACAGTCTCTATCATTCTGGGCCTGCTGCAGGGGAAATCTTAAATCTGTAACTACTGGGGTAGGTTGACTCTGTCTCTTTTTTGCAGCAGCACAAGTCACCAGCCATGGGGAGGCAATATCTGCTGGCTCAGCTTCAATAATAACTTGGCCCATAGGCAGCAAGTGGTTACGGTGCATGGTCTTGACAGCTTTGAAGTTATTCTCTGGGTGTACATTGTACACTGGTAGATCATCCAACTTTCCAACTACTACATGAGGAAGATGGTGACACCTATCAACAATTTTGTGCTTGCCATGCAGTCCCAAATTGTGTAACACCACGCGGTCTCCAGGCCATAGCTCTTGAGCCTTTACTTTCTTAGCGTGCCTGTCGGTGAGATTTCTCTTGGCGGCCATTGTCTGGGTGAGTTGATATGTATGGTTCAGTTGAGCTTTCAGTTTCTCTACATATTGCAGGTAGTTTTCTGCTCAGACCCCATCTGGAGAGACCCCCCAAAAAAGACATCAACTAGCAGTCGGGCCTCCCTCCTGAACATGAGGCGGTAGGGGGAGAACCCAGTAGCATCATTTTTGGAGCAATTGTATGCGTGTACCAAGGTACTAATCTGCTGGCTCCACTTATGCTTGTTTTTTGGATGGAGGGTGCCCAGCACATCTAGAAGGGTGCAGTTAAAACGTTCTGGTTGAAGGTCCCCCCTGCGGGTGAGAAGGGGTGGTTTTTGACTTCCGCACCCCCCAACAGAGAGAGCATTTCTTTGATTAGCCTACTTTCAAAGTCTCTGCCTTGGTCAGAGTGGATCTGCTAGGGGGGGCACCATAGTGGATGAAGAATTCCTCCACTAGCATCTTGGCCATGGTAGCGACTTTTTGATCTTTAGTTGGAAAAGCTTGTGCATACCGTGTGAAATGATCTGTAACCACCAACACATTGCCAATATTCTGTTGATCAGGTTCTAAACACAAAAAATCTATGCAGACCAGTTCCGTGGGGAAGCTGGTAGTGATATTGACAAGGGAAGCAGCCCTCTGAGGCAGGGCTTTTCTTTGGATGCAATGACTACAGGTCTTTACATGGTGCTCAACATTGGCCCCCATCTTGGGCCAGTAGAATAGAGATTGTACCAGGTCGAGAGGCCTGTCAATACTGACGTGCCCCATATGATTGTGGAGGGACTTCAGTACCAAGTGTTTATAGGCCATAGGCAGGACCAGTTGTTGCTTGTCTACTTGACCACTATGATCCACTGTCTTTCCGTATAACAACTAATTGAATAACTTCAACCTGGGACCTTCTTTAAACAATAGGGCAGTTCGCAAGTTAAGGGAATGCAACTTAGACACATCTTTCCCCGCAAGCAGGGCATCAAGTGCGGGTTGAATCATAGGATCTTGGGATTGAGCCCACTGAATACTGTCATTGTCAAGTTGAGGTAGTGCACTAATAACTAGAGCAGAGACATGGCAATAGGCAGCCAGTATGCAGGTATCAGGAGGGCCCAAGCAATCTACTAGACAGTCCACTGTGTCCACAGACATCTGTTCATCTCTGTCAAACTTTTGGCACAATGCTCGGATGTCAGGTTCAGACCGCCTGACCCAATCACTCTTGGAAGTGGTCCTTCCTGACAGGTCATCAGCATCAATATGGTTCAGTCCCAATCTGTATTCGACAGCATAATCATGGTTAATAAGGCAGAGAGCCACTGGTGCCCAGTGGTGTCTAACTTAGCTGAAGTCTGTACATAGGTCAATGGGTTATTGTCGGTCTTCACCAATATCTTTGCCCCATAGAGGTACTCGTGAAACTGATCAATGATGGCCCATTTTAGGGCAAGGAACTCCAGCTTGTGCACAGGATAGTTTCGCTCAGATGGGGTCAAACTCCTGCTGGTGAAAGCAACCAGTCTCAAACCATCCTCATGGTCTTGATAGAGCACAGCTCCTAGGCCCTGCAGACTAGCGTCTATATGTAGCATATAGGGCTTGGTAGGGTCAACATAGACAAGGATGGGGGCATGGGTGAGCTGGTATGACTTCGTGGAAGGCTGCTTCACATTCGGGCATCCAGCGAGGCCCAAAACGTTCACCAGTGCGGAAGTACACTTTCTCTGTGTTTTTTTTTTTTTGTAGTATTTCTTTATGCTCTCCCTGAGCCGGGCATCCTTCCGAGGTGCACTCACGGCTAGAACTGCTACTCCCTGCCTGAACCCTGCTAATCCGATTGGACTCCCCCAGCAACTGGGCAACCCTAACTCTCCGGTTCACCCACCAGGCCAGGCCAGCTCATCCTCAGTGGCCTATATGTAATTAGAGAGGGCTAACCGCAGCTGCCGGGTTGGCCAGGAGTCCATCAGCAATCGGGCTGGCTGTGGGATGTGAGTCCTGCTTCTGGTGCCCCCATCATCTCCACGGTCCTAGGCAGGGTTTTTTACATTATGTTTCCCCCCCGAGAGTGCGATGTGCAGTGACGTCTGTGCACGGCTCACCTGCTGACGTCTGCCGCACTCCGGCCCCCTCCCATTCTGGCTGGTGTGCCTGTGCTGCCCCCGATCTCCATAGGGGGTCGCTAGGACACTGAGCTGTCCCAGAACCCTGCCCAGAGAGAGGAGAGCAGTCCTCCGGATGCTCATTCCTCTCCCTCCCCTACCGACCCCCGGCACCCCAGGCTCATTCCCAAACCCGGTTCGCCGGCGTGGTGCAAGTGGCATCCAGCACCTCAACCCTCAGTGCCACTGAGCCGGCTTCTTTCTCTGGTTATTGGACAGCCTCTTTCTTGTATTTACGGTTGGTAGGAGGGTAACCCTGGTTAAGATTCAGGAGTGGGTGAATCACCTTTGAATAGTCTTTTATGAACCTGTGGCAGTAACCACAGAACCCCCAGAAAACATTGTAGTTCTTTCAAGTTATGGGCCTGGGGCCAAGTAGTGAGTGACTCAACCTTACTTGGATCGGTCTCTATTCCTTCTGAAGATACTGTGTACCCCACATACTTCATGGAGGTTTAAAGAAACTGGCACTTGTCGAAGGACAGCTTGTGGCCGAAGTCTTCCAATCAGTCCAGCACTTTAAACAGTCGGGTCTCATGCTCCTTTAATGTACGTCCGAAAACAATGACATCACCTAGGTATATTAGACATTCCAACAAGTTCATATCTCCCACCGCACATTCCATCAGTCACTAAAAGGTGGCCAGGGCACCCGAAATCTCCTGTGACATTCTTAGAAATTCGTAGAACCCCGAAGGACAGATGAAGGCTGTTTTCCCATGGTCCTCTGGGGCCATCGGAATCGGGTAATATCCGCTGCGAAGATCCAATACTGAGAACCATTTGCTCCCATTCAAGTAATCCAAGGCCTCTTATATACATGGCATGCTGTATTGATCTGGGATGGTCCGCTGGTTCAGAGTTCAATAATCAACACACATCCTCACTGACCCATTCTTCTTATGCACAACCACAATGGGAGAGACATATGGGCTCCTTGATTCCTGTATCATGCCAGCAGCGAGCATTTCCTGCAGGTGTCTACTCACATCATCTATGTCAGCTGGGGTGAGGTGTCGGGATCTCTCTTGAAATGGCTGGTCATCATGCAGGCGTATATGATGCTCTGCACCGTGGACACACCCCGTGTCCCATTTCTTTAACGAAAACACTTGGTCTCGCAGGGCGAGTTTCTTGCTAATCCTAGCCTTACATTCAGCTGGCAGCGGGGAATCACCAAAGTCAAATAAGTCTGGGGTCACTGTCTCCTTTTGGCCAGAGTACTTGTTATTGGGTAATACTGCAATGTCTGCACAGTGTACTGTAGCTAGAGTGCACCCTCTGTTCACCTGGACCTCCCGATCTGACACATTTCGAATCTGGACCATCACTCATCGTGCAGAGGCATGGGCACAGGCAGGCAAGATGCCGGGTTTAACCAATAATCCTTCTGGCAACTTTCCATCACCTGATGCATCCAACATTAATATTTTGTTCTGTATGTTTCTCTTTGGGCAGACTTCTCCATGGATTGTGCACTGGGCGTTGTGGGTCAATACCAAGGAGTCAGGTTCCTTTTTCCACACTGTCCCCATTGACTCATCTGGGTCCTCTTCACTGGGTTTCTGTTGTAAGTCATATGCCCTTTTTACTAAGGCTGGAATTCTTAGCAGCAGGTTAAGAGGCCTGGGTAATGAAATGGGTGCCTCCACCTGGAGGTCAGGGCAGTTAGTGGTCAAGCTATCCTGGGCACAGCCCTCTGGGACACTGTAACCCCCTTCTTCTAGTGGCCTGAACAATATACAATAATTACTTTCACAATGACCCTTATTCACCAGGCAATTACCCACACTGTTTGCACTTACCACCGGGGCTGGTTCCTCTAGCTTGACCCTGGGGACCCCTTGTAAAACAAGGTTAAGCAAAGCAAATAGCAACAGTACAATACATTTGGCACAGACAGAAACCACAGTCAGGTTAAATGCAAACAAAGTTAAATCTGATTTATGCAGGGGACTTGAACAAGGGAGGGGTGTAATCAGGTTGATTTGCTTAAAAGCTATATTAATCAGACAGTTATGCTGCAGTTCAGAGTCCCTACACAGTCACACACTCTGGGTACCCAGGTAGAAAATTTATGGGCTAGCCAGGAACGTTGCAGCTGTTTGGGGCCCTGTGATGGAAGAAAGCAACATGCACAACACACACTATTTGTAATCTGGAGCCAGAGGGCTCA
This sequence comes from Neoceratodus forsteri, assembly GCA_016271365.2. Taxonomy (NCBI): domain Eukaryota; kingdom Metazoa; phylum Chordata; order Ceratodontiformes; family Ceratodontidae; genus Neoceratodus; species Neoceratodus forsteri. The sequence continues at coordinate 265,622,504 of JADMNL010000025.1, forward strand.
GTTCATGAAAGAAAAAGCAACAAGACAAACAGATGACAACACTTTTAGATTTAGCTGTGGTTGCTGGGAGCAGCCATGATGTTTATTCATGATACCCAATACTGGACACAAGCAGGATGAAACTGAGACTGCAGGCTGTTGAGCTGGAGTGCCCGGAGAAGCAGGACCCACACGAATCACCGAGGCGTCGTTCCTGTTCAAGGTGTTGAGTAGGGGGCTGATCCCCATGCCAGTCTCTCTTCGATAACTTTCTCTGCGTAGCAGGTATTCTGGCTGGGCCAGTGTAGCAGGGCCCAGGCAAATGGAAATGGATACCGATTCAGTCTGTGGAGCTGGATACAGCCTCCATCAAGCAAAACACAGTTCAGACACACAGTGTGGAACCAAATCACGACCCACTATAAGCACACAGCACATTCACGTGTAAGGAAATTCCACTGTACCAGGCATATGGCTCTCCGGTCGCAATTACAAAGTCTCTGTACAATCCAGGAGTTCAGAGGTAGCTGGAAGTTCTGACAGGCCAATTGCATTTAGCAAATCTTCGGTCTTCTTCAGTTTAAAGCCTGGTCACAATTCAGTGGCTTAATTCGCTCTCCAAATTCGGATTCAGCCCGGAAAAGGCACAAGTTCCCTCTCAGGGACAGCAGGCAGGCATGCAGGCCAAACTCAGGCCTTTCCACATTTCTTCTTCGTGAATCCACTATGGATTGCTGTTCGAACTATCTTGAGCTGTTACTTCTTCACTTCCCAACTCAGATCTAACTGAAACTGCAAGCAGTGTGGGACTTTCTCAAGATCCAAAAGGTTTGGTTGGCTGATCTGTCTGTCAGTCACAACAAGGGCTCCCCTTCCAGGTTATTTTAGGGACCGAAAGCCCCAAACTACAATTCCTACAAGTTTTGGCCCCACCAAGCCCCTGTAGGCAGGCTCCATTTTAGAGTTCCAAATGCACAGATTGGCCCATTCTGACAGTCCAGGACCAAGATGATGGAAACAAACAGAACTGTCCATGCTGCAAAGAAGGCAGATTTGAACAAACTGCAATATTATTACTCTAACAAACGATCAGCAAAAGCAAGTACATCTTCTAACAGAGCTCCCTCTCAGAATAATTATGACTGCAATCCAGGCAGCTCTTAAAAAGACAGTACACAGAGGCTATACAGGCACTCTCTGGCAATACATTTAAACTGCTAAAATGCAGGACAACAGCCTGGCAGTGAGCATCTAAGCAAGCTCAATGAAGACTTTTTGGGAACCCCAGTTTGTAGGAGGGTTACATATATGTTCCAACAATAATGGTTTCACTGTCTGTGAAAAGAAATATGCCAACAAAAAATTTGACTAAAAAAAATATTTTTAATTAACTAAAAAAAATATTTTTGATTCAAGTATTATGAAGATGAACAAATAGAACATCTTTGAACAAAATTGGGGTGTCCATCTCACAATAATAATGACATCATAAGCCACTCAAACTTTCAGTATTGCCTGACAGAATTACATCCAGAATAATGTATGGGGAGTGGTGTGTAATGAGATTTTTTTGCACGCCCAAGGTGTGTGATGCCTTTTAAAGGAAACCAGAGGCTACTGCTCAAATGGCCGCGATTGCTGCAGAAATGCCCTATTAGGGCTTTTTTTTTAATTCAGCATATTTTATAGATGTTGATGGCAGCATACATACATAAGATGTGATGTGATATAATAGCCATGCTGCTGTCCAAAAGGACAGTAATGAGACATAAGTACACAGAAATGAAAATAAAACTAGCACAATATCACAAAACACAAAAACTCTAAAACAAACCTGTCCTTTCCCCAACCCCACCCCCATCTCTGCCCCCTGAATATGGGGAAGGAAAAGCACTCACAGCGGGGTTGAGACATTGGATTATGGACGCGAGAGAGAGAGAGAGAGAGACACACAGATCAATGTCAAGGGGGTTCCCAAGTGCCCTTAAAGGTCTGAGGCCTGTGCCGCATGGATGCTATATGTTTCTCCAGCTGAAGAGCAAATAGCACCTACCGGTACCATTCCAGAACTGAGGACAAAGTATCCTCTTTCCAGTGTCGAAGCATTGTGAGCTTTGCTACCGAAGCCAATAGTGTAAGATGAGCTTTCCTTATACAAGGTGTGCCCCGTGGGAAGAAGGAAAGCAGCCAGCATTCTGGGATAAATAACAGTCCCAACCCTAAAAGGGGAGCCAAGAGACCTTTGATTGCAGTCCAGAAGTCTTGGGTGCGAGGACAGGTCCAGAGCAAGTGGCAGAGAATACCAGGACTCTGTTTACAATGAGAACAAAGAGGGGAAGCCCGGTATCCAGTTTTGTGCAATCTGACCAGGGTGTAATATAAATTATGCATAATATTAAATTGGATCAGACGTAGTCTATCTTGTTTAATAAATTTATAAATCCCTCTCCAAATCTTCCCCCAAAGTTTAATTTTTGTAGGAAGAGATAGTGCATGTACCCAGTAAAAACAAACCCCTGTTGGGAGATGTGGGTTCAGAGTCTGTATGTGCTTATAGATACCAGAAACCGCATGTGGTTGTTCTGCAATAGTAAGCACTGTGGCAAGATCTTCTGAGGGGTGTAAGGTCCATGGTCTAGGGCCCAAGAAGGCAAGTACTGAGTTTTTAAACTGGAGAAATTTAAAGAGAACTTTCTGTTGGAGATTAAACTTATCTCAGAGAACTGGAAACAGGGTTATGTCATCTCCCTGAAGGAAATCATTCAATGTGGCATGTCACAGTTGAGGGAGAAATGAGACGGGAAAAGGCCGGGTACCAGTCTGAAAATGAGGATTGTTAAAAAGCGCTTAGGTGGGCGAACAGTCCCAGGCCACTGAAAGATGGGCCTGCATTTAGTGAAAGGCGTTAAGAGATCAGGCCAAAGGAGATCCTCTGAGTGCCCAGGGTTGTTGAGCAGGGCGTATATAGCCTAAGGCTCATGAAGTACAAGTTAAGTTATGAGCCAGGTCTCTCTCTATGTCCAACCAAATAGGCGCGTAAGTATTTGTCTGAGAGAGGGAATCTGGCTTAAACCAGAGGGCTACTTTACTCATGTGTTGGGCAACATAGTAGGTGAAAAGGGATGGGAGGGCCAAGCCCCAACAGGCCTTGGGAGCAGTCAGCTTTAAGTACACCCGGTGTACCATCTTGCTTTTCCATAAGGTGGCATTGAAAGTTTTCTGCAGTCTCACAAACCAGGACTTGGGGAGGAAAAACCAAACATCTCTAGGGGGTACATTAATCTTGGTAATATATTAATTTTAAGAATACTAATGCATCCCAAAGAGAGAGAAGGAGAGTTCCCAACCTCGCTAGCTCAGTCTTTAAAACCTGTAGCATGTCAGTAAGGTTTTTCTTTACCATAGTTGGGAAATCTCTAGCAATAGTTATACCTAAATATGTGAGGGTTTTTGGTTCCCAGACCAAGCTGAGAGCCACACAGTCTTCCCTGGTTGTGCGATGGTTAAGAGAAAGTACCTTTGATTTAGAAAGGTTCAGTTTGTAGGACGGCACAGCAGCAAAGTTACTCAGTTCTGCCAGTAGGTTATGGATGGAGGTTGCAGGGTCCTCAACATGTAGAAGATCATCTGCATATGCCGATACAGTGTATCTACTCTCTCCCACTTGAATGCCTTTTATGGAGGGGGAGTTAAGGATTCTCCATATTAAGGGCTCTAAGTAGAAATTAAAGAGGAGAGGAGAAAGTGGGCAGCCTTACTGGGTGCCTCTCTGGAGAGGGAAGGAGTGTGAGAGACAGCCATTACACCAGATTCGGGCTGAAGGGGAGCAATATAAAAGCTGCACCCATTTAATAAAGTCCTCTGGGATACCAAAGTGTCTAAGTAAAGCAAAAAGAAAATGCCAGGAGACCCTATTAAAAGCTTTCTCAGCGTCTAAGGAAACCAAGACCACTGATATCTCTGAAGCCCTAAATGAAGAAGCTTTCTTGTATGGTCGCTCGAATGGCGGCCCTCCATAAAAGCCCACCTGTTCACGGCTTATCATCCTGTACATCACACCAGTCAGGCGACTGGCCAGGATTTTGGCTAGCACCTTACCATCGGTATTCAACAGGGAGATCAGACGATAGTTCTCTGGAAGTAGAGGATCTCTACCTGGCTTAGGGATTAGGGTGATAAGGGCTTCCAGAAAGGTAGGATATTGAATTCCTTCCTTGAACCAGAGATTGAAAACATCCCCAAAAAGAGGCAATATTTGGGGAAGACAAACCCTTGTAAAAATTGCTCAGGATACCATCCAGACCAGGGGCCTTGTCTGGGGCTAGTTGCTTTATCACCTGTTCTATTTCACCAGGAGTAATTGGGGTCCCTAGATGTTCCACAAGAGCAGCAGATGGGGAAGAAGGGCAGCAGAGGTCAAATAGTCTGAAATATCTCATGGAGTAGGAATATGGGTATCCGTGAGAGAGTGAAGTCTCTGATAATAATCTCTGAAGATAGAAACAATGCCTCTGGGCTCAGAAACTATATCTACCTCAGGGGACGATCTCAACCCAGGGATCATTCTCGATGATTCTGTCTGTCGTAATCGGAGGGCTAATAACTTCACAGCTTTCTCCCCTGACTCTAAGTATGTAAACTTAGTTTGTTGGAGAGCAAGCTCTGCCTTTTGGGCCATGAAGTCCGCATATTGGGACTGTAGTCAATGTAGGTGCGCCCAGTCAGAGTCTGGGGAGGTGCGGGATGTGGAGCATTCCATTTGATGAATTTCTCCCAGAAGAGCATCCAAAGTTGTCTTGGTCTCCTGGGATCAAATAGTGGCAAGGTGAATAAATTCACCTCTTAGAGCACAGTTAAGGGCAGCCCACACCGTATCGACCCTGTCCACCGAACCTTTGTTATTCAGGAGGAAATCAGAGATAAACTCCTGGACACAGGTTAGAGTGGAGGGAATATGCAGGAGTTGGGTGTTAAGGCACCAGAGGAAGTCCTTATGAGCTCTAGGTCCTAACAGGCAATCAAAGCTCACCGGGGAGTGGTCTGATAGTACACTGGGGTGAATTGTGGCATCAATAATGTCAGGGAGAGCAGAGGAGCTAGCCAGGAAGTAATCTATGTGGGATTAGGTTCTATGTGGGGGGGAATAATATATATATTGATGTTCGGAGGGACAGAGAATGTGCCAGACATCCACCACCCCCAAACGTGACATGAGATCCCCAAGCGCCCTTTGGACTGGAGAAAGTCCTGTTCGTTTGCTGGCCGATCGATCTATATCTGACCGAGGGTCTAAGTTCCAGTCGCCTCCAAGAACAGTCATAATAGGTGGATCGGAAACCAAAAGTGTGAGCAAGTGGGTGAAATATTGGGGAGAATCCATGTTGGGCCCATAAATCGAACCCACGGTTATTGGAAGCAACTCAAGGGTAAACCGCCCTGAAAGATCCCACCATTCATGAGTCTTAACAAATGGGACAGATTAGCAAACAGAATAATTGTACCTCCCCTTTGAGAAGAGACTCCAGAGCCAAAAATCTGCCCCACCCAAAGGCGTCGAAAGAGGGAAATATACTCTCTTTAAATGGGTCTTTTGTACACATACTATATTTGCCTGCAGGTGCTGAAGGTGTTTCAAAACCAATAGATGCATCTTCCTGTTCTGGGCCTCTTTGACGTTCCAGCTAACAAATGTGTAAAGCCCCCCCCCCGCCCAACTTTAGGGTAATCTGTGGATATTGGCTGTAGAACTGGAAATCCAGATGCTATCGAACTTAGCAGTCAGGAAAGACAAAGGTGTCCCCAGTGTGCATAGATATCCCTCCCCCGCAAACAGTCCCTTTCAAAAAGAAGTCAAAATACAAAAAAAAATACCAGTGAAAACCAACATACAGAACAAGCCCCCCTTCCCACCCCTGTCCTGTAAGTTCCAAACGTGGATAGACTCCTGTGGATCACTAATACCCCATCCCTCCCCAGATCGTAAAACTACAGTATGAACAAAACCACTCTGACCCCTGGTTCTGCACTCCTGGTATATCTTGTCAGGTGAAAATTCCCTCCAGCCACCAGCTTACAAGCCTATCCATCCCCTTCCCCCTCCCCATCATTCCGCAACATTATTGGACCCACTACTAACTAATCTTACAAATTTAAGTATAAACCAGTAACCAGAACTGTAATCAAGGGGATTAGTAGAGGATAACAATATCTAACTGTGGACAGAGTATCAAAAATTGTGAACAGTCCTTAGGAATAACATTCTGCTATCTCAGGGTACTAAGAGTTCCTTGTGGGGGAGAGCTCTTGCTTCTGTGACAACAGTTCAGGGATCTAAGATGGATAAATAGGGCAGTCCTCTCAATTCTAAAAATTCCACCCAAGGCACTTACCCCCCAAACCAGGTATAACATTAGCCCCTAATGTAGAATAAACCCTCAGAATCATGATAATTTCTAATACTGCTCAAAATAAGAGACACCAGAGGCAGGTTTACCACTCTGGATCATGTAAAAAGGTCTGGCAGTAGGGTATTCAGCTCCAGAGCCACTTATGAGGGGGAGTCAAAAGCTTTCCACTGATCCGCATGTTTCATCTGCAGGATAGCGGGGTAGCGAACTTGGTATGGAATGCCAGCGGCAATCAGTTTCATCACAATAGGGTGAAACTCCTGCCGCTTGACTCTGTGATTGTGGCAGGTCTTGGTGAAACTCTCAGGTTGTGTCCCTCCCATTTCCATTCCTGGATGTCTTTTATTTTGGCCAGGATATGCTGCTTATCTTGATAATTAAGCAGCTTAAAAATAAGAGGGCGCTGGTTGGTAACCAGCCGGGGTGGGAGGCACAGTGACTGATGGGCCTGCTCCACAACATAAATGGTGTTGTGTGGGGATGTGCTGGCTAGATGTTCACATAACCGTTGGACAAATTTGATTGGATTTGAACCTTCTTCCTTCTCAGGCAAGCCAAAAGGACCAGGTTATTGCGGCTGTGCCTCTCAAGATCCTCTAATTTGTTTTCCATTTTGTGCAGTTTTTGGCATAGTAGGCTGAAGTCTGAGCCTACTTCCCATTTCTCTGTGGAGATGATTCTGGTTTCGGCATCACTAATTCTTATAGTGAGTGACTCTGTGGAGGAGCTCATCTTCTTCAGATCCCCCATGTCAGCCACAGAATTTTGGACAGGCTTCATTAATTCAATAAAGTGCTCTTCAGTAAACGCCAAACTGGAAGCCGAGGTTTTAGTCAAAGAGGCAGTCTGGTGCTTGGGCCTTTTCAGGGCCTTCTCTTTCTCGGGTGTCTGTGAGGGAGTATGACGTGGTGGTGGATTTCTCATCTCTGTGTCCATTTGGACTGCAAATTACAATGACCCGATGAGAATACAGCAATCTGGCAAGTGCTTGGGGCTAATAAAGTGGGATACCAGTAGCAGAAAAACTCAAAAGCTGTAGAGATAGCAGGGAGCATGGGAGAGATGCAGCTCACAGCTTGGCAGCCATCAGGTGACCATCCCTATTAGGGTTTTTATCATGAAAGTAATGTTTTTCTTTACCTTGTAATAGGTTATTTTCTCATGAAAGTCCAGTGCTGACTGTCATGTTGGCCAAGCTGCCCATGGCCATGTCATTCACACCAGGTGGCCTCCACCATGCAAGGTGCGATAATGAGCTACCAACTCTCCCATTATTTGGTAGTCATCATTGGCATACCACGGTGCACTGCCTGGTGAGTGTGAGATGGCCACAGGTGGCTCGGCCCACATGATGATTGACACTGGACTTTCATGATTAAATAACATGTTAAAAAGGTAAAGAAAAATGTACTTTCATGCTAAAGATCCTAATTGGGCATTTCTGCAGCAATTGCTGCCATTTGAGTAGTATCCTTTGTTTTTCTTCAAACCACAAAAGTGAAACTCAAGTGGTATAACCTGGCATCACACACTGAAGGTGTACAAAACATGATTTACCATACTTCCCGTGTTTTATTTTTTCTAATTGCTGGTTTTAAAAGAGGTGGACTTATACACATTTGTGTGTACAGGAGAATTATAATCCATTTTTTGGGGTTGTAAAAACAGTTAACTGGCAATTCTAGTCTTGTAATGCATACCTGCCTACAGTATGTTAGTCTTTATATACCTGAGAAGGTATTCCAAAAAGCTATTTAGTAATGACTTGTGTCATCCAGTGTCAACTAATGTGTGCTGTAATTTATGTGTGATATTTAAAAAGGCACCATCACAAGGGGTCACGTGATGTGCTGAGGCGAGTCGGACGTCCTCCGTGCCGCTCCTAGGCCCGAGTCATAAATTAAGTGCTCGAATTGTCCAGGGGTCTGTTTATTTTGGTCGCCTCCCGCTTAGAAGGGGGTGTTAACCGTAACGGTCGCGAATTTGGGCGGCAGTTAGTTCCTGAAAGCCGCGGGACACGCTAACGAGGTTCGGCTGGGGTGCGCTGTATCCAAGAGCTGTAGGCCGCGGCTGGAAGCTGAGATGGAGTCTGGTTGTCAGAGCTCCCCTTGTCATGAGATCCTGCCACCAAGAGACCTAAGCCGCAATCCCCACCTCACGGAATCGGAGGAGGACATAAATGAGGGAGGAGAAGGGGTCAATCCAATGAGGACCTGCAGGAAATTAGAAGTTATTGCAGGGACTGGTACGTAACTTCGCTGCTGTAAAACCGCTGCAATCTCTTGCGCGGATGGGGGATGCTGAGGCCAGGATGGCGTCCCAAGAGAAGAAAGTGCTGACTATGGAGCAGGAGCTGATTTTGGCCAAAACAAATTAAAATTGGAATATCGTATTGATGACCAGGAGTCAAGAAGCTGAATAATCTGGTGCTGGCTGGGCTGCTGGAAAGAGCTGAGGGGCGGACTGTGTCTCATTCATCCAGGACATGCTATTAAATTACTGGGCCAGACACCATATGGGGAAGCATACAACTGAGAGGGCCCATAGGGCGTTAAGGAAGTACCCCACCAGGAGCGAGGCCCAGGGTGATCATAATGAGATTTCTCAATTTTAAGGAAGATGACACATACTGTGGAAGGCCAGACAACTTAAATCCCTGCAATGGAACAGCGCGACCCTCTGGATGTTTCAAGATCAAACCCTCTAATTAGAGAGAAGCAGAAGGAATATGTGGAAATTAAGAAAAAGTTATATTTAGCCGGAATTAAATTTCGGGTGCAATATCCAGCAACACTCTTGGTGAGATTACAATCTGGAGAAAAGCGTTACTTGACCGCGAGGGATGCGTTGGAAGGTTTACGTATTGAACTCCCGAACTTGTTCAAACCTTAGACCTGAGGTGGACTGCCCAGATGATGTGGGGCTGTGTTGATTTCACTACAGTTGAACAAATACTATATGAAGCTTGCTCGAGTCGCTTAGTTTAACTCAGCTATGGTTGTATTCCCCCTTCCTTTTTTTCTCCCACTGAGCAGTGTCTTGGGGGACTGTATCATGTTTGTTTGGTCGGTGTGGGTAGTTTTAGGGTATAAGTTTGGGGCTGGGGGGTATTGGTTTTGGGGGCAAAGCTGCAGGGGTCGGTGATGACCACCCCTATTTAAAGGGATCATATAAGGATGGCACTGTCTGATCCCTTTTATATTTAATCGAGTCAGTTTCAGGCAGGCCAGATTTCCTGTGAATTGACTGGTTAGCGATAGCCAATATGGCTGTGTTCTGAAGCATGTTGTTTTTCTTTGATCTGTTAGGGAATATGTGGAACTGGGATGGCACTGCTGGAGGGAGGGTGATCTATTAGGACCAAGTGATGGGCAGACTATTGATGTGTTAGGGCCAGGGAGGACAGGCGGGAGGAAACTACAGGAGGCTTATCCATGACCGATGAATCGTTAGGAGACGATCGAAGGATCGGGGCAGGGGAAGATGGGATTGGGGGTTGGGAGAGAGAGAGAGAGAGAGTTTTAGAATGTATAGTGAAGGAAGTGGACTGGTATGGTTTGGGTGAAATGGATCTCATGTTATGATCGATCTGATAGATAATGACTTGCATTAACATAATTTCTTGGAATGTCAAAGGGCTTAGGGGTGACGTAAGAGAATGGTCATTTGAGGCATATTAATCATTTGAGGGCTCACATAGCCGCTCTGCAGGAGACACATCTGTTAACGGAGGAATTAAGCTGTCTTAAAAAATTATGGGTGGGTCAGGTGTACGGGCAGGGTAAGGAAAAAGCTTCGGGGGGGTGGTAATTTTAATAAGAAAAAGTTACATAGAAACATAGAAGTTGACGGCAGATAAGGACCGCAAGGCCCATCCAGTCTGCCCATTTCTTTTTCTACCTTATAAATGTGCCATCTGCCTTTGCTCTGTCAGTGACCTATCTATTCATAGTCATTTGTATTGCTCCCTTATGCCTATCCCATGCCTGTTTGAAGCCCTGCACTGTATTCATAGCCACCACTTCTTGTGGTAAGCCATTCCATGCATCTACCACCCTTTCTGTGAAAAAGAATTTCCTCACATTCCCCTTAATCGGCCTCCCTCTAATCTCATGCTGTGTCCTCTTGTCCTGCTATTTTCTTATATTTAAACATGTTAGACTCTTTCACCTTGTTTTATGCCCTTAAGGTGTTTAAATGTCTCGATCATATCACCTCTCTCCCTCCTTTGCTCAAGGGTATACATATTGAGCTCCGTTAATCTGTCCTCATATGTCTTCTGTGCAGTCCCTGCACCATTTGGTTGCCCTTCTCTGGACTGCCTCAATTTGGTTAATGTCCTTGTGAAGGTGTGGCCTCCAATACTGCCTTGAGTACTCCAGATGGGGCCTAACCAATGTCTTGTACAGAGGGATTATTACCTCCCTCTTACGACTTGTGATACCCTACTAATACACCCTAACCCCCCTAGCCTTACCTACTGCTTTAGAGGTCTGCTTGGATGATTTTAGGTCATCAGTGATGATGATGCCCAAGTCTCTTTCTTCCTTTGTGACTGCTAGCAACTCCCCTCCCAGCCTATAAGTGGCTTCAGGGTTTCTCTTCCCTATGTGCATGATTTTGCACTTCTTTGCAGTAAATCCCAGTTGCCACTCTTCTGACCATTTGCTAGTTTATCCAGATCTCTTCTCATTCTGCCCACCCCATCTGGATCATCTACTCTGTTGCAGATCTTGGTGTCATCTGCAAACAGACAAGCCTTACCCTCTAGTCCATCTCGTGAGGTCACTAATGAAGATGTTGAATAGGACTGGCCCCAGGACTGATCCCTGAGGTACCCACTTGTGACTTGCATCTCTTCTGACTGTATACCATTTACCACCACTCTCTGTTTTCTGCCAGTCAACCAGTTTGCCACCCAGTTGACCAACTTCTGACCCACCCCGAGCCTACCTAGCTTATTTATCAATCTTCTATGTGGAACAGTGTCAAAAGCTTTGCTGAAGTCAAGGTAGGCGACATCAACTGCTCCCCCTTGGTCCACCACTCTGGTTACCCAGTCAAAGAAATCTATGAGATTAGTTTGACAGGTTGCCCCTTTAGGGTGGAGCAGAGGCTATTAAGAGAGGATGGTAGAGGGATATATCTGTCTGGGATCTTAGCGGGTAAAGCAATTTCTTTGGCCTCTATCTATGGTCCCACCCCCTCTTCTGCAGATCTTTTTGCTTCCATAGAAAGGGACATCACAGCTATATCTACAGACCTACTTATTTTGGCTGGGGACTGGAATGTGTGTGCTAATAATTTGGATGACAGGATACCTCCATCTGGTAGGCCTCTAACCAAAGCACAGGTTGCCTTGAATAGGATGGTGGAGGCGACTGCTTTGGTGGACCCGTGTAGGACCCACTCTAGAAGGCAACATTATGACCTTCTTTTCTCAGAACTCATAAATCCCAATCATGTATTGACTTCTTTCTAATTAATAGTGTGGCCCTTAGGGAAGTGAAGGGTATGACTACTGAGGGCTAGGGTTCTCTCGGATCATTCCCTATCTCGGCTTTTGTGGGAACCAAGTCTTGTGCCTCCCAGGCCAGTTAGATGGAGATTGAATGATTTGTTGTTTGCAGAGCCTAAGGTACAGGAGGAGTTAGATGAGCATCTGAGAGGAGTTATTCAGTCTCAATTACCATCCCTACAAAACCAAAGTTGGCTTGGCCCGACATGTAAGGTTTTGTATGCAGGGGCAGTTCAGGCTTTGGCAGCTAGGAGGAATAGATTGAGAAAGGCAAAGGAGGAATTTATTCTGGGGGCGATTGCCTCCTTATCTCCTTTGAGGGTCTTCAGGGAAATTGATAGGAACTTAAACTCCACGGGGAATGGGCGGATATTGGGTACCGAAGGTGGAATATTGGTTGGATAGGATGCAGGCTAAATATCTTCTCCAGAGGGATGTCCCAGGTCGTCTGCTAGCGGCCAGGATTAGGGAATGGGAAGCTAGTAGAACCATTACCTCTATTTGGCATGGGGAGAAATTGATAGTAGACCCTCAAAAATAGCAGATGCATTCGGTCCTATTTTACTGGCATATATGGGTTGGGAAATGTAGTTGGAGAGGAGAAATAAATGTTTTCTCGAGGAATACCCCTCGGTTTTGGACGAGATGCAGGCTAGTAAGTTAAGCGGCTCCTATTACAGAGATGGAGATATTGGGGGTAGTGCAGTCTTTACGGTTGGTAGGACTCCGGGGCCGGATGGTCTTACAGCGAAGTTTTACCAAGCCCATATTAAGACGGTACTCCCACTTCTTCTGGATTTTTTTAATATTATTATGCAAGAGGGGTTATCCCATCCGCCGTTATATCAGGCATACATATCCTTGATTCCCAAGCCAGACAAACCCAGGGATAGGGTGGATAGCTATAGGCCTATAGCTTTAATGAACCAGGATATTAAGATCTTAACGAAAATCTTGGCTAATAGAATATTGAGGGTTGCACCGCTATTAATTAGTGAAGAGCAAGGGATTTATGCCCGGAGGGGCTCAGGATGCTCTCAGAAAGCTCCATCATGTAATCAATTATGCATCAGATTCTCAATACCTTTAGCTTTAATATCATTAGGCGTAAAAGCGCTTCAATAAGGTTTCCCATGGTTTTGTTTGCCACAATGCGGAAGATGGGTTTTCTGGAGGGTCTGCTTAAGGGTATTAAACACCTTTATGCCGCCCCAACGGCTAGGATCTTGTGCAATGGGTACAGTTCACGAGAAATTTTGTTGAAAAACGGGACTAGACAGGGATGCCCCTTATCGCCAATACTATTTAACATTTATTTGGAGCCTTTGTTAAGAGCGCCAAGGACGATAAACTGATAAAAGGGGTAAGGTGGGGGAGGGAACTTAAGTTCTCAGTTTTGCTGATGATATCCTACTACATTTAGAGGACCCAGCTATGAGTTTTGAGAGAGCAAGGGTTTTAATTGGGCGTTTTTCGGTGGTGTCAAATTATAAGCTGAATCTAACCAAAACCCAGGTTCTCCCCTTGACCCCACATGTATTTAGGGCAGATTTTACTCAACTTAGTCTTCAGTGGAGGGCGGATAAGATTAAGTATTTGGGCATTCGGGTTACAGCAAATAGCGAACGGGGAGCTGAGGCAAATATGGAGGGGGTGATATCGGCAATAAGAGGAGATATACTGAGATGGAATAAGCTCCCCTTGAACTTTACGACTAGACTTGGCCTTATCAAAATGAATATGTTGCCCAGGCTTTTATATCCACTATATATTGCCCCGTATGATATCCATATCACTTGGTTTAGGGTCATTAAGAAACTTCTTTCTGATTTTTTATGGAAATCTAAACCACCTAGGAAGAAGTATGAAACGCTTTGTTTGCCCCAGGCAATAGGTGGGATTAAATTACCTGATCTCCTATTATATTATGCGGCAGGCAATTGGGTTTATGCTTAGCTGGGTTAGGAGACTGAGGGAGGTATATATCCCAATATGGTTACAAATTGAGAGGCAGATGTTGAAGGAGCGAGGTTTTTCATCTGAGGCATTAATATATTCTAATCCTACAAAGGATCACTTTAAAGGGTGGGAACCCGATTGGGAAGTCATTGAGGGCCTGGTGGGCCTTTCTCTCCCGGCCTTGAGAAAATCCCAGTTGAAATCTTGGGATCAACCTTGGTGGGTAACCCCACATTTGTAATTGGGGGCAGGTGATAAGTGAGGGGTGGGCCCACCAATTAAGGGGTTTAAAGGTGAGGGATCTTGTCCAAGGCAAAGGGTCACTATTCCAGCCCGGTGGAGGGATGCCCTTGTTTAAAAATTGCAGCTAACCCAGTTGTTGAAGGCAGTGGTGAGAAAGACTGGAGGTTTCGGATGGGTCATTCACTTGGGAATTTTAAAGGCAGTGGATCCGAAGGCAAATATTCTTTCTCAGATTTACAGGAAGCTGGTGGAGTTGTTAGTCCACCGCCCATACAGGTGGCGTATTGGGATAATATGCCCCAAGAATCTTGCTTGGGATTCAATTTGGAAACTCATAGGTATATAACAATTCCTAAGTTTAGGACCATGCAGTATTTTATCGATCTGATCTTTATTTTACCCAAGCAAAATTATATGATAGAAAGCTTAGGCAGACGGACCGTTGTTTCAGATGTGGGAATGGAATTGGAGATTTACTCCATGTGATGTGGGAGTGCTGTAAAATCTCCCCTTTGTGGCTGGAGATTAAGCAACATATGGATCCACTGATGAATTATTCTGATTACATAACCCCAGAGGTGTGTGTTCTGGGCGATTTCTCAAAAGTTCCTGGTGTTTTATCCAAATTTCATTTGGCTTTGATGTCGTCATTAGTCAAGTCCTTTTTAGCTCAACATTGGAAAGACGACCAGGAATACTCCTATGGCCAGTGGGTGCAGCATTTGATGATCACATTGGGTAGAATAAGGAGACAGCTTTGGGGCGAGGGGAATAAAAGGCTATATACTAAGAAATGGGCATCTTTAGAAGCAATTTACTTATCTCAGAAATAGCTGAAGGTCCGTCTGTCTTGCTTTGACTAGCATGGGCTTAGCTAACTTCTCTTTTCAGAATGGGAATTTGCTGATTAGTATTTTGCCTTCTTTTTTTTTCTTCTTTTCTTTTCGATGACTTGATCGAGTAAGGTGGTCAGTATATAAATAACTTGAGATTCTGGCAAGGGTTAAAGGGGATCAGAGTGTAAGCCTTCCAGATGTCAGGTGGGATGGGGACTCTCTCTCTCTAGGGGATGCGGCAGGGCTCCACCTCTGGTTTATTTCAGAGGCTGTCTATGATCTTCACTACCGTAATAGTACTGTGGACAGGTATGTTTGGCGGTATGGTGGAGTTGACTCCTGTTTTGGCTCCTTTCTATCTTCTCTTTTTTCTCTACAGGTTGATTGTGAGTTGTTCTTAGTTGTTTATATGACCTATATCTCTTGCTAATACTTTATTTTTGGCAATGTGGGTTGTAAATTTTTTTTTTACAGGGATCTTTATTGGACACATGTACTACTTTAAGATGGATTCCTGCTGTCTATGTATATATGGGATTGTATATAGTTCATACAGCCAGTTTGTGGGCTGTATACCCTGGTTATGCCAGGTCTTTATCTTCTTTTTTTTTTTTTCTAGTTGTAATGAATGATGATTGTTAATCAAAATTCAATAAAGACATGTTGAACAAAAAAAAGGCACTATCACATAAAAAACAAATTGTAGCCACCATTTTTACTCAATCATATGCAATACTTATGATGTAGAACACCAATTAAGTTTTGTGTTTCCAGTGTAGCTTCTTGAAATTTTACTGTTACATTTTAGATCAGATTGGTTTTTTTTTTTGGGTGGGGATCACTGAAATACAGATGGCTTTTCACCCTAGCTCACAGGACTGGTGAAAGCATTTGCCAAGCTATATGGTTTGGATGCAGAGTGTAGTACCCAGATGCCCTTAAACAGCATGCTTCTATGTGAAGCATGCAGAACTCAATAGCTTGCAAGTTACTAAAAGGAATATAGAGAAGAAACATAAATTGGTTGCCTACCTACAGGTTTCCATACTTGTGATGATCCAGGGAATTGTGATGTAATAAATTTATAGTATATTGTTTAGTGTTGTTGTATATTGAAATTCATACACTTTCAGATACTATTATACCATGTCACTGTGTCAGAAAGCTGTTGTACCACAGTACAGTAGCAACAATGTGTCACTATAGTGTATGGAAGAGTATGATTGTGTATGGAATTTGATGAATTCCTAATGTTGTTATACCATCATAGTGACATCAAGTGATTGTTGCACCCTCTATAGTATGTCACTATGATGGTACAACAACTTTGAACGTCTCCGCGCATGCCCGATGAAGCTGCTGCAGCAGTGAGGAAGTGAGTGGAGCTGAAAAGAGCCGCTACAGCCTGTACCAAAGTAATGGATTTTTTTAGTGCTGGGGAATGTTCTTTGGACTTAGGAGTGTAATTATGATTGCCCATACACTATGAAAGACTGTATGGGCAATCCTACACCACAAGGCTATGTTTTACTCTTGAGATTTCTGTGGTAATGAGACCTCTCAAGCTGCACTCTCGAGGTCTCTTGTTACCATGGAAATCCCTTGGACTGAAAAAATTATTATGTTTGATTGCCCATACATAATCCTCTATACTGTGGTACAGCCGCATAGAATCTTGTATCTATCAAGATTTCTCATGCTTACCTAAACCATCGATTCCTCATAATGAATATATCGACAGGAAGGAAAACACCCCAAGTGAGCTGTTTGTCAAAGGATGATCTACTAGAAATGTTGCCAGCTCATCAAGCTATTACTTCAACCACATTACATGTGTTTAATCTTATTCCATTGTTTACTCTGGTTTCCTTTTGTTTGATCTGTTCAAGACAGATATACTGTAGAAAGAAGGAAAAAGAACAAATACATACTATACAAAATAATGTACTGTAGCACATAATTTTATCCCAAAATGTAACCTGCTTGTATTTAGTGAAGGAGTATTTTAGTTAACTAAATAGAACATGGTGAATCAATTTATCTGAATAAAAGTTATTGAATGTGCCAGTAGTTGGACCGGACAATCCCTTTCTCAAGAAAAAGTCTTTGATCCCATACTATACTAAATGAATTGAATTTATCAAGTTTCTCCACTCATAGCTACTATACCACATCCAATTAGCAATCCAACTCTCTAAAAAGTAGATTTCTGACCACCCCCCACACACACATATGTACAATCTCTGAGCCACCATTCTGGGTAGCTCGGAAGGGCAGTTTTCTAAACATAAGCATCCAGTGAGGTGAGAGATTCTCTTTTTGGCATTGATGGCATTTAGCACTCCATGACTCTGCAGAAAAAGAACAAGTTATGAGTCATGACTCAGAAGAGGACGTTTTGGGATAGAGGGCTAGGAAGGAAGCTTAGTTGAACAAGTGGAATGAGAGAGGAAGGAGTTTATATGGGGATGTTTATGATTAATCATGGGCTGAATATTTTTTCAGCCAACCTGAGAGGAGTGCATAGAAAAAGCAGATTATTTCAATGCTCTAGGGGGAAGAGGTATTTTTCTAAAACACTTTTTGGACAGAAAGCAATGTCTGTGGAGGAGGGATTTAGATGCTAGGGGCAAAGTTAACATTTTTCATGGCCCAAACCTTCACTTTTTCCAGTTTGCCAGCTCAGTTTTTATACTTTTTTAATGTTGTTGTAATATCAAGAACTGGGTTTTAAAAGTTAGAAGTATGATGGAACATTATGTAAATTACAGAACCCAAGTCTTGTTCAGAACATCTTTCGACTCTTCCTCTTCCTCTTCTACTCTATATACCTGACATTCTTAAAAAGCAAATATCACGCTCTTTAGCAAATTTCCCCCCAAGAAGCACAAAGAACCCTTACCTGCCCCTATATCCAATCATTGTAATCTTTTCTTGTGTACGTGCCCCAATTTAGGAAGGGAAGGGATCATAATTTGGCTCAGAGTAGCCCCACTGCCCTGATCCCTTTCACTTCTTTGTACCACTGCTGAGTGCGCTCTGCCCCCGAATTACCACATTTTGTGACATCACTATATGCGGAACATGGGGGCATACCCCTTTACACACGAATGGGGGTTGTTTTTTTAAAGTAAAATTTTTGTGTTTTAGATGGCCGTTTGGAATAAATCATGCCCACTGCTTAACTAACAAGGTCCTTGTTAGTTAAGCGGTGGCCCTGATTTATTCTGACTAGCCATCTAAACTATCAAAATGTGACTTTAAAAAACAGCCCCCTTTCATGTGTATAGGAGCACTTCCCCATGCTCTTCATATAGTGATGTCAGAAAACATGGTAGCTCGGGGGCAGAGCACACTCTGCAGAGGTACAAGGAAGTGGAAGGGATTGGCACGGTGGGGCTTCTCAGAGCCAAACTATGATCCATTCCCTTCCTAAACTGGAGCACTTACACAAGGAAAGACTACAAGAATTGGATTTGGGGGCAGGTAAGGGTTCTTTGTGCTTTTTGGGGGGACAACATAAAAAGTTACTCTTTAATGACAATGCATTTATTAATTTATTTATAACATTATTCATCTTAAACACCTCCTGGGATTCTATTCCAGAAAACTACACCCTCATAGCATGTACATTTTGTTTGTTTCATTGTCAACAGAAAACTCTTTTCCATTAGCTGATGGGAATATATGTGTTTGCTTTAGTTTGTTTTCACTGTTTATGATAGTCCTCTGTAACTATCCTAGAGGTCTCCATTTTATGGTTTGTGAAATCTCATTGTCCATTATAGCTACATTAGTATATGGGAACATGATGTCATATCACTCATTTATACCATGTATCTCTATACTGAAAGTACAAATATCTTAAAAAAATCCTCTGGAAACATACAACTTGAAACCAGTTTAATATGAAACCCCTGCATTATAACTCAGACACTTTGCAAAGCTAACTGAAGGTAAATGTGGTATTCCACACCTTGTTGCAGTTTTTGTGTTGAAATCTAATAAAGCAGACAGGCATACTGTTGTCTAAAGGGTGCAGTCATATCATGTTCTCATATGCTGATAAAGCTCTCAGGGACAGTGAGATTTCAACAACCAGAAAGTGGAGACCCCCAGGATAGCTACAGGGACTAGCATGAACAGTGAAAATAAACTAAAGCTGGCAGTATAGCCTAGAGGTTAGAGTAGTGAGCTGTGAATGAGTCTGGTGCATCCAACAGATCTGGGATGGATTCCCACAACCTCCACTTGCATACTGTGTGACTGAGGAAGCCACTTAACCTCCCAGGTCACCCCTGAAAACAGACACTTGTGCCTAGTGGGCCTTATCCAGTTACCAATGACTACAATAAATAAAATAAAAGAAAAATATATATATATATATATGTATGTAATATCCCTGACAGCTACAGTAAAATAGTTTTCTGTTGCCAAAGAAACAAATAAAATGTACAAGATATGAGGGTGTAGTGTTCCTTGAAATGTACAGTACAGAGAGGTTACATGGCAATTCAAGTAACAAAATGAGCCACATGACAGAGTATAGATTTATATAGATTTATATCAGGGCACCCACTTACCTCCTTTTACCATCAGACCCCACTGCATCCCAAAACAGTATGTTTACATACAAAGTAATTACTTTACATTGTGTTACAAGCTACAGTATACACATTACTTCTGTTCAACAAAGTGACATGATAACATTATTCACTAGTCATTATCTAAATTACATAGCTTTTCTTGACATAAGATTTGTCACATTCTCCCTGGAATGCAAGTGAAGGCCCCCAGGCACTTACACTGGATGTGGGGTGCTGGGGGCTGGTTACTCTAATGAGTTTTTGTTGTTATCTCAGTATTTCAAGCACATAACAATTACAGATTTTCTATTCGATTATTTACTTTAAATATTTTATAAAAGGCATGCAAAATAAAAGTGAAGCAGCTCTATCTATGTATAATGACACTTCTGCACCACACAACATTTTTGTACTCAAATTTTAAATTATTATGGTCCGGGCAGGAGATAAAAGTCAAGGGGGGGAGGGGTGTCAAAATGATTTGAATGGCTTGTTTCTGCCTTGAGCAGAAGAGATATGCTTAGCAATCTCAGTAGAGTTCATTAATAAAAAACAAGTACCCTGGAGTTTCATGTTTAACCAGCTTGGGTCATGTTTCTTAGACTGTGGTTTTTATCCATTCAGATAGAAAAAAAGTGGTCACTGGCCACATGTACACAAATTCACAACAGATTGCTCTGTCTAAAAGTAAGTATCTGAGGTTGTTAGTAATTGGGCCAAAATCCAAGATCTCAGAAGAACACTTGTACAAATGAAACCATAAAGCCTGATTGTCCTAAGATTATACATGTGTGATTGCTACTTGGAAGAAATATATATAGTTATATCTGATCTGTTTATCACATTCATTTCTCTGTAGCTGTGCAGTGGTTACATACAGAAAAATCAAAAGTGCAAGT
This sequence comes from Neoceratodus forsteri, assembly GCA_016271365.2. Classification (NCBI taxonomy): domain Eukaryota; kingdom Metazoa; phylum Chordata; order Ceratodontiformes; family Ceratodontidae; genus Neoceratodus; species Neoceratodus forsteri. Next base: position 265,642,931 of record JADMNL010000025.1, read on the forward strand.
CAGAAATTAACTTTGGTCTAAACACTGTTTCTGGTTTTGGAACATAAAGTATTTAATACCTTCCCAGACCCTTACAATCACAATATTATTGGTGTGATACAATCAGTGAAACATTGAAACAGCTGTATACTGAAACCCATACCCTGTCTGAACCAAATTCCACCTTCTTGCATGTTTCAACTGGAATAAGAGGAAATATACAGTGCCACAGACTGCTGAAGCTGTTGAATAAAAGTTTTGTATTTTTGGTGCATTCAACAACATACCATTTCTGCTGGGAGATATCACCTATGTGTGATTTAAACTCTAACTAAATCCTAATATTAATAGCAACACAACTGATGCAAGCAGCCCACCATCATCTGTCTCTAAACTTTATGTTCTTTGTGCATTACCCTACAGTCTCCACTGATCATAACTCTTTCAGCCAAGTACAGAATTTTAAGGCACGTATTTGTTCTTCATCATGAAGCATGTCCCTAGTTGATTGTTTCTAATGGTTAGTTGCTGTCAATATGATATGAGCTAGTGGAGAAATAATTCTTTAATGGTTAACTGCTGTCACTATGATATGAGCTAGTGGAGAAATAATTCTTTAATGGATCTGCACACCTGTCTGCTTCCCCAGAAGTCCAGTCCACTAGGTGCAGAAATCTACTTATTTTCTGCATTAAGGAACAACATATGTATCTTGTTAGTCTGGATCCCTAGTGAATCTTATGACATTTCTTAAATTGTTCTCTTCCAAAAAAATGAAGTCTATTTCTTGGATCTTAGCTCACCCTTGCTAGGTAGCACTACACAGGCTTCAAATGCATCATGGTCCCAGTTCCACAACTGCAATATAGACACATGGAAACATGGACTGTGATGGCAGAAAAAGGAAAACAGTCCATCAAGTCTGCCCAAAGTTGCCCAGGACCTAGTGTCAATCCGGGACCTAACCAACTCCCCCAAACTCATCTTTCATCTTTCCTCACCTTTGTAGTTGGACCAGAGCTAATTTTTTGTGCCCTTACTCTGCCACACCATGCTTTAAGCCCTCCATGGTCTTGTCACCCACCACATTGGCAGGCAGACTGTTTCATGGCTCCACCACCCTCTCAGTAAAGTAATACTTCCTCAAATCCCTCCTGAAGCTCTCCACTTCAGTTTCCATTCATGCCTGTATGTCACTGTCCTGGTACTCCTGTTAAATAGATCTGTGTAGGGCATTTTACTTATGCCCTTCAGGAACTTGGAAGTCTTAATCATATCCCCTTCTCCCTTCTGGCCTCCAGTGAGTACATCTTCAGTGCCTTCAGATGCTTCTCATAGGAGTGTCCCTGCAGGCCCCATATCATCTGTATTGCCTTTCTTTGCACTGCCTCTAGCCTACCCTTATCCTTTCTGAGGGGAGAGCTCCAGAACTGGACACAGTATTCCAGGTGTGGCCTCACCAAGGATTGATAAAGGGGGAGGATACTCTCTTTCCTTCTACTATCTATACCCCTCCCTTTACACCCCAGCATTCTGTTTGCCTTGTAGTAGGCTTTGTTGCACTGGCTGAACTGCTTTAGGGTGTCACAGATAATGACTCTCAGGCCCCGCTCTTCTGAAGTGGTATCAAGTTTAACCCCATTTAGTCAGTACTCTGTCTAGGGGTTCCTTTTCCCCAGGTGCATTACCTTACTCTTCTTTGCATTGAACTTCAGTTGCCACACATTTGACCATCTCTCTAGCCTTTGAAGGTCGTACTGCCATTCTCCCGCAATGCTATCCACCCTTCTGCAAAGTTTAGTGTCTTCCTCAAAGAGGGCATGCTTACCCTGGATTTCTTTACCAATGTCACTAATGAACATGTTGAAAAGGACCAGGCCCAGGACCAGTCCCTATGGTACCCCACTTGTGACTTTCCCCTTTCATTGACTTAACCCCATTGACACTGACCCTCTGTTGCCTACCCTTGAGTCAATTAACCACTCATCTGACTATGTCCCTTGCCATCTCAAGGTCCTCCAACCTCTTCGGCAGGCATCTATGCTGCACTGAGTTGAATGCCTCACTGACATCAAAGTAAAGAATATCCACTGCATGGCCCCTGTCTAGCTCCCTTGCTACCCAGTCAAAACAATAAGGTTGGTCTGGCATGACCTCCCTGCTATGAACCCGTGCTGCTTGTTATCCTGGAGACCATTTTTTCCAGGTAGTTGACAAGGTCCTGCTTGATTAGTCTCCATCATCTTTCGCACAATAGATGTGAGACTAACCAGCCTGTAGTTTCCTGCCTTTTCCTTATCCCTTCCTTATAGAGTGGAACTACGTCCAGCATTATCCAGTCTTTAGGTACTACCCTTGATTGCAATGAACTATTGAACAGATCTGCTAGAGGATCAGCCAATTTTTCTGCCAACTCCCTTAGCACTTTCAGATGCATCCCATCTGGACCTGGGGCCTTATCTATCTTGGGGGCTGCCGGCCCTTTCCGGACCCTATCTCTCTTTTTTTTTTAATTGAATATGCTTTATTACATTTTTGAAGGCAGTACATACCAAAAAGAGGACAGAGAAAAAACACTGAAACACTAAAACAATCAAAACAAATCAAAACATATAACGCAGCCACCAAAGTAATCCATTACCCAAGACAGGTTGAGTGAGCCCCTTAACCCAGTCAAGGTTCAAATGTTGACAACATTGAGCACAGGCTTTCAAGGACCAAACTAAGGGGGCATACCATAGTCCAAGAGAAAGATGGCATGGAGTGAGGTAAAGGAAACTAGAGATGTGTAACTCCACCTTACTGCAGAGATCATCCTCTATACAAAACCAGATGGGGCGATACCCCCTAGTAAAAGCATCGGCCGATAGGGCCACGGGGATAGAAATCATGGGATGCTCTATATGGAGTAACAAGTCATCTGCATATGCAGAGAGTGTATATCTCTCCCTCCCCAACAGAATCTCGGTCACAGATTGATTATTATTCAAGCGATAAAGAAGGGGCTCCAAGCATAAGCTGAATAGGTAAGGAGATGGGGGCAACCTTGTCTGGTGCCCCTTATGAGCTGAAAAGGGGTCAAGGAAATCCCATTGCAGTGTACCTGAGCCAATGTTGAGTCATACAGAACACAAACCCATTTACAGAAATTTGAAGGGAGAATGAATTTATGCATGGTTTCAAATAGATACGGCCATGATACTTGATCAAAAGCCTTTTCTGCATTCAGGGAGACCAGAGCAGCAGGAGCTACACCTTCCCCAGATGCAGAGGTCAGATAGAGTAGTTTCCTAAGATGATCACTGGAAAGGCAGTTCGCCATAAAACTGACCTGAACCAGGGAGATCAGGGTATCCCAGGCCAATTTAGGTCAGGTGGGCAATATCTTAGCTAGTAATTTCATGTCTAAATTAAGTAGGGATATCAGTCAATAGCTGGATAGGAGAAGCTCATTTTCCCTTCTTTGTGAATCAGAGATATCCAGGCTTTATTGATCGAGGAGGCTACTAACCCCTTTGTGAGTAGAGAGTTAAAAAGCCTCTTAAGTAAGGGAGAGAGCTCTGCTTTGAAGGTTTTATAAAATTCATTGCAGAGCCCATCCAGGCCTGGAGATTTATTCAGATGTGATTGATCAATTGCTTCAGTCACCTCCTGGAGACGGATTAGGCAGTTAGTAGAAGCCTGTTGAATGGGACAGACTGGGAAGGGGGAGGTCGGGTAGGTAAACTTGAATTTGAGAAAGGAGGTCCAATGAGAGTGGTGAGTCCCAATATAAGCTACTGTAATAAGCACGGAAAGCCTCCACTATGTCTCAGGTTGGGTTAGGAGGGCCAACTGTGGAATCAGTAGAAGGTGGAGGACAGCCCTCAGGGCTTCTAAGCATTGAAGACACCACACCAACAATCTACCTGCTCATTCTCTGGACTCCAGATACCTAGTTTTGGTACAGAATAGAGCCAGGTCAGCTTTCTCCATGAGGATCTTATAATAATGCTGTAGAAGGGAGCACAGCTTCCTCAGATATTTGGGGGAAGAGGATGAGGACGGATGGTTTTCTCATGACCAGATCTCTTCGAGGAGCTGATCTTCTTCCCAAGCCTGCCGTTTCTTCATAAGAGTTGCAAACCAGATGCACTCCCCATGAACCACACATTTCACTGGCAGGTAGTCCTGTGATTTATGTTTAGAGGCAGGATCTCGCAGCAAGTGGGTGTTTGGTCTCCATATCTCATCTCATTCCTCTGCAACATTTAGGAGGAGTGTGAGACAGGGGCATGATCGAATAACACTAAGGACAGAATGTCACGAGCAAGGAGCCCTGAAAGGGAGTGTTTACTGAGCAAGAAGAATTCTTTGTGGTAGGAGGTGCCATGTGGGGAAGAGTGGAAAGTATAGTGATGTGTGATGGGGTTCAGAAGACGCCAAGGATTTGCAAGACCATGGGAATCCATAAGGTCTCTAAGACCATGCTGTGCCGGGGATAGACCCGTCAGAATAAACCAGACCTGTCAATGTCATTTTGGAACACAAGGTTCCAGTCACTCCCTAGTAAGATTGGAACTGCTGGGAGAGAATCCAGCTGCTTCCCCACTGAGGGGAAACAGCTAGGGGTATCCACATTAGAATCATATATACAGCCCAAAATCAGCTCTGACAGTCCCAAGCGGGCATGGAGAAGAATGAAACATCCCTCAACATATCAAAGTTCCATAAAAACCTGAAATAGGGTATTTTTGACTACTACAACCCTCCCCTTCTTTGAACTGGAACCGGCCCAAAAACCCAGCTGACCCATTCCCTTCTGAAAAGGTGTACATCCTCTCTGTGCAAGTGAGATTCTTGTAACAGAGTGACATTGACCAGAAACCTGTGCAGGTGCCATAGGGATCATATGCCACTTCTGTTTGCTCTGTGCCCCCTAATATTCAAGGAAATACATTTATATGAAACACTACTCATTAGGTATAGAGATAGTTATTGAAAGACAGAGCTCCATTGACCTAGGAACCCAAATGTGCTATGAGATTCCTCCCCGAATACAATTCCAGCAGGACAAATAATATATATAAACCCACCCATGACAGAAAAAAGACCCAAGAAATAAACAGCGCAACAAACTCCATCCCACCATAATTATATACAATCCCATTCCCCAGTCCCAAAGACCGTACTCCAAACATCATCTCATCCATGATATAAAGAGCTACCCTCCCGTCCGCTCTCCCCCCACCACTAACTGAGAAAAAACAGACAAGTACCATATATCCCACAAAACGAACCATAAGTGCCCATCACCACGAAACAACTTAATAAAACATAGACACTCTCCCCAGAACATCATAACATTGTGCACAACTACACTGTAAATAAGAACTATTCAGCTAGGACTAATATTTCCAAAGGAGGGCACGCAAACAGTAAACAAGCATTTGTCAATGCTGAATGTTATCTTTCTGGTTTTGGCATTGGTAGTGCAGGAGTTAGAGAGACACATAACAGAAGTAGCAGTGAAGTATAGAACTGACATCAACCCCACCCCACCCTGCAGAGAGGGCCAAGCATTAGGGTGTGTGTTTGGGTTGCTGGCCATAACGCTGATGCTATTTCAGCTGGTACAGGGTCATAATGTTGCAAGACATTATGCTGCATGGCTAAATCATGCTGCCAATACAGCGCAATTTATGCCATGCAGCATAACTCTTTTCTGTGGGGGGCTGCATCCACCAGACCCTGCCCCCCACTAAAGATTCTTAACTCCAGGTGGGGTCCAACTCAGGAAGTGCACAAAGTCTTTAAAAAATAAAATATCTGGGACCAGGAATCAAGTCTGGTCCCAGACGCAGTGCCTGGGTTCCTGCTGCTGTGGCTCTGTCCAATGAGCCACGGTAGCTGCCCTGTGGAACCTACTCCCAGCAGAGGTCTTATCCTCTGCCTGGGAGTGTGTGAATGGTGCAATACTGCCTACAGCAGTATACATGATATTGTACCATTCGCTGTCCTAGACTGTGTTATTTCGGGTTGGCTATAACGCTGCAATGCTATTATGCATACGACATTATGACCCTGCACGATTAATTCCTCACCCCACCTGCAGAGTCTGACAGGTGTTGCGTTGCGCCTTAGGGTCATCTGGCCTTTTGCTCACCCCATTTCATAAGGGAAGTATGTTGAGATGGTTGCAGCATAAGAGAATGGGTTGAACTTTGGGGCTGAAGAGTCCAAGGCACACCTTGATGCCCGTCAGTGGCTGCAGGGTGGAGGTGGAGGAACAGTGGCATGAGCAGTACAGCAGACAATCCAAAGACACACCCCTGATGCCTGTTAGTCTGTACAGGATGAGATGTAATGGTTAGAAACCCTAAGGCGTGTGTTGGTATTTGCACTCCAAATTTTAAAAACATGGCCTTTTTGTGACCCCACCTCATGAAAGCATTTGGGACCTCTGTTCACGAACAGTGCCCCTGTGACTTTGTTAATCTGTCTTGAATGTTGATTTCCCACAGTGACTGCACCATTCTGCACCACATGAAAATGTTTGCTGCATCATTGATAAGGAGGTGTGAAGAGATGGCAATGTGGGAAATCTGGAGTGAAAATATTAAACATTCTCAAAGTTACAAGCATGTGTGAAAACTGCACATCACACACTCATAACAGTCATTTAGTGAAATTACTTAACATGGGCATTTTGGGATCTCAGCTCATGAATAGTGGCACTATGATTATCTTAACGTGCCCGAACGTTGATTTCCCACAGTGACCGCATGATTGTGCGCCAAATATACTGTACAAAACTACATTTCTGGCATTATGTGACAAATGACAGCTGAACTGTTCATAAGAAGGTGTGCAAAAATGACAATGCTGAAAATCTGGAGTGAAAATATTACAAATTCTCGAACTTACGACTGTGCATGGACACTGCGCAACACACACTTATAACATAGTCACTTTACGGGATTTTGTCACCAAATTTTCAACATAGGCATTTTGGGACCCTTACTAATGAACAGTGTTACTGTGATTTTCTTACTCTGTTCTGAGCATTGTTCTCTTACAGTGACTGCACCACTGTGCACCGGATGTACGAAAACACAGTTCAGGTAGGGTGTGGAAAATGAAAGCTGTACTGTTCATAAGGAGGTGTGAAAAAATGGCAATGGTGAAAATCTGGAGTAAAAATATTAAAAATTATCGAAGTTACAATCGTGCGTGGAAACTGCACAATGCACGCTTGTAAAACAATCATTTTATGGGCGTTTGTCACCTAATTTTCAACATAGGCATTTTAGGACTTCTGCTCATGAACAGTCACTGTTTTTTCTAATCTGTCCCAAACACTGATTTCCCACAGCGACCATGCTATTCTGTGCCTTAAGTGCGAAAACACATTTTGGCCAGGATGTGACAAATGACAGCTAAACTGCTTATAAGGAGGTGTGTAAAAATGGCAATGTTGAAAATCTGGAGTGAAAATATTACAGATTCGCTAAGCTAAGAGCATGCGCAGAAACTGTGCAATGCATGCTTGTAAAACAGTCATTTGTTTGATTTTTTCACCAAACTTGCAACATAGGCTTTTTGGGAGGCCACCTCATGAACAGTGGCACTGTTGTTTCGTTAATTGGTTCCGTAGGGCGATTCCACACAGTGACTGCAAAATCACTTTTCAGGACAAAATAACACCATGGCAGTAATTGAATTCATGAGGAGGGGTCCCAATAACCCCATGTTGAACATTTGGTGGAAAATTCCCAAATATGCCTGAGATATGCATCAAAGTTGAAAAAACCCTATTTATGCCATTATACAGCTTACCAGCATTTCTTCAGTTTGCAGTCAGCTTTGAAGAGTGCAGACGTGTTCTTGGCCCACAGAAGATCGTCGTGCTGGGCTCGGAGAAGAAATGGGGGTGAGGGTGTGTGGCTCGGAGGTGGGGCATGCAGTGGGTGGGGCGCAGGTTGGGGAAGGGGGCTGCAGACTGTGAGGGACCGTTTTCTACTTTACAGGGGAAAAAACGTTGCGGTAAGGTTTTTGTTTTTACAGGTACATTTGACACGCTGGGGAGGGCTTCCAGCATGTCACCTAAATGTTTTTATTTTTGGGGGTGGACTGGAGCCGATGGGGATTGGGCACCCTGTCGGCAAATAAAAAAGAAAAGAGTGTTGGGGGGATGATGCCGATGGGGATTGGGCTCCCCATTGGCAAATGAACTGGGGGTGTCACCTGTATGTTTTTGGGGATTGGAGTCAATGGGGATTGGCTATCCCTTTGGCAAATTAACTGGGGAGGGGGGCATGATGATGCTGACAGGGGGATTGGGCACCCCCCCATGTTGGCTTTTCTGGGGACTGTGCGGGGTGGACGGCTCAGCCGCTGCCATGTTGCACTGAAATGTTACACTGGGAAAGGCACACCTGCAATGATGTGGAGCTCCCCCATTGCAGCAGCTAAAACCTTTCAAGGTGGTGGCTTGCTTTTGCATTGCTGTTATAGACAGCGTGCAATCTAATTCATGCCATGGAGCCCAGCCCCAAAAAGCAGTGGCGCCACAGGCCACAACAGGACCGCGCCTCCAAAACCTGCTATTCCAAAGTTACTGCAACATGTTTCTTGTGCAGGCACACAACAACATAAAGAGGGCCCATTGAGGTAAAATGCAGTATAGTCCTCAGTCCATATCAGATCTTATGTCTGAAGGTACATAGTGGTGTAAGATCCGTTACCAGCGGGTAAAAAGAAAAGTTTCAAATAGTAGACATGGGACCAGTAAAAATAAAGTTCTCAGAAAGATCCTGTGCTGCGCTGAAATAATAGAGTCTGCTTAGGCCATATAAAAGGAAGCAGTTCTCCTTGCAGGTGTCAGGAACAGTGGATAACAGTCTTCACATGAGGAGGAGAACTGGGGAGTAAAACAGTACTGTGTGGCAGGAAAATAATGAAAGTTCACACTTCCATTAAACAGATGGATCTGAATGCAGGGCACACTGGCAAGGTTAAGATATGTGTAAGGTGTACTGTCAAAGTAGCATTGCGCCCCCCTTCCTCCACCAGATATAATAGATTGAAGCGGGAGCAAAGTTCACTGCTGTTATGGTTACAGTAAAATAGAACAAGGGTTCTGACTTTTGCAGGGATCAAAAAGCAGGACGGGCTTTAGGGTTTTGGGGGCCCCCAGCAGATTAATGAAGTCATGGGGCCTCCCTACTTACCCATCACCCCATATGTTTAACTGTAACCAATACACGCATCATTTTATTGTATTTTCAGTACTAGTGGCTTCTTAAAAAAATTTAAAGGGAGACTGCAGTGTCAGTGCATACTGTTCCTTCTCTCACATCCATTGTTACCTATCTGCCCCTTATTGCCTGGGTCATAGCTTAGTAAGGCTATTCAGGAAATCATGATCCTACATCAAAATCTGCACAGTCCTTTATTGCTGTTTTAAGAAGATAACAAAAAAGATTTAAAATAATTAAGGTAAATTGTTTAAGTTGGGGCCCCCATAAGCAGGGGGCCACCAGCGATTGCAGGGTTTGCTGGTGCCTGAAACTGGCCATGTCAAAAAGGTCGCAGAGACACATGCTAATCAGATGGGATGGGAGAACATAAGGTGGATACCATATTCAGTCAGAAAGGTCCATTCAAATAGGTAGAACTAAGAAAAGTCACTGCAAAACCATATAGAATCAGTGTAGTGAATCATGACCTGGAGTGTAAACACCAAACAGGTTTAAACAAATTTGAAAACATGGAATCCATCTCCTTAGTAGTTTGAGTAGGAGATTCAAAACAGTTCCATTCTCCTTTGTGAGAAATTTGCAGGCGCGCTGGATGCTTCATCCGGAATAGAATCCCAGCCGCAATTTTTTTTGAGCCCACCGGGTGGAAATCCCATCTTCTCTGTCACACCGATGTAGGGAGATCCGGGCCCAGATATTCAGACTGCTCCTGGCAGGTGAGCAAGCCTGGGCACAGCACAACTGGGCTGCGCCAGAGCCAGGACCAGGCGATATTCAACAGTGATGCACCATGGCGCAGCACTGTTGAATATGACAAGGTTGGCGCACATACTGCACCTGGCACAGTGGCACTGTGCCAGCCAAGCCACAGATAGGGAGCACAGGGATGTGCCAGCTCATGTGCAGTTGCACTGGGTGCATCACCCGCAATATTTAGCAGGGGGCATGCAAATCAGGCCATAAAATATGCAAGGTGCAAATGGGGCCATTTGCATGTCATTATGGCCCCATTTGCATGCCTTGTGCAGGGCAGGCCAGCGACTTACACCTAGTGCCCTGCACAGCATGACGTGTGCTGTGGGGATCCCAGGGAATCCCCCACCCTGTAGCTGCAATTGTGCATTATAAGTTACTAAAGATAGCCCTGGTAGTCTAGTAGCCCCCCTCCCTCCCGATTCCCCGATGAAAGTAATGTTAGACAGTCCTTGGTAGTCTAGTGGCCCCCTCCCTACCTTGTCCCTGATTGCTGGAATAAGACATTTAAATCCCTAGTAGTCTAGTGGTACCCCCCCACCGTTGCCGCGATCATGGTACAGCACCATATCATATTTGCCTGGTGATCCAGTGGCAACTCCACCCCTCCCACACAGCTCCCTTGCCCACCCGCCCCCCGCATCATCGGCAGGTGGCTGCAACCCACACGCCACCGGCCACCCACCGAATGACAGATACAGTATGGGCTGTAAGCCCATTGGTACACAGTGTGGACAATGGGCTTGCAGGAACATACTGTACTAGACAGTCCCAAATAAGTGAATGAAGTCATTCACATATTTGGGACTGTCTAATATAATATCCTGCAAGCCCATTGGTTCACACTATGACCAATGGGCTTACAGCCCATACTGTATCTGTTATTCGGCGGCAGCCGGTGGTATGTGGGTGGCTGTTCACCGCCGGATGATGGGGGGCAAGGTGCTATGTGGGTGGAGGGGGTGAGATTGATCACCAGGAAAATATGATATGGCGCTGTACCGCGATTGCAGCAATGGGTGGGGGATACCACCAGACTACCAGGGACTTAAATAACGGTCTTATTCTGGTGATCAGGGACACGGGAGGGAGGGGGGCCACTAGACTACCAGGGATATGTGTGTGTGTATGTGTGTGTGTGTGTGTGTGTGTGTGCTTGTGGATGGTGTACTGGGTGGGCTGGTGGCCACCCATGGCTGGTGGCTGCTGTGTTGCACCCTGCAATACAGCGGCTCACCTGTGGGTGGCCGGGAGTTGTTCCCACTCTTCACAGGCTCAACTTTGAGCCCCACTATGAGGCGCACTGCATGGTTGTGCCAGCAAATGCGCCGCACATCCCAGGCTGAATATCGGGATGTGCCGCATATGCATGGGCACGCCCCCTGCATCTGCGCCACATACAATTACATTGCACCCCGGTGCATTGTGATTTGCACTGTGCCTGGCTGTTCTTTCAATATCCTGCCAGGGTGCAATGCGGAGTTGCGCCATGTGCAACCCCTTTGAATATCCTGGCCCCTGAGTACGGTAATTCTCAATCGGGCACCCTCTTATGATACTTCTTTAGTATCATAGGTCTTAAGCAATATATGCTGCTTATCTAAATAGTTTAAGCACTTGAAAATTACTGGATGGGGGGCAGCTCCTTCAGACGGCATGGGCCTAAGGGAGCATTGGGCTCTCTCAATAACTTATGTGGGGCCATTAGGCGAGGACCCCGCGATCTTCTCACAGAAATTTAAAAGGAAAAGTATGGTGTTCAGGCCTTCAGCCCATTCAGACAACCCCAAAATAATCAGATTATTATGCCTGTTATGCACCTCAAAATCCTCCAGGCAATCTTCTAGTTTTTTACAGTGCTGGCGCAGATGGCTGAATTCGGTGCTGGCCCTGGCATGCCAGTCCTCCAGCGAAGACGTATGAGCTTCTGTGTCACCCATCCAATACGTTAATGAGTCCACTGACCCCCGAAGTTTCTGGATTGACTGTAATGCAGAGAAGAGCAGTTTTCAGAGGTTCCAATTCTTCCAAAAACGCTCCTCCGTCTGTGCTCCGGAGGTAGCGGCAGGCTTAGATGCAGTTTGCGATTTAGGTCACTTAGAGGCCTTATCAGGGGAAGCTGGGGGAGTGTGCTTTGGCAGCAGATTCTTCAAGTCTACATCCATGGTGAGATCGGGAAGCAGCAAAACTAACCTTTGGAGAGGCTTCCACATAAGCCAGGTATAGTTCAGACAGGAATATGAGGTTAAATAGGAGGTAAAAGTAGATTAGTGGTCGGAGGGTGCAACCGATCAGGTATCCATCATGTGACCTTTCGCCCCCGCCCCGGGTGAATACTGGCGTTTCCATCTCAGTGATTCCTTTAGTGGCTTCATTGATGCCACTTTCTGGTATTCTCCCTGGCAAAAACAGCAGAAGTTGTTGTTAATGACGTTGGCTTTCTGTCCATCATCCTTAATTACCCTGCCATCATCTACCAACCTAACGATCCCCTGTCCCTTCTTTCTCTTTTCCTTAATGTAATGGAAGAAATGTTTTTCCCCAGATTTTATCCCTTTGGCAATCCACAGCTCCATGTCTGCTTTTGCCTCCATTACTGCCATCTTTGCTTCCCTAATATTTTGAACATATTCCTCCCAATCTTCATCCTCCTAACTCCTTATATACCTGTAGAATACTTTTCTTTTGGCATTGACTGCTTCCCTAACCTTTACTGAGAACCATATGGGTCTGTCGAATTTATTTAACAACTGATTTCACACACACAAAGTAGTTTTGTTGCCTCGATGATGGCCTCTTTTATAAACCCCCACATTTCTTTCACACATACTATATCCCTCACTTTGGTTAGTTTATTCCACACCAGCATTCTGATTTTGTTAAACTCTGCCCCCTTAAAGTCGAGGACCTCTAACCTTGATTGTGCTGTTTCAACCCTTGGTGTCAACTCAAACCAGATGAAATTATGATCACTGTTCGGTAGGGGTTCCTCAGCTCTTACCCTTACTGCTTCTGAATTTGTGAGAACTATATCTAGAATGGATCCCTACCTGGTAGGTTCCTTTACCAGTTGGGCCAGCAGGCAGTCCTGAAGGGTTTCCGAAATAGCTTGACCTTTAGAACTTTTTTGCTACTGGAAAACCCCAGTCTGCATCTGGCAGGTTTCAATCTCCTACAACCACTCCCTCCCTCCCCCTTTTCTGCCTCTTTTTATTTCTTCTTCTTGTTCCTACCCTCTCCTTGTCCTGGAGGTCTGTACAGCACCCCCCAGGCATACAGTAGTTTGCTCAATAACACTGTGAGCAGCACCCACAGTAACTCAACTTTCTCCATTTCACCCTTGATTTTTATGTTCGCATGTGCGCATGCGCAACAAACGTTTTGGAACAGTATGACTGTTTGGAGGTGTGTGACCCTCCTGTCCAATGCTCTGCTCCATGTAGCAGGCGTGACCATACTGCACCAATGGATGCATAAGCTGTCTATGACAGTAGTTCGGCTGCAGTGGTCTTCAGTTCAAAGAAAACCACTGCTACAATCAGCGGTGGTAACATGTGTGTATTTTGCATATTGACATCACCCTTCTCTGTCAGACCGGCTGCAAATGAAATCCCTCCCACTTCCTCCCTCTTCATATATGAGCTCAGCAGAAGCAGCAAAAAACTCATCCTGGCTATCTGCCGCAGTCTGCAGAGCTGTCACTGCAAGTGCAACAGCTCCCATAGCTTCATCACCTGGACCGGCCAGAGGGACAGTCACAAACAATCATAAAGTTACTGGTTGCATAAATTGGCAGGATCGGGCGATGCTGTGTGATACTTCTGAGGCTCCTGGAAGCCAAACACTTTGCTGATTGACATCACTCCGGCAGCCAGCTAGTGAACTGCTGATCGCCTTTCTTTTAAAAGAGGCAAACCTGTCAGTTTTGCCTTTTCTCCAAAGAAGGGATGCAGATGGTTTGAGGAGTATGTCAATCCTGGTTCATCAGTTCTCAGCTATGGGTGCAAAGTGCAAACACTTTGCTGTGCGTATCTGTCCCGGTTCATCCCCAGATCAGTTCCCTTAACTGCGAAAGTCGAGCGGTCCTTAAACCCCTATCTGGAAACTGGGGGAAAGGGGTGTTTTGCAAACACCTTCCAAAACTGAAAATATTGCCCCCTCCCCTTTGCAGCAGCATCTCATAAGACCCCAGACAGCACCTCAGTCGAGATCGGTGTGAACAAGGGTGTAGAGCTCACCTTGTGAGAAGGGTCAATACAGATCGATGCTGCCATCACCAAAGTAAATAATTGAAAACCAGAAAAATCAGTGCAACAGTACAAAATGACATGGAAGTCTGCTTTTCCTGTGACTTTAATCCAAGCAGATGGCTAGAAATCCCTGGGGTGGTTCAGTAAGTTCAGCAAGCGCATGGCTCCGGCTCTGCCTCTGCATTGACCCCACACAGCAATCAGAATGTGTAAAGGTCCTCCAGAGGTGTGGCTATAAAGGAGCAGGATTCTTCACTGTGTGGCAAACTGGCATGCTATGTGGCAGACTGGCATGCGTTGTGTCAGGGCCGTGCAATGAACCAACCATCAAGTCGTCTTGATGGACTCACTCGGATCAACCAGGAGGAGAGCTGAGGACAGGGAGGAGCAAACCAGATGAGATAGTCATCGACGGTTGGACTGGACTACTCAAGTAGAGTCATAGTCGTCGGTGCCAGTGGAGGTGGTCAGTCCATCCGAGCCTGACTCAGGCAGGCTGCAAGAGAAAGAAGAGACTAGAGCGGGCTGCCAGTCATGGAGTCAGATTTCAGGTGTTCAGTTGATGTACAGTAAGTGGCGCCTTTGCTTCACACTTAAGTTGCCCTGCTGCTGGCCTTCACCTGTCGACACGACACACCACCAGTCCACCACCCTAGTGTGCAGCCGCCAGCCAGTTGCGTGCGTGCTTGCTTTGCTGCAGTGAGGGAGGTGTTTTTTTCTTGAGGATGAGGAGGAGCCCTACAGTGCCGCTGCGCCCAGTGGGACAAAACCTGTCACCCCCCATCCTGAGCTGAGTCATTATGCGAGCTGCCGCCTGTCTGTGATGTGATCTTGAGAGATTGAGGGAGATCGATCGTCTCAGACTGAGTTAGACAGAGGAGGAGCCAAGATGAGGTAAGTACTAAGCTAAAAGTACTATTATCAGATTCATCACGGCATTGTTGCATTTTCAAATGTGGTGAATTCGCACCATTCTTTTTTTAAATGTTAGCGTAGACCTGTGGACCCGTTTCTGTACCTCTTAGCTTAGGATCTTCTCTGATAATTATTTTCATTTACCTACTGCATTGCCATTGGCTTCCTCTGCTGTTGCTACTTTTCCTCTGTATTTGAATTTTTTTTTTTTTAAATAGCATAGACCTAGCGACCTGCTTCTGTAATTAATTTCTAGTTGGCATAGGCATAGGAGTGTCTGATTCATTTTACCCACTAGTTTGATTTCCTCTCTGTTGCTATTTTACTAGTTTGATTTGCTCTGCCACTGCTGCTATTTTTCCCCATCTTGCCCCCAGCTAAACTCCTCTCTCCCTTTTAGTCTGCTGTCCCCCAGGGCAGTTGCTGCCACCCGGCCTGTCCCTTAGGGCTCTGAGTGTGGCAACTCTGGTGTTGGGGGTCAAGAGGAGATAAAGAGCTAGAGAGGAGCCCAGTGTTGCTAACATGCTCTTTTCCTCTGTCTCCTCCTCATCAGATCAGTCAGTGGCAGTGGTGGTGTGGTGCAGGAGGTGCCAGCAAAGAAGGCATCCAGTACTGACCTGTTCCAGGTTCCCTCTGCCTGAACTGGGGGGCCAGACTGACGAAATGTGGCTGCAGCCACAGATCAAAGGCTGAAGGAGGCACCAAAGTTTCCTGTTGCTGCCCATCTCTTTCTCTCCCCCCCCCCCCGTCTGTGTTACACACAGTCAAGCAAAAAAGAGAGCTAGGAGCAGTGCAGGACCTTGTGAGCATGGTAGCAGCAGTCCAGGTAAGTCTCCTCCCGAGGAGGAGGTTACACTTGTTTTGAGATTGGCAGCTGCTTGTTGCCAGTGTGTCTAGTGAGAGTGCGAGTGAGTAGGTGCTGAGCACCTCAGGCAGTCAATGCTACAACACCAAGAAGGGAATCCTATAAGGGAGTGTTTGGGTGGTGAGCTCAAACTGCTAATGCAGTCGAGACCGTAGGCTGCAGCCTGCACAAAGAGAGAGCAAGGAGCACTATCACAGTCAGCGCGGGACTGTTTTCTAAATGAAATAAGAAATCATTTAGATGGTAGGCGACAAGCACCAAGATATTAGGGACTGGCTGCCAATGCTATATAAAGAGGTGGCACAGAAATAAATGGGGATGGACTTCCACTGAAAAGAAAGGTGCCATATTATAGGCAGCAGGATAGGAGGTAGCTTGGCAGACAGTACCAAGCAGAAACTCATGATGAAAACACTCCAAAAACACAGTATTGAAATACAGAAAAAAACAACGGCAAACTAGATAAGGGTCTGAGAGTCTGAAATATGTGTTTCCTTTTAGCCAGAAATGTGTGTGTATATAAAGATATATATATATATATATATATATATATATATACAGTATATAAAAACAGAGCTAAAGCAGGGATAGTAAATCTAATATGCCCATGATGCTTCAAAAATCCTTGCAGGACTCTTTCTCTCAAATTGAAGCCTGGTTTTCCTCTCACAAGCTCGTACTCAACACAAAAAAGACGAAAGTCATGCTATTCGCCCATCCACAACATAAGCACAGCACTACAAAATTATCTATACTTAATGTGACAGGCACCACGCTGGAACCGGTTTCCAGTTTCAAATATCTTGGGGTTACCCTAGACTCTGCCCTTACCTATCGTGAGCATATCGCGTCAACTTGTACAGAAATTAACAAAAGAATTGGTCTCCTCTACAGGCTTAGGCCATGTCTACCTCCGGAAGCTCTACGCTTAGCTATCTCCAGCTCCATCCTTTCACTGGTAGACTATGGCATAATCATCTATGGGGCCACCTCTGACACAGCACTGTCCAGCATTAAACGTGCCCTAAACAAAGCCTGCAGATTGGCCATAGGCTGTGATCATCTTACGCACACCTGTGACCTCTATCTGCGCTTATCCTGGCTAAATTTCCAGAGGTGGCTAGTTTATCAGACCTGTCTGCTGGCAAAAAAAATCCAGTTGGGCCTAGCTCCCCTGTCTATCTACAACTCCTCCAAAAGAGCCTTCCAGCTTACTCCACTAGACTCTCTGACACTGTCACTTTCCGTGTCCCTTTCGTGAAGACCACTGCTGGCCAAAGGTCTTTTTGTTTCAGGGCCCCACTCTGGATGAACTCAATCCCTGACTCCATTTTATCAATCCTCAGGCTTGGTCCCTTTAAACCTGAGTTACTTAATCACATTATGTCTAACTCCCACTGTGACTGCAGATGAATCTCTATAAAATCTCTATTGCACTAGTACTTCACAAACTGCTGTTGTTCCATGACTGTGCTATTGTATTTTTTCGTTCATCTCTGTATGTTACTGTCATTCTTTGTTCTAGAGCGGATGTCTAAATTGTTTATTCCATACTGTACTGTGTTCTAATCCATTTTTTGTATGACATGGAGCCTTTGCAAATGAGTCCCTGACTCAAAGGGTTGTAATTCCTAGACCTTAAATAAATAAATAAATAAATAAATAATGGGGTGGAGACTGAAAACTACAGATGTGTGCACATTTTTTGCTCGCTACTGTAACTCAGCCAATATTTAACAGATTTGCACCAAACTTGGTATGTTTTATAGATTGAAGGATGTTCTACTTGAGAAAATAGTCCCGGTGGTCTAGTTGTCCAGGAAAAGGGGGGGTCACTGACCTGAGAAGGAGACGTGGTCAAAGAGAGAGCAGAGATTATGTGCTACTATCCTGTAAATCAAGCCCATGTGTTTTGTTAATGCAAACCCGGAGTGTATGTGTGTGTTTTAACTGATAATCTGAACCTCTGCAGGCTTAGTTAGATAGAAGTACCCTCTCTACTCTTGGTACTCCTCTAATTTAGTGAGGAGGAATTGTGGGATACTAGCGGTATGTGGCCAACTGCCACTATGCCCAGCAAACTCAGAAAGCATCTACAGCCCCAGGGAGCATAGTTGTAACAAAGGCAATCATAGAATGCATTTAGTTGCCTACTAGCAATCAAGAAGGGGCAACTTAAATGGTTTGGGGTCCCATTATGAAAGCGAGCAAACTGTAAGTTAGTGCAGCAACGTCACTTCCAGTCTGCTCCCAATAATTACTGGCACCTATGTGAATGGCATCTTACATAGCAGGAATTGTGTGCTTCTAGCTTGTACATCAAGCCCTTGTTTGGTAAGGGAAAACCAGAGTGTGTGCCTCACCTCCACCTCCTGTGCTTCCATTTTCACCAGTTTGATTTGCTCTGCTGTTATTTTTCCAATCCTCCCCCAGCTAAACTCCTCTATAGTATATGGTGGAATGTGGTGGCCTGTCCATCTTGATACTATAACTCGCTGTGTATAATGGAACAAAAAATATCAGATTAAAGAAATGACTGTTACAATAGATCTCTACAGATCTGACAGTTCATGGCATATTGGCAAATTGGCATATTTGACAGAAAAAAATTAATTAATAATAGAGCATAATTCCTGATTATTCTCAGCTGCCTGGTAACCATTAACAGCTTCGGTTTAAAATAAAAAAACAAAACTCAAACCTATTCACTTTCTTTTTTGTCAGCCCCCCAGCCCCTGTCATTTCCCCTGTCCATCTTGATACTACATATACAGTTATGCATAATATGGAACAAAAATATCAGCTTGAAAAATGATGATTGTTACAATAATCTACAGAACTGACCGTTCATGTCGGAAGGATTCCTGACTGTGTTTAGTGATATTTCCCCGATTGTTCTTATACCTCTGTATGCTCATTTTCCATTGTGTGTAATGCGGGGGATTGACTGAAAATGCCGGAACAAATCACATAATCAAAGGCATGTGACCTGTCAAGTCATGTGGCATAACACTTAGCATTATTGTAATTTATATCCTGCTTGAGTACCCTGGTCATTGCAGCCTTGCCGGCATGCCATGGCAATGTGGAAGAGTGGGATGTTGGCATTTAGGGCCCCCCCAGGCCACAAAATATAACTTGGAGTAGGGCCACCACATCCATTAATCTGGGCCTGATTGGAACAATACCATACATGGTGATGCTTTGCATAAGGGAGGGAGCAACACCATTTGGGTGAGTGCAAGGGCTGGCTTGTCACACCGCGCTGCAGACACAGCACCAGTAGTGATGTAACTTATTGCAAAGGTAGCTTATCTTCGCTTCGGGAAAAGAGCTTGCTTCATACATTGATATCGCGAACTTGCATACAAATAATTGTAATAAGTACCTGCAAATTCATGCAGTCATGCTCTGAGTCCCGCCCCTTCACACAAGGCCGGATTAAGGGGGGGGCACCAATGGGACAAATGTTCCAGGCTCCCCGCCATAGACTGGCTCACTGGCATAGACTGGCCTGGTAGCCAGAAGTGAGAGACAGACTGAGAGACTTTTTGTTCAGGTGGTGATTTGTAAATCATGCCACCCCCATAAGCCCCCCACAGCTCGCTTGGTAAAAATGTTATGAAAGCAGCACAACCACGACTGGAGATGCATTTTTTAATTAAAAAAAAAAAAAAAGTCCTCTGCAACAGATAGGCCCCCCCGGCAGCTAGAGAGGTAGTGGATGTGGACAGGACCTGGCACAACTATTCTGCACAATCACAAATAAATCAAATCAAATCAAATCTTTATCTATCCAGGCGATCATCATTGAGCAAGCTCATTTACAAGATGGACCTGCTGTTGTCCAAGACAGTTATACATACATAGATTGAGAATACAAAGTACAACATGTGCAAAGAGTTACAAACAAATTTACAGAAAAGTGGTAGGTGCACAATATACATTCCAAGCGTTCTTGTAGGAACATACATGCATCACTCAACTTTGCTGTGGTATATACAGACTCCATGTATGCAGAAGTTGAGGTGGTATATTTAGTCATTCTTAGTCAAGCCTCCATCAGAGGGTACAATTCTTTGCATTTCAGCCCTCAGTGACCGTTTACCATATTTGAGTGAGGGTCCTGGGCTGCATAGGGGCCCCTAATGAGGTCTGTATGTTCTGCTTAAATGATGAGAGGAGAGTAATATGGGAGAAGTGATGCCTTGGGTGCTGAGGGCCACTATGGTAGCTGACTAGTGGACTTGATTAAAATAGGGAAGGGAGGAACTAGGTTCGTGGCTGGACGTGGCAAGGATACGGAGTGAACCGTCAGCAGGACAGCTAGGAACTATGGAAGCACTTACAGATTTCAGCGAACGTTTTGTCATAAATTATCCTAAACAGGGCAAAACTGACAGGAGAGCTGAGTCTTAAGGCTCTTTGTACCCTGTTCCAGAGCATAGGCAAAGCGTGGCTTATGGTAGCCCTGCCAAAGTGGGTACTGATCCTGGGGATTTTCAGAGAAATTAGCGAGTGGCTTCTTAGTCCGTAGCTACTGATTGGGCTCAGGGGAAGGCAGGCAACAATGTAATCTGGGAGTTTGTTGGTAAGGGTACGGAATGTCCAGAGTGCTGCATTTCTACACCACCTATATTGAAGGGAAGGCCACCCTATGGCTGCATATAAAGAGCAGTGATGTGTGGAGGATGGGAGACCAGTTATAAATCTTAGCGCTTTGTGACACAGGACATCCAGTTTTGCAAGGTGTGAGATGGAGCATTGGCCATAGATAATGTTGGCATAGTCAATTAATGAGAGGAAAGTTGATTGAACAAGCTGTCTTCTTGCTTCTGCGGTCAGAAGGTGTTTAATTCTGAAGAAGAGGCCAAGCCTCTGCCTAAGCTTTTTCATCAGTTCTTCTGTGTGCTTCGCAAAGGAGAGTTTGTTGTCCAGCCATATACCCAGATATTTGAATTTAGGCACTAACTCAAGATCTTCACCTAGAAGGGTAGTAATGGGAGGAAGGGTACCAGCAGCAGCAGAGTAGGCCCTAGTGCTAGATGGGGTAAATCGCATGGCCTTAATTTTTTTTTGCATTTAGCAGTAGCTTTTTGCTGAGAAGCTGATGCTGCAGCGTACTGAATTCAGTTTGTAGATCTGTGCATGTGGCTCCAGGGGAGTCACGGCTTAGATAGAGCACCGTATCATCAGCAAACAAGTGGATACTGGCTTCTGTAATGTCTAGGTCCAAGTTGTTAATGTAGATGGCGAACAGTAGAGGGCCCAGTATGGAACCCTGTGGGACTCCTCTTATTATTGGTTTGAGAGGAGAAAGCTCACCTTCGGCCTTAATTTGTTGCTGCCTATCAGAGAGATAATCCTGGAACCAGTCCAGTGAGGTTGGGTCCATACCTATGGTTTTTAAGGTGGAGAGAAGTAGGCAGTGGTCGACGGTATCGAAGGTCTTGCTGAGGTCTAAAAACACAGCACAAACAATTTTTTGTCTTCAGGGTCCCGTTGCCAGTCATTAGTGACTTTGGCCAGCGCCGTAACAGTGCTATGCTTTGCTCTAAAGCCAGACTGCATGGGGTTAAGCAATGTATAGTTGTCTAGAAACGATCTCAGCTGTAAATCCATAACGTTTTCCAGCATTTTTGAGAGTATAGGTAGAAGGGAGATTGGCCTATAATTGTTCAGGTCACATGAGTCCCCTGCTTTAAATAGGGGGATAACATGAGCGGTTTTCCATTCCTCGGGGATAGAGCCCTGGGCTAGGGACAGGTTGAATAAGTGTGATATAGGGGAGGTAAGTATGTGGTATGCTATTTTCAGAAAGTATGGGTTGAAGGAGTCAGCTCCTGCACTTTTTCTGGTATCTAGCCGTAGCATAAGGTCTTCAACTTCTTTTATGGTGGTTGAGGAAAAGGAGAAGATCGTATCTTTGTTACTTTGGTCTGGAGGCTGGGCGGTGAGCTGTGGATGGAGACTACTTACTGGTGCATTATCGAATGCCATGCCTGCAGTGGCAAAGTGGTTGTTGAAGGCTTGAAGAATTTCAGATTTATCACTGATAGTGACATTGTTGATGGTGATTTTGGAGGGTAGTGCACTACCTGGGGAGTGTCCAGACAGTTCCTTTATGGTGGACCAGAATTTGGTTGGGCTGTTGGATGTGGATAGTAATTTGTTTTGATAATAATTGGCCTTAGCCTCTCTGACCATTTTCATGCAGGCATTTCTAGCTGTCCTAAAGAGACACCAGTCTGCATCGGCCTGTGATTTCCGGGCCTTTTTAAATAGCTGGTCTCTTTTGAGTAAAGCATTCTTCAGATCCGGTGAAAACCAATGGCAGGTTCTGGTTTTTATTCGTGCTTTAACTAGAGGAGCATGGTTGTTTAGGGCACTGGCTATGATTTCATGGAGAACATTAAAGGCATCACCCAATGATTTAGCCAGGTAGAAAGTCTGCCAGAGCAAGGAGTTTTTTAGTTTTTGTATGTAGGCCAGAGGGTCAAAGTTCCATCTGGATCTTTTAGTAGAAAACTTTGATGTAGATAGTGGGTTCGAGATGGTTCTTATGCCAGCTATGAGACAGTGGTCACTAACATCTGCTGGAAGGATACCGGCATGGGAAAAGTAGTGTGGTTTGTTGACAAGAAGGACGTCCAGAAGTATGCTTTTCATTGGATTTTTCTTGTTGATGCACGTTGGTTCCGTAATCATTTGGGTGAACCCGTGGGAGTCGCAGAATTGTTTTAGGAGTAGCGATCCGTTCGATATCCAGTCATAGTTAAGGTCACGTAATATAATTGTTTCCAGAGGTGTCATG
Source organism: Neoceratodus forsteri (assembly GCA_016271365.2). Classification (NCBI taxonomy): domain Eukaryota; kingdom Metazoa; phylum Chordata; order Ceratodontiformes; family Ceratodontidae; genus Neoceratodus; species Neoceratodus forsteri. The sequence continues at coordinate 265,665,749 of JADMNL010000025.1, forward strand.
TCCATTTGTGAAGACAGATGAGCCAGGAGCTGTGGTCCGGCTGCTGGGGGGGTCTATAGCAACCTATCATGCGGAGTGCCACAGATTGGGACGGTTTGACCCTGAGAGACAGGCATTCAAAGCCCCCTGCAATGGAAGTAGCATCTAATATAGATTCTGTAAATTTGTTTTTAATGTAAATGGCTGCTCCTCCCTCCCTAGTCTTTCTATCTTCTCTGAAGAGGAGGTAGTTGGGGATATTAACCTCACTGTCTGGTGTGGATGCCCGAAGCCAGGATTACGACATCACAGGTATGTCTGGGGCAGTGTGGATAATCCAGGCCTGAACAGAATCTAATTTCTTTAGAAGGCTGCAGGCATTGGCATGCAGAAAACTGATTCCTTTTAGGGTAGTAATTTCGGTTGGAGATGAAATCAACTTTGTGGGGCCAGTATTGAGCTCGATGTCTCCTGAGCACAGTAGTAGGAGAAGCACGATACTTCTCAGATTGGCAAGGAGATGTTTAAAAGCACGTGCCTTGTTTCATTTTGTGTAGGTTAGATTGCAGGGATCCAGGGACCGAGCTGACCTCTTGTGTTGCCCTGCCAGTACGTAGATTAAGGTCCATGCAGAGTAACCCCCGACTATGCAGCGCATGGGTGGCTGGGGTTTGGGGCCATGCATAGCCGAGTAGTTTGCAGTCCCACTTTGAGTGGATTCAACAAAATTTGACTGAATCAGGGTCAACCAGGGGCAGCATAATGAATACATAGTCTTATTATGTGGATGTCCTAGTGGCATAGGGCATGTACCTTTATTAGAGTCAGATCTGTCAGGGGGGTCCACTAATATTAGGTATCATGGAAATGCAGGCTAGTAAGTAAAGCCAGCTGAGACCTGCCATGGTAGCTTATTCAAAAAGTGGAGTGTACTATCGCAGTAGCTGCTAACCAGAGTCTTTAGGTCCCCAAATTTGTTGTATGGATAGTTATTGCTGTGGTATGATAGGGGTCAGTATGCACCAAAAGGGGATCTAAGAGTAGCCCTGACAGTGGCACGTCTCTGAACAAAATTTGTTTGATGTGGGTTCCTCGTTAAGGGAAGGAGAATGGACAGGAGGACAGAAAATGTCTGGATTGCAAGAGATATATTTCTTCAGTGGGGGCTGATAGAGGTGCCTGTGCAGACTGGAGTGGGTCAATGGAAGATTATATAGGTCCCAGGGGTCGTTGTTCCGTCAGCGACTTGTTTGGGGAAGTTTAAAAACAGAGTTATGCAAGATAAATGTATACCGCCCTCGGCTAGAGAAAGGAGCGAGTAGCTCGAATTAATAGTGGGGCAACACAAAGGCTAGCAGTCTGAGTGAAAACAGCTCAATTAGCAACTGAAAGGCCTGCAATTTCCTTGACGCCTTGCAGTCTAGAGAGAGCTACAAAGTCACGAAGGGGCTGTAACACTTGGTTGCTGGGAACATTTTTAGACAATAAACACAGTTTTTTGGCAAATCAGTCAGTTCAGTAATTTTTTTTTTCAGTAAAAGGGATGTTTCAAGTAAAACAGTGCCTTAGCAAGACAGAATATGCTAGTCAGCAGGACAGGATATGCTAGTCAGCAATAAGCAAACCTAAAGTACCAAAATAGTATGCCTCAGCAAGACAGAATGAGACAAGGCTGCTAGAAGGCTTAGTTGCAAAAAGGGCATGGGAGGAATTGCAGTTGTTTACAGTAAGTAACCAAATAAATTGAAACATCAGGTAGGAGTGGGCGGAGACTGTGTGCATTTAAAGGAGGCCTGGGAGGGGAAGGGGAGGTGGGATGAAAAATCAAGGGGAAGTTTGCAGAGCTAGCACTGAATTAGTGCACATACAGTTGGAGATAAACTGTAGCGGGGGGGGGAATGGTAAGTTACTTTACATAGGCTGAGCAGAACAGGCTAAATTAAAATATATAAATTAGAAGCCGAATACAGGGATGCAGGCTGACATTAAGCCACACGTCTCGGGTGCTCCTGTCTCAGGTGAGTGAGACCAGCCAATCAGGGAGCTCTACACAGGCGTGGAGCCAATAGCACTACCCTGAGAAGGCGCTGAAATTGAAAACAGCAAATTGCAAGAGATGATCCAGTTCAGCTTTCACACAGCCCAGAGAAATCATGGCAATTTTTCAAGTGTTGTACCTTATCTATCTCTTTGGTGGGTAGGTGGATCAGGATCCTTGCACTGTGGAGGTGCTATGGCTGGATCATGACAGCTGCCCGAAGGGGCAAGTGGCACCTGTAAGGAAGAAGACAGCAGATTAAATAGGAGCAGATGGGGGGGGGGATGTGTCTAAACAGAGACACACAAAGAGAGCTGAGCACCAACTTGAAAGACAAATCAGGGGGCAGTCTCAGACAGAGGCAAGGCGCTGGCTAACTCGGGAATCCAAAACAAGCACAAAAGAACAGACTGATGGGGAAGGGCAGGAGGGACAGAACAGAGACAGAGGAGGACAGGTGGACAAAGAAAGATGATCAAGAACGAAAGTCGAGGGCAGAAGTCTTAGGCTCAAGACAGAGGCTACACAGATTTTACTGTTCACTGAATTTTCTAACTAAGTCCATAGCAGTAAGCATGTAAACCCAGTACAGTCTTAAATAGGATTAAAAATATATATATATATTAACAAAGCCAGTAAAACTTTTTTACAAACTCAATTCAAGGCAAAAATCAAGGGGAAGTTTGCAGAGCTAGCACTGAATCAGTGCACATACAGTTGGAGATAAACTGCAGCGGGGGGGGAATGGTAAGTTACTTTACACAGGCCGAGCAGAACAGGCTAAATTAAAATATATAAATTAGAAGCTGAGTACAGGGATGCAGGCTGACATTAAGCCACACGTCTCGGGTGCTCCTGTCTCAGGTGAGTGAGACCAACCAATCAGGGAGCTCTACACAGGCGTGGAGCCAATAGCGCTACCCTGAGAAGGCGCTGAAATTGAAAATCCTGAGACTCCCATCGGCTGCTGAGCTCTGTGGCATGACGGCTGGGCCGTGGCCCATTTGGTTCTGTCAGCCGAGCCAGCACTGCAGATTTCTCCCTTGTCCTTTCTCCCCTCTTCCTCCCCTCCCCCCTCCACCGCTGCTGCCAATTGAAATTATAAATAATTTCTTCTTTCTCTGTTTATTTTGCAGGCAAGGCTACAGTTAGGGTCTGGTGGGTGGGGCAGCCAGCAAAACAAACTGGCAATTTGATAAGAAAGCACCGACCTACCTTAGGGTACCCACTGGCCTGGTTTTCCATGCTGAGTGCAGTGCCGGTGCAACCAAACATGGGTCGCCACATAATGTGATTATGCGAGGAGCCTGCTAAATCTCTCTACCCACTGCGTCTGGTCCAGCCAGGCAGCATAGTTTAAAATCACTCTTTCTTGGTGGTTTCTTCTTCACAGTACCAATTCTGGAAGGTGGCTCGCAGTTCCGGCTTGGTCGGTTGGACTGGAGAGTCGAAAGGACCTGGTCGTACTATCAGTATAGACACAGTAATCAGGGAATGAGTTTGCCGGCTAAGCACAAGCTTGAGTCATGCACTCTAAGCTGAGCTGCAGTAATGGAATAGGGCAGCTCGGCACTGCAACAAAAACAGACCACAAGTGCTCAGTCTAGTTGAAACTGTTCAATAAAAAGAAAACTAGACACAAAGTACATAGCAGCATCCCCTCTCCTACATACAAAGCTGACATTTCTCTTCACTCTGAAGCTTTCTCCAGGCGTGGCTTGTGTGCTTGTGACATCTTAATTCTAAGCTGCCTGCTGCTAAACTAAGGAGCTTCAAAGGGAGTGCCACACAGCAGCAGACAGCTTGAGTGCAGAAAGTGGCTTACAGAGCCAACCAGTCAGAGCCCCAAAAGTATATGGGCCAATTGGAGTAGGGGAGGCAGACCAGGCTTGTGACTGGTTCAGTTAGGAGAACCAATTACAAGTCTGCATTAATGTAAATATGCAGCGGGAAAACTACACAAAGGGCACACTTGGCTACTTTGCCCTATAAATTGTGGCTTTAAATCCCTGTTCAGCCATGTATCAGAGCTGTAATCACCTGAACTGACGACCTACGAACAGGAAGAATTGAAAAAAGAGGAAGACAGTCCAGAAGGTCATCATCAGCTGCAGGATCTCTCGCATCTCCATGTTGATTAGCCCTACTTCACCAACCAACAGAGAGAACCAGGACCACGGACACTTCTTGTACCAGAGACCGCCAGTGGACACTCTGTTACTGAACTTGGAGATCTATCATCCTTCAATCTGAGCAGCAGCCAGCAGTACACTGTTTTTGTCTGATTATCTCCAGGAGCAAGCAGCAGAGTTTATTTGAGGTAGGCTCAGGCTGGTGATCTTTATATAAATGTTCTATTATTTGATTTGAAATAAATTTCTTTTTTTTTTGGGGGGGGGGAAGGTATACTAGTATTTAAAGTTGCACTGTAAAAATACCTTCATGGAAACTAATGCTGTGTAGGTTGGGTTGGGGGGGGGGCACATGCTAACAGGGAGGGTCATCCAATTGTTTGCATATTTGTTACTATATTTCTTTATTTTTTTCCACGAAAGACATAATGAGTAGGAACTGTTTGCTTCCAGCTGTGTCCATGCTTCAATTATGTACTGGATGATCCTGTTAACATGTGCCCTCCCCCAACCTACACAGTGTCAGTCTCCATAAAGGTATTTGTATTTCTACCTTTAAATAATAATAATAATAAAATGTATTTATAAAGCGCAGTTCAACAAGTATCGGCGCTGTACAAAGTTAAAAACATAAATAGAATAAAACATCTGAAATAAGTCAGTAAAATGAAGTTACAGATGAAATACACTACTCTCCAAAAGCACGGCTACATAAATATTTTTTTAAGGCCATCTGGAAGCTCTCCAGGGTCAGGCACTCTCTAATTCAACGAGGTAGAGAATTCCACAGCATCAGGGCTGCATAACTAAAAGCTCTCACACCAGATGTTTTCAGTTGAACCCTGGGAACCTCTAGCAATCCCTTGGCTGAGTGGAGGGGTCAGAGGGGGCAGTAAGGAACCAGGAGATCTTGCAGGTAGCTAGGGCCCTGACCGTGTACAGCCTTGTAGGTCAGTAAACTGACCTTGAAGGTGATCTGCCACTGAACAGGCAGCCAGTGCAGTTTGCGCAGCACAGGGGTAATATGACTGGACCAGGAAACTGCTACCAGTAACCTGGCCACAGCGTTCTGCACCAGCTGCAAGCGGCAGATATCAACCCCCGGAAGCCCTAGGTATAGGGAGTTACAGTAGTCAAGGTGAGAGGTCACAAAGGCGTGGATCAGCATTGGAAGATCGCGAGACGGAACAAGGTGCTTAATCCAGGCAATGTTCCTCAGATGGTAAAAAGAGGATTTGACTACAGCCGACACCTGCGACCGAAGTGTCAGCCCTTCATCAGTTATCATGCCAAGATTCCACGCCTGAACAGAGGACAGGAGCTGGCTAGCCCCAAGCCAAAGCCCGGAGGCAGACCATGCTCCCGTCCTCTCATTCCTGTGACCTGGCTCCACCACCAACACCTCAGTCTTTTCAGGGTTCAACCTTAGCCAGCTGGCCTGCATCCAGTCCTGGAGCTCCACGAGGCAGCTATTAAAAACAGAGAGTGCACTATCCTGGTCAGGGGCAAAAGACAGGTAGAGCTGGGTATCATCTGCATAACAGTCAAACCTCAGCCCATACCATCTTACAATGTCTCCCAATGGCAGCAAATACACCGCGAACAGCACAGGGGACAGCACAGAGCCCTGAGACACCCCACATAGCAGAGAGAATGAGGCTGAGGAATAAATCCTAGTATAAATACTAGTATGACCACATGACTTGGCATATTCTGAGCTCATCAGTTATGAAATTTGGTCTCAGAGCTTGTGTCATTGTTTCCCCAGCCTCAGGAGTTTACCTTGTCGCTGGTGGTTGGGCTTAACTGCTGACTTCTATCCTGAAGTTAGCAGACGCTAAAAACTCCTAACACATTTGTATAAAGACTGTATGCTCGAGACTTATAATACGCATATTTCCATGCCATCATTCATTTTCACCTGGGCGGCCATTGCATCAGGTTAATGGATTGTTCAGACTTCATATGGAGCTGCTGGAGGAAATGGGTTGATAACTGAGCTCTTAATATTCTTTATTAAATACTCCTGTGTTAAATAACTGCATTCTTAACAATACGATCATCAGCATAAATGTACATTTATTGCACTTCTGTATAGCAAAAACTGGTTTACAAGTAGTGCCATCACAGAGAGAGGGAAAAGAGGGACCATACCTCTCAGCTTTCCCTGATTTTTAGGGATGTCCCTGATTTTGCCTTAAAATGTTCCTGTCCCTCCTACAATTTGTGTTTCTGTGACTGAACGGTGGGTATAATGTATGCTCACAATGTTGTCAAACAGAGTTACTGACTTGCTCTTCTGCAAAGTATTTTACACCAATTCTCTTACACTGCCTGCTTCAGGGGATAGAACCAATTGTTCAACTGTGTCGCTTATTTCACTTCTTTGTCACTGATTTTTTGAGCCATGTCCAAGTGCCACACACCACTGCAAATACCTGCAAATAAACGTTCGGCATTGACAAATGCTTGTTCCATCTTCCACTACTTCAATACCCTCATGGCCATAAAGGGCTACCCCCCCTTATCTCCCCTTTTCTCTCTCTCCCGAATAGTGAGTATCCCTGTATTGTGAGGTCCCAGGCTTTCTTGTCCATGGCCCAGGTTTCTGTGAGAGCAGCAAGGTCCAGCTTAGTATTTGCTACTGTAACCCCCCCACCTTCCCTTCTACCTACACACCCACCCGCAAGTGATGCTGCCTAAGGGATATAGGTTGGTGGGTGGGCTTGTGGTCATAATTGGCTTGGCAAGTGGCACGATGCCTCCACCTATGGGGATCCTTCTAACAGCGTACTGCTAGGGTGCTTACCCACAGGAAATGAAATACTGCCCCCTCCCTTGGTAATAAACAGTACAATATACAATCCCTTCCCCACTTATAACTCTAACCATGAAATATCACACTACACAATAATGCACTGGCTGCAACAGTTTCAGAAAAATAAACGATTTTATTTTGGAGTGGATAAAGAGGTAGGGGCAGAGGAAACAAAGGTAATAAAAGCATTCAATAATCAGACTCTAAACTCTATGCAGATCAGCAAAATAACAACACAATGGCATTCATAAGTAGACAGTACTATGCATTCCAGGATTACCAACCCAGCTCCACTCCCATCACTGATGCACCAGTTAACCCCAATGTCCCTGTGAGACCTCTCTATTTAGTGTGCACACACTGAGCAGTTGCAGACCCGTGATGTGGAAAAGCTGGGTGCAACACAGGTGAAATGCTGGGGATGCTGCAGTGCACAGTACCAACTACACTAGAGGGTGCGGTGACAACAGTTTTATTCTTGGCTGTACTGGTTGCTAAAGGCATTGCTAAGGTCACGTAGGTGGCCAAGATGTAAAGATAACTGCTAGCTGAACAGTTAGAAAAGTATTTGTTTGGGTAAAACCCAGTACTCATGACCATTAGTGAAAAAATGCAGGTTGTTGGGGGATGTCTCCCCTTTTCAGGTAACTTGGAAGAACAGGCAAGAAAGATGTGGATGCAGGTGATGATCCTTTTCACCCCACAGAGGGACTTGTCTTCACCCACCTTAGCAGTAGGTAGGCAGCAGCAGCAGATCAAGCAAGCAGGCAGACAGGACTCAGAGCATCCTGACAGGAAACTCATCTCTATTTTGTCAGGAAAATGAGGCAGTTGCTTTTGTTACCTCACTCTCCACAGCAAAAAAATACTTTCCTTCAGCAAGCTTCGATATTTGGAGCACCAGATATCCCAGTTCTCATGGCCGAGGCAAAGCCCCGATCTCTGGGATTCACCAGGATTTTAGTGGGATAGTCCATAGTTCTCAGTCTGTACAGGAGGCACAAACTGCAGAATTTTCTCTCTTGACAGCAGCAGGAGCTGTCAAAACAATACACCTTCTCTCAAACTCTCACACTGGCAAACTATCAAACTCAGGATCTTCATGTTTGAAACTCAGCTTCTCATTGGTCCTTACAACTCATGAGCTCTTCGTCCTGATTAGCAGTACTGCAGCTACCAATAGGATTCCATGCTGTCCTCAAACAACCTCTGCAAAGTTGGCCACCCGTTTACAGTTCTCATAAGCTCAGTCCCTTTCCCTCTGCTGTAAAATGTTATTGTCACATAGTTGGCAGCATTTGGTTGCAGGGCTAGCACCCTTCTGGTCCCTTCTGAGGGTTGCTAGGCCCAGTGGGTACATGGAAGGGGCAGGAGACAAGTCGCTAGCTCCATTTTGTGGGCACTCCAGCAGGAGCAGTGTCTGTAAATGGCCATCCTTGGCTGCTAGGAATTCTGGGACTTGTAATCCCTGCGTTGCCATGTTGTCCTTTACTTCCTGACCCACTGGAGGCAGAGGCAGGGTAGGGGAGTTCTTTTAAAAGTGTGCTTTTTGTTTGTTTCTGTTCCTCCCAGCCCCTTAGGCATTCTGGTGGGGCTGGAGAGATGAATCCCCTCATGTGGAGCTTCTGCCACTTCTTAATTGCTCTTGAGGTGCCAGAGCAACTTTGTGGCCTGTCCCCATGCTCCCCACCCCACTGTGCAGCAGTTCGGGGTTGGGGGAGCAACTGTTCTGTGCAGCACATGGCCCCTCCTTTTAGGCACTTGAGACACTGGAACAGATTCTTTCACTTCCCAGCCCCTCTGGCAGTTCAGGTTGAGCCAGGGGAGCAAGAAATATCTGAGCAGCTCACTGGCCACAACAAAGATCAAGTGTAGGAGGTGTAGAAGAATGTTTAATTGGCTCCTCGGCCCTGGCAAACCAGGATCAGGCCAGGGGGAGTGAGGAAAGGTGGCAGCTGTCTGCTGGAGACATGGGAGCCCGAGGTAGGCTCCTGAATCGGGAGAGGGTTACATTCTCCCCCCAACTGAAATCCTTGGCATCCTCGACAAGACCTGAAACATCAAAAACATTTCTAACTAATACACTTGATACTTCTCTAACCATCATTAGCATTTCATGAGTAAAGCATTTTGTTAATACGCTAGGCATGCACTTAATTGATCATATTCCCACCATGGTCTTCATGTACACCTCCCTATTATGACTTGTGGGCAGCACAAGGGGGCAGCAATAGTGGATTTGGCAGCAGATTAACTTTTTTATGTATCACATTAACAAGAAGATCAGATGGGACCCCAGGGACATCATAAGTAAGTTTTACTCTTTGTTTGACTTCTTTACCAGAGTGGCAGGGCATTACAGGTTCCTCAGCAGTGATTTAATCAGGATCATTAATAGGTTCTGCACACTCAGCCACAGGGGGTTCGAATCTTTCAACATCCTGGATTGGCTGTATTACTAGAGTCAACATTTCCTGCATCTGGAACATAGTTCATGACTGTGGGCCCAGTGTCAGTCGGAACAAAGGGTACTGCAGCTGGATTTAATGACCTGGAATGACTCGCATTACTCCCTTCAGGTACTGAAAGTGGAAAGTCAAGGGGATATGGTGCAGGTCGATACTGAAGTGGTATCATACACATGCAAGTTTCTTCATCTTCACAACTACTGTTGAACACATCAGACTGTCACTGGTGGGGCAACAGGTACTGGTGGTTGAACTTGATTGTGTCTGTTATGTCTTGTCTCATTTCTAGTGACCGGTTTCCGTGGAGATGAGAGAGGTACTGAACTTATAACTTCTGTCAACAGCTGACCAATTGGCAATAGGTGGTTTCAATGAGGAGTTTTAACCACCATGTTTCCTTTTTCCATTCTTAGTCTGTATACTGGCAAATTTGGAAGTTGTTCCACAATTACATAAGGATCAGATTTACAACGGTCCTCTATCTTGTGTTTGCTTGGTATTCCCAAGTTTCGAATCAATACTCAGTCTCCGGGCTGAAGAGCTTACTCTCAGACTCTTGTCGTATCTATTCTTGTTTGCTAGGCCGGACTTTGCAGCTGCTTGTTGGGCCACCTTGTAAGCTTTTGTGAGTTGTCCTTGCAGCCTCCTGGTATACTCCAAGTGTGTCTCTGGTAAGGTGCCATCTGCAGACACCCAAAAACATAAGTCCACTAGAAGTCTGGCTTGTTTCCCGAACATTAGGAAATAAGGTGAGAACCCCGTTGAGTCATTTTTAGTACAGCTGTAGGAATGGACTAGGAAAGTTACTTGCTGGCTCCAGTATGATTTTCTGTTAGGATCCAATGTTCCCAGCATGTTAAGCAGTGTTCTATTGAATCTGTCTGGCTGAGGGTCACCTTGAGGGTGGCATGGTGTAGTATGAGACTTCTCTATGCCATAATGCATGTGAGTTCTTTGATAAGGTGACTCTCAAAGTCTCTCCCTTGATCTGAGTGTAACTCCCCTACAAATGGGGGTTCCTAAAAGTCTTTCAAGAGCTTGTCTAATTGCTCACAGCCTGGTTGGTGTTCAGCGCTAAAGCCATTTTAATGATGTTGCTAGTGAGTGCTTTTAAAGCCTCCATGTACTGTCTCTTTAACAGCTGCCTGCCTGCAATCAGAATTAGTTTAAATGGGGGGGGTCTGTGTGTTTCTATGCCTGAGTCCCACCTAGGCTGCTGACTAATCCCTCCGTTTCTGCCATTGCTACTTGTGCAGAGGGAGCCCTGCTGAAAGATGCAACTAATTGCTGGAAATCATTTTAGAGCAGTGATGAAAATGTAGTTTGTTCTAACCTGCCTTTCTTGCAGCAAGGACTGTTTCTGTTTAGCTCCACCATTTTGGTACAGAACTGCCGAAGTGGACCAATCAGGGCTGAGGGACTCTAAAATGGAGCCTGCTGTATTGGGGATATGTGGAGAAGACTCTGGGAATTGTAGTTTTGGACTGTTGGAGCCTTTTTTCACCTATAGAGGGAGCCTGTTGTGATTGACAGCTGATCTGTGTGAAAGCCCCTGGGCTGTCTGCTGGCAAGCCAGATTCAAGTTAGAAGTTGAGAGAGAAGGAGCTCGTCTAGTTCGAGTGGTTGGGTTGTGCAGTAGTTTTCGCGGGAGAACTGTGGAAGGCTTGACTTCTGGCCTGCTAGTCTGATTTCTGCCATGAGAGGGAGAAGAGGACTTTTGTCAGATTAATTCCGAATTCTGTGAGAACAAAGCAAGCTGCTGATTTGGGACCAGGCTTAACCTGGAGAAAACCGAGGATTTTGCTGAATGCGATTGGCCTATCAGGAATTTCAGTTACTTCTGAGCTCCCAGTGTGTGCAGAGACTTGCGATCATGACTGGGGAGCATTTGGCCTAGTACAGGTAGAATTTTGGTATATAAATGTACTGTGAACTGAAAGAGCGCGATTTAGTTTGGCTGTGTGCTGCTGGTTTGTACATATGAATGTGCTGTGTGCTAAATGGGGATCGCGATCTAATTCCCCTTTTGCTGTGGACTGTGTGCTAGTTGTTGGAAGCTGTTTCTCAGCTAAAATCGAACTGAATCCATTGTTGCCTACTGCAGACAGGCCCTGCTAAATGGGCCTTATCTCCCTACCCAGTGGCACAGAGAAGATCCATCGACGAGGGACCTGCCAGGGTATCAGCCCCATGCTCCTTGCCTGAACAGGAACAACACTGAAGCAACTCGTGTGGGCCCTGCTTCTTCTGACAATCCAGAACATCCATCCATTGTCCCTCCTGTGTGCAGCCTGGGTACCGTGAGTAATTATCAGGGTAGCTCCCTGCAACCTTTCTTAATCAAAAGTGTGCCATCTGATTCTTGTTGTGTTGTTTTCACGAACTGAGCCCTCCGGCTCCAGATTACAAATTGTGTGTGTGCATGTTCTTTCTTCATCACAGAGCCCCAACCAGCTGCAATGCCGGCCTACCCCAGGCAATGGTCCTGGCTAGCCTTTCCCTTCATCCTGGGTACCCAGAGAGTGGGACTGAGTGGGACTCTGATCGCATGCACAGTGGTGTGATTCTTAATGTGTTTAAGCCAATTAACCTGATTATCCCCTGTCCTTGTTATAGTCCCCTGAATAAATCAGATCAGGTTTTTCCTGCAATTTATATTAACTGTTGTGCCAGTTTATGTTGAAGGTATTGCATTGTTGCTTTTATACTGCATCACCTTATTTTACAGGGGGTCCCCAGAGTCAAGCCGAAGGAGCCAGTCCTGGGGGTAAGTGCCAAATATAAGTGTATGTACAAAGCATATCTAGGGTGTTGGAAAGGTGCATACTGTGTGTTGTGTGGGCCACTAGTGGGAAAAGAAGGAGGTCACAGGGTACCAGAGGGCTGTGGCCTGGATAGCTTGACCAAAACCAACCCTGACCTTTGGGTGGAGGCACCCATTTCAGAACTCAGGCCCCTTAACCTGTTGGTAGCCCAGCAGGCAGGGATAGTAGCCCTTGGGATAGCGCCACCTAGGGGTTACATCTTGGAGGCACGGGATTAGTGCCCTCTAGTGGCCACGTGAGGAAATTACCCCGATATGTTCAGTTTGGGAGAGAAAATGGAGGAGCTTACTATGCCTGAGCTAAAAATTGCCTCCCATAAACTGTTAGTACACTGAATGATGGGGTGAAGTGAAGCTGAGGGGTTAGACCTCCGACAGGCTATCCTGTTATTGGATATCCCTTTAGGGATGAATAACGCTGATATTGTATCCACTGTGGAGCATGTTAAGGGTTTGGGCAAGGTTGAAGTAAGGGGGAGAGATGCTGATTTGTTTGAACAAACTATGATTGTGCTGCTGTCATGCAGTTCCCCAATAGATCCAGAGAAGGTACTCCCTGTTATTTTTCCCGAAGGTACCCAGAAGGGGTGGAGGGTCATTCATTTGCGTAGTGGTCTGGCCACCCCAGGTGGGTCCCCTAGTATAGAAGGGTTTAAGGAATAATTGCTTAAATTGTTAGCGTCTGAGGGGCGAACTGCCCAAGAGCTTGTAAAGGTGCTAGACCTTTCAGAGGAACACAAGCCCCTGCATTCCCCAGCCATGTCACCAGTTTCCCCCAAGAGCTCTCCTGTAGCCCTCTCCTCCATCATAATTCCCCCGATACAGCTGGACTCCTACCGAAAGCGCAGACTTTTCTCAGGCACCATTCCATTACCTACGGGGAAGAATGATCTAGAAACATGGATGGACTATGCTACCCCGTTAGTGCAGGAATGGCAGTGTTCGGAGGGGGAAAAGAGGAAGCGATTAATGGAGAGTTTGAAAGCCCCTACACTAGAGGCCATCCGTTTTTTGCGAGCAACCAGTCCAGAGGCTACTGCAGCTGAATATCTCTCGGCACTGGAAGGAGTGTTTGGCAGTACTGAATCGGGGGACAACTTGTTATGGAAGTTCAAGTCAGCTAAGCAGTGGAAAAATGAGAAGTTGTCCACTTTTGTTACCAGGATCGAGCAGGCTCTGCAGAGGGCTCACAGGAAAGGAGGAGTGCCTGCAAAGGAGTTGAATCAGGTCAGACTAGACCACATTCTGAAGTCAGCTAGATTTTCTAGTGTAATGATTTTAAAGCTCAAGTTGCAAGATAGGAGGGCAAACCCTCCTGAGTACAGTCATCTTATGAAAGAAATTCATGAAATTGAGACTGATGAAGAGGGCTGGGAGCCCTATGCTGTTGTTGTGAGCACTTGCCAGACTCCAGAGAGGAGTGATTCAGACGAGGCCCAGTAGCTGAGAGAGTTGATTAAAGAGTTGACTGAAGCAGCCAGAGATCCTGATCTGTATCAGGCACCAGAGACCAAAAGTGGGGTGGGAGTGCATGTTGTTTCTTCCGAGATCCGGACTGAGGGTAACCTATTGGCAGAGATACGAGAGTTGAGTCATGGTGAGGGAACTACAAAGGGCTGCACAAACCCCCAATCATAGTGGGAATTCAGAAGTTTAGGAATGTAAGTCCCAAGTTCAAGAAGGGCCTCGAGGTGCCCCTGAGGTACCCCAGCAGAGAAAAGACCTCCTGCCATTCAATGACTCTAAGAACTAAAGTTTTGCTACCACTGTGGGGAGGATGGACATACCCACCTTTTCTGCCATTCGCCTGAAGATCTGAGGAGGGTCCATGCCAGACTATTAAATTTGCTTCATCTGAATACTAACTGGCCACTAGGGGGAGCTGAGCAGAAAAGTTATGCTACCAAAGCCAAGGCCAGATCGACACCAGCATCTGTACCACCTGAATGGTCCGAAGTGGTAGGTCCCTCCATGGACACAACAGTGAAAGTAAATGGAGTGTCTACTAGGGCTGTGCTCGACAGTGGCTCCCAAGTAACGATAGTGTTTCAAGACTGGTACAAGAAGCACTTGCCTTATGTGCCCTTACAACCTTTGGAAGGACTGCATGTCTGGGAGTTAAGTGAAAAGGCATACTCCTACTCCAGATACATCCGAATTTGGTTGTCTTTCCCTACCTCGGTGGTTGGAGTGGTGGAGCAAGTGGAGACCTTGGCCCTAGTGTGTCCCTCTACTGGACTGTACAATGGGGTCCCTTTGCTAATCAGGATGAATGTTCATATGTTTGGGAGGTTGGCACAACTATGCTATGAGAGACAGGGGCAATGGACTGGTAGAGGTTTGAGGATTCCTGCCTTGATCAAGAAGGCTTATGAGTCACGGTAGAATGCTGATGAGATGGATGTGGATGAACTGGTTGGGCTTGTATGGAAGAAGGATCCTGAGTCCGTGATCCTGACCCCAGTGCTCAGTGTACCTTAAAAGGGGAGATCCGCCTACAAAAGGATGTCAAGAACAAGATACTCATGCTGGATTCTCCAGGCAATGGAAAATTGCCGGAAGGATTGCTGGTTAAACCCAGTATCTTACCCGCTCAGGCTCATGCCTATGCTTGATGGGTAATGGTTCAGGTTCCTAATGTGTCAGACTGAGAAATTTGGGTAAATAGAGGCTGCACCTTGGCTATCATACACTGCGCAGACACTGCAGTGCTATCCAGTAACAAGTACTCGGGGGAGACTGACAGAGTGATGCCCGAATTGTTTGACTTTGGTGACTCCCCGTTGCCAGCTGAATGGAAGACTAGAATCAGTCAGAGACTCGCTCAGAGAGCTCAGGTGTTTTCACTGAAAGAGTGGGATGTGGTATGTGTACAAGGAGCAGAGCATCATATATGTCTGCATGACGAATGGCCATTCCGTGAGAGGTCTCGGCGCCTAGCACCCGCTGATATAGATGATGTAAGAAGACACCTGCAGGAGATGCTTGCAGCTGGTGTGATACAAGAATCAAGAAGCCCTTATGTTTCACCTATTGTAGTGGTGAGGAAAAAGAATGGAACAGTAAGAATGTGTCTGGATTATCAAACCCTCAACAGGTGGACCATCCCCGATCAATACACCATGCCTCGTATTCAGGATGCTTTAGACTGTCTGAATGGTAGCAAGTGGTTCTCAGTGTTGGATCTCCGCAGTGGGTATTATCAAATCCCCATGGTGCCAGAAGACCACGAGAAAACAGCCTTCATCTGTCCACTTGGGTTCTATGAATTTATGAGGATGCCCCAAGGAATTTCGAGTGCCCCTGCCACCTTTCAACGATTGATGGAGTGTGCAGTGGGAGACATGAACTTGTTGGAGTGCCTGGTATATTTAGACCATGTTATTGTGTTTGTAAGTTCATTGGAGGAACATGAAAGCCGACTTTTTAAAGTGTTGGACAGACTGGAAGATTTCAGCCTTAAGCTGTCCATTGACAAATACCAGTTCTTTCAGACATCAGTAAAATATGTGGGGCACATAGTGTCTACCGAGGGGATAGAGACTGATCCTAGCAAAGCTGAGGCCTTGACCACCTGGCCTCAGCCCCACAACCTAAAAGAGTTACAACGATTCCTAGGATTTTGTGGTTATTACAGGCGGTTCATAAAGGACTATTCAAGGGTGATTCGTCCACTTCTGAATCTTACTCAAGGTTATCCTCCCACGAACAAAAAGTACAAGAGAGTGGCCTCCACCGAAACCGAAAGGGTATATTTCCACCCAAATGAATCTTTTTGGGTCATGCTGGACCCTTGATTGTGAAGCTGCTTTTCACAAAATCATATACCAACTCACCCATGCTCCTGTCCTTGCGTATGCTGACCCTGCAAAACCCTATGTATTACATACCGATGCTAGCTTACAAGGTTTAGGGGCTGTGTTTTATCAAGAGCATGAGAATGGCCTGAGACCAGTGGCCTTTGCCAGCAGAAGTCTGACCCCATCTGAGAAAAACTAACCTGTGCATAAATTGGAGTTCATAGCATTGAAGTGGGCCATTGTTGACCAATTCCATGAATTCTTGTATGGAGCAAAGATACTGGTAAAGACAGATAATAATCCATTGACCTATGTGCAGACTTTAGCCAAATTGGATGCCACTGGCCATCGGTGGCTTTCTGCATTGTCTACCCTGAATCATGTAGGTGCCAGTGCTGTCACCAGGAGATCTGCTTCCAGAAGTGATTGGGTCAGACTGTCCGAACCTGACATTCGAGCGCTATGCCAAAAGTTTGACAAGGAGGAACAAATGTCCACAGATGCAGTGGACTGTCTAGTAGATTGCTTGGAGCCCTCTGACACTTGTATACCTGCTGCTTACTGCAACTTCACTGCATTAGATATTAGTGCACTGCCTCATTTTGATAATGCCAGTCTCCAGCGGGCTCAATTCTGAGATCCTATAATCAAATTAGCACTTGAAGCTCTTTATGCAGGGAAAGATGTGTCCAAGTTGTGCTCTTCTGACTTGAGAACTGCATTGTTGTACAAAGAAGGCCCTAAATTGAAATTGATTAACAAGTTGCTGTACAGAGAGTCACGGTAGACAGGGGAGGTCAAGTAGACAAACAGTTGGTTTTGCCCACCGCTTTCAGAGACTTGATGCTGAGGTCCCTACACAACCACATGGGTCACCTCGGTATAGACGGAACCCTCAACCTAGTGCAGTCTAGATTCTACTGGCCTAAGATGGGGGCCGATGTTGAACATCATGTATGGACTTGTAGTCGCTGCCTGTAAAGAAAGGCCTTGCTTCAGAGGGCTGCCCCCCCTTGTAAACATCACCACCAGTGCCCCCCTAGAGTTAGTTTGTATTGATTTTCTGAGTTTGGAGCCCGATCAGCAGAATATTAATAATGTGCTGGTGGTCACTGACAATTTTACAAGGTATGCCCAAGCATTTCCCACCAGGGACCTAAAAGCTTCCACTGTGGCCAAGGTACTGGTAGAAAATGTCTTTGTTCACTATGGTGCCCCCCAGAGAATCCATTCTGACAAAGGCCGAGATTTTGAGAGTCACTTAATCAAGGAGATGCTTTCTCTGTGGGGAGTGTGGAAGTCTAGAACCAACCCTTACCACCCCTAGAGGGATCCTCAGCCAGAACATTTTAACCGCACCCTGCTTGACATGCTAGGCACTCTCCACCCGAAAGACAAGCCCAGATGGAGCCAGCAAATTAGCACTTTGGTACATGCTTATAACTGCACCAGAAATTATGCTATTGGGTTCTCCCCCTACCATTTTATGTTTGGAAGAGAGGCTCGGCTGCCAGTGGATGTTTGTTTCGGAGTTTCTCC
Organism: Neoceratodus forsteri; assembly: GCA_016271365.2. NCBI lineage: Eukaryota > Metazoa > Chordata > Ceratodontiformes > Ceratodontidae > Neoceratodus > Neoceratodus forsteri. Next base: position 265,683,347 of record JADMNL010000025.1, read on the forward strand.
TTATGGAGTCCGAGATGAAAATTATCTACAATACGTGCAAAAGTTAAAAGCTCAATTGAATCATGCCTACCAACTAGCTCAGACCATGGCTGCAAAGAGAAATTTGGCTAACAAAGAAAGATATGATAAAAAGGTAAAGGCCCAAGAGCTCAAAGTGGGAGACTGTGTATTGTTACAGAATTTGGGACTGCATGGCAAACACAAAATTGCTGACCAGTGGCACCATCTTCCCCATATCATAGTAGGCAAATTAAATGATCTGCCTGTGTATAAAGTGCAGCCTGAGAACAACTCAAAAGATGTCAAGACAATGCATAGTAACCATTTGTTGCCCATTGGTCAAATACTGATTGAATCTTAGCCTCCAGAAATTGCTCCCCCAGGACCGGTAATACAGGCTGCTGCCAAACAGAGACAGAGTAAACCAGCCCCTGTCATTGCTGACTCAAGGTTTCCTCCACAGCAAACCCAAATTGAGCATGACTGTCAGTCCACCTCAGATGAGAGTGAGTACAACTATAGTTATTATCCTTCTTATGAACTAAGTCAGTTGTTTCAAGGTAACCCCCTGGACAATTATGGGGATGAAGCTGGGCCTTCTGGACTGCCTAATCACCCAGCTTTATCCATGGAGCCAGTGCTCCCTGAGAGTGAAGTTCAGAGTGTCACGTCTGATGATATTGAATCACTATGTATGGTGGAACTGTGTGATTTCCCTGAGGAAGAACCAGATGAGCTAAGACCGATTGGTGACTTACCAAAGCAGGAAAAGTACTTTGAGTGTCATGATAGTTCACTTCCAGTGCCAGAGAGATTTTCAAGTGAGCGAAGAGCTGTGGAACCAGAACTTGCTGATCCAGAGGCTGACAGTGCCTCAAGTCCAAACAGTTCTGCCCAGATAGATACTCCCCTTGCAAGTAAGGAAAGTGCAGAGAGCGAAGCTAAAGGTGCAGAGACTGTAACTGGCTCCCCCCAGGAAGACTAGTCAAGCTGTAAAACCAGTAGTGTGCCTCAGCTATTATTCCTCTGGGAGGCCTGTGGATTTGCCTATCAATGTGGTCCATAAAGGAGTATATGTGTCCCAGAGCTCACTGCCCAAACTAAGCATAAGTGCCAATTCCAGGTTGATTGTTCTACCCTCTAGTTATGGTGCCCTTGTCCCATCTAGTCCCAAGGTTGCTGATAGGGAAGGGCCCCCATTATCATTATTCAATGTGCAGGAAGTGATAACCTGAAGTTGTATAGTAGTATGTGTAAGTTACCTGTGTAAAATGTATCTGACTTAATTCAGAATGGGTATAGTGACATGAAACTTACATAATATGTATAGCAATGGTTAAGTATGCTGACTGATGTATAAAATGTGATTGGTATAACATGTTGGTGGTATAAATGTATGATATAATTTGCAGCTGAAATTATTGTAAAGGTACACACTTAACGCAGACGCCAAGTTTTTCCAGGCCAGGAAGGGTGTAACTCCCCTACAAATGGGGGTTCCTGAAAAGTCTTCCAAGAGCTTGCCTAATTGCTCACAGCCTGGTTGGTGTTCAGTGCTCAAGCCATTTTAATGATGTTGCCAGTGAGTGCTTTTAAAGCCTCCATGTACTGTCTCTTTAAGAGCTGCCTGCCTGCAATCAGAATTAGTTTAAATGGGGGTCTGTGTGTTTCTATGCCTGAGACCCACCCAGGCTGCTGACTAATCGCTCTGTTTCTGCCATCGCTACTTGTGCAGAGGGAGCCCTGCTGAAAGATGTAACTAATTGCTGGAAATCATTTTAGAGCAGTGATGAAAAAGTAGTTTGTTCTAACCTGCCTTTCTTGCAGCAAGGACTGTTTCTGTTTAGCTCCACCATTTTGGTCCCAAACTGCTGAAGTGGACCAATCAGTGCTGGGGGACTCTAAAATGGAGCTGATCTATTGGGGATATGTGGAGAAGACTCTGGGAATTGTAGTTTTGGACTGTTGGCACCTTTTTTTTCTTATAGAGGGAGTCTGTAGTGATTGACAGCTGAATGGACCAACCGAAACTTTGGGATCTGTATGAAAGCCCCTGGGCTGTCTGCTGGTAAGCCAGATTCGAGTTGGAAGTTGAGAGAGAAGGAGCTTGTCTAGTTCGAGCGGTCGTGTTGCGCAGTAGTTAGTGCGGGAGAACCGTGGAAGGCCTGACTTCTGGCCTGCTAGCCTGATTTCTGCCCTGAGAGAGAGAAGAAGACTTTTGTCGGACTAATTCCAAATTCTGTGAGAACAAAGTAAGCTGCTGATTTGGTACCAGACTTAACCTGTAGAAGACTGAGGATTTTGTTGAATGCAATTGGCCTGTCAGGAATTTCAGTTACTTCTGAACACCCAGTGTGTGCAGAGGCTTGTGATCATGACTGGGGAGCATTTGGCCTGGCACAGGTAGAATTTTGGTATATAAATGTACTGTGAACTGAAAGAGAAGTGCGATTTAGTTTGGCTGTATGCTGCTGGTTTTTACACATGAATTTGATAAGTGCTGGATGGGGATAGCAATCTAATTCCCCTTTTGCTGTGGACTGTGTGCTAGTTGCTGGAAGCTGTTTCCTAGCTAAAATCGGACTGAATCCATTGTTTCCTACTGCAGACAGGCCCTGCCATGTGGGCCTTATCTCCCTACCCCGCAGCACAGAGAAGATCCATCAATGAGGGACCTGCCAGGGGATCAGCCCACTGTTCCTTGCCTGAACAGGAACAGCACCAAAGCAACTCATGTGGGCCCTGCTTCCTCTGGCAATCCAGAACGTCCATCCATCATCCCTCCTGTGTGCAGCCTGGGTACCGTGAGTAATTATCAGGGTAGCTCCCTGCAACCTTTCTTAATCAAAAATGTATCATCTGATTCTTGTTGTGTTGTTTTCAAGAACTGAACCCTCCGACTCTGGATTACAAATTGTGTGGGTGCATGTTCTTTCTCCATCACAGAGCCCCAACCAGCTGCGATGCCAGCCTACCACATGCAATGGTCCTGGCTAGCCTTTCCCTTCATCCTGGGTACCCAGAGAATGGGACTGAGTGGGACTCTGATTGCATGCGCAGTGGTGCGATTCTTAGTGTGTTTAAGCCAGTTAACCTGATTATGCCCCGTCCTTGTTACAGTCCCCTGAATAAATCAGACCAGATTTTTCTACAATTTACATTGACTGTGGTGTCAGTTTATGTTGAAGGTATTGCATTGTTGCTTTTATAATGCATCACCTTTTTTATAGGGGGTCCCCAGAGTCAAGCTGAAGGGGCCAGTCCTGGGGGTAAGTGCCAAATTTAAGTGTATGTACAAAGCATATCCGGGGTGTTGGGAAGGTGCATATTGTGAATTGTGTGGGACACTAGTGGGAAAAGAGGGGGGGTCACAGTGTCCCAGAGGGCTGTGGCCTGGTTAGCTTGACCAAAATCAACCCTGACCTTTTGGTGGAGGCACCCATTTCAGAACTCAGGCCCCTTAACCTGTTGGTAGCCAAGCAGGCAGGGGTAGTAGCCCTTGGGATAGCGCCACATAGGGGTTACATGAGTGCAGGCATTTGGAGAGTCCATAGTGCACAAAATACTTCTTGCACAATACTTTAGCCACAGTGATTGCTTTTTGGTCTTTCGTATGGAAAGCCTGTGCATAGTGGGTGCTGTGGTCAGTTACTACAAATATGTTATGGATCAGTTTTTGGTCAGGTTCAAGGGAATGGAAGTCTATACAGACCAAGTCCAGAGGACCGTTGGATGCTGGGAACCTCCACAAAGGAGACACACAGGAGGGTGTCATGATATCCCACAGGGGAAGGAAACAACTCCTGGTGGGGGAATCCTTTGTTATGGGGGTAGAACTGGGGGAGGAAGGGGAGAGGGAGGTAAGATGTTTGCCTGGCGCCATGGCTTGGATGGACAGGGAGTGAATCCTCAGGATCGCTGGAGCAGCTGCACAGGGGAGGGAGCTGGATGTGATTGTACACCTAGGGACAAATGACCTGGCTCAGAAAGGGATCAGAGCAGTTCAGGAAGAGTTGTGGAGGGGCCTTAGAAAAGTAGCATGCATGGTAACCTTCTCGTAGGTGTTGCTTGTCTATGGCATGGGTGAGGCTAGGGTGCTCCACACCATGGGATTCAATCAGGGGTTCAAAAACTGGTGCAGAGCTCAGGGATGATTTGGCTTCATTGGGGACTGGGGGTCCACCTGGAGTGATGCAGGCCTATACTTACGTGATGGTCTGCATCTGTCCAGGTGGGGAACCAGGATCCTAGGTGATAGGTTTAAATGTTTCATTGGCAAGCATTTAAACTAGCTGAAGGGGTGGGCACTGGAAAGTAGCAGGGAAATCCTAGACCCCCCCAAAAATCAGGGTAGTAGGTGAGGTAAACCTAGCACCCTTTGCACCCCTAGCACCTTACCTGTCATATTCCCTCGACAAGGCCCCCTGGCTGCACTGTCTCCACCTCATCACCTCCCCCCATATCTTCACTCCTGCCTGCCCCAACCACCTCCATGCTCACCCCTGCACCTCCCCTCGATCTCCTACCTCACTTCCCCACCACCCACCCCCCTTCCCGTGTCTTGCTTATAGCTCAAGTCTTTGTACTGGTTATTACATGTCTGTAAGTCAATGACTATATGTTTGCAACTAAAAATGATGACTGTTGTACACAGTGACATGGAACCTTTGTAAAAGAGCCTCGGCTCAAAGGTATTGTAATCCTAGATTGAAATAAATAAACATGAAGATAGAGATGTTGATAGGGAGAATGGCAGGGGTAAATGGAGAAAATGACAAAGGCAATAAGGACAGAAATGGGGCAAAAAGGGGTAAGGCCATCAAGAAATGGAGGGTAATGAGTACCAATGCCCGTAGTCTGGGCAACAAGGTCCCTGAACTGGTGGTCTTAATGGAAGAGGGATGCCTGGATATCATAGCAGTCACAGAAACATGGTACACAGAGAACCATGACTGGGATGTTAACATACCAGGGTACACAACCTACAGAAGAGACAGGGAGGGGAGAAGAGGGGGAGGAGTAGCTCTCTATGTAAGGGAAGGGATAAAAGCAACAGAACAAAAGAGTAAACAGGGAGGAGAGGAGGCACTGTGGGTCACCTTAGAGATTGGAAATGGCATCACAATCCGCACAGGGTTTATAAACAGACCCCCATGTCAGGGGAAGGGAATGGACAAGGATATGATAGAAGGCATCCTTAGGATGGCAGAGAAAGGGGACATACTGTTGATGGGGGACCTGAATATGCCAGATGTTAACTGGAGCACCTTTGCTGCAGCCACGTCCAAGAGCATGGCCATTTTCGATGCCCTACAGGTGGCATGCCTCAGACAGCTAGTTTTGGAACCCACTTGTGAGGGAGCAATCTTAGACCTCATACTCTCAAATGAGGACAGTAAGAGGATCTCAGATCTAGAAATGGGTAGCCATCTGGGAACAAGTGACCACCAAACAGTGTGGTTCACGATAAACTCAGCTACAGAATCAAGCCATACAAAAGTGAGGGTACTGGACTTCAGGATGGCTGACTTTGGCAAGATGGGGGAGTGCCTCAGAAAATCACTAGCAAACAGGCTAGAAGGAGGGGTGGAGCAACAATGGGGAAAACATCAAAACTGCCATCACAGAGGCAACAAGCCTTTGTGTTTAGCAAATAAATCAAAATGAAAGAAAAAGCCACTATGGTTCTCAAAAGAGGAGGAAGGATAGGGAGAGAAAGATAACATTTAGGAAGTATAAGGAAACATAAAAGGAGCAGGACAGAGAACTGGGTGACAGTTAAAGCAGAGGGAAGCAGGAAGGGAAGTTAGAAAAGCAAATGCCAAAACTGAGGAAAAGATAGCCAACTCGGTTAAGAAGGGGATAAAACATTTTATAGGTACATCAGAGAGTGTAGAAAGACAAGGGAGGGATAGTAAGGCTGAATAGAATGGATGGTGGGTGGGCAGAAAGGGACAGTGATAAAGGAAGGATACTGAACGAATACTTCTACTCAGTATTCACAAAAGAGGAGGAGGGGGAGGTGCCTAATCCAATTAACAGAAGCACTCTGGGGGGGAGTCAATCCCAGTCCTTTCACAGAAGAAAGGGTTGAGAAAGAACTCCTAAAACTGAAGGTGGACAAAGCAATGGGGCCTGATGGAATTCACCCCAGAATTGTAAAAGAATTAAGGGGAGAACTAGTGACACAACTGACTACCCTTTTTAACAAATCATGGGAGGATGGTGTGGTACCTGAGGATTGGAGGAATGTGGATGTGATTCCCCCTCACAAAAGTAGGAGCAAGACAGAGGCAGGAAACTACAGACTGGTCAGTTTGACCTCTGTGATAGGGGAAGTGATAGAATCACTTCTGAAGGAAAGAATTGTTGAGTACCTAGAGGCCAGTGGGGCACAGGGCCCAAGGCAGCATGGGTTCACAGTGGGGAGGTCATGTCAGATGAATCTAATTGATTTCTTTGACTGGATGACCAAAGTAGTAGACCAGGGAGGGGCTGTGGACATGGCCTACCTAGACTTTAGCAAGGCATTTGACACAGTCCTACACAAAAGATTAATAATCAAATTAACCAGCCTGGGAGTGGGTCCCAGGGTGGTAGCCTGGGTTAAACATTGGCTGGACAACAGGACACAGAAGGTAATTGTAAATGGAGTCCACTCTGAAGAAAGAAGGGTTACTAGTGAGGTATCGCAGGGTTCAGTACTGGGTCCAGTCCTTTTTAATGTCTTTATAAGTGACATTGCAGAGGAACTGGAAGGAAAAGTATGTCTCTTTGCAGATGACACAAAAATCTGCAACAGGGTTGATACACAAGGAGGTGTGGAAAGGATGAAAAGGGACCTGGCAAGGTTGGAGGAATGGTCAGAAGTATGGCAGCTTGGATTCAATGCAAGGAAGTGCAAAATAATGCACCTGGGAAATAAAAACCAAGGGGAAAATTACACAGTGAGAGGGGGGAGATAGTAACTACAACAAAAATGGAAAGGGACCTGTGGGTAATCATATCAGATGACCTTAAGGTTAGCAAGCAATGTGAGAAGGCAGTAGGGAGGGCTGGGGGGACACTGGGATGTATAGGGAGAAGCATCACCACCAGAAAACAGGAAGTTGTTAACCCTCTGTACAGACAGTTATTGAGACCTCATCTGGAGTACTGTGTCCAGTTCTGGAGACCCCATCTCCACAAGGACATAGACAGAATGGAGACAGTCCAGAGGAGGGCAACTAAAATGGTGCAGGCTCTGCAAGAGAAGCCATACGAGGAGATACTAAAGGAGCTTAATATGTAAACCCTTGAGGACAGGAAGGAGAGGGGGGATGTGATAGAAACTTTTAAGTACCTCAGCAGAATCAACAAAGTCCAAGAGGGTAGCATCTTTCGGAAAAAGAGATGTGCAAGAACAAGTGGACACCATTTGAAGATGGGGGGATGGCTCAGAGGCAATGTGAGGAAGTATTTTTTCACAGAGAGGGTGGTGGACGCATGGAACAGCCTTCTTGAGGAGGTTGTCGGGTCTACAACTGTGGGAGAATTCAAGAATGCATGGGACAGACATAAGGCAATTCTGGTGGTGGGTAGGATGAAATAGGCTGTTGGTTAACTAGGATCTGCAGCTTATTCTTTAGGTAGGGCAATGGGCAGACTAGGTGTGCCAAGCAGTCCTTATCTGCCATCAAAGTCTATGTTTCTATGTTACTTGTGATGTTCACAAGAGGCATTGCTCATTTGGGTAGAATCTTATGGGTGATGCACCTAGTACAGCTTTTGCAATGTCTTTCCAACTCCATAGCCATGTGAGGCCAGTAGAAGCGGTCTTGTACCAGGCCCAAAGTCTTATCAATTCCCAAATGTCCCATCTCTTCATGAAGGGCTCACAAAACCATACGGTGATAGTTTTTGGGCAGCACCAGTTGCTCTTTGGGAAAATGAATTTGTGTCTTGGAGATACGATACGACAGTTCTTGCCTTAAAGAAAACTTGTCCCACTCTCTCATGAGAAGAGATACATCTGGCAGGCTTTTGTTTTGACTTGAGAGTAGACAGACCCTTTTCTTTGGCTAAGATAATGTCTCGTAAATTAGAATCTGCTCACTGTGCTTTTCTTAAATCTGTTGGAGATAAATGAAGCAAAGAGGTGTTGTGCAGAGTGATGAATCATGCATACACTTCCAGTATGGCATCAGGATGTACTCCAAGCAGATCCACAGCTCGGTCTGGGTTGGTGATGGCAGGTTGGTCATCACGCACCATCATTTGGCAAACAGCTTTCACTCCATCTTCTGTAACACAGGTCCAGGGCCGCTCCATGGGAGGAGTATTATGGGGGCATCTGGACAGTGCATCTGTGCCTATGTTGTTCCACCCAGGATGATATTGCAAGAGGAAATTGTAAACTGATAGTGTAGAGACCCATCTATGCCCAGTGACATCCATCTTGGTGGTTGTCAGTACATAGGTTAGTGTGTTATTGTCCGTTAGCACCATGAATCTGGCTCCATACATTTACTCATGGAATTGATCAGTCACTGCCCATATCAGTGCAAGGAACTTTAACTGATGGATTGGATAGTTCTTTTCAGAAGGAGTCAAACTGTGACTGGCATAGGCAACAGGTCTCATACCTTTGTCAAGTTCTTGGTAGAGTACGCACCCAAACTTTCCATGCTGGTATCAATGTGCAGAGTGTATTGCTTAGTGTAATCAACAAAGGCTAGAACTGGAGTTTCTGTTAGGAGGCAAATAATTTCTTGAATTGCACCCTCACTTTCATCAGTCCATCAGTCCCCAAAAGGTTCATTGGTTCTGAAATATTCATTTGGGGAGGTTTTCATGGCTCCTAAACATTTGCTCTTCTGAGTTGGAGGATATCCTTGAATTAGTCTGAACAAAAGGTCTCACCACCGCAGATCAGTATTTTACAAATCTCCGGTAGTGCCCACAGAATCCTAAGAAAGACTGAAGCATTTTCAATTTGGTGGATCTTGGCCATGTGGTAAGAGCTTTCACTTTTTCTGGATCAGTACTGATACCTTGATTGAAAACAATACGTCCCACATACTTCACGGACATCTGGCAGAACTGACATTTGTCCAGGGAGAGTTTCAGACCATGCTCTTTCAGTTAGTCCAGTACCTTAAGTAGTCGGGTTTCATGTTATTCCAGTGTTTTCCCAAACACTATCAAGTCATCCAAGCCAACTAAGACTTCTATGAGGTTCATGTCACCCACCACCTTCTCCATCAGGCACTGGAACATTGCTGGGGAGCCAGATATTCTTTGGGGCATTCTCTTGAACTGGTAAAATCCCAGTGGACAAATAAAAACAGTCTTCTCCTTATCTCCCTCAGTCATTGGTATCTGATAGTAACCATTACGCAAGTCTAAGACAGAAAACCATCTACTACCAGTAAGGCTGTCTAAGGAGTCTTGCACTTGAGGCATGGTATATTGATCAACCACTGTCCATTGATTCAGGGTGCGATAGTCAATGCGCATTCTTATGGCACCATTCTTCTTCCAGGCCACCACTATAGGTAAGGCATAGTGACTGCGAGATGCAGATATTATTCCTACCTTCAGGAGTTCTTGCAAATATCTCCTAACATCTTCAATATCTGTGGGCGCCAATCTCCTCAACCTTTCACAGAATGGGTGATCATCATGTAGCCAGATATGATGCTCCTCTCCTTTCGCACAACCCACATCCCATTCATGGCATGAAAATACATCTGATCAGTCTACCAATTCCTTCTTTAATCGATTCTTCTAGCTGGTGGGAATGGGAGATGAAACAAAATTGAACACACCTTCATCCAGTTGAGCAGTCTTCTCTGGAGAGGATGTGGCAACGACCACATCAGCTGCATACAGATTTGCTATTACTGTACCAGAGTGCACCATCAGATCCTTGTGAGTCTCATTCTTTAGCTTTATGTTGATTCTCGTGACCATCAGGTTGTTTCCAGGCAGCACTCCTTGCTGGACCATCAGACCATTTGGCAGACCACTTCCTGGTGATTCTACAATAACAATTTGGTTTGACAGTGACTTTTTGCAATCCACTGCTCCTTCCACCACACAATCTGCACAAAGGGGTACTATCAGAGGATCTTTCGCTTCTCTTTTGATAACTCCAACAATCTCCTCCATCTGGCTGCAGGCCTTGGTCTCTTTCTCTCTCTCTCTCCAGGTGGGCAGTACTCACAGTGGCATGAATTGGTAAAGTCTGGTAGATTCTTTTCCCTGACTTCTGCAGGCACAAGTGAGCCAGGCATCCAAACATACTGGCATTCATTCCAATCAGTACCGGGATCTTGTCCAATATCTGGGCATCAGGACAAATGAGGGCTAAGGTGTCAATCTTTTGAGGGACTCCAGCATAAGTTTCCAGGAATTCAATTTGCACAGTGATGTAGCCATCATACAGGTAGCTGGAACTGCTCAACACCCACACAGAAAGTCCCTCTAGAAGCTGCAAAGGCAAATGCTTTAAGCGTCTCTGGTAAAAAGATCGATAAATGATGGTGACCTGTGACCCACTGTCCAGGAGGCATCACACAGGTATCCTTCAACAGAAATCTTGATGGTAGGAGTGTGACTCATCAGTCCGGACGGTAACCCATTTCTGACAGATGCATTAGGGCTGGCCCATCTTATGGAGCTGTTCGATCTCAGAGTCCCAGCCCTCTCCCTCACCTGGCTTCATTGTCATTTCCCCGTGGCTGTTGCCGTCTCTCCCATTTCTGGTTTACTAACTTCTGATTCTCAGGACTAACACAACCTCGTGCAATATGTCCATCTTCTCCACAATGATAACAGAACCATTCACTTCTGGGTACAGTTGCAGATCAAGGACCAACTCTTGAATCAGAGGAAGGTTTCAGCGGGCATCCATGCCCAGGTTGCAAAGAGTTGGCTCACGGTCAAGGCATCTATGTCATTTGCATGGCTTTGATACACTCATTGATTTCTTTTACCTGTGTTTTCAGGTCAGCGATATCTTTTTGTTCTTGGCTACTTTCAGCTTGAGGCTGCAAGGGGAAGGCTTTCCCGGTAGGCAATTGCAATGAATTGACAATGTCTTCCTGTGACTCTTCCTCTCTCACCTCATCAAGAAGCTGTCTGAAGTTAGGAGGGTTGGCTTGGCGTTCTTTTAGTCTTAAAGTTATCAGAGTCCAATGGGAATACACAGCACCACGTAAGATTTGGTCGAGTCTCATTTGAGCAACTTGTGCAGGGGTCACTCCTCCAGCTTCAACTTTTTTACGAATCATTGTCTCTACACAAGTCATGTAATGGGACAGTTTCTCTCCCACTTTCTGGGTGGTAGCTCCCAGCTGAAAGATTAGGTCTTCCTTGCACTCAGCTGCTCCATAGGAACTTCTCAGTATGGTGAGATGGTCACTAGGAGTGCACTCTGGTTGGCTGGCTCACAGTGATCGAATGACCTCCAGTGTCATATCTCTCAAACTTTCCACTATACGTTTGCATTTCTCATCATCCAAGAATTTCCATACTTGCATCATCTGAGTGGCTTGACTAATCCAGCTTTCATAGTCATCCTCACCAGAAGGTGTGGGGATAGTGCCAGAAAAAGTATTCAGTCTTCTATACTGTTCACACGGAGGTATCAAGTAAGGGGAGTACTCAGGTCCTCCAACCCAGGGTTTGCCAGTGAGTTTCTTCTCTGTCAGGTCACTTTCTGGGAATATAGATCTAATGTCTCAAACTGACTTCCCCTCAGTGGCTAACAGGAAATGTAACTTCTTTTCAAAGTCACTTGTTTCTTTAGGGTCCTTGTCAGGAGGATCCAGGGTGGCATGGGTAATTAACTCATTGTCTCCTAGCAAATGCCTGTAGTCAGTAGTAAAATGCACTGATGTATCTGAGGATGACTACTTCCTGTGTGCCTTGCAATGTCTGGAGAAGACACATATTTTAATATATAATATTATATAATAAATATATTTTTGATTGCATAGCACTGTTGGAAAGGTAATTTTGTGCTGAACAACTTTGCCACTGATATTTTGTGTGTATAATGTATTCTTTAGGAATTCTTTGCATTTGTTTATGGTATTATGTATGGCTGACATTTTGCCCATCGAGACTTACCTAAGGACCTTGAATAAAACACTCATTTTGGGTATCTCAGCAAGTATAAAACAAAAACTGAATTGATTACAATTGATTGCATAACACCATTGGAAAGGTAATTTTGTTTGTGCTGAATAACTTTGCCACTGATACGTTGTGTGTATCATGTATACTTTAGAAGTTATATGCATTTGTTTATGGTATGATGTGTATGGTTGAGATTTGTCCCTCAAACCTCACCAAAGCACCTTAACTAAAATGGGGAAAAATGATGTTTCATACTACAAAGATAGATTTTTTTTACAAACATAATATTAAAACTACATCTGATGTCTGGATGCTTAATTTGGTGTTGATATGTTACATATTTCCCAACACAAAATGGCTTATATTGCCTTCTTTAGTGAAAAAAATAATTTATTTTGCTGTTTCAACCAGCATAGGAAAAAAAAACAAAATTACTTATTGTTACTTGTATACCACCATTAGAAAGGTAATTTTGTGCTGAACAACTTTGCCACTCATACTTTGTGTCTAGCACTTACTGTTCTTGGGGTATTAGCATTTGTTTGTGGCATGCTGATTATGGCTTGATTTTGCTTAGAAAGGCCCAAGATTCACTGTTAACAGTATAGAGGAGACAAGTGATACAACTTCAGAGTGCTCCTTTGGAGGCAATGCATTAAGACCCATGGGGTGGGGTCTCCATCAGAAGGGAGCTGATCGGGCACTCTGGAAGGATCAACATCCTCTCAGCACTCTATCAAAACTCTATAGGATTTCTGAACAGAACTGCAAATCCTCCCACATTCAATAACTTTTCCCAAACATTTTCTGCTGCCTAAGACACTTTCATCATGGTCCCCTGGGGTTGCATCAGGGATCCCGTGTACCAAGATTGCTTTTTCAGATCAATGTCTGCACCCTTGCACCAATCACGCAATGAGATATGAGCCATTGTAACTTTTGAAATTTAAGGGGGAGTACCAGACTGTTCCTAATATAACTAAAGCGATACTGAAAAGCCCCAAAATCCCAGCAGTGCCTCCAATTTTGTAACCACCCCTTCCCTTCTACCTGCACACCCACCCGCAAGGGGTGCTGTCTAAGGGATATAGGGTGGCACCTGGGCTTATGGTTATAATTGGCTTGGCAAGTGGCACAGTGCCTCCACCTATGAGGGATCTTTCTAACAGCGTACTGCCAGAGTGCTTCCCCACAGGAAATGAAATACAGACCCCTCCCCTGGTAATAAACAGTACAGTATACAATCCTCTCCCCACTTATAACTCTAAGCATGAAAGATCACACTACACAATAATGCACTGGCTTCAACAGTTTCAGAAAAATGAACAACAGGGGTTTATTTTGGGGTGGATAAAGAGGTAGGGGGCAGAGGAAACAAAGGGGAATAAAAGCATGCAATAATCAGACTCCAAACTCTATGCAAATCAGCAAAATAACACATTGGCATTCATAAGTAGACAATACTATCCATTCCAGGATTACCAGCCCCAGATCCACTCCTCCCACTGGTGCACCAGTTAACCCCACAGTCACAGTGACAGCTCTCTGGTGTGCACACATTGAGCAGTTGCAGGCCTGTGACATGGAAAAGCTGGGTGCAGCACAGGTGAAACACTGGGGTGCTGCAGTGCAGAGTACCAACCACACCAGAGGATGCAGTGGCAACAGTTTTATTTTGGGCTGTACTGATTGCTAAGGGCATTGCTAAGGTCATGCAGGAGGCCCAGATGTAAAGTTAACTGCTAGCTGAAAAGTTAGAAAAGTATTTGTTTGGGTAAAACCCAGTACTCACAACCTTTGGTGAAAAGATGCGGGTTGTTGGGGGACATTTCCCCATTTCAGGCAACTTGGAAGAACAGGCAAGAAAGGCATGGATGCAGGCACTGATCCTCTTCACCCCACAGAGTGACTTGTCTTCACCCACCTTAGCAGTAGGTAGGCAGCAGCAGATCAAGCAAGCAGTCAGGACCTCAGAGCATCCAGACAGGAAACTTGTCTCTATTTCGTCAGGAAAATGAGGCAGTTGCTTTTGTTACCTCACTCTCCACAGCAGAAAACATATTTTCCTTCAGCAGACTTCAATATTTGGAGCACCAAATATACCAGTTCTCATAGCTGAGGCAAATCCCCGATCTCTGGGATTCACCAGGATTTTAGTGGGATAGTCCACAGTTCTCAGTCTGTGCAGGAGGCACAAACTGCAAGATTTTTTCTGACAGCAGCAGGAGTTGTCAAAAAATATACCTTCTCTCAAGCTGTCACAAGAAAGTCACACTGGCAAACTCAAAATCTTCATGTTTGAAACTCAGCTTCCCATTGGTCCTTACAACTCACAAGCTCTATATCCTGATTGGCGGTACTGCAGCTACCAATAGGATTCCATGCTGTGATCAAGCAACCTTGGCAAAGATGGCCACCCTTTTACAGTTCTCATAAGCTCAGTCCCTTTCTGTCTACTGTAAAATGTTTTTGTCACATAGTTGGCAGCATTTAGCTGCAGGGCTAGCACCCTCCTGATCCCTTCTGAGGGTCGCTAGGGCCAGGGGGGTATATGGAAGGGGCAGGAGCCAAGTCGTAGCTCCATTTTGTGGGCTTCCCAGGAGGAGCAGGATCAGTAAACAGCTGTCCTTGGCTGCTAGGAATTCTGTAACTTGTAGTCCCTGCAGTTGCCATGTTGCCCCTTGCTCTCCAACCCACTGGATGCAGAGGCAGGGTCTGGAAGTTCTTATAAGTGTGATTTTTTGCTTGTTTCAGCTCCCACCTACCCCTTAGGCAGTCCAGTCGGACTGGGGAGATGAATCCCCTCATGAGGCACTTCTACCACTTCTTAATGGTGCCTGAGGCACCAGAGCAACTTTGTGGCCTGTCTCTTTGCTCCCCACCCCGCTGTGTGGCAGTTCGGGGGGTGGGGAAGCAACTGTTCTGTGTGGCACTCAGCTGCTCCTTTTAGGTTCTTGAGGCACTGGAACAGATTTTTTCTCTCCCCAGCCCCTCTGGCAGTTCTGGTTGGGGGAGTGAGGCATACCTGAGTGGCTCACTGACAGCAATAAAGATCGGGAGCAGGAGGTACCAAAGAATGTTTAATTGGCTCCCCGGTCCTGGCAGTCCAGGATCGGGCTTGGGGAGCAAGGATAGGCAGCAGCAGTCTGCTGGAGATGTGGGAACCCCGGGTAAGCTCCCGACTTGGGAGGAGGGTTACACTACCATTACCTGTAACTCACAAATTGTGTTGTACAGGCTCCTGGCATTGAGGCAGACCCCTTCCCAGGTACCATTTAAATTTTTTTTGTTGCAAGTTAGAAGTTCTCCCTTACCCCTTTGATTCTCTCTGTCCTGTGCTACCTGCAGCACCCTTTTTGTACACCTTGCCTGCTAGCCTCGACCTACTTCAGCCGTGATCTTATTCTTGACAGTACATTCTCTTCTAATTTTATTTGTTTCCTGACCCCATTTGTGGGGGATTACCAGCTTGGTCCCTCTCCTCCTATTAGCCATGATGGTCCTTCTAGCATTAGACTCCCCCTCATTCATTTTAAATGTCCGATATAGACATCAAACTCCTGCCCTGCTGCTTTTTTCTCCTCCTTTGTCAGGGATAGTCCATTGTCTAGGAATAACTTCCATTCCCAGAAGTCCCCCCAATCATCCATAATGTGAAACTCTTTTTCTTGACACCACCTTTTAAGCCACCTAGAAGGACAGATTAAACCTCATTTTGGGTTTGGCTGCCTATCCAGAATTATTGGTTTGGTATCATTTACCTCTGCCTACTGATAATTCTCTGAAAATGGGGGCAATGGAGAGACAAGTGGAGTTGTGACTTGGCAAATCACACTGGCACCCAATCAGTTATATGGCTGATGCATATAACCTACTGCCAGCAGCAGGTTAGTAGGTAGTACCAGTCAATGTAATATGTATATAAAGAGAAAAAGAGGGAAGCACTGTATTTAAGAAATAGAAAATACAGAAACTCCAGTATATCATTTGGTAATACTGCCGCCACAGAAACCTAACTGCTCTCTGAGGCACTGTCACAGACCATTCATTGAGAAAGAGAGAGAGAGAGAAGAGGAGAGAAGAGAAGAGAAGAGAAGAGAAGAGAAGAGAAGAGAGAGAGGAGAAGAGAAGAGAGAGAGAGAGAGAGAGGAGAGAGAGACTAAAAGTCTAACCATCACAACTAAGACCGTGTTGTATACTGTAGTCCCACAACAAAACACAAAGATGTTTGTGGTACTTCTGTACTAGCTAGACATCCCATATTCATATGTAATACAAAGACATAAAATATAACTCTCAAAAGCTTCAATTATCTTTACATTTTTTTCCTAGTCCCCAAAAGGTATCCCAACAACTTTGGTCTTTTTTTTACTGACAAATTGAACAAGTCAATTATATTTCATGTGTAAGTATGTACACTACACCAAAGCAACCAACTGACTGGTTGATTCTTCTCCACTATACTTAGTTACATACTATTTATTTTTATGTTTGCTTGCACGCATACGCAAGAAACATTATGTGACAACTTAGGAGAGAAGCGGGTTAGGGAGGCGTTGCAGTATAACAGCCAAGGGAGACACAGCATTTTGGGGCTTGGCCATGGTGCACCAATGGAGGCACAGTGTGCTGATGACACTGGCTTCAAGAAGTTGCACCAAGTTGTAACATTTTCGCTGCAACAATCATGGGCCACCTCGTCATTGCAGCTTCAGCGATTTGCTGCAATGAGGGAGCGACCCGTCATTGCTGGGTGGAATGTTGCTACTGTAATATTGTTTGTGAACATGGTGGCACATTGCCGCCCTGTTCACAAACAATATTAATGTGGCCCCAGTGCCGAGAGGGTGCCCAATCCCCCTTGCTAGCATATGCCCCTCCCCACTCAGCGTGTTTTTGCCGACTGGGGCCCCAATCCCTGTCGACTTGCATCCCTTGAGTGCGATTTGAGTTGCCGATGAGGGTGCCCACTCCCTGTCGGCATTATCTCCCCCCTCCCAGGTTGATCTGCTGATGGGGAGCCCACTCTCTGTTGGCATAAGTCCCCCCCAAAAAAGTAGTGACAGTAATGCCGAGGGGGTGCCCAATCCCCCTCGGCTGTTGCCCCCCTTCATGCTTTTGTGCCGACGAGGGGGTGCCCAATCCCCCGTCGGCTACAAATGCCCCCTCAACAGTCAGTTGGCTTGCTGGGAGCCCACCCCAGTGTGCCAAATTCCCCTGTTAAAAAAAAGTCAAGCGATGTCTTTTTTTTTTCACCTGTAAACAAAGGAAATGGTCCCTCGGTGATCTCCCTGCTCACCCCCCACAACCCGCACCCACCCACTACGCACCCTGCCTCCCACCCCTCTCACCCCATACTTACCTCCGGAGTCTGGCGCGATGATCTTCGGTGGACCGGGAACATGTCTGCACTCTTCAAAGCCGACCACGAACTGAGGAAATGCTGGTAAGCTGTATAATGGAATAAATAGGTTTTTTCAACTTTGATGCATATCTTGAGCATTTTTTGGAATTTTGGCACCAAATTTTCAACATGGGGTTTATGGGACCCCTCCTCATAAATTCTGTCACTGTCATGGCATTAATCGGCCTCAAAAGGTGATTTCACGGTCACTGTGCAGAGTCACATTTTGGAACCGATTCATGAAATAACAGTGCCAGTGTTTATGAGGTGGGCTCTCAAAAAGCCTATGTTGCAAATTTGGTGGAAAAAATCCCAAAACTGACTGTTTTACGAGCATGCAATGCGCTGCTGCTATGCACACTCGTAACTTATCGAATTTGCAATATTTTCACGCCAGAGTTTCAACACTGGCATTTTTTCACATCTCCTTGTGAACAGTATAGCTGTCATTTTTCACACCCTGGCCGAAATGTGTTTTCGCACTTCCGGCGCAGAATAGTGAAGTCACTATGGGAAATCCATGTTCGGGACACATTATGAAAATAACAGTGACACTGTTCATTAGCAGAGGTCGTAAAATGCCTAAGTTGAAAATTTGGTGACAGAAGTCCATAAAATGACTGTGTTACGAGTCTGCATTGCGCAGTTTCCATGCATGCTCATAACTTCATACCTTTGCAATATTTTCACTCCAGATTTTGAACATTGCCATTTTTTTGCACCTCCTTATGAATGGAACAGTTGTAATTTTTTCACATCCTGGCTGAAATGTGTTTTCGTACTTCCGGCGCAGAATACCATGGTCACAGTGGGAAATCCATGTTCAGGACACATTACAACAATCACAGTGACACTGTTCATTAGCAGAGGTCCTAAAATGCCTATGTTGAAAATTTGGTGAGAAAAGTCCATGAAACAACTGTGTTACAAGCATGCATTGCACAATTTCCACGCACGCTCGTAACTTTGCACATTTTTAATATTTTCACTCCAGATTTTCAACATTGCCATTTTTCCACACCTCCTTATGAACAGTACAGCTGTCATTTATCACTTCCTGGCTGAAATGTGTTTTTGCACTTCCGGCGCAGAATACCGTGGTTACTGTGGGAAATCAGTGTTCAGAACACATTAACACAATCACAGTGACACTTTTCATGAGCACAGGTTGTAAAATGCCTATGTTGAAAATCTGGTGATGACAGTCCATAAAATGACTGTTACGTGCATGCGTTTCGCACTTTCCATGTATGCTCAGAAGTGCGCGCATTTTTAATATTCCCACTACAGATTTTCAACATTGCCATCCCTTCACACCTCCCTATGGATGGCCCAGCTGTCATTCTTCACATTCTGCCCAATCTGTGTTTTCGTACATGTGGCACAGAAAGCCACTGTCGCTTTTGGAAGTCAATGTTTGGGACACATTGACAAAATCACACTACCACTCTTCATGACAAGAGGTCTCAAATGCTTTCATGAGGTGGGGTCACAAAAAGGCCATGTTGAACATTTGTACTGCAAATAACAACAAACGCCTGAGGCGTTCGGGTTTCTAACCATCACGTCCTACCTTGTATAGATGGACAGGCATCAGGCTGTGCATTTA
Source organism: Neoceratodus forsteri (assembly GCA_016271365.2). Lineage (NCBI taxonomy): Eukaryota > Metazoa > Chordata > Ceratodontiformes > Ceratodontidae > Neoceratodus > Neoceratodus forsteri. The sequence continues at coordinate 265,702,486 of JADMNL010000025.1, forward strand.
GATTGTCGACTCTACTATACATGCCATCCCACCCCCACCCCTCAGCCACTGACAGCCATCAAAGTGTACCTTGGTCTCTTCTGCCCCACACTTCATCCCGTTCTCCTATGCTGTGCCCATTTCAGCATATGTCCATGTGGAATGGGGTCACTGTACAGCCAAACACCCTAAGGCACACCTCAACATGTGTCACTGTCTGCAGAATAAGGCGAGGTGACATGGCATGAGGGTCATGGACGATGACCCACACGCTTACCCCAATGCCTCTCCATCTCTACAAGATGGAGGTGGGGTTGGCGTGAACTTCCATACTTCACTGCCATTCCTATTCTGCATCGGTCTAACTCCTGCATTTCAAATGCTAACACCAGCAAGCAAACATTCAACATTGACAAATGCTTGTTTATAGTGGCACTGTAGCTTCTGCATAGCTAGGGAAGTCCAGTCACTTTAATGTTAAATCCTGATATTTTTCCATTTATACCTTGTCCTTTTTTGTGCCATGGTACAGCAAATTGGCAGGCACACATCTCACAACATAATCTCAGAACCTGCCAACTTTGATAACATGGTTAAGTAGTTTTTTTTTCCATAAAAATGTTATTTGATTTTAATATATATTAAACCGATCTAAAATATTCTGTACACATATATTTGATAACGGTCCTATAAATTCCTATCCAACATGCATTTGAATAATTAAAGATATACAAGTCTAACTGATAAACCTTATATTTATACACAGATTGCAATAAAGGAAAAAGGCCATCAAATTACTAGTTTGTTGATCTTTCCTAGCATGTATTCTGTTACAATATTGCTTGTACTCTTATGTTGTTCTTATTTATTTATTTGTACTACTGTGATTATCTGTATTTTTGTCTTGTGCTCTCCTGGGTCGTACCTGAAAATAGGTAGGATTGTTGCCTAGCGCACTTATCCGGTTACCAAAAGCTAATAAATAAAAATAATAATAATAAAAAAAAATCTACTGTTTTCTCTGTTTGGAGACCACATTTAGCGGGTTTCTTCAACAATTTAGTGATGCCCTGTGGTCCCCTTACATATTTCTGTATCATATTTAAGACTAGCTGACCATATGGCATCAAATATGTGAAGTTTACCAGAAAGACCATGAGCTATTCATTCATTATTAATGGCTTCCCTCAATTTATTGTAGCATTTTTGTAAGGAGAGGGCTGAACTTGATTTCCAATTTGATAGTAGGATGTGTTTGACAACTAGTGCTACAGCCCAAGTTCCCACTGTATGGTGTTTATTAATAAAATTATTGTCTAAATCAATCCCCAAGAGCAGGAATTTTGGAGCGTATGGTATTTTGTATATTATATGCTGCCTCACAAAGCCTGTGGGCTGTCCTCCATAAGTGGGAGATGCAGGGGCAATCCCAGAGCATGTGCATGAGATTTGCCTGCTTATGTTGACATTTCCAACACAGTCCATCTGGTAAATACTCATTAACTGTAGTCTAAGTGGGGAGTAATAGTAATAGTAATAGTGCAATATTTTAAACTGAACCATTCTGCCCAGAATTTCTTTACTTGCCGAGCATGCATTTCTCCAAGCTAAGGTCCATTCTGAATCAGAGATGCCGAGCCCCAGTTCACGCTCCCATTTTTGCCTGGCTGATAGTCAGCAGATCCTGATCTGCAACCCCAATAAATTGTTTATACCCCAGACTTACCTCTTTCCTTAGGCTTATGACTTTTATTAATTGGTTCCATTGGGAGAGTCCTATGTCTGTAAGTGTCAGGCCAGGACCTAATATAGGGTCTGACAAGGCTTGGTGGAGCTGTAAATAAATACAGAAATGAAATCTTTGTAGTTCTGTCTCAGCTTTTTGAAAGACAATGATATACCTGCCTCATCCAAGAGATCCCCCAACTTCATGATGCCTGATACCTTCCAACCTGGTTCATCCAAAAGAATACCCTTGTGGAGCAGCTTAGGATTCTTCCAGATTGGTGTTAGGTATAAAGGGGGTTCCTCAATATTAATCAGTTTTTGTGTTTTTTGAATATGTATAGATTCAGAGATACAGACAGCCTTTTTTAGATTGTGTAATGCTCTTGGCGAATAAAAAAAATCAGGTAGGTTGTGGGGGAGTACCATCTGTTTCTCTACCATATACCATAAGAGACATTTCCCACCCTTATCAGGTGTGATATTATCAAACTGCTTGTTTAAACCTAAAAGCCAGTAGGTCTTTTTCCCAATGAAGCAAACCAAAACCTTCTTTAAATTTACTGGCTCCAAGCTTATTCTGCGTTAATCTCAGTGGTGCCTCTCTCCACAGAAACTTGCTGACTAGGCCATTTAGTTTTTTGAAAAATCTGCTGGGTCTAATAAATGGGATACTCTGAAAGAGAGAAAAAGAGCTTAAGCACAACCATCATTTTGATGGAATAAATTTTTCCCCAAATTGAGAAATTCAGTTTGGTCCACTTCTTAAAATCCTCCTCTATGTCTTTCAAGAGGGGAGTGAGATTTAACTCTAAGATCTTGTGAGGGTCTCTTGGTATCTTGATTCCTAAATACGTTGAAGGGTTCTTTGCACCAAGTCTCCTTCCCCATCCTGCCAAGTGTTGTGTCTGTTTCCATGACCTCATTAAGTGAATAAGCTGTGTTTTCTTCTAATCCTGCTAGGTTTGGAGAAGTTATCCAGGGTGTCTTCTGAGGGTTTAATAGCTTAGAAGGGGTTGAATATAGTAAGAAAAATGTCATCTGCAAATGTGAAGACTTTGTTATTTAGTGTCCCTGATTCTATACCTCTTATAAGTTTATTTGCCAACATTTTCCATAGTAGTGGTTCCAGGACTAGGATATATAAGTAAGGCGAAAGAAGACAACCCTGCCTTGCCCCACAGTGTAAAGTGAAGGAGTTGGATAAAAAGCCATTTGAAATAACTTTTGCAGTTGGGTTTGTATAAAGGGTTCTAATTCCTGAAATAAATTGTTTGCCTGTATTGAAACTTCCCAGAGCTAAGAAGAGATATTCCCATTCTAGGGAGTTAAAGGCCTTGAAAAGGTCTAAGGCTTTAGCTATGGCAGGATCTTTAATCTTGCCCGCTATGTGTTGACAGTCTAGCAGCCTCCTCATATTTTCATACCCATTCCTGCTGGGAACAAAGCCTACCTGTTCTTCTCCCAGGAGCTTGTCTACAAAGCTTTTCAGCCTGTTTGCTAGTATCTTCACCACAATCTTGTAGTCAACATTTAATAATGAGATGGGCCAGTAGCTTTTGCAATTTTGAGGACATTTGCCTTTTTTGGGATTAAAGAGATGTAGGCATGCCTCATAGAATCTGGCAGAGACCCTATAGAGAGCGCCTCTTTCAGAGTTTGGCACTGATATGCTTGACTGGGCGGTTCCAGGGTCTTAAAGAATTCTCCAGGAAGACCATCTGGGCCCAGGGTTTTAATAGAAGGTAAATATTGCATTACTTTACTGAACTCCTCCCAGGTGATGGGCTTATCTAGTATATCTTTGTCTGCATCAGACAACTTTTAGTGGCAGGCCGAGGACAGAAATTCTTGGATCTCATCTGTCCCACATCCTAGAATACTCTTGTAAAGCTGTGTGTAAAACTCTTCAAATTCCTTAGAACATTTTCTGTTAGTTACCAGTAACTTGCCCTGGGAGCTTTTGACGCCAGCTATGTTATTTTACATGGATCTTTTTTTAAGCCTGTAGACCAAGAGCTTCCCACCTAATCCCCTGACTCCCAATAGGATTGTCTGACTCTACAAAGAGCATACTCCACTCTGGCAAAGTAGATCTTATTAATCTCATATTTTAGCATAGTTATCTAGTGCAAAAGGTGTTTGTTTGCTTTTGGGTTGCCTTTAAATTGTTGCTCCAGTGTGACCAAAGTATTTTCTTTCTCTGAGATATCCTTCAATGTTTTCTTTTTCTTGGCACAGAGAAGCTAATAATTCTACCCGTCATAAAGGCTTTGAATGTATCCCATAAGCAACTGAGCCCCACCTCTCTGTTATCATTGATATTGAAGAAATCTGTGACTTCCTGGTTAACCCACCCTTAAAGTTTGGGTCCTGTAAAAGTGATATATTAAATCTCCACTTGGAAGACTTACTTCTCTCTCTTCCCAAAGATAAAACTGTTCTCAAAAGAGCATGGTCCGATAAAGCAAGGTCCCCAGTTTTAGTTGATATTAAGTCTGAAGTGAGCGTCTTCATGACTAGAATCATATCCAGTCTGCTAAAGGAGGCATGTCTGTGGGAATAAAAAGTGTAGTCCCTTCCTTGTGGGTTTAAAAGTCTCCAGGAATCTACCATGTCAAGATCTTCAATCAGTGAATATAGTACCCTCTGCACACACATAGTTTTGATACTGGTTGGGGTCCAACTTCTATCCTATACAGAGTCTAAGGTTTTATTAAAGCCCCCCAATGATATTTTTGGCCCCCATGTTGCTTAATCTAAAGTTAATAACCCTGTAGAATTCCACTAGTCCTGAGTTTGGAGCATATATATTGCAAATGGCAAGTTCCTAAACCTCTAGTACCCCTGTCAAGATCTGAAATCTCCCCTCAGGATCTGCCTAGTGATCCGTTTTTGTAAAATTTACCTCCTTTCTTATCAAAATTGCTGTTCCCCTTTTTTTCTGTTAAACACTCTAAACTCCACCTGTGCTACCCATGACCTTGCTAGTTTTTCCGCTTCTTCGGCTAATAGATGCATTTCTTGTAATAGGGCTACATCTACCCTCTCTTTCTGCAGATAGTTACATAATGTTTTTCATTTTATTGGGGTACCCAACCCCTTGATAGTCTAGGTCCCAAAACTCAAATCCCTTTTGGACATCTTCTAAATTCCTAAAATGATAATCTGCCTTTATCAACTGAGACCTGAACTAGAAGTAGGAAGATTCAGCACTCAATTCCTGATTATCACTATAAATAGCACCAAAGAAAACAAAACAAACAAGCATTTGTCAATGCTGAAGTTCGCCATTGGCATTAGCATTGGTATTGTACTGGGTGGGGCAGGACTACATGTCCCAGTGCAGGCTTATTTACATGCAATTGAGCAGCATCATTTCTCACCAACAATACAAGGTTCTTATTTATTCACAATTTATGGGAGCAATATACTGTGTGCAGTAGATGGGCAAGTCATGTAGCCTTAGGATATACCACACAACAGTTAACCAAGAGACCGAAGTTCATGGGAGCAATATACTGTATGCAGTAGATGGGCAGGCCATGTAGCCTTGGGATATACCACACAACGGTTAACCAAGAGCCTGAAGTTCAAATGCTATGTGCCACTTTCTATGGGGTCCTAAACATGTCCAGTTCCCAATGCTAACCCCCCCCCGGGTACTGTACCTTCAAAGATGTTTTTGCTTGGGCTGCCTCTGCAGCCACATTCCCTCATTATCAATATTACTAACCACCCCTATGCCTGGGTCTATGGGACTCCTGGGCCTGGTTCCCCCCCTTATGAATGCTAAAGAGGGCTTTGCCCAGCCCTACCCACTAATCACAGCCTGCCCTTCCCGTACAGGCCTTTGGTTGTGGGCCATGCCCAGTGCTTCTGGCCCAAATTGTAGTAGGGATTTGTTGCCTCCTACACACTCCGGGATTCAAGGAGTGACTACAAGGGACATTAAACTCACAGTGCCCCATCCACCTCTATTTTGTTTTGGGGGGCCGCTAGCCTTTCCATGATCCTCTGGTCCTCTCTGGGGTTCCTTAGTCCCCATCCCCTAATCCCACTTCATAGGGCTTTCTGTCCCCTTCAGGAGCCCACTTTATCCCCTTGTGCTTGTTTGGGGCTGTGGCCCTTAAATTCTCTCCCCTAGGCACTCAGCCCACCTCTATCTTTCCTCCCCACACCCTGGTGCCTCTGGCGTGAGTAAATAGTTGACACAGCCTCATTATGTTCCCAACAACCACATGGGATACGCTGAACTTTTGGGGCCCCACCCTCCCATCCCCTCATTAAGTTCAATGTCATGGGGCTAAGAGGGAATCCCCCTCCCACCTATTGGAGAGGTCATGTCCCAGGAGTGGGGGGAGGAGTCGGGGGATGGCTACAATGAGGCAAGCTGCAATATCTTTAGAGATAAGGGACCAGGTACGGGGATCCATCAAAGGAAGGTCTAACCAGCTGCTCCAGTTAAGAAATGAAAAGCTGCAAAATAAAAAAGTAAATACTGGTAAATAAGTTGCAAGGAACTGAATAGCGCAGTGGACTGGTAGAGGGTCAAGGAATTTTTGCCTCTAAGTCACTGGTTCAAAATGCAGCTCAGGTCAGAAACAGCTGACAGCCATTATCACATGAGGGCTGTTAAAAATAGAAAATGTGCATTGGCGGCTGTGTGTTTTAAACACCTGAGGTGTGTGATGACCCATAAACCTGGATAGCGAAGCTCGAGAGGTTTATATGGTCATCACACACCAAAGGCATTTAAAACTTCACAAGCACACACTTATATTTTATTTTTTTATAATGACTAGTGCAGGGACATGAGCATAAAAATCAAGTTTTCCAACAGGGAAAGTGTAGTGTGAGCACTCCAAATGCTATAATAACTGGGTATGATGTCATACCTAGTTATTATGGCATTTGATCATAGTAACAATTGGTGTGATAAAAAGGGGTCACCAGTTACTATTAGCCTACATGAGTTGTGATGGGTTTCAGTCCAGTTACTAGAGGACAGATCACAACATCACAAAGCAACCAACACAACTGCCACTAGTCAACACACTTGTATAATGTGGTACTGAACCACTCCAGCATGCAACAGTGGTTTGTAAAGCTGCAAAAGGCAAATCTCAAAGTTTGGGACTGTGTGAAGTGACTCTAGGAATGGACCATCAATAGAAGTCTGCCTTCACAGATGCACACAAGTAAATGGTCATGTTCTGACAGCTGCTGTTGTGCATCCATAGGGCACTATGGGAGATACTGGGAGTCACTTCTGATATGATTGCTGTATACTGGAGTTGGGTATTTTTCATTTCATGTGGGTTTTTGTACTCCTCAGCGGAGGTAGGCTAGCTTCCCTTCAGCCCTGTCCCCACTGCCCCAGCTATCTGCTACCTCTCCATGCTTACCTGCAGCCTGGGTTACCCCCACGGATTTCCCCCATGGTGGGGTCAGGAGGAGACGGGTGGTCCTCTCCTCTCCCTTGAAAGACACATCCATTTTCCATTCCCCAGGGTCCTGACAGTGAAGCAGATTGGGGCTGGTGCAGGGCTTTATATGTACCTGCCTCACTGCCATTTTTCACCTGATCCCCCTCCCAATACTGGAGCACGCACGTGAGTGCATGTATGTTGAGGCATGTGAGCACTGCAGAGTCTCGCAGCTCTCTCCCATCTTTGTTGCCCCTGAGCCAGACTGCTACCAGGGCTCCACCTGGTGGCAGTCATTTGGCACAGCAATCAACCCATCCTACTCCAGGAAAGAAGTGTAGTCCTTTGGATGCTCAGTCCTTTCCCCTGACCCAGCTGGCACCCAACAATCTGAGGTTGCTCCTGATTCTGGGTCACCGAAGTGGTGGGCAGTAGGCTACTGCCATGCTACTGGGCCAACTGTGTGGCTGGGTACTTTAACAATTACATACAATGTAGCTGAACAGGCCTGTGCTTACTGTTGTGTCCAAACAGAAGACCAAATATGAGTTCAGCTGCTGAATCTGAACCAAATTTGCATTATTAAACTCTAGCGTTCCTGAGTCAGACTGGACTTTTCACATATTGGTGCAGTATAAGGACAGCCAACAGGGAAATCAAGCCCACCAGTGCAAGCAGAAGCAGGATCCTTGGAAGCCACTTTTCCGGGGGGGGGGCTCTGTTTGCTCCTGGACACTGCTCATTTCATAAATATCAACAGAATTAAAGCCAGTAGTTATGGATAATATCCTGTTATGATCACAACTATGCCCAGCTGTAAAGGGGGGGGGGCTAACTAACTAATTTCATCAGCCTACCTCTCAGCTTCCAAGCCTTATAAATCAGGGCCAAGGTTTAAATAAAACAGGGACAAATTTTAAAAATTGGTGCGATACCCTCGGAAACTAGAAGGATAAGAGGCTTAGTGTAAAATATAGTTTCTAAATAAGAACACGCCTGTAACTCTTACAGTACTTTGTGCTTGCAATCCCTACTGTTCAGTCATGGAAGCTTGAATTTTAGGAGGAGCAGAGGCAAAATCAGGGACATGATCATCCCTAGAAATCATGGACAGTTGAGTGGTATATGGCCATGCATCCTTTTAAGGGCTAAGCATGTTAGGTTACTATATTTGCTCCACTGGTGCTGGTGCAGTCAAAACCATCTTATACCACAAACTAACAGTTGGGAATACACTCTTTCACACCTCTAGTTGCCACCCACAGCATTTGATTAAATACATCCCTAAATCCCAATACTTGAGAATCAAAAGAATTGTAGCAGGAAGAATGAGTTCCATGAACAGAGTAGGCATATGAGGAATAGATTCCAGCAGAGGAGCTAGAAGTCCAACATCCTGAACCAGGCTGAGACTCAGGTGAACTCCAGTAACCATGAGAGTCTTCTTGTGGTAAAAAATAGACAAGATACCAGAGAACAGATATTAAATTTGGTCACAACCTAGGACAAGCAATCGGCTGCCATTCGTAATATTTTTTCAAGAATTGGAATACAGTTCATTCTGATACAATACTGCATAACCACTGCCCAAATCCCCCTAGAATATCTCATAAATGAGCCCCCAACATGCTGTATAAATTGATGTGTAGAAAAATACTATTCATGGTTGCCTAGCACCTCGAAATGTAAATTTTCTTCTGGGCGATGCAATTACTGCCCAGTGACTGAAAAGGCAAGTCACTTTACTACAGTTACTGCAAAGAAGTCATTTGACATTAGACACTTCATTAACCGTGACTCAACACATATTGTTTACCTTGCCATCTTTACATATGGGGCTTTTTATGTAGGCAAAACCATTCACACCTATAAGAAATGGATTGGAGAACATGTCAGGGCTATCCAGAAGAAGGATGACACCAGTGCCCTCTCCTTTCATGTCAATTCCCAGATAGATTCTGAAATACGCAAATTCAAATTTTGCAGGTTGGAAAAAGTTAAACTGGGAAGGTGAGGAAGGGACTTGGATACCTTGATTTAGAAGCATGAGGTAATGGGGATAGTCTAGCTAGGGGGACATTATCCACCAGGGCTTAATGAAAGAGATGATGTAATGCCTTTGATTAGGAAAAAATGATCGATGTATAGCTTGTTCTTGTCTGCTAACCAGTGTGTGTGTGTCTCCCTCTGCCTCTCCCTCTCCCCCCCCACCTCGCTCACCTGTATCTTCAGGTTAACTTTCACATCCAGCCTAAACAGCCAGATGCATAACTCAAAAGCCATCACTCTGTGTGGGGCAGCATGCCCATAGTCTTGGATGACTGGATCCCGATACAGGAATTTATGGATCTCAGCACTTTCAGGATATTATTTTTTAGTAATGAATTAGAAACTGTAGTATCATGATCTTTGTTTAGTGAGCACCTTTTGTATAATTTGGTACCTACTCCTTACAGAGTAAGCTGTTTTTAATATAGGTGTCACTTTGCTTGTGCACTCACTGTATCTTTAAACTCTGCGTTTATAATGGTACCTGTAACTTGCATCCAGGATGCTTGACAAAGCGCCAAGTGAAAATGGTCAAGTTGCCAGCTTGGTGGTCCCTTTGTTCTCAGTGCATCCACTGCCTGTGAAATTACTGCCTTTTTGCAATCCTTTGCACATATGTATTGCACTTTTGCACCTACTGTAGCAATTTACATAAATTTTGTGTGTGATAGCATACCTTATTACCCAGTGCTATTTTTTAATGCTTTCCAGTTATGTTGTTTACATGGGATGCACAGCTAGGGGAAGCAGCTTTGCTGTTTTCAATCCCAGAAAGGGTAGACTTGGCTGTTATGATACTGTTTGTACAAATATGTTATAATAGATAGGTTTATTTGGGAGTGTTTTACATCTTGTTATGCATAGCCCATTTGAGATGCAACATCTAATTTCCAGAGGGTTCCTGCTTCTACACATTTGCATAGCCATGTGAATTGAATCACTAGGTGGGTAAGTGACTTGCCTAAGGTGATACAGTGAGTAGTCAACTACAGCAGGGTTTGTACCTGTGATCTTTTGGTTCCCAAGCTGGTGTTCTAACTACTACTGCCAGGCTTAGCCTAATTTAAAATTTAATTATGAAATGGGTCTGAAAAATCCTGTAACCTGATTGACCAAGGAGCTCGAACAAAGTGCTGATGTCTCAGCACAACATCACTGGAAAAAGATCCATGACCTCTTTACCCTGTCCAGACACTGGGATATCCCTACACCTCTGTCCAGGGCTGAAATGCCCATGATAAACATGGCTGTCCTGTAATCATTTTCACACAGCAGTGCACAGTCTCACCTTCAGTTCCTGCTCTTAATAACTATCACCATGTTGCCAGCCATATAAAGTCTGCAAACAGCCTAAAACATGTATGCAGCATTTAAATAAAAATTCCCCAGTGCTGCCGACTGCCACTGACAGGCTTCTACCCTCAACAAAGACAAGAGCATGACCAATGTACTTGCATAGGGTCATGACAAGAAATAAACCTGACTACACTAAACAGAAAGTACTGTATGTATTTATTTTAATTAAAAATACCTTATTTGTGCCTTTTTTTATTCCTCATGTGTCCAATCAGTTATAGCATGCTGCCCGCTCATGTGCCCAATCACAGTTACAGCACACCACTCTCTCGCTTCCTTTTCTGAAAGAGTTATTAACCATAGCTCACTCCAGCTCCCTGCTGCTGCTGATCATGCCATAATGCTCCTTCTCCTGCTTGCTCCCACTCACCCAAACTGACAGTCCAACCAGCTCCCCAAAAAACTGCTGCCCACCTCCATAAAGATCCCATCCACTAGGTCAGCTCCAAAACTCAGATGCCTTCACCCACCGACTGAGTGTGACTCACTTTAGCTGTACAAGCTGTGCTAGTTCTCAGTCCCAAATCCCAACATCAAAGCAACAAATTTTTTTTTTAAGTGCTTCCTATTAGCGATGCTCATCAGCCGGACTCGATGCAAACCACATACTGACTGCTCCGCCTTCTCACTATAGCTGGCCCTCACTGCTGCCTTTATATTTACAAGGCTGTTGCTATGAGACAAAGGCTGTTGCCTATAGACAACACTGGCACCACCTTCTGGCCAAAAGAACACACAACAATGCACTCTTAGGACTATTTCTTTTTCAACTTTTATTTATTTATTTTTTACCTATTAAACTATTCAAAAATTGTTGTTCTAAAAAATGTATTTGCTCATGGGAATTAACTAATTTCATAATCGCAATAAGGCACTCCAGAGGGAGCATTGTGTTTAGATAACAACACTTCTTGGGTGGTGAAAGCACTCACTTTTGGCCTTGTGTTCAACCCACCCAAGGTGTGCCATTATCCCAGCACAATGTACCCCATGGAGTGCCTTATTGCTTAAATGACCTGTCATGAATTGGCCACTTTAAAATGTATATTTGCCATGTAATAACAATGTCTGTTCTGTGTGTATTTTACATGCAAATCCCTATTTCTGCCAAAGTTTTTAAAAGCTGGGTCCCTGGTATTGTATTTATTTATTTATTTTGTATTTATTGAGTTCTCGGATTACAATACCTATGAGTCTGAACTCTTTTACATAGGTTCCACGTCAACTTTGAACAAAACAAATACATACAGAGAAGTAAAGAGATTCAAATAACATTGCTGACAGGCATACATGTAACATTTGGAGGGTTAAACAGTAAACAAAAATTAAGATAGATAAAAACTAATAAGAGCCAACTGGTGTCACTGTGGCATTCATATGGGAGACTAGCTAGACTGCAGGCTAGGGACAGACAGCCAGAGCTTCGCTTTGTCGGCTAGGAGGATCAGCCAGAGATTGGCTAGGTTGTGCAGGGAGCAGTTCTTGGTATCACAAGGGGGAGGGCAGTCATTGGAATCACAGGGTAGGCAGAAAATACAAGACTGAGCACTCTTGTATTTGCACTTCCATTAACATGGGCTGGCAGTAGAGCCTTGATTTTAGAGTAGTGAGCTGAGAAAGAGTTTAGTACATCCAGCACACCTGGCTTTGATTCCCACAACTTCCACTTGTATACTGTGTGACCCTGAGCAAGCCATATAACCTCCCTGTGCTCCAGGATGCACATAGAAATGAGTTTCTGCTGTGTGTCTTTCCCAACCAAAAATTGTAAAATTAAAAAAATCTAGATTAAAACTTTGAATACTGTTGTAAAATTTTTATAATCATGTGTGGAATTCTTTATTATATTTAGTACCCTTTATAGTACTCCGTAGTCAACACCAGTGGGTATTTCTTATCCATCCTATAGGTTGATGCACGATCCAATCAAATCAAAGGTGGGTGAGGACATCCCTCTACCCTCAACAGAACATCTCCAGTTCAATTTGTGCAACAAGATAGGTTGGTCACGTCCTCACTGTTCCCAACAACAACTGTACAGGTACTGTAGAAAACTAATTCCTTTTAAATTCAATAGCTCTAACAAGCAGCCTAAAAGATAGCAAGATCAGCTACTAGCTGCACGCAGCATTTACCTCAGCATCTCTTTAATCGACGGGTATGTCCTTAAAGCACAGGGAGGCAGAAAATAACTTGTTACAATCAGGAGATCAGGACCCCCTCCTGTAGAGGGTCCTGATCACTCGACAACTTTCAGCAGTCACAGCTAAGGTCCCTCCTGTAGCAACCCCAGCCTACATTCCATCAGCAGTTAACTTTTCCTGTGTGACTACTACCACCCCCAGCAAGGGGAACACCTTCTCCTGGCAGCAGCATCTTTGCACCGACTCCTGATATTCTACAATGCTGCACAGCAATAGCAGCTTCTCTGGGCAGTAATCCTCCAGTAGCTATTCTTGCCCAGGATAATGGACCTACAGCTGATCGAGGCACCTCCAGAAGTGGCCTCCGGCGCTAGCCCCATCACACAATGGTCTACATGGCAGACTACCTTCTCCCACTCCACCCCTGCAGTGAGATCGACGAGTGCCACTCAGGCAGTGGCAAGAATAAGCAACAATGCTGGATTTACCTCGGAGGTGCAGGACCCTCTTCTCTCTTCCTCCTGGGGTGTTCCTCTCAGGTTTCCTTGCCTAGCAGTTGCCTTCCATTTCTTGGGCATTGTCCCTCCACTCCCATTCCTCCTAACAGGGTGATCTCCTTTGTTCTCGGGGGGCCATGAAACAATTACCTCCCTCACCCCGCCGAGACAGCTTCAGTCGCGTTCCCTTGCACTGCTACTTGGGCAAGACAAGCTTTATGATGGTCTGTGACCCTCCACAGCCCCAAGATCTCACTACAAATCTCACAGGATCACCCAGCCATTTTCTTACATCCAGCCCTCCCAAATAACGGGAGTTATTGCGAAATCTCAAGAGCCAATCTTGCCTGGGTATTATACCCACTACATGCCTGACACAACTGTCTTTTGTCTCCAAATGAACAAACAATTATCACAGGAAGCTGTAAATTAATTATGTGGCCTACTTTATTAAAAGATCCCTTCCTAATGCAATTCTTTCTTGATTCCTCCAGATATCCCTACATCATGAGAAAGTGCAGGAAGTGCAGAGTGTCTTTCACACCCATAGAGGAAGATGACCAAATGTGTGCAGTGTGCATCCTTAATGCGTACAGGGGTGCAGCATAGATGGAAGATGAGGACTCCATTATGGAATCCCACCCACCGCCCACAGGTCCTATTGCTTTGGATGCCAACCAAGCCCAACTACTATGCTAGCTGCTAGAATGTATGAAAGCGGAAGACCCCATTACCACTGCACCTCAGAAAGCCACTGACAAGGGACCCACAAAAACATGCCTCAGACTGGATATGGACAGCATCACGTCTGACAACTCCTCCAAACCCGACGAGGGCACTTCGGACAAGTCAACCCGAATGTACCATGGGGAGAACATTGACTTAACTGATCACAATTGATATGGGCGGCACTCAAGATATCACATCAACCCGCACAACCCTCCATGTCTGAGGACCCCCTACTCTCTATGGGTGAGCCAGAAGAGAAAATACATTTCCCCTCATGTCAGGCTCTCGACTCCCTTCTTGCAAAGGAATACGAGGCAACTGATCTGACCAGAATGTCCGAAAAGAGCATGATAAACAGGTGGTATCCCATTAGTTGGGGGAAAAAAGTGACCACTGGGGTAAACCTCTTAAGGTGGACCAACCTGTCTCACAGCTATCCAAATGCACTACCATCCCAATTGAAAGTACGGCAGCACTCAAAGAGCCTTCAACAACATAGATGGATAATAAACAAGGACAACAGCCAGTTGATTCCTGCCCAATCCATCACTCATTTGGGCGCAGTAATACATACAAAGAGCAACAAGGTCACCCCTACACCCGAGAAAGTTCAGAACATCCAAACTCTGGTGTTGGAACTAATCAGCAGACCAAACAGGGCTGCATTGGACTACCTACAGGTTCTGGGAGTCATGGCAGCACTAATCGACATGATTCCATGGTCCAGGACCAGGGTACACATGCGAACACTGAAAAGGTTCTTAATAGACTCGTGGGACCAGACAACCCAAAACTTCAAATTCAGAGTCACACCCCTCCACAACTGTTAGCCAGACTATGTTGGTGGACTCTGAAACCACACTTACTGCGGGGCACAAGACTGACACAAGTAGCACCAGAGGTGATCACCACAGATGCCACTCTGTTGGGTTGGGGGGCAACATACAAATCATGTAACCCAAGGACTGTGGACTCAGCAGGAGTCCTCTCTACGATCAATATCTTGGAAATGAGAGCAGTTCACCTGGCCCTACTCTTCTTTGCACCCCTACTCAACAGCAGGCCGGTCCTAGTCTGGTGCGACAATCAAGTGACAGTCGCATACATAAACAAACAAGGAGGAACACGAAGCAAAGCAATGATAAAGGAGTCACTAAAGCTATTCCGCTGGGCAGAATGGAACTTACTGTCACTAACCGCAATATACCTAGCAGGAGAGGCCAACACAGAGGCGGACTGGCTGAGCAGAGTTACTGTCAGCCAGTCAGAATGGAGACTTCACAAGTCCATCTTTCAGAGACTACTATCCAGATGGGGACCCCTGCAAGTCGACCAAATGGCATCATGGACAAACACTCAACTACCCAACTACTACTCCAGATTCTCAGACCCCCAGGCTCAGGAGATTGATACACTGTCAGCCCCTTGGGACTTCTCACAGGCCTACATATTCCCACTGCTGCTAATGATACCCAAAGTACTCCACAAGATTCAATACATGGGATCATCAGTGGTCCTAGTGGCCCCCAATTGGCCAAGATGACCGTGGTACTTGCTCATACAGGACATGTCAGTGAGCCCTCCGATGACCCTATCACCTTGGCCCAAACTCCTGTCACAGGGTCCAATTCTCCATCCAAATCCAGCCAGTCTGAATCTGATGGCCTGGTTATTGAAAAGGAAAGACTGTTAAACCAAGGCTACCATTCCAGAGTCGTAAATCATCTGCTGCAATCCAGGAGACAATCCACTAATAAGACTTACCTCAGACAATGGGAAATCTTCCACAAATGGTGCAGGGAAATGGGTACCTCACCTTCAGTGGCGGGGTTACCACAAATTTTAGACTTCCTCAATGAAGGGGCAAACAAGGGCTTAAGTTCAGCCACACTCAAAGTGCAGGCATCAGCTATTTCCTCAATTAGGGGCCCACTACCGGGGACAGGTCACATTGGTTCTCATCCCAACACCATCTGACTACTCAAGCCAGTCACACTAACAGCACTAGGGGGAAGGAGGAGATGCCCACCATGGCAACTCAACACAGTGCTAGACGCACTACAGTTACCCACCCTCCAGCAAGAATCTCTTCACTGGTGCACTATTGAGAAGAAGAAGAATCAGCATTTATATAGCGCTTTTCATACACAGTGTCCCAAAGCGCTTCACAAGCAATGATAGACTGGTAGTGAAGTGACTGAATGTGTGGTGGTGGTCATAATGCACATCATCACCCACACACAGCCTGGATGATTGCATAAATGAGTTTATGGGAAGGGGAATGTTGGCCAGGACACTGGGAATGTTCCCTGCTCTTTTCGAAGAGTACCCTGGGTTCTTTTACTTCCACCTGGACACCACCAGGATGGGCAGAAGGGACATCGGTTTAACGTCTCATCTGAAGGACAGCACACCCCAGCAGTACAGCACCTCCCAATACTGCACTCGGATGCCAGCAATTTTTAGGTGCAAGTCCATCCTAGTGTGGGACGAGAACCCACGACCTTCTGGTCCAGAGGCGGATGTGCTACCAACTGAGCCATGCTGACACCTTGAGACAGCATTCCTTGTAGCAATTTGTTCTGCCAGAAGAATAGGAGAGCTTCAGGCCCTCTCTTGCAGAAAACCCTTCATCACTTTTTATAGCTCTAGGGTCATACTGAGAACAGTACCCTCTTTCCTGCTCAAGGTGGCTTCACAGTATCACAAGGACCAGGATGTCCTTTGGCCCTACCTATCTCCAAGTAACCCCCAAGACACATCGACCCACCACCCCCTAGATATGGGCCGCCAATTGGAAAAGTACCTCAGTGTCACTAGGGAAATATGAAAGTCGGACAGGTTATTCATCCTAACCAGAGGGCACAGAATAGGGCAGGCAGCCTTCAAAGACACCATAGCCAGATGGATCAAGCAGACCATTAATGAGGCCTATAAGGCAGTGGGGCAGACACCACCAGAAGGCCTCAAAGCATACTCTACCAGGGCAGTAGCAACATCCTGGGAGGAATGGGGGAACGTGTCTACTCAAGACATTTGTTCAGCGGCTACCTGGTCATCTATACATACCTTCGCTAAACATTACAGGTTAAACATAGCATCTGCAGAAAGGACTAACTTTACCAAGTCAGTTCTGAAGGCAGGGGCCACTCAAGACTAGACCGACACTAATCTGCCTTCTCCTTACCCACCCCGAGAGTACTCACTCCAATTCTACACTGCTACTAAGGTCCCACTGGTGTTGACTGTGGAGTACTATAAATGGTACGAAATATAATGGGATTTGCTCACCTACTAAAGGTAACTATCTGAGTACGCTTTATAGTACTCCACAGGCCCACCTGGATGGCAGATTACCCTCAGGCCGGGTCAGCAGAAAAAGCGAAACCCCATAAAGGAAAGGGTGATTCTAAGGTCAGAGTCATTAGCCCCTTGTGCAAAGATTCTATGACAATGTAACAGTATATGTCAAACTGTATATATATTTTCCTGTACATGAGGAGGTTACTTCAATAAAGGTGATTGGTGAAACATTGCCTAAGTGTACCATAACTTATTATACTATAATCAATGGCTCCCCAGGTAATAACCACAGGTCCCAGACCTCTAGGAGGCCCATTTTCCCGTTGGGTCTACCTTGGGCCGGACATATTCCTGGCTTGTATTTTTTCTCTTTCTTCTCTCTCACTATTTAGCTATGGAAGACTCAGACTGGAGATGTTCTGATGAGGGTAGAGGGGATGTCCTCGCCCACCTTTGATTTGGGATCTATGGGATAGACGAGGAATACCCACTGCTTTTGACTGTGGAGTACTATAAAGGGTACTCAGATAATCACCTTTACCAGGTGAATAAATCCCATTATAATGCTTCTTGTAACAAGCTATTGCGCACATATTGTACTTGTTGTGCAGGGATTAAAATAATATGTACTGTCACTTTAAATTGGAGAAACCCGGGTTTAGAGTCCAGAGTCTCTGGAGCCTAATGAAGTGATTTGTATTCTGCCTCCTTAAAATGTACAGTATATGAACATTCTGCTTTGCTTTAACATGTATACTTAGTATGCCACATTAAACTGTGTTGGAAACAAGGAATGTTATACTTGTTCAGCAGAGTGAAGACTGGGGAAAGGTGCAAAACTGCAAGTGTGGAGGGGCGATCAGAAATTCTGCAGCCTCTCACCCCATTCACTGTCACAGGAAGGGTAAGGCTGGGTCAGCTCTGGTCAGCCGTGTGGTGGAATGGGGAAAAGGTGCAAAACAACAAGGACGGAGGCGAGACCAGAAATTCTGCAGCTGCTAACCCCATTCACTTTCAGAAGACACACACATGCGCGCATTCATGCATAGCAAAGACTGAGGTATGGGAAGAGAGTACTGTGGGTGGCAGTAGCTGCCATTAGTGAAAGCTACACCACGGCTCATGTTGGGGGGGGCAGTGGGGCTGAGGAATGGGAAGAGAGCGCTGCAGGCGGCAGGAGCTGCCATTAATGAAAGCCACACCACGGCTCATGTTGCAGCTGGGGAGGGGACTGAGAAATGGAAAGAGAGTGCTGTGGGCAGCAGGGCTGCCATTAATGAGGCCGGACTGGTAGCGGAAGGGATGGGGGGGGGGTGGGATGTCAGCCAGGCTGATCGAGATGCAAACAGCTGTCTTCTGGGTGGTGAACTGCAGATGAAAGAAAAAAGCCACCACATGATTGGTGCAGTTTTTTCTTTTCAAGTACAGACCATCTCAGGCAAAACACAGTCACAATCAGCCTGGCTGATGATTGGTGTGGTACGGTTGAGCCCCTTGCAGAGCACTCTGCATTGTACAGACAGTGTCACACCCACTCAAAAGCAACCCATTTCAAGAAGTTTGCCTCATGTGCGCAAATGGCGAACTTAAAAAAAGTAGAAAACAGTAAAAGGAAAATTACTTCCTTGTAGATAGTAACAAGTCTGAAGGGTGTGAATTTAACTGCAATCTACCAAAAAAGGACTTTGACACAACCAGCTAACCCCAAAATAGCCTTGAGGCTAAAAAAATATCACTAGACACTGGAGTGCTAGGTTCCAATGTAGCCGCAAAACTAAATTGATACTCCTCTAGACAAATTCAACTTTGATTGACTACTACTGTCTTGAAAACTATTGTTCATAATAGCAGCATAAGCAGTACATTTAACAATTGTGTAATAATATTTAGCTAATCCAGACAGGCGGATAAACCCATGCCACCATTAGCCCAATTTAATACAATCAGAGGAATCTATTTAAGTTTTTGTGAACACAGGTCTAAAAATGCTACTTAAAAGCCCATGGGACTTGAATTGAAATAATTATAACCAGATGAGCATACCCCAGGAGCTTATATTCTAAAGTTAAAATCTAAAATACAACCTCCATAGACCATTTTCCAGCTAGACACAGTTTTTAAGGAAGACCCCTGGACAGTCTAGTGCCTGGTTTTGTAGTATTCAGGTCCCCCCCCCACCATAATACATTGTAATGACAATGCCCAACCTTCTAGGTAATTGATTTAGATAAAAAGCAAATTATCAGCCTGCTGGATCATAGGGCAGAAGAGAACCAACACAAATCAGTTTGACTGGCTAAACATGCATTCCACACTCACCTGGGGGTGTCGTTTTGTGATCGAGGGTGAGAAGTTGCTTAAATTTAACTTTAAAAGAAAGGGAATGAAATATCCCCTTTTCTTATAAATTTCCACTGAAGCTGTTGCGCAGCGGGAAAGCAGACCACTGATTATCTGCCGTTTGTCATCGAGTTTCACAAGGTATGGGTAACGGTGTAGCAAACTGCAGTAGTGAGCAATAATGGCAGTAAATGCTATGATCCATATGTGTACTGCCCAAAAAGGACACTGAAACAGGCCAGACATTCTGCATTACCACTTCATCTGTTATCGGACAGAAAAGAAGAGACAGAGAAACCTTTCCATGACACACAAGCAACTGTGGGATCTAACAAAGCTGAACCAGCTACCTGATTCCCTCTGGCACTCTTCCCATGCACTCTTTAGTAGATGTTGCCAAAGTATTTTATTCTAACTATATGAGACTTCTTCATAAATCTGAGATCTGCCAAGTGCACCCAGCAACCCAGGTGCTACTGACACTCTTCTCACCTGGAAGAGTAGATTTCGTGTAGCAAGACTATTAGTTCTAACTTCACACATGATGGTTGCAGAATAGACTTTGTAGCAAGGTGCTCTGGTGATTTATCACTTATTGCATTCCAACCCACACATAGTGCCATGTACCAAGTGAGCACAGTTTCAGTGACATCCAGTTTCTCCCCTCTCCCCAAACAACAAACCAGGGACTGGTGTGTGATCTTAGTAGATCATACTACCCCATTCACATGTTTCACCAGTCCTCCACTCAATTGTTGCAGCAGACTCTGGTAAATGTTTCCATCACAGACAACAATCAGTATATATCAGAATGCTCGATTAATCATATACCTCACCTTCTCATATGGGAGTCTTTAGAAGTCCTGTATGTCCAATTGCTTATACTGGACTTCAAAAATGTATATCCCCCATCCCCTTAAGGTTTGAGTATGTTCCACCCCCACTCCTTATTAACCATCAGGCTGTGCATAATCACAACATACATCTGGTCAAGCCAAGAACCTTGAATGAATTTTAGAGACATGGGGATTTAATAGATATAAGCAATGAAGTTTTCCTACTCCTCAGAATCATCTGCAAGAACCACAGTGACAACATAATAGTAACTAAAAACTTCGTTGTTGTAGTACATTAATATTCTGGAAGAATAATTACCAACATACCCCCCCATTTCTTTGCACCCTTTGGTTCAGCTAAGTCAGTAAAATATCTTTAAATGTTGCCTTACTAACATACATGTGATAAAAATTCTGTGAATTTCAAATATTGTTTGAATTTGCAGACAAGTTTTAGATTTGGGCCTTAAGAATTTAGACCACCCATGTATTGGCTGTTTGCTAGAACAACAGTTACTAGCAGGGAGTCTGGTTGGAAATGAGCCACCTTGTAAGTTAATTCTCCTTGTTTGGGTCGACTGTATAATACCAGACTTTCCACTGCGTGGCTACCAGGATAGCTTACTCTGCCAATGAGTCTAGTTTCCTGCATGCCCCAATACTTGCTGCTCAAATTCTCCATTTGTTCAGACCCAGGGTAACTAATCCATCTTAGACACACCAAAATCCAGACTCAAAACCCATCCAAAAGTTATGCTTAATTGCAAGGTGTAGCATTCCACCTTACTGAAATTAAAAAAAAAAAAAGGATAGGAGGAAAAAAGCGACACAATCGATCTTGCACATGGCCCCTGAGATGCTGTAAGGCTTCTTGTACAAAAGATCAGAGGTCCCTGATGATAGATCCGATTTGCTGAGTCCCTTCCCTTGAACTCCAACTAATAGTGATCCTTAGTCATAGGTTAATATGTCAACGTTTCCTCTTCCTGTAGAAACCCTTATAAAATTGGAGCTGGTGATTGGCTGGGAAATTAATTAGTACTTGGAGACTCTCTTTGATTCCTACTGCAGCTCCTCATTTGTCTTCCAGCTCCAGCACTCGGTCTGTATACAGAATTTGGGACTCCTTTTGAGGCAGAACGACTCTTCCTGTTTCCCATTGTGTTAATCTTCCTGACAGGTAGGCGACAGGAGACAGAAGCATATATTGGTGAGGGTGGGCACAGGAGAGGAACATTTAGCTTGGAATTGTGGGCCACAAGATTCTGTGCAGCCTCCTGTTTCTGCGCGCTGTGCTGTGGAGCTCGCGATGGTAAACTAGTGTTCTTGGACCATGGGCTCAATTCCAAAACCACTGTACTTTCAGCGTTTGATTTCTTCAGATGTACTCCATTCTGAACATTCCCCGAAAATTGTCTTTTGGTGCCAAGCTGTTTTTATTTTTATCAAAGGTTTCCAGGAATCCCCATGCCATGTCCACTGTTGTACATACCACATTCAGTCCTGAAGGGGGGTTGTATCACTAGGGTAGCAGGATACTTCATAAAATAACACACCTTTCATCTGCAGTTCCAGTTTCACCTCTATGTTTTTTCTTCTATGTACAATTTCAGAGGAAATGTCCTGAAATAATGAGATGCTAGCACCTTTCCACATAAGGCTCTCTTTTTCTCTGGCCAACCTCAAAAGTTCCTGTTTTACTGAATAATGTAAAAAATATGTTATTATTGGTCTAGGAGGGGCTCGTTTCTGTGGCTTAGGGGCTAGAGAACAATGTGCCCTTTCAATTTCTAGCGGCCAGTCCCAATTTTTTTGTAACACTTTTGACAAAAAGTTCTGTAAATATTGCTGGATATTCTTCCCCTCTACTCCTTCAGGCACCCCAGTAGTCTACAATATTCTGTCTTCCCCTATTTTTTCAATTTGTCCAGTTTATCCAAATATATACCAACTGCTTGTTGTAATATTCCAGGCTGTTTTGCAGTGTTATACTATCCTTTGCATTTTGTGAACGTTTCCTTCTGATAGCTCAAAACACTGTTTAAAATCTTCCATGTCCTGATGTAATAAGGCCATAATGGTTTTCATTCCTGTCATGTCTAATTTCAAGCCTTGAAACATATCCTTTATTTCCTGTAGCTCTGTCTTGGGATGCATAGGCGATCTTGTTACAGAAGATGCGGGCTTGTGGTTTGCGGCTGACATTTCAGATGCCCTCTGGAAGTTGTTTCACTACTCCACATGCCTGAAATTAACCGAAATACCCCGTTTCCACTTAAATGGTAGCCGGTCGTTTTATTTATCAATCACTTTTGCTGCTAATTTTGGTGTTTTTTTAGGGTATTTTTAGAGAGTTTTGTCAAGAGCTTGACTTTAGCCTACCATTCCTGCCAGTGGCGCCATGGCTAAGTAGTTTTGAAGTTAAAGATCTTACCATAAAACTACAAAATTGTGAATTTTTAAAATGCTTTTTCTGCCAAAGAAAACTGGAAAAATGGTAAGAATTGGAAACCGGAAAGGTTCAGTTGATTAGATCCTTACTCAGAGGTGGTGCTTTTGTAGTGCTAGGGATGAAAAATGGTAAGAATTGGAAACCGGAAAGGTTCAGGTTGATTAGATCCTTACTCAGAGGTGGTGCTTTTGTAGTGCTAGGGATGAAAAATATGCTGTATATAAAAGAAAACAATATAAGGTTTATAAAGACTGCTGGTCACTCATGTGTGATAGCACTAACTGTATGTAGATTTTTCATAAGATTTTTTCAGAAGACAACCAGCACATGGCACAATGCCACTGGAATATGCCAAGCAGTGGTGAAGACTAACCACTGAGTGGCAAGTGGTAATAGAAACTGTGCTTCCCCAGCAACAACAACTGTGGAATGAGGAGAAAATCCCCAGTACAGCCGATTAAAACACACACACACACACACACACACACACTTACTGACATACACACACACAGTTACTGTGGCACTTGGAACCCATCCCGGTGCTGCCAAAAAACCTTCTGAGGTCCCTGGTGCAGCCAAAGATCACTGATCAGATAATGTAGTATGAGGAGTCCATCCTCAATGCTGCCCAACACCTCCTGACCCCCCTTCCTTGAAAATGTGATACAGTATCTGAAGCCCATCCCAAGTGCCACTTTAACTGATTGGCAGGTGGGAGTCTTCAGTAATCCCGCTATACCAATTAATTTAAGGTGGCACTGGAAGCTTATCCCTAGTGGCACAAACCCCTCAACCCCATACCTCCAATGTTTTGGTACAACCCAGGGAGATCATTTCCTGTGCCACTAACACATCCCCCACCAATGACAGTAGCACTTGCACCCCATCCCAGGTGCTGACAAACATCCCTCACCCCCTTTCCATCTCACTTGAATTGTCACTGTCACAGAACCATCATTTACCTACTTGGTTGGCCACTGTCATTTCCTCATAATTGCAAACCCCATTTAATAAGTAAAAGTGGCTAGTGGCTATGGGAATTAGATGGCTGTAGGCCATGGAGGCAAGTGATGGGGCTATGTTGGTCACTGTCGGAAGAAGGGAAGAGGTTGGACGTGAATGGAGGTTGCCCCTAGTCATCAGACTACATGTAACAGGGTGACAACAGGATGCCACTGGACCCGCGGGACTAATTTGCATGGGGTGAGGCATGGGTGGAGAGTGCCATTAAGTACCAGAAAGGGCTTGGCATGGGGAGAGAGGATGCCAATCAACACCATGGAGTGCCTGGCATAAGCAAGGGTGGGGTGGGCAGTGGACACCAGGAACTGCCAGACATGGGTCAAGTGAGGGAAAGGGGTGCTACTGGACACCAGAGATAACTTGGCACAGGACAGGGTGAAAAAGGGGACACCAGAGACTATTTATATAGTACAAGGTGAGGGAGGGAGGGATGGTGGCTGCCACTGGGTACTAGGGAGTTCTTAGCATAAGATTGGAGAGGAAGTGAGTACTTCTGGGCTTCAGGGACTGCTTGGTGTGGGACAAAGTAAGGAAGACGGTTTCAACTAAAGACACCCGGGAGTATTTAGCATGGCATTGGTGAAGGAAGTGGTACCATGGGATCCTAGGGAGTGCTTGGCATGAGAGAAACGGGGGAGGAGGGGCACTGGGCATTATGGAGAGTTTGGCACAAACATTATTGACAGTGCAGGTTGAAGGATGACATTGTCAATGCAAATTAATGTTCAACTGTAGTAAATATCCTTTTAAAAAGGAAATGAATTAATAAATTTATTTATTTAAGCACCAGTTAGTTGTTCTAAAAGCAGGGAAGTGGCATGTTAGGGTAAAACTTTGCCTTAATCTTGATGATTGTGTGGTATGGTGTTCCTAGTGTTTTTTCTTTTCTTAATTTATTTTTATTGAAATTTTATAGCACAGACACAGTACAGCCAGTAACACTGCTTCTAAGAAAAGGTCAATACAGTTAATAAGCAATGTTGGCAACAATATCTATTGTAGTATATGTGAGACATAATCCTTGTTGATACAGTGTATCAATGGAAGCTTCCAACTTAAAAGTACAAAACATTGATTGTTAATACATTTGAGCTATAAGTGCAGCCAATGTATGATATACAGTGTAACTGAAAATTTCTAGGAAACCTTTCTACCAAACCAGTTGGCTTCTCTACCTGACACCGACATGTTTATAATTAATCAGTTAGGCTATTCTCTGACCTCTAACTGATTTGCACATACTAGGCTATTAGCCCCACATCAAAATTTGTAAAATACAGTGGTGTGAGAACAAATTGTAACACTAACCTGAGGTATTTAATATTACAACCCCAGATTTACTGGTTGTAGCTGCAAAGGATCAAGCAAGAACCCAGCGAACAAGGCAATCCAGGGGAAGGTGTACGGTTTAAGTTGCTGCAGCATTTGGCACCTCACTTTGAGCCGAACGTCTGAGCTCCCAAAGACTTTGTGAACAAGGGCATTAGCCCAAAAAAGAAACCTTAGCCATTAGTCATCAATTGGAGTGTGCAGCACAGCTCACCCCAGATCACAATGTCACCATATTCAATTTTTCATAGGTCCCAGTAAAGACACCCTTATTGCAACAAACCTAGCTATAATCAGGGATAAAAACTGCCAATCATTTAAACAGACTGATAAAAAAAAAAAAAACCTGAACAGTTCATGCTGAAAGACTCAGAACATTGTATAAAATATTAAAGGCAAATATGTTCTTATTGTGCAAGTCTATAATAATGTTGGCACCATGTGCAGGGAAAAACACTAGTATATATTAAGCGCTCTTATTGTGCACAGAATTTAAGTAGCTCAAAAACCTTATAATATGTGGGGGTGCCCTTATTACTAACTGCAATCCAGCAGATTACAACCTTGTTATGCCATTTTTATGACATCATTCTGTTGTTAACTCTTCTTGAGTATGTCATATCAATGGTATAACAAAACGGAATGCTCACAACATTCAATGTTCCGCTTTGAGAAAAATGTTTAAAATGTTGGTATTAAATTACTTGATTTGTGCCAGGCTGTACAAATGAATAGAGTTGTGAAGAACACACAGTAAACATTGTTGAGGAATTTTCCTGCATGATTTGCAACTGCTTAAGGTAAGAATTACTCAGAAAAGTAATTCAATATGTAATTACACAATCTTGGTAGCTCATACACTATGAAATATAATGTATGATCTTTGGTTAGTAACCACACTGAAAACACTTCTTGAGGTTGCCATGATGTCTGAAAACCTCTTGAGCTACACTCTCAAGGTTTACAGTGATATCATAGCAACCTCTTGAAGTGTTTACAGCTTGGTTATTAACCAACGGCCATACATTATCCTTTATGTAGTTCACATTCTAAAGCTGTTGTGCAAGTTCTAAAAACTTTATTTTGAAAGTTCTATCATTAACTCCAGATGCAGATCCCTTGCACTGACTCGCGCTGCCTGGTTTGACTTCTCTATGTGCTGTACTTCAGTGTCATAGTAACTGCAGTTTAAAAAAAATGCATGTCAGCCGTTGTTATATGTTTTTTTTTTAACCACACACTATAACAAATAAAATATGGTGCCCATACACAACTCAGCTTGTGTTTCCATCTCGAAGTTGAGATTCGCTTTGCTCTTGAGGTTCATGCGCTGGTATCTCAACCCCTCATTGGAAACACAGGCTTTTTGTATATGGGTGCCCATACAGTATTTCTTTTATTGTAATAAAAGTCCCCAAATGAAAATCCTGGTACAGTGTCCAATAGTATTATTGAAAACTGAAATACATCATATTCCAGTCAAGCTCTCCCTTTGAACTATATGTTGTACTGTAAAATGGAACTTACTACTAAACTCAGCAAAATACATAAAACCATTGTCTCCTCCTCAGAGGACTGTCCCACTTATGCCAAATCGCCAGGGTTTTGAGTTAGTTTTTCAGCATGGATTCCCGCAGCTTCGGAATCCATAAATGAATACATTTTATCTTGCACAGTGAAAATTGCAAGTGGTCTGGAAAGCTTAGTCAGATAGGAATGTTCATTTCTTTTAATTCTGAGGTGACTCCATCAAGGCCTTGAGGCAGGTGTGGGTTGCAAAAGAGTAGTCCAGCAAAAGTAATATCTGCTGTTTGTCCATGTGAATGAGACCTTGATCACAGGACTGCCTGTAATATCTTGTCCTGAATACTTGCTGATTCAGTCACCATCAAAAAGGTCCTGGGTCTCTCTACCATGTTTCACTTCCACCTCGGGGTTCTGCAGTAGGCCTGAACAACAGATGGCGTAAACCCCAGACCAAGTACTTCAGCAATCCATTGCTCCAAATAAGGCCCTGTGTCCTCCCTTTCTGTTCCTTCTGGCACCCCCAAGATCCTGAGATTCACAGCTTGAATAAGATTTTCAAGTTGTTTGAACTGTGATTTCACCATCCCCTGGTCTTTCATGGTGTTCATGGCCACATCCAATGCTTTTCTGATTGCTTTCTTTGTTTCTTACATTCCTTCTACATTAGCTTCCATCATTTGTTCTACTGTCACCAACAGTTCAACACAATTCTCCATTCTTTTTTTCCATGTTGTGCACTGTCTGGGTTAGTGCATATACAACTAGTTGCAGGGTCTCCAACATGACTGGAGATCCCCCAGGTGGGGACAGCAGCTTCATGGAATCACATTGCTTCAATGGTGTACAAGTAGAATAATTTTTTTTGAGCATTTCTAGGTCGACCCGTTATGCCAAATCCTATAATTAGACTTAGTCCACAATTATCCACTAAATGCTATCATCAGAGCTGAGCAAAAGTCATTAAAAGTGCAGTTTTTAATGTAACCCCCCTGTTACCCAGGGTTACTAGAATCCCAGTAAGACCCAGTGGTAGGCAGGGAAGGCAGCTTGTGAAATTCCAGTTAAATGGATTTCACAGTCTCACTCTGTTCTAAGTCTCAGCTGAGACTGAGGGATGACATCACCATAGAACTCTCACAGCTGCATGAGCCACACTGGAGTGCTACAGTTGGAAGTTAGGATAGAATGTTGTGGATTTTGAACAGAGTCTGTGTGCAGTCTTGATGACAGACAGCAGCACAGCAGTCTGTGTGCAGGCTCTCAGAGCCTTAAGCTCTGTTTTAGAGCTACTGTTAAGAAGGTGTGTGTTTCCACCATAAGAGGGACACAGAAACTTATTGCTGAAGTGGTGGAGACCGCTGTCACTGGTCCAAGTGCCCCCTCCCTGAGGGGGAAGGTTGCCTGTCTTCCAGGGGCAACCTTCTGGGTTCCGCTAAGGAAGAAGCTGCCTATTTCAAGCCAAAGGCACCAGAAGCTCTGAGAGAGAAATTCCAGTGGAGGAATTGCTTGTGGGCACCTGCAACCAAAGGGTGAGTTCGCTCTGACAGAGGGCCAGTGTTTTTCACCTGAACTGTTGGAATGTGGGGATTGGACTACTTAATCTGTAGGAGGTCTAGTGTAATAGACATTGCCGGTTAACTCAAGTAGGTTCAAGTCCAGCACCAAAGAGTGAAGTAATGTGGGGATTGGACTACTCAATCTGTAGGAGGTCTAGTGTAATAGACATTGCTGGTTAACTCAAGTAGGGTCAAGTCCAGCACAAAGAATGAAGTAAAGTGGGGATTGGACTGCTTAATCAGTGGGGGGCCTAGAGCAATGGGCTATGCCAATTGAAAGTATGTTCAAGTCCAGCACAAAGGAAAAGCAAGACAAGTAGAGGAAATGTGACATACATTTAGCCTTAATCTACATTACCAAGCTTTACAGTAGGAGGTGTTTATTGTCCAGAGAAATGGCCAGGTATGAATTGTGGAAGCGAGAGGTGGGAGACCCCCCATCAGTAGTAACCAAATTCACCTCTATGGATTTGCTCTGTGGCACCTTTACTTTCTCTCAGGTACTTGGCCAGTGCCTGAGGAAAGTACCCAGATGTGAGATTAAAAGGAAGTTTCCCTGATAGAGCTGAGGTGCTCTTAGGTGGTTTAGGGAGCCACCAGCAAATGTTTCCATGACATATGGAAGGTGTCTGAGTGGCCAGCAAGGGAGCCGAGCCAGGGAAAACCCAGAACAGTATACAAGTTTGGGCTGAGTACCCAAAGCAGCATGCAAGTCCATGCAGTGTGCCCGGTGGGTTCACAGCCTGAGGGCTGAATTATTGAAGATGTGTTCTTGATTCTTTTAATCTGCATTACCAGGAGTGTAGCCCCGTGGGGGTCCACCCATGCTTTGTTTATTCTGTTTGGATGTGAATAAAAGCCACACTTTAGAATCCCATTCCTGGTATTGGACACTACAGTTATTGCTTTCTGTGTTGGGAGATACTTGGGTGCCCCTGTGCAGAGTAGCCAAACCTAGCCTTTGTGCCGAGTGACCTATTCCTCCCCAAACCCAGTCCCCACCTGGTATTGCTGTCAGATTCAAACAGCATACCACCTGTCATTTGCAAAATGATGGGGGTGGGGGTCCTACATTAATAAAAAAGAGGACTCATTTCAGTAGAGCATCTCTTCCACTGGGCTGTGATGTTATTTTTTTTGTATTTTTAATTCTTTGGTAACTGGGTAAGGCGCACTAGGCACAAGTGCCTGTTTTTAGGGGTGACTCAACAGCACTAGGGAGGTTTAAGAGACTTGTTCAGAGTCACACAGTATTTAAGTGGAGGATGTGGGAATCAAACCCTGGTCTGTTGTATGTACCAAGCTCATTTACAGCTCATTACTCTAACCTCTAGGCTATACTGCCAGCCCAAACAGGGTTTGAATAATTGCTGAAAGTGATGTTGGTGTTACCTAACTTTGGCATACTCTCTTAAAGCATAAAACATGGATTGTTTGGTTTGTGAGTACATGTCCTTGCTTTAAAGAAGTTCTATTGGGAGAGATGAAGCCCTGACAACTGTGCAGATTGGGCCTTCACCTCTCCGATTCCCCCTGCAAGCACCATAAGAAATGTAGAGATTAAGTATCTGAGCACACATAAAATTCACTGAAAGCTCCAGTGGCACGGCATTTTCATAATGGTGCTCCTCCACCCCCAGGATCTCACTGGTAATACCGCGCGATGATGATGCTGCACTGATCCTACCATTATAGTATGGAAATAAAACTATTCAATGTGTGGTGCATAGCATAGTGCTTGTGTATACTTATGAACATGAATGTTATGGAGTGAGGTTATGAACTCGAATGTTACGAATTTGGAATTTGGTTTCACTGTATTCCCACCCTCAGAAGGAGTGCTGGGTAGGTGTAGGAACAGAGGCCCAAAAGATTGTTAATGGTTTGATTACCTTCTCCAACTCCAGAGTGTGTGACCAGTAGCATGCAGGAGAGGACCCCCCCATGGAGGAAACCTCTGAGGACCCACTGCTACTGACCTGCCCATCCTCCAGGCAAACTATGAGGAGATAATCTTAAAAGATGTGGATTGAGATTTGGTTCTGGTTATGTCAAAAAGTCTTATCCTCAGAGTATTTGCTGGTCAATGAGTCATGTCTTCCAAATCTTGATGCTGAGCAGGAAGGTTGATTCTGAAAGATGAAGGATTCTGGAAAATGAAGGAGAATCTGATTCAGATGGATGTCCAGATGAAGGAAGATGGGTGCTTAAATGATGTTCAGGAGTTCTGGTGTGGTATTCAAAAACTGGAAGCCTGAAACAAGGATGGATACAGAGAATGAAACTGATGGATGATTGAGCACTAGATGGTGGCACACTTGAAGACCCCAAAAGGACTACAGAAGGAGGAAGTCCAGGAGGCAATCCAGAGCCAGGTTGAAGGTGAGAAAGCCAAGCTGATGACGAAGAAGGGGCCAGCACAGAGGAGACCCAAGCAGGTAGATGAGGGATGGAAGGAACATATATGGGGAACAGACTACCATCACTGGCAGGTGGAAAGGCCACCTTCGCTCAATGCCACCCTGGCAGTGCTAGAGACTGATCATGCTCAAGGAGTGGAACAAAGTATAATGAGCAGAGAACAAAGTCAGAGACAGGGACTCTCATCCCCGGTGGCCTGGGAAGCACGCCTTTGCTCGATACCCCAGAGCAGAGCTAGGGACAGAGACTGTTGGGTCAGAATGAGTATACTAGAAGACCACCATGTAGGTCTATGATGAAGGTCCATCACAGAGGACACAAGATGGCATTGACCAAGACCTCCAAGTAGGTCAAGATATACACAAATACCAGGATGCCAGTAACCGCCCACTTAGAAGGATAAGAACAGCAGAGAGAGGCGCAGGAGTGCCTGATGAATCTGCCTCAGAGGTGGGCAAAGTGTCACATGATGCCTTAGGAGCCAAAGCATGGTAGGATGAGATAGAACAGGAGCACCTTCAAAGGCAATCTGACTAAAGAAGCTGCAGCAATGTGAATATCTGGTGGATGCGGTATCATGAGGCAACAGAATAGGAATCCCATGTAAGCAGAATGAGGAAGCACAAGTGAAGGGACCTTCACATAGGTCATTGCTGATGGTCCTTCCCGGAGGACCCAAGACAGAATGGAACAAGACCTCCATGTAGGTCTGAGGTAAGCCTAGATGCCAAGGACCTACATCTAGCCATGGAGGAAGGTAAAGACAAACAGTACTGTCTTCATGGTTGATGGTAAAGGAGAAATGCCCAGCAACATAAGGTCTGGTATGAGGCAGGAAGGTACAATGATACACCAGGATGGATGGGGCCCACCCCTAGTGATGGAAGGATGAGGCGTAGCAGTACAAGACTCTCACAGAGCAGTACTATGGTATGTTCATGGTAAGTTTGCATCTGAAGCAGGAAGTCATTCTTGGTCATAGTAAATTCAGCGTAGATAGTGGAAACATAACATGTAGATAGGATCTCACACCAGTGTAGAAATATTTTGTGTCCCGCTAACTGGACCATCCATAATGACACCAGTTGGATTGAATGGAATGGGTTTATGCATAATGTACCCAGTCCCATCCAGGACCTCCATGAAAATTAGCTGGTGTGATGAGCTCTTCCTGCTGAAATAAAATTGGATGGAATGGAACAGTAGAGGACACAAATACTGGCAGCAGGGAGCATCAGATAAAGTCAGATCTGCAGATGACAACTGAATGATTTACAAGAAGCAGGAGAATTCCATTGAAGTTGGCCAGTGCTGGAAATTACTTCCCTTTAGTTGGTGGGCAATGGATGTTTCCACCACCGCTGATCCCTGTGAGGGGTTCATTCTTGGGAGATCAAAGTTCAGCATGAGCACGCTTCTGCAGTATGGAAGTTGAAGTATGATCAGGAACGGTACATTAAACTGAGAATGGAGCCCCAATGGTGTTCTGTAACAGCAGTTGAAGCCATGAATTAGGAGCTGAGGTAAGCAGTGGTACTTTGATAAAGGTTCAGCCAAGTCCATTAATGACCCCAGCTGATGAGGTAACTGAAATGCCGAGTGGCAGTGAAAAGTTAGTTGGAGGCTGCAACTAGCTGTTGGAATTGAGCCTCAAGTAGGGAGAGGCATGAAGGCCTGAGTGGTATGTTGAGGAGTGGAGCAGGGAGCCAGCAAGCTTGTCTGGGAGCAGCAGGAGTGGCAGAAGCCAGAGATGCAGCAGTGTGGAAACCAAGAAGCAATAGGAGTAATGGAGCGGCAACTCTGAGGAGTGAACAAAGCTCAAAAGAGCATGGGGGCAGGCAACAGCATTCAGCACCAAAAGGGGAAGGTCAAAGCGTCGGAGAGCAGGTACCAGTGGATGCTGGAGGATGATGAGGAATGGAGCAGTGACCCCATAAGGGAGAGATGCACAGAGCAGGAAAGGCAGAGAGACGACCGGCCATGGCACTCCTGAGTTCAAAATGCGTGAAGCTGAGCGATGGAAGTGCTCAGTTTAAAGGAGAAGACTCCTGTATATTTATGATTTGGATATGTCTGATGTTTTTATTATACATTACATTAATTACTGTACATATGTCAATAAGAGATTAGTCATTTCTTCTGTTGCAATGCATATCTAGAGTCTGAGGCTCTGACACAAGGTAGTAAAGTGTCAAACATGTCTCCATTTACGTGCAAATGGGTCACTTGTAATACAACCCTTCCCATTCCCTGATGTCACTGCAGCAACAATGCAGAAGAAAACATAAGGGTATCAATGCTGTCTATCCTGATTTTAGTTTAAGTTTGCAATGGCTTAAGACAGTTCTGTCATGCAACTCACACAGGGAGTAGAACTTGTAGCCTTAATACTGTATGTGTAGAGCAAATAATACATCTAGTAGTATTTCATTCGCAGGAAACAGAATTTGTTTCTTTGTACTGCTCATGTCTCTCTGTGAGACAATTGCAACATGTTGTGGAGAGCAGTAAAAAGAATCAGTCAGTCAGACAATCAAGCAGTTAATCTAGCAGTCAGTCAATCTGTATTGAACCAGGTGAACACCCTTGAGAAGATTCATTTACAAGGTAGGCCTGAATAGTTTCCCAAAGGATCACACAAGACTGAATTCCTCCTTTGCCCAAATGATACACTCCCCCCCCCTTCAGCAGCCTGAAAGTGGAGAGCTATATCACTTATTTTATAAAGTGTATTGTTTTACATTTAAAATGCTCCTTACATCTGAGTTTCTGACTGGAAATACCAAGACACACAATGCATATGTCATGGAAGGAATGTGCTAAGCAAATACAGAGCACTACAAACACTGAGACTGCTACCTACAACAGCTGAAGTGTGGCATCTGATTTGTGAGAGACATCCTACTTCAAATGCTGGCATTACAAAGCGGAAGGGGGCAGCGACTGCCATAGCTTGTCTTAAGTACCTTCAAAGTGAAGTGCTATAGCTCTCACATCACTGTTAATGATTTATAATTGGAATGGTGGCACTTTTAAAGTCATGGACCTGAGGGACCATCACCGTTCCCAAGGAGGTTAGGGGAACTTGTTAAGGGTTAGAGAGAAAGGGACTTTGGTAGGATTTGAACCAGAGTCTCCCAGTTCTTGTGCCTGTACTTTAACCACTAGATTACCCTTTCTCCATATACTGCAGCTAATGTTGTCCTGGTAACCTATTCCTTGTTATAGCTGAACTCTTTATTGCCTTACAGCAGCCATCCAATCACTGACTGCCTAGTTACAACGGGAAAGAGGGGGCATATTTGCAAGATTGTTTCTCACTATTGGTGTCAATCAAAACAGAGAATGCTAACAGACACAAAACATAATACAACAGCTGTATAATACCACTTAAAACTCTTGTTGTACCCTGAGTCATTTATTGGGTAAACTGTTTTTGCTAACAGAAACAGTAACACAACACATACAGGCACTTCCTTATATGAATGCTGTATATACATGTCAAATCAGTGTTGCATCACACTTATATGGTTCTAGTTCCTATTAGACCTGCACTTCAGGATGTGCACAACACTTAAAGGGTTCCTTCATTACTCAAGTGGGGAACCAAACACTGTGGGTTTGGTTTACTGGTGGAACTGCATTTAGTGCAACACCATTATATGTTGCTCTGATGACATTCTCCAGCAGCATTGATGGTAAAATGGAGGACAAACACATTAATAACTTCTGGGGGCTGTATATTTTTATTTATAATCTAGATTTGGACAGCAGTAGGACTGCTGGCAACTGGAGGAGGCACACAACAGTTACACATAAGGAGTTGGGAAAATATTGGTGTGAAACTATGGGAGACTTCCCCTTTAAGTAGGTGATATGAGAGAAGTTATTTCCCTCCATTGATCCTCAGGCTTTTAGCCCTCCCAATATGTATTTCCAATGCCCAGTGCCATTTTTACTGAATTTGTCTAAATCCCATGGGTATGGCAGGCATACCCATGGGATTTAGGCAAATTCAGCAAAAATGGCACTGGGCAT
Organism: Neoceratodus forsteri; assembly: GCA_016271365.2. NCBI lineage: Eukaryota > Metazoa > Chordata > Ceratodontiformes > Ceratodontidae > Neoceratodus > Neoceratodus forsteri. The sequence continues at coordinate 265,737,219 of JADMNL010000025.1, forward strand.
TGGAAAAGTATATACAGTTTTATTTCCATACATAAGTGCAGTATAAAGGTAGGGGCAGTGCAGTGTCATCATCTTGCAGTATTGCCAGCAAGATCCTGGGGGGTGAACGAGCACCATTATGAAAATGCCGGTGCCACCAAAGCTTTCAGTGACTTTTACGAATGCTCAGGTACTTACTCTCTAAATTTCTTATGGCACTTGCAGGGGGATCAGAGAGGTAAAGCCCCAATCTGTGCAGTGGTCATGGCTTCACCTCTCCCCGTAGTTCTCCTTTAAAACTGACCCGCAAAGGTTATAAGCAGCCTGTTCCGGTACTCGTCTGCCATACCATACTGCTGCTGTGAGAGTCAAAACTGGTATAACTACCCTTTTCTGACAAATACTCTATTTGTAATGCTCTTTGAAAAAGATTCTGCTGAACCTGGAAGCCTAGTTCAAGCCATGCCAGTCAGATTGAGCATGTGCGGGGACTTCATGGATATAATAATCCATTTTGTCACATAAATACCACCATTGCTGTGACCGAGACAGCAGTGACTGATGATTATTATACTAATGTTATTGCTTCTACATGGGTGTTAATACCTAAAATAATCATTATAGCAGTATTTGTCCACATGTTACTGTATTATTTTAGACATTAAAATATGGATAAGAGAAACAAAGACCTGTGATTGGTCAGATGTGATCAGAACAGGTCAGAAATGCAGAAGGTCAGGCAGTAAAGAAAAAAGAGGTTAGCCTACAGGAAATTCAGGAAGACAAGAGAGAGGTGGATAGGGAAAATTACCTAAGGTTGGCTAGTGAGGCAAGTAAGGAAGTCCGGCGAGCAAAGGCACAGAAGGAGCTGCAGATAGCTGAAAGGAATTAATAAGGGGGGGGGGAGAGAAGGCCTTCTTTCCTTATATAAGCAAGAAAAGGGACAAGAAGGACAGAATGATTAGGAGAAAGGAGAGGAGTGGGTGGAGGATAATGGGGGTAAAGGGAGAGATACTAAACACTACTTCAGTTCCGTCTTCACCAGGGAGAAGGATGGACCAGTGCTATCGGATGGGAGAAGAGAAGCAGTGGGGGAGAGGGAACACAGATGTAGTGATACAGTGAGGGAGGGAGGGGCTCCTAGCATTGAAAGTAGACAAATCACCAGGCCCGGACTAAGTACATCCAAGAGTACTAAAGGAACTGGCTGAGGAGCTGGCAGGGCCACTGTCAGGCTTATTTAATAGTTCACTTGAGTCAGGTGTGATACCAGAGTACTGCAGAACAGCATATGTGGTGCCCCTCCACAAAAGCAGTCCCAAGGATGATCCAGGGAATTACAGACCAGTCAGTCTAACCTCAGTTGTGTGCAAGCTCATGGAGACCATACTTAAGGAAAGGTTGACAGAATATCTAGAAGAGCATGGCCTCTAGGATACGAGGCAGCACAGGTTCATGGTGGGAGACTATGTCAAACGAACAAGGTGGTTGTATAGGGAAGAGAGTTATCTGATACCAGAGAGGTCACCAGTGGGTAGAGATGTTGCAAAATTATATTTCGCATGGTGAAATTCAGGCAAAATATGTAATTTTGCCATGCGAAATATTCCTCAAAATTTGCCTATTACGCAAACTTTTCTGCTGAAAGCGAATTCGAATTTCGCCTGTGTAATGGAATTTCACTGCAGAAGGCAAAATTTCACCTGTGAAAGGTGAAGTTTCACTTTCTGCAGGTGAAATTTCGCATTCTACATGCACAATTTCACCTTCTGCAGGTGAAATTTCGGATTACACAAGCAAAATTCTTAATTCTTAATTTTGCTTCCTTAAAAAATCTCGCAAAATGGGTGAATTTCACTAAATATTTCATGTAACGAAATTTGACAGTTTCACATGTCTCTATCAGTGGGGTCCCACAGGGCTCAGTAATGGGGCCAGTGTTGTTCAATGCCTTCATCAGTAACATTGGGGATGGCATTTAGGGTAAAATATGCCTATTCATGGATGACACCAAGCTCTGTGGGAGAGTGGACACAACCAAAGGGATACAAGACCTACAGGATGATCTGAAAAAGCTGGGAAGGTGGTCTGGGATCTGGCAGCTTGGCTTCAATGCCAGAAAAATGCAAAGTTATGTAGACTGGAGCCAAGAATCCCAGGACGGAGTACTACCAGTTTGGATTCCAGGTATCTGCATCAGAGAAGGAGAAGGATCTGGGAGTGCTGATCACAAGTGACTTGAAGCACTCCACGCAATGCAAGAAAGCAGCAGCAATGGCAAACAAGATGCTGGAATTCATAGCTAGGGGGATCACTAGTAGGAGAGAGAAGGTTATACTGCTATTGTACAACGTCACTGGTGAGGCCACATTTAGAGTATGGAGTTCAATACTGGTGCCCACCGCTCAAAAAGGACATTAACCTGCTGGAGAACATTCAGAAGAGGGCTACAATGATGATAGTGGGTCAGTAGGCTAAGACATATGAGGAGAGGTTTAGGGCACTGAACAAGTACTCTGCAAGTGGAGTGTGGTTCAGGCTGCTCTGTTTTCTAATAAGTATATGATGTCTTGGGTCACCCAACTGTACCATGAACAAGCTTCAAACAAAAAAGGGCTGGATAAACTCCACTGAAAAGGTCAATTTTCAAATATCTTCTTTATTTTCCATCACACATTAAGTCAAGGGTGACAGTTCCATTGCCACGCCACTTTATCAGGTGCCACTGTGTTTCTAAAGTTAAACAAATTAATTTTTATTTTCTCATATACTTTTTTATTCAAAGTTTTATTAACTATTATACTATATGCTACCAACTTCTGTTCTGATAAGATACATACAAAATGTAACACTGTGCACTTTTGCACTGTATTCAGTGATTATTAGAGACAGTAAGTTATTCCTTACACAATTCTTAAGACTTAGTATGTAAACCATTTTCTGTGTTACAATTAAATGCTCTTCTTCCTTGTTATTGAATGCTATGTATGAAAACAAAATGTTCAGTCCTTCACATGCAGTTTCTGTTTTTTAAAACTTAGACATCAATGTATTTCTTTGCCCAGTACTGTTACGAATAAGTTCTTACTTACATATATGTGCTTTATTTAATTAATTCCCTTTAAAATGGAGGTTCTGGTCCTTCCTAGTTTTCCCTACTATAAAAATGCTGCCAGTCCATATGTTAAAACAGTAATTCATTCTGCATTGTACATGTTCTCTTTCACATTTCACTTTGTTTTACCCTTTAAATTTTGTTTATAACCTGGGTTTGCTGAGCAAGACTAGCAGTTGGTCAGAAAGCAGCACCTGCTTGTGGATTAAATGCCTGTACCGGCGCAATTGATGGTGATGCTTCACAAAGAAGAATCCCTGAACCCAGCAGAACTCGTTATCTGGGCAGCAAATGTGAACTGAAAGGCAGCCATTTAAATTGAGCCATAAGCGAGTGAGAGCTGCAGACTAGCAATCCGCTGACAGAACCACAGCAGCAGCCACTGCTCTCCTATCTGCTGCAGTCTGCACCATGTCAGTGAGCAAGACCTGTGTTGTATTGACAAATACAAAGGAAAAGACAGCTGCACAATGAGAGAGACAGAGTGAGACACACAGCTGATTGCATTTGTTGAAGGTGTTGTCCTGCTGTCTGACATCTGTCCTCTACATTTACAAGCTCTGCTAAAACAAACTGGATGAGTGCATGTCATTGTAGTCAGCCGGTAGTCTCGTTTTTAATACATAGGGGCTAATTGTGCAATTGGACTGCTTTGTTGGGACTGAGAGACAGGGTGATGGGGAACACCTGTGTCAGAGAGGGAGCGATCGTGGCAGTGCCCCCCCCCGGCCATCCCCGCTGGTTTCAGCTCCCTTGGCAGCGCACACCACAGCATAGAGAAACACCAGGACCTGCGAGCATGGCAGCAATTTTTGTGTAAGAGAAACACACCAATACTGAGCAGTACAGTGCTGCAGTGTTGTGTCTGTTTCCCCTGCCATTACATAGTGAACTCCTCGTTCTCCATACCGTGGCTTGACCAGCAGTTTGGATTGTCACCTCAATCCCAGTACATTGTGTGGTCATTGACTGAGTGGCACAGGGAGAGAGAGTGAGTGAGTCAGAAAGTCCACCTTTCAGTTACAGTTGTCTACGGTGGTTGTCTCTCACAGCTGTTTGCTGCCTTCCCACAGTCAGAGCCCTGAGACCGGGACCTGTGAATCCCAAGTCCTGCAGTTTCCTGTTTGGTTGTGAGTTTTCAGTGGGCAGCTGTTTGTGTTCTGCTAGTTATTCTGCAGCTGTCTACCTTGACACTCCATTCCCAAGGAGGCCCTCTCCCTCCCCCGGAGAAAGAGAGAGAGACAGAGTGACAGGAGACTGAGACATGGTCTCTCTCTGTATGTGATCAGCAAGGAGCGAACATATCAGTCCTGACAGAGAGAGAGAAAGATGAATTCAGCAAAGGTAATGCAAAATTCCGGCACTGTGTCACTCTGATTGTCTCTCTGTCTGTCTTGAGTTTTGGGTGACTCCTCGGCAGTACATGCATAAGATATGTTTGCAGGCTGTCAGTGACATCTAAAAAGAAATTCAGCAGCCAGTAATTCAACTATTGTTGAAATTCATTTTCCACCAAGTGCAGAGCTCTGCACTTGGTGGAAAATAAATTTCAACAATAGTTGAATTACTGGCTACTGAAATTCTTTGTGAAGTGTTTTTCTTGGAGTTTGTATTGTGCTGTGTTTTGGGCTGGTTGCCCATACTATCACACTACCTTTACTACTTGAGTGCAGGTATTGGGAGTTTAGTGGAGTCTGCCAGGTACAGTTTTGTGCATAGCAGGTGTTAATTGTGGTTTGGAGGTACTGCTACTCCCTACAAGCAGCACTGTACAGCAGGTGTTAATTGTGGCACAATGCTGCAGTACAGAGCAACATGTTCCTTCTTTTTGGTGGGGGAGCCACATTAACCTACAGATCAGAAAAATCCTCCTTGAAATGCTTGCAGGCATTGCTAAGCAGCATTTTTATACCTGTTTGTCGATCCTTAGCTGTGGACTATTTTCCATGCGGAAGGATACATCCCTCTCCAAAGGGGAAAAATCATGCATGGAGCTACATGAAACATGCATGTGTGCTCAGAGGGGGAAACCCATGTTATAAGTGCAATAACCCACTCCAGGGTATGGGGTTATAGGCATTTAATGTACACCTGGGGTGCTGTCAGAGCACTTGGCCTGTGGCCTTGTGCCTCTCAATGCACCCCAGGTGCACATTTGGTGACCAGGGCCCACTGTGATTGCTACACTTAAATGCGCCTGCATTGCCCTCCCTGTCTTGCCTAAATCCCCCTCATGACTCACTCCCTACTCCTTCCCCATACTGCCTCTTTTCATCAACCTCCCCCACACACCCTTTTCCCCATACACTACTGCTTCCCTTTTACCCGCTCTCTACTCCCTCCCCTCACAGCCTCAGTCCACTCTTGGGACAGTGTCACCCTTTCACCAACCTCACCCTCTCCACCATCTTCACCCCCCACTTCCCCCTTGAGAACATCTTGCCTGACCCCACTTACCCCTCCCACCCTCATTCTTCTTCTTTTCTCAAATGGCAATGTGCTGCGTACCCCTCTCCCCCTTCTTTACTACTTGGCTTTTTCTTTGTTACTTATTTGCCCTGGATGCACTTTACTACCTTCCCAATTCACAGGATCTGCTCCAGGGCATACTCCACATTTGCTTGGTGTTCTACTTAGTGTAATCTGTTGCTAATGACAAAGCCTCTGGCGGTTCCCAGTAATAATTTGAAACCAAATGTATGTCTGTACCTTTTTTTCTCTAAATATGTGTCTGTATGTTTGTGATTTGACGTGGAACCTTTGTAAATGAGCTTTGGCTCAAAGGTGTTATCCGTTATACTTTTGAGTCAGATACTATATTTTTAACCAGTTTCAAGGGTCAGTAAACTATTCCTTCAAAAATATTTTTACTTTTTTGCTGTAAACCGGGTCGGGTCTGCACCACAGGTGTGAAAAAACATTTTGGGCAGGATGTGAAAAATGACAGCTGTACTGTTCATGAGGTAGTGTGAAAAAATTGCGATGTTGAAAATTTGGCACCAAAATATTGAAAATTGCCAAAGTTATGCACGTGCATAGGAAAATTTAAACAGCCACGTGTAACTTGGGTGTTTTCAGGTATTTTTGCACCAGATTTTCAACATGGATTTTTTGGATGCCACCTCATGAACACTGGCACTGTCATTTCACTACTCAGTCCTAGAAGGTGATTTCACACAGCAACTGCAAAATCTCCTTATGGGTCTGATTAATGAAACAGCAGTGACAGTGTTCATGAGGTGGGGTCCCTAAAAGCCCATGTTGAAGATTTACATACATACTGTATGAAGATACAAAGAAGCCAACAGAAGAAGGCCATTTAGTCCATCAAATCTGCTCATATTGCAGAGTCCACAGCTTTGGCTAATGTACCTGCCTTCCCTCCCCACTCCTCCCATCCTCCCTACCCATGATCCTTACCTTCCCCCATGCCTATCCCAGCCTCTCTTAAAGCTGCCCACTGTCTTCAATGAGATGACCTCTTCCAGCAGCGCATTCAAAGTGTCCACTACCCTCTCTGTGAAGAAGTGCTTCCTGACCTCCCTCATAAACTTCCCACCCTCCAGCTTAAGACTGTTCCCCCTCATGTTATGGTTGCCACTCAGCTTAAAAAGACTCTCCTTATCAACCTTATTTATCCTTTTCAAGTACTTGAAGGTCCCAATCATGTTTTCTCTCTCTCTCCTGTCTTCCATGGAGTACATTTGGTGCAAAAATAAATAAAAATGTCCAAGATATCAACATAAGTTCAAAACGCCATTGATAGACATTATACGGCACTTACCTTGATTCTTCAGTTCACTATTCAGTTTTGAAGAGTGCAGATGTGTGCTGGTCCACAGAAGATGATCTCTGGTGATAAGTATAGGGCAAGAAGGGGTGGGGTGGTGGGTTGCTTGGTGGGAGGGTCGGGATGGGGAGGGATGGGGAGACGATGAGGGACCATTTCTTTTTAGGCTGACAAAACAAAACTTTGGAGGACTGTTTCCTTTTTTCACAGGTACTGGAAGCAATGGGAAACTGGGGGTGGGCTCCCCAGTGTCTCATAGTACTGCGGGCATAACTGGAGACACTGGGAGTGAGCTACCCAGTGTTGAATACTGTTGGGCGGGTTGTAGGTTGTAGTGCCGACACGGGGATTGGGCACCCTGATGCCAGCAGAGACATTTTTTAAAAATATATATATTTTGGGACACTGGGAGAGGACTGTCTAGTGTCCCACAGTAGTGGGGAGGTTGGGGGTGTGGATGTCTACTGCTGACATGGGGATTGGGCACTCCGATGTCAGCAGAGACATTTAAAAAAAAAATATTTCAGGACACTGGGAATTGGCTTCCCAATGTCCAGTGTCCAGTGTCCCACACTGGTGGTGGTGGGGGATTTCTATCACTGACATGGGCACCCTGATGTTGGCAGAAACTTTTTTTATCTATAAAATATGCCTCAGCCCCCTTGGAGGCAGTACAAGGATAAAATATCCTTTTATTAGGTAAACACCAATAGGTGTTTACCTAAATAGGGGACAAGGAGTATGATTCTGGGCTTATTCTTGTAAAACAAATGTCCAGAAAAGATTTTATACATTTATAGGGACGATGTTTGTTTTTTTAATTGAAGTAGTGATGCACATTTGAGGCTGTTTTTGTGAACAATTGCATAAATTTGTGGCAGTTTGCACACAACTTGCATGAAAAGTGCCACATATTTGCAGCAGTTTCACAAATACAATGACACAAATTTGTGACACTACTTAGGGCTGATTAAGAAAAAAACATATTTCCAGATACTATTTTAAAAACCTAAGGCTAGAACTGTGTTCCTCAGCCCCGATTAGGTAAACACAACTGTTGGTGTTTACCAAGGGGCAGTATTTTTTGAAATACAGTGTTTTTCCCCGGTGGCTAAGTTAAATAAGGATGGCAGCAGCACAGCACTAACTTTTCCATTTGAGGCAGCAAAAAGTGCATTCGCAAAAGCAGAAACTGCTTTTGAATGGCACAAAGATTTTTTCCCATAGGCTGTAACGGTAAACTTTGAAGCTTTATAACTTTTGAAAGGATTACTATTTTTTCACCAAACCTTCAAAAGGCACATCTGCAGCCCCGGCCCCATATACCCTAACAATTTTAGACCAGACCCCCAAGACCTTTTGGAGAAGCCAATGAGCAAAGAATTTGCACCTAAATGGTAAATGACACAGTTTTCAGCACTCTGCAGCTCCACAACCGCACCACCGACCAGAACGAAACTTGCCAGATCCAGAAATCTATGGTACCAGACAGTGCATGAAAAAGTTTGGGCACATTGGTCATACAATTGAAAAGTTATTAAAGTGCAAAATTTTGGGTTTAACATAGACATGGCCGGACAACCCTAACTATACTGGCACGATCGTATCAGTATAATTCACATGTGCATACATATTTTTTCTTTTTCAAAATGTTCAGGTTTTTTTACATTGCTTTTTTTTTACTTATTAAAATATATCTTGTCAGTCCAGTACATAAATAAGAGAGCAATCTCTCTATATGTCCTAAATTCCATGTGCAAGGTAAGGCTCTTATAGGGACTCTTTACCAATAAAAATTCCATTCACATTCCTTGTGTAGTCCCATTGTAGGGTCCAAGCAATTAAGTGTAAAAATCCAAAAGACTTTGCATCTTCTTGAAGCAGTGTCCCAGTCGAATCCTACTTGGGTGGGTTTGTGGATTTGTTCTAGTCCCCAAAAAGTGAAGTACCTGAATGGCCCACTTCATTAAAATGCCTGGCTGCTGATGAGTTAATATTCTGTAAGTGAATGTTACTTTTATATTCACTGATTCTGTCCCTGAGTTCTCTTGTGGTTTTTCCCACATAAAGTCTGTCACAAGGACAGCAAATGATATATACCACATGGTCAGTCCTGCAGTTAATATGTTGTTTTATCACATATTTTCTATTTGTGTATGTGTCTTCAAGTTATTTTTTCTTGCTAGTATTTCCACATTGGAAACACCATCCACAAGAAACATTTCCCAGTGCCAAAAGTCCAAGTAGTAGTAATTTTTGCTCTGGCACAATGGGTATGTGCTGCATATGGATCAACCTGTCTTTAAGTGTTTGATTTGTTTTTGATGGGAAGAGGGGAGGGTTTCTGAATCTAGTCTTCCCTCCTGTCCCTGCCTATAAAATGTGCCACTCCCTGTTATAATTCCTTTGATTTTTTGATTTAAATGACTTTAAACTGTCCAAAATACTATTTTATCACTTGCGTTGTCTTTGTATTGGCCAGTTAAATATGCTTCTCTAGGTTCTAATGTAATTTCCTGCGCTGTTCTTTCCACTAGATGTAATTGTAACCTCTGTCCTTAAATTTGTGTTGCATTTCATCTATCACCCCAACATATTTATTTATTTATTAATGTAATCAGTTTACAACCTTTGAGCCAACGGCTCATTTACAAAGGTACCTCGTCAACAATGGTAGATAATACAGTTAAAATAGAAAGCAGAGTACATACAAAGAAGAGCATCAGTATAAACAGACACGCATTAATGGCACCTGGTTACAGCAAACATTGGTAGTGTAATACAGAGCAAAAAATGGTATAATTGACAGCAGTAGCTGGGTAGTAAGTAAGTTATAGGTATATAGGAATGCAAGGTGGTTCTACCCATCAGTAGTGATACAGTTGGTAGAGGGAAACAATTGAAGTAGTGAGGTTGTTAGGAATAAGGAGGGAGGGGATGGAGCAGCCCAGAGGGCATTGTCAGGGAGGAGGGGGTGGGGTTGGGCATCCTTTAGGCACAGGGAGCAGCGCTTGCTGAATAGCTCGCTTTTGAGGGCATTTTTGAAAGTGGAGATGGTGGGGGTATCAGTGACGTCCCGGGGAAGGTTGTTGTACCATGCAGGGGCTCTATGGCAGAACGATCTCTGACCAAATGAGGTCCTAGCACGAGGAACCAGGAAGGTGGCTTTGCAGGAGGTCCGGGTGCTGACAAGGGGCTGTGCTGGAAGGAGGGAGGAAGTCAGCCCGGGGGGAGAAAGTCCAAGTAAGGTTTTTTTTGAAATGATGCACGTTTGGTATAGTAGGCGTTCATCGAGGTCAAGCATAGTTGCAAGGTCATAGAGTTGGCAGGTATGAGTGAGCTTAGGGGCCCCTGTGATAAGCCTGCAAGCCTTATTTAGGAGGAGGTGAATTTTGTTGAGGGCCGTCCTGTTGGCAGCCCCATAGACAGGCAGTCCATAGTCCACCAGGGAGAGTATGGAGGAAGTAACCGCAAGCCGGAGGGCATCAGGGGGAGACAGTTTTTGTAACGGTGCAGGATACCGAGTTGGATATTGGTTACAGAGGCGAGTGCGTCGATGTGGGTATGGAAGGAGAGTGCTGAGTCAAATAAGATCCCTAAGTACTTATAGGATTGGACTTGTTCAAGTTGTAGTCCGGAGCCGGAAAGGATACGGAGAGGGGAGTTGGATGATTTATTTTGCGGGTGGGCGAAGAGCATGGTTTTCGATTTTTTAAGATTTATGACCAATCTATGCTCTTTAAGCCAAGCCTCAGCGCCGTCAAAGGCCCTTTGTAGGGAAACCTGGAGGGATGTGGGGTTACGGTCAGTGGCAAAGAGGACGGTATCGTCTGCGTACAGCAGTATTTTCCCAGGGCATGCACTGGGCAGGGTGTTAAGGTAAAGCGAGAAGAGAAGGGGCCCCAGGATGGAGCCCTGTGGAACCCCTGAGAGGATCAAACGTGGGTCAGAAAGAGTCCCACCAATTTTGACTCGTTGGGAGCGAGCGGAAAGGTAGCTGGAGCACCAAGCCAGTGGTCCAGAGGCAAAACCAGTGTGACAGAGGGCTTCCAGTAGTAGGGGGTGGGAGACCGTGTCAAAGGCCTTTGATAGGTCAAGGAACACAGCCCCCACCAGGGAGCCAGTATCCAAAGAGGAGTGAAGGAAGGAGGCGAATTCAATGAGAGCAGTGCTAGTACTGTGTCCTGCGCGGAAGCCGTGCTGTTCAGGGCAGAGGATGTTGTATTTGGTCAGGTATTCAGTTATTTGTGCAGCAACTAGTTTTTCCAGTGCCTTGAAAGGGAGGAGAATGGAGATCGGTCAATAGTTCCCAGCTAAGGACCTGTCACCCCCTTTATGGATCGGAGTAACCGTTGCAGTTTTCCAGGAGGAGGGGAATTGTCCCAGGCAGAGGGATTTGTTAAGAAGGCAGGTGAGTGGGGTGAGGACTTGATCCAGGACAAACCGGAGAATTTTGTGGTCCAGGGAGATGCCACTGGGACTGTTGCCTTTTAGAGCACGAGTCAGGTGCAGTCTGGCTTCCTGGGTAGTAACCCTATGAAGGTGGAAGCAGGGGCGATGGAGGGCAGGGGTAGGATGGGGGGGTGGCTGATCAAAGAAGTTACTGGGGAGGATTGGGCTAAGGTCTGTAAAGGTGGTGTTGAGTAGGTTTGCAATGTTGGCGGGGTCTGCGATGGTGGTGTTGTTGGTGGTAATCTGGGATGGGGGAGGGGAACGGGTGTTCCCATTCAGTTGTTTGACCTTATCCCAGAAGGTACGGGTGCTCCCCCAGGAGGCAGTGAGGGTGGCCTGATAGTGGTCGGCTTTGGCCTTCCTGATTGCCCATGTACACTTGTTCCGCGCAGCATTGTAGGCCTGTCTGTCAGCTGGGCGCCTGGTTTCAGTGGCACGGTACCAAAGGTCGTCCCTGTGTCTGAGCAACAGTGAGAGAGCAGGGGTAATCCAGGGCAGGTTAGGTCTTTTGGAGCGGATGGTAGAGATGGGAGCAAAGAGATCACAGGCTTTATTAAAGGTGGAGGTAAAGAAGGCAAGAGCGGTATCTATATCAGGTGCATGGAGAATCGGGGACCAGTCTTGCAGTTCAAGGTACTGCTTAAGGTTTTTTAGGCCATAAGGTCTGAAATGCCAGCGAGGAATGCGCTGTGCAGTGGGTCGGGGTAGGGTGGTCAACCAGCGGAAGAGCACAGGGGAGTGGTCACTGAGTGAATCAGGGAGGACTTGGATGTCCAGAATTTTAGGGGGGCGGTTAGTGATGATGACATCGAGGAGGGTGCTAGTACCTCTCTTGGGGTTCACACAAGTGGGTTGGGAGACTAGCTGGGTTAGATCCAGGGCAGTGAAGGAGTCCTGAGTGGGGGAGGATGAGGGACAAAGCCAGTTCACATTGAGGTCCCCAACTATGATTTTGTCAGCATTGTGGGGAAGGGTGGCAAGGTAGTCAGTGAGGTAAAAGAGATGGGTTTTGAGTCTGGGTGGTATGTAGGCAGTGGTGAGGTAAAAGGGGATCTAAGGGTCCGGGTGTTTAATGGAGAGGGCTTGGGCCCCATTTACAAGGACCGGTGAGAGGGCGATACCAGTGAGTGAGCTCCTGTGTAGATAGCGCAGCCACCGCCACGCTTTGGTTACTCGATCCTCACGATAAAGGGTGTAGCCAGGAGGAAACAAGGAGTCAGGGTGGAATTAGATAGCCATGTTTCCACCAGCGCAATGATGTCTGGTTTGTGCTGAGAGACCCAACATTGGAGGGATTGAATTTTTCAGGACGCTGCATATATTCATGGAGGCGATCAGTAGTCTGGGACGCCCCCTGCAGAGGTGGTCCTGGTGGGTCTGGGATTGGGGTGGATATTGCCAGATAAGAGTAGTAGAAGGACAACAGTTCTGGCCAGGGACGGGTGGTATAGATTGAGCCTACAGCTAGGAGTTGGGGGTGGGATATGGAGGAGCAGGGATAGGTAGGGAATTAACGCCGGGAGGGCAAGGATAGTGAGCTGTCTGAAAGGGGATGGGGAGGAGGGGAGTGGCGAGAGATGGGAGTTGAAGGTCAGTGTGCATGGGCATAGTAGGGTGAGTAGGAACTAGGATGGTGGGAATTAACGGTGAAATAACCTGTGGCCTAGGGGAGATAAACGGCTGGAGGGAGGGGGGAACCAGGAGGAGGATGACGGGAAGGGAGTTTAACAGAAGGTGAGCAAGCATGGCGAGCAGGTGGTAGAGGAGTAGGGAGTTAAGATAGCTGTACTGCCTCCTAGAGAGTGTGGCTGCCACTTTAGATTAGTGGTAGTGACACGGACCCTGGTGGACATACTCATCTTCCTCACTGTAATTACTTCTTGCTCTTATGAACTGAGATTTTGGTATGCTATCCTTAAGGTGTGGGTCATGGTAGCTTGAATAATGCAGTAGAGTATTACGGTCAGTGTCCTTCCTTAACAGGGTTGCTTCAAGACCTCTGTTCCCTTTATATATTCTTAAATCTAAGAATGGTATACTTGTTTCATCTACTGTAACTTTAAAAACCAGGTTTCTGTACCTGCTATTTAGATATTTCTGAAATCTGTTCAACTCACTTTTAGTGCCTTGCTATATCATATAGATATCATCTATATACCTTTTCCATGTGTAAATTTGAGCAAAAATGAATCTGTTCTTTAATCTAAAATGTGTGTTTGTTCTATGTTCCACATGAATAAGTTTGCATATGTGGGGGCCATTGCACTCCTCATGGCTGTCCCCTGGACTTGTAAATAGTAATTATCTTCAAATTTAAAATAGTTTTTCCCTAAAACTATCGCAGCCATTTTGCATACAAACTCACTTGGTGGGAGTTGTTCTTCTCTTTCTCTTAAAGCTTTCAATAATGCTTCTGCTTCATGTTCTATACTAGTGTGTAGATCTTTGATGTCAAAAGACACTAATATTGTGTTAGACCAGTCTCTCATCTCTCCATTGATTTGAGAATGTCTATGATATGGCCCGAGTCCCTGATATAAGTTCCCATCTTATTCACTTCTGTGTGTGCATGAAAATCTATATATTTTGAGAGTGGTTCTAATATTGAATCCACTCCTGAGACTATAAGTCTGCCTGGAGGCATTAATGGGTCCTTCTGCATTTTTGGTAAGATGTAGAAAAGTGGTGTTCTTGTCTTACTTCTTTGCAGCATACTTTTTTCCTCCTCAGCACACCATCTCATATCTACTCCTTGGTTCAAAAGATAATTTGCGTTCTGCTTTGTATCATTTGTAGGATCACTGTCTAGTTTAACATATTTGTGTCTTCAAGCTGTTTTAAACACTCTGTTTTATAGGTTACATAGTCCCAAAAGACTATGCCTCCACCCTTATCAGCCAGTTTAATAATAATAGATGTGTCATCTTCCAATTGTTTGAGGACCCCCCTTTCAGATCTGGTTAAGTTATTTTGTCTTGGCATCACATTCTCTTTTCTTTGTCAATTCCCTGACTTGTTTTTTCACTACTTTTATGTAAGTCTCTACTTTCCTCTTCTCCTTGGGTGGATTAAAATGTGACTTTATTCCAAGTATCTGTTTCTGCTTTTGTTTTTTATTCAGTGGTAAAGGGAATTTATCACTGAACTAGTTTGCTAACCTTAGTTTTCTGAAAACAAATGTCTGTAAATCTATATTAAGGTAGAAAGGGTCTAGTTTATGAACAGGAGAAAAAGAGAGGCCCCTTTTAAGCACTCTCTCCTCTAAATCAGTGATTGTTCTTTTTAATTAGATTGAACACTACTGTGGTCTCCCCCTCATTCATCCCCTGAATCTGCCCCCTCTGCCTCTACCTCCTCCTCCTCCTCAGCCTCTGCCACCCCTCCTCCTCTCTGGTCATAATATCCTCCCCTGAATGGGTCCTGGCTCTGCCATGTCCCACTTCTCAGGTTGTACCTCCCCTGGTATCTGCTGTTCCCAGACTCTGTAGTTTGTCTGGTCTCTTGTGGTCCCCTTAAGTCCATTTCTTCCTCTAAAAAAGGTCCCTGGTTAGCCTGTAAACTTCTCTGTGGGCCATATCCTGTGGTCACAATGCTACCACCACTGTCTCAGTCATTACTATAATCTTGCTGTGGTGTGTAATAGTTCTGTCCTGCTTGTCTTCATGGTTTAAGAAACCACATATACACCTTATTTTCCTTGTAGTCGATTGTCTCGCTTTACTTTTTTAAGTTTTTGTTGCTTAATGCAATCCTCATATTCATTCAGTTATTTTTTGATTTTCTCTAGTGTATTTGTAAATTCCTGTTATTGAACCCTTGACTTATAATCTTCATTAACCTCCTGAATGTCTTCTGTTAATTTATTTATTTCCTTAATGATGGCTTCAATTAGTGAGAGCATGAGATCCATAGAACAGTTATTTCTGATGCCCGTCCATTTCTCATTTAATTCTGTCATCATAAGCCCTAAATTGGGTTCCACTACTACTATCCTTAGGCCCATGCGAATGTGTTTGTTCTTAATGTACTCCCCAAGGGAGAGGGCATGCCACTCTAAGTGTATATCACATTGTTCAAGGGGTTGGATTTTCTTTAAAGCTGTTTTGCCACAAGTAGTCTAAAGCCATGTCTTAGTTTGCAGCAATAATAGGAATTTAGGACATGTAGAGAGATTGCTCTTTCATTTATGTACTGGACTTACAAGATATGTTTTAATAAGTAAAAAAAACAATGTAAAAAAAACCTGAACACTTTGAAAAAGAAAAAATACATATGCACATGTGAATATTATATATAAATAATGTACACATAATGTGAACATGAAAAATGGAATATGGACTGTATAACTGATTGTGAAAAAAATGACTACGATTAGACTAGTAAATGGAGCTGGCACATCTGATTTTTGAGAAACACATTTATTGTGGTCACCAGCATTCTTAAATGAGTCTGACCTAGTTTACAACAGAAAAGTAAAAATTATTTTTTGAAGGAATAGTTTATTGATCCTTGAAACTGGTTAGAAATGTGGTATCTGACACAAAGGTATAACTCACACACAAGCCAGAAGGACTCACTGGCTGAGCTCCTCCCAAACTCAATTCACGAGTGCGACGCCTGAGTGGTCCAAACCACTCAGAGAACACCACCCTTGTGAGAGTTAGCCCGTCGTTGCTCTGCACGTCGACTGCCCGCGCACCCCTCCACCCACCCTGGCTCAACATTTCCTTTATAGGTACTCCTTATGACATCACTTCCTGTTCTCCTTAACCTAAGTCCCCACTTTGCCATTAGCAGGTTATACCTGCCAACCACTAGAGGACCCTTACTATCCACCCTGCACCCACTATCTATCCCCATCCCCACTATTTTCTAGACCCTCCAAACCTCCTGAGCCACTCCAATCCACTCCAACTCACACCTTTCTGCAATCCACACCCCACCCACCCAGCCCCACAACTAGCCCTTCTCTGATCTGGGACTGCTTGGCTGAACTGACCCCAGTGACCACTAGGAGTTGCTATTTCACACCCAATTCTCAACTCAAACCCAACCTGTTCTAGGCCCTAGAACGTGGACTTACTGCTCTCACCCAGGCACCTCACCAGCTGTCTTTGCTGAGACTTGAACCTTGCATCCTATCCACCGGAGTCCGTGTCACTACCACTAATCCAAAGTGGTAACTACGTTCTTAGAAGTCCATTCTGTAACTTCTACTTAATCTCAGCTACCACCAAAGTTGCCATGTTAGACCACCTCCTAAAATGCCTCCCCCTCATTTACCTTCTAATACCCTCATGCCTCCAGCCAGCCATCCCCCCTGGATCACGGGTTCCAGCACTGGCAATTCCCCTAGACATGGCTCACACGAACCCCACAATTACCTTGCCTACTGGCCAAAAACACCCATTCTTCATGCTCCACCACACCACCTTTCAAGACCACCCCTGGCAGCTTATCGCCCTCGCCCTACCACCCTGCCAATCCCTACCCATTCCCTGCTCCCCCAAGGTCCCCCTCAGCCCCCCATACACGTAGGAAACACATACACCACCACATCCTGCCCAGAACTGTGATCCTCCTTCTACTCCTAACAGGCAACACACATCCTAACCCAGGCCCCTCCCAGACCTGCCCATCAGGTGGGCCCCTGGTCTGAGTATTGCTCCATGAATATATGCAGCATCTTGAAAAAACTTGACACACTCCAGTGCTGGGTCATGCTGCACAAACCTGACATCATTGCACTGGTAGAAACCTGGCTATCAAAGTCCACTCCTGACTCCTTCGTCGCCCTCCCTGGCTATACCCTACACCGGGAGGATCGTGTAGGCAAACACGGGGGTGGCTGTGCGATCTATATAAGGGATTTTCTCACTGGTCAAGCACTCCCTGCCCCGACTCTGGCAGGTGGGGCACAGGCCCTCTCCCTTAAACTCACTCCAGATTCCTCTAGGGGCCCCTGTATCTCACCTCTGCCTACATTCCACCTAAAAACCAAAACTCAGCTACATCATCCTTAATTGACTATCTTACCACCATCCCACATTGGGCTGATCAAGTCCTTGTGGGTGACCTCAATATTAACTGGCTCAGCCCCATCTCCACCACCATCCAGGACTCCTTTTCTGCCATTGATATGACGCAGCTAGTCTCCAAACCCACAAGAGTAAACCCTAAGGGAGGTACGAGCTCCCTCCTTGATGTCATCATCACCAACCGCCCCCAAAAAATCCTGGACATCCAAACTCTCTCTGACTCACTCAGTGACCATTCCCCAACCATATTCCATTGGGTGACCACCCTGCAAAACCCACCGCCCAGCACACCTTGCACGGTGTTCTCAAACCTGGTGGGCTAGAAGAACCTCAGGCAATTTCTGGCCCAAACAAACTGGTCGCCCATTCACCATGCTCCAGATATAGACACTGCCCTCGCCTTTCTCCCATACATTTAATACAGCCTCATGACCTTCTGCACCCCTCACAGCTACAAAACCAAAAACATAAAGTGCCCTGGATTACCCCTGCCCTATTACAGTTACTTAGACATAGGGATAACCTGTGGCACCTCACAACAGAAACAGGCGGATGGCTGATAGACAGGCCTACAATGCCACTTGGAATAAGTGCACCTGGGCAGTCTGAAAAGCCAAGGCCGACTACTATCAAGCCACCTCATCTCCTCTTGGGGTGCGCCTGAACCTTTGGGACAATATCAAACAACTGAACGGGAGTACGCCTCCTCCCCATCCCATCTCAATATGCACCAACATTACTGACACGATAGGCATCGCAAATCACCTCAACTCCTCCTTCACGGACCTCAGCCCCATCCTCCCAGTAACATTTTCGACCACCACCCTCCCTACCGACCCCAGATCACTGGCACCCAGCTTCTACCTCATGAGGTAACTACCCTCAGCTAGACCCCACCTGATCAGTGCGCTAAAGAGCAATAGTCCGGCAACTCCACCGTGGACCCCACCATTCTCTGGTGCGTACTGGACCAGGTCCTTGTCCCACTTACCAGCCTTCTCAATAAATCCCTCTGCCTGGGGAAGTTCCCCACAGCATGGAAAATGGCCATTGTCACTCCCATCCACAAAGGGGGTGATAGGTCCTCAGCTGGGAACTACCGGCCTATCTCTATACTCCCTTCCCTCTCCAAAGCCCTTGAAAAACTAGTCGCTATACAGATTACTGAGTACCTGACTAAATATAACATCCTTTGCCCTGAACAGCACGGTTTCTGGGCAGGACACAGCACAGGCACAGCACTAGTGGAGTTCTCAACATTCCTACACACATCCCTGGACTCTGGCTCCCTTGCTGGGGCAGTGTTCATCGACCTTTCCAAGGCGTTCAACACTGTTTTCCACCCCCTCCTACTGGGTGCACTCCACCAGGCTGGCTTCGCTACTGGGCCACTCACATGGTGCACCAGCTATCTATCGGCCCGCTCCCAATGTGTCAAAATTAATGGAACACTATCAAAATCATGTCCCATCCGATCAGGGGTTCCTCAGGGCTCCATCCTGGGACCCCTACTCTTCTCGCTCTACCTTAACACCCTGCCAAGTGAATGCACCGGAAATATGCTGCTGTATGCAGATGACGCTGTCATCTTTGCCTCTCACCGCAACCCTACCTCCCTTCAGGACTCCCTGCAGCTCTCGTATACTGAGGCAGAAACCTGGTTCACAAAGCATAGACTGATCATAAATCTCAAAAAAATGAAAACAATGCTCTTTGCCCACCCCCCAAAACAAAGCCAGCAATTTTCCACTCCACATCCTCCCTGGTTCCAAAAAACCGCTAGAGCAAGTACACTCATTCAGGTACCTTGGGGTCACCTTTGACTCAGCCCTCAACTACCATACCCACATTGACACCCTTGCCTCAGCAGCCAATATGCGGCTAGGTATCTTATACCGCTACAAAAGCGCTCTCCCCGCTGCCCTCCGGCTTGCGGTAACATCCTCGATATTATCCCTGGTAGACTATGGACTCCCGGTCTATGGGGCTGCTGTCACAACTGCGCTCAACAAAGTCCGCCTGTTACTTAACAAGGCCTGCAGACTAATCACTGGGGCCCCTAGACTTACATTCATGCCAGCTCTATGTGCTGGCAACAATGCTGAACCTAGATGAACGGCCATGCTTATCAAACATGCCCTAATAGCAAAAAACTCTCCTAGGACTGTCCTCCAGGGCTGAAGGCCTCCTCCCATAGCCAAACCCCTGGTCTGTACACGGACTTCCTGCAGGACTACCTTCCAGACACCTAGAGCCAGGACCTCCCATGGTCAAAGGTCCTTCCCCCATAGACCCCCTTCCTGGTTCAACTCAATCCCCCTCCACATCACAGATTCCCCTACGATCTCCAAATTCAAAACCGCACTCAGAAGTGAACTGTTCACCGCACGAAATTGCACCTGTATAATCTGAGGCGCTACCCACTGTGCCCTGACAATGCCCACTGGGCAGCATCCAAACCACACCATGTATCTCCTCTGGCAAAATTACCACTGTTCTGCCAACTGCTCAACCTGCAGTATTGCAATATGTTACTGTAACTTGGCTTAAATTGCTCTGTTGCTTTTGCCCTGGCAGTATTACTATGTGCTGCTGTAACCTGGTTAATTTGCCACTGCTCCTGACTGCTCTTACCATTATATACTGCTGTAACCTGTTAAATTACCACTGCTCCACTGACTGCTCCATTTCCAGTCTCTATGTTGCCACAATAACGAATCTGGCCTCTCTGTAATATCGGCCAATCACCTATTTACTGATGTACCCATATCCTGTAACCTTAAGTGAGTTTTTTTATGTACTGCTGTATCTATCATGTTCCTCACAAACCTGTATGTTAATTCCATGTAACCTACATTCTGTAACATGAATGTCTGCATTGTATTGTCCTCTTTGTGACGAGGTACCTTTGAAAATGAGCCCTGGGCTCAAAGGTTGTAAACTGATGTACAAATAAATAAATAAATAAGATAAAATAAAAAAAAGCTATAAAACAAATAGTTCAAGAGGGATTTATCCCTGGGTGGAGGTGGGAGGAGAACTACTGCACTGAGGATCTGTTTCTCAGGTTCTCCGTGGAAGCTCTAAACACCTGCGCTAACCAGAACCTTCTGTTTCTGCCTTTCACAGGCATATTCAGCTACTCAGTGGAATGGAGGCTGAGTGACATCACTAGTGATGTCCTGGTTCCCCCTACCTGCAGTGATATTTAAACACTAGGGACCAGATATTCAAAACTTTGCAACAGGCAAAAACTGTTTGCACAGGTTTAGCGCGGGATTAGCGTGGGTCTGCTATATTCAAAAGGCCAAATAACGTGGGCAAACTGCATTAGCGCCGGGCAAAATTATAATGTATGCAAGGGGCAAACTGACATGAATACAGGTGCAATGCTATATTCAGTGACTAACGCTGCACTAAGTGGTTTAGCGTGACTTAGCACAACACTTAGCATGGTGCATGTTACCGCCCAGGAAAAGCTTGTCTTAACCCTGGGCAATCAGCTTTGCGCGACACTATTGGCTTTGCGCGGTGTTTGCGCGGGTTTAGCACGGGTTTTGCGCGACCCTAACAAATAAATATGACACATAGATAAAGCCAAACATAGAGGAAGCATACTGCTAACTGATGGCATCACAATGATGCCTTCATCTGCCACCAGTCCCAGCTATGCCAGGCAGTAAGTGGTGACCCTGCTGCCAGTGGACAGCATGGCAGTGTGGCCATACAGCACACACCTGCGGACCATACATCTGTGGACACCAACAGATGCCAGCACACACATGCAGCACTGTGGGCATGGAGGATGTTGAGGGGAGCATGTATGGGTGGCGAGGCTGTGCCACAGACCAGGTGTGGCCACAAGGCTGGGACACATCATGCAGTGCACACGGGCCAGTATTGGGAATACCCCAACACCAGTGTGCCTTTCGGATAATATACGCCCCCGCCAGCCACATGCCGCACAGCTGTACAACTGCCACAGCACACAAAGCCAGAAATGTACATGTCACTGTGAGCATCCCATGCCACAGGTGCAGCATCTGTGGGTCACACAACAGCATAACAGTAATGTCCACTGTCAGTAAACACCTACAGGTTGAGCCTCTCACTGTGTATAGTGCAGTCATCATCACTGCCCTATACACCATAGGCATTGCTGTGTCCACACACTACTGGCCCCCTTGCTACTGTAGTGTCTATTGTGTACTGTATCATGACCTACAGTGTGACAGTTGCATGCAGCACCACCACCATCTGTGCCTATGCTGTGTTGTCCCAGTACAGCTGCAGGCAGCAGTGCATGTGGAAGTAGTGTTCAAAACTGTATAATATTCCCCAAGCTGTTTGCGCAGTGCTAACACGTTTATGGCGGGGTTGCTACAGGCTAAACAGTTAGCCGTGCAACTGCATGCAAATCAGGCATAATAAGATGCTAATCTGGATGTTTGCCCACAGACTACATAAGTAGGCTCATTTGCATGTCACTTTTGAATATGGCAAAGTTTAGCTCCGGGCAAACGTGTTTGCACCAGGCTAATGGTTTAGCCTCGCGCTAAACCTGCATAAACGCATGTTAGCACTGCGCAAACAGTTCGGGAATATTTTATAGTTTTACACACTGTACTTTCACATACACTGCTGCCTGCAGCTGTACTGCTGGTCCATTTACTTGTTGGCAACATTGTCATTATTAGTTCATCTCACTACCTTCACATCGCTGTGCACTGTGTTGCTGTTGTGGTTTGCACTTCCTGGTTGCCATATTCAGAGCTGTCTTATTCCAGGGCTAAGTTTGCCCTGCACTCCCAGACCAGTTTGCCCGGCCTCATTCCCATGCTATATTCAGAAGCTGTTTGCCCCGGGCTATTCCTTTTAAATATGGCTTGTTTTGTGCTCCGGGCTAAGTTTGCCTGCCGGGCAGTGCTAATTTAGCCCCGGGGCAAAGTTTTGAATATCTGGCCCTAGGACAGGTGAGACTGTGGTGCAATAGAGAGACTGTAAGTGAAACTTCCTTTCCTGATAGTAGGATTTAAATATAACTTTGAACTGATATATGAGATAAATGGCTAAACTAAGACTGTTTCTTCCAGTTAAAGAAAATGAGGAAACAAAAAATTGAATCATTTACACACTGACTGAGGGGTCAGTGAAAGAGCTATAATTACAAATGAAGATGAGAGACCTACCACAAAAGGAGGTGTTCTTTTACTTTGATATTATTATGGGCTTACATTTTAAAAGGGAACATTGTGTATTTACAGAGAGATTTGGCAGCCATGTATTAAGCCTGCCCTGAGACACGAAGCAAGAAAGTTTAGAATTAAAACAGAAGGTAAAAAAGACCTGGTTTTGTTTTGAGAAGATCAAGAAATATGAGTAAATGTAAAAAAAAAAAAAAAAGCTTTAAGGACAAAATGAAGTGAGATTATGCTTTAAAAGGAACATTGTGTATTCACAGAGAGACTGGATAGCCATGTATAAAGCTTGTCCTGAGACACAAAGCAAGTAAGATTAGAATTGAAACAGAAGGTAGAAAGTACCAGTTTTTGTTTTGAGAAGGCTGAGAAATATGAGTAAATGTAAAAAAATTTAAAGCATAAAACGAAGTGAAATGTGAAAGAGAACATGTACAAAGCAGGATAAATTATTACTTTAACATATGGACTGGCAGCATTTTTGTGGTAGGGAAAACTAGGAAGGACAAGAACCTCCATTTTAAATGGAATGAATTCAGTAAAGAACGTATATAAGTGAGACCTTATTAGTAACAGTACTGGGAAAAAAATACATTGATGTTTAAGTTTTAAAAAACATAGGGGTCCAGATATTCAAACTGCGCCAGGCTGTGGCACAAGCCCAGGCGCAGCTCAAATTGGCTGTGCAGGGGTGTGGACTCGGCATATTCAACAGAGCTGCACCATGGCTCAGTAGCGTTGAATATTTCACCCTGGCCACCTGCAATGTGCATGGCGCAGTGGCCAGAGTGGAGCATGGGGATACGCTAGCACAGGTTCCATTGCACAAGGCGCAGCAACCGCGATATTCAAAAGTTGACATGCAAATGGGGCCATAATGTATGCAAGGTGCACATGGGGCCATTTGCATGTCATTATGGCCCCATTTGCATGCAGGTGCACCGATCCCCGACAACTTGTGCCTTGTGCCCTACCAGGCAGCAGCCGTCGGGGACTGATGCCCCCTGCAGCTGGCAATGTGCTCCACAGCCCGATTGCGGGCTGCAGTACAAAAAGGAAAATCATAAATCCCTGGTGGTCCAGTGGACCACTGCCCGCCCGATCACGGGCTAAATAAATAAATATAATCCTCAATATCCCTGGTGGTCCAGTGGACCTGCCTGACCAATTGCGGGCTAAGTAAATAAATAAAACCCCTATCATCCCTGGTAGTCCAGTGGACCTGCCTGCCCGATCGCAGGCTGAGTAAATAAATAAAATCCCTATCATCCCTGGTGGTCCAGTGGACCTGCCAGCCCTGTCCCGAGCTGAGTAAATAAATAAAAATTCTATCATCCCTAGTGGTCCAGTGGACCTGCCTGCCCGATCGCGGGCTGAGTAAATAAATAAAATCCCTATCATCCCTGGTGGTCCAGTGGACCTGCCCACCCGATCGCGGGATATGTAAATAAATAAGAATCATCAATATCCTTGGTGGTCCAGTGGACCCACCACCACACCTGCCCACTGAATCCCACTGCCCTGCTCCCCCCCGGTCAGCAGTGGGCAGCAGCACCACCACCTGCAGCCCCACCGCCCGCCGGCCTGACACTGTCAAGGGCTGTCACGCCAGTGGTCCACAGTGCGAGCCAATGGGCATGCAGCCATATCAGTACTACGCATTCCAGATATGTGAATGGATCCCATTCACATATCTGGAATGTGTAGTACGGTATGGGCTGCACGTCCATGGCCCATGCTGTGGACCAATGGGCATACAGCCCTACCGACAGTGTCAGTCGGCAGGCGGTGGGGTGGCAGGAGGGTGGGGTGCTGCTGCCCACCGCTCACCGGGGGGGAGCAGGGCAGTGGGATTCAGTGGGCAGGTGTGGTGGGGGGGGTCCACTGGACCACCAGGGATATTGATGATTCTTATTTATTTACTCAGCCCGCGATCGGGTGGGCAGGTCCACTGGACCACCAGGGATATTGGAATTATCATTATTTCTACTGCAGCCTGCGATCGGGCGAGCAGCAGTCCACTGGACCACCAGGGATATTGAAATTATCATTAATTCTACTGCAGCCCGCGATTGGGCACACAGGTCCACTGGACCACCAGGGATATTGGAATTATCATTATTTCTACTGCAGCCCGCGATCAGGTGGGCAGTGGTCCATTGGACCACCAGGGGTATTGGAATTATCATTAATTCTACAGCAGCCCGCGATCGGGCACACAGGTCCACTGGACCACCAGGGATATTGGATTTCTCATTTCTTTACTTAGCCCGCGATTGGGTGGAGAGGTCCACTGGACCACCAGGGATTTTGGATAAATCTTTTTTACTGATGCCCACAATCGTGCATGGGGCGGCGCCACCACGGAGGTACAGCTGGAGCTCGGGTGGCCACCCACTGGTGGCAGCTGCCGTGTTGCACCCTGCAATGCGGCAGCTCACCTGTGGGTGGCCATCCATTGTTCCTTTTTTTGGGGGGATCAACTTTGTGCTGGTGCAGGTAGGGGTTGCCCATGCATGGCTCTGCTCATCCCGGGCTGAATATCGAGTTGTGCAGGGTATGCATGGGCACGTCCCCCTACCTGCGCTTGCATACATTACTGATGCGCTCCGGCGTATTGGGATTTGTGCCGCGCACTTTTCCCGTTTGAATATCGCGTCCAGGCACATCAGTGGGTTGCGCATGGTGTAACACTGTTGCACCATGCACAACCCTTTTGAATATCTGGGCCCGGAACTATAAGTGAAGGACTGAACAATGTTTTTTTCATACATAGTATTCAATAACAAAGGAAGAATAGCATTTAACTGGAGCATAGAAAATGGTTTACATACTAAGCATTAGGAACTGTGTAAGGAATAACTTGTTATGGTCTCTAATAGGCATGCACTACAGTGCAAGAGTGCATGGTGTTACATTTTGTAAGTGTCTTATCAGAAGGGAAGTTTTTTACAGTTAGTCTTTTTATTGAAAATCTTTGTATTTCATAATTACATGCACAATGGATGATACTGTGTAAACCAGAGGTGTTACATACATTCTACATCCATACAAAACTTTGCAATTATAGTAAACAATACAGGAGGAACATTGATCCAATAGTTTGTGACCATTATACTTTTAACTTCCTTGACTTTAACAAGTGGTAGTGTCCCATGCAGGATATCTGTTGTTACTACCATTAGAGGTACCCAGAGGTGAAAACTAGACCAGCATATATGCAGGGGAATGCCTACTGCTTCAGACCAGAAGACTGTAAGTTATCTATAGAATTGCTTTGTGGCCTAGTCACCTTAGATGTTGGAGAGTCCCTATATCGGTTAACATATGCTATGTAGGGGGACCGCATCTCTAAGTGTTTCCTGCCATTCTAGAGGGATCTCTGAGAGAGTCTAGAGTTCAGAGCAAGAGCCTCCATTGTGGCTTCCCATTCTTGAAAAGTTGGGAGCCTCATGGTTTTCCACCTGGTGAGTATTAGACTTTTTGGCCTCCACTGAGGCGGCCACCAGCCATTTCTGGTTGGATGTTTTTGGGAGAATTTCTTAAGATATTAGTCCCAGCAGATATGTCTGAGGGGTATCCAGGCTCACCAGCCCTAATATTTCCATGCATGTACAGGTAACCTTCCTCCAAAAGGGAGCTAGTAATGGACAGGACCAGAGAACATGTAAAAGGTCAGCACCCGGAGATGCACATCTCCAGCAAACATCAGTGTCAAGCCGGCCTGGTTCCTTTAATTGTGTTGGGGTATGGTACCAGTAATGCAAAACTTTTTTATGAATTAACTGACTCTTTAGATCCACACAAGCTAAGTGCACCAATCCCCAGCACTTGTCCCATTGACAGTCAGTGATGGTGTCTTGCAAAGCTTTTTTCCATTTTGCTCTCGCTCCCGTCACGGGATCTGGCAATGCCTCTCTCATCAGGTGATATATTGGGCCTACTCTTGGGGCATTACATTTTAGACCTTTGTCCATTGCTGTCAGAGGGGGGAGTGTGCCTCTACCCTTCCTACAGGAGACACAAGAGCATTGTTTCCTTATCCACTGGGAGTGCAACGACCTTAATTATAAATACCCCCAGAACTCACATTTAGGCAAACCATACTTTGCTTGGAGCCTCTGAAATGATTCCAGGTTCTTCTGGTCAGGGATTAGCAGATCTATAATTCTACAGATAATGTTCTCTGCCCAGCTCTTCCAATATATCGGGGACCCATTAATGCATAGTTCTGGGTTATACCAGATATAAAGGAGGTTTCTGGGGTTTACACATCTTCCTGTGAGTTTTGCTACCTGTCCCTATGTGGTATGAGCTTCTTTAAGTGTGAGCCAGTGTGCATTTTTAGTCTGCAAAGTGGTGCATAGGGTAGTGGATGGGTGTGTGCCACCAGACAACTCTTGTTCTGTCTGTACCCAGGCAGGCCCAGTTGAGCCCAGTTTCTGGAAGGCTAACTGAGATCTGGCTGTCAAACATGCATACATGTACAACTTGAAATTAAGTAAGTTCCACCTTCCCTTTCTCCGGTGTGCCCTCAGCTTAGCTGTACTAAATCTCAGTTGTGACACACCCCAGAGATAATGGCCTATGAGGGAGTCCAACTTTTTAAATCATTTATCTTGCACTAATATTGGGAGGTGGCCCAAAAGGTAGTATACTCTAGGGGCCAGCATAATTTTGACAGACTCAATTTTCCCAGGAAGTGACAGGTGTAGATGATTCCATCTGTTTAATTCCCATTGGAACAAGGTCATGAGGGGCCAGAAATTCAGGGGCACCAGCTTATGTAGGTCAGGAGTGAGCATGATTCCCAGGTACTTGATAGAGGTTGCTGCACAGATGAAACCAGAGTGTAGTCCCATTTCCTGTTTAGTGAGGTGGTTTAAAGGTAGTATTTCCGACTTGGATCTATTGAGTTTTAGGCCCGACAGATTTTTAAATTGACTGAACAATTCCCAAACCGGATCCAGGCTAATCTGAAATTCTCCTGTTAGGATGAAGCAGTCATCTGCATACAACTTGGTTTTGTATACTTCCCATCCTACCTGCAGGTGTGGTGTAGCTGTGTGAGATTGAATGGCTGAGGCTAGTGGCTCAATGGCCAGGACAAAAAGTAACAGGGATAGGGGACATCCCTGTCACATGCCCCGGTGTAAATTGAAGGGATCAGAGTGGAGGCCATTTGTGAGAACCCTAGCACTGGGGCTATTGTATATAGTGTTAACCCACCCTACGAATTCTGGGCCAATATTAAAGTGTTCTAGGGTGGTTTGTAAATATTGCCAGTCGACTGAATCAAAGGCCTTCTCAAAATCAATAGTTATGGCAGCTGCTGGAGAGGGCAAGGAGGCGGCATGTTGGAAGAGGGAGATCAGAGCCCTCAGGTGGTCAGTGCTCGATCTCCCATTAACAAAGCCTACCTGGGAGGGTGAATTAGGTGGGGTAACAATTTTTCAAGTTGGGTGGCCAACACTTTTGCCAGTATTTTTGCATCTGCGTTTATTAAGATATGGGCTTGTAGTTTCTGGGAGATAAGGGGTCTTTTCCTTTTTTGGGAAGTACTGTTATCACCGCCTCCCTCAGAGTTGCACGTAGAGACTGGGTGGTATGTGCCACCTTCAGCATCTGCAACATAGGGGCTGTCATCTCCTCCTTGATGACCTTTTGAAAATCGGCCTGGAAGCCATCACTGCCAGGAGATTTATTTGGGGCCATTGCTCCTGTCGCTTTCAGGAGCACAGCTTCTTCAGTCAGGACATCTAAGCTGGCCTTGAGTGTATCTGGGAGTTTGGGGAGGTGAGACTGTGGCAAGAATCGGTCCACACTGGGTTTTTGGAAAGGGGTATGGGACTTGTACAAGGTCTCATAAAAGTTGGTCATGATTTGATTAATTGCTGTTGGAGAGCATTGTACTTTTCCGGCCCCATCCCTAAGCCCAGTGATGTGTCTCCCTGATTGTTGCTTCTGCAATCTGAATGACAGCAATCTACTAGCCCTGTCTTCCTGATCGCAGTACTTCTGTTTAAGTTTGGAAATTTGGAGCTCAGCTTTTCTTGTTGCCAGGGTGTTCAGCTGGATCTGGAGAGCAGTTAACTCAAATCTAAAGGCAGGATTCTGGAGTTGGGAAGGGTCGTTTTTGTATGCTGCCTCCTTTTGTACTAGTTGGTTCTCCAGCTGCTAAGCTTCAGCCTTCTGCAGCTTCCTCCTGTGCCTTGCATACGCAATAATTTTACCCCGTATAGTCGCTTTAAATGCCTCCCATATCATGGGTGGTGGAGCACAGTATTTTGGGTTGTCCAGAAAGTAAAATGTGGTATTCTGCTTTAGCCACATCTGAAATTTGGGGTAGTTTAATAGCAAAGGGTCTATTCTCGAGGTCAGAGATTTTTTCTTCCCTGGAGCTAGGTGGACCTGTAGTTGGATAGGAGTGTGATGTATAGAGGGGCAATGGACACCTCCTTGAGGGCCAGGTTCAGATTGTGTAAAGTAAACCAGTAGTCCAGTCTGCTGGCTATACTACACGCTTTGGAGTAAAATGTGAACTCTTTGGTGGCTGGATGTGAGATCAGCAAAGTATCTACCAACTGGTGCAATGTCTGAAGGTCCTTCAGGACCCGCAGGGATTTGACATAGGGTTCAGCCCTGGCATTGGATCTATCCAGTGTGTGTTCCAGGGCCAAGTTGAAGTCCCATCCCAAGATTATGTCAGGTGAGTCCTGCGCTGTGTCCAGACTTTTTTGTGACAAATGGCTAAAGAATTCTGGGGTATCGTCATTTGGGGCATAAATGTTTCCTAAGATCAATTGCCCCTGAGGGTATTCACCTTGACCAAAATCCACCTCCCTTCATTATACTAATTGCCAGCAGATTAGGCCTTATGGTCTATCGAGTCTGCTCGAACCTCAGATTCCTAGTTGGGTGCCGAGGCCCTCCCCCCACTTGTGTTCCAGAAACCCCTATCATCCATCCCCACCCCCCTGGGCCAGGCCATCATCTGATACATCCGCTTTCTGTGTCTGTCTTACCCTGTCTTGAAGCCTTCCACTGTGGATCTCTGAACCAGCTCGCCAGGCAGCGTATTACAAGGGTCCACCACCCTCTCAGTGAAAAACCTCTTCCTCTTTCCCCCCTCACCCTTCCACCTTCCAACTTCAAACCATGCCCTCTGGTGATACCTCCCTGCTTTAGTCTAAAGATCCCCTCCATGTTTGCCCTATTTATTCCCTTGAGGTACTTGAAGACCTCAATCATGTCCCCCGTCTCTCCTCTCCTCCAATGAAAACAGGCAGTGCTCCTCGAGTCTGTCCTCATAAGTCAAATCCCCTAGTCCTCATATCATCTTAATTGCCCTCCTCTGTACCCTCTCCAGGAGCTGTATGTCCCTTTTCAAGTGTGGTGTCCAGTACTGTACACAGTACTCAAGGTGTGGTCTAACCAGTCCATTGTACAGCGGCAGAATCACTTCCCTGCTCCTAGAGGTGATCCCCCTTATGATGCATTCCAACATCCTGTTTGCCTTGCTAGATGCTCCCCTGCACTGCTCAGAGTTATTCATACATGCATCCACCATGACCCCTAGGTCTTTTTCCCCTGTTCAGGCCTCCAGTGCCTCCCCTCCCAGGGTGTACCTGTGTTTAGGGTTTCCCAGCCCAAGATATAACACCTTGCACTTGGTGATATTGAAATTTAATTTCCATGTGTGAGCCCAGCTTCCCAGGGTGTCCAGGTCCCCTTGCAGGGCCAACCTCCCCTCTTCCCCCTCAACTACTGCTCCCATCTTGGAGTCATCAGTGAAGAGACCCATTTTACACCTTATACCATCCCTGATGTCCGATATGTATGCATTAAACAGGATCGGACCCAGGATCAAGCCCTGCGGTACTCCACTACCGACCTCTCTAGGGTTCGAGAGCTCCCCACTGACCACTACTCTCTGGGTGCATCCAGCTAGCCAGTTTTCAATCCATCTAACCATCAAAGGGCCTACTTCCAACCCAGTCAGTTTCTCCACCAGATCATTGTGGGGAACAGAGTCAAACGCCTTGCTGAAGTCCAAGAACAATACATCCACATTCTTTCCCCTGTCCAGTTCTGATGTTATCCATTCGTAGAACTCCACAAGATTGGTTTGATATGATCTACCTGGCACAAACCCATGTTGCTGACTATCCAGACCTCCTACCTCCTCCAAGTACACCCCCAATTGTTCCTTTAGTATACTCTCCATTAATTTTCCCACCACTGAGGTCATACTGATGGGTCTATAGTTACCTGGTACTTCCCATGACCCCTCTTTATGGATTGTCACCACATGTGCCCCTCGCCAATCCCTAGGTACCCTCCCTGTCTCAAGCGACCTGTTGAAGAGATCTTTGTCAAAGATGCATTAGATAAGAAATGTATTTTGCTAGAAAGGGATCTACCTGGCACAAACCCATGTCGCCGACTATCCAGACCTCCCATCACCGAGGTCAAACTGATGGGTCTTTTTCCCCTGTTGAGGCCTCCAGCACCTCCCCTCCCATGGTGTACCTGTATTTAGGGTTTCCCTGCCCAGGATGTGACACCTTGCACTTGGTGATATTGAAATTTAATTTACATGTGTGAGCCCAGGGTGTCCAGGTCCCCTTGCAGCCCTGCGGTGTTGCTCTAATATGAGCCCTTAAAGTAGCAGGGCTGCGTGTTGCTCTAATATTTGCCATTTTAGGTTTTTGTGGAATAAGATGGAGACATCCCCTCTGGCCTTCCCCAAAACACTGTGCACCTCCCAGCCTACCCACTCTCTGACCAGCCTCTTGGCTTCTACATGCTTGATTTTAGTTTCTTGTAAGAATGCCACCTGCATTTTAAGTTTTTTCAACCTGGCTAGGATTTTTTTTCTTTTGATAGGGGCATTCAGACCTCTGACATTCCAGGAGGTTAGATTTATTGGAATGGGGGGCTCCATAGGGTCATTTTATAAATACCTGTTATCTCCTTCCTGTTTACATACTGTTCTCCCCTCACTGCTCTTGCCCTTGTTTCAGGTGGCCCCCTCCCCCATGTTTGGAGGGGTCCCTCCCTTATAGACCTGTCATCACTTTCTAGCAAAATACATTTCTTATCTAATGCATCTTTGACAAAGATTTCCAATTTTTGGGGGGTTTTGTATTTGTATGTCTGTCAAGTCAGGAGGGCAATCCCGACCTCCAGCAGCCACCACTGTAGAGTTCTGATCAGTACACAGGAAGACCTTGTGGTGCTGAGTGGTCTTAAGCTCTCCCCCCCATGTTCTGGACCTGTAAGCACACACATATATTTAGAGTTAGGCCCCCATTAAGGCCCAGACTGAGCTGGTCCAAAGCGGCATCAATGACCACGGGGGGGCTTCTCTGGGGCAGTATACCTTGAAGCTGTCTCAGTAGTCATTTCATTAAACAAGGAAAACCCCACTACGGGCCATGGATGGTGTAGAAGAGGAGATGGTCTGACCTCTCCCACCCTTGGAACCACCTTGAGAAGAGTGAAGAAAAAGTAAATATCTGTCACTGACAAACTGTTGACCTTGACAGGGGCATCCTTTATGGTCAACATGCCAGCTTGGCCATACGGTACAAAAGTCAGTGGTGTCCCCACTACTCATTCTTAAGAGACAGCGGGGAGGGAGCCTCCGCTACCCACTTAGGTTTCATCAGTTTGGTGACTACCCTTATGCCCCCAAAGGTGGGGGGGACCCTGTGGGTACAGGCGACCTCCCTCTCTCAGTAGTCCTCCTAGTCATGAAAGAAGAAGAAAAGGCCCAAACCTTGAGCCCTTAAAATAGCATCAAACCTGCCACATTATATAACCATAACTTGTTCAACTACGCATAGAGTTTTCTATAAATTCAACATAGTTTTGCCACCTCTTTGCTGATACTTTATGCCAGGAAGTTATCTGGGTGTATGGGGGGGGGGCCTTTTGCACCCAATGGGAGTTCAACCCGCTGTTAGTAGGTAGGTATGCCATCCATGGTCGCAGATGATCTTAGACCACCATGCAGATGTAGCTATCATTCCATTTTGCCTGCGGCATATTTGTACAAGGCAACGGTCATTGGCAAAACAGTACCTATAGATAAGATAAGCCTCTCCACCCTCTCCAGACTATTTTACCAGCAGTGGTCTCAGTTACTCCAGATTAATTAGGAGGGCCCATCTAGCCTTAAAGCAGATGGAATCCCTTGATTATGATACTCCCTGACACCACTTCAATGAGCATCAGGGCCGCATGTTACTCCCTTCCCTCCATTCCCCACTTAAATCCCAGTTCACAATGGGCTTGTTATCCCTTAAGCCCTGTCCTTATTTATTAAAGGTCTCCCTAGATTACCTGACCAACAGAGAGCCTCCCTGGTAATTAATACAGCATTTATATAGATCCAATTCTCAGCTATGCCATTTGCAACAGAGTCTGAGGTGTCTAACAAGGCCGAGAGGTGTTCTAGGGAGTCATCCCCTGTGTCCTGTGGTTCCAGAATACAGTCAGCCCAGTCTGCTATTAGTGGGAACCATGCATCAGCTTATTCATGTGGGAGTCCCTCTGATGTGGCTGCTTGACCGGACATGTCTACTGCTGTAGGCATCAGTGTCCTTAAGGGCTCGAATCTGTTGGCAGTTTTGATGGGAGTTAATCCTGGGAAGCTGCTGCCTGCATCCGATGGGATGAGTTGTTGTTGTCTGCTTCTGGACCACTGTGATCTTGCATTTCTAGGGGTTCCTTGGTCTTTCTTTGGCTTCCTCTTTGTTCTGCCCCTAGTCGCTTGGTGCCAATTAGTCTCCACAGGACGTTCGGTTGTCTCTTTGGGACGCACCCGTTGATCTCTCTCATGAGTCTCTTCCATCTGTGAGACCTCTTCTCCATGCAGTGTGCTAGGCTGACAGCCCCGAGTCTCCTGGCATTGTTGAAATTCTTGGACAAACTGTTTGGCTGCAGCAGGGAGTCAAAAGACCAAAATTCTCCATTAATCTGCATTCTTAGCGTGGCAGGATAGCACAGAGATATAGGGATACTAAGCTTGTAGCACTGCTGTTTCACTGCAGCATGTGCCCTGTGGTGGTTTGGCAGTTCATATGAGAAATCTTGAAACAGCTGAATTCTGTGACCCTGTTATTGAAAAGCCCCCTGTTCTCGTGCAATTTTTAAGTACCACTCCATCACTGAATATCTGAGGAACTTAATAAGAATTGGTCTGGGGTGCTCCCCTGGTTGTGGTCAGGGGACTAGGGACCAGTGTGCTCACTCTGTCTGGTGGGGCCCTGTTATTTGCCTTCATGATAGTTGGCAGGAATTCCCGAAGAAAACCAGGCATGTTTCATCCCTCCAACCCCTCCGGGACCCTTACTAACCTCAAGTTCTTTCTCCATGCTCGGTTCTCAAGATCATCAACTTTAAGTAGGTAATTCAGTTTGTGGTGATGATCTGTTAGAACCTCCTGTTGGGACTGCCCTGTTATGTCTTGGAGTTTTTGTTCAGACAGGGAGACCCAGGAGGCAAGCTTTTCCTAATCTAGATTGGTTTTCTGGGCAGCTTGTTTTAGGTTTGATGTGTCTATTAGGATTTTGTCTAGCTTGGCCATCATAGTGGCATAGCCCACTAGTTACTGCGAGTCTGCAGCCAGTGTCGCTTGTTTAGCTCGACCCATGGGAGCAGTTGGCAGCATGACATACTTAGTGCCTTTTTGTTGAGGGCATCAAATT
The DNA here is from genome assembly GCA_016271365.2 of Neoceratodus forsteri. Lineage (NCBI taxonomy): Eukaryota > Metazoa > Chordata > Ceratodontiformes > Ceratodontidae > Neoceratodus > Neoceratodus forsteri. Next base: position 265,771,508 of record JADMNL010000025.1, read on the forward strand.
ATGAGAAGCAACCTGAGTGCAAGGCTGCTGTGCCTTGTGGCAGTGATTATACTGAGAAGGGAGCTAAGTTGATGCATGGCTGTCCTATGTCTCCAATTTTAGGCTGGTTCAGTAGCAGATTGCATCTTTCCTCAAGTGGTTATTCCAGGGTGTTTGAAACCGAGTATTATTATCGGATGAAGATAGAAATGGCGCCACAGTGGTTACTCTACTCAGTTATGCTGCCACCATGTTTGATGGCAAACTCTGCCTCTTATCAGAAGGGAAGTTGGTAGCACATAGTATAATAGTTTGTAAAACTTTGAATAAGAAAGTCTATGAGAAAATAAAAATGAATTTGTTTAACTTTAGAAACACAGCGTGGCATGATGAAGTGGTGTGGCCACAAAAACAGTCACCCTTGACTTAATGTTTGATGGAAAATGAAGATATTTGAAAACTGTCCTTTTCAGTGGAGTTCATCCAGCCTTTTTTTATTTGAACACTAAACATGTACTCCCTGGAGGACAGAAGAGAGGGGGGGGCATGACTGAGACCTTTAAGTACTTGAAAGGAATAAATAAGGTTAATAAGGAGGGTCTCTGTAGGCTAAGTGGCAACCATAACATGAGGGGGCGCAGTCTTAAGCTGGAGGGGGGAGAATGAGGAGGAAGGTCAGGAAGCACTTCTTCATGGAGAGGGCGGTGGACACTTGAAATGCAGTGATGGAAGAGGTGGTCTTGTTGAAGACAGTGGACAGCTTAAAGAGAGGCTGGGATAGGCATAGGGGGAAGGTAAGAATCATGGATAGGGAGGATGGAGAGGATGGGATGAGTGGTGGCAGGGTCAGTAGCTCAAACTGTGGACCCTGCAATATGAGCAGACTAGATAGACCAAATGGCCTTCTTCTGCTGACTTCTTCATATGTTCATATACTTACTGTTCTAAACCTCATTGCTCAGTCTTTAACATAGAAACGTGTGCAACCATTTTATAATCATAATAATATACTTCAGGATAGGTGTAATTGTGGGATATGGCACTTCTCAGGTGCCCAAGGTACTCAGTGTTGCCTCATGCCATACTTCCTGAGGTGTGCCATTATCCCATAATAACACACACCCTGTCATGCCTTGTTGGGTAATTACACCCCATGGAAGCAACAAAATGAGTGTAATGATCCCTAACCTCTGCTGTTCTAGTCAGAGCAGTGGTGGTATCTACATCACAAAATGGGATGTATTACCCATGAAGCCTTGCGCATGCTCAATCAAAATATACGTGGCTTTAATTAGGTTTCCAATAAAGAATTTGTCATTACGTTATTGTTATACCAGCTTTTGATTCCCACAGCAGGTTGGCAAGATAGGGGAGAACTGGGGTGGGTTGCTCATAAGATTTGCTGGTCAGTTTTAAAAGATAGTAACAAAGTGTTGGTAATGTGAATACTGCTTTGAGCACCTAACACAAAATGCTGATCCATAACCAAATTTCAGATCACATGCACATCCATACTAGGCTTTCACTGGATAGTCAATTGGAGTAGAAAAGGCCTGGATGAAACAATTGGTAGCTTTCTAAAAGGAGACTCGGGGTTGGTAGTGTGAGGGCAGTGAGTAGGGGTTGCTAAAACTGGGTGGTTGGATGGCATACAGGAGCAAAAGGATGTGGAAAAAGTAAGTAAGTAAGTAAGTAAGTAAGTAAAGTAAAAGTTTATTTTTAAGCGCTTTTTGAAATCAAAGCGCTGTACAATAAAACAGTTTAAATACATATAAAAACATACATACAACATAACAAACAACAATAAATTATAATTACAATACAGTGCAATAAACTACTCCCCATACGCCTTTTAAAATGAATAGGTTTTCAGTTCTGATTTAAAGCTTTCAACGGTCAGGCAGCTTCGTATCCAACGAGGTAGAGAATTCCACAGGGTAGGGGCAGCATAAGAAAACGCTCGTGCCCCCGATGTTTTTAAATGAACCCTGGGAACCTCTAGCAATCCCTCATTGGTGGAGCAGAGCGAGCGGGAGGGACAGTAGGGAACAAGCAGATCTTGCAGATATCGCGGTCCCTGTTCGTGTAGGGCTTTATAGGTCAGTAAACCGACCTTAAAGGTGATCCGCCACTGAACCGGCAGCCAGTGCAGCTCGTGCTGCACAGGCATAATATGATTCCTCATAGATGTCCCCGTCAAAAGCCTGGCTGCTGCGTTCTGCACCAGCTGCAAGCGGCGGATATCAACCCCCGGCAGCCCTAGGTACAGGGCATTGCAGTAATCGAGGCGAGAAGTAACAAAGGCATGGACTAATGTCGGGAGGTCAGCCGGAGGAACAAGGTGTTTCACCCAAGCAATATTCCTCAGATGGTAAAAGGAAGATTTGACAGCAGATGACACCTGGAATTTCAGCGTCAAACTGTTGTCAATAATAACGCCCAGGTTACGCACCCGGTCTGAGGTCGAGAGCTGGGCACCATCGATCCATATGCCCGAAGGAAGACCAGCCCTACAATCCACCTCACGATGACCTGGGTCCACCACCAACACCTCAGTCTTATCCAGGTTTAACCTTAGCCAGCTGGCACTCATCCAATCACTGATCTCGGATAGACAGTTGTTAAGTATAGAGACTGCATCTTCTTGCCTGGGACTAAAGGACAAATATAGCTGGGTGTCATCTGCATAGCAGTGAAAACCCAAGCCATATTGCCTAATAATGTCTCCCAATGGCAGCATATAGACAGCGAACAACATGGGTGCCAGAATGGAACCCTGCGGAACCCCACAAGGCAAAGAGACGGCATCAGAGGAATAAATTCCAGTGATAATCCTATGTCTTTGCCCTGTGAGAAAAGATTGAAACCATTGTAGAACCATACCAGACAGTCCACAATAGAACTGCAGGAGTTCCAAAAGCACACCATAGTCCACAGTGTCAAAAGCTGCAGAGAGATCAAGAAGGACTAGAATAGTACGAGCCTTTCGATCTCTCACTATCAGGAGATCATTTAGAACCCGGACAAGAGCAGTTTCAGTACTATGTCTTTTCCTAAATCCCGATTGAAGAGTATCATAGACATTATGATTTGTAAGATGATCGTCCAGTTGCAGTGCAACCACCTTTTCAATAACCTTACCCAAAAAGGGCAGGTTAGAGATAGGTCTGTAGTTAGCTGGACAGTCCGGATTCAATGAAGGTTTTTTTAGGAGTGGTCGAACGACCGCCTCCTTTAAGGGTTCAGGAAAGATCCCCTGCTCCAAGGATTTCCAGATGATTTCAGCAATGGTCGGACAGATAATATCTACGCAACCCAATAAAAGTGGCGTAGGGCCCGGATCCAAACTACAACTGGTTGGACGTACAGTCTGGACAATCCTCATAATGTCCATGAATTCCGGCCTACCAAAGTCAGACCAGGTGACACAGGTGTTTGCTTCCCCTCGCCGATCACTGCAAACCTTTGTAGAGTGAGCTTGGCTGAGATCCGCCCTAATGCCGGCAATCTTATCAGTGAAAAATCGAGCAAGCTCATCACACTTTATTTGTGAAAAATCTCTTCCACTCTGTAGACAGAGTGGATTGCACAATCTGTCAACAGTCCGAAAGAGCTGAGCTGGTCGGTTTCTCGCAGCAGCAATCTCCTGGACAGGAATTCTGACTTCACGGATATTGCTGATTGATAGATAACATAATGATCCATCAATCTAAGTTTGTCGGCATCCAGGCAAGATTTCGCCATGCTCTCTCTAGCCTTAGCCCACTCTCCTCAGCTCGCTGAGACTCATCAAACCAGGGGTCTTTGGGCGCTGAGAGTGGTGAAGCGGTGAGCAGGAGCAATTCGATCCAGGGCCTGTCACCACCTTGTTATAGGCATAACCAGGTCCCCTGGACCCATGCTCTCATCCGAAACACCTGATAGGTCCAGTACCGCCAATAGGCCCTCTGGGTTTACCTCCCCTTAGCGCGATACTGGACCATCTCCGTAGGGACAGACCTATTAGGGGTGCCCAAACTGAATCTTATGGTGTGATGGTCTGTCCACGCATTTGGTTCCACCTCCAAATGTGAAACATCCAAATCCAGTAGGAACACCAGGTCCAATGAGTGTCCACCTATATGGGTAGCAGAGGTAACTACCTGTGACAGGCCCAACATAGACATAAGTTGGAGGAAGTTCTTTCCAAAGTGCGAGAGTTCATCGTCGACCCAGGCATTAAAGTCACCCAGAATTAGCCATCTAGGCGACTCCAGTGCCATGTCAACGATGAAGTCCGCGAACTCCTTCAGGAATTCACCACCATCACCGGGTGGACAGTAAATGAGGAGAATCCTGAGCTCTGCACCTGCTGCCAGGATACACTCAAAGGATCTGGTGTTACCCACTGGCACCTCCACAAGATTCAGCTCTGATCTAAAAAAGATGGCCACTCCCCCGCCCCTACGATCCAATCTCGAATGGTGCATTACCGAGAACCCAGCTGGAGCGGCAGAGTCTAAGATAGGACCTGCATTTTCATCCAGCCAGGTCTCGGTAATACATGCCAGGTCAGATGTTGCAACAAGATCTGCAATAATAGCAGTCTTGTTCCTAATCGACCTGGCATTACATAACACCGCCGAGCTGGACGAGTTTTGAGAGGATCGCAGTACCTGCCCACAGTCTGTGGAGCCCTTTGCATGGGAATCAGGCAAGGAGGACCCCTCCTGACTCCATTTTGCCCCAGGCGCCTCCTTGACCCAACTATCCCTATCTGCCCACCCTTCATTCTCCCACTCTGCCCAGCCCATCCATTCCCTAAATGCCTTCTCATTATCCCTGCTTTCTGACAGTTGTTAAAGGCATCATCGGATAACCGAGGACAATGAAAGGGACGGAGGTCCAGGAGCAGAGGAGAGTAGCTTGACTGTTTTAAGCCCCATCAAACACATTATTGATGGCAACTACCCAGGCAAATACAAATAACTTTCAACTAAACAACCTATCTTAATTAACAATATAATTAACCTAAAATAAAAAATCATATAATCAAACCAAAACCCATACAAGATCATATAATTAGTAAGTAAGATAAAATAACAAACAAAACAAAATAAAATAAAGCAAGACAAAAATAAAATAAAAACTCTCCCTACCCAAAAATCTTAACACTCTCACTGCATACAAACATAAAATTCACATACGAACAAATAAAAACAAACAACATAAATCTGAAAGTATCACACAATTTAAAACCCTGACTAAAAGTCCATAAACTTAATAAAATCTAATCATAAGCCCCATATAACAGAGTTCATAATGTTACGAGTCAATACACTTTTTCATATGCCTGGCGTGGAGCGCCAGGAGGAAGCACTCTTCACCTAATGAAACCGAGGAGGGCGGAATGCATGCTGTCTTCCTCACATGGGATGCTAGCATAGCCCGCCTCTGCCAGGTTATTCCAGCATCACCCAGAGCCCCGAGAAACACCAACCCTCCGGCAGGTGCTCCCAGCCCTCCCAGGTACAAACACCAGCACCCCGCACCCACCTTAGGAACAACTAGACTAGTTTCTTAAGTCTTTCTTCCTCTTTCTTCCTTCTCACACAATTTCACAGCCAAAATCCCCAGCCACGAGTTTGGCTTTGAATCCTGCAGCCCAATTCTTCCAAAGGGAACAACCAATAAATAAAGTACTTTTTCCAGTCCCCAGCTGCACAACCTTATATTCAGTAATAAAACTACAAATCCTCCTTCAGTTGTCACGCTGTGACCAAACTCTTAAAAGTCAAAACAAGACAGAGTCACTGGGGCAACACCAAGTCGGTGTATCAATAATCGAAAGAGAGCTTCTTCACAGTATCTCAAATTCCTAATTCACAGTGCCATAATCTCCTCATCAGCAGGTCTGGGCACTACTCTCGGCCATCCAGAGTCATACACCACCACCGGCAGGAACTCCGCAACAGGTTCCTGCAATCCTCGCTCGAACTCTTTCCAACGATCCTCAATCCACAGCCTCTCACAGCACAGCCGGAGAGTGAAGAACGGAAAACAGCAGGATCCAAAAGCCGACAACGGTAGACGCCACGGAGCTAGGTCGCAAGAGATGCAGGACTCCAAAAAGTATATGGGCAGGACTCCAAATTCCAGAGGCAGTAAAATGATAAACAGGCTCTAATAAGTGGAAAACACTCCAAGCCACTCCGAAAACACTCGGAAAACGCTGATCGGAAAACCGGACAAAAATTATTTTAAACCTCACACGGCTGTAATCCGAATAGTCCGCATAAAAGAAAACATACAAACGAACTCAAAGGGCTAAAAAAACATCCAAATCACACTAAATACCATCACAAACACACACTGAAACAAAAAATGCACACCCAGGGGCCTAGTGAGGCATGATGCCACAGATAAAGTGTCTTCGGCCCCTGGAAGTGCATTGTGCCAGCACAATGTTCACCTCAAAGTGTCTTATTTGCTTATAAAATGGATAAACTAAGAAAGATTTGAAAAACCAAGCAAAATGGCAACTTTGTCTTATTAAAAACACGTTTTCTTTTGTTAAAAGAAGCTATTAAAAACTAGTCCACCTGTCTGACCACACATTCAATAGCTGGAATGTTTGTTTATCTTGAAATGCAGGCATCCAAACTTCTACAGAATTGTATTGGCTAAAGGCTCACTTCTCCCCACACAAACATACCAAAGACCTCTGAAAAGTCAGGGATTCAACTATATCTGTGGCAGAGCAGGTCACAAAGATTTCACTACTAGGCAGGCAAAAATAAGAGGGGGGAAGGGGACATTGTTTAACCAGAAAAGGCACACTAAGCCAAAGCTTGTTTCCAGGTGCAACCTGGGAGCACAAGGAAGTTAAGTGACTTGCACAGGGTCACACAGTATGCAAGTGGGGGCTGGGGGATTCAAACCCAGGTCTCCAGGTTTGCAGCTCAGAGCCCAGAACTTCTGTGGTATACTGCCTCCTTGGGGGGGGGGTCCATGATCAGAAAAGAAGCTCAAACAAATTTAACTGTAAATAGTACTTAATTTTAATTTGCATATGTGTGTAAAGAGGGGAATACAAAGGGAAAAAACATTAAAACAGTTTTTTATGTTGATTGCGCGCATGCACAAGAAACATGTTGTGGCAGCTTTCTCCACAAGCAGGTTGTGGAGACGCGGCACTGTTGTGGTCAATGCCCCCACAGCCTACAAAGTCTTGTCCCGCTTCCCTCAATGCCGTGGCATGCTGCTGCTGACACTAGTTCAGCCAGCGTGCCACAACCTTCCAAAAAAGTAGCCGCTGCAATCAGGGGCCGCCTCGTCATTGCAGTGTCAGCCATCCGCTGCAATGAGGGAGCAACCCATCATTGCAGGGCGGGATGTAAATTCCCTGATATTGTTTGTGAACATGGTGGTGGCTTGCCGCCGTGTTCACAAACAATATAACCTGCCCCTCCACCGTGTTTACTTGCCTACTGGTGCCCTAATCCCCATCAGCTTTGGTGCTCCTGTGTTTCTGTTGTTGCCGACGGGGAAGCCCACTCCCCATCGGCATTCTGTAACTCCCCCATTTTTGTTCCTGCCGACGGGGTGCCCAATCCCCGTCAGCATAATGATAACCCCCACGTTTGCCAACAGGGGTGCCCAATCCTCCTTGGCTACTGCTGCCCCCCAAATGAAAGCTCTGCTGGAATGCTGGGAGCCCACTCAGCGTGCCAGATGCCCCTGTGAAGGAAAAAATGGTACCACGACATCTTTTTTTTTTCCTGAAAAAGGAAACTGTCCTCGGCACTCACCCTGCACCCACCCACAACCCGCACCCACCCACCCACTGCACACCCTGCCTCCCCACACCCCCACCCCATACTTACCTCTGGAGCTCGTGTGACGATCTTCGTGGACCAGGAACACGCCTGCACTCTTCAAAGCAGACTGAGAACTGAGGAAATGCCGTAAGCTGTATAATGTAATAAATAGGTTTTTCAACTTTGAAGTGCATATCTTGGGCATTTTGAAATTTTTCTGGAATTTTCAACATAGGATTTTGGGACCCCTCCTCATGATTCTTGAACTGTCATGGTGTTAATCAGCCCCAAAGATGATTTTTGGTCACTGCAGGAATCACCTTTTGGGGCTGATTAACAAAATGACAGTGCTAGTGTTCATGAGGTGGTCTCTCAAAAAGCCTATGTTGCAAATTTAGTGGAAAAAATCTCAAAAATGACTGTTTTACAAGCGTGCGCTGCACAGTTGCTACGCACACTTGTAACTTCATAAATTTGCAATATTTTCATGCCAGATTTTCAACACTGGCATTTTGTCACACCTCCTTGTGAACAGTACAGCTATCATTGTTTCATCCTGGTGGAAATGTGTTTTCGCACTTCCGGCTCAGAATAGTTCGGTCGCTACGGGAAATCAGTGTTCAGGACAGATTAAAAAAATTACAGTGACACTGTTCATGAGTAGAGGTCCTGAAATGGCTATGTTGAAAATTTGGTGACTATACTCCATAAAATGACTGTGTTATGAGCGTGCATTGCAGTTTACACGCACGTAAATCTCGCAAATTTATAATATTTTCACTCAGATTTCCAACATTGCCATTTTCCACACCTACTTATGAACAGTACAGCTGTAATTTTTCCCATCCTGGCCAAAATGTGTTTTCGCACTTCGGCGCAGAATAGAGCGGTCGCTGTGGAAATCGCTGTCCGAACAGATTAAGAAAATGAGAGTGATACTGTTCATGAGAAGAGGTCCTAAAATGCCTATGTTGAAAACTTGGTGATGATAGCCCATCGAATGACTGTGTTACAAGTGTGCATTGCACACTTTCCATGCACCCTTGTAAATTCACAGATTTGTAATATTGTCACGCCAGATTTTCACCAGTGGAATTTTTTCACACCTCCTTATGAGCAGTACAGCTGTCATTTTTCACATCCTGACTGAAATGTGTATCACAGTTCCGGCACAGAATAATGCGGTCGTTGTGGGAAATCACTGTTCCGGACACATTAAGAAAATGACCGTGGCACTGTTCATGAGCAGAGGTCCTAAAATGTCTATGTTGAAAATCTGGTGACAAAACCCCATAACATGACTGTGTTACAAGCATGCATTTAACTGTTTCCACGCACCCTTGTAACTTCACAATTTTGTAATATTTTCATGCCACATTTTCAACAGTGGATTTTTCCACACCTTTTAATGAACAGTACAGCTGCCATTTTTCACATCCTGGCTAAAATATGTTTTTGCACTCCTGCCGCAGAATACCACAGTCACTGTGGGAAATCACTGTTTGGGACACATTAAGATCGAGCGAGTGAGAGGGGGGAGTGACCGAGCTCAGCTGAGCTCTGTCGGGACTGCTGTGGATTTGTTTGTGGGCAGAGAAAGGGCCCAACGCAAGAGCCCAGCACAAAAGGGCAGCCTGCAGCACTAGGAGAAACAGAATGAGAGAGCGAGTGATGGAGAGGGAGTGAGAGAACTCACCGGAGCACTGTCAGGACTGCTGCGGATTTCTTTGTGGGCAGAAAAAGGCATCAATGCAGGCAGCGGCCCAGTACAAAAGACCAGCCTGCAGTGGTGGGAGAAACAGTATAGGGAGTGAGACAGGGGGACTGAGTGAGCTCAACAGAGCTCTATCAGGACTGCTGCGGATTTCTTTGTGGGCTGAAAAAGGTGCCAATGCAGGCAGGAATCCTGTACAAAAGGGCCACTTGCAGCGCCAGGACAAACAGAATGAGTGCATGAGAGAGGGAGACTGAGTGACCTCAATGGAGCTCAGTCGGGACACCTGCGGATTTGTTTGCAGACAGACAATAGTGCCAACATAGCCAGGAGTCCCATACACAAGCGCAGCCTGCAACGCCAAGAGAAACAGAATGATTGAATGACAGAACAGTAGTGAGCAAGCTCAACGGAGCTCTATTGTGACTGCTGCATATTTCTTTCTGGGCAGAAAATGCAGCAACGCAGGCAGGAACCCAGTACAGAAGGCCAGCTTGCAACGCCAGCTGAAACGGAATGAGTGAGTGAGAGAGTTCAATGGAGCTGTGTCAGGACTACTTCAGATTTCTTTCTGGCCAGAACAAGCCGCCAATGTAGGCAGGAGTCCAGTACAAAAGGGCAGCCTGCAGTGGCAGGAGACACAGAACGAGTGAGTGAGGGAGGGGGAGGGAGTGAATGAGCTCAAGGGAGCTCTGTTGGGACTGCTGCAGATCTGTTTGTGGGCAGAAAAATCCAGCAATGCACGCAGGGGCCCAATACAAATGGGCAGCTTGCACTGGCGGGGAAACCAGAATGAGCGAGTTGAGAGAGGGGAGAGTGAGCTCAATGGAGCTCTATTGTAACTGCTGCAAATTTCTTTGTGGGCAGAAGAAGGCAGCAATGCAGGCAGGAGCCCAATAGAAAAGTGAGCTTGCAGCGCTGGCAGAAATGGAATGAGCGAGTGAGAGAAGGGGAGGGAGTGAGTGAGCTCAACGGAGCTTTGTCAGGACTGCTGCAGATTTCTTTGTGGGCAGACAAAGGCATCAACAGAGGCAAGAGCCCAGTACAAAAGGGCAGCCTGCAGTGCCAGGAGAAACAGAATGAGTGAGTGATACAGGTGGAGTGAGCGACCTCAATGGAGCTCTGTCGGCACAGCTGTGGATTTCTTTGTGGGCAGAAAAAGGTGCCAACGCAGGCAGGAGCCCAGTACAAAAGGGCAGCCTGCAGCGCCAGGAGAAACACAGTGAGTGAGTGAGAGAGGGGGAGTGAGCAAGCTCAACGGAGCTCTATCATGACTGCTGTGGATTTCTTTGTTGGCAGAAAAAGGTGGTAACACAGGCAGGAGCCCAGTACAAAAGGCCAGCCTGCAGTGCCGGCAGAAACGGAATGAGTGAGTGAGAGAGGGAGAGTCAGCAGGCTCAACAGATCTGTGTCAGGACTGCTGTAGATTTCTTTGTGGGCGGAAAAAGCCACCAACAGAGGCAGGAGCCCAGTACAAAAGGGTAGCCTGCAGTGCCAGGAGAAACAGAATAAGCGAGTGAGAGAGGGGGAGTGAGCCACCTCAAGGGAGTTCTGTCGGGACAACTGCAGATTTCTTAGTGGGCAGAACAAGGTGTCACTGCAGGCAGGAGCCCAGTACAAAAGAGCAGCCTGCAGCACCAGAAGAAACAGACTGAGCGACTGGTGGAGGGCCAGTGAGCATGCTCAACAGACCAACGCAATCAACATTCGGCATTGACAGATGCTTGTTTATTTTTATTTTGAGGGAGTTTAACTTTGGGGCCTTGGTGATTTTTTAATGAGTAAAGTTGGCAGTCATATTTGTAATAATGATATCTGGAATTTAAAAAAAAGTATTGATATTGTTAGTGTGCTGTGTCCCAATTGCCAGCATTTTTTTAACCCATGCACTGTGCTCTCTTGTTGCCCAGGTCCTAGCCAATCAGGACGCAATATTTTCTCTACCTATTTGATAAGCACACATAATATCCCTTGGCCATGACTTCAAATGCTACACTATGTTATTTATATCCACAGTGTTGACTGAAGGTGAGGTTCCTCTATAGCAGTTTATTTACATATTTATAAAAACAATTTAAATGGGATAGATTTCAAGTTCTGCTGATGAACGTATTAGTATGTGTCTGCATATTATGGTCTGTGGTGGCTGGCCAAACCTATGACACAGCTACAGGACTATTAAGTAGAGTAGGCCTCACACTGTTCTTGCTTATGAGGCAACTCAGAAAAGTCATGATATTAAGGGCTATATTTTCTGTTTCACAGTGAGGCCAGCAAATAAAGGGAAATGGACATTAGTAAATACCATGCACTCATCCTCTTCTGAAATAATGATCTGCAAGTAAATTGAGTCTATTTTATCTTATGGATACCCACCTCAAATACTGAGAGTAAGCTATCCTAAACAAGACCGCTCCACAATGCAAGCATTTATACTTTGGATTTTCTCTGTAGGTAACCTAGCCAATTCAAACTAAGTTTGGATTTTGAATCCAAAGAGTAGATTAACAAGAAACTTTAGAAAGTAAAACGTACTTTAGCTGATATTTGAACTCTGAACATTAACAGATATGGAATGGAAGGTTGATGTTTAAGTATGTATTATTAATAGCTGGTGACTACCTTGGCACCAACCGATGTTTTTTTTTCTAATGTTAAAGTTGGTATGGTTATGGGTTAAATGATTTCTTAAGGGTTGATTATTAATTCACTATGTGTGTACCTGTTTTCATGCTTGCTATTAGAATTGCACATATTATGTACTGTTGAAGTGTCTGGCTTTTGAGTAAACTGAACGAATGTATTATGTTACTTGTACAAAATGTAATAAAATTATAAGCATTAAAATGGAGGTAGCCTTACATGCCTAAATACAGTATGGTTGCATTTCAGGAAGACTTGCTAATCTTTGTTTCAATAGAAGGGTGAAGTTCACAAAATAAAGGGCATATTTATGTTCCCAGTGTTTTGTTTTCTTTTTTGTTCCAACTGAAACTTTTTCTAGCCACATTAAACAGTTTGAAAGTAAGAATGAAACAACCTTAAGCAAATCTTTAATAGTTCTTCTCTAGTTCTCATAATGTTAACACACCAAATCAATATTTTAACAGACAGTTGCAATAAACTCCAATTATGACATGGTAGCATCGATTTGTCAATTACCAATTATATATGGAGAATGATTAATCTCCTTATGCGCTGTAAAACATTGTGTCCTCAGCAAGTATGTTATATTGCTGGTGGCACATTCATTTAGCACACAGAGGGTTAATTTATTTCTTAGAATCATCTGTCAGATTTAGGGTTCATTTATTATTGGGTATAACCCTGGATTGAATTTACGTGACCTCCAGAATTCGTTTCCTAGCAATGAGTCAATTTCAGAGGTGATTAAAGCCTAGCTAGACTTTACATTAAATACTCTCTTTTGAATTTGAAAACTGCTGGTGATGGGGTCACCTTACAAAATGCATGTGTGAACCACACATTTTAGATCCTGTATTCCATTTTCTATGTACATTTGCTCAACATATTGATTATACAACATAAAAGATATACTGTACAGTAATAATTGCTTAATTTTATGCTGCCAGATACAATTTCAATTTATTAATCAATCACTTTTGAAAATGACAGCATACATTAAGAGTTAGCACTAGTTGTCTTGTTTAAGATGATAAATGGAGTCAGAGCTGTTTGTGCAAAATTCTTGTTCTGTTTGATGTTAGGCACCATCTAAAAACTGCATTTTGGAAACTGTAGTTTGCCCACTCAGAACAGTGAAAAGATAAGGATGTAAAAACTGTTGTCTCTTAAGTATGTTATTTGCAGCTATAACTCCTCTGGTTCTGACCACTGCACTTGTCCATATCTTTGAACCTGACAATGTGAGAAACATTGCCCGGCAGTCGTTGATCATGGTTTGGAAGAGATTGCATCTTGCCCATGTAGCACAGTTGTAGGAGAAATCCTTACAAATATTTTGCATTTCTGAGACATGCCATCACACATACTATAAGCTCTCAACCTATTGAAAATATAAACTTACTAGCAAATGTTACACTTTTAAAGCCACTGCAGTTTATAATTATGTAATCAAACTTATTAAAAGAAGTGCTTCTTTTATCATTTTTACCATTTTATCATTGGATATGTAAAAAAGTGCTAGAGGAGACTCAAAATGGAGAAAAGCAATCAGCAGCAACTAAAAATAGAATAAAAAAGTATTAGTCTGGGATAACCCATGCTCCATTGCATTTGCTCTGGGGTTCTTTTGTAGTTCTCTTCTCTCTCTACTTTGGGCTGCCCACGACCCAAACAAATAAGATCCCCCATAGGCTGGCTCTCTCTCCCTGGGCTTAGATACAGATATGGCACACTGAGGAGTCCAGATGAGGATGAAACATGTCTGTCTGCTGTTCTCAGCCTTTGCTGATTGTATTGTGAGGCCTTCTGGTACCATGCAATTTTGTTTAAAGTTGAGCCAGTCCAAATTAATTCATGGGCATTTGCATATGCTTCCTTTGATGCTTTGCATTATTGGGGTATGTGCAATTTGTTTTCTTCTGCTAGTCAAAATGCTCACCATAACATACCACTGCTGCTTAAAATAGTGTTGGGGCATAAATGAGAAGCAGAGAATGAGACTGTTCTAGAAATCAGACACAGAAATGCTGAAGGACTTTTCACACATTTTTGAAATGAATGACTGAAAGAAGTCTATGTAGAAAGAAGTCTAGAGATGGAGGTGCAGAAAGCACTGGTTGGAGAGAAGGAAGTAATGGCGTCACAGATATTAGGAGGGGCAATGCAATTAAAACTTTGTAAATAAATAGAGTAATTTTGTTGTAGATGCAGTACTAGACAGGGAGCCAGCAGAAGTGATGGAGGATGGTAGCAATGGGAGTGATATAGACTTATTCCAATAGTAGGTAAGTAAATGAACAGTTGTTGAGTGGTTGAAACTTAGAGAGGGGTGACGTGAGAGATTCATTGAGAAGGACAGGGCAGCAGCCAAGGCAAGAGGTACAGTATGAAGGTACTAGTAAGAGTTTTAGTATAGAAAGGTTTAGGAAGTGATGGATGCTGGCAGTTTTGCAGGGGTGGTAGTAAGCAGATTTTCAGACCATAGAGGCATGAGCAGCATAGGTGAGTTCTACGGCAAGAAGGAAACAGATTTCTCACGAGGGAGGGGGCAAAGGAAAGGCAGGAGGTAAGGAGTGGCAGAAAACCTCAGTAGGATATTTTTTTCCCCAAGGATGAGTTTTTCAGTCATAACAATTTTAAGTTGAAGGAAACTAAGCTGGAGCCTGAAGTTTATTTCTTAAGAAAAGAAGTGAGGTAAGCTAGAGCAGGATGAGTGATGCAGCTGAAAACGTATAGTTGGGTACCATCACCACAAAAGTAAGATGTGGCGCTATAACTGTAGCCAGATATAAGCCTCAGAATATCTCCTAGATATATCACTGGCAATCCCCAACCATTTAATGAGATTTTGCTGGGATATATCCTATATTATAAATGTTTTCAGGGACTTATCTTGAGTTATCACTGCACTCAGTTGTTGGAGATAGACAGAGGAGCAGGCCAGAAAGAGAGCTTGAAACATGAAAAAAGCTGCCGCTCACACTCAGGGTTATGAATGAAAAGTATAAATGTTATTACCTTACAGACACCATTGCTGTGTTCACAGCTAGGCCCAGCACTTCGAGGCACTCTGCCATTTCATCAGGGGGTAGCAGGAAGAGGCAGAGTGCCTTGAAGTGCCAGGGCTAGCTGTGAACTCAGTGATGGTGTCTGTAATATAATAAAATTCATACTTTTCTTTGGTAATGCTGTGTTCACTGCAGCCTTTTTCTTCTTTGAGTTCTAATTTTTATGTTCATCGTGCTTGCAAGCGCAAATGAACATGTTGATATGAGAGTTGCAATACAGGTGTGTGGGGAGGTGCGTCCAATGGAGAGGTCTGTTCAAGGGGCAGGACTGTAGCAGGTGACTCAGGAGGCAGGCTGCCGATGACACAGTTTCTGGTTTTGGGGTGGAGTGGTCAAGGATTTCAATGGACAGAGCCGAGCCACTAGTGGAGTGGCTCTGTCCTTTGATATACAGATTATCTGGTTGCTGTCATCAGCTGAGAGGTGTTGTGCATTTCACTGATGTCAGCCTGTAGAATCTTGTCTTTTTTGTGCATACGTAATTTGAGAGTGGTGGTGGTAGTGGTGGGGGAAGGAGAACGGAATTTAACCAGTGCAGTGGGGGCTTCAAAGACAGCAGGGTTTGGACTTGGAGAGAGAGAGAGAGACGGGGTCACCAATGGAGCGCACAGTGAGTAAATAAACACTGGTTGCCATGCTTGGAGGATCAAGAAAGCAGTTAGAAAAGCAGCTCCAATGACTCACAACACAGCAGAGGTTGGAGCTGGAAAAACAGTGCTTTTGCAACACTGGCTGAGAAGTCACCGGCTTGAAGCAGTAGCAGAGTGAGACTGGAGTTTATTGGGGAGAGTTAAGACTGTCTGTTTCTTGTGGTGTCATTTTCTGACTAGCAGTCACTATTTCTTTAAAGTTTATTTTTATGGTCCTCCCACTGGGAGGAGATGTCTGGCTTGCTTGAGAGGAGGAGGAGGAGTGAGTAAGGACAGGGATCAGATTGCTGGCAATGAAGAAAACACGTAGCTCATAAAGTTTTGTCTGACATCTATTAAATCTTTCCTAGCTCACTCTAACATCTCTTTCGAACTGCACAGCCACATTTTGAGCCTGGCGTCTGGTGCAAGGCAACATGCACCAAATTCATTATGGACTCAGATCCATTATTTCTTTGAAGATGCTTTTTGCATTCATTTTCTATTTATTTTTACAGTCTTCTGACTGGAAGACGTGTCTTTGGGTGTGGTGTGGTGTGGTGTGGTGTGGATGGGGGTAGGGGGTTTTGAGAGGAGGAGACCCAGTGAGTGAGGAGGAGGAAAATCAGGCAGATGGTAGAGAATTGAACCAAAGTGCCACACTACAGCTCCCATATAAAGTTTTGTCTAACTCCTCCACATCTTTCTTGCTCACTCTACCATGTCTTTTCAACTGCACAGCCACATCTTCAGGCTGGTGTCTGGTGCAAGCCAACATGTCCGTGAAAGTATGAAAGAAACTCTCATACTGCAGCTTTAACATAAGCAAAACATTATACAGGAGCTGCAGTATGATACTGTTTCTTTTACGCTTTTAGGGAAGCATGGTGCCTACACAGGACACCTATCTGACATGGCTGTGCAGCTGAAAAGCTTTGCTAAGATAACCAAATGAGACTCCTATAACACCTTACAGTTTTAAGAAAAGTTTTATAATTTTAGTCCACATCTAGGTGCCATATCAGAAGTTAGCAAAAGTTGCTTCACACTTGCAAAAGAAAACATCTAAAAAATGCAGGTTTTGTACAGCCAGTTGTGAAATGCACTGAGCCCTGCAGACAAACAATTTCAGTCTCTTCTTTTAATAATTAATTGCTCTGTTTAAAATTAAACAAGAGACTTAGATAGCTTAGTTACAGGTTGAATTTTTTCAGAAAACCCTATCCTGTTACAGACACAACAAATTCAGTCAGTCACTAAGGAGTTTGGAGCATAGTTGTTGCAAATGGACCTTTTTCCAGGATACTGTCACCAGGCTCCTGAAAAGAGCAAAAGTTGTTTGGAAAATGAATGGAGGCAGCATGCAATGATTGGAGGGGCAACTATTCCTGTACCAGTTCACAAAGGAAGATTGGCAAGTTTTAAGATGATGGACTTTGAAATATTTCTGAAAGGTATTTTAGTATGTTTGTAGTGGGTGTTCCTGTACTAGGGTGATCTGTGTGTCTGGCTTGGGAGGGCATATGTGTGGTGTATACAAATAGAGTCAGGTGGGGGAGGAGGTGACCACGTGCCCATGCTGGAGGCAAGGAGGGTGAAGATATGTGTGATGTTTGGGTGTTGAACCAGAGTCCAAATTATTGGGGGGGGTCTGTGCCTGTTTTCTGGGGTCCATTGCTTGTAAATTGTGCCAGGGGGGACTCTGGGGAAAGAAATGGGTCCAGAGCCTTGGGGGTAAACGTTAAACCTGCATCTGTGTACAGTGTTTCTGGTAAGGTTGGGGTTTGAGCCTGCAAGTGAAAGGCTCTGGGGAGGGTTAGTTTAAAGCAGTATTGCTGTATCAAAGTCCTCTTCCTGTGGTCACTATATAAAATTAAAACATGAAAAGACAAAATTAAAAGTGAAGATGATTAGGGCTGACAATTACGGCAGCTACAGTATGTAAGATGTTTCATTTAACAAATATGTAACAGTGGCCTGGATTCTGGAATCCAGGTGATACTGCCATTTTCACCAGCAGAACTAATGTTGCCTGCCTACTGTGTTGTGCAGGACCCCATGCCCAGATGGTAACAGGCAGCAGTAGGTTTCTGCTATATTGGGCTGGTGGCCACTTATGAATATTCATGAGTCTGTGGAGTGTATGTCAAGGCTACCTGCCTGATGCTACAGGTGCAGTGGATACTGATTCAGCCAGACCCAGCAGCAGTGCACTCAACACAGAGCTGTATGATGGGGAGGGATGTTCAGGTAACCCCCACACTCCTCCCTAATGCATTGTTTACTGGGAGTACTAGCATCAAACCAGTGCCCTGCTCCATTCTTATGTGCCGTGCAGATGCCTCCAAGGGATTCAGATGGTGACAGACTGACTCCAGCACTACTTCGCAGATTGCCAAGCAGCCCATCCTGCATGACAAACTCCCCCAGACAGCGAGTACAGTCGGTATCCAGATGGCGGCAGCAGTCCCTTAGCTGCTGGGCACTCACACTTCCACCCTGCATTGTGCACTGTATCCCAACAGTGTGGTTTGGTGGCACTGCAGGGTGACTGGCTAGCCCTGTATCATGCAGAACCTAGACTGCAGTGTGCCATCACCCACTTTATACCACCAGCGGTAGGTACCCCACATACAGCTCAATGTACGATACAGCAGACAGTTCAGTATACATTAGCAATCACTTATCTGCACTGGTAAACTCTTCTATAAGGTGAGACTACAGAAAGTCTGCCTATTTAAATGCACATACACACACACACCATATTGCTATGGTCATTTTTATTTGTTTTGAGTTCTGTGGTTTGTACATTTTAAGATGGGTGGTGTTGCATCTTTTCATTTTCAGAATACAAATCATGGATCACACTGTGTGGCCAATGGGGGTAGGGGTGGTAGCAGTACCTCAACTGTATACAAATATGAAATTCTTGGCCACATCCCTGGTGCAGTTACACAGCACTGACAGCTCAGTCCTTTGATTTCTAGAGTGTACCTGGTCCCTGTCATCAGCTGAAAGGTGTTGTGCAGTTGCATATCATTCAAACATCAAAATAAAAGATTGTTCAGCATCCTGTGCATTCAGCAACATGCGATGTTG
Organism: Neoceratodus forsteri; assembly: GCA_016271365.2. Taxonomy (NCBI): domain Eukaryota; kingdom Metazoa; phylum Chordata; order Ceratodontiformes; family Ceratodontidae; genus Neoceratodus; species Neoceratodus forsteri. The sequence continues at coordinate 265,790,442 of JADMNL010000025.1, forward strand.
TGTAAGAAAAATGCAGCTGTAGCAATGGCCAATTTAGAGATCGACACAGACTCGCAGGCACAGACATGCATCTGGATACCCCACCAGTCATGCCCCAGGCAGCAAATACAACCCTCCCACTCTCTCCCAATGTGTGCTGTCCTCCCCCTCCCATCCCAGTCCCTAGCAGCCCCCAGAAGAAAATAAAACCCTCTCACTGTATGCTGTCCACCCCACACCCTCCGGTACCCATCCCTGGGCTGTGCCAACATCGGGGTGCACAATCCCCGTGCAGGTATGTTCCCCACCACCACCACCACTACTGTGGCACACTGAGAGCCCACCCCCGTGTGCCTGAATTAATTTAAATTTTTTTTCCCTGTAAAATAAAGAAAACAGTCCCCCATCATCTTTTTTTTTTTGTTTACCTGTAAAAAAGAAAACAATCTGTCGTCATCTCCCCAGTCCCCTATCCCCACCCTCTCTTTGCTCACCCACCTCCCCTTACTCCCCTTACCCCATACTTACCTCCAGAGGTCAGTGCTGTCATTTTCTCCTGACCGGGACACCTCAGCACTCTTCAAAGCTGACTGGCAAACTGAAGAATCAAAGATAAGCTCTGTATAATGGCAGTCAATGGGGGTTTCAACTTAGGTTGATATCTCAGCCATTTTTAGGAATTTTGGCTCCAAATCTTCAACATTGAGTTCTTGGCACCCCACCTCATGAACACTTTCACTGTCACTGTCATTTCATTTCTCAGTCCTGAGAGGTGATTTTGCAGTTGCTGTGTGGAATAACCTTTCAGGACCGATTAACAAAATGACAGTGCCACCATTCATGAGATGGGGTCTCAAAAAGCCCATGTTGCAAGTTTGGTGAAAAAAATTCCAAAAATTTACTTCGTTGCAAGAGTGCATTGTGCAGTTGCCACCCTTCCCTACACTCTACCCTGAAGCAAGGTCCATCTGCTGCCACAAGGTACGGTCCTTTCTCCCGGCTCCTCCGGTCCTAGGGCGCCTTCACTTCGAAGGGTGCACCTTGTGCCAGCACTGGCTGACTACTCTGCGGCCCCTTTCTGATTGGTTACTGGCCTTCCAAACAGGCAACTGGGGAAGTGGGACTGAATCCTGTGCTTCTGAGTGCGACGAGCTTCAGTCTTGGACAAAAGCTGTGTCGAGCACTGGCTTCAAGCCATGGTTTTTCGGCCCTAGAAGCTGCGTTTTATCGCTTCTCTTCTGTTTGCTGCCTACTAAATTATTGCTTTAACCAATTTTTACAACTGTAGATAAATCTGCTTGTTTCTGCTTAGGTTTTATGCCATTGTTAACTGCTGGTTTAGAGAAATTTGTATTCCTGTTAATTTTAATCCTGATTGAGATGTGTATATTTTTTGCAATGTAGAACTCCACTGAATTACATAACTTAGTAGTGTAGGTTAAGACACTTAAAGCTTTGCTACTGACTCCTGCTTGATTTACAGTAGAATTTTTCTTCTCTTCTTTTCTTTGCCTGGCTCTCTTTACTTGCTATCCTGGATCTAGCCTCCCTCTCTCTTCCCAACCTCCATAGCTCTCCAAGGCTGCCTTTTCTAATTTGCTTTTCTCCTTAACTATTTTTTTCTCTTCCCAACCCCCTCGTCTCTCCCAGGCTGCCCTAGCTAAATCCCTAGTCTTCCAACCAGTTATTTCTGTACCGCCCCATCTTGAGGCTCTCACTTAATCCCTTAATTGTCTGTGTCTGCACCGCCCAAACTTTCTAACCTTGGCACCTCTGCCCACCTCCTATCAGCTATCCTTTCTTTTGTTCTCTGCACCTGAAATACCAATTGCTTAACCTTATGCCTCCTACTTAACCCCTGTTTTCTCTCCTTCTCCCTCCACAGGTCCCTTGGCCCCTGACTGGGTGCGTCACTGCGACTGGCGGTGCGGCTTGATGCTTTGCTCGGTTGCTGCCCGCCCCTCCACTCTACCCTGAAGCAAGGTCCATCTGCTGCCACAAGGTACAGTCCTTTCTCCTGGCTCCTCAGGTCCTAGGGTGCTGTCACATCAAAGGGCACGCCTTCTCCCCCTACTGGCTGACTGTCCAGCAGCCCCTTTCCAATTGGTTACCAGTCTTCCAAAAAGCCAATCGGGGAAGTGGGACTGAATCCTATGCTTCTAAGTGTGGCAAGCTTCGGTCTTGGACTCAGAAATTTTTCTTTCTCCTCTGTCACTGGAAGTGCCTCACTGCTACCAATGTCGACCACTGGATGGTATTATCCAGGCCTCCATTAGCTGTATAAGCTACCCTCCTTCACCTTTCTTCCCTACGACTTGCAGTCCTCCCCCTTCCCCTATTAAGTCTTCCAACTCCCTGGGATTAATAGTCTGGTGTCTGCTGTTTTTTTCTTTCCAAACTGCCCACAGTTCTAATTCCTCCCTTTCGGCTAGTAGGTCTCCATCCTCAGCCTCTTGCTGAGAACCTCACTCTAATCCACTTTACCAAACCCTGTAAACTAGTGACCACTCTGTTACATCCCTACCCCCTTTTTCTGCCCTCACTCTCCTCTACATCCCTACTCCCTCTTCTGCCCTAATTCTCCTCTACTCTGCCACTCCACCTGGCCTGCTAGCTTTGGGGCCTAAAAATGAATAAACTGTAGCTGATATCTTCCTCATTGGTACTCTGCATCTGCTACATCTGTCCATCCTTAAGGTCCCTCCAATAGAATCTGTTCCCCCTCACTATAAACAAAATGACTTTGTATTCTCAAATCTTCTCTTGGAACCTGCTTTTCATTGTGATCCCTCCCGGTTACTTCTAAAAAAGACATGGGTCCACTTGGTTGCCTATGCACACAAGTTCAGCTTCCGACAAGCTCGTGCCTTGTCACCTTTCTCTCACCGTAAGCTCTGGTACCTCTTCTTACTAGCCATTCTGCTATCTGGAGATATATAACCAAATCCAGGGCCTATAACTCCTGCAGCTGCCCCTATTCCAGATGCCAAAGGTCTACTCATTACACACCATAATATTAGGAGCCTTGTGCTGAATTTTGCTGAACTCGAATTGTGGACCACACTCTATAAGCCAGATATAATATGTCTCACTGAAACTTGGCTGAAGCCATCCACCCCTGACTCTTTTTGCTCACTTCCATCTTATAAATAATCTCCTGAGAAAAGACAGGCCTACTCTGAAACTGGGTGGCGGAACAGCATTATATTTCAAGTCTCACCTCCAGCTCTCTATAATTAACTCATCTCCCTTACATCACTCTGAGACCCTTCATGCCCTCCTCACCTTAGGAACAAAGAAGCTGCACATTGTCTGTGCCTAAAATCCCCCTACACATTGCCTAAAAGGACTTGATGAGCTACTCGACCAAACTGCTTCTCTCTCAGGAAATAGTGAAGTTCTTTTACTAGGAGATTTTAATGTTAACTGGCTGGAAGGCTCACAAGTGACGGCTCTGACTAAACTTCAAAGTTTCAACCTCCATCAGCTTATCTCCTCACCTACAAGAACGGCTCCTCAATCTATTACCAGCCCCTTACTGGACTGGATTGTGATGAACCACTCTGAGGACATCGTGGATGTAGGCGTCTTTCCTGATGCCATCTCCGACCACTCCCCCACCTTCTGCATCTGGGGCAAAGGTAGGCCTGAACCCATGAAGCCCAGTTTCATTACCTTCCATAATTACACTAATTTTGACCCTCAGGCCTTCCTGGCTGACGTTGCTTGTACTGACTGGTCCTCTCTCTACAGCTCTTCAGATGCACAGTCTGCCCTAGATATCTTCCTGTCCACTTTCTTGGCACTACAAGAAAACCATAGTCATCTAGTGGCCGGAAGAGTAAGAAATAGACGGTCCCGCTGGCTGAAATCTGATCTTCTCTCTAAATTACATCTGAGGGATAAAAGCTGGTTTCGGTTTAAGAAATATGGTCTACTAGAAGATTTGCATACCTACAGGGAATTTAGAAATGCCTGTAAGAAAGACATCAAGCAAGCAAAAAGTTCCTACTGTAAGGCTCTACTAACTGACTGCCAGGGAGCCCCAAATGATTCTGGGCCCATATTAAGCAATTTCTAGGCTCAAATCAGTCCACCACGCCTAATAAAATGACTCTTAATGGCATCCACTGTAACAATTCCCTCACTATTGCAAATTTCTTTAATGTGCAGTTTACTGACCTCACTTAATACACCTCCACTTTCCTTCCCCCTTCAAACATGGTCCCACAAGCAAACCCCACCGGGCCCACTTTCCACTTCAAATCGGTACATAGGCATGAGGTTCTCAGACTTCTACGGAACATCTCAGAGTACGCAGCCATGGGGTCTGATAACTTGGAGCCTAAGCTCCTAAAATTAGCTGCCCCATACATAGCAACCCCCCTAGCAAAGATTTTCACTCTCTCTTTGAGTCAAGGCTCCATCCCGGACATCTGGAAAATGGCCAGAGTTACTCCTGTACTCAAAAAGGATGATCCTCTTAACCCAACAAACTACAGACCTATTGCCATTCTGTCTGCACTCAGCAAAATTCTAGAGAAACTGGTTGCCTTCCAAACTACTGACTTTCTTCTGAAAAATTACCTCCTAACTGATGCTCAACATGGTTTCCAGAAGGGACACAGTACCACTGCTGCCCTGCTCAAACTCACGTCTGACACCCCAGTGGCCATGGATTCTGGCTGGCTCACGGGGACCATTTTCATAGATATGACCAAGGCATTTGATCTTGTTGACCATTCCATCCTCATTGCCACTCTCGTCTCTCTAGGTTTCTCATCAAATGTTGTAAACTGGTTTCATAGCTATCTGACTGATAGGTCTCAATATGTGAAATTCCACTCCACCCTCTCTGACAAGGTCACCATCAATATTGGTGTACCTCAAGGGTCCATTTTAGGTCCACTACTTTTTTCAATTTTTATAAACAATATCACCTCCAATCTCCTAAAAATCTCCTCTCTATTATATGCAGATGACATTGTATTGTATACTAGTTCCAATAGTATAGAGGACATAAACTCTTGACTTTCCACTGACTTTCAGCTTACCCAACAGTGGCTAGCAAATCACAAACTTATCCTAAATAACACTAAGACCCAAACTATGCTATTTGGGTCCAAGCTGAAACTCAAACACTCCCAAGGTCATTTCAATGTCTCCTCCCTGGATGGCTCTTCAGTTGGGGTGGTAAACTCCTTCAAATACTTAGGGGTCACTCTTGACCCATCACTGAGTTTTGACCTCCATATTCAATCTACCTGTAAGCATGTTAACTCTAAACTAGGCATTGCCTGCCATACGAGCTATGCACTCACTCCATCATCCAGGCTTGCTATTCCCCGTGGGATATTACTCCCCTCACATACCTATGGGGTTGCCGCTTACATCTCTGCCTGCAACTCAAGTCTACAAAAGTGGGATGTTACCTACAATAATAATAATAATATCTGTCACTTTGCTTCCTTCTCCCCTGGGCTGAAACATCACTGTCTTCTCTACTCAGATCTGGGATGGCTTCCTCCACAAGAGCTTAGGTATTATGCTCTTGGATCCATTACTGATAACATCACCAGATCCCGTACCCCCAAACCCCTTGCCAGTCTCTTTCTCCACCAGCAAACCAACTATGCCTTGTGCTCTGCTGACCATGCCCCTGTTCTTATTCCAAGACATCATACTTCCAAAGGTGGCCATGCTTTTGCCTGTCATGCACCCCTCTTCTGGAACACACTCCCACTAACCTTATGTCAATCCACTTCCCACATCTCCTTCAAAAGAGAACTACACCAGTGTCTCTTCTCCTCTTATGTCTGCTCCTGTTTTAAACCACCCTAGCCCTCACTTTCCCTAATCCGACCCCTCTCCTCTGGTTGTCCATTGACCCTGGGATCCACTCCAACAGGGAGCACTTCCTTTCTTCCATTTCCCACTACCAATCAGTCTCCTACTTTATTACTACTTGCTCTCACTGCACTCTATTCCTCGTCGCTTGTATATTGCTCAGTCACTCTAAAAATGACCTGATTGTATTTTGTCACATGCTTAACCTAAATGATGTATTGTTTTGTCAGTTTTACCCCTGTTAATTACTCAAACACTTACTTGTCACTTGTAATATTGTACTAATATGTTTTTCCTGTAGTTTGTCTCTGTACCCTCCCGGGTCATGCCTGAAAATAGTCTTGTTGGCTAGTGTACCTACCCAGTAAACAAAAACTAAATAAAAAAAAAAAGCAAAACCAAAAAGCTGTGCCGAGCACTGGCTACAACCTGTGGTTTTTCAGCCCTTACACTCACATTCCTCCCCTTCCTTCCTTCCCTCTTCCTCTTGGCTACAGGACTAAGTGCATTGCTAGCTTGATAGAGTGAGCCCACATTTTCTGCTCACGGCTTATTGAGCCTGTTACTACCCCATCTGATTACCTATCCATCCAGAGGGTCAGTTTAATATCCTGCTAACTCTCTTCTCCTTGGAAGGATAGTTACTGTTCTCCACCCTTACCTCCTGCCTGCCTGCTTACACTGTTATCCATTTTCTTGCCACTCTGATCCCCTTTTTTCTCCCCCTTGATCCTTTTCACCACTTAATACGTTCTTGCATTATAAATTGCATCATAAAATGGCCAAACTTTCTGCCTTTTACATCCATTCATTCCTATTGCTACTTCTTGCTGCTGACTTCCTCATTTCCTTGACCCCACTACACTCCCAGCAGCACAGTGAGCCTACCTCCCCTCTTACTTGCTTAGCGAACCCCTCCGAATACACCTCCTAGTACCATGTCTCCCAAAGCATGGCACTGCTTATCTTGGATGTTGGTTCTTTAGAGGGCTGCTAATGTCTTCTATAAGTGCCAAATGCTTAAGGCTGCAATCAGATGTTTCCTCCTAACTCTCCTTCTCTTAACCCTATCGGTTGAAGTTGAGCCCAACCCTGGCCAGCCTCTCCCCTTCCCCCCTACAACATCCTATCAACTACCTAAAGGCATGAAAATAGCTCATCTGACTGCTCAGAGCATCAGACCCAAAATGGCAGAGCTTGAAGCTTGGGTTAATCAACATACCTCAAATATTCTGGGTATTTCTGAGACGTGGCTAAAACCCTGCGTTAAGCATCATGAGATCACACTGCCTGGCTACAAGTTCTTCAGAAAGGACAGGTTGTGTAAAAGAGAGGGTGGTATCCTCCTGTATGCCAAGCACAACTTGGATGTGGTTGAACTACCAGCGCCTGACACTTGACTCACCTCGGTTGAATCCCTGTTCATTTCCCTCACCCTTGGCACCGTTAAGAAATCGGTGGTTGGATGTGTGTACTTACCACCCAAGGTTGCCACATCTAGCTTTGCCCCCTTGATTTCCTCCCTCTCCAACCTCCCATGCCACATCCTAATTCTATGTGGAGACTTTAATATAGATTGGATGAACCCAAGTTCCCACAAAATGTGCACCATGCTTGTGGATTCAAACCTGGTCCAACTTATCGGGGACCCAACTAAATTCAGTACCAAGTCAGGTAATCATACTCTACTTGATTGAATGGTCACTAACTGTCCCACTGAGATTAGGGCAGTGGGTGTGCTACCCGACAGCATAAGTGACCATTCTTCAACTTTTTGCATATGTCGCAACAACTCCCCAAACCTCCCACCCAGAGTTATCCAAGTACGCGATATGAGTAACTTTGACCCCACTCCCTTTGCTACTACAATATGTGACACTGGTTGGAGCCCTATAACGGGCTTGCCAGATGTCAACCAGTTCTCAATTTCTTTGTGTCCAGATTCACTGAAATTGTCAACCATCATGCACCCATGAAGTCTTGCCGGGCTAAGGATACTAAAGCTCTGTGGCTATCTGAGAACTTAAGGATGCTCATGTCTGCACGCTACAAGGCCTGGCAGACTTATAAGACCAGCGGCCTCCCCCTGATTGGCAAATGTATATACCGCTAAGGAACAGCTACAAGAACTCCATCCAGAAAGCCAAACACCAGCATTTCAAGAACCTCCAAACCGAACATCTTAGAAACCTTAAGGAATTCTGGAAGTAAGTTATTTCCCTCTTAAATGGCCATACCTCAGAAACCCCCCGCTCCACTGAGGCCCAGGGCACTGTGGTCACTAACCCCTCTTCTATATCTGATGGCTTTAATAAATTTTTCACTGACCTGCATGAATATAGCTCCCTCTTTACTAGCCCTTCATCTCCCTGTCAGGACCCCATCTCGCCAACAGTTCCCTTAGCCCACCCTTCCTTTCATCTAAAATTAGCTACTCTGAATGAGGTGCATTGGCCCCTCAAAAACCTGAAAGCAGATAACTCACCAGGACATGATACTATCGAGCCTAAATTCCTTAAGCTGGGGGCTGATGTCCTTGCTCGTCCCATCTGTGACCTTTTCAATCACTAATTCCTCTCCAGTACCATCCCTGAGAAATGGAAGGTATTGGTGATTGTACCAGTACATAAGGGCAGTTCCAACTCTACTGTTGAAAATGATCATCCTATCTTACTGTGCCCCTTAGCCAAAATTCAAGAGCGGATACTTTATGATCACTTACAGGATTATCTGGACCCCCCAACTGCTCTCAACCTACTAGCATGGATTCAGGAAAAACTACAGCACCCTCACTGCCCTGATAAAAGTCACCTCACACATATTCCAAGGTATGGACTACAGTAAATCCACTGGAACAATCTTTGTGGATCTGACCAAGGCCTTTGACCTGGTCAACCATGGTCTCCTGCTACAGCAACTGCGCCTCATTGTTCTCGATAATGGTGCTCTTACCTGGATCCAATGCTACCTTCAAGGCCACATCCAAAGAGTAAAACGGGTGGACTCTCTATCTAACCCTTGAAACATTACCCATGGGGTCCCCAAGGGTTCTATCCTGGGACCATTATTCTCAATCTTTATCAATGACCTTCCAGATAACTGTGGAGGAGCCTCTGTTCATCTGTATGCTGATGATGTTATCCTTAACCGGTCCGCGGCTGACATAGGGTGGATCAACTCAATGTTAACTTCTGACTTCCAGACATTTGAAGACTGTTTTTTATAAAAATAGCTTATATTCAATACAAGAAAAACAAAGTTTATGATGTTGTGCAAGCTGACAATGTGCACTCTCCCGTCTCTGGTTATCCCCACCTGAACTGGAGCTGTTCTTGAAACTGTTAACTCCTTTAAATACTAGGGAGTCACCCTTGATTCATCACTTTTTTTGGATGGCCATGTTTCTACCCTCACCAAAACCCTAAACGAAGAGCTTAGTGTCCTATACTGAATTCTTTCCTTCTTCACTCTGATCTCCTGCTGCACGATAGCATCTACCACCCTCCTCCTTCTCTTAACTTATGCAACCACCTGCTTCTCACCACCTCCTCCACCTTCCTGGTCTATCTCACTGAGATCTATCATACAGTGGGTAGGTTTGCTCCATGAATCGAAGCCCGACACCACCACTGTGATGTACTATCTTTCCTTGGTTGGCTACCTTATGAATCGAACACTTTGCTTCACCCATAAGCTGGTTTACCACAATACTCCTCCCTGTTTTGCAGTTACAGTGCAACATAAACGACCACAGCACCATCCCAGATCTACCTCACTGCCCCTTCTCCTTTTACCCAATACTCGGCTAGCTGTGGCCTGCAGGTCTTTTGCCTTCTTGACTGTGTCTTGTTGGAATTCCTTCCACCCATCCATACTGGCCATCTCCTCTGTCCTTCTTTACAAATCATCTCTGCAATCCTACACCTTGCAGCTGCACACTGTACCTGCTTTCGCTGACACCTGCTGTCTGGCACTCCTTCCTAACAACATGTTTCTTCCATGGTAAACTTTCTTTTACTGTATTGATTGATTTAAAATCACTGTATTATTTGATCTAAATTGTACTTTTACATCATTTTTTTCTGATATTTGGAGAATGCCTGTCCTCTCAAATTTGGCACAAACTGGGTTTTTCTTGCTTAAGTAGCTGTGTTCTCTAATTGCTACCAGTCTGTGAAGTACTATTTGCTTTATTGATTGATTTAAGATCTCTGTATTGTTGATCTAAATTGTACTTTTACATCAGCTTTTGTTAGCTTAGATTGCACTGATATTGCCGTTTGTCTGCTTGACCCCTGTCTTGAATTTTTAATGCTCTGTAAGTTCTCTGTGTACTAGTGAAAGTATTGTTTTCAACAAATTGCACTGTCAATGTACTGTACTTCCTGGGTTGTCCCTGTAAAAAGAACTATCTTGTCTCAGTGGACTCACCCGGTTACCAAAATTCAATAAATAAATAAATAGTTTCTACGCATGCTCATAACTTCGCCAATCTTTAATATTTTCACTCCAGATTTTCGTCATTGCCATTTTTTCACACCTCCTTATAAACAGTACAGCTGTCGTTTTTTGCATCCTGCCTGAAACATGTTTTCTCACCTGTGGCACAGAATAGCATGGTCACGCTGTGAAATCACCTTTTGGGATAAGTGAAAGAAATGACAGTGGCACTTTTCATAAGGTGGGGTCCCAAAAAGGCCATTTTGAAAATTTAGTGCAACAACTCCAAAAAATGGCCGTGTTACACCCAGTTGTTCAAAATTTTCTACACGCATGTGTAACTTTGGTCATTTTCAATATTTTCACTACAGATTTTCAATATAGCCATTTTATCATACCACCTCATGAACAGTACAACTGTCATTTTTCACATCCTGACCATAATGAGTTTTCACATCTGTGGCATGGAATGTCGTTTTCCCACAGATTTGAAAATGTTAACCTACAGGGTTCATGAGATGTGGTGATAAGAAGACTATGTTCAACATTTGGGGTCAAAATATGAAAAAATGACAGTTATGGCCAGTTGTTACAATTTTGGTACGCATGCTAGTAACACTCTTAAATATTTGCACAACACATTTTTTTTTTAATTATTTGTACTCCTGCTCCACAGCCCTCTCTATCTGGAGGAATCCCCGCCCCATCCCCAATGCCCACCATCTGATGCCGACCAGCTATGCTAGGGCTTACTCCCTCCCTCAGTGGGGTTGTCCCAATCCCACCAAGATCAGATCCAGTACAAGGGTCAGTGCCGTGACTCTTCAGGGGCGGGACCTGCGCGCTCCCTCCATCATCTGCCATGAGCTTTTTTCCTCCTGGTTTCTCACCTTCAGGGGCAGAGTGTTCAAGAACGCCATTGCCATGCACACTCCCTTGCTTACACCCCATCAGGCATCTGCCTCGCCTCTGATCAGATGTTTATAGCATCTGTGCACCAGCCCCGAGCCACCACTAGGGGCCAGGCATGCACTAGCAACTGGTCTCCCCTCTCCCCAGAGAAGAAGAGCTGTCCCTGGGGTGCTCGATCATTCTCCTCCACTGCCAATCCCTAGTGGCCCATGCTCATTTTGAACACAGGTCACCAGTGTGGTGCAAGGTATGGCATCCAACGCCTCAACCCTCAGTGTCTCCGGGCCGGTGATGCACTCCACATTTTCAACTTTGTTTTCTTAGTACCCTAGCTACTGTATTCAAATGCTGTCCAAAATATGATAGCTTGTCAAAACATAGCTCAGGCAGGGTTTTGGCGTCAATGTATTTCAATGGGATTTTCAACTTAGTGGCATAACTTGACCATTTTTAAATATTTTCGCCCTACATTTTCAACATACATTTTTGGGGTCTCCTCCTCATGAACAATGCAGCTGATGTTAGGTAAATTTGTTCCTAAAGGTGATTTTGCACTCACTCCACAAAATCACCTTTTGAGCAAGAGTACAAAAGTTTGTTCACCATTGTGCGTGAGGTGGGGTCTTAAGAAGGCTATGTTGAAAATTTGGTGTAAACATATTAAAGAACAAAGACGTTATGAGCCTGCATTGACATTTGCAAATGCTGGCTCATAACTTTGACAATTTTCAATATTTTGACCAAACATTTTCAATACAGCCATTTCTTCACAGTACCGCATGAACATGACAGCTGTCATTTTTCAGATCCTGTCAAAAATGTGTTTTCTCATCCTGAAAGGTTATTTCACAGTCACTGTGCAAAATGACCTTTTGGGACAGGAGCTGAAAATTTTCTCCACCTTTGTTCATGAGGTGGGGTCATAAGAATGCTACATTGAAAATGTGGTATAAAAATGTTACATAGAAACATAGACTTTGACGGCAGATAAGGACTGCTAGGCCCATCTAGTCTGCCCATTTCCCTACCTACAGGATAGGCCGCAGATCCTAGTTAACCAACAGCCTATTTCTTCCTACCACCCCACAAGAAGTGCCTTATGTCTGTCCCATGCATTCTTGAACTCTCCCACAGTTTTAGACCACTCAACCTCCTCAGGAAGGCTGTTCCATGCATCCACTACCTCTCTGTGAAATAATACTTCCTCACATTGCCCTGAACCGCCCTCCTTCTATCTTTAAATTGTGTCCTCTTGTTCTTGCAAGTCTCTTTTCTGAAAGATGCTACCCTCTTGGACTTTGTTGATTCCACTGAGGTACTTAAAAGTTTTATCATGTCCCCCTCCCTTCTTTCCTCAAGGGTACATATTAAGCTCTTTAGTCTCTCCTTATGGCTTCTTGCAGACCCTGCACCATTTTAGTTGCCCTCCGGACTACCTTTATCCTGTCTATGTCCCTGCAGAGATGGGGTCTCCAGAACTGGACACAGTACTCAGATGGGGTCTCACCAACTGTCTGTACAGAGGATAACAACTTCCTGTTTTCTGCTGCTGATGCCTCCCATACATCCCAGTATACCCCCAGCCCTCCCTACTGCCTTCTCACATTGCTTGCTAACCTTAAGGTCATCTGATATGATTACCCCAGGTCCTTTCCTTTTTGTTGGTGTTACTACCTCCCACCCATTGTGTATTCTTCCGCTGGGTTCTTGTTTCCCAGGTGCATTATTTTGCACCTCTTTGCATTGAATCCTAGCTGCCATACTTCTGACCATTCCTCCAACCTTGCCAAGTCCCTTTTCATCCTTTCCACACCTCCTTGTGTATCAACTCTGTTGCAGATCTTTGTGTCATCTGCAAAAAGGCATACTTTTCCTTCCAGTCCCTCTGCAATGTCACTGATGAAGACATTAAAAAGGACTGAACCCAATATTGAACCCTGCGGTACCCCACTAGTAACCCCTCTTTCTTCAGAGTGGACTCCATTTACAATTACCTTCTGTGTCCTGTTGTCCAGCCAATGTTTTACCCAGGCTATCACCCTGGGTCCCACTCCCAGGCTGGTTAATTTGACTATTAATCTTTTGTGTGGGACTGTGTCAAATGCCTTGCTAAAGTCTAGGTAGGCCATGTCCACAGCCCCTCCCTGGTCTACTACTTTGGTCACCCAGTCAAAGAAATCTATTAGATTTGTCTGACATGACCTTCCCGCTGTGAATCCATGCTGCCTTGGGTCCTGTGCTCCACTGGCCTCAAGGTCCTCGACTATTCTTTCCTTCAGAAGTGACTCCATCACTTTCCCTACCACAGAGGTCAGACTGACAGGTCTGTAGTTTCCTGCCTCTGTCTTGGACCCACTTTTGTGAAGGGGAATCACATCCTTCCTCCAACTCTCGGTACCACACCATCCTCCCATGATTTATTAAAGTAGCCAGTGGTTTCACTAGTTCCTCCTTAATTCTTTTAGAATTCTAGGTGAATTCCATCAGGACCCATTGCTTTGTCCACCTTCAGTTTTAGGAGTTCTTGCAGAACCCTTTCTTCTGTGAAAGGACTGGATCAATTCCCCTATCAAGAGTGCTTCTGTTAATTGTATTAGGCACTTTCTCCTCCTCTTTAGAATACTGAGCAGAAATATTCGTTCAGTATTCCTGCTTTTCACTGTCCCCTCTGCCCACCCACCGCTCATTCTATTCAGCCTCACTATCCCTCCCTTTGTCTTTCTACGCTCGCTGATGTACCTATAAAAGGTTTTATCCCCCTTCTTAACTGAGTTGGCTATCTTTTCCTCAGTTTGGGCCTTTGCTATTCTGACTTCCCTCCCTGCTTCCTTCTGCCTTAACTGGTACAGCTCTCTGTCCTGCTCCTTCTGTGTTTCCTTATACTTCCGGAATGCTATCTTTTTCTTCCTGACTTTCACAGCCACCTCTTTTGAGAACCATAGTGGCTTTTTTTTTCGTTTTGATTTGTTTATTTGCTTCACACAAAGGCTTGTTGCCTCTGTGATGGCAGTTTTGATAATTCCCCATTGTTGCTCCACACCTCCTTCTAGCCTGTTTGCTAGTGCTTTTCTGAGGCACTCTCCCATCTTGCCAAAGTCAGCCCTCCTAAAGTCCAGTACCCTCACTTTTGTATGGCTTGACTCTGTAGCTGAGTTTAACGTGAACCACACTGTTTGATGGTCACTTGTCCCCAGATGGCAATCCACTTCTAGATCTGAGATCCTCTCACTGCCCCCGTTTGAGAGAACGAGGTCTAAGATTGCTCCCTCACGAGTGGGTTCCAAAACTAGCTGTTTAATGCCTGCCACTTGTAGGGCATCAAGAATGGCCCTGCTCTTGGATGTGGCTGCAGCAAATGTGCTCCAGTTAACATCTGGCATATTCAGGTCTCTCATCAACAGTATCTCCCCTTTCTCTGTCATTCTAAGAATGCCTTCTATCATATCCTTGTCCATTCCTTCCCACTGACATGGGGTCTGTACACAACCCCTGTGCGGATTGTGGTGCCCTTTCCAGTCTCCAAGGTGACCCACAGTGCTCCTCCTCCCCTGTTTACTCTTTTGTTCAGTTGCTTTTATCCTTCCTTACATAGAGAGCTACCTCCCCTCTTCTCCCTGCCTGTCTCTCCTGTAGATTATGTACCCTGGTATGTTAACATCCCAGTCATGGTTCTCTGTGTACCATGTTTCTGTGACTGCTACGATATCCAGGCATCCTCTTCCATTAAGGCCATCAGCTCAGGGAGCTTGTTGCCCAGACCACGGGCATTGGTACTCATTACTCTCCATTTCCTGATGGCCTTACTCCCTTTTGCCCCATCCCTGTCCTTCTTGCCTTTGTCACTTTCTCCATTTACCCCTGCTCTCTCCCTATCGACACCTCTATGTTGGTGTTTGCCGCACTTACTACCATGATTATTTGGGGGGGGCTAGGATTTTCCTGCTAACAAAGTCATGAGCCTGTGCTTAAATTAGAAAATGCAGGCTCGCACCTTTGGTTCTTTTCAGTATTTTGACCCCAGATTTTCATCATAACCATTACTTCACAGCACCTCATGAATGTGACAGATGTCATTTTTCAGATCCTGGCCAAAATTAGTTTTTGTTGCAGCCCAAAAGGTGATTTTGCAGCCACTGCATGAAATCACCTTCCGGACAGGAGTTGCAATTGTACTCTTCCTTTCTTCATGTGGTGGGGCAATAAGATGGCTATGTTGAAAATGTGGTGTAAAAATATTAAAAAATAACAAAGTTATGAACCCATGTTGAAATTTGCCAATGCAGGCTCTAACCCCCCTCCCCCCCCAAATGACACCAATGCACACGACGAATACTTGGCATTGACAAATGCTTGTTCTTGTTTTGGCTGCACTGAATTATAGAGCACTCCACTTGCATTACCAGGAACAGAGCCTGCTCCATTTGCACTACCAGGAACAGAGTCCACTCCACTTCACTATCAGCAACAGAGCCATCTCTGCTTGCACTATCAGGAACAGAGCCCACTCCACGTGCACTACCAGGAACACAGCCTGCTCCACTTGCACTACCAGGAACAGATCCCACTCCACTTTACTACCAGCAACAGAGCCTGGTCCACATGCACTACCAGGAA
The DNA here is from genome assembly GCA_016271365.2 of Neoceratodus forsteri. Lineage (NCBI taxonomy): Eukaryota > Metazoa > Chordata > Ceratodontiformes > Ceratodontidae > Neoceratodus > Neoceratodus forsteri. Next base: position 265,806,234 of record JADMNL010000025.1, read on the forward strand.
CAGAGTCTGCTCCACTTGCACTACCAGGAACAGAGATCACTCTGTTTGCACTTCAGAAACAGAACCCACTCCACTTGCACTACAAGAAACAGAGCCCACTCCACTTGCATTACCAGGAACAGAGCCTGCTCTGCTTGCACTACCTGGAACAGGGCCCGTTCAACTTGCACTACCAGGAACAGAGCCCACTCCACTTGCACTACCAGGAACAACGCCTGCTCTGCTTGCACTACAAGGAACAGAGCCAGCTCCATTTGCACTACCAGGAACAGAGCCTGCTCTACTTACGCTACAAGGAACAGAGCCCACTCCACTTGCACTACCAGGAACAGCGCCTGCTCTGCTTGCACTACCAGGAACAGAGCCTTGACAGATACTATATAGTGGAAGATGGGGGGCCACCATAACCAAACATAATGAAAATATGGTTGAAATATAATGTAACCCCTCACCCCTGCCTTTTTGCAAACCACAGGTGGTATGCTGTTGAAGCTGACAGCAGTACCAGGTGGGGACTGGGTTCAGGGAGGACTAGGTTACTCGGCACAAGGGCTAGGTTTGGATACTCTGCACAGGGCCACCCAAGTAAATCCGAACACAGGAAGCTATTAACTGTAATGCCCACTACCAGGAATGGGATTCTAAAGTGTGGCTTTACTCACATCCAAGCAGAACAAAACAAAGCATAGACGGACCTCCACAGGGCTACACTTCTGGTAATGCAGATTCAGAATCAGAACACTTCCTCAACACTTCAGCCCTCAGGCTCTGAACCCACAAGGCACACAGCCCAGACTTGCACGCTGCTTTGGGTACACAGCCCGAACTTGTACACTATTCTGGGATTTCCCTGTCTCGGTTCCCCTGTCGGCCACTCGAACACCTTCCATTTGACATGGACACATTTTCTGTTGGCTCCCTAAACCACCTTAGAGCCTTCGACTCCATAAGGGAAACTTCCTTTTAATCCCATGTCTGGGTACTTTCCTCAGCATTGGCCAAGTGCCTGAGGGAAAGTAAAAAGGGCCACAGAGCAAATCCATAGAGGTGAATTTGATCACTACTGATGGGGGGTCTCCCACCTCTCGCTTCCACAATTCACACCCGGCCATTTCTCTGGACATTAAACATCTCTTTCTGAAAAGCTTGGCAGTGTAGATTAAAGGGTAAATGCTTGGCACATTTCCTCTACATGTCTTGGCTTTCCCATCGTGCTGGACTTGAACATACTTTTACTTGGCTTAGCCCATTACTCTAGGCCTCCCACTGATTAAGCAGTCTAATACCCACTTTATTTTACTCTTTGTGCTGGACTTGAACACACTTCTACTTGGCTTAACCTATTCCTCTAGGCCTCCCACTGATTAAGCAGTCCAGTCCCCACTTTACCACAGTTCAGGTGAAAAATAGGCCCTATGTCAGAGCGAACTCACCCTTTGGTTGCAGGTGCCCCACAGGTGATTCTTCACAGGAATCTCTTTCCCACAGATTCTGGTGCCGCAGCACAACTTGGAATAAGGCAGCTTCTTCCCTAGCCAGAACCAGGAGGGTTGCCCCTGGAATGACAGGCAAACCTTTTCACCTCCATCCCCTCAGGGATGGGGCACAGGGACCAGTAACAGCGGTCTCCACCACTTCACAAACAGCTTACTGTGTTCCTCTTTTGGTGGAAACACACACCTTCCCTACAGTAGCTCTGTATCAGAGCTTTAGGCTCCAAGAGCCTGTGCACAGACTGCTGTGCTCCTCTCCAAGTCTGCTCACACACAACTCCTGTTCAAAACTCCCAACATTCTAACCTAACACCCAACTGCAGATTCCAATGTGGCTCATGCAGCTGCGAAAGTTCTACGGTGATGTCATCCCTCAGTCTCAGCTGAGACTGAGAACAGAGTGAGACAGTGTGAAATCCATTTAACTGGAGTTTCACAAGCTGCCTTCCCTGCCTACCACTAGGTCTTACTGGGATTCTAGTAACCCCGGGTAACAGGGGGTTTACAATAAAAAAAGTAGAGTACCAGTGACCCCAGCACAATTCTGCAGATAGTTGAGTAGAACAAAAAGAAGGCATTTTTTATATATATAGTGACTCTCATACACATTGTATCCCACAGCACTTTACAATACATGAACAGTTGGATGCAGCCATTAAAGATCAACTATTGCGCTGATCTGAAAAACAATCCTGAATACCTTTCCAATGTTAGCTTACCTATGCAGGACTTAAACAGTGAACTTTGCTGAATTTTTACTTTCTTAATTTTTGTAGGAGAAGGGACCATACAGAATATTTTGCTCATTCAATTGTTATAACGAGGTCCCTGCACCCTAATTGATGCCCTCAGGGGTACACCGTAGACAGCTAATGTTTAGACATAGGCTATACTAATACAGGGGACTAAAGGCATATATCATACAAAGTAGATGTTAGTATATGAATACATATTATGGTAACTCAGTTTGCTTGCTAATGCACACACATTATACCATGGCCCAGATATTCAAACTGCGCTCAAAAGTAGCGCAACAGCAGGAGCAAGCACAAACCAGTTGCGCAAATGCGCAACAGGTGCGATATTCAAACATGGAGCAGAGCAAATCCAGAAGCAACCAACATCTGAATATCGACATACAAGCGCCATCACAAGAACAGGAAGGAGAAGCTGAGCTGAAATAATAGCGCGCATGGCGCAACCAGAGAAGCTCAGCTGAGCATTCCAGAGCTGCTATAGTGCAAGCACAGCCTCCAGAGCAATGGAACTGCACATCCAGGGAGGCAGGCTGGGGCCCACCACCAGCCATGCCACACATGGGCACAGGAACACACTGCAGAACCCACACCACATCTGCACACCCCAAGCACAGCATCACTGGGGGTGGGACGGATGATCCACGTGCCCATGGGGACAAGCCAACAAAGCATAGCAGAGCCCTGACACCTCAGCACAACCACTGGCAGGCGGAGAGTGCCACACACAGGGGTTGACACCACAGTGCACATCAACCCCGTGATGCACAGCACACCCTGCACTGTGACCTCAAGACACCACCCATGTGCAGTGACTGGCACTGCAGGAAACCATGCAGTCCCCCAGCACATGTCAGCCCTGCAGCACAGAAGCATACAAGCCAGACACACCTGTGCACCCAGCAGTGGTGGCAGCAGATGGCAAGAGCAACAGAAAGTCACTGCCATGCCGGAGATACCTCCCCAAGCACACACGCACACACACACACACACACACACACACACACACACACACACACACACACCCAGGACCATACCACCCCAGATGGCATGTACACCACTGCAACTGAGCACCCATAGCCAGCTGCAAATCAGAGACCAACACAGTATTCATATCAAAATATAAATGTATTTTTAAAATTTCAAATAGTAAATACAACAATAAACAACAACTATTTACAAGGGGGGGACGGGTACAAGGTAGGGGTGTTCAAGGGGTAGGGATGAACAACTTGGAGAGGGAAGGCAGGGTGGTAGGGATGGGAGAAGTGGGAAAGGTATTGTGTCCTAAGGCCCAGCTGGCTGGTTATCCTGCGCCTGGTTCTGCTCTCCCCTGTGACACCTCCTCCGCAGGCCATGTCACCTAATGGACTCCAGGATGGCCTGGGTTTCAAGGGACACCTGTGTCAGGTCCCAGATGCCTGATCTATCCTCCGGAGAACTTCGAGGCCTAGGAAAATAGGAACACAGTCAATGGCTGTGACTGACCACAACTCTGAACACCACCCAACCTGCGAGCTCATATAGCCCAATGTCCGCACCTGTGATGGCATGCACCCACCCACAGTGAACATGCACATGGCCATCACAAACAGGCGGCACCAGCTATGTGCACCACTGCACACACACTGCCCATGTCCATCACAGCACAAACAAGGCTGGCAAGTGATGTGGCAACATGGTGCGATGCCAGTTACACAGCTATGTGCCCAGTGCATGCCTGGACCACCAGTGACGCATACACAGACGTGCTGTGATACTGCACAGTGATGTATGTCACCTGTGTTGTGCATACATACATGGATACATAGACAGTGTCGGCAGATAAGGGCCTATGTGCCACCCAGTCTGGCCATTTGACCTTGTAAGTTCACTCTGTTTTCCTATAAGTCTGTTGCACCTTACCCCTGACCTCCAGAATTCCTTTATGGCTATCCTGTGCATTCTTAAATCCCGTGACCAAGTCAGCCCCCACCACTTCCTCTGGCAGGGTGTTCCACTTGTCCACCACCCGTTCTGTGAAGAAATTCTTTCTCATGTTCCCTCTGAATCGTCCCCCCTCCAACTTCATCCCATGCCCTCTAGTCCTGGAACATCTTTTACGCTTAAAAATAGTGTTTTCCTGCACTCTGTTCCCCCCTGTAAGATACTTGTATGTCCCCATCATATACCCCTCTCCCTCCTCTCCTCCAGGGAGTACATGTTCAGTTCCTCCAACCTGTCTTCATAGGACTTGTGATGCAATCCATGCACCATCCGTGTTGCCCTCCTCTGAACCCTCTCTACCCAGTCCATGTCCATACGTAGGTATGGTCTCCAGAACTGTACACTGTACTCCAGGTGGGGCCTCACCAGTGTCTTGTATAGTGGAATTATGACCCCTTTCCTGCATGGTTAGTGTTGTGCATGGCTGGTGGTCTTGCCCCCAGCATGCAATAGCATCCATGAAGTAATGATCACATCCTCCAGCAGCTGGCTCTGCCACTGCTGCTGCTGCTGCTGCGGCACAACACCCCCCAGCACCGGGGCCCTGGCATGGCCCACGTCACCATCGCCCTGCATCCTCAGATTCCGGCCTGTGGGAGACATATGTTGAGACAAACATCAGTGTGACTCAAAAGCAGAGTGCCCCCTGCCCCAGTGAGAGTGCCTGCCCACACAGCCATAACCATCCATCGCACAGCTGCACACACTGACACAGCCAACTGTGTCTGAGCCGGCACCTATGCACAGCCACCCAAGCACACACACACACCCCTACAGAGAATATAGGTGCATAGATGGTACACTCACCTGCCCAGGCATCGTCACCCTGCCTGGCACGCCACCGCAGCCACGGCTAAAAGTTCTGGCTCCTCCGCGGAGGTCATTGTACCAGTGCCGGCACTGCTCAGCAGACCGGCCCCATCCAGTTACCTCCACCAGGTCAGTGGCCACTTGCTGCCACAGATGAGTCCTGGCACTGGTGAGGGGCGCCTCACCATACAGGCCATCATAGTGTGGCTCAACTAGGGCCACCAGGTTAGCCACTTCAATCTGGCTCCAGGACACCGCCCTCCTCCTAGCCATGGCACCAACTTTACAGCAGGCAATATGGCGCCCCGCTGCGCTGTAACCCCACGTGGATATGTTGCGCAATAGACCACCACAGGCTCCAATTGCGCTGTTCGAACAGCGCCGTTACTCATGGTGCTGTCACCAGACAGCAATAGGACGCATACATACGGCATGCCAACAGCGCCAGGGGTCATAGGGCATACACAAGGTCACGGGTACGATGCAAGCACATGACAGCACCATCAGACGATAGGCATCCTGCACGACTCGATGTTGCGACCAGTGCCACAGTGGACTATCGCGCACTAGTGCCACAGCGCCATATAGTGCCCAGTGCTGTAGCGCCACTGGCACAATGGTGGCCATGGCTCGAATCGCTTATCGCTCAGCAGGTCCCGCAGCGATAGATGCATCGCGTAAGCTGTCTGGGGCGCGCAATGCAGTGTAGCACGCAGCCACAACCCGCGCCATTGGCTCAGCGCGATCTTCCAGATATGCGCAGCGCAACTACGATATTCAGCCGATATATGCAAATCATTCGATCAGCCATTCATAGGCGCAGTGGCGTGATTAGCATAAACATTATAGTTGCGCCACACCTCATTTGCATGTGTTGCGCTATAAAGATGCGACAGTGGGTTGTGCTGGCCAGATTTGGTTACTGCAGGTGAGAGGTGAGTTACATGCTGTGTGATGCTCAGGACAATGCTCATGGGCGGAGGATGATAAAGGCTGAGGGGGCTAGCAGAAAGGGCACTTAGAAAGGGACAAAGGCACCCTTTCTATCAGTATCTGCCATGGAGAGGAAACGTGGGCTTCCGCCCGGCCGGCAGCTATGCTCATGGGGAAATGCTGTCACTGCACAGTGACAGGTGTCCACTTCCACCCATACAGATCACCATGACTGACCAGAGCCAAGCTGAGGGTGTGGACGGCGGGCGAGGAGGAGGCCGAACTCACCGCTGGCAGAGACGGGAGGCCCTCTTCCAGGCTCTACCTGGAGGATGAGCCATCTATTGAGTGGACGAGAGGGCACTCAGGAACGTGCAGCTGCATGGGAGGGGTAGCTTGGTCAACCTGCACGGAAGCCACCAGCGTCCGCAGGAATACAAGAAGAAGATGGGGACTAACCACAGGAGGCTGAAGGAGACAGTGGCAGCCTTCAGGAGGCATGCTGGCACTGGTGGGGCCCACCAGTGGTGTTGCAGCTGACCCCACAGAGGAGACACTGGTCGCGCTATGCAGCCGAGTGCCATTGCGGGCGGTTCAGGCGGAGGATTCCAGACAGGTGGAAGCCCATCACTGCACGGCATGGACATGGTGGTGTTGTTGGGGGCTGTTGTCCACATGCACTACATGTACTCTTTCTGTTACAGATCCTATTCGCCTTCAGGAGACGGTGGTGGTGGTGGGTCCAGACAGTGATGCAGACCTGCTGGACATGGAGGAGGGACCATCCACCCGCCACCAGCCTGCAGGCACTGCAGCAGCATGCACGCTGGGCCAACAACCCAGTGTCTCAGTGATATGGGTGCAGGGGTACAGCCTGTATCTCAGCAGTCTGGCATGCAGGTATGCCAGCATGCTGTGCCTATGGCAGTGGCACGCACCGCACCATTGATGATAGCAGGCCTGCAATGGCAGTGATAGGTGTGTGTCCCATGATGGACACATGGCAGGCCAGCACGTGCCCCTGGGCCTTCCTGGTTCACACCTGTGTACCAGCATGCTGGCACAGTCCCAGGCTGTGCCTGTCAGCACCGGTGGGCAGCACCGGTGGCTGTGCAGGTGTCTGACACTGTTGTCAGCACGGAGGTGGAACAGGTGGACCTGGGGGCTCAGCAGTTGGAGGGGCGGCAGCAGCAGTCGCACACCAGGTCTGGGGGTACAGTGTCAAGCAGTGGTACATGTCCCCCACCCTTTGATCTGCCCATACCTCGTCCTGGCAACAGCGCCCACCTTCAAGGGTGCTGTGTATGAGGACCGCCCACACCCTGGGGGTCACGATGCTATTGGGGCACAGTACCATTGAACGCACACACCGGGCTTCGCTGCAGGACCCAGTACAGCTGCAGGGGCGGGGTTGCAAGGTCCGGTGAGGCACTGTCTGTGTCCGTGGAGTGGCATAGCAGGAGTGTGCTCGGGACCAGCCGAGCTGGTCCTTATGCGGACGGATGATGACCGCTGCTATTGACAGGCTGACCCAGGCAGTGGTCTCTTGTCACGGACGATTGGCCACACTGTCAGGTGCCCCTGTACCACACACCCCACACAGTGCGCTCCACTCCCTGCTCCCAGCATCGTGCGACACCAGGCCTGTCGACGCCGGGTTCTGCTGTGGCATCCCGAGCACCCTGGTCAAGTTTGTTTGGCAGGATGCAGACCCCAGTGGCAAGGCCCATTCACACAGTGGGACCCTGGTGGTGCAACAGCGCCACCCTCATGTGGCCCCTGCTCAGCCTGCCAGGGCTGCTGGGCCATGGGGGCTGCCCACACATCCGTAGGCTGGGACAGTGCTACCTGACTGAGCTGTCTCCAGTGTGGGCCCTGTCTGATGCTGCCTCATGTGCAATGTGGGTCATGGTGGCAGTGCACTGCTGGGTGCTCTGCTCACCATGTTGACACATGGACCACCTGCACACTCTCCCAACTGCTGTCCACAGGTGCCTGTGCATGATGATGCCTGCATTGCACTCACCAAGGTGCAAGGTGCCCAGGTCCTGACACATGCACTTCTGTACGGTACAGGTGGTGGGTGGTCGTGGTGCTGTGTTGGCAATGTCAGCCTCCGCAGTGTTGTGCTGCTGCCCATGTATGCTGCCTGGTGTGTGTGTGTGTCCATATGAGTGCTCACCCTCTGATGTGTGTGTTGTATGCCTGGAACCTTCAACTCCCCTGACCTTCATGCACGGTGTGTCCCCTTGTGCCTGTGGTTTCATGCATGGACAGTGTTGCCTGCACATGTCCCCTGACTTACCTGTGTTGGGCGTAGTGCTCTCTGCAATGGTGTCCCTGCAGCTGGGCCTGCCGGGTCAGTGGGGGTCCTCGCTCCAGGGGGCTGCTCATCACCACATCATCGCCACTGGCGCCCCCATCGCTGTCCCCTCTTGGACCTGTATGGCTATCCTATGGTCTTTGGCCATGTTGTGCAGGATGCAACAGGCCAGGAATATCCCACAGGCTTTTTGGGCGCTAGACTGTAGGGTCTCGGCGGAGGTGTCCAGGCATCGGAAGCGCTCTGAGCATCCCAAACACCCGCCCATGATGTTACGGGTCGCGGCATGTTCCTCATTGAAGCATAGCTGCACTGGGGTCGTGGGCGCCTGCACGGTGTGAGCAGCCAGGACGGAGTGGTATCCGCAGTCACCTGTGTGGAGATAGTGAGATCAGTGTCATGTCAGGTCCATATTGCCCACATCCTTGTGTGCCACTACCATGGCACCTGTGTTATTCCCACCCTTGCCCAGAGTTTGCATTCCATTCATGTGTACTCACCACTAGATGACCCGTGGGGATGTCCCTCACTTGAATCGATGGCACAGTGCAGACTGGTGCCATATGAAGGATCATGTGCTCTGCCAGGGTGTGTGGCACAGACATTGATAATGCGCCCAGTGGCATCACACACCACCTGGCAGTTGACACTGGAAAACCCTTCGTTCCAATATGCCTGGCCGCTAGCCAGGTATGCGAAGGCCACATGGGTGCAGTCTCATGGCCCCTAGCACGCCAGGCATACGGTTACCCTGTGGAACCCTGCATGTTTGTTGTACGCCTGTCATGTGCTGGGGAAATGGAAGTGCTCCAAGAGCAGGAGGCAGTGCTGAGGAATTGGGTGAGATGTGACGGGACGACTGTGTAATGCCTGTGGTGTCCCCTGTTGGCCTCTGGAAGGTGCCTGTAGAGCAGGCACATGGCAGGCTGTCACCTGGTCTCCACGGACAGAGCGTGACTCACGTGAGGGTGCCTGCATCACATCACTGCACAGCTCACAGAGCTATCTCAGTATTGCCCTGTTCAGGCAGTACCGCCCACAATCTCGACGCCTGTGTACAGCTCGAGGCTGATGCGGCACGATACCGCCTGTCGGGGGCATACGCATGGGGCCCCTCCGCTGCCATGTCCCCTGCAGCATGGTGTCTCACCTCTCATTACAGCTTCCATGAGGAAGCTGGCACTGTCCATCTCCCTGGCTTCTGCCCCCGGCTGCTGTTCCTGTGTTACCCTCGCTGCCCCTACTGCTTCCCACTGCACCGGCACCCCCACTGGCCTCTCTGTCCTCCTGGACCTACTGTCCTCTCTGCCCTTCCAGCTCCTGTCTCTCTCTCTCTCTCTGTCTCTCTCCCCAGTTTGTGGCCTGCTAGGGTTCTGCTCGCCTTGAGCCTTTATATTTGGCTCAATTCCGCTTACCGCGCAACCTCCGGCTGAGCCACTCTTGCACACGTAAGTGTTCAATATCGGCAAGACTTTATGCATGGACCCGCTCTTCAAGTAAGATGCCTGATTTCCATTGCGCTGTTGCTCAGCATGTTTTGGTGGCGCAACTGGCCCTTCTGAATATCGCAGAATGCGACGATTTTTGGATTTTGATGCGCAACCCTGTTGCGCATGGCGCAACCCTTTTGAATATCTGGGCCCATGTATTTTCTGTCTATTTCTTACTTGTCAAATGCCAAGGCACCTGTCCTTGAAGTAATTGTAATATGTAAGGCAACATTGCCATCTTTTGGTGATGGGCACCACTTAACCTTGTTATGTAAGACTCTGTATAAGAACGTCTTTGTTCTAAAACTGATGACTTTACAGAATTATATAATGTTATCTTGGACCGTGGAGCCACCTCTAATTTAGCCAATAGGGCTCATCTCTGTAACTAGAAATGTTTTATCTTTAGTAACCATAGTAATTATCACAGGTATATAATGTTATGCACAGACTCTACAATCGGAGACCCAAGAGATCCCAAGAGACTACAGAGAAACCTCGAGGTGTAGGGAATGCTTAGCACTGGCTCCTCAGTTCTGATAGGTAAGAACTGCTTAGGGCAACTGTGATTTATCCCTTTTGTAGTTATAAACTTATTTATTACTCGGATGCAACTTGTCTGTGATTATTTGCATCTCCAATATGCCAAGAACCTGAAGGTGAGGTTCAGACCTCTTACAATTGGAGCATCACAGCACAGGCTTTATATTGGGTGTTGTAAGTTTTCACTTGTTGCTATACATTTCCCTTTTCACGTGGGACTGTAGGTGTACACCCCGACCACCTCTCCCATCTTTTCTACTAGTTTGAGATAGTTGCAAAGTCTAGCTGACTTTTGGGTGTGGTCGATGCCGCCTCAACTCACCTTCATAAGCAGTTTTGAATCATGTTTGCCACACTTCAACAGTAGTCTGCTGTGTTTAAAGTACCGTGTTGTGGATCGATATGCAACACGCAGTCTTTTTCACAGTTTGAATTTTTGCCCTCCACACAATGGCCACCTGATCAGATATCTGGCAGAACTGAGACTCGATGTCTCTAACTTTCTTACCTCCCATGGAGGATGGCTGACTTCACAAGGCACTGAAGTCAATCCGGAAACCCCTGTACTGGGGATTTCAACCCAGTATGCAGAGACGACAGTCAACCAATAAGCATTGTGCTAAAGGGTTGATGGTCGCTGCTCTCTACGCTGCTTTGGAAGCCTCCGGAGCGAGGTTTCGTACCCTTGACCTGCAGATCGCATCTCTTAAGCAAGAGATGGGTTTGCAGGAAACAGAATATATTCGAATACAGCAGAACTTGGAGTCAGAACTCCAATCTCTGCATAATGAAAAGGATTCACTATTGCATCATTCCACGCAGGCTGGTGAACAAGAAATGTGTACTCTGAAACAGGAGTGTGAAAATTTGAGACAGGATAAGAGTCAGGTGGTGCAAATGAATGATTTGTTGAGTGCTGCGAATGCACAGTTGAGTGATGAAATGGGTGAACTTCAGGACGAGATCAACCAGGTATGTAATGATTTAGAAACAGTTTATAGGGACAATCAATTGAGTCGTGGTACTGTGTTTTGCAGAAGCAGAAACAGGATCAGGTTGATATGGATGTTGCAAGTGTGAATCATGATGAATGTAAGCTAAGATGGATAAACTGCACCATCAGTGAGAGGTTTTGACTGGCCACGTTAAGGTAATGGGAGGCGTAGCCCCTGCCTTTCATTCGTCATCGGAGGGGGAACCATCCGATGATGACATCTCACAGTACAACTCCCAGTCATGCCCCTACTATGGCCCAGATTCCCCACCCAGCCATCCACAGTATGGCGGGTCCCCGCCCACCACTCCCCAGGTCACACGTAGATGACGTCGGGAAGCCATCATAGAAACGCCATCATGGCGGGCGCCCATGATGGGGTGATGGGGAGCAGGCCTGCCTGTCCCAGCGGTACCTCCGTAGTCGCTATTAGTGTGAAGACAGGCAAGAGATTGAAACCATGATTGATAGAGCATTGGGAAATGTCTCTTCCTGAAAGAAGTATGAAAGCCATTAAAGTCAGATTCGACAAATTTTTCAAGAAGCTGGCACTCAGGAAGGTGTTGTTCATATACGTCTGAAGCTGCAGTCACATGAGCATTGGATGGTGCGAGCATTCATTACCTTTCCCTGATCGACCACCAACTAATCCCTACAATGGCGATTTTGTTCAGCAAATTGCTGACAGCATTGGTCGGATGAACCCGTCCGACAATCTCAGCTGCCTATTTGAAAAGGTGCGCCCAAGTGCTAGATGCTCAGCCTCGCCGCAGAATATCAGGTCCAAATACCACGCCAGACCATCGATCCTGGTTTATGGCCAAACCCTGAAGTAGTTCGCCAGGATGGGAACGCCACCTTTGACGAAGTCGCAGCTGAGCTCATTTCTGCTCACAGCCCTGGTGTGGTTGGAGTAATGCTGGCATACCCTGTGAAGCAAAATGCTAAAGAAAGTCCAGTGACCTACCACCAGAGACTCTGGATGGCCTATCGAGCAGGGAAACATCTGGCACAAGAAGCTGATGTAGATCTTATCGAATATAAGACCCTGTTCCTTAGAAACATGATCCCAGCCGTAAGAGAGAAAGTAGAGCCAACCACATACCCAAATACAGATAGGTTTGCTGATATTCTTCGGAAAACTGAGAGAGTGTATCAACTGTACATCCATGATTTGGGTTCCGGTTCCAAAAAGGTTGCCGCCATGGAACCCGCTTCTGGGACCACGACACATTACACTGTGGAAGGGCAGGCCCAGCAACAACAGCCCAAACATCCATCGGCCCCTCCAGCTAGCACCCAGCAAAACCCCCAACAGGGCCGCCAACAACAACAGTGGAGTGGGAACCAGAATTGGCCTAAAAACAGAAGGCACAAGGGCAAAAGGAAGCCATTACAAAGATCGGGTCCCTCATATAAAGAGATAGCTGAAGAAAATCGCAAATTTCGGGAGCTCCTGGGGCAAGTGCGCTCCGTAGTGGATGCTGTTCCCACACAAACAGTTGCAGCAGTACAACCAGTGACCCATGACACTACTGGCCATGGAGACACCGGAAGTATGGGCTCTCAGATCCACACAAGCCTAAACCCGGAAGCTCCTCCCTACATTGCATCTGTGCAACACGGTGAAGTCATTCATGCAAGCCAGACCCAGCCTCTGTATGCCTCCAACAATATGGATTGACAATTACAGGCCCCAGTCCGTATTGTAAACAAGCTGGTCTTGGATACAAATGGAAGGCCCTGCACCGAGGCCGAGGTCGGGGGCCGCCAACTAATTGTCTTGTTAGATACAGGTGCAGCTGTATCTATGTTACACGACGACCACCCTGAAACGTCTCCATGGTCTACCGGACGGAAGACAAATATGTCAGGAGTTGATGGTGCTAGGTTACCTGCATAACATTCTCTGTCTTTACCGGTAGAACTAGGCCATTTAAAGGCCTCACATGCTTTCCAACTGATGGTGCTGCATGATCATCCTAGTATCATCGGGATAGACTTCCTTGCACCACACGGCTGTGTGGTGGATCTAGCAAACATGTTGCTGATACAGATCCAGGGTCAATACCATACTGTCTTAATTCCTGACTCACATGCTGTAGCAACAATATCCATCAACAACAAAGAGTATGACGTCATAGATTTATTCAAGAATCATGAACTTTTCCCGAAACTCCTACCTATTCTGCAACGACATTTAGAAGCGTTTGCAGTTAACAAACATGATTGCGGCAGAATGCATACCATTATTGAGGTGCCAGGCCCGGCACATGAGAGACAAAGGCAATATCCGTTTCCCACTGAAGCCTTACCCTCTCTCCGAGAAACAATCAAGTCACTCCTTAAACAAGGAGTAATCAGAATCTGTGTCTCCACTGCCAGCTCTCCTGTTTGGCCTGTGAAGAAACCCACAGGGACCTGGAGACTTACTATTGACTACAGGAAACTGAATCAGGTTACTCCCAGTTGTTCCCCAACTGTGTCGCCTGCACCAGATGTGCTTCGACTTTTAACACCAGATCAGAAATGGTTCAGTGCCCTGGATATCTCCAATGGTTTTTGGTCATTACCATTGGCCCTCAAGAGTCAATATAAGTTTGCCTTCACCTTTGAAGGACGACAATACACGTGGACTTGCTTGCCACAGGGATTCCATAATAGCCCATCCCTCTTCCATCTCCATATGATGGATGCCCTACAGAGTTTCTCAGCCCCCCAATGTATCTTACAGTACATAGATGACCTGTTGTTGGCCACTGCCACACAGGAACAACATCTGGATCTCTTGGACGAATTATTGACTCTTATTCAGAGAGCAGGCTTAGTGTAACCCTGCAAAGATTCAATTATGTCAGAAAGAAGTACTCTTTCTGGGTTTGAAAATAACTGACCAAGGCAGGAGCCCTACTTGGAAAAGATTCAAGGATTACAAGACTTGCCATTACCTACCAGTGTGGCAACTCTTCGGAGGTTTCTAGGTATGGTAAACTATTCCAGAGATTTTATTTGTGATTTTGCTCAGAAAGTCGCTCCTCTGTATGATTTACTCAAAAAGGACGTTCCATGGAGTTGGAGCCCTGTCCATACCCAGGCTGTGACGTCACTGAAGCAGGCCTTGGCCTCCGCCCCAGCACTGGTAAACCCCAATCCAGCATTACCATTCCATCTAGAGTGTGCCACCTCTGACATCGCTATGTCAGCAGTGCTAGCCCAGAAGGTGCATGGCATCTTGAGACCTATTGCATATGCATCGCAGCTCTTGACCCCAGTGGAACAGAAGTATGGCCTTTGTGAAAAGAATCTTCTGGCCACTTATTGGGCAGTCAAGCACTTCCTGTATATCATTGGGTACTCTCCGCTGATTCTTAACACTAATCATACACCTACTACTTTTCTGCTCTCAGATAGAGTGAAGGATGGGTCAGTCTCCAACACTAGGCTGACACATTGGTCATCCTCCTCCAGGATAGGGATATTCAGGTCCATCAAACCAAAGTTCCATCTCTATTAGCTCATGGCCTCCTTTTTCAGGGGGAACCCCATGACTGTACTTTGCAGTCACCTGACCTCACAGATCCGGGCCCATTCTTCCCTGCCACCCCTGAGATACTGGAAAATACCTCTTTGTGCCGCGTTTTCACCAATGGTTCAGCATCATACTATCAGGGAGAACAGATTGCAGGGATGGGTATTATGGTGGTGTACCCTTATGGGAACACTGTCAGAATATCTAAACGCTGTAGTGTAGCTTCATCACAGTACGCAGAGATGGCAGCGGTGGCCTGTGCACTAGAGTTTATTCAACATGGAACTCAGGATACCATCATTTTCACAGACTCTAATTGGGTTTGTTGTTCCCTTACATAATTTCTTCCTTTCTAGCAGAAGAACTCCTTCCTCTCCTCTGATGGAAGCCCAGTGAAATACAAAGAATTGGTGATCTACATACATGCATTAGCACAGAAATACCCACACAAACTTTATGTGCACAAGGTTAAAGCTCACTCCCTACACATCCCTATCATGCATTCAATGACACAGCAGACACCCTTGCTAAGGAAGGACCCGAGGGGGGGGATGTCTGGATAATGGATCATCCAGAGGCCAATGCAGCTGTAACAGGTTGCAGCTCTCAAAGGAAATCTGAATCTTTTTCCCCTTGGACCTCTCAGCAGCTCTGCATTTGGACACTGAACTCAAAGAAGTGTTCAGATTCCTAGACAAGGGTATTGAAGAAAGACTCCCTACACATAACCCATACCGCAGGCATGAAGGTAAATTACACTTATCCCCTGATGATAAACTTATTTGGTTCCAACCAGAGGATACTACCACCAAATTGTGGGTAGTCCCCAGACATCTGAGATCTGAATTTTTGCACCAGGTACATGACACACCTACTGGAGGACACCAGGGACGGAAAATACCCTCCAGCATCTCAAAACCACTGCTTGGTGGCCTGGGATTACCAAAGATGTTAAACAATACATTGATAATTGCCTTGTTTGTGCACAAAACAATCCCATACCTACAAAATGAAATGCCAAACTTTTACCACAGAGACACACTGGCCCTTGGCATGCCATTCAAATTGATTTTATCGGTCCATTGACCAACACCAGTAGAAATAACAAGTATGCCCTTGTAGTAACTGATTTATTCTCTAAGTGAGTTGAGGCTTTCCCCACCAAGACATGCACCACAAAGACAACCGCCAAAATCCTGGTAGAACAGATTTTCTCCAGGTGGGGCCTGCCTCTCAAGGTAGACTCCAATAAAGGAACCAGTTTTACAGGTGAGTTGATGAAAGAGTCCCTTGAACTCCTTGGAGTCCAGCAAAAGTTCCACATACCTTATCACCCTCAATCCTCAGGTCAAGTAGAAAAAGCCAACAGATGGATTAAGCAAATGCTTTCCAAATTCATTGAGGACAATCCCAAGACCTGGGATTCCCTATTGCCTTTACTCCTTATGGCAATTAGGGTACACCTCAGCCACCACCCAGCTTACACCTTTCGAGGTAATGACTGGAAGACAAATGAGATTACCTGAACACTTGTTTTTGACCTGCATACCTCCACTGCAGACCATGTGTCTGTAGATCAGTATGTGGAGAAACTTAGAAAGACCCTCATACACACACACTTGTATGCTGCAAACTGCATGGGCAAGGCCCAGCAACAGTCCAAAATACAATTTGACAAACACGCACAAGAAGTGGATTGGCAGGTTGAGATCAGGTAATGGTACTTGATTTGCACATCCCACCCACTCTTCTCCAATAAGTGGAAGGCCCTACCCCATTGTCAACAAGCTCAGTCCGGCAGTCTATCAAGTTAGACTCCTCCACAACAATAAATTGACTGACAAATGGTTACATGCAAACCAGTTGAAACTGTACAAAGGAACTTAAAACTTACTCTTCATAACCTCACTGGGCGGAACTGTATTAATGTACTAATCTTTCATCTTCCTTTTCAGATACATTGACAAGATGGCTATCTTGTTCCTATCCCTCCTCCTTGCAGGAGTAATCCCTTTCGCCCAAGGCACGGTAACGGACCTCCTTCGACACCTTGATCCTCCAGCACCTCCTACAGAGGGAGTTTCCATCAAAATTCCAGATACTATGATTACTGTCCAGGAAAGTTCCGATGCATACCTCACTGCCTCGGTCGTTGCTCCTGACAAATCCACCCTTCAAATTGAGTGGCAAACCACATCACAAGGACAAGTTCTCCCTGTGGCCAAACTCTCTAAGGGAACTTTCCAGGGTTGGCCTAACTCTAAATTATCCCCAAATGGTTCACTGTCCTTGTTACAAACTGCATTAAGACACTCTGGTTTGTATAACATAACTGCTCTGATCGATCCTTCCTATTGTAATTCTCTTTCTCAAGATTCTGCCCGCAGATTCTGTGCTGTACATCACATGGCATCTGCAGCCATGTATCTCTCTGTGCTGCCTCCTACCAAAAAACAGCTTTTGGAATGTCCAAAACATACCCCTGGTCCCCGTAGTGGTCTCACAGCCACTGCCCTCCCAGGTTCTATAATTAATAATTTACAGTTTATACATATACCTGTTTTATTCAACCTTACTTACTGGAATATGAAAGAATTTGGTATGTGTCACAATACCAATACATCTGCATTCTATAGTACATTATTGCTTGATAGTTTAGCTGCATTTCAGATTCGCACCAAGGATCCCTTTACTGGGGTTTATTCTACCAAACACAGAGGTAATTTTAGGAGGAAACCTCCTCCTAGTCTCTTACTCATAAACGTAGAATCGTGAAGTTGACAGTTCTGATGTTACAGGTGCTACAGGTACTGTCACAGGTCTTTTTGGTACTGCTATGTCCATTTGGAACAAAGCGGACATTGCTGCTATCAAAAGTCATTCTGCAAAGTTCTCCACTGGTTTGGTTAATAATGTTTTACCACCTTTATTGCATGGTGTGGATGGCCTTAGTCAGGAAGAAAGATACACTGTATACAACATGCACGACATCGCAAAAGCCTTCACTGATTCCAAAGACAAGATTAACGCACTCATAGAACAGAACAATAGAGAAGCTGATAAACAATACATTGGTAGAGAAATACTTTGTTCTGCATATGGTTCATATATTCTCACTACCATCAACAACCTCTTCCGAGACCTAGAAACTGGAAGAATCCCTGATAAAATACATGACAGACGCATCTCTAAATGGTATTGTCCTAAATGTAAACTTCCAACTTGTATTTCCCTATGTATGCAACAGACATTGTCTATTCCTCTTTCCACAGCAAGAAATCTGGGGTTTGTGACCAGGCACCCTAATACTGGTCCTTGTTTCTCTACTAAGAAATGTTCCATAACAGATACCATGTTTGTCTCTTTACTGTCTCCTTACCACGTTTTGATCCACTACAGCTTTGTTAGAGCAAGCTTTTTCAAGCGCGCTCAATAGGGGCATTTGGACGATGACATCTACTGAAACGCCTGGACCTACCACCTCTACTGGTCTACCACTCCTTCCTGGACGCCTGGGTGGCACCACACATGGACTGTTGTGCGAAAAAGCAATATATCTACCTGTGCCAATGTGATGTGTTTGATGTTATATGCCCTGTTTGTGGCTACTCTCCAGACAGCATTGATTGGACTTTCACTATGGATAAGGACATCACTGAAAATGGCACCGTCTCTTTTGAATCAACGCCGTTACCAGATCAGCTTTACCAGTCTTATCGTGAGGAAGCTCATCGCCTGTCAACACGGATCTCCAAGACGACCTACACATGCCCTGTCCAGTTGCAAAAATGGAGACTACCTACAGTACGTTCACAGTATAACTCTGACGGAGAATACTGTATAGTGACAAATGTGAAATCTTATTCATATGGCTGTTACTTGTTCTATTGATTACCCCAACTTCTGTTTTGTTCCCCATCAGAAAACTGTTATTGGACATACTGTCATAACCTCCGTTCCCCTTATGGAAGCAGATATCATTGATGGTAATCCGGATTATTTACTCACACTTTCAGAATACCTACCTTACTTTAATGTACACATAGATCCGCTTACACATACATTGAAATCACTTTTAGATAGAAAGGACACACACCTCATCCACATCAGCAATAATATAACCAAAGCCAATGAAGCTATTCTTGACCTGATGAATGATGGCGATATGAATAATGCATTGACTAACACCTGGTTAGAAATCACTTTTAAAGGTTTTGTTATAATACAAGCATTTTTAATATTTACTTTGATTATTATGCTTTGCTGCCTACGACGTACACTGCGCCAACACCATGACCAGCTTGAATTCCTTTACAAGGCTCGCGCGTCGGGCTTGTAAACGACCACTGCTCCTGTCCATTCCTTGGATTTGCCTGTGTTGCCCTTTGAGGCAACAAGGGGGGGAATTGTTACACGAGGTCCCTGCACCCTAATTGATGCCCTCAGGGGTACACCATAGACAGCTAATGTTTAGACATAGGCTATACTAATACAGGGGACTAAAGGCATATATCGTACAAAGTAGATGTTAGTATATGAATACATATTATGGTAACTCACTTTGCTTGCTAATGCACACACATTATACCATGTATTTTCTGTCTATTTCTTACTTGTCAAATGCCAAGGCACCTGTCCTTGAAGTAATTGTAATATGTAAGGCAACATTGCCATCTTTTGTTGATGGGCACCACTTCACCTTGTTATGTAAGACTCTGTATAAGAACGTCTTTGTTCTAAAACTGATGACTTTACAGAATTATATAATGTTATCTTGGACCGTGGAGCCACCTCTAATTTAGCCAATAGGGCTCATCTCTGTAACTAGAAATGTTTCTGTCTTTTAGTAACCATAGTAATTATCACAGGTATATAATGTTATGCACAGACTCTACACCTCAGAGACCCAAGAGATCCCAAGAGACTACAGAGAAACCTCGAGGTGTAGGGAACGCTTAGCACTGGCTCCCGGTTCGTATTGGTAAGAACTGCTTAGGGCAACTGTGATTTATCCCTTTTTGTAGTAATAAACTTGTTTATTACTCATATGCAACTTGTCTGTGATTATTTGCATCTCCAATATTGCCAAGAACCTGAAGGTGAGGTTCAGACCTCTTACACAACCAATCCCTTCCCCTTCCTAGTTGCTATTCTGAGAGCTTCTCCCCCATGCAGCCCCCCCGCACTCTGAAGTTTTGTGAGGTATTCATTTGTAGAGCACACGTGTCTGCTCCATTGATTTCAATGGGAGCAGGTTTTCAATGATGTTTTTTTTAATATTTAAGAGGGTCACTGGGGTCAAATCAAAACCAAACCTCAACTTACAAGGGCCATGTTTGTTTAGCTGTGGCTTTGATTTGACCCCAGTGACAGTGAAATAATGAAGGCATAATATTTGTTTTTAATATATAGGTTGGTTAGCAGTCCTATAAAGAGTCTTTTGGGAATTCCAGGTCTCAAGCAGTACTCTTGTCACTGGGGAGAAGCCCCAATATTTTTCAAGCCATTTGCAAATCTACTTGAGAGTTCAGAGGTCATCCAAGCCCCAACCTGATCTGGAGTTATGGTAAACAGTGAGAGATTTGGGCATACTGGTTAAGGACAGAGGTAAGGAGTTTGGAGTCCATATTGGGGAACAGGGAAAAGTAGCTGGCAAAATAAAGGTCAAGAGAGAAGTCTATCTTATAGAGTTGGAGGGATTAAGATGTTTGGAGTGGTTGTGAGAGGCAGTGTAGAAGAGACAGAGCATTCAGAGAGGTGAATGTTCATCTGAGGTAGACTTGGTCATTGAATGTGAGGTCTAGAAAAGAGTGAGTGAGTGAGTGAGCAGGTTGAGGAAGTTAAGGATGTGGAAGTCAAAGATATGGCCACAGTTGTGTAAACGTGAGATGAGTGAGTGGGAAAAGCTAAAAGAATGAAGAACACAGAAGACATTGGAGAAAACTGGGCTGAGAATATCATCTACAGTGCTCCCTCAATTATCTGCTGCCTTTTTATCAATAAACCTCCATTATCTTCCAAATTTTGTTTGTACAAAATTTTTGCTTGTCCATTGCCCCTTATTATCTGCCACCCTTGATTATCCACCCAATTTTTCTTGTACAACAGTGGGTGGCTAATCTAGGGTGCACTGTATATGTCTGTTCAACTCACCAGTGTACAACTCACCAATGACGAGTGTGCTGAATAGAGAGAAAGTAAGACAGTATAACACAGTTTTGTTAGTCAACAATAGATGGAGTATTTTTATTTATTTAGTATGCTTTATGGGTGCCAAACCTCCCTGGACCTCAGCCCGAACACTGCCCACCCCCAGGACTTTTGTTCCTTGGAGTAGGATATAAGGTGTAAGGCATCTGAAGGAAGAAAAGGATAGAAATGAGGGAGGAAAATTTAATGTTGGACCTGGAGGTAATGGCAACACCACCTCCGTCTATGGCCTGAGAAGTGTGACTGTTAAAAGAAATGCTAATTATGGGGTGGTGTCTTCAGAGAGATGGCAACAGTCATAGGGAAACAGTCAGGCTTAGTGGGGCAGCTGTTGATGTTATGTTGAAGGATGAGGTAATGAATGATCATTAATTTATTAATGAGAAAGAAGACATTTAGGAGGGCACATATAATTGGTAGTGAAGGGGTGCTGGGGCAAGGGTAAAGTGTTAATGAAAATGAGGTTTCTGTGGTTAGGTTGACAGCAACAGAAAGGGGAAGGGAAGGGAAGTGAGGTGGAACTGAGGATTAAAATGTATTGTGGTAGGTCAGGATAGCAGGGACAAACATTGGGGTGGAGTTGGCAAAAATGGCTAGGGGAGACTGTAGCTGATAAGGGGGTGTCGGGATATGTGAGACTGGGCAGTGAGTGTTTGGTGGAGGTGGAGGTAATGGTCAGGAGGGTAGTTGGATTGAAGAAGGAGGAGGGTGTAACTGAGGAAGAAATGGAGCAGAAACTTTGAAGTATGAATGAAAAAGACAGAAGTGACCATAAAGACAATATATGCCCCTCCAGGTCCTCCACAGATGATGAAAGCAGGAAGAATAGGAGAAGATAGGAGAAGTTAATTGGGATAAAAGTAGGAGGAGAAAGGTACATGAAAGGGCTAGAACTTTCATATCAGAAAATCATTTTGATTTTGATGACATTAGTGAAGTAAAAACATCAGCTTGAGGTTTTTATGTATTTATGTAATCCGGACAAATTAACCAATAATATGTCTTCTATCACGTTGTCATTTATTTCAGCTTAATAAAGTAACAATTGACCCTCATGGTTTATTAATAACCTGAGGTTATTCTTTGTATTCATTGCTGGGTGAAGTTTTTTAAACAGTACTTGTCTGGTCTAGTTTAGATAAACCCGTTTCCCTTTAAAGCACCATGCACCTGGGTTCATTTGCCCATGCACCTTTTTCTCATCAAACAGTTCCTTTATGGCACCATTTACAAATCTCTAATGAGAATGAAATGTCAAACTGTTATACATTTTACTGGTGAACTGCAACTTAGAAAGTAACTTTCTACATCAAAGAAATATACTGTACATCCCTAAAAAATCTAATTGCTTGAAAACCGCAGACTATAGAAACATAGACTTTGACGGCAGATAAGGATCGCTTGGCCCACCTACTCTGCCCATTTCCCTATGTACTGGATAAGCTGCAGATCCCAGTCCATCAACAGCCTATTTTTTCCTATCCCCCACAAGAATTGCCTTATGTCTGTCCCATGCATTCTTGAATTCCTCCACAGTTTTTGACCCCACAACCTCCTCAGGAAGGCAGTTTCATGTGTCCACCACCCTCTCTGTGAAAAAATACTTCCTCACATTGTCCCTGAGCTGTTCCCGCCTCTTTCATCAAATCGTGCCCCCTTGTTCTTGCACATCTCTTTTTCTGAAAGATGCTACCCTCTTGGACTTTGTTGATTTCCTTGAGGTACTTTAAAGTTTCTGTCATGTCCCCCCTCTCCCTCCTTTCCTCAAGGGTATACATATTAAGCTCCTTTAGTCTCTCTTCATATGGCTTCTGTTGCAGACCCTGCAGCATTTTAGTTGCCCTCCTCTGGACTGCATCCATCCTGTCTATGTCCTTGCAGAGATGGGGTCTCCAGAACTACATGCAGTACTCCAGATGGGGTCTCACCAACTGTCTGTACAGAGGGATAACAACTTCTTTTTTTCCTACCGGTGATACCTCTCCCTATACATCCCAGTATCCCCTCAGCCATCCCTACTGCCTTGTCACATTGCTTGCTAACTTTTAGGTAATCTGATATGACTACCCACAGGTCCCTTTCCATTTTTGTTACTACCTCCACCCCCACATTGTGTACTCTTCCCATGGGTTTTTGTTTCCCAGGTGCATTACTTTGCACTTCTTTGCATTAACTCTAAGCTGCCATACTTCTGACCATTCCTCCAACCTTTACCAAGTCCCTTCTAACCATTTCCACCCCCGCTTGTGTATCAACAATGTTGTAGATCTTTGTGTCATCTGCAAAGAAGCATACTTTTCCTTCAAGCCCCTCTGCAATGTCACTTATAAAGACATTAAAAAGGACCAGACCCAGTACTCAACCCTGCGGTACCCCACTAGTAACCCCCCTTTCTTTGGAATGGACTCTGTTTACTATTACCCTCTGTGTCCTGTTGTCCAGCCAATGTTTTACCCAGGCTAGCACCCTGGGACCCATACCTAGGCTGGCTAATTTGTTTATTAATCTTTTGTGTGGAACTGTGTCAAATGCCTTGTTAAAGTCTAGGTAGGCCAAGTCAACAGCCCCTCCCTGGTCTACTACTTTGGTCATCCAATCAAAGAAATTGATTAGATTCATCTGACATGACCTTTCCACTGTGAATCCATGCTGCCTTGGGTCCTGTGCCCCACTGGCCTCTAGGCACTCAACAATTCTTTCTTTCAGAAGTGATTCCATCATTTTCTCTACCACTGAGGTCAAGCTAACAGGTCTGTAGTTTCCTGCCTCTGCCTTGCTCCCACTTTTGTGGAGGGAAATAACAGCCACCTTCCGCCATTCCTCAGGTACCACACCATCCTCCCATGATTTATTAAAAAGTGTAGTCAGTGGTGTCACTAGTTCTCCCCTTCGTTCTTTTAGAATTTTGGAGTGAATCCCATCAGGCCCCATTGTTTTGTCCACCTTCAGTTTTAGGAGTCCTTTCAGAACTCTTTCTTCTGTGAAAGGACTGGTATCGACCCTCCTTTCCAGTGTACTTCTGTTGATCGGATTAGGTACCTGCCCCTCCTCTTCTTTTGTGAATACTGAGCAGAAGTATTCATTCAGTATCATTGCTTTTTCACTGTCTCTCCTTTATTAAGCCTCGTTATCCTTCCCTTTATCTTTCCTTGCTTCCTAAAGTACCTATGAAAGGTTTTATCCCCCTTCTTAACTGAGTTGACTATCTTTTCCTTGGTTTGGGCCTTTGCTATTCTGACTGCCTTCCCTACTTCCTTCTGCTTTAAGTGGTACAATTCTCTGTCCTGCTCCTTCTGTGTTTCCTTATACTTCCTGAATGCTATCTTTTTCTCCCTAACTTTCCCTGCCACCTCTTTTGAGAACCATAGTGATTTTTTTCTTTCATTTTGATTTGTTTATTTTCTTCACACAATGACGTTTTGCCTCTGTGATGGCAGTTTTGATGTTTCCCCATTGTTGCTCCATCCCTCCTCCTTGCCTATTTACTAGTGCTTTTCTGAGGCACTCCCTCATTTTGACAAAGTCATCCCTCCTGAAGTCCAGTACCCTCACTTTTGTATGGCTTGACTCTGTGGCTGAGTTTATCATGAACCACACTGTTTGGTGATCACTTGTTCCCAGGTGGCTACCCACTTCTAGATCTGAGATCCTCTCTCCATATGAGAGTACCAGGTCTAAGATTTCTTCCTCCTGAGGGGATTCCAATGCTAGCTGCCTGAGACTCACCCCCTGTAGGGCATCAAAAATGGCCCTTCTCTTGGATGTGGCTGCAACAAAGGTGCTCCAGTTAACATCTGGCATATTCAGGTCCCCCATTAACAATATCTCCCCTTTCTATGCCATCCTAAGAATGCCTTCTATCATTTCCTTG
This sequence comes from Neoceratodus forsteri, assembly GCA_016271365.2. Classification (NCBI taxonomy): domain Eukaryota; kingdom Metazoa; phylum Chordata; order Ceratodontiformes; family Ceratodontidae; genus Neoceratodus; species Neoceratodus forsteri. The sequence goes on from JADMNL010000025.1 coordinate 265,831,171, forward strand.
TCCATATCCCCCACCCCCGAGAAGGGGGTCTGTATATAACCCCTGTGTGGATTGTGATGCCATTTCCAGTCTCCAGGGTGGACCACAGTGCCTCCTCTCCTCCCTGTTTACCCTTTTGTTCCATTGCTTTGATCCTTTCCCTAACATAGAGAGCTATTCCTCCTCCTCTTCTACCCTCACTGTCCCTCCTGTAGATTGTATACCCTGGTATGTTGATATCCCAGTCATGGTTCTCTGTGTACCATGTTTCTGTGACTGCCACAATATCCAGGCATCCCTCTTCCATCAAGGCCACCAGATCTGGGAGCTTGTTACCCAGACTATGAGCATTGGTACTCATTACCCTCCATTTTTTGATGGTCTTATCCCTTTTTGCCCCATCTCTGTTCTTACTGCCTTTGCACGTTTCTCCATTTACCCTTGCCCTTCTCCCTATCGACTTCTCTATCTTGGTGCTTACCTCACTAACTACACTGATTTTTTTGGGGGGCTAGTATTTCCCTGCTCCATTTCTGTGTCTTCCCCCTTGGCTAGTTTAAATGCTTGCCAATGAAGCATTTAAACCTATCACCTAGGATCCTCATTCCCCTCCTGTACAGATGCAGACCATCACATTAGTATAGGCCTGCATCCCTCCAGGTGGACTCCCAGACCCAATGAAGCCAAAACCCTGAGTTCTGCACCAGTTTTTCAACCATTGATTGCATCCCATGGTGCAGAGCACCCTAGTCTCACCCAGGCCATTAACAGGCAACACCTCTGAGAAGGTTACCGTGCATGCTACTTGTTTAAGTCACCTTCCTGACTCCACAAACTCCTCCTGCTCTGCTCTGATCCCTTTCCCAGTCAGGTCATTTGTCCCTAGGTGGACAATGACATCCAGCTCCCTCCCCATGCAGCTGCTTCCATGATTCTGAGGATTCACTCCCTGTCCCTCCAAGCCATGGCACCAGGCAGGCACCTTACCTCCCTCCCCCAACTCCACCCTCCTAACAATGAAGTCCCCACCAGGAGTTTTTTCTTTCCCTGTGGGGTCCCATGTCACCCTCCTGTGGGTCTGCTTTGTGGAGGTTCCTAGCATCCTCCTTGGTCTCCACTGCAGGTGCCTCCCTAGAGGAACCACACTCAGTCAGAATGGCATATGAGTTATGGAGAGGTACAACTGTAGGGATGCACCTCTGTTCCACCACCCTCACTGTCCCTGAACCTACTGTGGTCCAACCACTCCTCTTTCATGGCAACCTCTGAGGCAGTGGCAGTGGCCCTGGAGGTCCCTGGGTGGGAGAGGAGGTCCCCTGAATCCTAGCCAACTCAGCCTGGAGATGAGCAACCTCCTCCCTCAGTCCAGAGAGGTGTCTGGAGATGGGATAACACCACATTCTCCAGAACATCTCCTGGAAAACGGCTGCTCCTCAGCCACTGCACTGCACCACTCCCATCATGTCTCTTTTGTGGCCCCTTATCTGTTGTTTTGTATACTTACTCTTTCCTCTCTCTGTTGACACAGAGAGCCAGAGAGAGAGACAGAGACAGAGAGAGAGAGAGAAAGCAGCCAAAGCTTCCTTAAATCGAGGAGGTTCTTTAATGGACTACATTGAACTGAATTATTACTTTTTGGACCTGTGCAAGTAACTAGTTTTGATTCTCTGTTTTGGGGGTTGACTTTTCTTAGTTTAACTTTTATTTGCCAGGAAGGAACTGTAGCTGGGAGATATTTGCAGTCATTTGTGACTAGACCTGTTACTTTACCTCTGTGAAATAGGTGTCTGAAAGGAAGGAAGGTTTACTCCCACCCACCCTGCCCCTTACCCACCTGCCCCAAGCACATGACTTCCTTTATAGCTGGGGTTCTGCCATCACTTCCCCAAAACTACTAACAACATACACCTGTTCATATCCTTAAAGGTACAGCACACTGAATAAGGGACAAAGACACTCACAAGCCTGCACACACTAAAACAAGAAAAAAACATCTATAACAGGAAGGGACACAGACATGTGGGGAGTGGTGCAATGCACTGGCTGTTGAGCAGCAGTCTTCTGGGAGACATTCTGGAGACTGCGTTGCTGCCCGATTTGAAGGCACCTCTCTGGTCTGAGGGAGGAGGTTGTTTGTCTCCATGCTGACCTGGCAAGGATTCGGGAAACCTGCTCCCCCACACAGGGACCACCCAGGCCACTGCCACTACCTCAGAGATTGCCAAGAAAGAGGAGTGGTTGGACCACATTGGGCTCAGGGAGGGTGAGTGCGGTGGAACAGAGGTGCATCCCTCCAGTTGTGCCTCTCCACAATTCATTTGCCACTCTGGTGGAGCATGGTTCCTCTTTGGAGGCAACTGCAGTGGAGACCAAGGAGGATGCTAGGAACCTCCACAATGGAGATCCACAGGAGGGTGGCACAGGACCCCACAGGGGAAGGAAACAACTCCTGGTGGGAGACTCAATTGTTAGGGGCAGAACTGGGGGAGGGAGGGAGTGGAAATGGAGGCAAGGTGCCTGCCCAGCACTGTGGCTTGGAGGGGCAGGAAATGAATCCTCAGGATAATGGGAGCAGCTGCAAGGGGGAGTAAGCTGATGTCATTATCTATCTAGGGACAAATGATCTGGCTGAGAATGGGATCAGAGCAGTGCAAAAGGAGTTTGTGGAGTTGGGGAGGGGCCTTAGACAAGTAGCACACATGGTAACATTCTCAGAAGTGCTACCTGTCTATGGCATGGATGAGGCTAGGGTACTCCGCACCATGGGATTCAATGACTGGTTGAAAAACTGGTGCAGAGCTCAGGGATTTGGCTTCATTGGGGACTGGGGCTCCACCTGGAGGGATGCAGGCCTATACTAGCATGGTAGACTGCATCTATCCAGGAGGGGAACCAGGATCCTAGGTGTTAGGTTTAAATGCTTCATTGGCAAGCATTTAAACTAGCCAAGGGGGTGCACTGAAAAGGAGAATGGAAATCCTAGCCCCTCTCAAAAAAATCAGGGTAGTTAGTGAGGTAAACACCAAGACAGAGCAGTCAAAAGAGAGAAGGGCAGGCTTAAATGAAGAAAATGACAAATGCAGTAAGGACAGGGATGGGTCAAAAAAAAATAAAGCCATAAAAAAATGGAGGGTAATGAGTATCAGTGCCCATAGTCTAGGTAAAAAACTCCCCGAAATGGTGGCATTGATGGAAGAGGGATGCCTGGATATCATGGCAGTCACAGAAACAAGGTACACAGAGAACCATGACTGGAATGTCAACATACCAGGGTACACAATCTACAGGAGGGACAGGGAGGAAACAAGAGGAGGAGGAGTAGTTATCTATGTAAGGGAAGGAATTAAAGCAACAGAACTAAAGGGTAAACAGGAAGGAGAACAGGCACTGTGGGCCACCCTGGAGACTGGAAATGGCACCACAATCCGCACAGGGGTTGTATACAGACCCCCATCTCAGGGGGAGGAAATGGAGAAGGAAATAAAAGAAGGCATCCTTAGGATGGCAGAGAAAGGGGAGATATTGCTGATGGGGGACCTGAATATGCCAGATGTTAACTGCAGCACCTCTGCTGCAGCCACATAAAAGAGCAGGGCCATTCTCGATGCCCTACAGGGGGCATGCCTCAGACAGCTAATTTTGGAACCCACTCAGGAGGAAGCAATCTTAGACCTGGTATTCTCAAATAGGGGTGGGGAGAGGAGCTTTGATCTTGAAGTGGGTAGCCATCTGAGAACAAGCAACCACCAAACAGTGTTGTTCATGATAAACTTAGCTGTAGAGTCAAGCTATACAAAAGTGAAGGTACTGGACTTCAGGAGGGCTGATTTTGTCAAAATGGGTGGTTGCCTCAGAAAAGCACTAGCACACAGGCAAGAAGGTGGGGCAAAGCAACAATGGGGAAACATCAAAACCACCATCACAGAGGCAACAAGCCTTTATGTGAAGCAAATAAACAAATCAAAATGAAAGAAAAAAACACTATGGCTCTCAAAAGAAGTGGTGGGGAAGATTAGGGAGAAAAATATAGCATTCAGGAAGTATAAGGAAACACAGAAGGAGCAGGACAGAGAACTGCACCAGTTAAAGCAGAGGGAAGTGGGGAAGGCAGTCAGAATAGCAAAGGCCCAAACTGAGGAAAAGATAGTCAACTCAGTTAAGAACGGGGATAAAACCTTTTATAGGTACATTAAATAGCAAAGAAAGACTAAAGCAGGGATACTGAGGCTGAATAAAGAGGAAGGTGGTTGGGTAGAGAGCAACAGTGAAAAAGCAGGGATACTGAATGAATACTTCTGCTCAGTATTCACAGTGGAAGAGCAGGGGAGATACCTAATCCAGTCAAAGGAAGCACTCTGGAGGGGGGTTGATATTAGTCCTTTCACAGAAGAAAGGGTTCTGAAAGGACTCCTAAAACTGAAGGTGGATAAAGCATAGGGGCCTGATGGGATTCACCTCAGAATTCAAAAAGAACTAAGGGAAGAACTAGTAATACCATTGACTACCCATTGTAATAAATCATGGAAGGATGGTGTGGTACCTGAGCACTGGAGGAGGGCAGATGTGATTCCCTTTCACAAAAGTGGGAGCAAGACAGAGGCAGGAAACTACCAACCTGTCAGTTTGACCTCAGTGGTAGGGAAAATGATGGAATCATTTCTGAAGGAAAGAATTGTTGAGTACCTAGAGGCCAGTGGGGCACAGGACCAAAGGCAGCATGGATTCACAGTGGGAAGGTCATGTCAGACAAATCTAATTGATTTCTTTGACTGGGTGACCAAAGTAGTAGACCAGGGAGGGGCTGTGGACTTGGCCTACCTAGACTTTAGCAAGGCATTTGACACAGTCCCACACAAAAGATTAATAAACAAATTAGCCAGCCTGGGAGTGGGTCCTAGGGTGCTAGCCTGGGTAAAACACTGGCTGGACAACAGGACACAGAGGGTAATAGTAAATGGAGTCCACAGTGAAGAAAGGGGGTTACAATTGGATACTGTAGGGTTCAGTACTGGGTCTGGTCCTTTTTAATATCTTTATAAGTGACATTGCAGAGGGAAAGGAAGGGAAACTATGTCTCTTTGCAGATGACACAAAGATCTGCAACAGAGTTGATACACAAGGCAGGGTGGAAAGGATGAAAAAGGACTTGGTAAGGTTGGAGGAATGGTCAGATGTATGGCAGCTTAGATTCAACATGAAGAAGTGCAAAGTAATGCACCTGGGAAACAAACAAAAACCCAGAAGAATAGTACACAATGTGGGGTGAGATACTGACAACAACAAAAATGGAAAGGGACCTTGGGGTAGTCATATCAGATGACCTAAAGGTGGGCCAGCAATGTGAGAAGGCAGTAAGGAGGGCTGGGGGGATTCTGGGATGCATAGGGAGAGGCATCACCAGTAGAAAACAGGAAGTTGTTGGCCCTCTGTACAGACAGTTGGTAAGACCACATCTGGAGTACTGTGTACAGTTCTGGAGACCCCATCTCTGCAAAGACATAGACAGGGTGAAGGTTGTCCAGAGGAGGGCAACCAAAATGGTGCAGGGTCTGCACTAGAAGACATATGAATAAAGGCTAAAGGAGCTTAAGATGTATAGCCTCGAGGAAAGCAGGGAGAGGGGTGACATAATAGAAACTTTCAAATACCTCAAGGGAATCAACAAAGTCTGAGAGGGTATCATCTTTCAGAAAAATAGATGTGCAAGAACAAGGGGGCACAATTTGAAGATAGAGAGGGGACGGCTCAAAGGTAATGTGAGGAAGCATTTCTTCACAGTGAGGGTTGTAGATACGTGGAACAGCGGGGAAGTTGAAGAATGCATGGGACAGACATAAGGTAATTCTAGTGGGGGGTGTAGGAGGAAGTAAGCTATTGGTTAACTAGGATCTGCAACTTAGTTGTTAAGTAGGGAAATGGGCAGACTAGGTGGGCCAAGCGGTCCTTATCTGCAATCAGATTCTATGGGCCAGATATTCAAAGCTTTGAATGGTGCGCAAACTGTTTGCGCGGGTTTAGCGTGGGATTAGCATGGGTCTGCCATATTCAAAAGGCCAAATAGCGCATGCAAACTGCACTAGCGCCGGGCAAACCATAATTATATGCCAGGGGCAAAGTGAACATGAATACAGGAGCTATGAGATATTCAGTGACTAGCGCTGCGCTAAGATGTTTAGCACGACTTAGCATGACCAATAGCGCGGTACATATTACCACCAGGAAAAGCTGGTCTTAACCCTGGGCAAGCAGTTTTGTGTGACATTGTTGATTTACACCGTGTTTGCATGGCTTTTGCGCAGCTTGCACAACCCTAACATATGATTATGACACTTAGAAAATGCAAGACATGTAGGATACATGCGGATCACTGATGGCACCATCATGACACCAACAGCTGCCACGAGTCCCTGCCAAGCACAGGCAGTAAGGGGTGATCTGGCCCACAGGGGACATCATGGTAATGTGGCCATACAGCACACACCTGCAGACCATACGTCTGTGGTGACCAACAGATGCCAGCACACATATGCAGCACTGTGGGCATGGTGGCCATTGAGGGGAGGGTGTATGGGTGGCCAGACCTCACCACAGCTCAGGTGTGGCCACAAGGCTGGGACACATCAGACAGTGCACATGGGCCTGTAGTGGGAATAACCCACCACCGGTGTACCTGTCGGATCTTACATGCCCCCCCAGCCATATACCGCACAACTGTAGAGATGCCAAAGCACACACAGCCAGCCATGTATATGTCACTGTGGGCATCCCATGCCATAGGTGCAGCATCTGTGGATCACACAACAGTATAACAGTACTGTCCACTGTCAGTAATCACCTGCAAACTGGGCCTGTCACTGTGTACAGTGCGGTGGTCACCACTGCCCTACATACCATAGGCATAACTGTGTCCCTCACACTACCAGCCCCCTTGCTACTGTAGTGTCTGCAGTGCACTGTAGCATGACCTACAGTGTGACAGTTGCATGCAGCACCACCACCACCTGTGCCTATGCTGTGTTGTCCCCTGGGGTACGATATGCTATGCTATGCTGTACTGCTCACATGTAGCCTGCAGCTATCATCATGCACTGCCTGACTGACCTACAGGTGGCGCTGCTGTCAAACCTGGCCAGCCCCTGTACTTCCAGACTGACCTACAGGTGGAGCTGTGGGACCCTGCAGTAACGCTGGGCAAACTGCATGCAAATAAAGGCATAATTGGATGCTAATGTAGCTGTTTGCCCAGAGACTACCTAAGTAGGCTCATTTACATGTCACTTTTGAATATGGCAAAGTTTAGCACTGAGCAAACGTGTTTGTACCAGGCAAACAGCTTAGCTCCGCACTAATCCTGCGCAACCATGTTAGTTCGAAGCAAATGGTTCGGGGAATATTATACTGTTTTATGCACTGTACTTTCCCATAGGATGCTCCCTGAAGCTGTACTGGGTCCATGCATTTGCTGGAACACACATTGGCCACATAGGTCGTATCTACCTACCTTCACGTTGTTACGCACTGTGTTGCTGTTGTGGTCTGCACTTCCTGGTTGCTATATTCAGAGCTGTCTTATTCCAGGGCTACGTTTGCCCTGCACTCCCAGCTCGGTTTGCCTGTTCTCATTCCCATACTATATTCAGAGGCTGTTTGCCCTGGGCTATTCCTTTTGAATATAGCTTGCTTTGTGCTCTGGGCTAACTTTGCCTGCCGGGCAGTGCTGATTTAGCCCTGGAGCAAAGTTTTGAATATCTAGCCCTATCTTTCTATGTTTATTTATTTTTTTATTTTACATATTTTTTTTTTTCTCCCTACTTTCATACTGCCTCTGTGCCCTTAAAGCTCCTGATCTTCCTGTTCTGGGACAGGAAGTTCATATATTCCTCAGTAGTCTCCTTACTTGCTCAGAGTCAGATCTCCAGCAGCTAGGTGGGGATGGAGAGCTACTCTTTTCCTTCTAGGATGGTGAGTCTTTTGTGCCTCTGTGATCATACCCTTCCTGCTCCCAAACAGGAAGTTCCTGTTGTCAGTCAAATCCTGTGCCTATAAAGGTAGAACTGGCTAAGGGCAGGGGAGGAAGGGCAATATAGTCCCAATACAGTAGTAAAGTTCTAACAGCACCTCCTTCCTCTTGCTGTTTTCTGCCAAAAGCTATCTAGGGCAGTTTTTAAATCCAAACACCTGGCTTCCTGCTGCCTAAGCCACAACCCCTAATTCACAGTTTCTTTCTTCACCTAGCTAACTGCACAGAAAACATTTCCCTTCCCCAACTCAAAGACATCAACTCTTTTTTTTTTTTGTTTTTACCCTAAATTGAAGGTCCCTGTAGTAGAGTTGTAGTTCTTTAGTCCCAGTAGAGTAGTAAAGTTCTAACAGCACCTCCTTCCTCTTGCTGTTCTCTGCCAAAAGTTATCTAGGGCATACTATATTTCATACAATTACAACTAGATCTAATCCAATAATCTCTGTGTTGTCCAGTCTATACTTTTCTATGGCACTTCCTCTCTTGTGAATGCTACTATGGTAATAAGAAATTATTTGCGCAAACATATACATAGCTGAAAAAAATTGAAATAGTTGTCTTTCACCGAAATGAAGTTAGAAATAGCAACAATGTGGAAATTCAGAAGGCCTAGTTTTGCTGAAGATAGTTTAACAATAAAAATATTTAGGAAAGCAGACATTTGGTGGAATTTGTGTAACTCATTGCCTTGTGGATTACAAGTTGAACTGAACTGTAATAAATACCTTAATTGTTTCATTGATTTTTGAGGGTCTCTTCAGCTGTTTTAGTGTTTTCATTTGTTAAGGTATGATTGTTGCAATCACATGCAGCCCATGATTTCTTACCTTGCCTAAGGCCTTGGCTACTGAATTAAGCAAAACAGTGTGCATAATTGTACGTGATGCATCACACCTTCATGACATCTGAATTTCAATTTTGTTTAAACAAGAACATTTAACATGGTTCCCTGTGGGTCTTTCTGAGGGTACTGCTGTTATCAATAATTTGTTTTTCTCTTTTACTCTTTGAATTAAACATATCTCAAGCGTACACAATATTTATCTTTGCTTGAAAGATGAAATCAATTGGGTTAGAATTGTGTGGTTTGCAAAATGCTTGCTATAACTGATATGTTAAGAAGAATGCAAATTACTTTGCTTGATGGATATACGACCTGCTACAGTAATTATCAACCATAAATTCCAATGAGCTGTCTGCTACTCAGATATTTTAAACCTGCCATATAGTGCTTTCTGGTATGTTTGAGTGTGAATTCAACCACAAATACTTTTGCTAAATTAAACATTTAGAAATTATACTTCATCTCTATATGATAATTAATTGCATTCCCTTCCACAAGCCACATGATAGGGAAGTATGGAATTACGGGGTGTGGACACCAGTTGAAAAAGTAATGGAATCATCCATTCACAATTTGAATATTACTGTGTGTATTAAAATGGATTGCATAGACACATGGCCGGTATACAGGTGTTCAGTTTGTACCAGAAATGTTTGTGTTTCCCCATTTTGCTGCTTAATTTTCCAGCAGTAGCTCCAACATTTGCAGCTCTTCAATTCCGCACATTTCAAGGTGCAGACATGGCTTTCTGACATGTTCACAGCAGCCAGGCTATGAGCTAAAGATGGAACACCACCGCTGATAGACGAGTGAGGGGAATATTACCTTCTCCAGATATGAGCATTTACACTATGTATTATATAGAAAGCAAACATAAGTAAGTTAGTAAATATACAACACACCAAAACTGGCCGAAAAATGGCAGGTTGTAAGTAACAATTTCATGGACTGGTTTAGCCTCTCTGTACCACATCAAAGTGGCCAGCCTCACAGAGGGCCACACACACACAGTGCATATTGATGCTCCAGCTAACCTTGTAAAATCTCTCCTAATATAATTCATGCACAACTCACAGCTCAGGCACAGCCATTCACCATAAAATAACCATATTACCGTTCAGATTTTCTCCTGCACTGTCTCACTGCACACCACAAGCCACGCACTCAATATATAAGGAATGTTAACTATTTGAGGGTGGGATTAGTCTCACACAGACATATTAGTTAAGGAGAGAGAAAGAGCACCCATTTGGTACCTCAGTCATATATACAAAGAGAATGAGAGACAGAATTAATATATGAGACAGATAAAAGACCCCAGACACAGCAGAGAAACATTAATTATAATGAACAGATTAAGAAAGTTCAGGTAAGAGGTATGTAACTCATCAAGTGAATATTAAGCATCTGTGTGTCCCACAGTGCCAGCCATCTAGTGTGCAAGAGGTAAGAGATGTGTGTTTTTTTTCTTGGTGTGCAAATGTCTCTAAGGGGTATTTACAAAATATTTAAGGCATGGATATCTCATCTACTAACAATTATCACTATTCTCCACCAGGCAAAATACTTATATGTTTAGCCGACATAATGAGCTTCTGAAATAAATAAGGAATTAGATTTTTACAATAAGAATAATTTGAACACCTGCAATTTTTTAGCTAATCAGTTTCATGGTTCTTCTCCACATCCACTTTGTTTACCCTCCACACTTCACAGGTTCCCTTGTGGTGTGTTAGGTATCTGCTCAACTTACCCTTTGCCCCCCTCCTTCACCTTATTCAGCTATCTTTCTTTTTTTTATCCTGTGTTGCTGTCCTCTGTAATGCGCTGCCGGTCCCATCTGCTAGCACCCCCATCCCTGTCACCCACCTTCCCTTGGATGCAACTTCCCCACTTACCCTGGGCCAGTATCTGGTGTGTGAGCGCCATGGTCAGATGTGTAGGCCCTGTAAGGGTGCTAGTGTTTTCCTGCTGACTGGGGGATTTTCCACCTGTGTTTTCACTCCAAGGGTGGCTGGCATGCAATGAGAGATCCACATGTGAATGGTGGTGCATGTTATGAGTGATGAAAAAAAAAACACTTGGAAAAAATATTAAGACCCCCCCCCCCCAAATAAATGAACCATATATGCATGGAGACAGTTTTTTTTTTTCACTGATTTATTTTTCTTTCACCCGTAACATTTAAGTTTGTTAACTTTTTTAAACTACATTTTAGGGATGTGCTACTTACCACTCCCCCTCACAATCACCCAAGTGGCAGCTGTCAGACCTCTAATTTGGGGTTTCTGCTTTGCTCTGCATGAAGCATTATAGAGATCTGGTGCTGCTCCCTCCAGGACTGCTGCTTCCTGTAGGGTCACACAAGTTGTAGCAGTGCTGTGAGAAAATGAAGCCAGCAGAATGAGGATACTGCTGCAAAGTTAATTTATTGTCCTAGAAGAGACAACAACAGCAACACTGACTCCTCCAGTGCTTGTTGGGACATAGATACAAGTCTTCAACAAAAGTAGATTTTGCTAATTTTGCCCAACCTAGTCTTGGAAGTTAAACAGGTTGGCCCTGTGCAAATGGTTTGCTTGTTACTGTGCACATGTGTAATTAAGTAATAATGACTGAGAAGCTGGTCATTTCCAAGGGATTGATGACAACTTGGAGGGATGGGTGGCACGAGGTGCATCCGAAGGCCTCCTCTCTCCAGTCAGTCGTTAATTCAAGGAAATCATCTGCTTCAAGGTTGTTATTGCAATTATAGGTTTAATCCCAATAACAAATTATATTTTTGCCTCTTTTTGCTTACAGTGTCAATTGGCAGCCATAACAGTCATTTCTAATACATTAATGACCAATCCAGTAACCAATCAGGAGCCTTGCTAGGCTCATGAATATTTAATTAGACTTATAATCATGTATCAGAATCTGGCAGCTGCCCTTCACCAATGTATTGTGTGCCTCTTGTGCTGCCACCCAGCTTCTGTAGGTGGCAGGCAAGTAGCAGTGTACAGTGTGCCCTCTTTCTCTGAGGGAGGACAGCTGTCCATGGAATGCTCAGTCCTACTTCCCATCCCCCCCCCAGCCAGCCCTGAGTGACCGGAGTCTGTTCCCAAACCTGGGTTGCCAGCATAGCAAGCAGAAGTGCTACACTGTGCTACTAGCTGGCTTATTTTTTTAGCTGGGAATAATGTCCTTATTACAGCCCTCACCTAGCCCATACCTCATCAGTTTCCGGGATTACCCCCCTTGGGTGGGGCCTCGGGGGTCACCTCACTTACTCCTTTGGATGCCATGTTCGGTGTCCAGGGTGGTGCCACATTCAGCCAGAATGGAGTCGGGGGTGAGGCAGGTGGCATTCTGCATATTCGGGCATTTTGTAATGCTGGTAGGGGAGAGGTGTGATATTCAATGATGCCAGGTGTAATGAACATCATGCATCTGTCACGCCTCTCAGTACATTGAGCTCTGGCTTGCTAGATCCGCAGCCTCTGCTAGGGGTCATATGGACACCGTCATCCCCCCCCCCCCAGGGGATGAGAGCAGTCCATGGGGCACTTGATCCTCCCCCACGGGCCAGCCCTCCACATCCGGGCTCAATTACAAACCCAAGTCGTTGGTGTCAGAAGCGGTAGCACTACCACTACACCAGCAGGCTGGTCTACTAGCTAGCTTTGATTCAGATTTCTTTTATTGTAAAATAAAAGCCTTATGGGTGAGTAATTATGCAGTCTTCCCCTGCTTACAAGCACATGTGAACAAAGAGCCTCCTAACAAATGTAAAATGCATTCTGTGGCACTGCAAATGGACTATGGAACTGAGCTGTCAGTATAGTCAAGAGATTAGAGTAATTAGCTCTGAATGAACTTGGTACATCCACCAGATCTGGGTTTGAGTCCCACAGATTCAATTTGCATATTGTGTGACACTGAGTGAGTCACTTAGCCCCCCCTCCCCCCAGTGCTCCCAGGTCACCCCAGGTACTTGTGCATAGTGGGCCTTACCCGGTTACCAAAGAATAAAATAAACAGTTTTGAAAATCAGGCCTCCTGTGTTATTTGACATTTTAAAGAGATTTTCCAGTTTCTTGCAAAACAAAAATAGTTGGCAATGATAGGATTCAGATCTGATAATGTTCATTATAAATCACTAGTGTGATTTCAGCCAATCCTTGCACCGAGCTACTGCACCTCTTATCCTGTGTACACTGTTCTATTGTGCGAGAGCATTAGGGGAGAGTGGTCCACTTCAGTGCTGGGGGGGGGTGGCATAAATAATTAAAAAATGAAAAGGCTCTAAAACCTATTATAACTCACTCAAGTTAAACAAGTGGTTGAAAATAAGTTAATAGACCCTCCAAGGGATGTCTGTTATGGAATAGGAGACCCTCTCATTAGGTTTGGGCAAACAGAATCACTCAGCTTTACTTCACAGTCCTCTCGCCCAAACCTCATGCCTTATTCTCTTATACCAAATAAAACCCTCTGAAAGCAATTCAAACCAATTAACCCTTTGTCAGTTTCAGAATGCAATTTCTAAGTCAAATGAAGCGATCGTCTTTTATTTCTTGGGAAAAAAGTAATGAAACATTTATAAAATACCTCCATTCTGGTAGAAATGGACACTTTTACTAGCACATGAAACTGGAAGATGCCTGATGTGTGTTACAGTTAAAAAAAGAAAAAAAAAATTAGGTCACATTTTTTACCAGATTTTGCACCACTGCTGTTTTAATTAGGGCGATTTCCTGTCTACAAGCTCAGGGCTTACTCAGCAGTGTGCTGCTACCGGTAATCACTAAGGGGATTTGGGGCAAACAGCATGCAAAGCACCTGCACCTCCTTTTCTGTGTACAGTGTGCTCTCGAACAGAAATGTTAGGGGAGAGAGTTCTATTTCAGCACTGGGGCAGGACTGCATAAGTAAATAAACATGGGCTTTAAACCTGTTATAAATCTAAACTTGAGTACTCTATAATAAATCAATAGGGCCTCTGAGGGATGTCTCTTATGGTATAAGGGACTCCTCTCATGAGGTTTGGGTAGACAGAACAGCTCAGCTTCACTTCGCAGTCCTTTTGCCCAAACCTCATGCTTGGTGTCTCTTATACCATAAAAGAGAGCTCTTGGTGGCCTTACTAAATTGTAGTAAAGGTGGGTTTTCAGGATGGACTGGAATGTTGGAAGCAGATGGAACAACTGCCACTGCTATTTTGCTGCCTTTAAGGCAAAATCTATTGCTTGCGACATCACAGTAATTTCCTTGGCGAGAGGCTTTGCTGTCATAAGCAGAGGATTATGACTTCACAGCAGGAATAAACAATGTGAACAGCTGAAGTCAAAGGGAAGAATATCCCATTTTAATGAAAACGTATGCAGTAATAACAAACTTGTTGTTCTGAACTTCAAATGCTTGGGGACTAGAGTTGTATGGAATTTTCAAATTTCACTTTCACTGCAGTTCTGTGGAATTTTGTAAATTCTGCTTAACTTTCTGGAAATCGGTCAGAAGTGGAATTCTAGCTGGCCGAGTGTTGCAGAGGACTGAGGCACTATATGCCTTACCTCTCATCACTCCAGAAACCCGATTTCAGGAATGAGCTCTGGGTGTCAGGGGTTGGCAAGGGGGCAGAGAATTATGCACCCGGTGGACTGTTCTCCTTTCCTGGGGGTGAGGAGGGACACCGTTTTTCTCCTTGGCTGCCATCTAGTGGAGGCTACGTTGCAGTGCCAGAGTCTGAGCACCATAGAAAGGAGATGCTGTGGTTCTGTAGTGTAAAGTAGACTGTTGGTTAATTAGGATCTGTAGCTTATCCAATAGGTAGGGAAATTGGTAGACTAGGTGGGCCAAGTGGTCTTTATCTGCCTTCAAAGTCTCTGTTTCTATGTGCATGCACCTGCACGCATGTTTGCATGCCGCTGCAGTAAGGGGTCAAGGAAGAAAATGGAAAAGGGAAGGCGCTGGTTTCATGAAGCTCTGCCTACCTGCCCCCATTCCCACATTGCCACCTGACCACCGCCCCAATTCTGGATGATGGTCACCGGGTGGGGGGAGGACAGACCTCCCTCCCAGCCCTGACATGGGAAGCAATCCATGGGGGAATTCTCGGGGTGGGTAGGTCAGGGGGGTACCAGATGGGAGTGGCGGGGACAGGGCTGAATAACCCACTGGAGCCGACCCATCTGAAAAAAGGAATATGGAAAAAAAAGAAATAGAATGTTAACGATTGAATCATACTCTATAGTTCATGTGAACAGCAGATTCATTTTCTGCAAGCCATGGAATATTGCTCAGCAGACTGCATGATCCATGGAATACCATTCCGTGGTTTACATAGCAATGCTTTTTGAAATTCTGCAGAATTAAAAAATAAATTTCAAAAAGCATTGCAGAAGGGGAATTGCCATTCAGCACAAATTCTACACTGCTGTTTCTATGTTCTGCTGAAGCCAGCTGTGAGCTTTGCTTTTGTTTTGGAAGTCAGAAAAATCTCTTTAAAATGTTATTTATTTATTTTTATTTATTTATTGTAACTTCTTGAGTAAGACATTGCTATTTTGGGGTAAATTAAACAGATGACTTCCAGTTTCTTTCATGAAATTCCTGTGTGTAGTCAGCAGGAACAAAGAAGGAATAAGTCAAGGCAGGCTGTTTAAAAGATATGGATGTATGCCTCAGGGGTATAGGGACATGAGGCCAAATGCTAAGTGTCTTTACAGCCCTGCTAGTGCATCAAAATCCTTTAAACCACTGCTTATAAAATGTCATTTTGAGGCTGTAGTTTAATGAAATACACAAAACATGGTTGCCTGGATGTGGTCAAGGAAGTATTTTTTTATGGACCTGAATGCATTAAATAGAATCTTTTAACGGAAGTGTGATGCAGTCTGGTTGTTGAGTGATGCTAAATGCAACCAGAAACCCAGCCACATGAGATCAGTTCACTGCAAAAGGTTGCAATTAAGGGAGAGAGATAAAGACAGGAGGGGCCTCTGAGCTAGATGCTGATTAAAGAGCTAGAACTTAACTGTGTAAGCTGCAGTTCTATGCATAGGGATTCAATCAAGGTAAAGAGAGGTGTACTGATTTTTAAAGGGAAAGTCTCCTTAACCTTTTTTCCTGTTTGCCAATGTAGTATGTAGGCATGTAAAATTATTCTCTCTTTTGCAACCCCCTAATTTAATTCTAATTTAAATTTCATTGAAGTTGTTTCACTCTAGTCTGCCCTGGCGTGAAAACCTGTTTGATGCCACTGCAAAGGACATGACCCCACTCATAAAAAGAAATATGGGAGTTGCTAATACATAGTTGCACATCAAAGAGACTGGGAGTAAGCAAACAGCTCTTAGCACACAAGAATTAATCAGCTGAATAACAAAACTTTACAATCTTCAGCATCCCTCCAATTGCATTTTTCCAACCTGGACACACTTTAAACAACGGAAAGCATTAGGGAACTTATCTTGAAAAGTTTGATGGCCAGCACAAGACAAGAATACAGGAACTTAAGACATACAGCAGAACTGACTGATAGTAGCACTTCTGCTGACTTGAGCATGTACAAATAATCAGCTCTCATGATGCCTTGCATGAATGTGGTCATGAGCTTTGCAATGGCGTTAAATGGGTTTTCACACCAGGGCAGACCAGAGTGAAGCAACTTCATTTAAATGTTAAAATAGGATGACATTAGGGAGGTGTACTGAAGAAATCATTGTTCATGGCTACAAACTACACAGGTAT
The DNA here is from genome assembly GCA_016271365.2 of Neoceratodus forsteri. Classification (NCBI taxonomy): domain Eukaryota; kingdom Metazoa; phylum Chordata; order Ceratodontiformes; family Ceratodontidae; genus Neoceratodus; species Neoceratodus forsteri. The sequence goes on from JADMNL010000025.1 coordinate 265,847,748, forward strand.
ACAGAAAATAGGTTGAGGGGACTTTCCCTTTAATTAGGGCACAAATACCAGGATGACTTTGGATTAAATTTAGAAATGAGATCTGACATCTAACATGATAAATTGTGTTTTAAATCATGACCAGGTGATAGCTTTTAACCAATAAGTACTCCATATGCTATCTTACCATTTTATTATCAAATAAAACAAAATAATATGACATTATCTTATTACTGAGATAGATGGTTTGACTTGTTGTTTGCAACATGCAAGTGTCAGCAATAGTTTGGTTGGTGGCACATTTGCCTGTGGGACATAAGATCATGAGTTCTAGTCACACATCAAGATTGGGCTCATACCACAAATGCTGGCACCCTACTGCAGCATTAGGGGGATACTATACACATAGAAACATAGACTTTGATGGCAGATAAGGACCGCTTGGCCCATCTAGTCTGCCCATTTCCCTACCTACAGGATAGGCCGCAGATCCTAGTTAATCAACAGCCTATTTCTTCCTACCCCCCACAAGAATTGCCTTATGTCTATCCCATGCATTCTTGAATTCTCCCACAGTTTTAGACCCCACAACCTCCTCAGGAAGGCTGTTCCATGCATCCACTATCCTCTCTGTGCAATAATACTTCCTCACATTGCCCTGAACCGCCCTCCTTCATCTTTAAATTGTGTCCTCCTGTTCTTGCAAGTCTCTTTTCCAGAAATATGCTACCCTCTTGGACTTTGTTGATTCCACTGAGGTACTTAAAAGTTTCTATCATGTCCCCCCCTCTCCCTTCTTTCCTCAAGGGTATACATATTAAGCTCCTTTAGTCTCTCCTCATACGGCTTCTGTTGCAGACCCTGCACCATATTAGTTGCCCTCCTCCGGACTACCTTTATCCTGTCTATGTCCCTGCAGAGATGGGGTCTCCAGAACTGGACACAGTACTCCAGATGGGGTCTCACCAACTGTCTGTACAGAGGGATAACAACTTCCTGTTTTCTGCTGCTGATGCCTCTCCCTATACATCCCAGTATACCCCCAGCCCTCCCTACTGCCTTCTCACATTGCTTGCTAACCTTAAGGTCATCTGATATGATTACTCCAGGTCCCTTTCCTTTTTGTTGGTGTTACTTACCTCCCACCCATTGTGTATTCTTCCGCTGGGTTCTTGTTTCCCAGGTGCATTATTTTGCACCTCTTTGCATTGAATCCTAGCTGCCATACTTCTGACCATTCCTCCAACCTTGCCAAGTCCCTTTTCATCCTTTCCATGCCTCCTTGTGTATCAACCCTGTTGCAGATCTTTGTGTCATCTGCAAAAAGGCATACTTTTCCTTCCAGTCCTTCTGCAATGTCACTGATGTGCTGTCCTTCAGATGAGATGTCAACACAAGTTCCCTTCTGCCCATCTCTGGTGCTATTCTGATGAATGTCCAGCATGAAGTAAAGGAGTTTTGCAAGACTAGGGGTAAAAGAAGTTCACTGACCTATGCAGCCAGTGCAGTGTTATGCTTGTGCAACTGTGTTAGTTTGGTTTTGGCCATTTGCACTCTATTCCAGAGGAATTACCACCCTGTGGGGGCACAAAGTCAAGGAATGCTCAGAGAGGGTTCCACACCAGAGATACCATGGGACGATTTCCATGGCTAAAGGTACCTTAGAAATCCCCCTAAGGAGAGAGTGCTGCCACTGGGGGAGGAGGGGAGGATGGTGGGGTAAAGAAAAATCCTTCACAACGAGGCTGAGAGGAACTGCTTATATAGCTCAGGAAGTGGAAGTGGCTGGCTGCTTGGCCTCTGAACTCCAGGCAAAGCCTTTCCAATTCACTGACCTATGCAGCCAGTACAGTGTTATGTTTGTGCAACTGTATTAGTTTGATTTTGGCCATTCAGACTCTATTCCAGAGGAATTACCACCTTGTAGGGGTACGAAGGCAAGGAACCCTCAGAGAGGGTTCCACCCCCAAAGATGCCATGGGATGATTCCCATGGCTAAAGGTACTTTAGGAATCCCCCCAAAAAATGTAGTATCATCCCCATCAAAGAGGCAACGTGAAGCATATGAGCAAACAGTAACTGTGACATACGAGCAGTAACTGTAACATAGTAGTGGAGAAGCATAGGCAGTTTGGTAATGCAATGAGATGCTCAGTTGGATAATGTAATGAATACCCAGGCTTGCATAGCCTGATACTGATGGTTTGTGTTGAGATTAGGGGATCCCCTAAGGAGAGAGGGAATGGCAGAACATCCTCCACCTCCATCCAACAGCAGAACCTACCTAAAGAAACTAGGAGAAACAACTATACTGACTAAGTGTTATTATTTATTTATTCTAGGATTACAAATACCTTTGAGCACCAGGCAGCTCATTTACAAAGGTTCCATGTCAGTAGGGGAGGGTTACATACAGACACTAGGAAACAGACAAGTTATACAGAATATTTCAGCGCATGTAGTGTTTACATTATAGTATAGTACAATTAGCTTCTGATTGTATACACATCAAGCAAAACTTGATCAGAGGCAGGGGGATAGTGAAGTAGAGGAAGAACCAGGAGGGAGAGGAGTAGCCAGGCAGCCTTGTCAAATTGCAATAACAATGGGGGGGAGGAAAGAGACTAGAAAAGGGGGAGAGAGAGAGGGGAAGATGGGGAGCGGTGAAAAGGCAGGGAGGAGGATGGTAGGACAGAGGTGATAGAGGTAGCAGCAGTGAGGGGAGGTCCAGGAGAAAAAAGGGGGGGAAGATGGAATGGAGGATGTCCTCAAGAGGGACCTGGAAGTTAGTTGGAGCAATCACAGGAGGTTTCAGTTAGGAGGTGAGTTTGGAGTTTATGCTTAAACTCTCCAAGATTAGTAAGGTTAGCTAGACTGTTATGGAGACCATTGAACCAGGAAGGCGCTCTGCTAAAAAAAGCGCATTAGCATTGCGTGGTCTGGCACCTTGGGACTAGTAGGTGTTCAGTGGATGAGGTGCATGTGTGTTGAGTCTTTGGAGATTTGTGAAGTAGATAACACAGTCCCATCAGCATGGACCCAAGGAGAATCTTTTTTGTCAAAAGGCAGGTGTGGTATTTAATTCTCCCATATAGATTGAGCCACTCAGTCTGTTTATAGAGATCGCAGCTGTGGGTGAGGTGTGATGCCCCAGTTTGGAGTCTACAAGCCTTGTTTAGTGCAACAGTGATCCTTTTGAGAGCAATATCAGTAGTAGCTCTGTAGATGACAAGGCCATAGTCGAGAATAGAGAGAACTGAACTGTGAATTGACAGATTGAGAGCTTCAGGTGTTAGACACTTTCTAAGTCAATAGAGAAGACCAATCCTAGCATTGACGGCTCTGGCAACATTTTTGATGTGGGGTATATAGGTGAGGTGACTATCAAGGGTGTCCCCAAGGTACTTGAAGTGCTGTATTTGTCCAAGGGTGCTACCTTGGTTACTACTGATAGTGAGAGCATGACCTTTATATCTACTGTGGGCAGAGGAGAACAATAGGACTTTTGTCTTCTTGTAGTTTAGCACTAGTTTCTATTTGGAAAACCAGTGCTCAACGTCCAGGAAACCATTGTGTAGGTTGCTTTCAGGCATGTCCGGGTCAGGGTGGCTTGCAAAAAGGACAGTGTCATTGACATACAGCAGTGTGTGCAGGTGGCAGGCAGATGGTAGATTGTTAATGAAGATGCTGAAGAGGAGGTGACCTAGAATTGAGCCCTGGGGTACACCAGACTGAACTGGTTTCTGGTCAGAGATAGCATTGGAAATCTTCACGCATTGCAATCTGTCACCAAGATAGCTTGCAAGCCAGGACAGTGAATCAGGGGAGAGGCCAGTTAGAGAGAGTTGTTTAAGGAGGAGCTGGTGATTAACCATGTTGAAGGCCTTAGTTAAGTCTATAAAGACTGCCTCCACAAGGTGGTTGCCTTGGTCAATAGATTGGTGGACGGAGCTGGTGAGTTATAAAAGAGCAGTGGTAGTGCTGTGTCCTTTCCTAAAGCCATGTTGTTGTTCACACTGTAGGGAGTATTTGCTGAGGCAGTCAACTAGTTGGTTGGCAACAATACGCTCAAGTATTTTTGACAGGGGAGGGAGAATTGATATAGGCCTGTAGTTGCTATGTAGTGAACAGTCCCCAGATTTATGAACTGGTGTAACAATGGCTGTTTTCCAAACATGTGGGAACTGAGAGAATGACAGACAGAAGTTAAGAATCTTTGTGATAGATGGGAGTACTTCCTCTGCAGTAAGTGACCTGAGGCAATGGAGGACTGAAAAAAAACCCTATAAGGAGGAAATCTCTGGGGTTCCATGGCCTAGGTCACCTTCTCTCCAGGCTTGGGACAGTTTAGTTAGTGATGGCTCTACAGCTGAAATTTGGAAAACCCAATTAAAGGAAGGTGGAAAATATTCCAATTTAGAGGAAGGCTCTCACTCAAACCCTCTAGCGAGAACGCCGTGGAAGGTTGCAAGAAAACTCTACAACAATACATGCATCCAAGGTGCAGGAGGAGTGCAACAACTGCTGAGGCACTCATCTGACCTACCCACCCTAAATCAAACCAGGTGAACCAGAGGCAGTCAGAGGGAGAATGCAGTGAAGGTGCCCCACTAGGGAAACCACTATAGTCAAAGGCTAACCATTATAGTGGAGCACTAGAGCCAAAGGAGGTAACTTTTTCCACACTTCACTGCTAGTCTTAAATTCTACACCAGGAGCTGCTGTGGCATAGCAGGCAGCTAAAGCCAAGCCCGGGCCAAGAACATTCCCAGCTATGGGCCAGGTGAGAAGGATCCCACCCCAAGCTGGACACACTCGAGATGCAGACTAAATGCAGAGCAAGACCATCAGCTGCAGGAACCCTGCACCAGAATAGAATGGCTGTCATGCCCCAGAAATTGATTGAGACCTAAAAAGCTGGTGAGCTGAATGAGCACGGTGTACTGAGATTGTAATGAGCAGTGAGTGCTGAGACCTTGCAAGGTCGAATGCAGATTGAGTGCAGCAGAATCCCAGAGGCTGAAGCTGAGGGATGGCAGTAGGCATGAAGCAATGTTTTGCGTAAGCAAGGAGCAGTGGTTGTGTAACCAAGTGTGAACCTGCACATAGGTCAGTAAGCAGTAGCACTGATAGGTAGACCTGCACGAAGGTATGCATAACATACTGTATAACATTAACAGCACTGAATTGGGGGAAAGCCAGCCAGACATGAATAGCCAAATCAATGTGACAAATACTCTGAGGATTTTTCGGTGGCAAGGCAGTTTTTAATATCAAAGCTATTTTAACAGCCTGAGCAGGAGCTTAGTTGGCTGACCTCAGAGTTGTAACTGCAATAAAACAGGGAAACAATGCTTGAAAGCAGGTGTAGCCAGGCAGTGCAATGAAGCTGCAAGTAGAATGAGAGCAGGATTGAGCAGTACAGCTAGGGTCAGAGTAAACTGTGTAAGGTGAAAAGAAATGAGTATGCAACATGGAGCAGCTATGGCTGAGCTAAAACACACAGATAATGATTGCATTTGCATTGCAGTAGTTTGAGCATGGTGAGCACAGTGTAAAAACACAAGCACTGGGTACAATAGTAATTAAAGTAAACAGCAGCAGTGGCTGAAGTTGTAAGTAACTGAAAGCAGTAGCAGGAGCTCTGAGTAGCAGTATGCTAGGAGCTTAGAAACAAACCCCAAAAAAGTAAGGAAGCACACACAGCCGAAGGCAAAATACAAACCAGAAGCAGGAGAATAAACACAGAAGCCCAGCAGAGGCAAGCAGGAGTAGTAAAAGGGAGGGGCAGGCCCCAGCCAGCCAGGGAGGCCCAAACAGCTCAGAGGACAAACCGACAGAGCCTTCAGCTGCAAAGAAAAAATGCTTCACAATGAGGCTGAGAGGAACTGCTTATATAGCTCAGTAAGTGGGAGTGGCTGGCTGCTTGGCCACTGAACTCTAGGCAAAGTCTTTCCAATTATATACAGAATTACTTACATATTAACAGATCAACTCCACCACCATCACTCCTATATTAGTACTAAAAAAAAAAAGACAAAAAAAAGTCATGAGAAGAAGAAACATCTGTAGAAGAAAAACAAAGGCCTACTGCTCACCTTGGACTCTTCTGTACAATCGAAATATTCTGACATGAAAAAGAAGTTTTTAAAAAGGATGATGCTCAATCTCAAATCTTAGAGAATGTCTACTTGTTATAACAAAGTTACCTTCTTCCATCTGGTAAGAAATATTTGCCAAAGAAGAGTCTTGAATTCAGATACTGTAGAACCACTAATAATCTCACAAAGTTTTCTTTGTGCATTGCATCTGATGCACAGTGTCGCGTCCTCAAATTTTCATGGGTAACGGTCTTTAAAATCTGACTTCAAATTGAGCTGATCTCGTACATGATCATCGCACAGTCAGCCTGTACTGAAGTCAGATTACTGCACTATTACTGCTGTGAGCATGTCTCTTGTTAGGTGTCTAAACTCATCGATTGCTAAGGGAATGAAAAAGAGAGTCTTCACTGCTCTCCAGACTTCTGCCATAGATGCCAAAGTACTAGCGGTGACAGATGGCATCTCTAACCTGATGGCAGAGTCTGTTTCCATGGAGCTTACTGTTGCCTCCCCCTCATCTAAAAAACATTGTTCACAATATACAGTCTATCCTCCTGAGGTTAGATTTGATGTGGGCAAGTATTCTTGTGATCATGGCATCATGAATGCTGTTCGGTACTATGAGGCACAGTATAAAAAGAAAAGTAATAAAAGCACTGTGCATACCTTTAAATGGGACTGCCTGGCTAAGTTAAAAACAGACCCTGACCCAGAGAAACTTGTTTGTTAGCTGCCAATAAAACCTAGAAGACATCCACATCTCCAGCTTGCAGACATTGAATGTGAGCTAAAAAGCATTATAAAATCCTTGAGATCCGAAGGAGCTGTCATAAACAGAAGGCTGGTGATAGCTATTGCGACAGATATTGTTAAAGTCAAAAGCCTGAGCTTCTAATCGAGAATGGAGGCAGTCTCTCTTTCACTAGGCAATGGTCCAGGCTGTTTCTCAGTAGAATGGGATACAGCAAAAGAAAAGGCATGAAAGTGGCCCAAAAAGCACCAGTAGATTTTGACTCCCTCAAGTCTGGGTTTCTGCGCCGTATATCCACTGCTTCCTGTCAGGAACTGATAACCCCTGAGTTAGTCTTAAATCTTGATTAGACTGGTGTAAACCTTGTCCCATGTTCTGAGTGGAAAATGAAAAGTGTTAGCAAGAAACAAGTGGAACTTACGGGTTGGGTGACAAACGTCAAATTACAGTTGTACTTTGCTGTATTCTGTCTGGCCACTTCCTACTGCCACAATTGATCTATCAGGGTCGCACTGCTCAGCGCCACCCTGCATACAAGTTCCCCGCCAAATGGCATGTAACACATACTGAAAATCACTGGGAAAACTCGGAAACAACAATGCAGTTTGTTTAATCTGTAATCGTCCGTTATGTGGACTCAATAAAAGAAAAAAACCACATTCCCAGTGAGCAGCAGTCTCTTCTTATTTTGGATCTATTCAGGGGCCACATTACAGATGATGTTATGAAATGTATGGAAAGAAACAACATTATCCCTGTTTATGTGCCAGCTTCCTGCACTGACCAATTGTAGCCTTTGGACATCTTAGTGAACAAAGTGTTCAAATATGAGCTGAAAATGTACTTCACAGGCTGGTATGCATCTGAAGTTGCAAAAAAGCTTCAAGAGTGTAGTGGTGGTGAGCCCAGCAAGCTTGCCATTGACCTTTGAACAAAACACATAAAGAACCACCATGCTCAGTGGCTAGTAAGCAGTTATACCAAACTGACTGCAAGAAATGATGATTGTAGGCGAGGATTCGAGCAGGTGGACATTCTGAGTGCCCACACCGACTGTCTAAATGGTAAGCTCACAAAATTTGATTTACAATGTTAATGTATCCCCATATCAGTCACAATACACAACCCTAGCATGTTCATTTGTGTTCATTTTATTTTCAGAAAATGAAGAAAACACTGAAGGCAACAATACAGCTACTCCTGTTCCTGCTGTGAAGTGATAGCAGAAGTCATACAAGCAGCAAGCTTGGAAACAGCACTCGTAGCAGCACCTTTAACTCACTCATATAAAATATTTGTTTTTTCTTCTTCACCAGCATTGAGTAAAGAGTACTGTAGTACAGTTTAACTCACCAAGCAAACCGTGGTTGTTTTTATTGTATAGTCCTTTGAGAGAAAATTACAAACAAAACAAACAATAATCGCCGATACATGGAAGTGAAATCTGACCGGCCACATGGTCCCAACAGCCAAACTGCATACGTACATTTAATCCATGCCCACCTTAGGCTTCTCAGAGGATAAAGAAATAAACAGGAGTTAGCAGAGGAATAAGTACATTGTTTGCTGTCCATTCATTTTAATACCCAACAGTACTGTATTTCCGAGCTCCTATTTCCATGATTGCACCTCGGTAGCATTGTTGATGGTAACGGTCCCGTTCCTGGTACCAGACCAAACAGCTGATCATTAATTCAAGGTAGGATCAACCACAGGCTTACTAATGCAAAATTAATGTCTGCAACTGCTGACAACAAAGTACTGTGTACTGCGATTCAAAAAAATAGAAAAAAAGCAAGCAACAGGAGTGGCACAAATACTATCTGTAAATGATTGCTGTAAATATATATTCGCTGACCATAACTGACCAGCGAATATAGCGATACTATATTGACAGCTAATATTTTGAGTTCTACAGTATATAAACATTGTGTAACTCACTGGTAAACATACAGATGAATGCTGGTACAGGGACTACTGGAAAAGAAAAGAGCACCAGGCCTGCCAAATGGACCATTTATTGCATGCCATAATGACACAGAATGTACTATAACCTTAGGTCATTCAATGACCACAAAAAAACAGTAAGTCACATTCTCATAAGAGACAGAGGAAAATTCAGGAGTCCCCAGGACCTGCCCAATTCCTTCCAGAAATTGGTGATATGTGGGCCGGAAAAGAAAAGATGGGCACACTCTCCAGCTCCTGGGACCAGGACTGCTGAAGACAAAACCTGTTCAGTGCACATTTATGTTTGTGGTTCCCCAACACTTGCAACTTCTCATGGGAACAAATCCAAACCAAGTACCTTGTTTTTACCAGTACCCTTGGATCTGTGAACAGATTTGTCAAGACCTCCATCAGTATTCCTCTTGTCGACTCCACAAAAAAAGGTCCTGTAAAGAAAGAGGTCAAACACATATTCATTCAGTTTTTTTCCTGGATAAGGTAGACATCCTCAGAAAATATATTTTCCAGTGCCGCACTTTTGTTAGGCAGGAGTGGAGAAACCCTAGTAGGGGTGAAGATAGTTGTCCCATGTGGAAAGTACCCCCCCCCCGTGTCAATGAGCAGAATAATGAGGGACCATGCTTTTCCAAAATGGACCAACAGTTTGGAATATTGCAACAAAACATGTTTAAGGAAATGACTAAAAAAAAATACAATGAAAAAACACCACTGGGTTAATCCTGTCCAACCCCCCCATCCTTGGATTTCTGACATGTATAGGTCTGCTTTACCAGACTGAGGTGGCTGCCCCATAAAAGTTGAAAAAAGACACTATAATGGTTTTGCCTCCTTGCCTTGGGCAGGGGGAAGCAAAACTAAGATAAACAAATATTGGTACTAGAAAGGTTTTGGCCATAAAGCATACACTAAACTGACTAAGCTGACTGCAGCTTAAGTGTGAGCACCTTTGGAAGTGTTATTATTAAGTGAAATATACCTTTATACTTGTGATTGTGAGGGAGCCCTGGTTGCTATCTGGTAACCAGGAAGAGAGACTGAAGCCAGTCTATCAAACTTATGTGATTTTAAAACGTTTGTTTTGCTATTCTTGATAGTGCTGCCCAATATATTAAATATACCAGTACTCTAAATGCCTATCTGTGTATCAGTTTAGACATTTGGGCTGCATTTGTGTGATTTTAAAACTGTATTCCTCACGAGTCTCACTCGTAACCCCAAGCACTACTTCCAGGGCAATCTTGCTATATTAGCGAGCCCCACTGCGAGCGCTCATCAGTATACACTAAACCTACTAAGCTGACTGTTGCTTAAGTGTGGGGCACCTTTGGGAGTGTTACTATTGAGTGAAATATACCTTTATACTTGTGATTGTGAGGGAGCCCTGGCTGCTATCTGGTAACCAGGAAGAGAGACTGAAGCCAGTCTATCAAACTTATGTGATTTTAAAACGTTTGTTTTGCTATTCTTGTTAGTGCTACCCAATATATCAAATATACCAATACTCTAAATGCCTATCTGTGTATCAGTTTAGACATTTGGGCTGCATGTGTGTGATTTTAAAACTTTATTCCTCACGAGTCTCACTCGTAACCCCGAGTAATACTTCCAGGGCAATCTCACTACATTAGCGAGCCCCGCTGAGAGTGGGGTGCACTTCACGAGTGGCGTCGCACGCAGAGACACGCATGTCTGTGCATGTCTGCTTTGTCCGCTGTGGACACAAGGGACCAGCTAGATATAGGATCTATGACTCAGCCTAGTTGGCAGCATAAAAAATATAATTTTCTGTGTTTACATTTTGTTTCTTAATGGAGCAGGCAAAGGGAAAAGGGGGGAAGAGCACCAAGAAAAAAATGTGTTCTCAGTGTAATAGGTACCCAGAAATTACACACTATCAGGAGTTAATGTGTGATATGTGTACCCAAAATACTGTCCTATTAGAAGAAATGAGTCAGTTACGTAGGAGATTGGAGACTCTGAAAGAGATCACATTGCTAGAAATCTTTATCAATGAAGCAGTGAAAGAAACCGTATAAATCACACTCATCATACTACTTCACATGCAACTGAGGTGATTGCCACCCCCCCCAAGTTCAACAAACAAAACCATCATAGCTTCCCCATGCTCTTTTTCTAGCCAGGATTCCCCTGCAAATCATGCTATCCCATAGATATGAAAGACTGCCAGTAGACACTGATGTTTCAGATGAAAATTTCACCCCAATACTTACTCCACCACCTAATGTTGTTCCCAAAAAAACACTTCCAATTGAAATCAGATCGCCTTATACCAGGGATATTGTGGTAATAGGTGACTCTATATTAAGGGGGGTAGATACTACGGTATGGGAAGGGCCTAAGGAATCTACACCAGTGAGCATACTCCCCGGGGTTAGGACTCAGGATGTTATTGACCTGCTTGAAGGACTACTTGAAAATACCACCAAGCCCTTAGTTATTATTCATGTTGGAATAAATGATTTGTCCACACATGATTTCTCAGATATACAATTAGACTTTAAAAATATATTTGACCAGATTAGAAATAGAGGGGGTGAAATAATTATGTCTGGGATATTGCCTACCATTGGAAAAAAATTATATAAAAATCACATGATCCAAAAAATAAATAACTAGCTCAGAAAATACTGCCTTTCAGAAAATATAGGCGTCATGGACAAGTCCACTTCCTTCAATAATCCAGCTTGTTTTAAAGGGGATGGCATGCATCTCACCCATTTCGGGTCCAGGATCTTGGGGGAAAAAAATCAACAGAGTTATTAAATTCCATTTAAACTGGATCATGGGGAGAGGGCCCCTAGAGACCATATGAAACCAAGCAATTCAACTAATCTACCCAGCTTTAATAACACAAGTTGGAAAGGTGTACTAATCAATGCTAACTAATAAATTCAAAGAATTCAAAAATATTCTTGAAACAAATAACATTCAAATTGTTTTAGTCATGGAAACTTGGTGGGATGCAAATGATCCCTGGGACAAAACCATCCAGGGATATAATGTTTATTCAAAAAGTAGGGTCCATAGGAAAGGTGGAGGTGTGGCTATCTGTTTACAAAACATTATCATAAGTGAAGAAATCCCAGTAGACTCTCCTAACCTGGAAACATTGCGGATTAAACTTTCTCCCCAGATAGGTCCCCCTTTTATTTTAGGTTTGTTATATAGACCTCCCTCCATATCTCCCGAGAATGATAGTACACTATTAAATTATATAGGGAATTTGGACCCATCTAACAACCTTATGATATTTGGTGATTTTAATCTACCAAATATTGATTGGCCTATGGCCATAACAGCAAGCAAAACAGAAGGCCGTTATTTGGAATTGTTTCAAGAATTAGGTTTGGAATAGAAAGTACAATATCCTACAAGAAATGATAAAATATTAGATATAATTTTAACCAACACTGAGCAATGTATTTCCAATATTAACATAGGGGGGCCACTGGGCAATAGTGATCATAACATTGTTAACTTTCTGGTCATTGTAAATTTAAAACAAACAACTACTGGGGTAACTGAGACCTTGAATTTTCACAAAGCTGATTTCAAAATCATAAAAACTAGCCTTAATCACTGGGATTGGCCCAAAGTTTTTACTAACCAGTCAGTAGAAGCTAAATGGGGATTAACGATTGGAACACTTAAGTATCTCATCAATAAAAATACCCCCAAAACCAAAAAATATAATAGCAGTCACAAAATTACCACTACATGGTTTACTCCCTCAATTAAATGTATGATTAATGAAAAAAAAAAAAAAGACTCTTCCGGAAAATAAAAAAAAGGGTTCACTCACCTTGTTCCTAAGTATAGGTTATTAGTTAAAAAAATTAAAACTACGATTAAAGGAGCAAAATCTAATTATAAATGTTATTTGGCTGGTAGAGTTAAAGATAACAAAAAAGCATTCTTTGCTCATGTTAATAGAACTAGGGGTTAGGTAAATACCATAGGACCTTTCTTAAATAATAATAAGAGGCTGCCAATATCCAGAATAAGTATTTCTGTACCATGTTCAATAAGAGCAATGATGGGATAGTGCACACAATTGATATATCTTCTCCAGGTGACCATATTATATCACCCAATGTAGTTCTGGACAAGTTAAGCAAATTAGAAGGTAATAAATCACCAAGCCCTGATGAACTCCAGCCTAGGGTGTTGAAAGAACTTGCCAAAAATATCTATCTTCCCCTTACTAATATCCTACAACATTCACTTAGCACTGGGGAAGTCCGTCAAGACTGGTGTGTAGCTACAGTGGTACCTATCCATAAAAAAGGACCTAAAACAAATTCTGAGAATTACAGGCCTATTAGTTTAACTTCTTTAATGGGCAAGATACTCGAAAACATCATCAAAGACCATACATACAATTACTTTAATAAATTGGGGTTAGTAGACCCACTCCAGCATGGGTTTACCAAAACAAGATCCTGTCAAACCAATTTATTAACTTTTCATGAGTTAGTTACCAAACAAATTGACTAGGGTAAATCTGTAGACCTTGTCTTCCTGGATTTTGCCAAGGCATTTGATAAGTTACCACATTATGAACTTATCAACACATTAAGACCATTTAGCCTAAACACATACATAGTTAACTGGGTAGCTAACTGGTTAAAAGGAAGAAAGCAGAGGGTCATTATAAATGGTGAATATTCTGAATGGGCTCCTGTCACGAGTGGTGTCCCTCAGGGGTCTGTGTTGGGACCTTGTCTCTTCAACATTTATGTCTCCACCCTTATTATCAGTGACCCCGATATATGGTTATTAAAATTTGCTGATGACTGTCGTGTAGGAGTGGTGTTAAATAACTTAGGTAGTAGTACAGCTCTTCAACTAGCCTTGGATAAGATCTTGAATTGGTCCATTGTTAACAAATTAGCATTAAACCCCACAAAATGCAAAGTCATGCACCTGGGCATGCATAACACATTTTATGAATATAAACTTGGAAATGTAGTTCTCCTAGAAACTGAACAGGAAAGAGATTTGGGCATAATTGTCAACCCTGACCTTAAATTCAGAACCCACTGCAAGACACAAATCAATAAAGCAAATCAAAACCTTAATTGTATATTTAGGCATATTTCCAGTCGCAGGATTGAAGTACTGCTCCCCTTATATATTGCTTTGGTGAGACCTCATCTTGAATACTGTTCTCAGGTTTGGTCCCCATATTATAAGGATGATATCTCAAAAATTGAGAGGGTTCAATGTAGATTTAACAAAGCCATTATAGGAATGTCAAACAAGACATATGAAACTAGACTGAAATTACTTAATTTATATACATTTCAGTACAAAAGACTAAGGGGAGATAATGTGTTTATTATTCAGAGCATTAAAAGACCCCACCCTTTGTAAGGAATTAGGAATTGTCCTAACTGACAAGAAAGCTACTACTAGAAGTCATGCGAAACAACTATATTTACCCAATTGGAATCTGCTACGAAGAAGACATTGGTTTAGCCATAGGGTTGTTCCCATATGGAATCAGCTCCCAGTCCAAGTTGTTGATATCCCCAACATGGATTCATTTAAAATTAACTTAGATTTGGCATTTGGTGACAAGACTAAATTTCAAAATTACTGATGTTTTGGCAAGCTTTATGGACACATTGTCTACATAGCTTGATGTACCTATGATGATACCTACGATGATAAAGACGGGTTTCACTTTGGACATAGATCATCTACTCAAAGATGATAGCTTATACTCTGCAAGGGTCGATTTACTTTCTCAGTTTTCATGGGCCACATCTCCTCCCCCAAACATGATACCTAAAATTGTCAGAGGGTAGTCCCCAATCAAGATCTCAGACTGTCCAGGCAATTGTTTTTCAGGGTCCCTGAAGCAATCCCTCTACTTTTCTGTAGATTTACTTAGGCTCCTGCAGCACCTGAAAAGGACTATAGAATGACTGAAGCAGATCCTAGCGATTTCAAAGCCTGGACCCTGAGCCTGACAACATCTGTGTACGCCGAAACAGGTGGTGCAGTTATACTCCCCCCAAATAACCAATCTCTGAATATGATCCAAACTGTTTATAATCCTAATCAAGGGGTTCAATCTGAATACACAGAGCAGGGTTCAAAGGCGGCATCCCTGTCTCACACCCTTTGCAATCCAAACTGGACGCTGCTGCCAGCAATTCAAGAAAGGAACAGTACTGGCATTTTCTTACAGCATCTGCACCCAAGTCACAAATGTTATCGGCAGCCCACAATGATTTTAGAACATGCATCAGGTAGTCATGGGAAACATGGCTGAAGGCCTTCTCCTGATCCAGGGTCAGGAGAAGGCCTAATATATTACCATTGATCCCATGTTCAAATAATTCATGCAACATATGCAGGTTGTCCTGAATTTTTCCTTCAGGAATACCACATGAGTGGGAGGCATCTATAAGGAGAGGGGCAACTCATCCCAGTCCAGAGGCCAATACCTTAGTCAAGATCTTTACAATTAGTGCTCAGTAAACTAATTGGTCTCCAATTTGTAATCTCAATTCTCTCACCATTTTTACGTATGATACGCAAGCAACAAATGTTTTGGGATGAGTACAAGGGGATGTGGGAGGTGTGTCACTGCTGAGCCCATTGCAGTTCACTATATCAGGGGCTCAGCAGTCTACACCAATTACCACGCACTGTAGTCTGATGCTGCTCTCGGCTTTGTGGGCAGAAACTTCTTGTACTTGAAAGAACCAAAGCCATTCCAATCAGAGAGGGCTTCATTCCTTTGATCTGCATGAAGCTGCGTCAGCAAACAGCTGAGCAGTTTTCAACATCAGGAGCCAGTGTTTGGCTCCGTGACTCTGGCATGCGTATTAGCTTCCATGCATCCATGCTAATGCGCATGCCCAAAGTCATGGAAATTCCTCACATTCCAACAACAAAGAAAACCATCCATCAATGTTTGTTACTGGTGATCTATAACTGTTTTTCCCCCACCCGACCCTCCTTCTCAGCACCCACCACCCCACACTCCCCCCAACAAAAATAACACTGACACTGGAGGGTGCCCAATCCCAGTGTCTTTTCAAACATATGGCCTGTAATAAAGAAAACCGTCATCAATGTCTGTTGCTGGCACCCTGTAACTGTTCTCCCTCACAAACCCTCCCTCTCAGAACCCACCCCCCCCAACAAACATAACATTGACACTAGGGGTGCCTAATCCCCAAGTGTCAAAACCTGAAATAAGGAAAACCTTCCCTCAACATTTTTTTTAAATACCCTTTGAAAAAGAAAATGGTCCATCAATGTCTGTTGCAGCTGCCACCGTAACTTCAACCCCCTGCCTCCATTTATAACTGGAGGTGCCCAGTCCCCCAGTTTCCACTACTGGCGTAACTGTCCTGGCCACATGACCCTCCCACTCAGCACCCACCACCCCAGGCATAACACTGATACTGGGGGTAACCAATCCCCCATGTCAAAACCTGAAACAAAGAAAAGCTTTCTCCATGCTTTTCCTTTCTTTTTTTAAGCCCAGAAAGAAATGGTCCATTGATGCTCATTACAGTCAACTGCACCCCTCCTGCCATTTATAACACTGACACTGGGGTGCCCACCCCAGTGCCCACTGCAGGTGCCCCTGTAGTTGTCACCCCACCCAACCCTCCCACTCAGCAGCCACCCCCACACCACCCCACAAACATAACACTGACACTGGGGTGCCCAATTCTCCTGTGTCGAAACCTGAAATAAAGAAAACCTTCCCTCTGTTTCTTTTTTTTTCCTTTTATTTATTTTTTTAAGCCTGTAAAAAAGCAAATGGTCCATCAATGTCTGTTGCACCATTAGTTCCCCCCACCTGACCCTCCCACTCAGCACCCACCACCCCACACCCACAAGCCCTAACTTATTCACCAGGGGGTCTGATGCTGTCATCTTCCCCTGACCACAGACACGTCTTCACACTTCAACGCCAAACTGTGAACAGAGAAAATCAGGTACGTAGTTCAATGCATTTCAATGGGGGTTTGCACTTAGTGGCATAACTTGGACATTTTTTTTTTTTATCACCACTTTATTTTTCCTCTTGTGCAGCCACCACTCTGCTTCCCACGATGACCCCTCAGGGCACCCCACCCACAACCGGCTGGCATGTGCTGCTGTGCCCTTGAGAGGAACACTCTCCTTGGTCCCTGCGCCAGGTCAGGATCTAATACCAGCATGTCCGGTCACCCCTGGGCCACCACCAGGCTCAGAAAGCTGCGGCCATCAAGCTGCCATGAGTGATGCTTCTGGTTTTTCCTCCTGATTGTTCCCCAGGAGTGCAGACATGCAATGACATCTAGCACTGATGTGCTGACGTCCGCTGCACTCCTCCCTCTGTTGCACCAGCTCTAGCAGTGCCTCCAGGCATCCCCAGGGGCTGTTGCAGAGAGGTGGAAGCCCACATTCCTCCTCAGGATAGGAGAGCAGTCCTCCAGAGGCTCAATCCTATCCTCCCCTCCCAACCCCTGACAAGCCAGGCTTACATCTCCGAACACGGGTCGCCAGCATGCCGCGAGGTGTGGCGTCCAGTGCCTCAACCGTCAGCACCACTGGGCTAGCTAACTTGGCCATTTTTTATATTTTTGCCCCAAATTTCCAACATACCTTTTTTGGGACACCCCCTCATGAACAAAGCAAGTGACGTTAGGTAAATCTCTCCTGGAATGTGATTTCACAGTCACTGCATGAAATCTTCTTTCAGGCATGAGATGAACATTTTCTCTGCAGTTGTTCATGAGGTATGGTCATAAGAAGGCTATGTTGAACATTTGGGGCAAAAATATTAAAAAACAACAAAGTTACGAGCCCATGTTGAAATTTGCAAATGCAAGCTCGTAACTTTGGTAATTTTCAATATTTTGACCCCAAATTTTCAACATAGCCATTTCTTTATAGCACCTTATGAATGGGGCAGCTGTCATTTTTCAAATTCTGCCCAAAATGTGTTTTCATGCTCCAAAAGGTGATTTCGCAGTCAGTGCAAAAAATCACCTTTCGGGCAGGAGTTGAATATTTTCTCTGCACTTGTTCATGAGGTGGAATCATATAAAGGCTATGTTGAAAATCTGGAGTGAAAATATTAAAAAACAACAACAAAGTTATGAGCCTACATTTAAATCTACGAACGCAGGTTGGTAACTTTAGTAATTTTCAATATTTTGACCCCAAATTTTAAACATAGCCATTTCTTCACAGCACCTCATGAATGTAGCAGCTGTCATTCTTCAAATCCTGGCCAAAATGTGCTTTCGTACCTGTGGAATGGAATGACGCTCTGGTGGTGTGGAATGACGTTTTAGCGGAGATTAGAAAATGTTCACCTACTGGGTTCATTAGGTGGGGTAATAAGAAGGCTTGGCTGAAAATTTGGTGTACAAATACAGTAAATTCCCAGGTTATGACTGAATGTTACACTGTTACAGCTTTCACTCATAACTTCGCTAATTTTCAATATTTTGACTCCAGCCTTTCAACATAATCATTTTTCCACACCACCTCATAAACATGACTTGTCATTTTTAAAATCCTGGCTGAGATATGTTTTCACACCTTTGGTGCAAAATAACATGTTGGCCAATATACTATAAATGTTACATGTCATGTCTATAAGGTGAATCCTAAAACAATTATCTTCAAAATTTGGGCTCAGAATTCCAAAACACAAATTGTTTATCAAGCATCAAACATTCAGCATTGATAAATGCTTGTTATATAAAAAAAATCAAAATACCTTTCTGAAAGCTGAGACCCACCACCCCCCCTTGCCAACATTTAGTTACAAGCACATGCCAATTCTTCCTGTAGTGACTTACCCACGAGGTAGTAAAAATCACCAGGGAGCCCATCTGACCCAGGTGCTGACCCCATCTGTAAGGACTTAATCATTGTCAGAACCTCTACAGGTGTGGTGGCAGCCTGTAACCTGTCGAGCTGGACATCTAACAACTCAGGGACATGCACAGTTTTAAAAAAAATCTCCAATCAGAGTTACCTTTTGGGCAGGGAACCCAAACCTCACTAGAAAGCTAATTGATCTTTTGTGGCTGAAAGCAGACTGCCTTCCTCATCCTGAAGTTTGAGAGAAGGATTTATCTTCTGTGCGGGTTTTACAATCTTCAAAAGAAAAGGATTGGCCTGACTTTTGTTTTTACTTTTGTATTATATTTTTGTTCTGCCAATATTGAAGCCATCTGCTGGTATTGAAATCCTAGCATTTCCCTTTTCAAGCCTGTCAACTGTGTAGAAAAGTCACAGCCAGTCAAGGCAGCCATAGACACCAGTCTCTGAAACGGTTGTCTTAAGCACAAATGCATCGAGTATTTTGGGGGGTCAGTTTTTTTCCCCCTGTGAACAGAGAAAAACACCCAACTCCCTTTTTATCCCTACTCACCAATCTGCTGAGGAGTCCTACAGTATCAGTGTGGATTTTGTTGCCCCTATTAGATGTTCTAATGCCACCCTAACTTCTCCCTCCTCTATTAGGGATGTATTCAATTTCATATCCATGGGCCATAAGAACAATGGGATTGGGTCCCAAATTGGACCCCAAGCATCCTGTGGTCAGAGGTCTCTACAGAAATGGTTTGTGTAGGAGAGCCACTTAACCATGGGGAATAAAAGACTTCAATTCAGGTGTACAGGTGTCCGTTAAAAAAAACATATGAGTCTCCTGTCCTCCAACTGAACAAGCTGCATCCGCCAGGCCTGCTTTTGAAACTCTCTCTCTTGAAAAATTCATATCAGTGAACAATTTTGAGGTTTTAGCACCTCTTATCTGATGACTCAAACCCACAATTAAAGTCACTCCATAGGATAACACCTCTTGTAGTATGGAAAAAAAGGTCAAATAAATCTTAAAAGCTCAGCCTTCTCTGCTTTGGATTGGTGTCCTGAACCCTAATATTCAATAGGAATGCTCTGCCAAGTAGGATATCCACTAACTGTATTAAGTGAAGCTCGATATCACCGAACAAAATCCCCATCCCAGAGCAGCTGTCCTCTCCCACTGAAAAAAAAATGGAGGACTTCTCCCACTGAAAAACATGGGGGGACAGTGTCTCCATATACAGTATTCTGGGTCATATTGATTTCCCCACTAGCAATCAATCTAGTGTAACCACTAGGTAGTGGTATTTCAAGGGCTACTACCCCTGCCCTGGTGGCTACTGACAATGGGCCTGGGTTCCTATTGTTAACATTAAACATGTTTTTCCCCAAGATACAGTAGTAAATTGTGCAGTGCTTCTACCCAGAGTTTACCTTTAAATGGGTCTAACTTTAGCTAATGCAGCCATCTGGGAAGCTACATCCAACCTGATACCTTAGAGTCAATCCAAGCATGGCCCAACAAACATTTCCCCACATTTTAACTCTTTAGCCTTTATTGACTTAATACTAATAATATGCTCACAAAACATGATTATACATAAACAACTGTAACAAGTTTATTCACATGAGGAGGGTTAGGAAGGGTGAACTGGAGTATAGGTTATGCTATTTACAGTTGATTTAGATTGGTTTGCAATAATCACAATAATTAAGTTGCATTTTAAATTAGACTCCAGTCACATTTTCCCTACCTACCTCTGATATAGTAAGGTCCCTGACTACCTATCTAGCTGCTACATTAGCCTTTACAGTTATCATAAGCACCCACACTGGTGCTAGTTCTCCACTGCATAAGACCCCGTAATCCCACAAAACCTGGGTGCCCAGTAATTATAGTTCTTAAAATGGTGCAGACCTGATGGACAGTGCAGCTGTACATTGGCTGGCTAGTTGGGGGCCCTTAAGAGAATTGAGGAGATTAATTTTAGATTGCTTTCCTAAGCTTAAATTAACTGCATCTTGCAGGACTTACCAACCTTGAACTATTTGCAAGTCCTTTTCCATAGTTGTGCAGGGCTGGCCCTGCATTACTTAGAGTTAGACATATTCACTGGCTTAGGTAAGTCAGAATCAAGTGCATTTAGCAGGCAGGCTCTATCCTGGAAGGTTAAAATGTTGGCAAAGCTGACAGACGGACCCCAATACTGACTGCAAAGTTATTTCTGCTCTTGCAGGTGGAAAACAACACTTGAACATTTTATAGACTGGGCCCCTCTTCTGGTCTAAAATCACTCTTTAACCCAAACCAGCCAGTCTGAGTAGCTCAGCCTTTTACATTCAGCACATTTATGCTTTCAAGTCTACATCCAGCACATCTATGCATTCAGCACATTTGTAATTTGGTCGCAATCTCTTTTCCAAGTGTCCCATTTAGTCATGGCAGACATAGCCCTTCTTTCAGTGGGCTAGAACCTGGTAACCATGGTGCTCTCCCAAGCATTTTAGGGGTGACCACCCAAACTCCTACATGGTGTGTGTAGCCAGAGCCCAGGTCATGGCCCCCACATGTATTGTAGGACACAGTCTCTTGGACAACTTTCATCTTCCTAGATGATTAAAGCCGGAGCTGAAAGTGCAACTTTTGTTACCACACTGGATCGAGTTTGAGGCTGGGCTCACTACTAATTAAGATACTTTGGGTTGACCGGGCTTGTGGCAAGGCCCACTACCATTATCCAGACTTCGTTGGCTAGCAACAGAAGCAACAGTCTCTTTTGGCACAGACACTTGCTCTTGGCAACTGTTTACTGTAGCTCTCTAAGCTCAAACAATATACATGCAGTCCCTTGTGGTACACACTGGCCCTTGCAGCTTCGACGGACAAAATACTGGACCTCCCAGACAAAGTTAGGAAGATCCCCAGCTCTAAGTACTCCCCTTCCAGTCCTGTAGGCGCTTTCAAATTAGACACATTTAAATACTTTACTGGACTCTTCTCATGGTCAGTTGGTCAATGCCCACCCTCTGAGCTTTGATGTGAACACAGGGTGCAGACGATTAGTTGCTATCAGCACATTTGCTCTTGGCATATCAAATACATTTATATACAATTGAATAGGACCACTCATGGTCACTCAATCAGTGGTTGTCTACCTTCTCTGAGCACTGACCAGGTGCAGGGTGCAGACACAGTCACTTTCTATCTTTGGGGCTTTTCTGCCCCTCAAAGCTTTTCTTAAAGTTGCACTTAGCAGATGCCATTTACTCACTTAGGTGTCTCGCACAAATTGCTTTCCTTCTTTCAAGGTTTCTGGATTCATCAGCACTTTCACTACTGAGGCAGGTTCAGCTCTCTCGCAGCTGGCTTCATCAGGTTACTGGTCCACATTTTCCTCAACATGGAAAGGCTTGAGCTAGCCCTGGAAGAAGTTCCCTGACTACCCCCAAGCTAGTGACTCTTGTTTCAGGCAGCCACTTACTCTCTCTCTTGGCAGAAGGAAAGGCCCCCTCCCCTGTGGAGAGGCTTGCACTGGATTGCTAGGCCCATTTCTCTAACTGAAGGCCAGAGCCCCCACCCCTGTGGGGGGCCGGGGCCCATGCTAAATCTGCTTGCACAGCCAAAAACACTGCCTTTTGTGGAGCTTCTCTGAGGCTCCCGATTGGCTGAAGCTATTTGCTGCTCTCACTCTAAGTAGCTGATCCAGTCTGTCAGTCCAGGAAATTAATATTTATTAACTCCATTCGATGCCCTATAGGCTCCCTGTTTTGGCACCTGAAATTAGGTCTCTGCAGCATCCCCATAAGCACTTTGTAATGTTCCATAACCTCGGGCAGAAGTCCCACAAATCCTGGCTGAAACTCTTTGCCTTTTGATTGGCTGTTGCTGCTCTAAAATGGCTGCTGATGCACGCAGTCCCCTTGCAGCTTGAACACAGTCCCAAATAAAAGTCCTGGTGCAGCCAAATCAATCACTTTATTTGTTTATTTGCCCCACTGTTTAATAGCTGGGTTTATGCCCTTTTAAGTGTGGTTTTGTGTCCTTTTAAACACTGTCCTGAATTAACATTTTTGTTCAGTCCCTGGCCTGTCGCTGCTGCCATAATTAAGTGCTCCCAGGCAGCAGACAGGCATTTATTTGCATCCTGATGTTTAGCTTTTGGTGCAGCCAGTATTTATATTTATTTTATTTATTTTCCGCTTTGTTTATTAGCCCCTATAATGTCCATGGGAGGTGCTGCCCTTACCACATTAATATATGCATTTATATAGTGGCATCAACCTCCGCAACTTGTAGCCCTCACACCGATCGGACCCGCTCATGAATATTAATGCCGAAGTCATTAATAGTCATAGAGCTGGGCCCAGTACCTTCTAGTGCATGCAGCGCTCTCATTTAATTACTTGGTGGCTCCCTCCGGTTTCTGAAAATCACTGGCCCCCTATGTTGGCCCTTTATAGGGGCTGGGACCACTGGAGGAGCCATTTAAATGACCGCCAGTATGGTCAGAGCACCCGGAGTGCTTTTCCATATGGGAGCCATCCGCCCACCATGAAGAGGAGGAGGGAAGATGTGGCTGCTCCACAGCAGCTCCAAATAGCCCAGGCAGGGCAAAAACAAAGGCGGAGCTAACTGGGGGAATGGGGCACCTTCCTGTGACTGGAGTCATAGTGGTGAAACACAAGGACACACTTGGGGGACCTGGCAGGCAATGGAAGGCACTACATAGGAATAGGAGAACAGACCAAAGGTAAGCCCCCAATCTGGGGAGGGGGCATTAGACTAGTATCTTGTAAAAAAAAAAGAATGTTACAGCTTAAATGTAACTGGATTGCTTGGCCCATTTCTCTAACTGAGGACCAGAGCCCCAACCCCCGTGGGGGTCCATGCTAAAGAGTGAGTTCTGGAACAACATAAAAGATGTCACGGGGATGCAATCCAAATCATCATCGGCCATGCTCAAGGTTAACAGGAGTACAGCACTTGATCCTAAAATCATTGCTGACACCTTCAACGTGGAGTTCACTGACCTAAGTAGTGTTCTCCCCCCTGATTTATTCAACAAAGAGATCCCCTTCACATCTCACAGCCACACCCTTCCTACCAGCCACCCTCCCTTCTACTTTAAGGCAATAAAGACGCATGATGTTCGCAAGTACGTCACCAAAGCTCTGTGCAAATCCAGATCTAGCAATGACTTACTTGACCTCAAGCATGTATCCCTCACACTAGAAGTTCTGGGGCCTCTCACCAGGATTTTTAACCTCTCCCTCTCTCTCAGCCAGTTCCCAGACAAATGGAAATCAGCCACTGTCACCCTGATCCATAAAAGTGGTGACAAGACCATACACGGAAATTATCACCCAATCTCTATCCTACCTCCCCTCTCAAAGGCACTGGAATGTATAGTAGCTGACCAGCTCACTGACTTTCTGGACAAATATAATATTCTCTGCTGGCAGCAATACGGCTTTCAAAAAGGCCATAGTACTGCATCAACCCCTCTGGAATTCACAGGTGCCAGCCACAGCTCCCTGGATCATGGTAAACTCACTGGAGCTATCTACATTGACCTCACCAAGGCCTTTGATACCGTACACCACCGCCTTCTACTTGGCCAACTTCAGTCCTCTGGACTCTCCTCTGAATCTGTTACGTGGTTCAAAAGCTACCCTGAAAATCGGTCCCAACATGTAAAAATTGTGAATGTGTTCTCTGATGCCAAATCTATCAGCTCTGGTGTCCTACAGGGCTCTAGCCTTGGCCCACTTCTTTTCAGCCTGTTCTTAAACACCCTCCCAGACTCCTGCACTGAACAAATGATACTTTACGCCGAAGATGCGATAATTCTTGCATCCCACCAGGACATGAATCAGTTGCAAAATAATCTACAGCAGGGTTTCACTATGGTTGAGAACTGGTTCATAAAGCATAAATTGATCCTTAAGCAGAAAAAAAAACAAAAAAAACATGATTTTCAGCAGCACCCACAGTAAGTATAAGGACCACCGCCTCACCATTAACACCACACAAGGTAGTCCTCTGGAACATGTCCAAACATTTAAATACCTTCAGATCACCCTTGACACACATCTCTCATATGTTGACCACATTAATAATGTTGCCAAAGCTGCAAACTCCCGACTGGGCATGCTTTTCTGACACAGACAACACCTTACCCCTGAAGCACTGGCAGCTGCCGTCCAGAGCTCCATCATTTCCACCATTGACTACGGCCTTATAATCTATGGCTCTGCTACTGCTACTGCACTCAAACGTGTAATTACCTCCCTAAACAAGGCTTGCTGGCTCATCACGGGTGTTCAATGCCTTACTCACACCTGTGACCTTTATACCAAACCGGCTGGTTGCAACTAGACAATCGAGTAAAATATCAAACTTGTATGGTGGCTAAAAACATTTAGATGGGTCTTGCACCTCACGGAGTCTGTTCCCTCCTACAACCCAGAAACAGCAGCTGCAACACCAGGGGAGCTAGGCTGCAGCTTCTCCAATTCCCCCACTGCTGTACTACGCAAGGTCAAAGATCCTTGGCCTACAGAGCCCCCAGCTGGATGAATGGACTCTCTAATGACATTACCGCCACCACTTCATTTGGCACCTTTAAATCCTGCCTCCACAAGTCACTCATTGCCTCTAGTACCTGTGATTGCCCTGGCCAATAACTGAACATCTATTCACCTATGCCTGCCTTAACCTTCTGCTGATCCCTACCAGTTGGGTGGTTGACACTGTGTTATGTAGCACTTGCAAATGCCTGGTGACTGACTGCTAATCTTTGATTCTCTGACAATGCCTTCCTGGCAGCAACCCCCGTCCTGACCCCTGCTCAGCCCTCACTTATCTCCTACTCCTCCTTCCCCTCAACCTCACCCCTCCCTTCCCTTGGCATCTTCAGCCCTTTTCTCCAGCCTTTCATCTCTAGTTACTGCCTTGTTTATGTATCGATAATTGATTATGTGTTATACTGCCACTCTTGTTGTTTTCTTGTACCTTATGACATAGAACCTTTGTAAAAGAGCCCTGGCTCAAAGGTATTTGTAATCCTAGACTTAAATAAATAAAATAAATAAATAAATAAAAATAATGCACTACAGAGATTGTAGCCAGGAGTTTTCTTGGTCTCTTAATTTTGTTAACATTCAGAGTCCCTCTTGGGAAATTACTGACTGGCTCCCTCATTGCCAGAAAAAAAAAATCCAAAATATACCTAACATTACTTAGGCTTTCCTTCCCCTCTATGTAGACTTTTTCTTTTTTGTTGCTTGCAGATTCAAAAGTCCACCTTCCTTTTTAGAGCAGGGATCCTGTTGCAATGAGGCAACAGAAGCTCCATCTGAATCTTCCTCTGTCTCTCCACAGTCCCTATGCCTCTGAAGGACTTCATACTTATTCTTAAGTGGTATTTCCTCCCATTTGGTAAGCTTGAGCCTTGGCTGTCCTTTTGTTTTTCCCATTCTTGTCACCATTTGGAGGTTATCCGTCACAGGTGTGGAAGGGGGTGGCATGGTCACCTTGATTAACTTCTCAGGGGTTCTCACTGGGATTACTGACAAAGGGGACACTTGTTGTGAGCCTGCTGCTAGATGTTCCACAGGGAGTAAGCTTCCCCAGTTGCAGGGCATCATCTGGTGGCTTGGCGGCATCTTCCTGTGGGGGCTTAATAGCGTCCCATTCTGCCTGGTCCTGTACATCCTCTTTGATTTGTACTGTGGGGTGCAGTACTATAGGTTCTGAAGCCTCATCTGGCATCAAACCAAAATCAATCTCCTCTTCTTCTGGCTCTCTACAGATACAAGTGGTTCTGCTGGTACAATGGAATCATGCTGTGCTAGTGCAGGGGGATCTTGGCCCCAGACCAGGGGATCCGCTGAAGGCAGGACTGTGGTAGTGGGTTGTTTGTTATGAGCAGACTAGTGTTTGCCCTCTTTCTGTGGGCCTTCATGTTGTGCTTTACTAACATAAAAGTCCTGCTGTGCCAGGTCCATGGTGTGTTCCTTATTGTGTGCTACCCATGGACAAGACCAGTAAGAATGGCCTGACTCCTCACAGAGATTTCATCTCATGGAGTTTTTGCATTACGAGATGTGGTGACCTAATTCCAAGCACAGTCCACAGGGAACCTTGTCACATGCATTACTGACATGCATGACAGACCCACATCTGCAACACGCCTTTGGCTGACCTTGGTGAAAAAGGACCCCCTGGTCTCTTCCCAAATAGAAACAGTTAGGCAAGTGTGTGATCCCTGAGTCTGTATGCAAGAACTGCACCCTTATACACCCCCCCATCCATCAGAGTCGCACCTAGAAACGAGCTACAGCTCAGTGTGCCTTCCCTGGTCACCAGATTTTAAATAAATAAATATGACTTCTGAGTCAATTATGGGGTCTGGATTTCCAAGTACCATACATTTTTGCTTCAGCTAGTATAAAATGTCAATGGCACTCACCCCCTCATTCTTGAAAAAGATGGTCACTATCGTGACTGGTTGCTTTGTTAGGGGGACAGCAAGAAATGAGGACCAGACCAGACCAGCATGTTTTTCAGACTGGAATTTTTTTTCTGTCTGTGGCAAGGAATTCCTCAGTCTGACTCAGACCATTGAGAATGTCCCTGTGGAACTTGCCTAGGGGATGCTGACTGGTTCATCTATTTCTCACCTCCCTATGGAGCTGAGCCAGGGTGAGGACACCACTCACTATTTACACTCTGCAGGTCACGGATGGGCTGTATCCATTCTCTATGTGGCACATGCATACCTGGTGCAGGGACAGTGGAAAACACACCTATGAACCAGAGTTCATGCCAGCAGTCTGGATTAACAAGGGGAACTTTATGTACTGAGGTATTGCTTTCTGTAGTTAATTTAAACAGAACTGGGTTCCAGGGAGAAGCATGTGGCTATTGTAACAGTGTTATTACCCTGACATACTCAATTTCACCAGGATATCTTGCTGCTCAGTCTTATTGGGGGAGGGTGGAGTAACACTCCTCAAAGTCACAGAGCCAGGCTGCGTTACTTGTATTGAATCAGTACTATGAGGTGAGACAGAATGCATTTTAATAGCGCCATTTTTTTCTACAACAGTAAGCATCTCAGTATGAACTGGTCCACGGTGTATGAGAGAGGAACCCGGATTCGAAACCCATACCATCCTTGTTTTGTTCCCACCCAGCCTTCAGCAGAGTGTCCCATACATTAAAAGATTGCACAAGTGAATATTTCTGTTTTTGCTTTACCTTTCATTTAGACGCAGTCAGCCCGCCACCTCCAGACTCTTCACAATCCCCGGTAGATCCGATATTGAACAGTACCTGCTGATGCAGTTGAACCACTAAAGGTGAACTTTCACTCATGGGAGTCGGCATCTGCTACTCATTATCAATGTCAGTGCGGAAAGCCTGAATAGAATCAAAATGAGCAGTAGGGCCTTTGATCTCTGTCAGCCTTCTCAGCTGTCAACTGAGCTGACACCGGCACTTGCAACTGTTCCTGGGTAGTCAGCAGTGCCTCACTCGAAGAAGATCATCTTGGCTATGCAGGTTGGTTATCAGAACAGGAGAGTCAATTATATTTAATTCCTAAGAGTTTGTTACCACACTAGTAGTAGCAGGCAAACAAGACGGGGAGTACCTTGAGGCTCTAAATGGAGACAAAGGTATTCTTTTTCCCCTGTGCACTTCTCTTCTTCAAGAATTAACTGGAGAAGTGCAGACTTTTTTCCACTGCAGCTCCTGTTCCAGAGTTCTGCCTCTGCCAGACTGTCAGCTTGTGGTCTTTCCACATTTTCCATATCTCAAGGCCACCTGTTCCCAGTTATTCCTCCCAGGGCCATGATCAAGGGGGGTGCAAGAGCTGGTTACAGTAGGGCTCATACTGTCAGGGGGTCCACTGTCTCAGAGGTCGGCATTAAGAAAACCTTTTATCACAGACAAACTTGCAATTTTCTCTTTGAACATTGCTTACCCATTCAAAACTGGGGCTATCAGCAATAGCAGCAGTGGAGGCAGAAGACTCCAGCTCCAGTTTCACATGTTGGGGGAGTGCAGAACAAAGAAGCAATAGGGATCATTACTCAAAACATCTATTCTAATTAATGACATGGAACATTTGTAAAAGAGCCTCGGCTCAAAGGTATTTATAAACCTAGAACAAATAAACAAACAAAAAAAAATCTTGGTGTCGGTGTCCCCAGGAGGAGCAGGGACAAATTACATTGTTCAGTTCCTTGATCATGGTGCCAGCAAGTAGGATGGGGCAGCATGGACAAACTACAGATGCTAAGCAGGACTGCTACAACAGAGCCTATGCTATAAATATTTTATATGCACTAACAGTTGTTTTAAGCTTATTCGTATGGAAGTAGGCCCCACAAAATATTTTGCAGGGGGGACCTTACAGCTGTTGGTACAGCCCTGATTCCTTCCCAGACATAGCCACACTTTCAAAGTCCTGCAACACAGCAGCACTACTCTCCACAACTTGAGAAGCAGATACAGAAGGTGTCCTGCTGCTAACCAGATCAACAGCACCAGATAGCGATAGATCCATCGAGCTCTGTGAGATGATGTCAACCCCATATCTCCCAGACCAGGACCTAGGAAGACACTGTCCTGAGCCACTTGCCCAGGCCCAGTGTCAGGCATTCAAATGATAGAAGCTTTCTCAGTTTGCCAGGTGGGAAGGGAAGCAATCTGCACCATCCGGGACTCCATATCCTCCTCCTCCACTCTACCAGGTACCTACATCCTCCAATCAGGAAGCAGCAAAGCCCCCAGCAGTGGGGGAATTTTTTTTTTCAAAATGAAAAAAAATTAATCAGACAATATTTAATACAAATGGTATAAAGAAAATTGGAAAACATGAAAGTAAATAAATATTAAAGCATACATTCCCCTTTTTTGAGATAATACAAAACAATAAATTCTAAAATCAAACAAAATAAAAGAACCCAAAGCAAATAGATGGTACTGTATACCCACGCCCCCAGTGTTAATGCACACAGAAAAATACAAAACCAATATAAACATGAAAGTAAATAAATGTTACTTGTCATACAGTGATTGGAATATTAAGATAACCTCACAAACAACTTTGCAACAAAAAAATTATAAACTAGAAATTATATATATGTAGTCCCCCCACACCTTCCCTACCACGGGGTCAGGGGAATATTGTAATATGACTTCAAAAGAAAATAACAGAAACAATGTTACTATCTACAAAATGTAATTCTTAAGCCAACCTTATACATACAGAAGGATAAGTAGTATTGT
The DNA here is from genome assembly GCA_016271365.2 of Neoceratodus forsteri. NCBI lineage: Eukaryota > Metazoa > Chordata > Ceratodontiformes > Ceratodontidae > Neoceratodus > Neoceratodus forsteri. Next base: position 265,877,719 of record JADMNL010000025.1, read on the forward strand.
TATACATTTATAATATTAGGAAGGTGATAATGAAACTAAAGTCAGTATTAGTGTACATGAGAGACAGTCTTCCCCCTTCTCTTACACGAAAGGTAGTAAGAGAATTTACCTCTTACCAAGACACACATGATATATAGTCAGAATCAAGTAGGAAGTAAAATTACCCCCCCAACTTATAAGTGCTTACCACAATAGAAGGAAAATCCAGCTAGTTATAAACAGTCGATATCGTGAGTCTTTGAATAAATTGCAGTCTTAAAGAACAAAAAAGACAAAGGGAAAGAAAAACATCTACCCTCATTTCAGAATTTTAGGAATATGAACTAAACACCCTAGTATATCAGTACAACATACCTCCCTCCTCCCCCCATAAACCAGAGGAACTATATGTCCTCTATCCACTCCATATTTTTCCACCAAGTTTGAAATTGGGTATCCATATGTTTTAGTCCATCGTACCATTTCAGATTTACAACTTTGTTATGGATAAGCCAAAACAGCTATTCTGCTGTGAGCCATCTTTTATATAAAGTAAACTGATGCCGTTCATGCCAAATATGATATTTAAAAATGAACAAGCTCAAATGAATTGTCCCTGTATCAAACTTGTCCCATGCTTGTGGTAAAATTCCTAGAACAAGGATGTCTCAAGTCAATAATTGAAAAGGTGATTTAGACCATTTATCATATAGAATAATCCAAAAGGATAAAATAAATGGGCATTCAAAGAATAAACAGTCCATGGTTTCTTGTATCTCTGAACACAAGTCAATCCTGGGGCACATTCTTTCTGAAATTTTCTTGTTTCAAATTATTCCCAACGTTCAGCTTCTTAACACTTAACCACATGACATCTCACATCTTACCTCTCAACCTAGGGTTTTTTATTTATTTTTATTTTATTTAGTTTTTGTTTACTGGGTAAGTGCACTAGCCAAACAGTATGACTATTTACAGGCACAACCCAGGAGAGTGCATGACCTAATGAATAAGTACAGGAACATTTCAATGAGGTACACAGAAGAACATACACTTTACATGATAGACAACATTATACAGTGATGCAGTAAACAGTAGACAGAAATAGGAACAAAACAAAAAGAGTAGGTCAAAAAATGAACAATTACCTATTTGTGAAACAACAAATGGCAAAAATATAAGGAACCAGGAAAAATAACAGTAAACAGCAGAATCAAGCAATTATAACAAGTGACAAGTGTTGTAAGGATAAGCATTGCATCAATGCATCAGGTAGGATCAAAACAAGTGCAGGGGCCAGCACCTAAGAGATATTGATGAAAATTCTTCTTGAAACATTGGTGGAATCCAGTCAACCTCAGTTCAAGTGGAGTTGCATTCCAAAGCTGGGGAGCCGCATGGCTGAAAGCGCCCGTGTCTTTTGAGGTATAACACCTGGGGATGTTTAATAGAGATTTGTCAGCAGACCTCAGCTCATGAGAATCAGTAAGAGGAATTAGCAGCTTGGCCAATGATATTGGGGTTAGGAGCCTCACAATAGAGTTGGTAAGGGAGCCAAGATAATATTGCCTAGTAGCAGAGGGGGAGAGCCACCCAAGGTCATCATAAAGCTGACAGCAGTGCTTTAGCCTGGAGGAGGAGGATGCATATCGACATAAGTTATTATAAGTGACATCCCAGTTCTGGAGGGCAGTTTTCTGAGCTGCAACAAGAATAAGAGCACAATAGGTTAAGAAGGAGAGCAGTATTCCTCTAGCAATGGCCAGTTTGGCAGATGTGTTAACATGTAACTAGTCTTGTAGGCAGCACCCAGTTTGCAGCTGACTGATTTACAGGTGGATTGAATGTGACGGTTAAGATCCAGGGATTGATCGAGTAAGACCCTGAGATAATTAAAGGACATGACAGTATCAAGTTTAGACCCATCCATGTCATTTACCACCAGGGACAGAGGACAGTTTCTAAGTTTAGAGGCCGAATCAAAGAGCATGACTTTAGGTTTTTTAGCATTTAGAACCAATTTATGGTCAAAGAGCCATTTCTGGACATTTATGAAATTGGCTGAGAGGGACGAGCTTGTTTTCAACTTTGTTATCACTGGCATAGATAACAAGATTGTCAGCGTATATTAGAGAAGAACAGTTCTGCAGGGCACTGGGAACATTATTCACAAAGAGTGAGAAGAGGAGTGGCCCCAGGATAGAGCCTTGTGGCACACCACCATTTATAGGTGCAGCAACAGATATGGCTGAGTTGAACTTTACAACCTGTGACCTTTTTGATAGATAGTTGTTAAACCAGCAAACAACCGGAGAAGAGAAACCAAGGCTGCCAAGGCTGGATAGAAGTAGTCAGTGGTCTACAAGGTCAAAGGCCTTAGTAAGATCAATGAAAACCACACCAGTTAGTCTGCCAGAATCCATACTAGAGAGAATATATGAGGTGAGCTTTAGCAGATCAGCGTTAGTCCTATGATTTTTCCTGAAACCATGCTGAGCATTAGTGAGAATACCAAATTTTGTAAGGAATTCCAGTGTTTGTGTGGTGAAAAGTTTCTTGAGTATTTTGGACAAGACCGATAGGATAGCTATAGGCCGGTAGTTATGGGTATCTTTTTGTCCCCTTTTTTGAAATCGGAGTTTTCTGAGCTGTTTTCCAGAGTTCAGGAACAGTGCTACAAGACATAGATAATATATATATATTTTTGCCAGTGGAGCGGCTATAAAGGAGGCCGCAAGTTTAAGAAGGCATGGTTCCAGGTAGTCCAACCCCACACTAGTATTGTTGGATATAGATGTAAGGAGCTTAAAGACCTTTTTCGCGGATATGGCTTTAAAGTAGAAAGGCGGGGTGTGTGGAGACGCTTGGGATGTAGATGAGCCAGGTGCATTGTTTGACCCAGGGTGCTGCTCTATTTGCTTGATTTCACTTGGTTCTTTTACCCAATATCTAGAGTACTCAATAAAAAGAACTGTGATGATATGGGTGTACATTTCCTTTCGAGTCCATTGTACAAGCATTTGTTTCTGAACTGCCCATAAGTTTAATTTTCCAAAAATCAATTGCGTATAATATGGAAACCCTACTATAGATTTTTGTTTGTATATTGGGGATTCCAGCCCCCATGTTAGTAACTATGCAATAATGTGGTCTGCTACCCAGGGGCTCCAAACTTTCCCAAAATTTTGTAATACAGGCTTTATATTAGCATACAAAAACATGGTAAAAAAGAATAAAATTGGATGTACCATATGTAAAACCCCATCCTTTAATGAGGCATAAGTTACACCCCTCTTCACCAGATTGAGTCTACTACCCCAAATGCATTGGAAAAAAATACTATATATTGTGGTCTCAAGGTGTTTCATAGGGGAAAAACAGTACACAAATGCAAGAACGCTGTATTTTTTTTATTATTATTTATTTATAAGGTCTAGGATTACAATACCTTTGAACCAAGGCTCTTTTACAAAGGTTCCACATCAGAGACTAACATTTCAAAAACAAAAAGAAAAGCAATGGTACGGAAGTCTATACAAAATGGTTACAACATAATAGCAATACATAACATTAACCAATCAGAAAAGTTAACAACATTATAACAGAAGATGGAGGGGGGGTGGTTGTGAGTAAATAGGCAGCCAGAGGCATTTGTCATGGTAGAAGGTAGCTAGTAGGTAATTAGAGGTGCATGTTATTGGGGAAAGAGAGAAGGGAGTGATAGGAGTCATATCCCTGTGGCAGATATAGTGGAGATGGCAGGGAAATTAGCTGTAGCAATCATAGGAGCTAGAGGCAACGAGATGATTCCGGAGCCTAGCTTTGAATGCACCAAGGGTGTCAGCGTGGCTCAGTTGGTAGCACATCTGCCTCTGGACCAGAAGGCTGTGGGTTCTCGTCCCACACCAGGATTGGACTTGCACCTAAAATCGCTGGCATCCAAGTGCAGTATTGGGGGGTGCTGTACTGCTGGAGTATGCCGTCCTTCAGATGAGACGTTAAACCGAGGTCCCTTCTGCCCATCCTGGTGTTGTCCTGGTGGGTGTCCAGGTGGAAGTAAAAGAACCCAGGGCACTCTTTGCAAAGAGTAGGGGACATTTCTGGTGTCTTGGCCAACATTCCCCTTCCCTTAAACTGGTTCATGCAATTATCCAGGCTGTGTGTGGGTGATGATGTGCGATATGGCCGCCACCACACATTCAGTCACTTCACTACCAGTCTAGCATTGCTTGTGAAGTGCTTTGGGATACACTGTGTATGAAAAGCACTATATAAATGCTGATTCTTCTTCTTCAAGTGTGTTAGCTGAGGAGATGCTAGGGTTTAGGTCATTAAGCCAAAGTGGAGCTCTGTAGGCAAAGGATCATTGTGCGTGTGAGGTGCGATAGTAGGGGATTTTTAGGAGCTACTGATTCGATCTCCTAGAGCTCTGACAGTTTGGGCTTATCTGCAGGAGAGTAGAGACACCTGTCGATGCATTCCCCAGGCAGATTTGCTTTGCCAAGACACAAGTGAGATACTTTATTTTTAATTTTTTTTTATTTAAATTTTATTAAGAAAATGTTGTTGCTGCATACTCATAGCAGACATACATGAAAATGAACTTGATACATTAGACAAATGAAAACATAAGTCAGCCCCCAGCACCCCTCACCTCCTCCTTCCCGCCCCTCCCTACCCATATTGGAGCACAAGAAGTACATTATACAGTCACCATGACGTTATTTCTACAATCAGCTAAGCAAACTGGGCACAGAAAAACCATACAGCAGTGGCGTCACCACGTTGATTTTGGGGAGGCTACAGCCCCCCCAGTCTAAGTTAAAGCCCCCCCAATCATTTTCAGTAAATATTACTAAATAGCAGCCAGATACTTTTTTTTATTGATTGTGTGTCTGACAATGACTTCCTTACAAGTTGCGACTCGCTACTGAAGTCTAGGAGGAAAATATCTGACTCCCAAGTAGTCCCGTCTGACTCGAGAAGGTGGGACAGAGAAGCGAGCAGAGTGACTCGCAATCTCGCACAGTCGCAAGACAGCAGTGTGAGCCCTAACTAAACAAGTTTCTAAAAAATGTGCAGCTTGTTGCCTCAGAGTGAGCTGCTCAGCTCACATTGAGCTGAGCTGAGCAAGCTCTCTCCAAGTCCGACTCTCCAATCCTCCATCCTGGACTCCTGGACTCCTATCCTAGTCTACTCTCTCTCCTCTGCAGTGCACTCTCAGCCCCAACATCGAAAAAAAAAATGTAAGAAACAATGAATGTACTACTAAATAACATTTTTCGTTAGAGTCTCCATCAGTCCGTTTAGATGATGAATGATCTGATCATCTGTCTGACTATCGCGTGTCTGGATTAATATTACGATATGCAGCAAGTCACGTGATACAGAGGAACTGAAAGCAGCTTTCTGCTGAACTCCCACCCTCTGCCTCTAAAAGTGCTTATTTTGTTGAAATAATGCTGCTCTCTCAACTAAATTGAGATCTGAGAGTGTTTCTGAGCACTCCTGCTCCATTTGCGCCGATAAGTGTGGTGCTCTGCAGAGTTCAACAGAACTAACGGCGATGGATTCAGAGATGAAGGTGGCTAGGGTGAAGCATACCCCTCCTGCATCACCAGAGAAAGCTCCAAAGAAGGCCAGAAATGCAAACCCGGGACAATCGTCCAAACAAACGACTACTGGATCACCAGGCAACCCCTTAACAGAGGATCATTTCCTCCAGGAATTGGCTCCCTTCAGAGATACACTCCAGGACATCTTGAGTGAGATTAAATCACTAAGGAGCGACTTTGCAGATCTTTCGAGGAGGGTAGGAGACACGGAGCCAAAAACAGCCTCCCTGGAGCACTGGAGACTTAAAACGGACCCAGAAGTTGTTAAATTAAGACAATTAATCCAGAAACTGCAAGCAAAGACCGAAGACTTAGAGGGCAGGAGCAGGAGGAACAACGTCTTAATTTTGGGCCTACCAGAATCGGAGGAAGGTGGAGACACCATACGCTTTGTTCAACAATTTCTCAATAAAGTGGTCGGCCTCTATAAACCAACAATACCATATTGAGAGGGCTCACAGATCTCTCAGGCCTAAACCTCCATCGGTGCTCCCCAGGCCAATCGTTATTAAGTTTCTCAGCTACTTAGAATGACAACACGCCCTAGCTAAAGTTAAAGAACTGGAAGCAGTCCACTGGAACCATACCAAGTTGAGAATTACCCAGGATCTCCCTTATGAGGTTCGACAGAAACGCAGCATTCCACCAGATCGCCAAGAAACTTATCGCAGCAGGCAAGGGCTTTAGAATGAACTATCCAGCAAAACTCTTGGTCTCGATAGATGGTACCTGGCACGCTATTAAGACCCTGAACAAGCCTCAATTGAGTCATCCAAACGGTTTCGGATTTGTTTAAATAAGACTGATTTCACTTAGGAACTTCATAACTGCTTAGCGTTCTAAGTTATTATTCTGTAACAGTTAAGCATTTTGGCATACGTCTTCTTCATTTGGATAATCTCTGGGCGTTTAGTTAATGACCTACCTGGTTCTCGAGGGCTGTGGGGTAGTTCCAGGCGGGAGGGAGGGCAAGGATGGAGTAGGCACGCAGGCCTAAGTGGCCTGATATCCGCATAGGCGCCATGTCATCCCTGGCTCCTGCCTCGGGTACTCGAGTGTGAGTGTGTGTTTCTGGGACGCTTTCACATGGACCATTTGGTCCGTCAGTTGAGCTTCTGTTCTGTACTTCCTCGATGTCCGTTTCCGTGGAAGGCGCTGGATTTCTCATGGCTTTACCTCAGACATCTCTCATCTGGCTAAAGAATCCATACAGGTATTTACTCCTGTTCTTTTTTCCCTTGCTGAGTCCTGCTAAGGCTAAAAGGCAATACGCGAGTCCCGGTTGAGTCGATAGTCTGTTTGATGTCCTATATTGGCCTGTATTATAGTTTCCATTGGCCCAGTGGTCCACTTATTGGGGAGGTTGGAGGGTGGGAGTAGTGGGTAGGTGAGTCGCTTTGGAGCCCTGTTTCGCTACTGTGATTGGGATATTGGGGTACCATGGCTGATTCAAGCTAGGTCGGAATCCTTTTCTACTAGTTTAAGGATAATACACGAGGGTCTCTTAGTTCTGGCCACGACCCTAATTCAAGGGGACATGGGAGAATCCACGGTACCTGGGGGTGGGGTGTGGGAATCTGGTTCAACTCTCTGGTTCTTTGGTCTAATCTGTTTTGGGGTTATTGTAAATAGTTATTTGTGTAAGGGAGGGCAGAGGTTTGGGGGTTGGGGAGGGGGTACCACTTATCACACACTGGTTGTAGCAGGGATGGAAGCTTTGTCTGTGTTCTATTCAGCCTTACTATTGTACTACTTATTTGCCTTAGTGGTTGCGGGTTTACCTCATGTGATGGCAATAATGGGGGAGGGTGGCTCCTGGGGTGGGCGAAGGTGTCACCGCTATCAAGTTTAGTACATAATATCATGTGGCTCAATCTGTACAAATGCTTACAATTCATCTCTGTAAATGGCTTTAGAGCATATTAAAATAGCCACTTGGAACGTTAGGGGAATGCGGGAGGCAACCAAAAGAGGTCAAATACTTTTAAATTGCTCCTTAATTGGTGTGGATATTCTTCCTACAGGAAACCCATGTCACAGTTGCAGAAGCTAAATCTTTGCGGTCTAAGGGGTTCTCTCAGGTCTTTGTGGCAGGCTGGGCTACGGGGACCAAGGGGGTAGCCATCATGATTAAGCGTAATGTATCTTTTACACTAGAGAAATGCATTCAAGACCCAGAAGGTAGGTTTGTTCTTGTGAAGGGCCACTCTACAATATTGACGTGGTCCTTGGTGCCATATACGGTCCCGTTGGAGGCGATTCCAGCATCTTGATGCAGTTAGTAGATAGCCTGAGTGCTTTTCTACCAACATCATTTATCTTAGGGGGTGACTGGAACATTGCCCCATCACAAGAGTTAGACAGAACCTATAGACCCCTGAAACCCCCATCGTCGGCCCAATTGGCTCTGAAGGAACTGTGTTGTATGTTAGGCCTGGAGGATCCTTGGAGACTGTTGAATCCTTCTACTCGGTGCTACACCTTCTTTTCCCCAATTCATAACTCTTGGTCGAGGCTAGACTACATTTTAGTGAGTACCAACTTTATTACTAATATCTCCCTCACGGGTATTGAGCCCATTGTTATCTCAGACCATGCACTGGCTTGGATTAAACTTTCACCTAACCCCCCAGGGCAACGAGATACCTCTTGGAAGCTCAATACCCAGATTCTGAAGGATGAACAGACCACTTCCCATTTCCGATCACTGATCTCGTCCTTTTTAGAAATTAATCAGGGGTCAGTACCCAGGGATGATCTGGTGTGGTGCTCACTGAAATGTTTTCTTAGGGGCGAATTCATAAAAGTGTCCTCAAGAAGAAAGAGGATGAGGGTAGAGAAACTTATCTCCCTGTCCAACCAAATTAAATTGGCTGAAGAGGCTCTCTCCTCCTCCAATTCTCAGAAGGCTCTTGAGAGTTTATATAAACTCAAAGACGAATATGAAGATTTAATTAAAGAAAAAACCGAATTTGCTATTTTAAAATCTAAAACAAAATATTTCGACCTAGGGTGAGAAGCTGGAAGCTACTAGCTCTTAGACTTAGGGAAGTAGAGAGTCTAGATTAATCCCTGCCTTAAAAGCGAGTGATGGATCCATTAAAACAGCCCCCAGGGATATAGCGGAGGTCTTTGAGGCCTTTTACCAAGACTTATATGGGGACAAGATATGTTCGACCTCAGCTTCAGAAATAACAGCTTTTCTAGAGAATAACCTCCTTCCCCGACTTATGCCGGATCACTGTGCTTTACTTTCAGCTCCCATAACTTTAGGGGAAGTGGAGGACATCATTCGCAATCTAACTCTAGATAAAGCTCCGGGTCCGGACGGCCTACACCCTAATTTTTATAAGACCTTCTGCAAAGAGTTAGCGCCAGCCCTCCTCAACCTGTTTAATTACATCCTCACTTCTGAACCACTGGACCCCTCCTTATTAGAAGCTACCATAATTTTAATCCCCAAGTCAGACAAATCCTCTTTGGACCCAGCCAATTATAGACCTATCTTGCTGCTCAACTACGATGTTAAAATCTTGACCAAGATTCTCTCACTGCGAATTAAGCAGGTATGGCAATCACTCTTGAGCAAGGAACAGGTAGGTTTCGTCCAAGGAAGATCGGCATCAGATCATATGAGGGCTCTTTCACATATTTTTCATGTTGCCCAAGACGCTCAAGCACCCATGGCCTTAGTTGCTTTGGATGCGGAAAAAGCATTTGACCGCGTCAATTGGGATTTTCTATGGGCCACTTTAAGTAGGTTTGGCTTCCCAAATAAATTTATCCGGTGGATCATGGCGATCTATAGTTCACCTTCGGCCAGAGTCTATTGCAATGGGGTATTCTCATCCTGATTCCCCCTGTACTCTGGTACCCGCCAGGGGTGCCCACTGTCACTGTACTTATTTAACCTCTATTTGGAACCTCTCCTAGTGCGTATCAAATCCTCACCCAACATTTTAGGGTGTAGTTATTGTCAACAAACGCTGACGGTGTCGGTGTTTGTAGATGACATTCTTCCTACACCTCACCAACCCGGTCAACTCTTTGCAGGAGGTCTTAAAGATAGTAGAGCAGTTTGGTGTAGTTTCCAATTACAGGTTAAACCTATCTAAATCCGAAATATTCCCGCTCAATTCACACCTGTTCCACTCTAGTGTGGCTCAGTTCGGTATGAAATGGGCCCCGAATCACCTCAAGTATCTGGGCATCTATTTGGCCTGAGAGGAAGAGATGATCAGGAAGCTTAACTTCGAGGATTTAGTGGACAAAATCCAGACCAATCTTAATAGATGGGATAACCTTCCTTTAGCCCTGGGAGGAAGAATCAATATAGTTAAAATGAACGTACTTCAGCGAATATTCTATCCCTTGAATCTGCTAGATATTTGGCTCCCTAAATCCTTCTTTCAGAAGGTGCACTCAATGTTGACTAAATTTATCTGGAGAGGGAAACGCCCCAGGCGATCCTTCTTTAAGCTTTGTTTGCCCAAAGGAAAAGGAGGCCTCCGCTTGCCTAACTTTGAATTTTACTACTGGGCCAGTCACTTAACTAAAATGGGTAAATGGCTTTGCCCACCTAATACCAACTATACACCCTTATGGCTCAACCTAGACCTTAACCTCTTGGAAACACACAATATCGATCCCCAACACATATTTTACTATAGTTTCTCCGCTTTACCTGAGTCTGTTAAAATTCAGTGGTAGGGCTATCTGTGAGAGTCTTAAACCAATATTATACCTCTGCTAAGATTCAATATACAAAGACCGGGTCAGCCACTGGTTCTCAACCCTAATATCAGGATTGGGTCTGCTATTGACAATCATAGGTTACCTCAGATTAGGGACTGCTCGGTTGAGGATTTTTACACGAGGTTCCCTTTGCTCCTCAGGAGACCTGATGACAATGCTGAATATTCCTTTACAAAATATTTTCAAATTATACCAATTGAGACACCTCATAGGTAAAGAATTTGGACTAGTGTTGACAACCACTAGTATTAGGCCTTTTTTAGATCAGCTAAGGAGTTGTGTTGTAAAACCCCATAGTGTCTCTAACTTATATATGCAACTCATGCTTACTAAAGTTCCGGATGCGTTGACGGGCTCCAAAGTTTGGGCATCCATAACTCCTGGGCTTCCATATCTTGGAGTCATAAGACCTATACACATTTATTACCTTAGATAGAAATAGACTCATTCAGTTTTACATAGTTAACAACATGTATTACACGCCGCTGAAATTGGCCAAATTTGTTAAATCTAGTTCTCCTAACTGCACAAGATGTGGCAAAGAATTGGGTAGTATACTCCATGTGTTCTGGTTTTGCCTTAAAGTTGCCCCATTGTGGAAAGCTATCCGAGACAGCCTGGACCCAACTCTAGGATTGGAAGATCTTTTCACTCCCGAAATTTGTATACTAGGTATTTTCTCCAGTATCAGGTTAAAGAGAGAAAGTACCATATGGCCTTTATCTCGATAGTGGTCAAAAGATTAGTTCTCCGCCACTGGCTAGACCACTTAGAGATTTCCTACCAAGACTGGGTGGAGGAAATGTCTCTGTGTTTCAAAGTGGAAAGGTTAATTGCTAGTTCCAGGCATGCTCTGCCTGCTTTCCAGAAAAAATGGGGCAAACTCTATGCTTTGTATCTCCACTGAAATTCAGCTCTGGTTCTTTCTGATGTTTATTGTCCTGCAGTAAGATTTGCCTCCCTTCCCATTTCTCTACCGTCTCTGGACCGAGTACAGGTAATCTAAGGGCTTGTTATCCAATGACCCCAGGTACAAGTCGAGGTTATCTTAGGGGCATGTAGTTTTAGCGGTGATGCCTTCCGGGGTGGGGGGGGGGAATGGGGATTATTCAGATCCTATGTACTGTGAATATGTCCGGTTTTTGGGATTTCATGTTCTGTTCTGGTCTCTGTATTTCATCCTGGTGTTATGTAAAATGAATAAACAGAGAATTTCAAAAAAATATATATATATATTACGATATGCATAGTGTGATTGATTAAGAACACAGGGCAGATGCAGTGAATGAGTGAAATGAAATGTCCTTGCAGACTGCAAGGTCATTTCATTTCACTCATTCATTGCCAACTGCCTTGTGTTCTTAATCAGACACTATGCATATGCATATCATAATATTAATCCAGATAGACAGAAGTTGCAGAAAGAGGGAGAGCGAGTTGCACTTGCAGTTGACCAAACAGACAGACACCAGTCTATCTATCCTCACAGATGCTGTTCTGACAAAAAATATATATTTTTAACTCAGGTGCCCAACTACTGATGCTTTCACTTGAAACACAAACGTCCTGTGCATGATGGAGTCAGACATCAACCCTGACATTTTTTTCCAGTCAGGTGGGTCACATCTAATCTCAGCGTTGGCGTCCGCTGCTGGCTACCTGATGCGGAATTTCTGTGGCACTGGATGGCGGCTGGCCTGGCAGCAGCTGCAGGCAGACAAGTACATCTACTATAAAACTGTGTGTGGTGTGGGCTTTGCTTGGCTGGGGGTTGGGGGTGGCAGGAACAATATTTAATGAAACTGGAATAAGTTCTAATCTTAGGCAGCGGTGAGCAAACAACAAACAAAGGGCAGGGCACTGACTGCAGAGAGTACTGTAGACTAGGCAGGTTTCTCAACTTAGACTGTAGTCACCAGCAGCACTGAAGCAGTTTGCATTGCAAGGACTACTCCCTGATTCATGTCATCTCATCAGGCATGAACAAGGAAAGGACAAGTCCTTGCAATGCGAACCCTCTTCAGAGCTACTGATGATTACCCAGTCTAAGTTGAGCCTGCCTGTCCTAGTGCTGCACTGCTGACTTGACTACCATTTTAAACAGCATCTCATCTGAGTTGAAGAGTAGGACTGGGGGGATGAGAGTGAGGACTGGACAGAGGGAGGTGTCTGGCTGTTTTGTTCTGGTCTCTTATTTGTTCTGGTTCTTCCTGCAACCTTCCCAGCAGATCTGCTGGGATAATGGTGTCTGGCTACTCTGGTCTCTTATTTGCTCTGGGGTCCTCCTGTAACCTGTCCTCGGTGGACCAGTAACCAAATTTTTCTACATGTACCATTAAATAGCTGGCTGATAACTAGGCTTCTCAAACATATTTTGCGCCACTAAAATGCAGGAAAAGCCACCATTTGAAGGTAAAATTTCAAAATTTTCCGGGGGGGACATGCCCCCGGACCCCCCCTAGCTTTGTTAGGGTTTTGACTAAGGGGCATTAGCCCCCCAACTTTGTACCCCTGGTGATGCCCCTGCCATACAGCTGGATCAACCCTAGTGTAAGGAATAAAGGGTATATAAGGGATCCCAGATTCTCTTAAATTGCTCCATTCTATTGTGAAGGCTAGCAATGGCCCTTTCCGTACTAAGATTTGCCAAAAGTTCGGACAGCCACTCACTATAAGTGATCTCCTGTTGGTCAGTCCAGTGTCTTAAAATAAGTTTTTTCACCAACATGGCTATAATTATGACATTATTTCTGCAGCTGCTCCCCTCTAAATTCTCTATTTTCTGTTCTAATTTCTTGATTCTTTGGCGAGTATCTACCACTTCGCTGCTAGTGCACTCTGTTTTTTTCTCCAGGGAGACTAGATGAGATTCACTGTCCGCCATTCTGGTGGAAAGGTTCTCCAGTGCTATAGTGATCTGCTTTACTTCATTAACCACCGATTTAAGGTCTTCCTGAAATGGTTTCAATTCTTGGAGGAATATTTCGAGGGTGAGGGGGGTCGCATCAGGATTGAGACTTACAGAGGCCGCTCCTGTAGTTAGCTTCGTACCAACTGCCGATTGGGCCTGGGATCTTTTACTGCCTTTTTCCAGCGTGACTGGCGGGGTATGTTTCGGCATAGCTAGCCGCATTTCAGCATCCATTTCCAGCAAATCTGATGCCAGGTGGATCACTGTATCGACAGGTATTCTCCTGGAGTGTGATCAAGAGTAAAAATTGCTGAAAAAGCTCTGAAAAAGACGTTAGGAGATGGGAGAGGAACCAGGAAGCAGCTACTCGGACCTCAGCATCACGTGATCCAAATGAGATACTTTATGCGGTTTGATAGGTGAAGCCGTCCAGACCGTGCATATAAGTCACAGCTGTGGGTGAGCTGGTGAGCACCTGTAAGAAGCTGACAGGCCTTGTTTAAGGTTGTTTGAATCCATCTGAGGGCTGTCATCATGGCAGAGCTGTAAATGATGAGACCATAGTCAATGATCGATACCACGGAACTCTGTACGGAACTCTTCAGTGCATCTGGAGTAAGATTTTGTCTATGTTTGAATAGAAGACCGAGTCGAGTGTTTGCAGTTTTTGCAATGTGGTCAGTGTGTGCCCCGTAGGAAAGGCTAGGGTCTAGCAGAATCCCAAGATATTTGAAAGATTGCACCTGCTCCAAGGTATTTCCCTGTGCAGTGGAGATTGTCAAGTGGTGTTGCTTGTGTGGATTATGAGAGCTGCAGAATAGCATGGTTTTGGCTTTTTTGTGATTTAGTACCAGTTTGTGATTGTGGAACCAAGACTCAGTGGTGCTGAAACCAAGCTGGAGGTTATCCTGTAGAGCCCTGGGATCTTTATGGGAGGAGAATACCACTGCATCATCAGCGTACAGGATGATGTTTTCGGGGCAGGATTTTGGTAGAGAGTTTAGGAAGAGACTTAATAGAAGTGACCCCAGTAAGGAACCTTGGGATATGCCTGAGCGGACTGGCAAAGTGTCAGAGAGAGTATTTGCAATTTTTACTCTTTGCATCCGGTTTTCGAGGTAGCTTCTAAACCATAGAACAGAGTCAGGTGACAGTCCAGTATTTAGTAGCTGGTCAATAAGCAGCCCATGGTGGACTGTGTCAAACGCTTTGGAGAGATCAATAAAGACCACACCTATTAGTTTGCCATGGTCCAGAGAAGTGTGAACAGTCCTGGTGAGCTCTAGGAGAGCAGTGGTGGTACTGTGGCCTTTCCGGAAACCATGTTGTTTGTCACATAGTATGTTGTATTTGTTCAGATGGTTGGTGAGTTGGTCAGCCACAATATGCTCAAGTGCCTTAGAGAGTGGAGGCAATATTGATATTGGGCGGTAGTTTGAGTGGATGGTCTGGTCACTGCCTTTGTGGATTGGGGTCACTACTGCAGTTTTCCATTTGTCAGGAAAGTTCCCGCTGCTGAGAGAGAGAGGTTCAGTATTTTTGTAAGGGGATGAAGAACCTGGTCTAGGGTAAGTAACAGGAGCTTGAGATCTAGAGTGTCGCCACTAATTCAGGATTTAGAGATAGCAGTGGCAATATGGCAACGTGCATCCTTTAGGCTGACCTTCCTAAAATAAAAAAAGGGGTTATCCAGTTTGGGCTGAGGGGGGCCAGTGGTGGGAGCTTTATCTTTGAAGTAGTCAGAGGAGAGGACAGCACTGAGGTCTATAAAAGTCAGGTTAAAGGAGTTAGCTACGACAGCATAGTTAAGAGTGAGTGATTTGTCAACAGATAAAATAGCTGCAGAGTTTTTTGGCTTCTTCCCCATGATTTCCTTGATATTTTCCCAGAAAGCTTGACCATTCCCCCAGAAGTTAGTGACAGCATTTTTATAGTAAGAATTTTTCATGAGTCTGATGGCTTTAGTGCAAGCATTTCTGGCTTGCTTGTATTTTAGAATATCCAGCTGGTTTCTGGTTTCCTTGGCTACAGCCCAGAGGTGATCCCACTGTTTTAGATGATTTAGCAGTTTCCCAGTGATCCGAGGATTACAGAGCATTTTTGTTTTCCTTTTCTTGATCGGTGCAAAGAGGTTGCATGCCTAATTGAAAGTGGCGATGAAAGAATCAAGGGCCTGGTTAACATCCGACTTCATGTATATGGTTGACCAGTCTTGCTGAAGCAGGTTGTGTTTGAAGTGGGTGAGTTTGCCATGGGGAAGGACTCTGGAGATGATTTTTGGAGGCAGCTTAAGGAATTTATTTGACCATACACAGGTAACTGGCGAGTGGCCACTAAGGGAGTCCAGGAGAACTGTGGTGCAGGAGATCCTGGTGGGATGGTTGGTGAGTACCCAGTCAAGGAAGGTGCAGGTACCCATTTTGTAGTTGGTTCTGGTAGTGGATGAAACCATCTGTGTAAAGTTGGCTGCAGCAAAGGAGTCTTTAGGGGCACTTGGCTCTGATCCTAGCCAGTTTAAGTTGAAATCTCCTAGTAGGATTAATTCAGAGTCAGTGGGTTGTGAGTCAATAAAACTTAGAACTTAGTTGAAGCCAAGTTTTTGATCCTTTGGTGGAATGTATATGGATGTGATACTTAGGGCTTTCTGGTTTGTGCCAAGTATAATTTTTATTGGTAGGATTTGTGCTGTGGTGGTCCGTAAGGGTGCCCCTAGAGGGTGCCACATGAGAGTGTCTCTGATAAGAAAGGCACATCCTCCACCTTTTTTAGAGATCCTGTCTTGCCTGAGAATATTGTAGCCCAGGAAGTTTAGTGCCTAGTCTGGTATTTTTGGCGTCAGCCAGGTTTCTACCAGTGCCAAGATATCAGGGTTGTGTTGGGATATGAAGGCTTGCAAGGCATCGATCTTTTGTAGTAAGCTGTAGATATTTAGGGTGGCCAGGATGAGAGACCCTGAGGTTTTCAGGTGGGAGGTGCAGAGGGGGCCAGGGTTCGGGTGGACATTACCCGAGATGAGTAAGAGAAGAAAGGGGAGTTTTAGGGTGAACAGACATAACCCCTTGAGCAATAGGCTGTCTTTTATTAAGGGACTGGAAATAGGTGGTGGTCTGTGGGGCTTCCCAGTGTGGTACTAGTGTGTACATACAGTGTAAATAGTCCCATGCAAGGGGTTTAACAGGGTGGATGATAGACTCAACAGTTCAAATGGGTGGGCCATGTGGTGGACAGGGTCTGTAGTGGAGTGTACCCTGGGAACAGTAGTTTTGAATCAGGAGACAAGAGGTGTCACGTTGTGGCATTAATGGTTTGTTGGGGCTTGGAATGGAGAAAAAGGGGGCAGGGTAAGGAGGAGTAGGAGTGGAAGGAACAGAGGGCAGGCAGCCATAATGCCGTAAGGTCTGGGTGGGCTGTGAGCAGTTTGCGAGTCAAAAGGATGTGACTAGATGGAGAAAAAACACAACGTAAAGGGAGGAGGTCCTGAGAAGAGATGAGCCAGTAGGCAGGAGGGGGCGGTGAGAGTATGCGAGTGGGTGGTGTTATTAGTGTATTTAGTTAAGGTGGGAGGAGGGGGAGGGGGTGGGTGACATTTTTTCTGCAAAACCTATGTAACGTCTATGGGTACAGTGCCCAGTGAGCAGAAAAAGCAGAGAAAACAGTGCCAGCCAATCGGCGGAGGTCCAGTGGAACAGGAATCCAATCATGCAAAGTCAGAGCATACAGCAACTAATGGTGGCTGTTTTCGGTGTCACTGGCTCCAGAGAGGACTTCTTACCCGGCGCTCCAAGTCCTGAGGGAGGATTGAAGGTGGTGGCTGAGGCGGCCGGCTGTTGGAGCCGTGGTCACACTTGGCGCTCCTCTCAAGGGCCCTGTTCAGGGGCTGGAGCTCTGAAGGAGAGAAGAGAGAGGAGAGCAGAGCATTAGAAGGTGAGACAGTGAAAGGACAAAGGGATGGCACAGTAAGGCTAAATCGGGGGTGACAGGGGGCTATCAGGCAGATTGCCCGGAGGGGAGGGGATGGTGAGACAGCCAAGGGGAGACAAAAGTCCAAGAAATGGTGATCTCTGGCCCTGGTGCCACAGAAGGTGGGGTGTGAGACAGAGGGAGCTGGGTATTAAAAAAGGAAATGTGCAGTCGGTTTAGGGACGGGGGTGACAGAAGAGAGGGAGAAAAAAAAATACAGCAAAACAGACAAGCAAATAAAACAAGCAAATCAAGCCTAACTGCAGGTGTGTGGTACACAGTCACATTTTGCAGTCCTATGTTGTGCAGCAGAGAAAAACAATTTTTCGGCAAAACCTATGTAAAGTCTATGGGCGCAGCGCCCAGTGAGCAGAAAAAGCAGAGAAAACAGTGCCAGCCAATCGGCTGCAGTCCAGAGGAACAGGGGTCCAATCAGGCAAAGTCAGAGTGTACAGCAACCAATGGTGGCCGTTTTCAGCTTCACCGGCTCCAGAGAGGACTTCTTACCCAGCACTCTGAGTCCTGAGGGCGGATTGAAGGTGGTGGCTGAGGTGGCCGGCTGTTGGAGCCACGGCCGCACTTGGTGCTCCTCCCAAGGGCCCTGTTCAGGGGATGGAGCTCCGGCACTCTGAGTCCTGAGGGTGGATTGAAGGTGGTGGCTGAGGTGGCCGGCTGTTGGAGCCATGGCCACACTTGGCGCTCCTCCCGAGGGCCCTGTTCAGGGGCTGGAGCTCTGAAGGGATTGTTAAAAGAAAGGTCTTGACTATATACACTCTTTTAAGTTTGGACATATGCTAAGTGTTCCACCTTTGAATTTTGAATTTACTTTCTTGGATGAGAATGTTCCAATTATAGGAGCACATATCCCATGAGCCAAAATAAATCCATAGTATTTTCTGTGGGTTCCTAGAATGTAATATGTCAGGAAAGAAAATTCTGTTTTCCAATATTCAGCCTATAGAAAGGCATTTGCTTTTTCTATAATTTACTTCAGTTTTGGTCTGTATAGAGGAAAGAGGGTCACCACCTGCTCTGCTGCATTTCCTGAGGTCTGATACACCACTATCAGACACATGTCATCAGCATATGAAACAACTTTTACTTCCTGATCTTCACTATGCACCCATGCACCCACAATATTGTCATCCTTCTGTAACAGTTGTGGATTTAATTAAAACATACAGGGCTGGACTCAGGGAACAGCCTTGTTGGACACCTCTAGCTACTGGACAGACTCACCCTACCCAACTATTTGCACAAGGTTTAACCATGGTTTTATAATAATACATCATAACCCATTCAATACAACAATTTGGGAAACCATATGCCACAAGCACCATCCATAAATATTCATGATTTACCCTATCAAATGCCTTTGTCTGATTCAGGCTGATTGGATACCCACTAAACTCTTCACCATTCCCTTTCTCAAGGATTTCCCTCAGGATAATTAAACTATTCACTATTTTCCTCCCTGGTACCACACAAAATTGGGTAGGGCGGATCAAAATATCTAAAACTAGTGCTAATCGGTTATTGAAATGTGTAGCTAATATCTTCCAGTCTGAATTTAAAAGAGTAATTGGTCTCCAGTTATCCAAGTACTCTCTGTCTCCCCCTTTATGTAACAGGATTAATAACCCATCTCTAGTGGGTAAATGGCAAGATTACAAATATGAATTAAACACCTAAGTCAATTTGGCTAATAAGCTAGAGAGAATTATTTTGTAGAGTTCATTAGGCAAACCATCCGGCCATGGGGCAGCCCCAACCCTATGGTAATGAAGTTAAT
Source organism: Neoceratodus forsteri (assembly GCA_016271365.2). Lineage (NCBI taxonomy): Eukaryota > Metazoa > Chordata > Ceratodontiformes > Ceratodontidae > Neoceratodus > Neoceratodus forsteri. Next base: position 265,896,731 of record JADMNL010000025.1, read on the forward strand.
TCTACTTCTGAAACTGGTACTGTCAGAGACTCTCTATAATATTCTGGAATTCAGGGCAAATTGCACAAGGTCAACCAGTTTTTTACCTCCTCCTCGACAATAGAGTAATTTTAAAATGTTTGGGCAATATAAACCTCTATTTCAGATTAAACTCCTGCTTTAGTATCCACCTCCTTCCCATCTGATGTTTTTAAATAAGTTATGCCATTATTATGTTTTTGCAGAATGCAAGTGTCAAATGGGTTAATGATCCCTTGCTTCCCCATCTGACCACATTTTTGTCCCTGTTCCAATGTTGTCATTCTGTTGTACGGTATTTCTATCATTTTTTCCTTAATCTCATTGATTTGGTCTTGAATTGAGACATCACTCCGTTTGGATTTGATAAAGCCCCAAAAGTTCATTTTTTAATTGAAAATATTTGTCTTTCTTCATCTTACCATTTAACCTCCCCATTAGTTGCATATAGTGCTGAATATAGATTTTACTATCCTCCCACCAATCCTCAACAGTCATACAAAAATAGTACTGACTGTCTTGCTTCTATGATAGAATCAAATCAGTCTTTAATTTCCGTATTGTCCAATAAACTAATATTTAATCTCCCATACCCTTTCCATCTGGAGGTTCCTTCAAAATCAGATATTATAACTAGGGCTGCATGAACCCATAAAAGTTCTACCTTGTGAACTTTCTGAGTAGAACCCAACCCGGTAGAATCAGGTTCTACCAGGTAGAACTGGGTTCTACCATTTATAACCAAGTTCACCAAAACCAGGTTCTACCAAACAAAACTAGTTTCTGCTATGTAAAAAATACAAATTCTACCAAGTAAAACCAGGTTCTACATGGTATAACAAAGTTCTATAATATATAATGCAAAAAAAAAAATTACATGGTTCTACTTAATTAAGAAATCCACAGAAGTATTGCTTTTTGTTTGGGAAAGTACATGTAGTACCAAGAATGGTATATACAGTTAAGTATTGAAAAGCTTTGGTGTATAGGATTCTGTCACTGTCCCTGAAAGCTTTGCAAAACTTACCATTCTTAAAGTTAGAATCATAGTATTACATGTATGTTCCCAATCTAGCAAAATAAAATATGTGAATTTTTTTATAGTTAAGTAGAACCAGGTAGAGCATGATTATATATTGTAGAACTGCCTGGTTACCCAGTAGATGCTGTAAAATAGTGTTGAAACAGATTTAGCAAGCGGCAAAGGTCAGGGATGATATATGACTCCCATATTATCCCTGACAACTTTAGCTTTTTAAATCTGGTTACAGGCAGCCCAAAGGGTTAACCCCCTGAGCTACACTCTGTTACAATAATTTTAAATCTTTCCCCCACTGTTAGACTCAGGTACTAATAGAGCCCAGTTCAAAATGACGGATGCCCTTGATATCTATAGCCTCAGCTGCTTTAGTACCAAATAAGTACATGGACAGAAGTTTAAAGTAGAAAATTTTTTATTCCGCATCATTGTCAGGGTGTTAGTACTCATTACTGGTCTCAGGCTTCTGCACCTTACATTCCTCAGTGCCACCCCGAGGAAGGCATGGTGCTGAAGCGCTGAGGCAGTGTGGCATTTTGCTTTACCACATTGTGTGGATTTAATTATATTTCTACTTTAAACTTTTGTCTGTTTAGTTATTAGTTTGGGGCTTTCAGTTATTCTGAGTAACTGTCAATATTAGTAATACATTACCCACCCTCATTTTCTACTTTCCCTCTAGTACACTCTCCTGCCCTGATCCATTCCCTATACCTCCCATAGGTAACAAGGTCAAGACTCAATAATGCTTCATTTGTTTGTTTGTTTGTTGAATTTTGTTGACCCGGTAAGCCCACTGGGCCTAGAAGTCCCTTTTTCAGGGGCGACCGGTGGGGTGGGTACAGATGGTAAGCAATTGAATTTGAACCAGATTAAGCTGTTGGTGGTATTTTAGTGAATGAGGGAAATTTGGCCAGGACACCGGGGAAATTCCCCTGCTCTGCTGGCACTCGGTGGCCAGTAGAGGGCTAGCAGCATGTCTTGCTGTGTTAGTTGAGGTCTGTTCCAGGAGAGGATGGACGGTGGAGCAGAGGAAGGCCTGGATACTGCTAGGATGGAAGAACGAAGTGAGGAAGGCATACAGGTGCGTACTGCCTGCACCGGTCCCGATGGGATTTTCTACCAAAGAGGCTACGGTTACCAATCCAGAGGATTTACTGTTTATTGATCGTGACAACCTCTTATGTACTGTTGAAATTGAGAGTCCTCACCTGCTTCAGAGGGCTTCTGAGAAATTGGCAGCTTTGCGGTGAGAACAAGCAAGGGTACAGGAGGCGATCTCTATATTGGAGTCGGTTGCGGCCACTGCTTCTCCTGTTCATGAGATGGGCGAGGTTGAGGTGCCGAGGAGGAGGAATTCTGCGCCTGATGAACATAGCCAGCAGTTTGGCTTTGGTATATGCGGGGACCGTATGGAATCATCGGCAGAGGTGGTCGGCATTGATGAACCTGCAGCAGTTCCTGGTTTGAGGTCTGTCAGCGGCATGGCGCGTTCCGGATGCGACGTAGCGTCTGAGACCGCTGGTGTAGTCGATTCGAGCAATGCGGAAGTTCTTCCCTGTGTCAGTGGGTCTGGACTGAGCTCTACAGCCCTATTGAAGGACTCAGGATTTGTTTTTTGGGGGTCGGACCCACGGTGTGCGAATGCCATCCCTTGCATCTTCCAAACGGACCCGAATCGACAGGAGGGGGTGTCGGAGTTCACCTTCATGAAACGTATGGTGACTGGTAAGGAGAAAACTGGGGAAGAAGGAAAGGAGAAGCGGGCGGTGGTGGTATTTGCAAAACGTAATATTGACCGCCCTATTGCTACTAAGGGACTGGTGACTGAACTGTGTCAGCATACTGAGAGTCTCCCTGTATTACATGACTGCACAAAGACTCCAGAACTTGGGAATTGGTCACCTGAAAAAGCCCTGCAGGATGCTGGCTGGACTCTTAATAAAGGTTCATGGCATCCCACCCAGGACTGGGATCCTAAGTTAAATTTCTCACAAAATGTGCCTGGATGGCAACCTGTTTTACCTGTGGTTACTAATATGTCTGACAGTGAGGTGGGGAGTAAGGTACAGGGAGCGGTTTTTGGTCCAGAAGCACAGGGGATTCCTGGATGTGGTTCAGGCCTTATTCCGGAGGTGGGGTTGGAGCCACCAGGGGTTGGCTAAGACACACTTCCCACTATTAGACGTCCTCTTATGTCTGATTTATTTTCCTCACAGAAAAAGGAGGCGGCCCCTCGTAGGAATGTTGTTCGCATACTATATAAAAGGGGAATGGACATTAGACCTGACAGAGTGTATGTGGGGAAGCAGTTATTGAAAGATTCCTTACACTTCTCCCCTCGGGAGGTGTTTGTATTTATAAATATATCAGGGGAGGATAATTTTGACGTTAGTTTTCATTCTGCATCTGCACTAGATTTGTTTTGGGAAAAGTATAGTCAGGTCAAGTTTTCACCCATTTGGACACCTTTTTTTGTTATCCCCTTGACGAAACCTTTAATTAGGTTTGTGACGGTCATGTTTTGAAATGAAGGTGTCCATGTGGATGATATTTCTTACTGGCTTGCCCAAAAGTGTGATGTCTTGGGGGCTCCGGAGGCCATCTTGGACTCAGAGCAGTTTTGGACCGGAGGATGGAAATTTAAGGTCAAACTACGACAGACAGATCAGGGGATAGTGCATATCCCTAATTCCTTCCTTTTAGGGAGGGACAGAAGGGTGTGTTTCTATGCAGGTCAACCTAGAGCTTGTTATAGGTGTGGGGTGAGGACACATTTGTCAAGCTCATGCGATAAACCAAGATGTGATAATTGTGGGGAGGTTGGACATGGGGCGTTTCAGTGTTCGAATCTTACGAAGTGTGACTTATGTGATAGGGTGGGGCATATTTTTTCAGACTGTGTTTGGGCAGCAAAAAATAAAACTTTGACGGGAAGCCCGGACTCACTGATTCAAACAGCTCAGGATAAACTTGTCCAGCTGGAAGTCTCTGAGGGTGTCACTATGGTGGGGCATGGGGTATTGGAGAATAATGGTTCTGATGGTATGAATCAAAATGTGGTTCCCGAGGACTCTCTTCGGGATGTTCCGGAGGAGGGTTTGGAGGGCCACAACACCCCGATTAGTACAGGGGGAGAGAAAGTTGTGAAACCTGTGATTTTGATCCCAGTACGGCGTTCTTCCAGGAATACCAAAGCTGGTTCTGGGGCAAATCCGTTGGAGATGAAATCTGCTAACCCCTTTGCAGTCTTGGCTACCTCTTGGGGGGAATCAGAAATGGATGGCCTAGAGTTAGAATCCCAGTCAGTTCCAGATAGCCCGCCATCCCCATCACGTCCACAGGTAGGTTATAAGGGAAAGAAGAAAAAAAGGAGAAAGAAAGATGGATGATTGGGTTTGGGCCTAGCTAATGGTAATCAAATTAGGCTCAGTAAATGTTCATAGTCTGTTGAACTTCAAAAGGCATAGTATAATTTATGATTATAGTCGTTTTCAAGCCTTTGACATCTGCTTATTACAGGAAACGTGGATGTACTCACTTGATCAAGCAAGATTTTTCCAAAGAGAATGGTGTTGGGGCCCATCATACTGGTCTTTCAGTCAGCAAACGGCTGATGGAATTGGATTTTTGTTCAACTCCTTTAGATTTTCCTTAATTAAATTGATGGACATAATTCTGGGTAGATTAATGATCTTGGATGGGGTTCTGGATGCTATGACATGTAGATTTATAAATGTTTATTGTTCCCAAATTAAAGCAGAAAGGGTAGAGCTCTTCCAAAAGATTAAACCTTTTTTGTGCACTACACATTCCATTTTTCTATGTGGGGATTTTAATTGTGAAATAACACATGAACTTGGTGCAAAGGTTCCAGGAGGGAGCAAAAAGATTTATTGTGACTCCAATGCGCTGGTGGAGTTAATACACTCATCTGGCCTAGTTGTTGCAAATAATCGACGGCAACGAGGGAAGCTATTTACTTATAAAAAAAATCTATATACTTCCACTATTGATTATATATTCTTATCAGATAATTTGCCTTTTACATTTTCATCATTTCCGGTTTCATTTTCTGACCATTTACTGCTACAATGCATTATAGGACCCGACCACTTCCCTCCTCCACACCGACCCAAGTGGAAATTGAATGCGTTATTATTGGACTGTCCTGATGTAGTGGCCAAATTTAAAGTTTTACTTCACGCGAGGTTATCTGTGGCTTTTCTGTACGATAATTTGGGAGACTGGTGGGTCGATTCTAAAGATTTTGGAAACTTTTTTAAAAATATGGGACGCACTAAAGGGAATGAGAAGTTTCTCAGATATTTATCCTTACGACAGCGGTTATATACCTTGATCTCTTCAGCAAACACTTCCAATAACAAAACTTTACTTCTGATAGATCAAACTAAATCACAACTTAAGGTATGGCAATATGATAGAGCCAGTACCCTACAGGTCTTATATTTGTATGGGGATAAGAAGAGCCCGGCTGGGGATCCTTATGAAGCCTTTAGAACTTATAAAAAGAAAACTTCGATTGTTGCATTGAAAAGGGCGGATGGGACTATTGTTATGGACCCAGATGACTTACAGTCTTTAATCAAACAGTTTGTCATCTCTCATGAACCGAAATTTCCTCCACGTCTTCTTGAGATACGAGATTTTTTGAAGCCCGTTAAAATATCAGATGTCGGGGTACAGGGTGAGCCCTTGATTGCACCTATCACTAAATTGGAAATTGTAGAAGCAATAAAAAAAAAATGAAAGCAGGCACTTCACCAGGGATGGATGGCCTTACGATAGAATTGTATAAAACATTTTCAGACGAATTTGCAGTAGGGTTAGAATTATTATTTCATTTTCTCTTAGATGTAGAAGACTTCCCTCAATGGTTTACTGATGGGATACTGATTTTTTGTTTAAAAATGGTGATAATCTTTTGTTGGAAAATTGGAGACCTATTACCTTGTTGAATTCCAATTATAAATTACTGGTAGGTATTCTAAATACTAGGTTAAAAGTAATGGCTCGGCTGGTTATCTCTCCCAACCAATATGCAATGCAAGGAAAAGCTATATTTCAAGCTCATAGGGTAATTCGGGATTGGATAGAATATATTAATATACAGAAATTATCTGGTTGCATAGTGTCGGTGGACCAATGGAAAGCCTTTGATAGGGTATCTCATCCCTTTCTGTTTTCAGTGTTGCAATATTATGGTGTACTGAACAAATTTATTAATTGGATTACAGCAATATATGGGAGATCTTTGACATTTCCTGTCATTCAATTTCAGTTCGGAGACGGATTTCATGTTGCAACGGGGGTGCGTCAAGGCTGCCCGCTTAGTCCATTATTATATGTTTATACGATTGACGTCTTGGTGCAGTATTTAACACAAATGCCATTCTGGGAAGGAATTACGGACCCTCCTTTGTCACAGGAAGTCAGGGTTCAGGCATACGCGGACAATCTGTGTTTATTCTTTACTCATGATCATGAGGTGCCAGTGTTTCTGGATTTCATGGAGAAATTTGCAAGGATTTCTAATGCACAATTAAACACTGCTAAAAGCCAGGGTTTGTTTATTGGGGTTAATCTCCCAGAGTCTTTAGTTGTTCAAGGTTTGAAAATTTCTTCAGACCCCATTAAAATTTTAGGTCTATGGTATGGCTCCCAAAATTCATCTGGTCTTAATTGGGAAAAAGGTTTAAAAGTAGTGGAACATAAAATTAACATATGGAAATGTTGGAAGTTGTCTAAAATTAAGAGGGTTGTAGTATTGAAGAAGTTTGTTGTTCCTGTTTTATTGTTTATAGCACATATTTTTCCACTTCCCATATCTCTGGAGACCAAATTGTATAGTCTGTTTTTTCAGATGGTATGGGGTAATAGGCTTAATCTCATTAAATGACATTATACTTATTTGGCAAAGGCCCGAGGTGGGTTGGGGATGATTGACCCAGTCATTTTTCTTTCTACCTTGTTTATAGCATTTAATTTTAAAGAAGGTTGGTCGGTGACATCTACAAGTGACGGTCTTCTGTTGCGCACTGTGTTATTCAGATATTTTTCGGTTTGGGTAACTGATCCTCTGAAACCCATTCCCACCTTATTTATACCAAGCTTATTTCTTCCTATTGTTAAGAGACTATTTCAGTGGAAATTGTCGGCACTCACGATCCGTGAAAGTACGGGGAGACGCCTATATGTTAAAGTCATGTCAGAGCTCTATCCTACTGAACCGGCTTTTAAAAACTGTCCATCTGGAGATGTACAATTGGTCTTGCAGTGGCTAAACAATTCACAATTACCGATTTATATGTGGGAAGTTATATGGCTGACCTGCTATGGTAGGTTGGTGGTGAGGGGCAATGCTAAATATAAAGCAAAACCTGAACGGAATTGTCCTTATCTGAGTTGTATTGATAAAGAAGAAACAATGGAACACTTTTTTTTCGATTGTTCTTTTGCTATTTCTCTTTGGAAATTCTTGGCGAAGACATGGAATATGAGGTGGTTATGTAACCTTGATTATGACATCCTGGTTTTGGGGAAATTTGCTCAGTTACAAAAGAGCTATTGTATTGATACGTTGCAAATATTATGTTGTGCATTGATTTATTATTTATGGCAGGCCCACTGTCAATGGGTTCTATATCAGAAACATATGCCATATGAGACTGTGAATTTGTTAATTCAAGGGGCTATGGAAAGGGTATATCTTGCTGATATAAAGTTTGCATCCACCAAACAGGTTAGGTTTTGGTGGCAAGGTTTGACTTTTTCTTATGAAATATAAGTAGTTTAGGGTGGTTATGTGAATTCTTTACAACTAAGGAGGGATTTTCCAATTTTTTTTTTTTTCTCTTCAGGGATGCAAGTTGTATTTACGTCACATATTGTTGATTTCACTTTGGGACTTTTCTGCTGTCAGATATCTAAACATTACTCAAAAGAGGAAATTTGAGACCTTATTTAGTTGTGATTTATTTCTTTTATGTACTTTGACCACTGTTTTAGGTCTTGTTTGCTTGACTTTTACGTTTCCTGTATAATTTACGTGCCTTGATCAATGTTTTGAAATCTTTTTTCTTTCCTTTCTAGTTATTGTTTTGTTTGGTGTGCATTAACACAGTTTATTGTTATTTGTTTTTGATACTGTTATAATAAAAAATTCCCCTACTCTTTTCGATAAGTGCCATGGGATCTTTAACATCCACCTGAACTACCACCAATCCAGGCAGATTGGACCTCGGTTTAACATCTCATCCGAAAGACAGTACCTCAGAAGTGCAGCACCCCTCTCATGCTGCACTACAGTGTCAGTATTGGTATATTAACCCAAGTGCCAGATGTGGGAACTGAACCCACAGCACTGTGATCTCCCGGCCTCAGAGGCAAGTGTGCTACCTACTGAGCCACTGACACTGTTTGTCCCACCCTGTCAAACACCTGCCCCTTCCTTATCTTTACTCAGAATAATTGAAAAACCCATAACAGTATACCATCTGCAGATTGTCTTTATGATGCCAGGTACATGGTTTGGTGTCTAACAATAGAGAGTGAATTGTATTTGTGAGAAGGAGTGTCTCGGGGGGGTTGGAGGACTTGGAGTTTTGGAGGGGGGCTAGGGTAAGATCAGGGATTTTTTTTTATTGTCATAATAGTCAATTAGTGCAAAATGTGGGAACAGCATTTTGTAAAATCTCTTCTTTTTTATTTTCATTTCACAGGTTATGATGAAAACAGTTTCTATCTGGAGGATGGTTCCTTCAGATCAAAATGTTGGATGTCATTCGGTGCAGCACTGAAATTGGGAATACACTGTAAAGTTGACAGTTTACAGAAAAAAAAATTAAATTAAATTCCCATCTAGAATTGAACCAGAACAGTTATTTATTATTTATTTATTTTATTAATGTTTTTGTTTGTTAACAGCCTAATAAGCATTCATTGAGTGTGAATTTTGTAATACAAATCCAATAAAACAAATGGATGAAGAGCTGTGTGACAATGTGTAGTCATTCCTGGTTATCTCAGCTGAACTGCCATATGCAGTGGTCCTTCAGTTTCTGGTGCTAGTCAGATTGGGCCTTAGTGGCACATGAGCACCAGCAGTGGATGTTTGTTTCTGAAATTAATGGAACTCAGTGAAGAGGATGAGGAGGAGACGGGGGGACCCACCAGTGGAGGAAAGACAGCTGGAAAGGCTAGTGGCCACTAGTAGCAATAGAATTCTTCACCATCATCATCGTCGTCGTCATCGTCGTCATCAGCGTGGCATGATGCCATCTGTGTGCTGTCAACCTGCATACATTTGGGACTGTATATGTTTTTGAATTGAGGCAGGTTCATTTTTAAAAAAGTGAGCCTCTACATTCTTCGTGGAAAGACATGTTCTTTTGTCATTCATTATTGCCCCAGCAGCACTAAAAAATTATCTCTGAATATGTTCTGGCAGGTGGGCAACTGAGGTATTCAATTGTGATCTTGGCTAAAGAAGGCCAGATCAATTTTTTTCTGTTGCCAATAAAGCAATGGTTTGTCACCTGCAGTGAGATGTACAGTCTCCTCCATGTAATCCTTAACCATTTTTGTAGCAGGGACTTCTGGTACCACTATAGATGGCTGAGCCTTGCCAGCTGCTTTATCAGACCAAAGTCTGACAGCATGTCCCACAGTGGTGTGTCCTCTTGTGGTGTAGCAGCAGTTCTGGTTTGTGTTTGATGACCCAAAACATCAGTAGTGGTGGCAACAGCAGCAGCATTGGCAGATTGTGTTCCCTCTGTCTCCATCAGATTTTGTTCAGAATTTGAATGTTGCCAAAAGGGCACTGATGATGTATTACTTTTCTCAACAATACATGCTGACACTTTCTCAATTAACAGTTCACAGTAGTGTTCCAGGTCTTTAAAGTCATGTGGTTTGAAGAGTGTCTCAACTGTTTCCTTAAACCAAGGGTCCAGAAGTGTGGCAAAAATGTAATGTTCTGCTTTGCACATATTTACAATGCGCTCATCAGCCAGGAAGATTTGTATCATTTTTCCAACAAGTGATGCAGCATTAATGTCGTCATTGTCAAACTGTGACTCGAGAGGCTGCAGTCTCATCCTAATGAGTGAAATTAAGGGTAGGATCTGACTTAGTCCAGCACCATCAGAGCTCACCACTTGGGTAGCCTCCTCAAAGGGTTTAATTATACAACAAAGATTCTCCATCAGATGCCACTGGTTGTGGCTGATATTCACATCTCCTTTCCCAATACCATGTTGGACTGCATATTGATGGATGGCTTTCTGTTGTTCAAGCATTCTCTGCATCATATAGTAAGTGGAATTCCACCGGGTTGGAACTTCCTGTATCATCTGGTGGAGAGGGAGGCTGTTTTCAATCTGAATCTACCACAGCAACTTTCAAGCTTTCACAGAATGGCTAAAGTGGGTGCACACAGTGTGGGCAGCTGCAATCAAGTTCTAAACATTTTATCCTCACTGATAGCCTTTTACCACCAAGTTAATAGTGTGTGCAAAGCATGGTATGTATGTAAACTTATCAAGTCTTACTGCTTTCACAATATTTAAAGCATTGTCAGACACTATAAGCCCTGGTAGCAAGGACTTTGGAGTCAGTCACTCAGCAAATATTTCTTCAAGGCGCTCCACAAGATGTTCTGCTTTGTGGTCTTTTTCAAAACCATCAATACATAAAGCTGCCTGCCTTCGAACTGTGAACGTCCCTTGCTTCTTACTGCTGCTGCCACCGCCAGTGCCACTACATGATGAGGAGGAGGAGGAGGGAGGAGGGAGGAAAGTTTACCCAATGGACAGCCACAGCCATATAGTCAGTCATCTGACCACTGGTTCACATATCTGTTGTGACATGAATCTTTTTTGCCCAATGAACCTTTCAGAGCATCAGACATGCTTTTCTGAACAGCATCATACAAGACTGTAATCGCAACACTGGAGAAATAGGTCCGGTTGGGGACCTGATACTTTGGCACAGTGATTTCCATGAGTGCTTTAAAACCTGGGTTAGCCACAAATGAGAATGGAAGCAAGTCAGTGGCTATCATCTCCCCAATTGCATTTGTCAATCGTCTTGCCTCAGGCCTGTTCGGCTTATATTTCTATGACCGCTCAAAGCAGTCTTTCAGAGAAATTTGATGCCCACTATGCTTGCTGCTATTACCTGATTTTCTGGGCTGCTTCCCTTGATCTTTACCACCATGAGGGGTGGATGTTGTGGCCATGGATGGTATATGACTCCAGTTGGGCTGTGGTGGAGGACTCAGAGGGGTTAAGAAATGAGAAATTGAGGATGCTGTGCTTTGACTGGAAGGAAGACTTTCATCATCCTCTACCTCCGCATCAGTTACTTCATTGCCTTGGTAAACATCCATTAGCTCATCCTCCTCAGCTGAGTGCAGAAGTGAAACAATTTGTGTGTGCTCCTTGTGTGCTTTTTGTTACTGATAAATGTAAGACTTGTTCATATGGCTTTTCATTGTTGATGTTCACGGTCGAGTACCCACTTTACCACAACTTAATTTTGTTTTGCATAATTTGCAAACCACATGGTTGCCAGATGATTTATCTTGTTTGAAAAAAATCCCACACAATGGATTTCACAAACTTTGTTGCATTGCTGCTAATGGGGAGGATAGTTTCATTACTTCCACTGCCACCACCACAGCCACTACTACTTCCACTATCTCTTTGAGGCCTTTCCATGCCCATCCACATGTAATTTTGAAGATGCACAACCTCTCTGACTGGTTGAACTGCATCTCTTTCTTTCACTTGTGAAGCCTGTCCATCTTCTGTCCTCTGTAGTTCTATTGCATGTGCGGGTGTCTGACTCTCCAAGTTATGCCCCACTATCATTAATGTTTTTTAACACCACAACCATCCTTCTGAGAACTATTTTTTGTTCTTTTTCTGCCCCTGCATTCCTCCTCTTCATCCCACTCCCCAGAGCTACTGCTACTTGACATACTAACTGCTGCCTTATCTACTACAAACTCAGGATCTGTTCCACTGATTTCCCCCTCACTCTCACCGGTCTTCTCCTCTCCTCCTCCTCATTATCATCCATCAATCTGCTTACTAAAACTGGCTGCCACACTATTATGGCCCTTGTGCTCATCCTCTGAGCACCACGACGGGTTACTCCTGCAACGTTCTGAATTTTCTGTACTGTTGTTACTGTTGCCTGGATTGCCTGAGAAGTGCTGATGTATTTTTTACCACTCATGGCTGAGTTGAGTCAAGTACTTTTAGTAAGGCACAGGGAAATTTACTTCCAAACAGGAAAATACAGCACTGCTGACTGCATTGAATCAAGTACTTTAAGTGGTAAGACACAGGGGGTCCGATTCACAAAGGTGGATGCATCCAGTGCAAACTGTGGCAAACCACTTCTTGTGCCACAGCCCCATGTGCCAGGGACCCTGCACCAGATTCTGGTACAGGAGGGGTCCCAGCGCCTAAGTCCCAATGCTTTCAGCAACCCCACCCATGCGGCAAACACATCGCATGGGAGGGTTCGCCACAAGCCCCTTGCACAGTCAGCTGCATGGTCTGTACAGTTGGGGACCAGCTGCAGAGGTGAGCGGAGGGCTGTACCAGTCCCCTGCACTGGCAGGGAATGTGGAGGGGCACCACCTATCTGGGTGGGGGGCACGGGTCAACAGTGGGAGGGTTGGAGGCATGTGCATGGTATAGGTGGGGGCACCAGGATCTGGGTGGGGGGGCACCATGTAAAGACAGATGACAGGGCACATCAGGGGCACATCGGGGATCAGGTGGGTGATCATACACAGTATGCCATATGGGGCATGACATGGATGGGGGTCCAGGTGCACTGTGGCCCATGTGGGGCATGTCAGGGTTGGGGAGGTGGGACACACAGCACTATTGCCAGGACAGCTCTCTCAGGGGTGCTACTTCTATGTCCTATTAAACCAGCCCCAGCTGGTCTAAGGGTACTTAGAAATCTGCCTTGAGGGTGCAGTTTGTGAATCCTGTTTCCGGGCTGTGGCAGCTTGCATCTGCCGCAGTGCCTCTTGTGCCTTGTCACAGCCCATCTCTGAGTGCAGGTACAGTGAAAACTGAGTTTGGGGCAAGCAACCTGCATTTAATGCAGGCTGCCTTTGTGAATCTCTCCCAGATGTACCTTTCAGTGCAAGGTGCACCTTGCGCCATTCTCCACGGCGCAGGCACCTTGCGCCATGTCAGAACTTTTGAGAATTGGGCCCAGGGATATTTTCTCCCTTACAGGTAAATACAGCACTGCTGGCTGTGTCAAGTCAAGTACTTTAAGTAGGAAGACACAGGGATATTTTCTCCCTAACAGATAAATACAGCACTGCTGGTTGTGTCGAGTCAAGTACTTTAAGTAGTAAGACAGAGGGATAATTTCTCCTTAACAGGTAAAAAAATCAAAAAAACAGCTTGCCTTCCTAATGCCAAAAAACTAAATATTATTTAATTTTTTTGTTAGTCTGCACAAAGGAAAAACAGCCTGCCTGCCTGCCTAATGCCAAAAAATTTAATAAGTCTGTGGCAGATGGCACCAACAGAGGAGCTGAGCAATGTATCTTACACCTCCCCCCTCCACACACACACACTGCTTTGCCTTGCTGTGTAGTGTGTTGGTGCTGTTATAGTAGAATAAACAAGCATTTGTCAATGCCGAATGTTTGCTTGCTGGCATTGGCAGTGGTAGTGTAGAAGTTACAGAGCTGCATAATAGGAATGGCAGTGAAATATTGGACTGAAGTCAACCCCACCACCACCCTGCAGAGAGTGACAGGCATTGGGGTGTGCATTTGGGTCGTCAGGCATAACGGCCACGCCATTTCACCACACCCCACTCTGCAGAGACTGACAAGTGTCACGTGTTCCTTGGGGTCTTTGGCCCTTATGCGCACCCCATTTCATTAGGAAATACGGTGAGATGGGTGCGATATAGGAGAATGGGGTGAAGTTTGGGGCTGAAGAGTCCAAGGCATACCTCGATGCCTCTCAGTGACTGCAGGGTGTGGAATGGTATGAGCATCACAGGCAAGAATCCCAAGTCATACCCCTGATTCCTGTCATTCTCTATAGGGTTGGGAGATTTAGTTGAAAAGCCTAATACCTCAGGCATTCATTGGCATTTTAACTCCAAATTTTCAACATGTTTGTTTTGTGACCCCACCTCATGAACAGGGGAATATCAGTTTGTAGCAGCTGCTTATGCACAGTGACTACGGATTTAGCATCACAGGTGCAAAATATTCCGAACAGGATGTAAAAATGACAGCTGTACTCTTTCATGGGGAGGTGTAAAAATGCTATGTTGCAAAGTGTAGTAAAAATATTTAAAAATGGTGAAGTCGACGTACATAGAAACTGTGCAATGCACACCGTTATATAATTAGGTTGGGGATATTTCATAGCAGATTGTCAACTCAGGCATTTTGGTGCCTCCAATCATGAACAGTGTCACTGTGATTTTCTTTATCTGTGCCGAACAATGATTTCCCACAGCGACCACACATCTCTGCATTGAAAGTGTGAAAACACACTTCGGCCATGTTGTGAAGAATGGCAGCTGTACTGTTCATAAGGAAGTGTTGAAAAATGCCACTAGTGAAAATCTGGACTGAAAATATTACAAAGTCATGAACTAACGAGGATGCGTGGAAACTGCACAATGCTCACTGTAACACAGTCATTTTATGGACTTTTGTCACCAAATTTCAACATAGCCATTTTAAGACCTCTGCTCATGAACAGTGTAACTGTGATTTTCTTAATCTGTCCTAAACATTGCTTTCGCACACCAACAGCACCATTGTGCGCTACATGTGCGATAACACATTTTGGGTGACATATGAAAAATTGCAGCTGTACTGTTCATAAGGAAGTTAATAAAATGGACATGTTGAAAATCTAGAGTGAAAATATTAAATTTGCAAACTTACGAGCATGTATAGGAACTGTGCAACGCACTCTCGTAAAAGTCATTTTTAGGCATTTTTTCACCAAATTTTCAACATAGCCATTTTAAGACCTCTGCTCATGAACAGTGTCACTGTGGTTTTGTTAATGTGTCCCATACATTGAGTTTGCACACTGACTACGCCATTGTGTGCTACATGGGCGGAAACACGTTTTGGGCAGGATGTGAAAAATGACAGCTGTACTGCTCATAAGGAGGTGTGGAAAAATGGCAATGTTGGAAATCTGGAGTGGAAATATTGAAAATTCAAACCTACGAGCGTGCGTGGGAACTGTGCAACGCACACTCGTGAAACAGTCATTTTTAGGAATTCTGTCACCAAATTTTCAACATTGCCATTTTAAGATCTCTGCTCATGAACAGTGACACTGTGATTTTCTTAATGTGTCCCATACACTGAGTTCGCACCGACTGCGCCATTGTGCGCTACATGGGCGGAAACACATTTTGGGTGAGATGTGAAAATGACAGCTGTGCTACTCATAAGAAGGTGTGGAAAAATGGCAATGTTGAAAATCTGGAGTGGAAATATTGAAATTCATGAGCCTACGATGCGTAGAGACTGCATAGCGCGCTCATAAAACAGTCATTTTAGAATTTTTTCACCAAATTTTCAACATAGCCATTTCAAGACCTCTGCTCATGAACAGTGTCACTGTGATTTTCTTAATTTGTCCCGCGACATTGATTTCCAGACACCAACTGCACTCGTTCTGCGCCACAAGGGCGAAACACATTTTGGATGAGATGTGAAAAATGACAGCTGTACTGCTCATAAGATGGTGTGGTGAAATGGCAATGTTGAAAATCTGGAGTGAAAATATTGAAATTTCGCGAACTTACGAGCCTGCGTAGGAACTGCGCAACGCACGCTAATTAAACAGTCATTTTTTG
Source organism: Neoceratodus forsteri (assembly GCA_016271365.2). Lineage (NCBI taxonomy): Eukaryota > Metazoa > Chordata > Ceratodontiformes > Ceratodontidae > Neoceratodus > Neoceratodus forsteri. The sequence goes on from JADMNL010000025.1 coordinate 265,912,701, forward strand.
GAATTTTGGCACCAAATTTTCAACATGGGGGTTTTGGGCCCCCTTCTCATGAATGATGTCACTGTCATGGCAGTATTCAGTTCCAAAGGGTGATTTCACAGTCACTGCACAGTCACTGCGCGAAATCACCCTTCGAGCCCGAATAACGCCATGACAGTGACATCACTCATGAGAAAGGGTCCCAAAAACCCCATGTTGAAAATTTGGTGCAAAAATTCCCAAAAATGCCTGAGATATGCAATAAAGTTGAACCCCTCCTATCTAGCCCATTATACAGCTTACCGGCATTTCCTCAGTTCACGGTCGGCTTTGAAGAGTGCAGACGTGTTCCCGGTCCACCGAAGATCGTAGCGCCAGAATCCGGAGGTAAGTATGGGGTGAGGGTGTGGGGAGGCTGGTGCGCAGTGGGTGGAGTGCGGGTTGTGGGAGGGGTTGGGGAGCCGCGCAGGACATTTTGTTTACAGGTTAAAACAAAAAAGACTTTAATGGGACGCTTGCCACACTGGGGTGGGATCAGCATGGCACAAGGACTTTGGGGAGGCGTTAAGCTGACGGGGATTAGGCACCCCGTGGCAACAAAAAAAAAAAAAACCTTGTGGGACGTTTGCCACGCTGGGGTGGGCTCCAGCGTGGCACAAGGACTTTGGGCCGTTCCCAGCCAGCGGGATTGGGCACCCCGTCGGCAAAGGACTGATTGCCACTGGGGTGGGCTCCAGCGTGGTACCAACTACTGGGGGAAGCGATGCAACTCAGCCGGTGAGGTTGGGCACCCGTCGGCTATGCCTGCGTCTTGAGGCGCATGCGCCTGCGGCTGGCTGGGGGAGCCGCGTGAGCAGCTTCTTGTTGCTGCTCACCTGCCGTAGCTCCCCTTTCAACTGTATGCCACTGCATTTTGGAGCGTGTCATAGACAGCTCCAAAATGCATTGGCTTACAGGGGCTGCGCCTGCCAGCACACTGCCTGAATTGGAGGAGGAAGTGACACACCTCCGAAATCTCCGATGATGGCACTATGTTTCTTGCACATGCGTGCAAGCAAACATAAAAACTACTTTTATTATCCTTTTAAGAACTGCTGGGGTTAATATTTAAACACCTTTAGTTCTGAATCACCACCACACCATGAAGGACTGGACTGGACACGTAGTTCCCAAGCTCCTGCTGGATTTTTCCCTTCCCCCTCGAGTCCCACTCTAATGTGCTCTTTCCAGTTTCCACGGAGTAATGAAAAAATAAATAAAATGCCTGGGGGAGAGAAAGAAGAAATGCAATGCAAGTATTGTGTTTTTGCTTCACAATCAAAGACACAGGCTGTCCAATTGAGAAAACAGACAGTCAATACTAGTTCTTCACACTGCTGTCTTCCATGCTTTTCTAGACGAGTCACACACCAACTACCATACTTAACTGGTGCTGCGAGACTTACCCAGCCAGTCACATGACTATTGTTCTGTCACAGCCAACAGAGGAAGTTGTCTCTCTTCAGACAGCCTTTCAGCAGCCAATCACCCACACCCTTACAAATGTTCCAGGTGGGAACTTGGGATGAAATAAATCTGACGTGGGGGGCTGGGGATGGAGCTGCTGAGGCTGACGTGGGGGGCTGCTGACTTAACACAGATGGAATCGGAGTCACATGATGGTGAAAATATATGAACTTTGGTTCACCTGGTTCACCCCTGCAATGCCCATTATAATTTTTTATGGGTTCTGCAGGGGGTGAACCTGGTGAACCAGTTGAACCAAAGTTTGCACATTTCATTCAAATGTTCGCGCATGTGCGGACTAGCGTGAACATCAGGGGTTCGACCATTTAGACAGAATGGTTGAACTGAACTTGCAGCCCTGGCATATGGACATGTCGTCATGATACCTTTAGCTGTGGACAACATGTTGCGGCTAATTCAGCGAAATTGTTTTGGACGTTGTATTAAGACATCGCGGTCATAAGGTTGCCAATGCTACAAATTTTACTGGCGACATTTCTCCCACTTGCATACTGCGTGACCCATTCCCCTTTCCCCTATATGGGAGCAGAAAACTGGCCAAAAAGAGAGAGTTTTTAGATATGTGAGTTGAGAGCTCGAGAGGGTATGGGGCTGAATGAGAACATTGCTTTGCCTGCCTTTTTATGAATTAGGTTCAGCTGTTGCATTTATTAGTGTGGTACCAACAGAACTTTTTTATTCAGTTTTTGTTCAGTTGTTTTATTTATGAAATCCTCCCTCCTTGTACAGTTCCAAATGGATGACAGCTATCAAATAATAACAGATTATTTCTGTCTGTTATTGGTACAAATTCGTACCTGCGTTGCTACCCACCTATTTCTTGATCTGCAGATCTAAGAAAGTAATGCTTTCCTCTTATATGTTCATTTTACAAAAATTCATTAAATTCAGATACTGTTCCTTTCTAGATGGTGAGTATACAGAGATACTGTTCCTTTCTAGATGGTGAGTATATAGAGATGAATGGTCTCCCATCTGTATACAGACGTGGAGTTGCGATATATTTAGCCACAAACAAGCATTTTAGCTACAAGCACTCCATTACTTTTAGTTTAATCGATCATTAGTCCTGCGATCTTTCATCTAGTCTACCAATAGTCTGGCGCTCTTTAGTCCAGTAGACCTTTGGTCTGGCGATCTTTTGTCCAATCGACCATGTGACTGCAACTAAATGTCCGCGACATTTAGTCCAGTTACGTTCAGTCTGTACATGGCAGCCCTAATTGTAACACTGAGTAACCCATGGTCTGATGTTGCTATGGGTATCACAGTTTTTGTTCTAACAGGTAAACATGGAGAAATAAACAAAAAATCTATCCTAGTGGAAATATTTCCTTTAAAAAAAGTATGGGGTGCTTTATTTGTTTCTGACTGAAATACATCTAGTAATCCTGTCTTATGCAAAAGCTGATTCAAATAAGATGCGTTACAATACATCTTAGATGTTTTAAGTCCTCTACCAGTCAAGAATCTACTAATGCTAAACCCCCAAAAGGATATTTTTGAAGTAAACAAATATGGCAAATTTTGTTTCAGCAAATCTATCCTAGCAGCTTTTACTTGTGGGGCATAGATATTAAGTCAAAAATCTATTCCCTGTATTTGTACATCTAGCAATAAAGCCCTTCCTGCCTCAATTTCTACTAGATACACAACATTCATATCGTGTCTCATAAAGCATGCCCCCACTTCACTACATATGTCAGAACCCCCTGACCAATAGCTGGATCCCCATACTCAAGCCCCGCTTGCATTTGTAATATCTACAGATGTAGTTAGTCTGGTATCTTAGAAAAAGATAATATCAAAGCCGTAGTCCGAAAACAATGAGAAGGTCACCAATCTTTTCCTCTCGGACAGAATACTAAGCATACATGATCAATGTACCATATACTGTACTACAATCAAAAGCATTGGTTTTCTTTTCCCCTCTAGGTACATGTAATTAACCCTGGGTCACCCCTGAAAAAAGGACTGTCAAAGTCTCAGTGGGCCTACCCGGTTACCAAAATTTAAATAAAATAAATAATAAATAAATTTGTATTCAGAGAGGCTAGCTTCACTTCATAATGCTTCATAGGATTTTACACCATGTTTCATCTTACCCATGGCACTTTTCTAGATGAGGCCCTAGTACCCATCCTTTTCCTCCTGGTTTTACTGGGCCCAGGCTCTTTCTGTTTATTTTTGGAATCAGGCTCTGAAAGTACCTTAGCCTGCGAGGAAGCCCAAGACACAGCATCAGAGTCTATGTCCGCTTCAGATGCACCTTCCCTCAACACAGAAAAGGGGTTTGCCAGCAGTAAAGGTTCTTCAGCGACTGTTTTAAAAGTATTTTACCCACATAGAACCTATCTGGAGGAGTTTCCAAACCTCCTAAATATCTAAAATGCATTACATTTCTGCGTTTTGCCAGTTTGACTGGTCTGCGAAATAGTCTGGCATATGTTGGTGCTGAGTTATCATCAGGAGACTCCACCTGGGGATTGTCCAAAACATTCACTTCTTCCTCCACATATGAAGGGAGAGCCTTAGTGTCCTGTGAAGTCTCAGGACAATCAGTTTGAGAAATGGTACTGTCAATGTTTATTGGGGAATAGGAAATTGTACCTGAAACCGCCAATTGCGGTTGTTGCATGGTGTCCTACTTTTCCAGCATCTGATCCTGCACCTTATGTAATACAGCAACCCCATTCAGTTTAGTACTCTGAGTGCCATTCTCATTTTCCAGAAGCCATGTGCCACTCTGCGATTGTTTCCACCTGGCTTCTGCCAGTGCATGCTCAGGAGACCAGCCAACTCCACTGACCTCATTGCTTTCATACGCAACCAACCAACCAAGATTTATTTCCACAGCCTCGGGAGCCTTAGGACTTCTGCTCTGTGTGAAAACCTTCATCACCACCTCAGTTACTCTGCCCAGAGACAAATCCAGTAAGCGTTTCCTCTTCTTCTCCTCCTTATGAGTTAAAAGTTCCATTTCAAGCTGACGTTCCACTGCAGTAAGCTCCTGCTGCAAAATAGCCCTTTTTTCTTCCAGAGTAATCTCTGTATTATATCTCGGGGCAGACTGACTTGTATTACTTGGCTCCTCGTTCTCCTCCATCTGAACATCCCCACTGGCATCAATGAATATTTATTGGGGTTCTTTTTCACTTTTGGCATCTACTGCACTATGCACACATGGAGTAGCACCCCCACTATCCAACAGAATGTTTCCAGGACAGGAAACCTTTATCTTCCATGACAAGAAGCAACAGTGTCCCTTTCCAAAGAGTAGGGAAATTTCTCCAGTGTCCTGGTCAACAGTCCCTTTCCCATAAAACTGGTTCATGCGATTGTCCAAGGCTGTGTGTGGGTGTTGGTGTGTAATATGGCTGCCACAACACATTTACTGCACAGTCGCATTACTACCAATCGCTCATTGCTTGCAAAGTGCATTAGGATACAACATGTATGAAAAGCACTTTATAAATGCTAATTCTTCAGGCAAGAGGACAGAAAAATACTGACTACTGGGAAAAATCATTGCCAACAGTAAGTACTCAAAAAGTGTGAGACACACTACCAAGTTAACTTAATAACTGTTCTCTTTCAAATATAATTTTGTTTAAACTATGACAGGCATCTATTCTGAGCCAATCGTGCATTTATGTATGTGGCCCCAGCCCTGTGGAATTCTCTACCCTGTCAGTTACGGGACTGCATGACCATGGAGGGCTTTAAGAAGGCCCTAAAGACCCACCTGTGGCACCAAGCCTACCCAAACTGATTTTAGCTGTGATTTTAGCTGCATATCTGAATTGTGATTTTGTGATTTTTAATGTTATTTATTTGAATGTTCAGCACCTTGATATTTGAAAGGCGCTATACAAATAAAGATATTATTATTAATAATAATCAGAATCGAGAAATAGCACAACTTAAAGCAGCATGACATTTTAGCGCTGCAATTGTTGACCCATACTTTTTATTCTATTTCAGATTTCCCCAGATCTCCTGTCTTGTACGCTACCCTTTTCCACAGTGGTGAGTCTGCTTTAGCACTTTTATTTCCATTTGAAATAATAAAGGAGACTCCTTTTTAATTAGAGATGGTGAAGTGTCCCCAATTCAGCTCCATGAGCGATCATAAGCCAGCGGGTCGCTGAGTGCTCCACAGCCATGGCCAGTGCCAGCGTTATAATGGGTAATACAGTCCATTGGAAACAATGACTTCGCATTACTCCGCCTTCCCAAAAACACTACTCCATCAATTCTTAAGGCGAAGTACATTAAAAACAGTGTACTTCACCTTGTTTTTAAGCTCCAAAGGCGAATTTTGCAGTGATTCATGGGATTTCAGGTCACATGGGCTCTAGATTGTTCTGCACAGCCTCAGTTCAGGGTAGTATGTGTAGGAAGCTGTAGGGGATGGTCTGCTCCAAGGGCTCGCTGCGATTCAGACCTTCTAAAAACTGTTAAAAATGCCTTTACCGAGTCATTTTTTTGCTGAAACTTTAGTTCATCGATTGTAGGAAACCCTCCTGTGCTCATATCATCAAGCATTTATTGTTTGTGTGTGGATTTTGAATGTTAATGTACAACATTCAGTCTGTGTACTGAGAGACAGTGGAAGTGTGCTTTGGGGAGGGGCGTATCTGTTGTGTAGGTAGATTAACTTGGAGAAAAAGACAATTCTTTCTGTTTTGGTGATATTTTTCTTGTATAACTGTGTTAATATACACACAGTAATATTTTCAATAATTCTTGCCATTTTTTTTTGCTGATTGTTGTGGTGCAGCAGTGCATAATTTTAGTTTGTTTAAAATATGTGGTTATATTACTGAAGTTTTTAATTTGCTACACATTACTCAGTGTGTGTGTGAATATGTGTGTGACGCGTGCCATCAAATCAGACACCTATTATTGTGCCACATAGTAATTTCAGCATTGTGAACGTGCTATCCACTGCAGCTGTGTGATTTTTGTACTTCTTTGTGGTATCTTTACTGGTACTAGTATTAGTGACTGTTACTGCAGCAGTGCAGTACACTGCCCCCCCTCCACAGCCCACCCCAACTGGCAAAGGTATTCTTTTCCAGATTTGAATTTCTGATGGTGAGCACTGGTTAGGTGTTGTGCCTTTGCATCTGCATCTCTTCAGTGTGCAGCTTAATCTTAATCTGTCTGTGCATTTGCATCTCTTTAGGGCCCAATCTCTATCTGTACCTTACGTCACAGTTGTTTCAGAGTACTGGACTGGTGTGGTGCATATTTCTGCAGGAACATTGTACTCATCAATACGTGTTTTTAAGTCAGGACCATCATCACGAGTCACTCGTGATACAAATCACATTCTTCATCATCACGGTCACAAATGCAGTCACAAATCATGATTCATGATCGCATCACAAATCACAACATTAATTTTTTTACTAGTTAATTGGATGTATTGTAAGCCTGTTTTGTAGTATCTCTCCAGGCTTCACCACCCCACCATTGTACTCATTAACACGTTTTTAAGTCTGGGAGTTTTGTGCTACAGCTCATCGGGGAAGTACAGCCATAGGCATTTGCGTTCCCAGTACAGTTCCGTATTGGTTATCTCACATCATCGACACCGAATCACGTTCTTCATCATTACGGTCACAAATGCAGTCACAAATCATGATTCACGATCACATTACGAATCACAACATTGATTTTTTTACTAGTTACTTGGATGTATTGTAAGCCTGTTTTTTAGTATCTCTCCAGGCTTCACCACTCCACCATTTTACTCATTAAAAAGAGTTTTTAAATTGGGGAGTTTTATGATACAGGCTCAGCTCATCAGGGAAGTACAACTATAGGCATTTGCATTCCTTTCTGTATAGCATGGGAGTTACAGTACTGCAAGTAGTGGTGGTCGAAGTTGCCCCAATTCATTCCATAAAATGATTCACAGAGTACTGTGAAATCTGTGGAGCACTCCACAGTGTGAAGCGGAGTACTTCACTTCATAATGAGGAACTTGAAGTCCATTGAAACCAATGACTTTGCGTTATTCCACCTTCCCTAAACCACTTCGCCACCAATTGTAATGTGAAGTACATTGAAATCAATGTAATTCACCTCACTTCGCCTTGTAATTGAGCTTCAAATGAAATTCTGTAGTGATTCATGGCATTGCAGATCACATGGGCTCTAGATTGTTCTGCACAGTCTCGGTTCTGGCCTGGGCAGTGTGTGCATAGTGTTAGCTGGAGACAGTTTGCTCTCAGAGCTCTGCGATTCAAAACCTCTAAAAGCTGTTTAAAATGCCTTTTTAAGTCATTTCTTTTTGCTCAAAATTTAGTGCATCGATTGTAGGAAACCCTTCTATGCTCATATCATCGAGTGTTTATTGTTGTGTGTGGATTTTGAATGTTAATTTAGAACAGTCAGTCTGTGTACTGTGAAGTGTGCTTCAGGGAAGGGGCGTATTTGTGGTGTAGGTACATTACCTGGGAGAAAAAGGCTGTCTTTCTGTTTTTGTTATATTTTTCTTGTATAACTGTGTTAATGTACACACAGTAACATTTTTAGTAATTCTTGATATTTTTTTGGTGATTGTTGTGGTGCAGCAGTATATAATTTGTCTGTTTAAAACATTTGGCTATATTACTAAATGTTTTCAGTTTGCTACGCATTACTTGTAGTGTGTGTGAGTGTGTGTGCAATGCATGCCATTAAATCAGACACCTTTTATTGTGCCATAGAGTAATTGCAGCAGTGTGACCCTGCTATCCACTGCACCTGCATTCATTTTTTTATACTGCTTTGTGGTATCTTTATTGGTATTAGATTGTTACTGCCGTGCACTAATCCCCCAACTGACAAAACGTATTCCTTTCCAGATCTGGATTTGTGACTTGTGAGCACTGGTTAGGTGTTATGCCTTTTTGTATGCATCCCTTGAGTGCGCAGTGCAATCTTAATCTGACTGTGCATTTGCAGTGCACCATTAATACTGGGAGACTGCATTTCTTGATACACTGTCATTTCACTTTGTCAGCAATGGGGAATTTTCTGGACACAAGACAGTAGCATTTTGGGCATTCACATTAATTCTGGTGATTCTGTATGTGACCACTGCATGCATGACTGAGTGTGCCATTAATTCTGGGAGACTTTGCATTTCTTGTTATGCTCTCATTTCACTTCATCAGCACTGGGGAGTTTTCTGAACACAAGACAGTAGCACTTTGGGGATGCACATTAATTCTGGTGACTGCATGGGTGGGGTGCTGCCAATACTGTTGTCACTCCGCCTTACTTCGCGTTTAAGGCAGAATGACAACACGAAGTAATAATAACAAGGTGAAGTGAGCCTTTCCTATGGGGCACTCTGCGTAGCGAAGTGCCAATGAGAAGTAGCCACTTCACGTTCACTTCACAGGTGGATTTTAAATTCGCTGCATCTCTATTTTTAATATGGCTTGGTCCAGGTTTTTATCAGTTTTCTCTGCCATTTTTGAATACCCAGGGCAGCATTTTCAAAGCTTATGCAAAGTGCCAGGCAAAGTCCCCTACAGGGGTGCAAAGTAACCTGAAGAGGAAAGTTTCCTAGTGCCATGGATGTTCAAAAATACCCCCTTGTAAGTGCATTGTACTAAAGGCTGAAACTGAAGGCAAAGGCCCCTAATAGCCAAAACTCACAATCTCAGCTCCAACCACTGAATGTGCCCGGTATAACAACACGCAGAGAAACAACAAACACCGGCACTATTCGACTGCATGCAAAATAGGCTTCATTGATGAAAAATAACAAACCACCCACAGCTCAGGGAACAACCTCGACTGGTTTCTCAGTATCACTGCATTATCAGGAGGATGCATCATCCCCGAGCTGCAGGCGATTTGTTGGTTTGCACCAATAAAGCCTATTTTGCACACAGTAGAATAGTGCCAGTGTTTGTTGTTTCTCTCTCAATGACCCCAACAGGCCTGTGAACTGGAGAAAACTGCTGTCAAGTCATAGGCATTACACACATGCACAGGAACAAACAAACCATTTGCACAAGGTCAACATGTTTTCGCCCATGACTAGAGCTGAGCAAAACTAGCGAATTCTGCTTCTGTGGAATTTTCACAAAATTCAGTGAATTCTAAAACTTTCATCAACTTGTGCCCATGCCCTGACAAAAGCTCAGTGTAAGCTAGTGCACTGGGGCATCAGTACTGCTGTTGTCTCTACTATGACAATAAATTAATTTTGCAGCAGTGTCCTTGTTGTGCTGGCTTCATTTTCTCGCAGCACTGCTACAACTTGTGTGACCCTACAGGAAGCAGCACCAGATCTCTATCATGCTTCATGCAGAGCAAAGCGGAAACCCCAAACTACAGTTCAATGTGCGGTACATAGCTCAGTGCTTGAGATACATAAGAGCTGTGTGAGATATGATTGGTGCTTAGATACATTAGAGCTGGACTGGTACACAAGTCAGTACTTGTAGTACATAGGAACTGGATGAGATATGGTTGGTGCTTAGATACGTTTGAGCTGGATGAGATAAGGTTGATGTTAGAAACTTGATCTTTGGCCTTTCTCTATATCCCACCTTTTGGCGGGATGCTAGGTAAGTGTAGGGTTGAAGGCCCAGCATAAGGTGAGATATGAGTACCAGTGAAGGAGGAGAAGGAGAAGGCAGGGGAGGATGGAGGGTGAGTCCAACTCACTCTAAGCAGAGGGAGTGGAAGCTGAACTTTTAAGAAGAGAAAGGGGGAGGAGCTATTTCCCCCAATGAACTTCAGGCAAAGCCTTCCAATTCAATGTGTGGTACATAGTTCAGTGCTTGTGATATGTAAGAGCTGGGTGAGATATGGTTGGTGCATAGATACGTTAGAGCTGTATTGGTACATACGTCAGTGCTTGTAGTACATATGAACTGGATGAGATATGGTTGGTGCTTAGAAACGTTTGAACTGGATGAGATATGGCTGATGTTAGAAACTTGATCTTTGGCCTTTCTCTATATCCCACCTTTTGGCGGGATGCTAGGTAAGTGCAGGGTTGAAGGCCCAAAATTAATTTTATTACTGCTGTGATTACCTTGTCCAACTCTGGAGAGTGTGGCCAGTAGCACGCAGGAGAGGGAAAAACTCCCTTTGGGTGAACCTCCAAGGACCCACGGCTACTGACCTGCCCATCCTCTGGGCATACTAAAAGGAGAGTAATCCTAGTTAGGCTACAGTAGTGACTTGGCTATCTTAGTACTAGATCCAGGTTGGTGGTCAAAGAGGCATATCCTTGATATCGATGGCAATCCTAAGTGAGCTATAGAACTGAAGTGGATCAATCGCAGTGAATCCAGCTGGTCAGTAGTCATGTTCTTGAGTACGATGGTGGAAGTCCATTCTGGAAGACGTAGGTCGTGACAGCTGAAGATGTCCGGCTTGGATAGAGGAAAAGAGGAGAGGCTGGTTAATTGATGTCCAGGATAGCTGCAGGTGAGGAAGGTGTGGAATGTACATGTGCAGACAGCTCGGTAGGGAGACGAGGTGTGTGGAGTGAGAAGCACGACCCCATGCAGGGTGATGTGAGAGGATGGCAGGATCCACGTGTCTACCATTGCAAGTTTCAGGCATAAAAGATGAGATCCTTATGTAGGTCAGCCATGAGGAGTTGTGAGCACTGAGTAAGAAGCGCAGCCCATGCAGGGCAAGCTCGAGAGGATGGCAGGACCCCACATGGTCTGCCATTGCATAGTGTCCAGGTATAGGAGACAAGACCCCAGATGGGTTGGTCGAAGTGGGATGGAATGCATTGAGCAGTAGCCAGGCCCCCTTGCAGGGCAAAGCAGGGATGTGTTGAGCAGGCAACCAAGTCCTTTTGCGGGCGAAGCAGAAGATAAGCAGCCAGGCCCCTTTGCGGGGTGAAGTGAGACAGCATTGAGCTGGCAGCCAGGTCCCCTTGCGGGGTGAAGCAGGAGATAAGCAGCCAGGCCCCCTTACGGGGCAAAGCAGGAATGCAGTAAGCAAGCAGCCAGGCCCCCTTGTGGGGTGAAGTGGGAGATAAGCAGCCAGGCTCCCTTGCAGGGTGAAGCATGAATGCATTGAGCAAGCAGCCAGGCCCCCTTGTGGGGCAAAGCAGGAGATAATGGCGGGACCCCACAAGGTCCACTATCTCGGTAGCGCTAATGGCTCAAGAGAGAGGGGTAGATTCAGCATATATGGTAAGCAGATGAAGGTATCCCTGGGTGCAATGCAGAGACTGAAGGTTAACAAAGTAGATCATCCCTAATGGACAGCATGTGTTAGTAGATGTCTCTGTGGTCGCCCCAACATGAGAGTGAGTAGCAACAAGGCATGTCACCTTGAGAAAGCAGCAGAGGAAGGCAGGTCCGGGAAGGCCCAAATGTGAATGTCCATGTACCTACTACGTTGTGTGCAGAATAGGCAGGAGAAGGGTAACACTCCCGAGGACAGTCCCCTCAAAGCCAAGTCCATTCATGAGGAATGGGGACAGGTAGGAAACGCCAGCGCAGGAAGGCAGCACAGGCAAAGCTGCAGTAGCTGCCCAGGTAACAGCAGCAGGATCCAGAGGAAGTTGATATGGTGGAGAGAGGAGCACAAGCAAGCCAGGGGAGAGGGTGCCACACACCCTGAGCACCACACTACAAAGGTACTGGAAGGACTGCCAGGGTCCGGCAGGAAGTGGAATGTGGGAAGCAGTCCTGGTGAGGAGGAGCAAGACTGCGAAGGCTGATGGAAGCACTGAGGTGTGGCTGGCAGGGGAGGAAGAAAAGCCCAAAGAGAGAGAGAGAGAGAGAACAGAGGAGAACAAAGTGAAGTACGGGAGCAAAAGGAAAAAATGAGCAGGATCCACGAGGAAAGAGAGGGAGGGGGGAGCAACAAGCAAGGCAATGCAGCCAGAAGGCAGAAGACAAGGGGCACCAGGGAGCAGCATAGACAACAAGTGGCCACAGGAGGAAGGGGGGGGGGAAGGAGGGCCCGACCAGCTGCACCACCAAGGAGTGAGTCTGACTGGCTCCAAGCAGAGGGCGTGGAAGCTGAACGTTTAAGAAGAGGATGGAGGAGGAGCTATTTCCCCCCATCAAACTTTAGGCAAAGCCTCCCAAGTCTGACAGCTGCCACTTATGGTGGTTCCTAATAGAAACATAGAATTTGAAAGCAGTTTGCCCATTTTTGCCTACCTACATTACTACTACAGACTGGTATCCACCACTCTTTCTGTGAAGATGTACTTCCTCACATTCTACTGCATGTACCCCCTCCAGCTTCATAGCATGTCCCCTTGTTCTTAAGCACCTTTTTTTCTGAAAAATATTCCCTACTGTACCTTATTTACCCCATGAGGTATTTAAAAGGTCTCTATCATCCCCCCATGTCTTCCAGGGTATACATATTGAGGTCCTTTAGGCTCACTTCATAGGGCTTTTGATGCAGACTCTGCACCATTTTAGTTGTCCTCCTCTGATTTGCCTCCACTCTGTCTATGTCCTTCCAGAGATGTAGCCTCCAGAACTGGACACAGTACTCTAGGTGGGGTCTTACCAGTTATCTGTACAGAGGCAATAACACCTCCCTCTGTCTGCAGGTGATACCCCTCCCTATACACCCCAGCACCCCACTAGCCCTCCTTAGGTCATCATATATGATTACCCAATGCCTCTTTCCTGCTTGATAGTCATCAATACCACTCCACCCATTTTTGTACTCCTCCTCTGGGTTTCTGTGCCCTAAGTACATTATTTTGTACTTTTTCACATTGAAACCCAGCTGCCATACCCTTATCTACTCCTCTACTTTTCTCATTTCTCTGTTCATCTTTTCCAACCCTCCCAAGAGTGATCACGCTATTGCAGATTTTGGTGTCATCCACAAAGAGGCAGACCTTCCCTTCCAGTTCCTCCACAATGTTATTTATAAAAACATTAAAGAGGACTGGTCCCAGCACTGATCCCTAAGACACCCACCTGGTCACCCTCCCTTATTTGGAGTGAATTCTGTTTACCACCACCCTTTGTCACCTATCCCCTAACCAATTCCTTATCCAGTTTACCACCATTTGGCCCACTCCTAAGCTACCCAGCTTGCTTACTAGTCTCCTATGTGGAATGGTGTTGAAAGCATTACCAAAATCTAGGTATGCCACATATACCAGCCCACCTTGAACTAAATTCTCCCACCTTCTACTACCAACAACCCCAGACAGCCTCTACAAGCTTCAGCTCCCCAAGGGATACCTTCCTCTTACCTGGCGCAGCCCTGCTACCTTCTTCCCACCCACCTGCTCACCTAAAGGTAGGTGTCCTTATATAGTTGTCCACAGAAACAGTCAGTCAACTTCCCCTGCCATTTCTCCCTCTCAGACATCTCACCCCCGTCCTCTTCTACTTTGGTCCAGCCCACTTTAAATCCCAGGCATCGTGCCTGATGAGCCAACACTATGCAATCTAGATAGATGAAAGTGGCAGTACAAGAGCTCTACAACATAGCAAGAGCACATCACTATGCAGTTCACTCACACAGTTACTCTAGCTACTTTCCTCACTCCACACCCCAACACTTGCATCTTATCTAGATCACCTTGCTGACCTTTTAATAAATCTATTCACTGTGGTCCTATCTCGGACAGTCAATCTCTTCCCTGCCTGACACACAGTGACCCTAGCTACTCTCCTCACTCCGCACCCCAACACTTGCATCTTATCTAGGTCCCTTTGCTGACATTTTATTAAATCTATTCACTGTGGTCCCATCCCGGACAGTCAACCTCTTCCATGCCTGAGAACCCCCATCTCATTCATAATCTGAAACTTCCACCATGAACTCAGCAACCTCACTCATACTTCTCTCATTTGTTTCTTACCAACTCTCTTCCGCTTCTCCACTCCCACACTCTAGTTACATATACCCAGCCCCCCACCCCAATGCCCCCCCTCTCCCAAACTCTCCAGTTAATCCCAGACCCACCCATAACCACATCCCTTGCCCCTGCCCACATTCCACATGATTTCCTCCAGTGCCCTACCCCCTTGCATCTATATCCCCATTACCACAAGGAGCACACACTCCCAGCCACTTTTTCTTTGTTCCTACTCATCCTGCTCCTTGCAGAGGATGTTGAACTGAACCCCTGCCCCCTGAAAGTCACCAGCAAATGACCTCCCACAAAGGCCTAAGAATCATGCACATGAACACCAGGAGTCTCTTTCCAGAACTAGACCTACTAAACAGCTGGATAATTCAGCATTCCCAGACATCCTCTGCCTCACTGAAATGTGGCTATCAGCAAAAACTCAAGACTCCTCCCTGATGATCCCTGACTATGGAATCCATAGGCAGGACTGCGGCAAAAGGGGTGGAGGGGTAACAATCTACACAAAGCTCTTTCTCTCTCTCTTGCCAAGTAATCAAGAAATAATCCTTCCACAGCTCTCATAAACTGATCCTCACCCACATCACCTTCCCCTCTACTTTCCCCGTCTTCATCGGGTGATCTATGCCTCCCCTCAGCTATCCCAAGATTCACTCATCTCATGTGTCTTCACTCTACCACTTCTTGCTGCATCTGGTGAACTACATTTAATGGGTGACTACAATCTAGACTGGCTCTCCCCCTCCTCCAAACCTGCCATCTCCAAAATCGAGCCTTTAACCTCACCCTACTACTCACTGAGCCCACCTGCTATAATTCTTGCTTCAAAAACCACTCCCTAATTGATTGGATCCTCTCGTCCCACCCCCATAGCATATCTGCTGCCAGGGTAATGGATGCAGCCTTTAGTGACCACGGCATTACTTACTGTACCAGAAAAACAAAAATTACACAGATCAGCCCCTAAATACATTAATATTCATCCTCTAAACTTGCTCGATACCAGCTCTGTCCTCTGCTATCTGAAACATGCAGATTGGGACGCAGTCTACTCTGCAACAGATGTAGACATAGCCCTGGCCCAGTTCCTCCAAATTTTTACCGAAGTCTTGGACACTCTCACACCCCTCCGGTAAAAGACAAGGTCAAGAAACACCACCACCCGTGGGTCTATGCCCTGATAATTGCCCAGTGCAAAGCCCATGACAAGGCCTGGTCCCTCTTCAAATCCTCACTGTCCCCATAATCCAGGCAAACCTACAACAGAATCAGGAATGCTTGCACCAAGGCCATAAGATGAACTAAAGCTGATTACTTCATATCTCTCCCCCTCCCCATACTCGCTGGCATGCCCCAAGGATCAATTCTGGGTCCCATTCTGTTCTCCTTATTTATAAACGACTTCCCATCTGTTTCCTCTAGATCCCTCATACACACGAATGTGGATGATACCATCCTCTTTGCATCTAGCCCAGTTTTAAGCGATGTTCAATCCCTTCTACAACATGTCTTTCATAACATGCAATCCTGGTTCCTGGCAAATCAACTCAATACCAACACATCCAAAACAGTTTCTATGACCTTCAAGATGGTGCATAAACTAGCCAGAGCACACCTCCCCCCTGCAATCACCTACCTGGATGGGATCCCACTAAGCACAGTCCCATCCTACAAATATTTAGGAGTGTGGCTCAACCCCAGTTAAATTTCTTGACCCACATAGATGCCATCATTTCGAAGCTCTGCCCTAAGCTAGGCATACTATACTAAAACAAAGACTCCCTCCCACTTCCAGTGAGATGCGTATTACAAAATGATTACACCCTTTTTCGACTATGCTGATGTAGTTTATTACACTGCCCCCTCCTCTTCTCTAGCAAGGCTAGATTCACTCCTGCATGCCTTCTGCCATTTTGCCACTAACTCTCCCCACCCCTGAACCCACCATTGCTCTCTCCTCTCCACCCCAGAATGTCATCTCTGTCCCATCATCGTTTCATCCATTCCATATCCTAAATATCCAAATTTTGGTTTAACCTGCTCCCTCCTTACCTGTCAGAGAGGCTATCACCAGCAAGCACTTCACCTTACACACTACACTCAAGGGACTCCCACTCCTTCACACTTCCCAAACCATCCTCGTCCACTGGCAAATCCATCTTCACCTACAGGCTCCCTTCACTACGGAACCAACTACCACCTCTCCTAAGAAACTCTCTCATTTGTATTGAAGCGAGCGGTGCAGCGCCACACTTTTACAGTTAATGGAGCCCCCCTGCATCCACCATACTTCCGGGTAGCAAACTTTTCCAAGTTAAAGTATGTTGCGGTGAGACAAAAACACCGCTTTTACTATAGAAAGCTAAATCGGGGGGGGGGGTAAGTCTTGCAAGGGCGGGAGACTATAATTTGTACTGCTTTCCTTTAAAAAAACATGCAGCATGCATTCTGCCACGTTATGTGCACTTGTATTTCTGTAAGAGATGGCGTCCCACAGTACCTTATCTAATTCCTCACCCTGTGCTGGAGGTCTATAGATCACTCCAGTGCAAACAGTGGTTCCCTACTCCATCTCCAGGGTGACCCACAGTACCTTTGCCTCCTCCTTTATTTCCTGTATGTCCATCACTTTTATGCTTTCCCTCACATAAAGCACCCCCCCACTCCTTTCCTTCCCAACTGGTCCTTTTAGAACAGAGTATAGCATGGTATTGCCATGTCCCAGTCATGGTTTTCAGTACACCATGACTTGGTAATGGCCCGAATATCCACGTTGGTCTCTGCCATGATGGTCTCTATGTCTGGAATCTTCTTTCTTGGACTTCTAGCATTCATGCAGATGGCCTTCCAGATTTTGTTTTCACTCTTCTTCTTGCCCCCTTTTTTTCCTTTTTGCTGTTGCTCCTTCCTCCTCTCTTTTTCATGCTCCTGTTCTCTTCCCCCTTTGTCTCTACCACCCTGCTTCCTTTATTAATTTGCACCCTAAAGGATTCCTCTCCCCTCTGGGTCTTCTTACTCTCTACTTCAGCCTGTAGGGGTGTAGTTTCTGCCTCCCCAATTCCTTCCACCCCCCCTTGTCTAGTTTAAATGTTCATCAAAGTAACATTTAAACCATCCACTGAAGACTGCAGTCCCCCCCAATGTATGCAGGCCATCACCCCCATATAGGCACTTATCCTCCCAGGTGGGTCCCCAGTCCACAATGCAGCTGACCTTTTCCTCTCCGCACCATTCCTTCAGTCATGAGTTGAAGCTCCAGGAGCAGAGATCCCTCTCTTCCCCCGACATAGACAAGCAGCACCTCGGTGAAAGCCACTGCATGAGCTACCTGTCTAAGACCACTATCTAGGTCCCTAAACTCCCCCTACACTAGCCCAGTCCTGTCCCTAGCCCAGTCATCAGTCCCCAGGTGGACAATGACATGCAGCTCCCCTTCCTGTCCTGCTGCCCTAGTGATCCTAAGGATCTGCCTCCTAGCCCTCCAGGCCATGGCACCTAACATGCCTCTCTCTCCCCTTTCCTTTTCACAAATTTATCCCCATCACAACTGAGTCCCTCATCAGAAGTTGCCTTTTCCTCCTTTGGGGTCCTCTACCATCCTCGTTGGGGTCTCCACTATGGATGGCCCCCACATCCTTCCTGATCACTACTGCAGGTACCTACTTCTGGCAGTAGTCCCCCCCCCCACCACCACCACAGTGGTGTAAGAATGATGTTGTGGTACTGGTTGAGGAATGTGCCTCTGTCTCACCACCCCCACACTCCATGCTCTGGAGCCCACCATATTCCAGCTGTTCTTCCTCACCGACATCCTCTGAGGTAATGGTGGCAGCATTGGTGGCCCCTGGGTGGGGGAAGAGGTCCCCCAAATCCTAGCCAACTCAGCCTGGAGTCTAGTGACCCCCTTCCTCATCCCAGAGAGGTGTGTGTAGATGGAGCAGCACTGTGGTCTTCAGAAGGGCTCTCTGAAATCTGCTGTTCACAGCCACCATATTGCTCAGCTCCCAGCATTATCAACTTATATTCTCCCTGTGTTACCTGGAAATATTTTTGTGCCCTTCTCTCTGATAGGGTGTTTCTAGTTTCCCTCTTTTTTTTTCTATTTGTGTTCCCTCACGCCTTGTTTAAATCTCTTTATACTCCTACCTTAGATAGGTTGTTGCTCATATTCCCAGTTTTAGCCTACTTTTGCCCTTCTGCCCTTCCCAGCAGTGTCTGTTACATAGTAGTGAACAGATGCCTTGCCTTAGTGGACTGGCAGAGTCTTCCACTTCTCTACTTCCTTCTGCTGATGCCTGTCAATGCCTAAGACTCCAGTTACCTGTTCCACTCTTTCACTGTTCCACTCACTTGCTGGGACATGAAAATGCTGGAAATGTTAGAGTGGAAGTGCTTTTATAGTGCTCTTGTACGAAGTCACTAAGCCTCTGTCAGCTCCAGCTCTCTGTTATGTACCTGATTTACAGGGCTTCCTGAATCTACTCCGCCCAAGATTAAATTCCTAAGTGAGTTTCCACCACACCACCTGTTACAATTTTAAAGCAAGTTTCAAAGTTCCCCAATCACTGCCTACATATCTTTTTTTTTCTCCCCACTTACCCTGCTACTTTCAGTATGAAGATAATATAAATAAGAATAATTATGACATGGGTTGGAAAAAGGAGGCAACCCAATTGGTTAAAAAGCATCAGGTGACCGTTGATTAAATCTCCTATTTAATCAACAGTTACTGTGCCAGAACTACTTCACTGAGAAAATTTCTTGTGAATGTTCCTTGAGAAATATTCCCCAACAGAGACACAGAACAAACTCCAGGCGTGGTCAGATAAAAGGAAAAAGCAGCCAAGGTTTCCACATCTGTAAGCAGAAAACAAAACAGCTGTGCTGTAATGGAGGTCAGTTTTTGTCATTTTGGCAATGTTACTATTAATCAGTGGCTAAAAGACAGTTTTCCAGATGGTGACCCTCCAAGAAAGAAAAGAAGAAACACAATAGTAGAGTGCAGCAGTATGGTTCTTTTGCATGCAGCAGTAGTGTTGTTGTTTTGCACAGTTAGTGGCATATTAAGCGCCTAGAGCACTGTTTCAGTTATGTGAATGTGATGTGTTTCCTTGTTACTTTAGGCAACATTTATGTTACCTGAATATGAACTTTTTCTTACTTGCTTGCATATTATGCAGATTAATGCCCCCTACTCCTCCATGTCCTTCACAACTAGTGACCTACCCCCCCATCCCCTGGCCCCTTCCTTTGCTCCACCTAACACCCCCCACTAAATCTCTGCCTCCTGATCCACCCCACACCTGTACAATTCCCCCACTCGCAGTAGAATGCCATCCCCCCTAGCACTACCCCATATCTACCTCCTCCTTCTTCCCTATCTCTCCTATCTCTTCCCGCTGCCCCTACCCCTCCCTAATTACCCTCACCATCAGTACCAAGGACAAAGCCCTCTCAGGCTGCCACTCAAGCCCAACCTCATTTAACTCTCTCTCTGATTGCCCTCCCCTCCCTAGCATGTGATCCTGCTAACCTTCTGCCAACCAGTGCACTCAGCCTCTGGACAGACTTACCTCCAGGTTCTCTCAACTACTTTGGCAAGTCTTTATATATTTATTCTGAAGGTGAAATTTTGTTGAAAATTTCTAGACAACTGGTAACTAAAGAGCAACCTGACAATTTAACAGAATTTTTCATGGAACCCATGTAATCTGAAACCTAGTTATCTCATGTACACTACTGTTCTGCCCTCACATGTACTGTCTCTTGCTGTATTGTCTGTCCTACTATATGTATTGACTTGGGACCTTTGTAAATGAGCCACTGGCTCAAAGGTGTTAATCCCAAACTGAAATAAATAAATAAAATGTGAAGGTTAGAGTCCTGAAATTATCACAGACGTTTGCATGTTCATAAAATAAATAACACATGCATGCGTCACTTTGTTGTGAAGTTGCAGCACAGTAAGCTTCTGCTGTCTGTCTCTCTCTCCCTCACTCTCTCCCTCTCCCCCATAGCTTAGTTTGTTTGTTGGGAGAGAGAGGGAGAGGGGGAGAGATAGCGAGAGAGACGGACAGACAGCAGAAGCTCACTGTGCTGCAACTTCACAGCAAAGTGACTCATGTATGTTATTTATTTTAACATACTAACATACTAAGATGCCAGCAGAATAGTCCTAATGGTCTATCGAGTCTGCTCGAAAATCATCACCCAGTCAGGACACCGTTGCTTCCCTCCTTGCCTCCCCCATAAATCCCCTGACCCCATCCCCCATCAGAGTTACAGCTCCAGATCTGGCATTACTCAGTTTTACCTTCCCTTATGCCTGTCCCAGCCCCTCTTGAATCCCTTCACTGTACCAACAGCCACCAGTTCTGCAGGCAGTGCGTTCCAAGGGTCCACCACCCTCTCAGTAAAGTAGCATCTCCTAGTCTCCACCCCTAAGTCTCCATCAACCAGCCTCATGGAATGCCCCCTGGTGGCCTCCTCCTCCCTCACCTGGAACACCTTATTTAGACTGACCCTATTCACTCCCTTTCGATATTTAAAGACCTCAATCATATCCCCTCTGTCCCTCCTCTCCTCCAAGGAGTACAAGTTTAGCTCCTCAAGTCTTTCTTCATAGGATCTTTCCCCATACCCTGTATCATCTTGGTCGCCCTTCTCTGGACCCTCTCCAGAAATACAATATCCTTTTTCAAGTACAGGAGCCAAAACTGCATGCAGTACTCTAGGTGCGGTCTATCCAGGCAGTTATACAGAGGGAGAAGCACCTCCCAGAGGTTAGCCCCCTGACAACGCACCCTAGCATTTTATTTGCTTTAGCTGCAGCCCTACTACACTGTTTAGAGTTATTCATTTTGGCATCCACGACCACCCCAAGATCTTTTTCCCCCCTCCTGAAACCTGCAGTTACTCCCACCCCAAAAGGTGCTCATGAGCAGGATTTCTAAGCCCCAAGTGGAGAACACTGCATTTCTTGGCATTAAACCTCAGTTTCCAAGTGCATGACCACATTTCCAGAGCATCCAGGTCCCCAGCAGAGCTCTTCTACCCTCCTCCCTGTCCACCACTGCCCCCAGCTTCGAGTCATCAGCAAAGAGGCTCATCTCACTCCTGATATCATCTCTAATGTCTGAGATGTAAGCATTAAAAAGGAGTGGGCCCAACATTGACCCTTGTGGGATCCCACTAATGACCCTCCAAGGAGATGATACCTCCCCCAGACCACCACCCTCTGCAATCGTCCAGTTAACCAGTTTCCTATCCACCTTACCATCCTTCCCCCACCCCCAATCCCCCCCAGCTTGTCCAGCAACCCTGGGTGCAGCACCAAGTCAAACACCTTGCTGAAGTCTAGAAAGAGGACATCCACTGGCCTGCCCTGGTCCAGGGCCTTTGTCACCCAATTGTAGAACTCCATAACGTTAGTCTGACATGATCTGCCCTGGACAAAGCCATGTTGGTGATCATCCAGATGGCTCCTTGACTCCAGAAACACCTCCAGCCTCTCTTTCATGATGGCCTCCATCATTTTACCTTCTACTGATGTCAGGCTGATAGACCTGTAGCTACCTGGCTCCTCCCGTGGGCTGCTTTTGTGGATAGGCATGACATAAGCCATTCTCCAATCTGGAGGCACCTAGCCCATCTGAAGGGAGTAGTTAAAAAGGTTTGTCAGAGGTGCAGCAAGGACATCCACCATCTCCTTTAGCACCCTGGGATGAAGGCCATCTGGACCCGGTGCCTCTTCTGTTTTCAGGGACTTAAGGGCTTCCCTCACCCTACCAGCAGGAATTTCAATGTCAGTGACCTCTGCCCTTCCTCATTCCTAGCCCGCCTACCCCGTGTGGTGTTCCCTCCATCGTCTCTGCTGAAGACCGAAGCAAAGCATTAAGTAACTCTGCCTGCTCCCTGGTGTCCTCAGCCCATCCACTCCCTGACCTCAGTCTGCTAATCTGCCCCCTCACTTTCCTCCTTTCCCTGATATACCTAAATAACCCTTTTTCCCTATTTTTGATCCCCTGTGCCAACCTCTGCTCCATTCTCACCTTGGCTGATCTCATCACCCTGGTTACCTTTTTAGATATCCTATCGTGCTCCCCCCAGTCCATGTCCCCTCATGAGTGCCTGTATCTTATATAAGCTGCCCTTTTCTCCCTCACCACCTGCTGGACCTCCTTGGTCCACCAGCTCAGCTTTTTGACCTTACCAAACTTGCACCGTACCTTCATGCAGGCCTTGGTAGCTTCCAGGAGCCCTCTTATA
Organism: Neoceratodus forsteri; assembly: GCA_016271365.2. Classification (NCBI taxonomy): domain Eukaryota; kingdom Metazoa; phylum Chordata; order Ceratodontiformes; family Ceratodontidae; genus Neoceratodus; species Neoceratodus forsteri. The sequence goes on from JADMNL010000025.1 coordinate 265,935,322, forward strand.
ATTATTTCCCACCTACTCTCTGTGCCCATATCTGGTCTGATCCCCTCCAAATGCCCCTTGAGGATCCCCTCCATACCCTTAAAGTCCGCAGTAGTGGCCCAAGTTTCAGTGACTGCCGCCACATCCACCTCCCCTTCAGTTAGCATTGCTTGAAGCTCAGGCATCTTGTTTCCCATGCTTCTGGCGTTAATCAGGACTGCCCTCCATCCCTGCCCCTTGCCCTCGCCCCATCCCCCAACCCAAGGCACCCCAGTTAACTGCATGTTCCCTCTCCCTTGTGCACTGTTGGGTGCCCCAGTTAGGCCCCCTTCCCCCTTTCTGGGGAGGGAGAAGGTTCAGTCCTCCCTTGATGTGTCTGCTAGCAGCAGCCTCAAGCTCCAGCCTTCCCCCCTCACAAGTTTAACCCCCACCTAGCTTCGATGAACTCGGTCAGCTTTAGTTTCAAAACCTCCTCCCCCCAAAATTTAAATGGAGCCTATCCCTAGCATACAGCCCCTTGTCCTCCCAAGTTGCACCCCAGTCCCCCACCAACCCATACCCCCTAGCTGCACACCATGCCCCGAGCCATTCATTAACCTCCCTGATTTTCTGCTTGTTTCCCATGCTTGCTCTAGGAGGACCTCCATGAAAGGAGACCGTGCACCCCACGGCGTGACACTCTCTGGCTAGCTTCCAGAACCTTGCCTGTATCTCCTCCACACTATTTCCCTCTATGTCATTAGCAAAGCAAATTTTATTTCTCGCCATTCCAGAAGACCATGGCATTGTACATAAACATAACTAAAACATAATAACCATAAAAACACACAATTAAAATCAGTTAAAAAATCAGCAGGAATTAAACCTCAGAAAAGGCAAAATTAAAAAGATAGGTCTTCAAGGCAGATTTAAAGGCCTCAGTGGATGGGCACTCTCTGATCTGACGAGATAGAGAATTTTACTTGGTCGGTGCTACAAAAGCAAAAGATCTAGCTTCAGACGTAGTCAGATGGACCCTGGGAACCTCTAGCAATCTCTTATCGGTGGAGCGGAGTGGTCGAAGGGAGCAGTAAGGGCAGAGAAGATCTTGCAAATACTGCGGTCCCTGTCCATGTAGGGCATTATAGATCAGCAAACTGACCTTGAAGGTGATCCTCCACTGTATCAGCAGCCAGTGTAGTCCACGAAGCACAGATGTGACATGGCAAGATCTTGACAAGCCAGTCAACGACCTGGCAGCCACATTCTGCACCAGCTGCAGGCAGCGCAGGTCCACCCCCAGCAGCCCTAGGTATAGAGCATTGCAGTAATCGAGGTGTGAGGTCACAAAGGCATGGACCAGAGTCGGAAGATCCTCAGGCAGGACTAGGTGCTTTATCTGAATGATGTTCCTCAGATGGTAAGATTAGGTCTTGACGATGGCTGATACCTAATATTTAAGTGTCAGTTCATCATCCAACACAACGCCCAGATTCTGCACCCTGTCAGAGGTCACCAGCTGGTTACCTCCCAGCAAAAGCCCAGAGGGTTGCCCAGCCGGTGACCCCTCTACCCGATGACCTGGGTCCACAACCAACACCTCAGTCTTATCCAGGTTTAACCTGAGCCAATTGGCACTCATCCACTTTTGAATCTCAGAGAGGCAGTTATTAAAGACCAAGACCACATCATTTTGTTCAGGTACAAAGGACATGTACAGCTGAGCATCATCTGTATAACAGCGAAAATTCAGCCTGTTTTGCCTTATAATGTCTCCCAATGGCAGCATATACACCGCGAACAACATGGACAAAAGCACAGAATCCTGCGGTACTCCACATGGCAAGGCATGAGGGGCTGAGGAAAAAAAAACAGACTCTACTTTCTGCATCCTGCCACTGAGAAAGGATCTGAACCATCTGAGGACTGCACCAGCCAGTCCAGAGAGTAATCACAGGTTGTCAAGCAGCACCTAATGGTCCACAGTGTCAAATGCTGCAAAGAGATCAAGGAGGACTAAAATGGAATGACTCCTCTGATCTCTTGCTATCAGGAGATCATTAAGTACCCGAACTAATGCTGTTTCAGTACTATGCCTCTTTCTGAAACCAGACTGGAGAGGATCATAGATATTGTGGGTGGTAAGATGCTCCTCAAGCTGCAATGAAACTGCCTTCTCGATAACCTTGCCCACAAAAGGCAGGTTAGAGACAGGCCTGTAGTTGGCAAGACAGTCAGGGTCGAGAGAAGATTTCTTGAGGAGGGGGCATACCACTGCCTCCTTTAGAGTGTCCAGAAACATCCCGGTCTCTAATGAACACCCAACAATCTCAGCCAGGACCAGTCTGATGACGTCTACGCACCCCACTAGGAGGTGTGTTGGACCTGGGTCCAAACTACAGTAAGTTGGTTGCAAGCCCTGGATAATCTTCACAACATCCATGATCGCCAACTGGTCGAAGTCAGACCAGCCAGACTGGGTGACTGTAATCTCCCACTGATCATGGCTCTGCCCATTTGAGAGAGCTGCACCGATCTCTGATCTGATGTTGGCAATCTTATCCATGAAAAACTGAGCGAACTCATCACACTTCTTCAGTGAATAAGCTCCCCAATTCTGGAGACAGGCTGGATTGCACAGCCTGTCCACAGTACGGAAGAGTTCAGCTGGTCAGTTTTGCACAGCCGTAATCTCCTTGGAAAGGAACTCTGCCTTCTTATGGGAGACAATGGATTGATAGTCCTTACGATGGGACATCAATCCAAGTTTGTCATCAATCAAGCCAAATTTCCACCAGCATCTCTCTGACCTTCTCCCCACTCTACTCAACTCCCTCAAGGTCCCATCAAACCAGGGGGACAGAGGGTGAAGAGTGAGAGGACGAACTCAGACAGGAGCTATGTAATCCAGAGCAGACATCACAGCCTTATTATAGGCTAGCAATAACCCCTCTGGATACCTGCTAACACTCAGGCTCCCCAATAGGTCCAATAAGACCATCAGGGGTCAATCCCCGTAAAGGGCAGCATTGAGCCATCTCCATAGGGGCAGACCTATTGGGGGGGCTGAAAAACTGAACCCAATAGTGTGGTGGTCCCACCATCCAACAGGTTCCACCACCATGTTGAAGATCTCCATCCTTGTAGGTGCACTAACATGTTAGGGGATCCTCCATACTCCTTCACCAAAGCATACTGTAGACTAAGTGCTTGGCCTTGTGCACAGTCAGGCCAGATATACTCTTGACCCTGACAGCATAGCCCTGTCCTTCATTCCTCCCTCCCCACTTAATGCCCCGATCATGGAGTCCCCTGGTAGGAGCACTTTAACCTCCTCCTCCTTCCCCTTGAGCCTAACTCCCTCCTCTGCTGCCCCCCCAACTCCCACTACCTCCCCATTTTCTTTGGCCACACCATCAATTTGATTGCCAATGGCTGCCTTTACCCTTCTGTGCCAACTATTTCTCCTGCCCTACCATTCTTCTCCTAGCTCCACCCCACCTCAACAGGCTGGTCTGTCCCAGCAGCACTCCTGTTAGCTTGTGGCCCCTCCTGACCCTCAGAGGCTCTTGCTTCTACTCCCTCATTGCCCTTATTTCTGCTGTCACCCACACTTAGTTCCTGCTGGTCCCTATCCTCCTGGGATTCTTGCTCCCTCCTCACCATCCCCTCATCCTCCCTTCCCTGGCACTCCTGACTCTCAACTCCTCTTACCGTGCTATCCCTGGCTCCTCTATTAGTCCTGGTGCTCATGCCCCCAACCCCTCCTCACCTACCTCCTTCTTCTCCTTCTCCTTCTGTCCTCTGCTGACTATGCCCCCTGCTTCTTCTGAAGGCCTCCTGCCATGGTATCTGCCAATGGCAAGTACCTATTTGAGACTGGGTTCACCACCCAACAGGCTGCTTACCAGTGATCCCTTCCTGTGAGGTGTGCCCCCTTGCTGCTGTTCTTGGAGGCCCTTTTGCCTGTCTGCTGATAGCCCCCATGCTCTGTCATCCTTTGCCCTCCTCCCTGTCCAATCTCCTCGATCCCTCCCCCCATTTCTTCCCCCAGGACTGGTCAGACCTAGTATGATTTCTGTTGGTCCCCCATTCTCTTGCACCCACATTTGCAGGCACCCCCCCAACTGTCTGTAGATACGTGCCTCTCTTCCTCCACACTCAGGCCCTTCACTTGCCTATCCAGTTCATACTTGAGCTTGCGTAACTCAGCCTCCAATCCCATTAACCTGCCACATATAGGACAGTGCCCTAGTCTCCACAGTGTAATCATGGCCAATGCAGCACCACAGCCACTGCGACCCACCAGACTTCTTTCCCTCCATCCTGTAACTGAAGCCTTCCCCCGACCAGTAATGACTCTGCAAAGTCCAGCTGCCTCCATCAGCCGCTCCATGATACACCTCCCTCCCCCATACCAATTTCCTCTGGCATGTCCACAACTTGCTGCAGCAATTTTATGAACATACAGATGTCAGAAATCATTTCAGGACTCTGTTTCTGGCATTTGTATGTTCATAAACTATATAACATATGCATGAGTTCTGGTGACTACTTTTCAAGTTGGTAGGATGCACTCAAATTTTCCCTATTCAAAGAGCAAAAAAAAACACCTTTTCTGGATTTTTTTTAAACATAACCCATGTTATAAGAGCAATAACCCACCTCAGGGTATTGGGTTATAGGGATTTAATCCATGCCCTGGGTGCTATGAGTGCTCTCAGCCTATGGCCTCATGCTTCACAATGCACTTGGAGTGTAGATTAAATACCTATAACCCCATACCCTGTCTTGGGTTATTGCTTACATATACCTTTAAGGTAAAACTATGCACTTTTACTCCTTAAATTTGGTTAAAAAATTTTAACAAATGTAAAAACTATGGGTGAAAGGAAACAAAAACAGTGAAATAAAAGCTGTGCATGGTTCATTTGCTGGGGGGCCTTAGTATTTTCCAAGTTTTTTTTTTTATGACACATAACTTTTTTTTTATTTTTTAACATTTCTCAACCAAATTTGAGGGACAAGGTGCTTACCACCCCTCCTGATGAGCACTCAATATGAGTGTTTGAATTTGGACTCAAAATATATTTTACAGGACACAAACCTTTTTTTGTCTGCTAAAAAGGTTAGCTCCTGCATGAGCACAGCAGTTATTTGCATAGCATTTGCTTTTCTTTTGTGAGTAGCAGTGGGTGATGGGAGCACCAGACAGTGACTGACCAAGGTAAAGAAAGGACCATGGGACAACTATGTAAGACATCTGTGCGGCCATGGGGAGGAGGGTGGCATGGGGCAGAGGTTGGGGGTTTGTTTTCTGTAGTAGGCTGGGTGGGGGGTTACATATGCCACAGTGGGTGGGAAAAGGGTTTTATTTTGTGATAAAGTCCTGCATCAGGGTTAGGTCCCAGTGTGGAAGGGTGGTCTAACAGTGGAATTGGAGTCTGCACAGGAGAGGGTGGGTGTTATAGTAAGCCACTAGTTTTTTAAACCTGACACCTGCTTTGGGCACCTAGTATCAGAGGAGATGGGGAGGGGGATGACATCAGGATGTAACATTAAGTGTTGAAAAGGTACAGGTGGTTGGCAACAAAAGAAAACCACAGGTTTTTTTTTTAGTCATGATTGACTTTGATCACAAATGAAAAAAGCTTATGTTTTTCCATTTTATTTAGCTTTTTTTTTGTTTCAGCACTATGCAGTAAAAAAATACACACAACTTCTTAATTTTTCCTTTTTTTCATTACAGAACCAATGAAAGGCCCTAGTCTTGGACAATATCTAATGAACCAGAACATTTCACGTTTTAAATTGGCAAGATTTTTTTTTCTGTTGGTCATGCATGGAAAACAAGGTTTTAATCTGGCCTATATTTATATAATTTCAATGCTAATTATACCAAAATTACTGGACCTATTGCATTGATAATTGGTATGCCCTTAGTCCCTAAGACTATTGGGATGCATGCCAACTTTCAAAACCCTAAGTTCTAGAACAACTGAGTTCTAACCTGTCAAAACTAAGGGGTTTTAATGCAAACACCGCCTCAGTTCTAACTATAGTTACTTGACCATGTCACACTAATGTAATAAGGGTGTGGTAGAACCCCTATAGTTAGGGTTGAATAGCCTGTTTAATGTTAAATCACAAATTTTGCACATTAATATCTTTGGCTCTCTTTGATGAATTACGCTGAAATTTTGCATGTGTTGTCTAGGAGGCAAGGTCTTGATGCGTGGACATTATTGTGATGGCAGCTTGTGCAGTTTTTGAGATCTGCATGTGTCATTTAAAAACAAAAACTTTTTCCTATACTTACCAATGTTTTTCTTTTTTTTTGCTTTCACCTACAGCCTACATGTCTCCGTTCCCAGGGTTCCCAGTGGACCAAGTGGGCAGGTAGCTGGTGGGCCTGCAGCATCCACTAGTCCCTTTTCGGCTGTGCTGTGCAATGCCATATCGATGAGGAACAAGACTGCAGTTATGGCAGATTTGATTTCCTTGGTTGATCAGGCATGCATTATGGAGACCTGGTTGGGTGATGACGCCGGGCCAGTATTGGAGACAGCCATCCCCTCTGGGTACTCCGTGGTGCACTCAAACAAAAAAATAACTGCACCTGAGAAGTAGCGTGGTGCTGGTTAAGGGCATGCGGCCAAACATAGAACAACAAAAACATATAACTGCACTCAGGAGTATTGTAGAGATAGTATGTGCTGTAAAGATGCAAATAACACCAAAATATTGCTTGAACAGATGCAAATTTATTTTAGTAGCACACTTGGCAATTAAGCAGACTTAAGGCATAGGTGCAGCCACTGTGCACAAGCTCCTGTTCCTTGCTCTTTGGAGCTTCCTTAGTAGGTGCTATGCTGTGCCAAATACATTGTTTATTCACATTCTTTACCCACAATTCTAAACAACATGTAGGAAAATCCATTAGTTGTTTTAGATATTTGAATCAAAAAATATATAACTTATATGGCTAACATCACCTTTTTAACTTGTGTCTGTACTTAATATCCATAAACTTAATTTAATAGAGTGCATGTTTATAAAACTGAATTTAAAAGAATAATCTGTTTTTAGAAAAAGAAACAAGGTTACCCAAAATGCAACACTCTGTATGACATCACAATGGTTCTAGCTAAAGTAAATTCTTCATAATTGTTAAATTTAATTTGTAGTTTTAAATCATGATATTATTGCTAATCAACATGCTATGTGACATCTATAGAGGTGCACTGAATTCAAATTCAAATTCACATTAAGTTGTAAGTAGCAAAGATTGAATACACACACCATAGACATAGGTCTAAATGGTTGGCAGGTCCACATTTCACTCTTACTGCATGATACTTAAGTAATAAATCAACACGATATATCCTTCGAAATAGCAGGAAATTAAAGTACTACAGATCAAGTGAAAAAGGTACCAGGGTCCCTGGTAGGTCTTGTACCAAAGAGTATAGGGAGCAACAAAATATTTTGTTCTGCAGGTGCCTCCTGCGCTCAACCATCCTCAGATCTGTAAGAAAGCAGAAACAAAAGAAATTATTAATAGTTTGTTCGTTTGTTACTAGGCAGACCAATACAAACTAAGGTGAGGGGATTTTGGCAGTGGTGGAGTTGGGGGGGAATGGAAATGGGAGGCTTGGGGAAGGGGACCAGGGGTAGGCAGGGGGAGGGGGGATTGGAATTTAGTTTAAATATATAAACCTGCACATAAAAAATAAATAATACATTTTAAATTATACTAGTTCAAAAGCCAGAGATAGAATGCAGATTGCTACTACAGGTATGGCCTAAAGTCCAACCTCATGTTGAGTCCATCTGGTGTTAAGACATCTAATGCATAAATCCAAAATATCGCTTTCTGTAACAGACATTGAAGTCTGTTGCCACCCTTCCTGCCAATTCTCAGCTGTTCTAAACTAACAAACTTAAAGTCCTTTGGAGAGCTGTTGTGAGACTGAAAGACATGCTTAGCAACTACATTCTCAATGTTCATGTTCTTAATGTCCCTAACATGCTCTTGCATGCATTGTTTCAGGAGACGAGTTGTCACTCCAATGTACAAGTACTTACAGGGGCACGAAAGTGTGTATATAATGAATGTGGTTATGCAAGAAATGAATTGACGAATACTGGCACTTTTGTTGTTTATCATTGGATGTTCAAATTTGTTTCCTTGCTGACAAATGCATATACTGCAATTACCACAACAATGCGTATCATGGAGTTTCACCAATAACCAAGTGCTGCTAACCGTTTTTGTTTGTACAATGTTACTTTTTACAAGTTTATCTTTAAGACTGGTATAGGTTTTTAAATGTCACTAATGGTTTAGGACCTAGTATGTTGGCTAAAGCTGGCTCATTTAACAATATAGGCTGGTATTTATAAATAGTTCCTCCAATTTTGCCAGAAAGATGATTATGTACTGTACTGAAACGCACAATACTTGTTCACTTTCATCCCTTTGTTTTGATTTTGGGGTTAGAAGTGCGTTCTTGTCAGTATGTAATGCTTTTAAAAATGCCTCATCCAAAATGTGTTTTTTGTAGCCCCTGTCCAAGAACATGTTTCTCGACTCTCCTGCTTGTTTTTTTTAAATGCATCCTGCTCTGAGCAATTCTTTCTTAGCCTCACGAATTGGCTGAATAGTATTGATTCTTTCAGTTTTTTTCAAGTGGTTACTGCTGGCCATCAAATAATTATTTGTGGCCGTGACTTTTCTATAATCCTTAGATAACATCCTAAAATTGGATAATGATGACACGAACATTATATCCAAATAGTCAATTTGAGTTGTGTCCAAATTGTATATAAAGTACAAATTTAAATTATTTTCATTTATCCAATCTATAAAAGTTGCAGCCTCTATATCAGTACCATACCAAACACACAGTATGTCATCAATAAAATGATGCCATTTGACTACATGTTTGAAGTGGGGATTAGTTCTGGGGTTTTGAATATAATCCAGATCCCATTTGCCAATGAACAAATTAGTGAATGAGAGTGCCATGGAGGCACCCATAGCTGTTCCACATACTTGCTTATAGTACTGTCCAACGAATTCAAAAAATTGTGGCTGAGAACAAATTCAAGGCCTGTTTTAATCAGGCCTAGAGGCATATCGTCTTTAAGGGAGCCACTATTCAGAAAGTACATGCATGCCTCAACTCCATCACTATGTCTAATACTAGTATATAGGGATTGGACATCAGCGGTCAGCTATTTATAATCGGGACTCCAAACAAAATCTTTGAATTTATTCAATATGTCCATTGAGTCCCTGATATGAGTCTAGACCCAGTACACTTCTTTGCAGAACAAAATCAATAAATTGACAAAAATTGTCAGTAACAGATCCCACTCTAGAAACTACTGGCCTACCAGGGGGGTTGGTAGGATCCTTATGCAACTTATGTAGGATGGATAATGCTGGTGTTAATTGGGAATTCCGGTAGCAAAAAACTGAGTTCTTTCTCTGTGATTTCATTGTTATGTAAAGCCTAGTCTAGTAAATGTGTTAATTCTTGTTTATATACAGAACCTGGATTTGATAATGGGAAATAAGTTGTACAATCTTAAAAGCAATTCATTAATCTTTCTCACATAGAAATCCTTAGTCATGACTACAAAATGCCCCCCCTTATTGGCCTGTTTAAATACATGGTGTGACATCTCCTGTAATTACTTTAATGCAATATTTTCTTCTATTGCCATGTTGTAATATTTAACACCTTTATCATATAATAATGAATTCACATCTCTCAGTATTGACTTCTTGAAGACCAGTATATACACATTATTAGTGATAGAGCAGAACTGTGATTTTGGTGCAAAATTTATTTTTCATAAAGTTAAAAAAGATCTTCAATCGATCAATGTCATACCAGTCACGGTGTTCATACCTGGCAATGAGGCACTATTATTCAGGTACAGTGACTCCAAATTGAAGAAATTTGCCAAATCCTGTGGTTCCCAGTCCCACACATGTGTAGCCATCTCAAATTCAGAAGTACTGGAGTCTGAAAAGTTGAGCAATAAAGTATCCATGTCCAAGTCAGCTCCTATCATAGATCCTGTTGTTGCTTCTCTCAATAAATCTCCCTCGGGTGCAATTAAAAAAAAAAAGCCCTTCAAATAATGTTTCCTTATAAACATTTTGATGTCCACAATAATTTCAAACTCTTTATGTTTTGTAATAGGAATGAACGATAAACCTCACTGTAGTACAGACAACTGTGTCTCTGTAAATTGCTCTCCTGCCAAATTCATGACTTTCCACTCTCAGTCACAGGACATCCCGATGGTTCTTTTCCTTCCACTCCTCTTCCCTTTCCTTGTTTTTTTTGTGTTGCCCATTGCTCCTTCTTTTTGCAAAGTTTTTTCTTTTACTTTTCTCCCGCCTGCCTTCTTCAAAAAAGACAGCCCCTTAGCACTGGTTGAAGAGCCTGCTGTAGCATCCTGCTCACTAGTGCTTGATGGTGGCTGTTTCTTTTAACCACTATTTGAGTTAAATCTCCCTTTTCTTTTTCTTGACCTGCCAAATCTTGAGCTGCTTCATTGCCGATCTCCATGGCTAAAAGAGCTCTGCTGCCTTGACCACTTAAAGATTCTCCCTTCTTTGTAATCATTTTGGTCGTGGATTAATTTGGTTTGTTTTCTTTGGATCAAGTCCTGCTCATGCTTCTCTAAATTTTTATTGAGTGCTTTATCAAGCATCATAAATTCTTGAGTGTTGTCAAATTTGTTAATTTCTTCCTTTGCGGCTGCAATTTGTATGATTAGTTCTGCATTTTTAATTGAATCTTCTTTAATCAGTATCTCTAGAAATGTTTTTGCACAAAGTGTCACTGCTTTTTCCCACTCACTAGTATGCTTAAATTCTTCAAAGCCTCTTGAGGGGATGACAGTGGTTCTGAGACCACGTGGTACAATACCTAATTCTACACATTGCTCAATATTACAAATGTTATAGGTCAAGTTAAGTTCTTTAAACAGTAATTGTTCTAACTTTGCAAAGATAATTTTTAGCTGTGCAGTTTCAGAAGACTCACCATTAGCTTCAAATCCATATGTAAGTCCTAATTAACTTCTGGCGGTTTGTTTCCTTGTTTGTAAATCCTCAGTGGCTGTACATAGAATGGACGAGACTTACTCTTCACTTTCAGTACTGTTGCTCAATAAATTTTCATCTGACATGATGTAAAAAGCTCTGAGGAAAATAATCCCAGATCCATCAATGAAAATACCTTGCAAAGTTCTTTGTGGTATATGGCAATACAGTAAAACACAAAATCAAGTCTCTCTCACACTCGCTGATAGATGCCAGAGCTCTGGTGTTCCCAGCTGCACGTTATGAAGCACAATGGAGTATTCAAACAAAAAGTAACTGCACCTGAGAAGCAGAATGGTGCTGGTTAAGGGCTTGTGGCCAAACATATAACTGCACTCAGGAGTACTGTAGAGATAGGAAGTGCTGCAAAGATGTGAAATAATACTAAAATATTGCTTGAACTGAAGTAAATTTATTTTATGTCAATATTTGGTAATTACAGATTTATGTGTAGCTACATTTCTGCACAAGCCTTATGTTTCACTTCTTGGAGCTTTCTGGTAAGATGTTGTGTTAACATATTATTTATATTATATTTTTACATTTTAAAGATGTAGGAAAAATCCATTTTTTTTATATTATTTAATCGAAATATATAACTTATATGGTTAATATCACCCTTAATACTTGTGTCTGTACTTAATATCCTTAAACTTAATTCAGTAGAGTGCATGTTTATAAAACTGAATGAATTTAAAAGAATAATCTGTTGAATTAAGTTTAAGGATATTAAGTATAGACACAAGTTAAAAAAGCGATGTTAACCTTATAAGTTATATATTTTTTTGATTCAAATATGTAAAGTAATTAATGGATTTTCCCACATGTTGTTTGCAATTGTGGGTAAAGAATGTGTATAAATTGAATGTATTTGGCACAGCATAGTGCCCCCTAAGGAAGCTACAAAGAGTGAAGCACAGGGGCTTGTGCAGAGTGGCTACACCTATACCTTAAGCCTGCTTAATTGCCAAGTGTACTGCAAAAATAAATTTGCTTCTGCTCAAGCAGCATTTTGGTGGTGTCTGCACCTTTACAGCACTTCCTATCTCTACAATACTCCTGAGTGCAGTTATATGTTTTTGTTGTTACTCTGTGGAGCACTGCCAGAGGAGGAAAAAGCAAGGGTGGGGGTGTAGCCATCTGCTTTAGCTCCAGCTTGGGCTTCTCCATGCACCCAGTGGGGACAGCCAGGTCTTTTGAGTGTGTGGTGGTACATTGGGGTCCAGGTGCAGGCTGCAGGATCCTCCTCAATTATCACCCTCTGGGGTCAGGAGGCGAGTTCCTGCAGGAAGTCGTGGACTTTGTTGTTGACAAGGTTTTTGAGTCTCCCAGATGGTTGATTCTGGTGTACTTCAATGTCTGGATCAATGACGCAGCCTCATAATTTGGTTCTGACCTCCTCCAATTGATGTCATCACTGGGCCTGGCACAAGTAGTTACTTCTGCGACCACCACCATGGCCACATACTGGACCTGGTTTTCTCATTGGGGCTTGAGGTGATGAATCTCAAGACTGGTCAGGTCATATGGTCTGATCATTGCACAGTGAAGTTCTTGTTTGGGGCCCCCCCTGAAAGTTCCTTCCCTGTTGAGATGGTCAGCCATTTTCCTTTAAGGGAAGTGTCCCAGGAGGGACTTCTGGTGGTAGCTGATTTATCTAGTGTTGATGCTACATGTGTGGTGGGTACAGGCTAAGCGGTGGTTGCCTATAATAGGGCAGTAGCCGAGGCACTCGATGCCATCACACAGGTCCATATATGAGTAAGAGCTTCTCACTTGAGATCCCTGTGGTTTGATGGGGATCTCAAGGTGATGAAGATCAGGGGTTGGAAGCTGGAGCATTGCTGGTGGAAGACATGATTGGGGGAAGACAAACTGGCCTTGTGTGCTATTATCATGAGTACCAAGGGGCACTCAACAGTAAGAAGGCAAGGTTCCTGTCAAGGGAGATTGCTGCAGGGAAAAACAGACCATCTCAGCTTCTTCAGGCTATAGACAGACTTCTCCACTCTGTCTGCCTACAGTCAAAAATGTTTTTTCAATTGCATTATGTAATGAGTTTGCTCAGTTCTTCACTGACAGGGTGTCCTCTATCCGGTCAGGAATTCTGTCAGTGAGGCAAGTTATACCTCGCAGTGGTCGGCCTGGGGATGGCAAGGGCACTCTGACTGTTTGGGGTGAGTATAGACCTTTGGAGGTGGCTGAGGCCATTGAGGTAATCTCAGAGCTAAGGTACACTTATTGTGAACTGGACCCGGCCCAGACCCATTTCTTGATGAGTTATGTTGGGACCGTTGGCCATTCACTAGGATTGTTGGGTGCTCACTGTCAGAGGGAGTTTTTCCAGATGCCTTGAAAGAGGCTCTGGTGAAGCCCCTCTTGAAGAAACCATCTCTTGACCCCGATGTTCTGAAGAATTATTATCCCGTCTCCAACCTACCATTCTTAGGTAAGGTTGTTGAGAAAATAGTGGCGCAGCAGCTTGAGGAGCACCTCAAGTCTTGTGACATCTACAAACCATTCCAGTCTGGTTTCAGGGTCAGGAATAGCTCTGAAACAACATTAGTCAGGGTACAAAATAACCTCCTCAGGGCTAGAGAAAGAAGAGGCAGGTCAGTTCTAGTACTCCTTGATCTCTCATCAACATTTGATACCATGGATTACACTGTGTGCTTGATTGCCTTTGAGAATATTGTGGACTCACTGGTACCATCATCAGCTGGTTTGAGTCCCATCTCTCAGGCAGGAAGCAAAGGATGGTGATGGGGAATTTCTCTTCCTCCCTGAAGCTCCTGCCATGTTGAGTGCCTCAGGGCTCGATCTTGTTGCCAGTGTTATTTGCGGTGTACATGCTGCGCCTGGGAGAGCTCATTAGGTGTTACAGTGTGGGTTTTCACTGCTATGCAGATGATACCCAACTGTATATGTCCTTTGCCCTGGGAACACAGAACACTGAGGAAGTACTTAACAACTGACTGGTTGAGATCAATGACTGGATGTCCTCCAATTAGTAGTGATTGAACCCCAATAAGACGGAGGTTCTAGTGATAAAGTCAGGTTGCAGGTGTGATGGGAGAGCCTCTGGAGCGGTTACAGGATTGTCCCTGGATCCACTCCATTAATGGCCTCTCCTAGGGTGCAGGATGTTCGTGTTATCATGGATAGCAGTTTGACACTTGAAGCTCAGGTGCCATCTGTGGTCCAAAGTGTTTTTTACCACTTAAGGAATATCACCAGGATTAAGCCCCTAATGCTGCTGAAGACCTGCTGTCACTAATGCATGCCTTTGTCACTTCTAGGCTTGACTACTGTAATGCTCTATACTTCACGGTCTCTGAAGAGACCCTCCACTGGCTGCAGCTAGTGCAGAATGCAGTGGCTAGCTTGCTGACGGGCGTGTCTAGGTCCAGTCATGTGACCTGGGTCCTGCAAGTGCTGCACTGACTGCCTGTCAGGAGGAGGATTGTCTTCATAGTGGGCTTGCTCACCTATAAGACCCTACATGGACTGAGCCTGAGCTATCTGGCTGATATCTTGACACCAGCCACCTATGCTCACTCCCTCCATTCTTTGACCAGGGGTCTCCTCATGGTTCCCAGGGCTAGATTAAAGACATCAGGCGACCGGGCATTTGAAGTCACTGGCCTGGCCCTGTGGAACTCTTTTCCAGCTGTTGTGAGGGACGTCCCAACAGTCAAGATATTTAAGAAGGGTCTGAAGGCTCATTTGTTGTCACTGGCTTTCCCTGATACTACCTGATAATATCTGATAAAAACTTGAGTTTTATTTTGTTTTATTGTGCTATATTTATTAATATGTGTATATTTATGTTTACTGCTTGTGTATTACATGTTTCTATCTGTTCTCCCTACCTAATTTTATGTCAGGTGCCCAGAACCTCAGGGATTGGGTGCCATAGAAATAAAATTGTCTTGCCTTGCCTTACATAGAAAGGATTTTTTGCCCCAAACTTGCAGGGGACATATGCCATGTTTCAGGGTAGTGCCTTTGACAGGTCTGGTGAAAAAATATCAAAGGGTTCCAGAGTTATTAGGCTTTAAATTTTAGTGTTTTCTGACCTGCGCATGTGCAGTAGGTTTTTCAGATAATGTTCTGTGGCGAAAGTAAAAATTTGATGCCGCAAATGCTGCACTGCTGCTGAACTGGCAGGGCACCAAACATTTTTGGTGTCATGCTAATTGCCATCTTGTTCAGCTTTTACATGAACTTACAAATGTGGAAAATACATAAACCTGCTGAGATTTTTAAAAGCAAACATCAGAACCTAGCTAAATGGGACCTGTTTAGCTAGATTCTGATGTTTGTTTTTTTAACATTGTGCCCACTAATATGTTTTCTGGGCACCCAAAATCCTGGGTATCCAGCTTAGTGAGAGGAACACTTCCCCAGTGTTCTCTGTATGAGAACAACAGGATTTACTTGACTTCTGCAGCCGCAGCTGAAGTCGTGCTGCTGGCTGCAGTGTCAGCTGTGAGATGCATTTTCTCTGGTGTCTAGTGGAACCCCCACCCACTGATTGCTGTCCACTTAAAAAAATGACTATATTCCCTGGTTCCTAGTGGCACCCTCCCTCCAACCTCCCCGATCACCATCCCCTAATTTCTATTTTAGTCCCTGGTGTCTAGTGGCACCCCAACCCTCTGATCGCTGCCCACCTTATTCTTATATTAGTTCTGTTTATATAATACAACACTGGGATGCCCACCATTGATGTTGGATGCCCCACTGCCCACTGTTTTATTGCTAGTGCTGACGTTGAGGGGCTCCAATTCCCATTTTGGCATTACAAGCTCCCCAGCAGTGTGGGACACTGAGGATCCCACCCCAGTGTCCCAAAATATTTATTTACTGTTATCTTGTAAAAGGAAAACAGTCCCCCAATGTCTTTATTTTTTAAACCTAAAAAAAGAAAACTGTTCCTCATCATCCATGCCACCCCCTTCCCCATCCTGACCCTCCCACTGAGCACCCACTACCCCACCCCTCTTACCCTATACTTACCACTAGAGGTTGTATGCTGTCATCTTCTGTGGACCAAGACATGTCTGCACTCTTCAAAGCCGAACCGTGAACTGAGGAATCAAAGTAAGTGCTGTATAATGTATTTCAAAGATGTTTTGAACTTATGTTCATAACTTTGCCATTTTTAGTAATTTTTTCACCACATTTTCAACATGGCCTTTTTGGGGTCTCTACCTCTTGAACACAGGCACTGTCATTTCATTATTTGGGCCTGGAAGGTGATTTCCTGGTTGCTGCATGAAATCACCTTTCTGGACTGAATAATGAAATTTAACCACCAGTGTTCATGAGGTGGGGTCCCAAAAAGGTGATGTTAAAAGTTTGGTAAAAACAAAATTACTAAAAATGGCCTAGTTATGAGCGTTCATTGAAATTTTTCTTCGCACGCGCATAACTTTGGTAATTTTAAATATTTTGACTTCAAATTTTCAGCATAGCCATTTTTTCACACCACCTCATGAACAGTACAGCTGTCACTTTTCACATCCTGTCCAAAATGTGTTTTTGCACCTGTGGCATGGAATGGCATTTTGGCATGGATTTGAACATTTTCACCTATGGGGTTTATGAGATGAGGTCATAAGAAGACTATGTTGAAAATGTGGGGTCTAAATATGAAAAAATGTCAATGTTATGACCATTCATTGCAATTTCGCTATGCCCTCTCCTAACTGTGGAAATTTTAAATTTTTTGAGCCCAGATTTTCATCATAGCCTTCTTATTACCCCACCTCATGTATGTAACAACTGTCATTTTTCAAATCCTGCCCAAAATGTGTTTTTGCATCTGTGGTGCAGAATGGCATTGCAGTTGCACATAATTATGTTTTGGAAGGGATGCAACAATTTTCTGTACTGGGTACATGAGGTGGGGTAATACAATAGCTATGCTGTCAATTTGGTCACTGTTGTCCTATAAATGGAAGCACAGGGTCCAGAGATCCCTGTGCTTCCACAGCTACATACATGCATTCATCCACAGAGGGATGGAGTGCAGGACTCAGAAGGCTATGCGCTCCCATAGCCAAATAAGGATATGATTATACTATCTTAAAAAGTAAGGAAATAAATTACAAAAAACTGCATTAATGCTCTAGTTATGGTTACAGCCACTAAAGTAGGGAAATGTGGCCTTTGGGTTTCCAAACCTAACACCCTCCCCACCACGCTGCACACACCAACAGGCGTCGGTGTGCCTTGGGGTTGTCAGCCCTAATGTTCACACCATTCTTCTACACTGTACCTGTCTCAGCTTATTTACTTATGGAATGGGGTGAGCTTTAAGGCTGACAACCCCAAGGCACACCCCCAACACCTGTTAGTGTGCGCAGCGTGGAGGTGGGGTGTTAGGTTTAGAAACCCTAATGCCACATTTCCCTATTTTTGTGGCTTTAACCCTAACTACAGCATTAACACAGTTTTTTGCAATATATATATATATATATCTGAGAGAGAGAGGTATGTAGGTAGGTAGATAGACAGACAGACAGACTGTAACTTGAAACCATCCATTCTAAGGGTAGAGGCCTAAATGTGGTACTATGCTACTGAGAAATTAAAAAACAGCATCGAGGAAGTATCTCTTATGCCCAAGAGGAGGAAAAAGTTCTTAGAAAAATAACCTGTCAGGTAACTTTTAGCATTAGAGGAAAGATTCATTTTGTAAATAGGGTTAGTGCTGACGTACCCAGGAGTAAAGTTAGGATCATCACACCTTTTGACAGCGTTATGATATTTTGTATAAATCGCTGTGAGTATAAACCTCTTAAAGCAGGCATCAGAATAGGATAAATGTATGCCAGCTGGTTATTACTCTGATTTTATATGTTTTGGAGTGAAGAGTTCTCAGTTTGATAAATGGTACTGATTCGATTTATTTTATTGCTACCCAAACACAGCAGCCTGTATACAAGTGGTGAATAGGATGGATTTGGACAGAGATTTAAAGCTATGAGGTCTGTCGCCCCAGTATTATTAATCACATTTTTAAGCAGAGGTAGCTAAGCTAATTATATATATCTATTATTCTGTCCTAAAATAAAGCTAGGAAACTTCCTGGGTAGGAAACTGTTTTCCTGTTCACTAAATTGCTGTATTTTGGAACCTGTCCTAGTAAATTGCATTACTGGAAACGCATATGTTAGTTTGCTTTGTTTCACTTTCTGGTGGAAAGGTAGCAAAATAAATTCTCTCACAGTCTCATGCCACAGATTGGTGAAGCTCTGTAAAACCCTGGTAAACACTGAAGAACACATCTTGTTCTCTACTGTTTTACTTTACTATGGCCTGGCCTCCATTTCAGCACTGTAATCTCATTTATAACATGGGCAGGGAGCTATCTGTGATCTGATTTGCAGGTGGCCACCACCCGACCATTCATTAATTTCTGTTACTTGCACAGCAAGTAGTGAACAGGCCCCAGGGAACAGATTAAGAAGTGCCCCGATTTTGTTATCATGATCAAAATACATTTTGCAATGCAGCCATTAATCCCCCTGCTAAGCAAGAGAGACATCCTCAGCTATATACAATGGACATGACTTTTTCTGTCTCTGGGGCAAGTGCAGATCAGATCACAGATAGGTCCCTGCCTATGTTATGAACAGTTAATAAATGTGTCTAGCACCTCAATTACAGTACCCTCATTGCTGTCTGTCTCCCCACCACCGCCCCATGGACCTCCTAGGACCCAGTGAAAGTGTAATGTTGCATTATGTCATTTGAGAGCAATGCTTCAGTGTCCCAATGCACCCCCTCTTCAAAATGCATGCAGGCACAGGTGGAGTGAGAAGTTGGTTGGAAATGGCACTGGGCATCAGGCTAGAGACAGAGCAAGAGAGAGAGAGAGACACACAGTGAGCGCAAGGTGGTGCAACAGTGACAGGGTGTAAAGCGGTCAGCATCTTCTATTGTGTCCCCTCTCTCTGTCTGTACTGTGTGATTGGTCCCAGTTATTCCCAAGCTATGTCCCAGAAGTAGGTGTCAGGAGACATGGGAGGGACGACGAGAGGGTGTAAACCCCTTCCTTACTGCACTTTAATGGCGCCGATTGAGTGGAACTAGTGACAGCTGTTCAGAGCGAAGCAGGCGGCTGTATGTTCATGTGTCCTCCATGAGAGAAAGTGTGTGAGAGAGAGAGAGAGAGAGAGAGAGACATAGTGAGAGAGAGACAGAAAGCGAGGTGTCCTGTAACAGGTAGCAGCAGAAGGTGTTGTAGAGAGTACCTGTGTTGGCCTCTTTGAACCATGTGCTGCTGATACCAACTGAGAGAGACAGTACCAGACAGATCATGAGGTATACACTGTTCTCTGTCTGTTTGACTTTGTGGTCTATGTTGCAGAATGTGGATCCCATGGCAGACAGCAGGAAAGTGATGGTTCCCTCCTCAGTACAGCGGTCCTGAGTCAGTGCACGAGAGAGAGTGAGTGAGAGAGAGACACACACATGCAGTGGCACATTTAATTTACCATTGCTGCATTGTCTTCTCTCTTCTGTGTGTGTGTGTGTGTGTGTGTGTGTCAGTGTGTTGTGCTGTCCGAAGGTGGTTGCCGACCTCGCCCCACCCGTGCATGACAGAGACAGTGACAGCAAGAGTGGGATCATGACTGCCCTGCCAAAGTACAGAAGTCCTTCAGTGTCAGAAATTGTTGTCTCGTGGCAGATTGTGGTCCAAAAGGAAAAAATACAGGGAGAGAGAGAGACAAGACAGAGAGAGAAACAGTGGGGAGTGACAGAGAGAAAGTCAATATATGTGTGTGGGGGGGAGTGGCGCTACAGTAACAGTGTCAGATATTCAGTGCTATCTCTCTCTGTCTTTCAATGTGTAGTCCATGTTGTGGAACAGAGATGCGAGGAGAGAGACTGGCACAGAAGAAATGCATAGCCAGTGCAAGAGAGAGACTGTGAGCCAGATGGTGAGATCTGCAGTGTATTGTCTGGCGGGGGAGGGGTGCTACAGTGATGGTGCTAGGCAATGTAAGAGACAATATTATGCGCGAGAAATGTCACAGATCATCTCAGAAATGTGTGTGTGACATTTCTATGTACATAAGAGCAATGTAGTATGCATTATTTGTTAGGGAACATTTTGCAAGGTGGCAGGATACAC
The DNA here is from genome assembly GCA_016271365.2 of Neoceratodus forsteri. Lineage (NCBI taxonomy): Eukaryota > Metazoa > Chordata > Ceratodontiformes > Ceratodontidae > Neoceratodus > Neoceratodus forsteri. Next base: position 265,955,562 of record JADMNL010000025.1, read on the forward strand.
CACCTTTCTTAATATAGAAACATAGAAATATAGACTTTGATGGCAGATAAGGACCGCTTGGCCCACCTAGACTGCCCATTTCAATCACAGTATATCTAAGGCCAATATTCATCTGTTTGCAGATGATACAGTGCTCTATTTAAGCCCCCCAACGCCTGAAGCCACATGTGGTGACCTTCAAGCTGAATTCAATCTGCTCCAGAGACAGCTACTACACAAAAAGCTCCTTCTCAATGCCAAAAAACAAAGGCTATGCTTTTTTCTCCCTCCTCACATGCGATAAATCCAACAATTATTGGTTCAGTTTCCCAAATCACCACTATCCTAGGACAAAAACTGGAATTTGTTACAAAATTCAAGTACTTGGAAGTTTGGCTTGACCATCGACTCTCGTTTACAGAACATATTGAGGAGTTGCTAAAAAAATTACGGCAGAGACTAAGTCTTTTTTATAGAATTTATCACTTTCTCATAAGGGATGCTAAGCTGCGATTGGTCCAATCAACATTTCTCTCATTAGTGGACTATGTGAACTTCCTGTATAGTCAGTGCCCTATCGCTTTGCTTGCAAAATTGGATGTGCTCTACCATAGAGCCCTGAGGTTTATTACGGGTCTTCCCTTTGCCACGCAACACTGCTCCTTGTATGATGCCATTGGGTGGACTTCTCTCCAGTTCAGGCAGGACAGAAATGCTGCACTTTGGACCTACAGAGCTATCGCCAATAAACTTCCACAATATATCACTGACTGCCTTCCAGTAAGCAAACCTGGTATTTATGCACTGAGAAGCTACTCCTTTATCTCGTTGGAAGTCCCCAAAGTTGAATCACACTTTGGTAGAGCGGCCATTAGTTTCAGGTTGCCCTCCCTCTGGAACCAACTGCAGAAAACACTGAAACTGAGCACCTCTGTCAGCCTGACTACCTTCAAGACCCTAAACTCCCATTCAGTAAAGGAGCTGTGCTATTGCTTCTCACATCACTAATCTCTATCAGAGACTGCTGTGACACCTTACATTGCCTGGCTTCCTATATGATAGAGAGGTCACTGCCTCCAGTCCTATCTCCTCCCTATCTTTTTTCCCTGTCCATTCCTCCTCTTGTGCACCACATTTCAACTTTATGGCAATCTGTTCCCTCACTGTAGGTCATACATTCTTCTTCTTTTTCTCTGTCTCCTGTTATTTGGAGGAGCCCTCCATACCCATTGGTTGAGACACCCCTCCCACTCCCCCTCACTGCTTCCCTCACATCCCTCCTCCCTCCCTCTCATTACAAGCCTTCGGGTATCCCCTGGTGACCTGACCTCCCCTTCAACCTTGGTGTGGAGAAGTGTACTCCACACCGACATGACCTATTATCAACCATGTAGTATGTAACTGTGTTACTCTTTTAAGTATGTACATGTTTTTCATATTTGTAAAAATGCTTTTACTGCTGTAACATCACATATATTGTGTCTCTTATCACCCGATATTGTTATTGTACTCCTTGTCTTGACTATATATACTTCTATATATTGGCATTGTACCTTGACCCTCATCTTCCCAGGTCCATCTTGTAAATGAGTCTTGCTCAATGGCGTTCACTTGGATAAATAAAGATATTGATTGATTGATTGAGTGATTGATCGACTGATTTCCCTACCAACTGGATAAGCTGCAGATCCTAGTTAACCAACAGCCTACTTGTGTCTGTCCCATGCATTCTTGAATTCCCCAACTGTTTTTGACCCCACAACTGCCTCAGGAAGGCCATTCCATGTGTCCACTACCCTCTCTGTGAAAAAATACTTCCCCACATTGCACATGAGCCGTCCTCCTCTATCTTCAAATAGTGTCCCCTTGTTTTTGCACAGCTCTTTTTCTGAAAGATACTACTCTCTTGGATTTTGTTGAGTCCCTTGAGGTACTTAAAAGTTTCTATCATGCCCCCTTCCTTTCCTCAAGGGTATACATATTAAGCTACTTTAGTCTCTCTTCTTATGACTTCTGTTGCAGACCCTGCACCATTTTAGTTGCCCTCCGCTGGACTGCCTCTATCCTGTCTATGTCCTTGTGGAGATGAGGTCTCCAGAACTGCACGCAGTACTCCAGATGGGGTCTCACCAACTGTCTGGACAGAGGGATAATAACTTCCTGTTTTCTACTGGTGATGCCTCTCCCTATGCATCCCAGTATCCCCCCATCCCTCCTTTCTGCTCTCTCACATTGCTTGCTTACCTTTAGGTAATCTGATATGACTACTCCCAGGTCTCTTGCCATTTTTGTTGTTGTTAATATCTCCCCCCTCCCCATTATTTACCCTTCCCCTGGGTTTTTATTTCATAGGTGCATTACTTTGCACTTCTTTGCATTGAATCTAAGCTGCCATACTTTTGACCATTCCTCCAACCTTGCCAAGTCCCTTCTCATCCTATCCACCCCCCCAATGTGTATCAACCCTGTTGCAGATCTTTGTGTTGTCTGCAATGAGGCATACTTTTCCTTCCAGTCCCTCCACAATGTCACTTATAAAGACATTAAAAAGGACTGGACCCAGTACTGAACCTTGCAGTACACCACTAGTAACCCCTCTTTCTTCAGGGTGGACTCTATTTACAATTACCTTCTGTGTCTTGTTGTCCAGCCATTGTTTTACCCAGGATACCACCCTGGGTACCCACTCCCAGGCTGGTTAATTTGATTATTAATCTTTTGTGTGGGACTGTGTCAAATGCCTTGCTAAAGTCTAGGTAGGACATGTCCACAGCCCCTCCCTGGTCTACTACTTTAGTCGCCCAGTCAAAGAAATCAATTAGATTCGTCTGACATGACCTTCTGCTGTGAATCCATGCTGCCTTGGGTCCTGTGCCCTGCTGACCTCTAGATACTCAACCATTCTTTCTTTCAGAAGTGATTCCATCATTTTCCCTACCACTGAGGTCAAGCTAACAGGTTTGTAGTTTACTGCCTCTGTTTTTCTCCCACTTTTGTGAAGGAGAATCACATCTGCCCTCCTGCAGTCCTTGGGTACCACACCATCCTCCCATGATTTGTTAAAAAGGGTAGTCAATGGTGTCACTAGTTCTCCCCTAGTTCTTTTAGAATTATGGGGTGAATCCCATCAGGTCCCATTGCTTTGTCCACATTTAGTTTTAGGAGTACTTTCAGAACCATTTCTTCTGTGTAAGGACTGATATCGACCCCCCCACCATCCAGAGTGCTTCTATTGATTGGATTAGATACCATCCCCTCCTTTTCTTTTGTGAATGCTGAGCAGAAGTATTTGTTCAGTATCACTGCTTTTTCACTGTCCCACTCTGCCCACCCAACGTCCCCTTTATTAAGCCTCACTATCCCTCCCTTGGTCTTTCTTCACTCCCTAACGTACCTATAAAAGGTTTTATTCCCCTTCTTAACTGAGTTGGCTATCTTTTCCTAAGTTTGGGCCTTTGCTAGTCTGACTGCCTTCCCCACTTCCTTCTGTTTTAACTGGTACAGTTCTTTGTCCTGCTTCTTCTGTGTTTCCTTATACTTCCTGAATGCTATATTTTTCTCCCTAACCTTCCCCACCACCTCTTTTGAGAACCATCATGTTTTTTCTTTTGTTTTGTTTATTTGCTTCACACAAAAGCTTGTTGCCTCTGTGATGGTGGTTTTGATGTTTTCCCATTGTTCCTCCATCCCTCCTTCTTGCCTGTTTGCTAATGCTTTTCTGAGGCACTCTCCCATTTTGACAAAGTCATCCCTCCTAAAGTCCAGCTGTTTAAACAGCCAAAAAATGCCTTTCTTGATATTTTTTTGTTGTTTAAACATAACCCATGTTATAAGCACAATATCCGACTCCAGGGTGTGCGGTTATTAGGGATTGATCAACACCCTGAGCACTCTGAGAACATTCAGCCTGTGGCCTCATGCCTCACAATGCACCAGGGTTGTTGATTAATCTCCAATAACTACACACCCACTCATGGGTTCTTGCTTACTTAGAACACAGATGTGAAACAAACAGTAATGCTTGACATGAAATAAACAATTGCATCAGTGAGTGATTTTATATAGTAAGGATACCAAGTGATAAATTGAAATAATCCAACACAAAAAAATAGAAAACCTGGCCGGCCTGGTGGCACTGAGGGTTGAGGCGCTGGACACCACAGCTCACACCACGCTGGCAACCTGGGTTCAGATGCAAGCTTGGACTGTCGGAGTCGTCGGGGGGGATAAGGATTGAGCATCCAGTGGACTGCTCTCCTATCCCGGGAGGATCCAGGAGCTACCGCTCACAGCGCCCCTGGTGATGACCGGGGCACTGTTAGAGTGAGGCATTCAAATATGGAGTGTGGCAGAAGTCGGCACGTATGTCCCCAGATGTCATTGCACGCACGCACTCCTAAGGCCCAGAAAACTGGAAAAATGAGCAGCACAGACCACGGCAGCTTGATGGCCGCACTCCACCGGCCGACAGTGCCTGGATGGTGTGCACTGGTAATGGTTCCTCGCCTGTTGCGGGGGCACAAGGGGGGTGCCCCCTTCGAGGGTAGAGCTGCATCTGCCAGCTGGGCATGCAGCACTTTGGGATCGAAGATGGAGTTGGAGTGGTGGATGAAGTTTAAAGCAGGTCAGTGGCTGCCAAGGGGAGAAAATATGACATGTTAAAAAAAAAATAGAAAACCTAATGGATTTCTCTGTAACTCTATGGCATTTAGTCCATAATTTATGATGACCTTTCATTTATTTTATATTGTATTTTGGTTACTTTGTGGTGTTTTAAAACTGATTAAAAACATGAGAAAATAAATCATATGTGTAATGGCAATGTGTCCCTTTCAGCAAGTGAAGCAACACTGGAATCAAGTAATCTATTACAGTAATGAAAAGACAGCAAGCTATTAGCTATTTCTCATTTGTAAAAAAAACAGAAGAAATATAAGCATGGAAATGTGGCTGCAGTAGATATATGGGTTTATAAAATGGGAAAGAAAAATGAAGCCACCAGATTGGCTAACTGGCTCTCCGAGGTGTGCAGTTATGTCATCATAATTGCACAGCTTCAAACCGGGACTTGTTAGTAGTCACATCAGACAATTAGCAAAACATTCCTCCTGCATCTAGAACTGACCTACCATCTCAAACAGGGCCACCACCTTTACTCACTAAAAACCTTCAACTGAGCCTTAAAAATAAAACTCCCTTGAATTAAAACAAGACAAATCTATTAAATGTTATTCCCCCTGATTATAACCAATCCCTTTCACACATACATAAATAAAAAACAAAATAAAGTACTACTAATACTGTAGCTTTCATAACTAGTGTTCCTATGCTGACCATGAAAAATCTTCCTCGTATTTCAACGGGGAAATTTCTGCTGCTTACCCTTTAACAAATAGGATTGAGGCTCTAGCGCCACATGAGGCCTTTTGGGGAGTGTGAGTGTGTGTGTGTGTGTGTTGGAATATAAACAATCTACAGAGAAATTGTGCAGATTGTGAATTCCATGTTAAACATTTCACCTGTTGAATATAAAGACAGACAGAGAAAAGAAATTGTGAGAGGAAGAGAGGCAATACTATAAACAGACGAAGAAAATTGGGAAGCACAGTTGATGGGCAGAGGTAGGTTCCAACTGCTTAAAACTGAAGTGTCCTGAAGTTCATAACAGCACATGCATTTGAATCATGGATGAGTGATCCTTTTCAGGAGAAATCTATACAAACCCCTAACCCAGCAAGTTCAACAATTTTCTGAACACAATGTCATTAAAATACTGATGCGGTTTGAAATGCAGATTAGAAACCTAATGTGTTTTTGTAAGAAATCAATGCCACATTCTGCATCCACTTGCAGAATATGTACTGTTTTTCAGCTTTAGAGTTAAAATGGAAACATATTTAAATAAAGGGTCTTTAGTTTTATCTTTTTAAAATAATTTTCTCCTATTTCATTAATTTCAAAGAACAGTCAGCACTAACAGCCCCATACCCAACAGTGAGGTTGGTCTCAATTTGTACTTCATGTGCAAAGCATAAATGTTGTACTTATCATTTGCTGCAGTATAGTAGATTGTATCTGGCTGATCCTGCCGAGTCCCAGGCTGTCATTTGCTGTAACCAGAATCCCAGAATGCCCTGCAGCTGATGTCAGAGCTGGGCTGCAGCAGTAGGGGATTCAACAGCCTACAGGCCATATTAGAATTTTGCAGTCAGAGCTCCCCAGCAGTTAAACACACAGCCAGGATCCCTGGTGGGTCTCCCCAAAATAGCCCATGTTAAGAGAGAACTGAAAAAGGTTCTCACTCTGGGATCCAAATGCAACTGTTACAGCTGATATATGTTTACATTGTAATGAGCACTTTCATGGTCTACATTAATGTGAACTTGCTACTATTTGAACTATGCTTGTGCTGTTCTTGAAAATGCTTCAGTATGAAACTTGCATATAATTATGTGTACTGCTGTGACAACGCTCCTTTGGAACTGCTTAGTATTATAATCTAATTGTTAATTTATCTATATTCCTTGTACCTAACATGGAACCTTTGTAAAAGAGCACATGTGCTCAAAGGTGTATTTCTGAATAAATAAATAAATTAAAATAAATAAACTTTTATAACCTTAGATCAGATGTTTGCTTGCTCTGCTGTCCTCCTGGGTTAAAAGTACAGTCCTGTAGGACAGCAGGACCAGCAAACAAGAGAGCAGTGCTTATATAAACTATAAAAAAAATTATTTTCACACTTGCCAAATTAATATTTTACATTGTATTTACAATATTAGATACAAGGTAGTTTCAAGACTATGTAATGTAATGACAGTTGGATAGTCAATTTAATATAAAAGAAGACCGTTAAAGTTGAACAAGAGAGGGAGGGAAGAACTGAAGACAAAAGAGAAAGAGATAGGTTTTCAGGTGAGCTAAAAAGCAAGAACAGAATACAAACTAAGTTACAATCAAAAGAGAATTAAAGCAGGCAGTCATAAAAGAAAGACATATCAATGCATTTGATAAATGCACTTTGCAATCATTACATAAGTCAGCCCTAATTAGTCACTATTGTCTGTTCAGGAAAACAATAGTATGTAAGAAGAAAATATTAGAAATGGTCAGGAATGAGTGGAAAAGAAAGTCATTACCAGTAAATGACATGGAGGCAGAATTATCAGCAGCATAACCTAGAGGTCAGAGTAATGAGATGTGAATGCTTTTGGTACATTCAGCAGATCTCTCTTTGATTCCCACATCCTCCAGCTGCCAACTGCGTTACTCTGAGTAAGTCACTTAACCATCCCAATACTCCCGGGTTGCCCCTGAAATCGGGCATTTGTGCCTAGTGGGCCTTACCCAGTTACCAAAAGAATAAAAAAAAAAAAGAGAGTGCAAACTAATTTTTTGAATGAGAAAAAAAGGGAACAATAGGTGGCTAGAATAATCTTTGGTGCCAAGACAAAAAAGTACATCCGCAGGCAAAAGAGTCCGGCAACACAGAGAAAGACCATATTCACTTGAATTATAGTGAAATATAACACATTTTATTTTGAATAAACAAACGACCAGTACAAAATCACCAAAGTTTCACATTATACCAACGCTTTATCAAGGTGTGGCATTAGCCTAAGATACCCCATACTTTTATATGTTAAAAAGTTCACGACTCTTTCAAATGAACCAATCTCAAAAAAAGCCAATTATGACATCACATATATGCAATCACTCTGCTGCAGCTCATTATTTAGACCACTGGGTGTCAGGCTTACTACCTCAATATTATTTCTACTAGATTTACCAATAATAGCAACCACCAGAAAAATGTCCTACATATTATATCTATCAATACATATACTTAATAAGGCATTAAAGTATGTCTCGGAAAGAAATCTATACAAAAATGCACAAAAAATAACACAGAAGAAAAGTAAAAAATAACAAATAACCAGAACTCCCTAAAAGAGAAATTGCTGATTTAAATACTTTATCTTCCTTTCTTTAAAAATGGGACCAGACTGAAAGCCTCATTTAATCCTCCATCTAAGCTAGCTCTCAGGGTATATTGCTATTTATGTTCTTGTTGTGACAACAAATTGTCTACGTTTCCCCCTCTAGAGTCTATTTTTACTTTTTCTAGACCTTGAAAACTGAACGTATGTTCCACACCTTTATTTTTTACATGTACCGCTAGTGCATTTGTAAGTTCTACTTTTTCTATACTACGTAAATGTTCTGCAATTCTCAACTTAAAGTTCCTTTTTGGTTTTTCCCACATAAAATTGTCTGCACTTACCGCAAGTTGCTGCATACACTACATGAGTAGTGCTGCAGTTAACAGAGGGCTTCAATCCATAGGTTCTACCACTAACCGGATGTACAAAAAAAATCCCCAGTCTTTAAATTTGCAGAAGGTGTGGTGTCCACAGCAAAAAGTTCCTTTTGGCAACGTTGACTCAAGTGCCGTTTCCTCCACATAGTGGCTACTTGTTACCATGTCGCCAATATTTTTCCTCTCCTGTGGACCATTCGGGATTGGTGTCTGTACAATTGTACATTTTTTGAATACAAAAAGAGAAATACATTTATAAAAGTATATATCATTAATGGTATAAAAGGTTTTTCTGTCTCCAGCCAAAAGTTTATTATTGGAACCAACAGAACTCAGTTATAAAAAGTCCCAAATAATATAACGTTCAGAACCTTCTGTTATTTAGCTCATAAAACACAGTCATTAAAACAAGATCTTCTCGCCATGGGATGCTCTCCTCTTTCCACTTTCAGACCATCAGCAATTATCCATTACATACCCAGACCCCATCTACAGTTTACCCAGTTTACCTTAAGATACTTGGACATCCTGCTCTTCAGGGCCCCCCCTTAGCTATACCTAGTGAACAAGCAAGGTCCTGAGCCTGACCTGAACCGGGCAGAGGAAACTTAATTTCCCTTACACTGGGACTACCTGAGACACTGGGTCAAATGTTTACCATATATTATCTACTTGTACTAAAAAGGGCACAGCAAAGTTATTAAACTGAAGCATATCATTAATTTTATAGGTTTCTACTACACCTACCAAATAATTGTGCATGTTTGTTCTACCACTGTCTGTTTATTACATGTTACAATTATTGCCAAATTGTTCACTGGATATGGGGATATAGTTATTTATTAGTGTATTATTTAGTAGAACATGTCTCTACCATTGTTACATGCATCCATTTCACTGGCTAAAGAAAGTTAAAACAAATGAAAAACTAAAAAAAATAACCTTTTATGTGAAAAAAACAAGATATTTTCCCTTTTGACTTCATCTGTTCATGATGCTTATACCTGCTGTAAAGTCACAACCCTCCATCACTTTCCATATTCTACTGAGAAAATCATTTGTGGAAGCTCAAGAGAATAATCAGAAACAAACTACAGTAGTAACCATTTTGAATCACTTCTTGACAGGGAGTCAATAATTAAACAGCCTGAATTAAGGAAGTTTTCTGTATAAAAATCAAAGAGTTTTCATTTATCCTGGTTTGCTCCTATCACCCAGCAGAGTTGGTGTTGCTTTTTGCAGCACAGAAAGGAAATCGAAGCACTATATGGCTGCCTTTCTGTTCTTTACCCTTGCAAGGCAAGGGTAAGAAGTTCTAATCATACTGGATTGTTTTTTGATGAAGAACAATTATAAAACATATCCATGAGCAGAATGCATCCAAAGCTTCAAAAGCATCTTATAATACTAATGAGGACAGTGACTCTGATATTGGTGGCAAAGAACCAAAAATGGAAGACGAACACCTGGATATCGTGGCAGTCACAGAAACATGATACACAGAGAACTATGACTGGGATGTCAACATACCAGGGTACACAATCTACAGGAGGGACAGGGATGGTAAAAGAGGAGGAGGAGTAACTCTCCACACAAGGGAAGAAATCAAAGCAACAGAACTAAAGGGTGAACAGGGAGGGGAGGATGCACTGTGGGTCACCCTGGAGACAGAAATGGCACCACAATCCGCATAGGGGTTGTATACAGACACCCATCTCAGCGGGGAGACAACGGACAAGGAAATGATAGAAGGAATCCTTAGAATGGCAGAAAAGGAGAGATATTGTTGATGGGGGACCTGAATATGCCAGATGTTAACTGAAACACTTTTACTGCAGCCACATCCAAGAGCAGGGTCATTCTCAATGCCCTACTGGGGGCATGCCTCAGAGAGCTGGTGTTGGAACCCTCTTGGGAGGGAGCAATCTTAGACCTGGTGCTTTCAAATAGGGATGAAGAGAGGATCTCAGATTTAGAAGTGGGTAGCCATCTGGGAACAAGCGACCACCAAACAGTGTGGTTCACAATAAACACAGCTGTAGAGTTAAGCCATACAAAAGCAAGGGTGTTGGACTTTAGGAGGGCTGACTTTGGCAAAATGAGAGACTGCCTCAGAAAAGCACTAGCAAACAGGCAAGAAGGTGGAGTGGAAGAACAATGGGGAAAAACCAAAACTGCCATCACAGAGGCAACAAGCCTTTGTGTAAAGCAAATCAACAAAACAAAACAAAGGAAAAATAATTGCATTCAGGGAATTTAAGGAAATGCAGAAGAAGCAGGACAGATAACTATATCAGTTAAAGCAGAAGGAGGCAGGGAAGGCAGTCAGAATAGCAAAGGCCCAAATTGAGGAAAAGATAGCCAGCTCTATTAAGAAGGTACATTAAGGAGCAAAGAAAGATCAAGGAAAGGATACTGAGCTTTAATAAAGGGGATTGAATGTGGGCAGAGGGTGACCATGAAAATGCAGGGATACCGAACAAATACTTCTGCTCAGAATTCACAAAAGAAGAGGAGGGGGAGGTACCTAAACCAAACAATAGAAACACTCTGGATAGAGGGGTCATTACCAATCCATTCACAGAAGAAAGGGTTATGAAAGATCTCTCAAAACTGAAGGTGGACAAAGCAATGGGGCCTGATGGGATTCACCCAAGAATTCTAAAATGACTAAGAGTAGAACTAGTGACACCACTGACTACCCTCTTTAACAAATCATGGGAGGATGGGGTGGTAACTGAAGAATGGAGGATGGCTGATGTGATTCCACTTCACGAAAGTGGGAACAAGGCAGAGCCAGAAAACTACACCTGTTTGTTTGACCGCAGTGGTAGGAAAAATGATGGAATCACTTCTGAAGGAAAGAATTGCTGAGTACCTAGAAGCCAGTGGGGCACAGGACTCATAGAAGCATGGATTCACAGTGGGAAGGTCATATCATATGAATCTAATAGATTTCTTTGACTGGGTGACAAAAGTAGTAGACCAGGGAGGGGCTGTGGACATGGCCTACCTAGACTTTAGCAAGGCATTTGACACAGACCACACAAAAGATTAATATACAAGTTAGCCAGCCTGGGAGTGGGTCCTAAGGTGGTAGTCTGGGTAAACAATTGGCTGGACAACAGGACGCAGAGGGTAATAGTAAACGGAGTCTACTCTGAAGAAAGGGGGGCTACTAGCAGAGTACCGCAGGGTTCGATACTGGGACCGGTCCTCTTTAATGTCCTTATAAGTGACATTGTGGAGGGACTGGAAAGAAAAGTATGTCTCTTTGCAGATGACACAAAGATCTGCAATAGAATCGATATAGAAGGTGGGGTAGAAAGGATGAGAAGGGACTTGGCAAGGTTGGAGGAATGGTCAAATGTATGGCAGCTTAGATTCAATGCAAAGAAGTACAAAGTAATGTACCTGGGAAACAAAAACCCAGGGGAAGCGTACACAATGGGGGGTGAGATACTAACAACAACAAAAATGGAAAGGAACCTGAGGGTAGTCATATCAGAGGACCTTAAGGTGGGCAAGCAATGTGAGAAGGTAGTAAGGAGGGCTGGCAGGATACTTAGATGCATAGGGAGAGGCATCACCAGTAGAAAACAAGAAGTTGTTATCCCTCTGTACAGACAGTTGGTGAGACCCCATCTGAAGTACTGTGTGCAATTCTGGAGACCCCATCTCCACAAGGGCATAGACAGGATGGAGGCTGTCCAGAGGAGGGCAACTAAAATGGTGCAGAGTGTGCAGCAGAAGACATACAAAGAGAGATTAAAGGAGCTTAATATGTATACCCTCGAAGAAAGGAGGGAAGGGGGACATGATAGATACTTTCAAGTACCTCAAGTACCCCAAGAGGGTAGCATTTTTCAGATAAAAAGATGTGCAAGAACAAGGGGGCACACTTTGAAGATAGAGGAGAGATGTCTCCGAGGTAATGTGAGGAAATATTTTTTCATGGAAAGGGTTATGGATACATGGAACTGCCATGGGTAGGAGGAAAAGACTGTTCATTTACTAGGATCTGCAGCTTATCCATTAGGTAGGGAAATGGACAGACTAGGTAGGTCAAGCGGTCCTTATCTGTTGTCATATTCTATGTTTCTATGTTTCTAAACTAGTCAGGATTTAATCCAAATCTCCAGGTTATTACAAATGTCAGCTGACACCTTGCATTCTGATAGCATTTTAAATGCAAGTCAGATTGAAGTGGCTACTAAAGCCCCAGAGCCTACTGAGGAACTGTTACCAACATAGAGAGACATGCATGTATTAGGCAACCTAAGACTTCATAATAAGCCCTTTTTTTCTTTTATTTTTTATTGCTTAGAGAATTAGGGTAGGATTCACAAAGCTGCCAAATCCCAAGTCCCACTCCGCAACTGCTGTTGCAGACTGTAATCGCCTGCAGCTATGCTGGTTGCGATTCACATCTGCAGCAGTTGCGGAGGGTGTTACAGCTGCTCCCACCAGCTATAGCACATTCCCGCAGCTGCAGCCATCTCCCTGGTGACACCACCCACAAGCGGCCATACCCCATGGAGCTGGTCATAATACGGCTCCAACTTTGTGAATACCCACCATTATGGGTAACCTGCGGCTCCACAAGTAGCAACCCACTTGCGCAGTGGTTTACCCGCAGCTGAGGGAAACTTCACGGGCTTTGCGAATCCCACCCTAAATATCTATATATATGTACTATTCTGCATATTTTTTAATATGAATAAGATATAAATAATAATGTGAAATAGTAATGGATATATCATTTCTAAGATTTAGCTAACAATACTTCCTTTCTTTAGTTAATTATAATGTTCTAGCATAAGTCTTTATTAAAGTAAAAATACAGAATGCATTTTCTTCCCTATTATTAAAAGGTACACAATATAATGTCTAATGGCTGAGTCTTATCTGGATATGAGATCTAATATGTAAATTGTAACATAAAGATACTGTAAATGAACTCAGTTGTCTTTTTTCTGTTTGTTTTCTTACGTTCATAATAGTTAACAAAGTTATGATGTTTTCAAAGTGAAATAAGAATAATATGTCTGTGACTCTAACATAAGTTATAACATTATTATATTATTTGTACAATAGATAACTGTTACATATTATGTGAGGAAGCCTTATATCTATATTGTTTTTACGTTCAATAGTATTATATTGCAATATTTCTTTATGATCATGATCTAGGCTACCGACACGTGCCTACAGAGAGAGTGAATTTCATTGTTACAATTATCTGATTATCATGGACTATCTTCTTTTTTGTGTTACCTCTATATATAGTTAACATTTTCTTAATGCTTTTTACATGACCATGGAGACAACATGATCATGTCAAAATAATTGTACTTATTCTTGTAGTATCCTAGATCTCATTGCTTTAGGAATTCACTCTATTGTATTATTTTGATCAATATTTGACAATGTATGTTATCAACCTCATATTGTTTTTTATATATGTACAACACATAATATAAAATTAGGTGTTACCTTTATGCATATATTTATGTATAAATGATTTAAAATGAAAAGTGTAAAAAAGTTAAAATCCAGTAAAAACGTTTATGGGGAAAAAAGATCTTTTCAGTTTTTGACTTCATCTGTTCACAATGCTTATACCTGCTGTAAAGTCATAACCCTCTATCACAAAAATGATTTTGATTTCATAAGCAAAGGCACAGTATACAATTTCAGGATAACAAAAGCAGCATGGGCAAATGGGGCCTAAGGGACAAAGAGAATCTTTTAATTCAAATGCCTCTGATAATATTTTAAAACCTGAACTAAGGGCAGCCAGTATGTTCAAATTTCACATCCCAAGAGCTAGTACCCCAATTGGGCAAATGGCTGTTTCATACAAAGATCTTAAATATTGAAACAATTTACACTGTACATTTCAGAAAAGTATTGATAATTTACTGGGATTATGCACTTTGAAGAGCCACTGACGCCTCAAGTAGGTCTTTGAAAAACATAATATTTGGACACAAAGCACCTTATATTTTTCATTAGCTCTGTATTTCTTATCCCCATTATTTATTACTGAGGTCATATGAATGAAAACAGTTTAGTTGTTCCTCGAGGGTTCATCAGCCCCAGTTGCTTCTTCCCAACCTTATGTCATAGTGCTTATGATATCATTGTCATCTCAGCAAGACTGTGATGTCACAACATATCATTATAATGTCAAGTAGCGAATGAGCTATAGAGGCAGATGAACGCTGAGGGATAACAAGCTTGTTAATGTGGGAATTTCTTCAATAATAAATAGCAGGGAGGAGAAATCTATAGAAAATACATAAAATGCAGTCTGAATTGTATCTAAATATTTTAAAAACCTAGATACACAGACAATGCAGCAGAAAAAGACCACTGCTTCATCTAATTTGCCCATAAACCCTAACAAACCCAGGACCTATTGTCCATACAGGATTCTAACCCAAACTCTCTGCCCCCATGCTCCCTGCCTTGCTGCTATCACCCTGAACAGCCACTAACCCTTCACTCTATTTCAGTCATGTTTGAAACCATTGATAGTTTTGTTGCCCACCACATCAGCTGGCAGATAGCTCCATGGCTTCACCATCCGTTCTGCATAATAAAACGTTCTCACTTCCCTCTTGAATTTCTTCCATTAGTTTCCACTTGTGCCCACTGTTCTTGATTTGCTATTTGTGTTAAATTGTTCTTTGCAATTTATCTTGTTCATTTCTTTCGGGAACTTGCAGGTCTAAATCATATCTCCTGTCTGTCATCTGGCCTCCAGTGAGTACATTTTCAGTGTCTTGAGCCAATCCTCATAAGATCTGCGCTGCTGGCCCTGAATCATTTGGTCCCCCTATGTTGTACAGTCTCCAGTCTGAACTTATCTTTCCTTAGGTGAGGACTCCAGAACTGAGCACAGTAGTCCAGTTGGGGCCTCACCAGTGATCTATAGAGAGGTAGTAATACCTCCTCCCTTCTTCTGTCAGTACCCCTTCCTATATACCCCCAGAATCCTCTGTGCCTTTCTGTAGACCTGGTTACACTGGTTTGATTGTTTTAGGGAGTCACTGATGATGACCACTAGGTCTCTTCCCTTAGAGGTCATACACAGCTTTACCCCCATGCACTACTGTGTCATCTGTATTATGCTTTCCAAAGTTCTCCCAAAGGCTCTTAAAGGGATGGGTTAAGGAGATCTACCAAGAACTGTGTAATTCACATGCAAATTTGTAATTCTGGATATGATTGTGCTGCTATGTACTCCTAATAAGTGTAACAAACTGTAATAAGTTGTTTGTATTTTGTGTAATCTTAGTGTAATGAAACTAATCATATTTATTCTGTAATCTGTATCAGGAGGCCATTGAAAAGAAGTGAAAGCTCAACTGGCCACTGTATATGTTACTCTTTCCTCTTTTAAAATACAAATCTTGAGAAAAATATCTTGAAATGTCTTTCGTAAAAAGTAAGGTAATATCTTTGTAACAATTTGCGATGTATACCAGTCACTGTATTTTCATTTTTTTATTTGTATTTGGTTCTTTCTCTATGACTATCATTTGGAATGTAGCAGCTACAGGGACAAATCTGACATTCCTGGAAAAAAGTCAATATTTTTATAACAGCTGCCTTTGAGGGAAATATACTATCTGTGCTGTCCATTATCATGGCAGGACTCCTGACAATTTATGAGAGAGCTTAGAAAGTATCTTTCAATGTCAAGGAAGTGGCTAGCAAAACCAAACATTCCTGTTAGACTAAGGTCTTGGGACAAAAAAAAAAAACACATGTATTTGTCTGAAGTCCTGGTCACACTGATTTTCCAACCCTGCTCTCAAGACCCAAAGGATGTTGAATCTATAATGTCAGAGTGATATACTGGATGATGTGTCATGTAGGGCATCTGTAGGGTCTTGAGATCTAGCAGAGTCTATGAGCAACAGTCAGGCTGGGATTCTGAACAGTTAACATCTAATGTTCGACTCTACCCTGATCCACCAAGGGGTCCTGTGTGGATAAGTCTCTATAGTTTGAGAAAATTGGAAAGTGTAATAAGATTTCTCTGTTTGTTTTCTGTCTGCTGTGTGCAAACATTTTCTTTTTATTTCTGTAGCATTATTGTTCCACATAGTCTTGCTGTAATATCCTGTATTATATGTGTAAATAGCTTTCTGCCTACCTGCTCTGCGGTTACAGCGTGTTGGCGCCTTTTTCTCCCTGAAAGCGTGACCGAAAAGATTTAATTTTATCCTCTCCTGTGGCTGAGCCTAACGGCAGGGCTGCAACTTTAAAAAAAATGGCAGGACTGTTTGAAAGTTAACTTTTAACGCAGGACAGTGATTTTCAGTGCTCTCAGCCTTATTCAAGTAATCTCCTCTCCTGTGACTGTGCCTAACGGCAGGACTTAATTTCAGCGCTTTTTGCCTTTTCTGTCACAGGGTAGAGTAAATAGAGCAGATGTGAAAAAAAAATTGCTTTAATCCCTGCATTGTGTGTTCACTATATCCCCTATTGCCTTGCTTCTTACTGTGTTACTTCTGTAAAGTAGGTTTGTACAGCTTTTGCCACATTTTCCAGTGTCTCTTGCATACCAATTACAGCCGTATGGGATTTCCCTGTGTCTCTCTTTCTCTTCCTCTCGCCCTACCCCCAGCTGACCTCCTTCCTCTGATTTGTCCTGTCCCTCTCCTCCCCTCTTCCCCTAACCTATTTTAATGTGTCTCTTGTTCCTTTGTCCTTTCAGACAAGCACCTCCGAGGAGCGGAGGTCGTGAGAGCACCCCAGAGCCCTCCCCCACATCGATGGAGTGAGTTCCCCGATCCCCCAGCCAAGGTAATAGCCCATTGCCACCACGTGGAAGAAACAACAGCTTTCTGCCTACTTGCTGTGCGGTTACTGTGTGTTGGCACCTTTTTCTCCCTGAAAGCGTGACCGAAAAGATTTAATTTTATCCTCTCCTGTGGCTGAGCCTAACGGCAGGGCTGCAACTTTAAAAAAAATGGCAGGACTGTTTGAAAGTTAATTTTTAGTGCAGGACAGTGATTTTCAGCGCTCTCAGCCTTATTCTAGTAATCTCCTCTCCTGTGGCTGTGCCTAACGGCAGGACTGTAATTTCAGCGCTTTTTGCCTTTTCTGTCACAGGGTAGTCTTAACCCCGCACGCTTTGCTTCAGCTCCCCCCCCATCATCACCCTTGGTTGGCTCTCTAATTTATAGGGAAGTCTAGTCAGGTGACCTGTGGAAATAAACCTATCAGCCTACTTTACCAGCTGCAGGTTATACAAATTGTACACTACTGGCCGCTGCAGCATCCCACCCTCTCTCTGAGTTGCAATGTACACACTACAACTAGCTACCCTCCTGATTTCCAGGACCCCACAGCTTGCTCCACAACCCCCCCTAGAGGCACCCAACCCACACCAAAATAGTATTTACACCATCACTTCAGCTCTCAAAGGTAACCACAGACTTTGTACCACCAGCAGCTCCCACACCAGACAAACTGATCCCGTTGCCATTTTCTCTCTCATGCTAAACTTAACCCACAACCTCACACCAGGCAAACACTGCACCTCTACTGTCCCCCCCAGACCTCTTGCCCTCACCACCCTCTCTAGCCTCTCCTATGTCCCCCTCTCTTCCCTAACACTACTTTGCTGTGTTACTCCTAGCCTCCCTATCCCCACCACCACCTCAAGACACCTTTCACCCTACCAGTCCTAGCATCTCTCATCCAAACTCTGCAGGTTGGCCCTCCTGCGGCACACCTTCTTACTCCTCCTTGTATCAGGCAACATCCACCCCAACCCAGGACCACCCTGCACTATTGCCTCCCCAAAAAACCCTCAGGGGTGGCTGCGGCTTGTAACTCTAAATATATGCAGCCTTCCCAAAAAACACACACCCCTCCAAGGCTGGATTGCCCAACATGCTCCTGACATACTTGCACTCTCTGAGACTTGGCTCTCTGACAAGATTCCCAGTGATGCTGTCTCCCTCCTTAATTATGGTTTCTTCCGGGCAGATAGGCCCAGCAAGAGAGGCGGTGGCTGTGCAATGTATGTTAAATCATCTCTCAATGCCACAGAAGTCCATACACCCGCACCACAATACGGTGCCCAGGTACTCACAATAAAACTCAGCCTGGGTTCCAAAACACTCCACATCATCTCGGCCTACATCCTTCCGAGAAATCAAAAACTCGCATTTGACTCCATCCTCAAAATCATCTCCTAACTACCCAACACTAGTGAAGTCATCATTATGGGTGACTTCAATGTAAACTGGTTATCCCCAGCCTCTTCCAGCTTCAAAGACGCCGCCCTGGCCTTAGATCTCACCCAACTAGTCACCTCCCCCACCAGAAGGGACAACAGATCTGGGACCTCCACCCTTCTGGACCTCATCTTCACCAACAGGCCGGGTAACCTTTCCTATGCTACAGTACTCCCTGATGCTATCAGCGACCACTCACCGGTTACTTGCTGGTGGTCGGGTAAGTTGCCCCCTGCACCTCCAAAAATCTCCTGGCAACGTAGACTTAAAAGGGATGGTTTAAAGAACCTTAAAGCCCACCTAACTAACAACAACTGGCTCCCCATTTACACTGCCCAGTCAGTTGACTTTGCTCTGGCTCACTTTATAACCACCTTCAACAAAGCCTGTGACTTATTCGCCCCCTTTACTAAGCAAGTTGTGAAATCCAGAACCACCCCTTGGATCACACCCCCACTGCTAAGCCTGCTTCAGCAAAGGGATAACCTCTGGCACAAGGCCCTAGACTCCCAAAGCACCCTGGATAGACAACTCTACCGGGAGGCATGAAATAAATGTACATGGGCTTTGTAGTAAATTGCTTTCGCCTGCCGCAAAGCCCATGTACATTTATTTTGTGCCTCCCGGTAGAGTGACCTCACCGTTAAGAGTAAGTTGTGTGGGGGTGGGGGAGCGAGATTTGCCACTGAGTTCCTTTATGTTGTCCCAAACCCACCCTAACCTCCTCCTGGGGTGATGGGAAAAAGTTTTGGGACAACATAAAGAACTCAGTCGCTCCCCCACCCTACACAACTTACTCTAATGGTGAGGCACTCAGGATCATCCCACTATCGCAGAAGCCCTTAACTCAGCCTTCTCAGATCTCTCCCACATTCTCCTCTAATTCTCCCCCCCTAACCTCGAGTCATACCAACCCCCCCTTCCGGCTTCGTGTCATCACCTGCTATGAGGCGAAATGCTATATTACCAAAGCTATCTCTAATACCCGCTACAGCAATGACTCCCTAGATCTTAAACTCCTTCGGCTCTCCCTTGATGCCACTTTACCACACCTTACTAAAATTCTTAACCTCTCGCTTTGCCTCAGCCAGTTCCCCCTCTACCTGGAAGAGAGCCATAATCACTCCCATTCTGAAAAGCGGCCACCCCTCTAACACCAGCAACTATAGACCTATCTCAATACTTCCACCTCTCTCCAAAGCCCTAGAAAGAATAGTCTCTGACCAGCTAACCGAACACCTAACTAAACATAAGCTCTCAGCCAGGAGCAGCATGGTTTCCGCTCAGGCCATAGTACCATCACCGCACTCACAGAGCTCACTACGTTCTTACATGAAGCCCTCGACCATGGCTCACTTGCTGGGGCCATATACGTGGACCTAACCAAGGCTTTCGACACGGTCAGTCACGAGCTATTGCTTCATGTCCTCCCTAAACTAAATGTGGTCCCGGAGACATTGGCCTGGTTCAAGGATTACCTCTCAGGCCATTCTCAGCAAGTCAGGATAAGCACCACCCTCTCCACCCCTAAAACAGTTTGCTCTGGGGTCCCACAGGGGTCAATTCTAGGCCCACTGCTATTCATCCTCTTTCTAAACTCCCTTCCTAAGGCATGCAGCAGTCATTTGCTCCTCTACACCGAAGACGCGGTTCTGTTTTGGAAACACCCCAACCCTACCGCCCTCCAGCTGGCCTTTCAAAGGCATTTCCGGGAACTAGAGACCTGGTTCGCTGAACACCGCCTAATTATCAACTATAATAAAACTAAGTCCATGATTTTTGCTCACAGCCAAAGTCCTCATAGTCAGTCTGCTCTCCTTATCAAGAACGCACTCGGTGCCCCTCTGGAACATGTTACCAACTTCAAAAACCTAGGTGTCACTCTAGATGCCTCCCTCTCCTACCAGAGGCATACCCAAATTCTCTCCTCCACTATCAGCACTAGAGTAGGCATCCTGTACAGGCTCAAGCACTGCTTACCCCCACAGGCTATGCAGCTCGCAGTCACCTCATCCATCCTCTCCCTTGTGGACTACGGGATTACTATATACGGCTCTGCTGAACCCATCTCACTTAACAGTATAAACATTGTCTTGAACAAAGCCTGCTGCCTAGTCACAGGATGTGATAGACTAACCCACACCTGTGATCTTTATGCATAGTCTGGTTGGTTAAACTTCCAACATCGATTACAGTTCCACACCTGCATCCTCGCAAAAAAGATACACCTTCACCAAGCCCCTGTCGGACTTTTCCCCTTAATCAGTTCTGCACCTCACAGGTGCAATACAAGGCTCACTGCAAGCTCTCCTTTCCTGGTACCACTATGTAGAACTTCCCTTGGGCAAAGATCCTTCCGATACCGAGCCCCTCTCTGGCTCAATGCATTACCACACTCACTCTCACAGACCCACAGCATCTCTCTATTTAAAACAGGCCTCAAGGCTCATCTCCTTGAGAGAGCCAAATGTGACTGCGGCTAACACTGTCCACCCAGTTGTGCGCCCATCCTCCCCCTACTCTTGGACTCCAGTCCCTCAAGGCCCCATGTACTTCTCCAAAATCCCCGGCCTGGTATGCCAAGATTGCTGCCTAATTGTCTTACCAGTTTTTAAGTTTTGCCTGGACAGCTCCTCTGTTCTGTTACTGTAAATACTGCCTGTTTATGTATGTCCTCTACTGTATTTGTCTACCCTCCACCCTCTGCAACCGACGTGGAGCCTTTGCAAAAGAGTCTGTGACTCAAAGGTTTGTAATTCCGATTGTATTCCAATAAATAAAATAAAATAAAATAAAATATCTGGAAGTACTAAAAATATAATTTTTTTCATATACTTCATGTTTCTGTGACTGAATTCTTTGAGGTACAACTGACTGATTTGTAACTGACAAGAACTGTATATCCACCTCTTAAGAGAAAGCTACAGATACCATATTCTCTTTCTAAAGTAAGGAGTTCTCAACTGTGACAGAGAGGGGTGAAATGGCTGCCTTTGAGAAAGGAGTGCAATACTGTGTGAACAGCAGCTCTTGAGGGACTCAGACCTAGAGAGTGTCTATGCTGAGTTGTGGCAGCTACTTGCAGGCATCTGAAAGGTGTGAGAAAGCTGGTAACACTGGTTGAGTCTGGGAAACACCAGTTTATCACAATCTTTATCCTGATAAAACTGTTTCAGATCCCACATCTCCCATCAGTTTATTTGTCCAGTCACAGAACAAGATATACAAAGGGAAATTGTATATTCTACTAGTTTTATTTTGTTAATCAAGAGTAAAGAGATGGAAGACATTATGTCTGGGCCATATGAGAGGTGTACACTGCTACCCCTGCAGGAGCAGGGCTGAAGAAAAAAATTGGGCAATGAGGATTATCAAACACAGGTAGAAGTGACAGACATCCTCTAAAAAAAAAAGACAAGGAATGCAGTGTGAAAGTGGTCACCACTAGTTAACATTGTGAGATGGAGGCTAGGGGGAATGCAGATAAGCCAGAGCCTGTGACTGGAGCAGCTGTACAACCAGACTCGGTACTCATGTGGGAGCTGGAGCTTGCCCTTGCTAAGGTGAAGGCAGAAATAGAGATCCAGAAGATGAAGTTAAAAGAAGAGAAGCATGAAAAGCAGTGTCAGTACAAGTGAGAGGAGCAAGAGAAGGAGGAGAAGTGAAAAGCTGAGGAGCAGGAAAAGCAGCCCCAGCACAGGATCCAGTTGAAGAAGCTTGAACATGAGAGTCAGATGGATATGCTGTGCCAGAAGATATCACCACCAACTGTGAATAATGGCATGATGGATTCGATCCAAGAAGCCAAAATTCTAAGATCTTTCCCAGATTATCAGGAGGGGGATGATCTTCATTTGTTTTCAAGGTCTTTCAAGAGAATCTGTGGGCAATTTATATTGGGCAGGGCTTCTTGGGCAACTAACCTATTGCCACTGCTTACAGGCAAGGCATTAGATGCTTTTGCCAGAATGGACAATGAGAACTGCATGAAATATAATAAACTGCCTTGCTAAAGCATTTTTAGTTAACCCCGAGGCCTATAGGCAACAACTTAGAGGGTTAAGAAAGGCACCAGAGAACAGCTATGCTGAAATGTGTGTGTGCAGCTATGTAACTTTTTAAAACACTGGGTAGAGGGTGCAAAAGCTTGCTCTGTAGAATAAATAACAGATTCATTTTTTCTTCAGGAACAGTTCTTAAAAACTGTGTCTTAGCAACTGAGAAGATGATTGTTGGATAGAATGCCTAGCTCCACAAGGAAGGCAGTCAAGAAGGCAAGTCAGTTCATATCCAGCCGACCATCCTTTCATCACAAAGGTAATAAGAGAGGGACATCAGGTGGTTTTCAGGGAACCCCAAGGGGCAACCTACAGGAAGCCAGTCTGTGTCTGATCCAACAGGGAAGTCACCTGGTTTCAAAAGCATGAAGATGGGTCAATGCAGGTGCTATATCTGCTAGAAACTGGGGCATTTATCTTATGATTGTCTGAAAAATGTGAAAAAGGAGTTAGTGAAGCCACAGGGAGTAGCTCAGGAAGCTCCTAGCAGTTAGCCTGTACACAGAGTGCAGTGCCCTCTAATGTTGCTGCACCCATAGACCCTGTGTACGTAAATGGAATGGTGTCCCATGGATTGAGGGACACTAGGCCCTCCATTTCTTTGGTGAAGCAGGATTTGATTCAAGAGAAACAGATCCTGCTGGGCCAGTTTTCTAAGATTACAAGATTGACAGGTCCTTCAGACTCAGTGCCACTGGCCTGAATCTCCCTAAGCTGGGAAGGCAGCCAGAGCATAAGAAAGGTGGGCATTGTACCAGACCTGCCCATGGATGTAATCATGGGTAATGACTTTGATAACAGGGCCAATATTTTGTGTGTCACTGCCCACAGCAAGGCAAGGGAGCCAGCTTCTAATGACACAGAGGGAGCACTGCAGGAGGAAGCAGCCCCTACCTCAATAGCAGGAGAAGTTGTAACTGAAGAACAAGCTGGGAGCAGCAATTCTTAGCAGCAGTTGCCAACTGAGAAGAGCCCAGCCATTGGCAGCTCTCCCACAGCAAAGTTTGTTTTGGGAAAGGTTGGGCATGCAGAGCTAGGAAGAGCTCAACAAGCTGTCTCATCTCTGCAGAAATTAAGGGAGGTAGCCACCAGTGTGAAAGGTGACTCTCTGAGTTCTGGAAAAAGGGAGGTGTACTTGGAGAATGGGCTCCTGTACCGTGAGTGGGCTCATAAGGGAGGACTGGAAGAAGGGGTACTCCAGCAGACAGTGGATCCTAGGGAGTATGGGAAGCAGCCTCTGGCCTTAGCACATGGCATACCATTTTCAGGACAGCTGGGGGGTCAGCCAAACATAAAGGTGGCTGATTAATGATTTTTTACTGGCCCAGTATTTTTAAAGACGTGGCAAATTACTATCAGACTTGTCCATAGTGCCAGAGGATGGGAAAGGTAGAGGACAAGGCTGAAACAGCTTTGATTCCCCTACCTGTTATCAAAGACCCATTTTGCTGAATTTCCATGGACATTGTGGGGCCACTTAGCACCCCAAGTTGCACTGGAAAATGGTACATTTAGGTGGTCATAGATTTCACCATGAGGTACCCAGAGCCAGTGCCCATAGAGGCTGAGAAGGTGGAAAGTGAACTGCTGGGAACACTTAGCCAAGTAGGTTTCCCTCAGGAGATTCTATCAGATCAGGGAACCGTTATGTCTGATCTGATGGTTAGTTGTTGGAAGAAGTGTGTGGTAAGGCAGCTCAGGGCCTCACCATACCACCCCCTGACTATTTATTTATTTAGCTTTTGTTAACCGGGTAAGCACACTAGGCAGTCAGATACCTATTTTCAGATGCAACCTGGGAGATTACAACCAAGTATACATACAACAGAAATACACTATGTTACAAAAATTACAGTGAAGAGATCTGTAGGAGGAAATGCACATGACAAGCAGTGCAGTTTGACACAGGGAAGTGCATGAAGAGAATACATCATAGAGATACTTTTTCTATAAAATGAAAACCCTTACAGAAATACAAGTGGATGGCATGTGTGCAGCATGCATGCCGCATGCTTAATAAGCATGTGGCATGCATTCTGCACACCTGCTGTGCACTTGTAGTTCTGCAAGGGACTATTCATAGCAGGCAGTGCATTCAGTTTGACACATGGTAGTTTATGAAACTAGACTAAAGGTCTGGTCAGGTGGTTCAATGGATCTCTAAAAAACCATGTCAAGGGAATTCACTGACCAGCATGTGAGAAAGTGGGACAAGTACCTACCCATCTTTATAAAATGGGCTAAGAAATCCCAACTCACTGATTGGCTACAACATCATCTGAGCCATGTCCTTATCAGATGATATTGTAGCCAACCGGCACTACCACCCAGCAACATGCCGCATGACGAGAAAAAATCAGTGAGCTCTGCCAACTGAAAACAATAACGCTGACTGGCAGAGCTCACTGATGCCACAGCAGGAAACGTATTCCCTCACACCGGCGCACTGAATCACAGTATTGTACTTCACACTAATGTAGCACAGCATAAAAAAACAAAAGAAAGCTACAGAAACAACCAAAACAAGCCACAATCATAAAAAAAAGGAAGAAAACAAAACCTGTCACTGACGGCAAACGACGCTATTGAAACATAAACCGGAAGTGTCATCCTGCTTAAAAGTGAACCACAGAAATCCTTCACAGCACCTCTCGCATCACAGCTTCCACCAATCCACCTATTTTCCACACCAACTAAAAAAATACTTAGCAGTTTAAACAAAAATCACAGTCCCGAAGTCACAGCGCCATAGACGAAGCATCCACCTCGACGACTGGCACAGCTGTAGATTCCGTCACCCCCGCAGCACAAACTCCCACGATCTGTCTCCTGTAAGTTCACGACTACGCTGTTAGTCATATAATTGAAAACAAAGAATTATTCAATCAAAATCCATGTCAAAATACCTGGACAGCTATAACCCATGATGCGACAGGACCTCTGAAGCATTTCTTCGTTCCGTTTCAAACAGGATGACACTGCATTTCTTTCGTTCGCTTTTTAAAGAACCTGACACTACCAATCTATCTCTAAATACCGTCCTTTGCCGTCAGTGACAGGTTTTCTTTTCAAACTATTTTTAATGATTTGCAAGTATTTTCAGGACCTCTGCACCATTCTTTCGTTAAACAACATGACACTTCATTTCTTTCGTTTGTTTTTAAACAGGCTGACACTTGCAATGTATGTTTAAATACCGTCCTTTGCTGTCAGTGACAGGTTTTCTTTTAATAGTATTTTTTAATGATTTTAAAATATTTTCTTTCTTTCTGTACCTCTGCAATTCAATAACAAATAATATATTTAAAAATCTTCAACTACTCATTTAAAACAAGTAAGCATATTACTATCCTAATGGCAATAATACCATGGGAAAAAAAGGGACTATTTTTTTCCCTACAATCTCTTCTTCTATTATTTATTAAAATACCAATAAAAAAAACTTTCAAAACTACAAATGTTGATTCACTTTACAGTTGCCCATTTTATAAGCGCAATAACACACTCCGAGGTGTGGGTTACGTGCTGATAAGAGCACGCCTAGGGGCATAAGACACTCGGCGCAAGCGCCTCATGCCTTAGCACACCCTTAGGCGTGCTCTTATCAGCATGTAACCCACACCTCATCATGTGTTATTGCTTACCTATTCACAAATAGGGAAGTCCCCCAGAGTCCACAGCATTCTCACTCTTCAAGCTCTTGTTTGGCCATTGGGTAAGGGACCCCCTTGATTTGGTAATGAATGAATGTGAGGGTGAGCTTGCTCCCCAAGTGGAATCTGTTGTGGACTATGTACAGATTTTTAGGTCACAGCTCTGGGAGCTCATGGGGTTTGCCCATGAGCATCTAGCAGCTGTACAACAGAGGCAGAAGACATGGTATGACTGTGCGGCCAGAGCCCAGGAGCATGCTGCTGGGCAGTGGGCGATGGTACTCATAACTGTTTGACAGAACAAATTATAGGTGGCTTGGGAGGGACTCTACTTGGTGGTCATGAGGGTGAATTACATGGTGGAATTACCAGACAAGAGGTGCAAACAGTAGATTTACCATGTAAACATGCTGAAACCCTACATGACAGGAAAGAGATGGTCCTGGCTGTGTGCAGCTATCTGGAGGAGAGTGCTGAAGCAGACCCATTGGTGGAGCTCCTGGGAAAGGTTAAGGGAGAATCCCTCATGGATGTTTTCACCCTCTAGGTATGGCTGATACTAGTCCAAGCTGTGAAAATGCATGGTGTGCTGAGTACATTTAGTGAAATGTTCACAGGGAAACCGGGTATACCACAGTGGTAGAACACCACTTGGATACAGGGTCCCAAGACCTCTGAGACAGCAACCCTACAGAGTCCCAGAAGGTGTAAGACATGCCATAGAGGGGAGATCAAGAAAATGTTGTCTCTTCAAGTGATCCAGGAGTCCAGTAGGCCCTGGACCTCCCCAGTAGTACTGATTCCCTAAGAGGACAGGACCATGAGGTTCTGCATTGACTACTGCAAGCTCAACAGCAGCACAGAGTTGGACACATACCCCATACCCAGGATGGATGAGGTTCCAGGGAAGTTAGGAGGAGCCCTTTACCTGTCCACCATAGACCTGACAAAGGGCTATTAGCATGTACCACTAACCCCCAAAGCCAGAGAGAGGTTGGCCTTCATCACCCCATTTGGATTATTTGAGTTCAATGTAATGTCATTCAGGATGAAGAATGCAGCAGTCACCTTTCAATGGGTTATGAACTGCATTTTGAATGGGACAAGAGATGGCACTCTGGCATACATCGATGACATCGCCATTTACAGCCAGAGTTGGGAGCATCATGTCAGACATATGACCAAGGTGTTCCGCCAACTGCAGGCCACTGGGTTAACAGTCAAGGTAGAGATGTGCCAGATAGGAATGGCAGAAGTGTCATACCATGGGCACAGGGAGGGGAAGTGAGTACATCTGGCCTGAGCCACTGAAAATTTAGGACATCCAAGGATGGACCATGCCTACAACCAAGACAGAAGTACAGGCTTTCCTAGGGATGGCAAGGTTCTACTGTAAGTTTGTGCTGAATTTCAGCAGCATGGCCAAACCCCTCTCCAATCTCATCGGGAGGAGAATACTGGAAAAGATTTAGTGGATGCAAATCTGTGATACCACAGTCTGCCAGCAAAAGGCGACATTTTGTTGGACACCTGTGCTCACCAGCCTGAACTATTGTCTTAGGTTCATTGTGCATGTAGATGCAGCACATCATGGGCTAGGCATGGTTCTGAATTGGGTTATGCACTCAGCAAAGGAGCACCCAGTCTTGTATCTGAGCAGGAAGTTGCTTCCCAGAAAGGAGGCCTACACCATGATTGAGAAGGAGTATCTAAGGATTGTCAGGGCATTGCAGAAGCTGCAACTTCATCTGTATAGGAAAGAGTTCACCCTGGTTATGGATCACAATCCCCTTACATGGTTGCATAGCACCAGCAGCCAGAATTCAAAATTGCTAAGGTAGAGCATGGTGCTGCAGTCCAATAAAATGGACATTAGGCACCACAGCTGGTCACAGCATGGCAATGTGGAACAGCTGTCCAGACAATAAATAGTGTCCTTGTTTTCTCTTTTAAGTAGGAGAGATGCTAGGAGAAACTAATGTTGGGTTCACACAAGAAGTGAACTGAGGACATAGCAGGTGGAGCCAACTGACTCACATGAAAAATAAAAATAATTTAATGTTGCGAGAAAGATTTATTATTTTATTTTTCTGGGATGGGGATGTAACAATTTGTCATTTCTACCTGTCACTATATTTTCTTTTTTTTATTTGTATTCAGTTCTTTCTGCATGAGTATCAGTTGCAATGTAGCAGCTACAGGGACAAAGCTGAAATTCCTGGGAAAAAGACAGTGTTCTTATAAGAGCAGACCCATTGGCTCTGAAGGAAATGTACTATCTGTGCTGTCCACTATCATGACAGGACCCCTGGACAATTTATGGGTGAGCTCAGAAAGTGTCTTTTGATATCAGAAAGCGGCTAGCTAAACCTAACTTTCCTGTTGGGCTTAGGTCTTGGGACAAAAAAAAATGTATTTGTCCAATGTCCAGATCAGACCGCTTTTCAAATCCAGCTCTCAAGACACAAAGGATGTTAAATCTATGATGTCAGAGTGACATACTGAATGATATGTCATGGGGGGCAGCTGTAGGGTCTTAAGTTCCTACAGAGTCTAAAAGTGACAGTCAGGAAGGGATTCTGAACAGTTAAAATCTAAGGTTTGAATCTCCCTTGATTCACCAAGGAGTCCTGTCTGGGTAAGCCTCTATATTTTGGGAAAATTAGGAAGAATAGTAAGATTTTTCTGTGTCTTTTCTGTCTGCTGCTGAGCAAACATTTTCCTTTCATTTCTTTTTTTTTTTAATTGCTTTATACCCCCTTATGCCTGGTCTGACCCCATCCACCTCCTCTCCCCAACCCCATCACCCCACCATTTCTGGGACTTACCATCTGATCCATGCAGTGCCCCATGGATTGTCTTCCAGGGTAACCCCTGGATAACCCCAGGAGATGTTTAGCTCAGATGCAGGTTGGAAAGTCCAGTGAGCAGGAGCAGAGCCTGTGAGGAGAGACAGACAACCTGTCAACTAGGGGTTTTCCTCCATTTTCTCCCCAGGAGGTGGAACATGAAATGATGTTCATGGCACAAATGCCAATGTCTGTTCCACCTCCCACTACAGTGCAGGCACCAGTCGCTGCTGATTCCCCGACCTCTGCCAGAGGTCAGTCATGCACCAGACACTTAACCTCCCTCCCTCTGGAGAAGGAGAACCTTCCCTGGGATACTCAAACCTCTCCCAGCCAGCCCTCTGACTTCCGAGTCTGTTCCTGAATTCAGATTGTTGGTGTCACAATCGGAAGCCATACCACTGTGCCAGCAGGCCAGCTATTTTCTTTTCATGTCTGTAGAATTACTGCTTCCCATAGTCTTGATGTAAATGTTCTGTATTATATACAGTATGCAAATGTCTTGAAGTATCAAAAATATTATTTTTTTCACATATTTCAAGTTTCTGTGACTGAGTCTTTTGAGGTACAGCTGACTGATTTATAACTGACAAGAACTGTATATCCACCTCTAAAGAAAAGGCTACAGTTGTAACAGTGCTGATGTGGTAGACTTAGAGGTTCTTCACTCTGAGAGGTGGACATAACCGTCTCACTAACAGCAGCACCAGCGGCATCCTCAGCAGGTGGGATGGCAAGGGGACACTGAAGGTTCAAATAGGTGTGGGTGAATGGAATCACCCGACAAGGAGAGGCAGAGGTCATACACAGAGGCCCAATGAAGCAAAAATGTTTATTTGGCAGGACGGGAAGGAGGACATGGTCATACAGGAAAACACCAAGAGTAAAAATGACAGGGAGTATGGACAGCATTATGGTTATAGGAACAGTAACACAAATATCTAACATAAACTCTAAAAATGGACTGAAATTTCTAAAAAGGTGCACCTTGGCCTAAGACTTCTAGGGATAAAGCTCTACTCTTAGTACTTTTACTATACTACCCTAGAAGAGTTACGGACCCCCATAGAGGTTCTGGAAATATAAGCTTTGTACAATGTAAGTGATCACCATAAAAATCTATGAATGACTCGAAAGTCCAGTTTGATCGGAAGTCTTCATGTGCACAGCTGATGGAAACAAGGGAAAGCAACAGGGAAATAGAGAGGTTTTATGAATAGGCCATGCATCCATCGGTTACACCCACCTCTCCTAAGTTGCTGGAAACAGAGCAAGAATAAAGGATTCCCTCAGCTAAAAACCCACTGGTGGGCAGCCAAGAATAAAGAACAGAAGCAAGGATCCGGCCACAGTTCTCTGGTGGACAGCCAGGATAAGATGACAGATGCAGACCACCCTACCACAGCCCTCTTCTAGACTGCCAGGTAAGGAAGAAGATGCAGAACACCCTGCTTCAGCCCACTTCTGGACTGCTGAGTAAGGAAGAAGATGTAGAAAACCCTGCCACAGCCTGCTTCTGGACTGCTGGGTAAAGAAGAAGATGGGAGGATCCCACGGAAATCAGGAATCAAGACGAAGAAGTCTTCAGATGTTGGAGAATGACAGAGTTCTGGGCACCAAAGCCGGATGAGCCAAAGACAAACGTAAAACAATAAATGGGATGTTGGTATGGAGAAGCTGGAACAGAGAAGTTCTTGAAGAGACTGATGAAGAAGCATTGAGAAAATGGCAGCTGCGACTCAGTCCTGGGCTACAACTCATGGCGGATGACAAGGGGGCATTGACAGGGCTCATCAGAGAACCTTACAGCAGGATCTCACTCTTTAGGCAGAGACTTGAAGGTGTGGAAGCACCAGCTGAACACCTTCCTGGTGCTGTCATCAACTGATTCTGGAATACACTTGCTGAATGCCCTTCGAAGGCTGCTGAAAACTGACTCAGGGATGGATTTGCTGGAACAGAGAAGTTCTTGAAGAAACTGATGAAGAATCATTGAGAAAACAAGAAAACAGCAGCCGCAACTCAATCCTGGGCTACGTCGGACTACGACTCGTGGCCAACGACAAGGGGGCATTGACAGGGCTCTTCAGAGAACCTTACAGCAGGATCTCACTTTTTAGGCAGAGACTTGAAGGTGTGGAAGCACCAGCTAAACACCTTCCTGGTGCTGTCGTCGACTGATTCTGGAATACACTTGCTGAATGCCCTTCAAAGGCTGCAGAAAACTGACTCAGGGATGGACTTGCTGAATACCCTTCAAAGGCTACTGAAGACTGATTGAAACACACTAGCACAAGATGTTGGCTCAATGCAATTAAAAGTCACAGTTCTGACACTGTTGCTTAATATCACTGTTTCAACAGTTGTGTACAATATCACAGTCTCTGGATGTACACACCACAGTAAATAACAGGCACTTGGTTGCTTCTATCTGGTTAACTTCTTTGGTGAAGCTCTTACTGACTGTGGATCTACTGTAGTGGGGTCCCTCTGACTTAAACGGGCTCTCCTGCTACTGTCGGTACTCTGCCTACTAAACATTAAATGGTCTCCTTAGACTGTGAGGTACTCTAATAGGATGGGCATAAATGGCTAGCTAAACCCCTTAACACCTGGGGGCTTAAATGACAAACTAAACCCCTTGACACACAATCAGGTCTGCTGTGGCTGGGCCCCTTTAATTGACCAGACTACACTGTACTGGGCCCCTTTACTGTAAGGCTACACTGTATTGGGCCCCCTTGACATCAAGCCTAGTTGCCTCCTTTAAACATTCTGGGCACTTGTGGCTGGGCCCCTTTAAACACTATCAGGCCTGACGTTGCCCGTTTAAATATTTATTTAACACAGTGGGGCCTTTCTGCTCTTTGTCCCTTTAAGCTGTGGACCTGCTCTCTAAACTGCAGGGCTGTCTTTGCCCTTTTAACGACCCTCCCCAGTCGTTGCCCCTTTAAATCTTATTTTCAGGCCTATGCAGGGCCTTTCTCTCTTTAACCCTGTCCTTGCCCTGCCTCCTACTGAATATTAAAAAATTTTACTTCATGGCCCTCTATGCTGAGCCCCTCCTGTGGGCATCACTGCGCCTCATAAACATTAATTTATTTAAATGTTGGGTCCCTCGACCCACCCTCTAGGCTCTTGGCTGATCCTCCTGGCACCTTGAGCACTTTAAAACAATTTTTCTTTATTTAAACAAATCTGGCAGTCAGCACCTGGCTGTCGGTGCTGCTGCTGACTCACTGCCTCGGCCTGGGGTGAAGAAAGTGGAATCGGGAGGTGGGAGGTGCTGGCAGAGGGAGGGCAGCTCAGGTGGATGACCAGGGGGCCTTGCGGGACCTCACGACAGTCAACACTCATCCTGCTTCCACTGATGCTGCTCTTCTGTTACCACCAATGAGGGACCGTAGAATTTTACTTTTAATTTAAAAATTAAAAATGGGGCTGAACTGAGCCCACACCATGCATCAGGGATGCTGCTTCTTTCAGGACTTGCCGCAATGCTGGACCGCCACAACACTGGACTGCTGCACTAACGAGACCCGACGGCTGCCAGGAGGGATGAGAGGTGGACCACAGGTAAGCCTTTTCCTATGCTTCTCTACCTGAGCCCCCTATCTCCCTCACATCTTGGACGGAGGACATCTTTTTACTCTTTAGAGTGCCAGAGATCACTCCCTTTACAGTGATGACCACCCGATCCCTTTCCTGGCCACCGCTCAACTAACTATGCAGCCAGCATTTGAGACACTACGTCCCTGGCAACCCTAGCTGCCCCTCAATAGCCCAGCATGATCTGGACTTGAAAAATGCTCCCCTGGCTCACGCTGCTTCCCTGAGGGGCAGGGGCTTCCAGAATGGAGCAGGCAGCCAGGAGACAAAGAGAAAGAAAACTGTTTTATTTACAGCAGCTCTTCTGCTGATTGGAGGGGGATGCTGACAGGGTTCCCTATACATTACCCCATACCCTTCACTCTGGACTGCTGGGAACCCCATATTTAGGGTATTACACAGTTATCTTATTGTGCTAATAAAGCAAGAAGTTCTCAGTTGTGACAGCGGGGTGGATTGATTGTCCTTGAGCAAGGAGCACTGTACTGTGTGAAAGGCAGCTCTGGAGGGACTCAGAGACAGAGATAGAAACATAGAAACATAGACTTTGACAGCAGATAAGGACCACTTGGCCCACCCAGTCTGCCCATTTACCTACCTACCTACTGGATAAGCTGCAGATCCTAGTTAATCAACAGCCTACTTCTTCCTACCACCCCCCAGAATTGTCTCATGTCTGTCCCATGCATCCTTGAATTCCCCCACTGTTTTTGACCTCACGACCTCCTGAGGAAGACTGTTCCATGTATCCATCACCCTCTCTATGAAAAAATACTTCCTTACATTGCCCTTGAGCCATCCCCTCTCTATCTTCAAATTGTGTCCCCTTGTTCTTGCACATCTCTTTTTCTGAAAGATGCTACCCTCTTGGACTTTGTTGATTCCCTTGAGATACTTGAAAGTTTATATAATGTCCCCCCTCTCCCTCCTTTCCTCAAGGGTATACATATTAAGCTCTTTTAGTCTCTCTTTGTATGGCTTCTGTTGCAGACCCTGCACCATTTTAGTTGCCTTGCTCTGGACTGCCTGCATTCTGTCTATGTCCTTGAGGAAATGGGGCTCCAGAACTGCACTCAGTACTCCAGATAGGGTCTCACCAACTATCTATACACAGGAGGTGGGATATTCAAAGGGGTTGCACATGGAGTAACAGTGCTGTGCCATGTGCAACCCACTGATGCACCCCGGCATGATATTCAAAGAGGGATGTTGCGCTGCCAAATCCCGATGTGGCAGGCGCATCAGTAATGTATCTTGACGCCAAGTCGGGGCATGCCCATGCATATGTGGCAGATTCGATATTCAGCCGGGATGTCTTGCGCAGTATGCAGACACACACCACCTTGCGCTGCACAGGGGCGCAAAGATCCACCATGAAAAAAATGAGCAAGGCCTGGCCACCCATGGTGAGCTGCCGTGTGCAGGCGCAACACAGCAGCCGCCAGCTGTGGTGGCCCCCCTCCCAATCGTGGGCTAAAATAATAAATAATCCCTGGTGGTCCAGTGGACCTGAACCCAAGCCCAATCCGGGCTTCTGGAAATATAATATCCCTGGTGGTCCAGCAGTATCCCCCTCCCCATCCACGGCTCAGACCCACCACCCTCCACCCCCGGTCAGCAGCGGGCGGCAGCTCCCCACCCGCAAGCCACCCGGCCACCCGCTGACTGACAGCATACAATGTCGGCTGTACACCCATTGGTCCACTGCATGGGCCAATGGGCATAAAACTACTGTACTACACTACTGATCCCAAATTGTGACTTCATTCACATTTTGGGATTGTAATAATGCAATCTGGCTGGAGGGCATCGGTCCTGTTGGCTGCAGCCTGGCAGGGTGCCAGGTGCAAGTCGTCAAGGAGCGGCGCACCTGCATGCAAATGGGGCCATAATATCATGCAAATGGCCCCATTTGCGCCTTGCATGCATAATGGCCCCATTTGCAATATCCAGTGCTGAATATCAC
Organism: Neoceratodus forsteri; assembly: GCA_016271365.2. Lineage (NCBI taxonomy): Eukaryota > Metazoa > Chordata > Ceratodontiformes > Ceratodontidae > Neoceratodus > Neoceratodus forsteri. The sequence goes on from JADMNL010000025.1 coordinate 265,990,261, forward strand.
GGTTCTTGCACCTAGCACACTTGCACTTCCATTGGCGCATTCCCCCTGCTCCACACATGCCACTTACACTGGCGCAGTGCCACTGCGCCCTAAACAATGCGGGCAGCCAAAGTGCCATATTCAATGGTGCTGAGCCATGGCAGCAGCACCGCTGAATATCGCCCAGACCACGCCCTGGCACAGCCCAGTTGCACTGCGCCCAGGCTTGCGCCACTGCCTGGTGCATTCTGAGTATCCTGCCCAGGGACAACAACTTTCTGTTTTCTACTAGTGATGCTGTCCCTATGCATCACAGTATTTCCCAACTCTTTTTACTGCCTTCTCACATTGCTTGTTCACCTTTAGGTCATCTGATATGACTACCCCCAGGTCCCATTCCATTTTTGTTGTTGTTAGTACCCCCCTCAATGTATACGATTCTCCTGTGTTTTTGTTTCCCAGGTGCATTACTTTGCACTTCTTTGCATTGACTCTATGCTGCCATACTTTTGACCATTCCTCCAACCTTGCCAAGTCCCTTCTCATCCTTTCCCACCCCTTTGTGTATCAACCCTGTTACAGATATTTGTGTCATCTGCAAAGAGACATACTTTTCCTCCCAGTCTTTCTGTAATGTCTGTATAAAGACATTAAAAAGGACCGGTCCCAGTATTGAACCCTGCATACCCCACTAGTAACCCCCTTTCTTCAGAGTGGACTCCATTTACTTTTACCCTCTGTGTCCTGTTGTCCAGCCAATTTTTAACCCAGGCTACCACCCTGGGACCAACTTCCAGGCTGGCTAACTTGTTTATCAGTCTTTTGTGTGGGACTGTGTCAAATGCCTTGCTAAAGTCTAGGTAGGCCATGTCCACAGCCCCTCCCTGGTCTACTACTTTGGTCTCCTAGTTAAAGAAATCTATTAGATTCATCTGACATGTCCTTCCTGCTGTGAATTCATGCTGCCTTGGGTCCTGTGCTCCGCTGGCCTCTAAGTACTCAACAATTCTTTCTTTCAGAAGTGATTCCAATATTTTCCCTACCACTTAGGTCTATGGTTACCACCTTTTAAGAAGCCCAAAGTGGGACATTTCTTACTGAAACATGATCTTTCGCATGACAATATGTAACTTCCATCAATGCAACAGACTTGTTTTCTATAAAGAATCAGAATTAAGAGTAAGTGTTGTAGTTTTTTAGTTGTTTCTAGTGTTTCTTATCATTTTAAGGTATTTTAGTTAAGGTGTTATAGTTGTTGTAACATTTAGAGGAAAATCAGAAAACATTTTTTTCCACTATAACGTCAGGACAAGTAGTATTTTTCATGTTTTTTTGCAGGACACAGCTGTTCAAATCAGGACTGTCCTGCAAAAACTGGGACAGGTGGTAACCCTACTTAGATCAAACTAACAGGTCTGTAGTTTCCTGCCTCTCTGCCTTGCTCCCACTTTTGTGAAGGGAATCACATCTGCCCTCCTCCAGTCCTCAGGTACCATACCATCCTCCCATGATTTGTTAAAAAGGGTAGTCAGTGGTGTCGCTAGTTCTCCCCTTAGTTCTTTCAGAATTCTGGGGTGGCTGTGTCTGTGCTGAGTGGTGGCAGCTACTGATTACCCTTGCAGGCATCAGAAGGGTTTGAGAAAGCTGGTACCACTAGCAGGCTGAGTCTGGGAAAGATCAATTTGCCATAGTCTTGCATGTCAGTTTTCTTTTGAATGTTAAGGGATTTGAGTCATGCTCATGCTAACAAATTCTATTTTATTCAGGAAACTGAAAAATAAGTTTAAGGGCATTTGTAATTTCCTATCACCTTGAAGAACATTTCCAGCAAGGAAAGTTCCCTGATTAGGTGGTAATGTGCAATTCAGCAAAAGATTTCCACCATTAAACAACAGAGTAATGACTCATTTTGTTTATAAAAAAAAATACACTTATAAAAACATTTTTGCCTGGTCCCCAGGGTGTTCTCAGAAAAGGAATTCATTTGCCAGGCCAGCTCAGTTGAAGTGTTTATTATCCCATCACTTTAAGATCATTTGCAACTTAAAATGTATGCTGTTGTTTTTTCTGTTTTTAATTTAAACGTTGTCTAAACTTCCTAGAGGGTTATGCACTGTGCATTTTTTATTTCCCCATTCCTAATGTCTCATATACCCCCATTCCAATGATACTGTAATTAGCCTTAGTTTATTTTTCTGCTGATGGCGTTTAATAATAAAGTTATTATTTGAATGTTTAACAAATCTAAGCAGCAATACTGACAGAATTTATTTTTCTGTTTTACAAAAATGGGCACAATGTGTACCTCTTCAGTATGAGAAAACCTATGCTAAAACTAAAGTATCATCTGGCTGGCGCCTTTTTAATATTTTGGCTGGTTGGGAGTTAGCTGATGCATTAATTGGCTCCATGTAAGGGCACTATTCACCTTCAGAAAACTAGGTCATATCTAACCCAGGTTGAAAGCAGAGTAGCAGAAAGCTGTTATCATCTGATGACTATTTGGTGGCCAATGTGACATGACTTGTGGTCTCAGTCCAGTTACTGGTGTGTGGGTGGCCTTCACATCTACAATCACTGTTGGAACTAATTGGAAGTCTTCTTGACAGGCTTATTTAAGAAGCCAGGGATTGAAGGGGCATGAATTCTAAATTACCCTTTGACACACTTGAGATGGACCCTGTTGAATAGAGTTAAGGTACATTTATGGGGCAGTGTGTGGCATCTTGCACTACCACCATCCTAAGCTGTACATATCATGTGAATAAAAACATTACCAGTCCCCAGTACTGTCAACCTGCCACGTCCAGGAATGCTGAACATTTTCTACAGATTATTTAAAAATAAGAAAAATAAGTGATAATCACTGATAGATGGATAGATGGATGGATGGATGGATGGATAGATAGGCAGGTAGGTATATAGATAGATAGATAGATAGATAGATAGATAGATAGATAGATAGATAGATAGATAGATGGATAGATAGATAGATAGATAGGTAGGTAGGTAGGTAGATAGATAGATAGATAGATAGATAGGTAGATAGATAGATAGATAGATGGATGGATAGATAGATAGATAGATAGATAGATAGATAGATAGATAGATAGATAGATAGATAGATAGATAGATAGATAGATAGATAGATAGATAGATAGATAGATAGATGGATAGATAGATAGATAGATAGATAGATGGATAGATAGATAGATAGATAGATAGATAGATAGATAGATAGATAGATAGATGGATAGATAGATAGATAGATAGATGGATAGATAGATAGATAGATAGATAGATAGATAGATAGATAGATAGATAGATAGATAGATAGATGGATAGATAGATAGATAGATAGATAGATAGATAGATAGATAGATACTGCGGGAGTGGGGAGAGTACCAAATTAGGACTTGTAATATTAACAGGAAGGTCAAAAAGGCAAAGGCAGACACAGAGCTGCGTATTGCGGAGGGTGTCAATGGTATGAAAAGATAATTCTTCAGATATATAGTATTAAGGAAAGAAGAAGCAGAGAGGCAGTATTGTTAGGCTACAATAAGGGGGACAGCAATAGAGGAAGATGAACAACAAAGCAGCTGTCCTTAACAATTACTTTTGTTCTGTCTTCATATGGGAAGACAGCAGGCCCCTGCTTGAAATCAGCATCCAGGTGGCTGTCAGGGGCACTCTCGAAATGAGATAGTCAGTATTTACCTGAGAAAATGTCCAAAAGTGGCTAGAAGCCCAAATGGGAGATAAGGCCCCAATGCCTGATGGGATGCACCCAAGAGTGCTCAAAGAATTGGCAGTGGAACTGGCTGAACCCTATTAGGGCTATTCAGTAGCTCAATCCAGACAAAGATAGTCCTGAAATCTGGAGGAGAGCACATGTAGTCCCACTACACAAGGGGGGACAAGGAGCAACTGGGAAATTACAGACATGACTGGCTTACCTCTGTAGTGGGTAAACTGATGGAGTCACTGGTCAAAGAGGACCTTGTGGACCACCTAGAGAACAATGGTTTACAGGACAGTAAACAGCATGGTTGTGTGGCAGGGAGGTTTTGTCAAACTAGCCTGATAGTTTTCTTTCACTGGGTACCAAAGGTGGTACATAAGAACCACACTGTGGATTTATAGTACTTCAGTTTCAGGAAGGCTTTTGACTCAGTGCCACATAGAAGATTGCTGAGGAAGTGGGAGGACCTGGGCACGATAAGTACATAATTAGATGGCCGGGAAATTGATTGAAGGAGAGACAGCAGAGGGTGGTGGTAAACGATGTCAAATCGGAAGACAGGGAGGTCACGAGTAAGGTGCTGCAAGGATCTGTCCTGGATCCTGCCTTCTTCAGTATGTTCATCAGCGACACTGGAGAGGGCATCTGGAGCAAGCTGTGTCTCTTCACAGATGATATGAAGCTCTGAGGTAGGGTGGCTAGTGACAAAGGGATCAGGGAGATGCAGAGGGCTCTACAAATGCTAAATAGGTGGCTCAAGGTTTGGCAATTGAAATTCAATGCAAGATTATGCATGCAGAGAACCCCAGAACACAATACTAGATGGAAGGGGTAAGATTGAGCACATCAGCAGAAGAAAGGGACCTGGAAGTCATCATTAGTAACTCCCTCAAACAACTAAGCCAGTGTAATAAAGCATACAGTAAGGCTAATGTGATGCTGTATTGGATGGGGTTTTGACAGCAGGAAAAGGGAGGTATTACTGTCTCTTTATAGACCACTGGTGAGGCCCTGGAATACTGTGCTCAGTTCTGGAGTCCTCACCTAAAGAAGGACAGGGACAGGCTGCAGACGGTGCAATGCAGGGGGATCAAGATGATTTGGGGCCAACAGGGCAGATCCGACAAGTATCATTTCAAGGCATTGAATATGTACTCGCTGGAGACCAGGAATGAGATGGGAATATGATAGGGACCTTCAGTTTCTTGAAGGGAATAAACAAGGTGAACTGTGGGGTGCTATTTAGCAGGAGTAAAGATTACGAACCCCAAAGATCATGAGTGGAAACTGGTGGGGGAAGTTTAAGAGGGATGTGAGAAAGTTATATTTCACAGAAAGGGTGGTGGAGTCATGGAACACTCTGTAAGTGGATGTGGTGGGTGCCAATGCCATAAGTGGTTTCAAGCAGAGCTGTGAGAGAGTGAAGGATATGGTGGTTCCTCAGGTTGGTAACAGTGGGGAGGGGAGCAGGGGGGTGAACAGGGAGGGATAAAACCCTGTATGTACATTAGGTCCCGAGGTAGATAGGAAACTATGGACAGACTAGATGGACCCTTGCTTTGATAGATAGATAGATAGATAGATAGATAATAGATAGATAGATAGATAGATAGATAGATACATAGACAGATAAATAGATATTGTCAGATAGATAGACAGAGAGAATTACAGACAGACAGACTAACAGGATTTCCTTCATACACATTTTTGCTTCCTCTTAGCAAAAATAAATCTGTACTGTGGCTGACATATCATCATGCTAATGCCCATGGAATGATCAGGATCCAAGAACTTGAAGAACAGAAAGCAGTGTCAAAAAGACCATACAGTTGTTCATTTTTTTTTATTTTCTGTTTATAACTATCAGTGATTATACAATGGCAAGAAAGAATCCTGGCCTCTGATTGGTCAGTTTGGGGCTGGACCTGTGGCATTATCCCAGCACGTCGCCACAGGTCTAGTCTCAGCCTCACTGTGAACCAATATGGACGATGACCAGCACCACCATGATGACTTTTTTTTTTGCATCTTCTTTGAGAAACAAAAATATTTTTCCACACTAACAAAAACATTCTTTAAAATTATTTTTTTATATAACAACAAGCCATTGTATAATAGGAATAATGCACTCCAGGGTGTCTGTCGTTTGGGATAACGCGACGCCTGGGGCATTGGACGCACTCAGCCTGCGGCCTCGTGCCCAACCCTCCCAGGCGTGGCGTTATCCCAGCATGACACACACCCTGTCGTGCATTATTCCTTTATTGCATTACAGTCTGGCACCTAGACCAGTATTGTACCCTACATACATACTTAACCAGCATAACCCATCCAGATGCACTCCAACATCTGATTATTTCATGGCTTGCCTCTACATGGCAGATTCCTGTGGCATGGCCCACATGCTGCCCACCATAGAAGATCATCCTTAGTCTGCAGTGATGGAATGGAGGGTGCTGGGAGTTCCGTGGCATCAGTGGCTGCTGTACTGTGTGTTGGCTCTGTCATCCTGAAGCCTTAATTGGTATTTTCTCCCAGTTTTTCTGGCCCTCCCTCCTCTTCAGGCAACAGCCTATGGTGCCCTGAGACAAACTTCCTCTTGGCAAGGGTTGGGCGAGATCATGTGGTCATCCATGATGTTAATGTCCACCTCGCTTTTTGCCCTAGGAGGCATTCTTATAGTTGGGTATGTTGCACTCTCCCCCAAGGTCAGCGCACAGTACCTCCACATCCTACTCCAGACACCAAAGGCTCAAGGTGTGAGTGTCAGGACTGAGACTCAAACCTGGGCCTCCCATGTGTCAGAGCGATGCTCCACTAGCTGGCACCATTGGAGTATTCTGGCAAAATGTATGTTCTAGATCCCCTTTGCTTAACTGTTAAAAGTAGTGGTTTATATTGATGTGTCAGGGCAAGAAGGTTGTTGCAAGATAGCATGTATAGTACCAGTAGTTGCAATACCAGGCAGAAGGCTTTGCCAATATTATAAGTTAATTGGGCCTCCGAGAGATATCTCTTATGATATACAGTAAAAGACTCTAAGCATGAGGTTTGGGTGAGAGGACTGCGAAGTGAAGCTGAACTGTTCTGTCTGCCCAAACCTCATGAAAAGAGTGTCTTATAGCATAGGAGACCTCCCTCAGAGGCCCTATTAACTTATTATAGATTGCTCAAGTTTAGATTTATAACAGGTTTAAAGCCCTTTTTATGTTGGCTCGTGCTTGCGCAGCCAACATATTGCATTAGTAGCAGATTTGGAGGCACGGTCACTGTTGGGAAAATGCAGGGCACGCATCAGTAGGTGCGTCCCTCATTCCTCAATTAGTCAGCATGCAGACGCCACACCAGGAATACATAATGTGGCGAGCACATCTAAGGAAAGGTCCATTGCAATTACAGCCAAGCTCGTCATGCAGCGGCACCAAAATATGCCCTCCCTACTTTCCTGCTTAAGCCCTTCCATTAACATGGTGGCACTGACTGCTGCTTCGCAGAGGGCCAACTTCAGGGGTGCCCAATCCCCCTACTGGCATGCCACAACCCGTCATTTGCCAATGAGGATACCCTCCCGTCAGCATAATGCCCCCTCCCATGAAAGCGTGCTGAGGGGTGCCCAATCCCCTAATCCATGTCCCCCTTCGGTTTCATTTGCCGATGGAAGCCCACTCTCCATTGGCATAATGTCCCCCTCCATTTGTTGTGTGCTGATGGGGGTGCCCAATCCCCCATCAGCTACAGAATCCCCCTCAAAAACAACGCTCAGGTGGCACACTGGGAGCCCACCCCAGCATGCCAAATGACCCTGTAAAAGGAAAAACCATCCCTCAATGTTATTTTTTTTTTAAAACATGCAAAGCAGAAAATGGTCCCTCGTCAACTCCGGTGGCCCTCCCCAACCGCCCACCCTCTGCACTCCCTGCCTCCCCACCCCCTCACCCCATACTTACCTCCGGGCATGGCGAGATGATCTTGAGTGGACCAGGAACACGTCTGCACTCTTCAAAGCAAACCTCGAATTGAAAAGCTGTAAGCTGTATAATGGCATAAATAGGGTTTTTACAACTTTGGTGTATATCTCGGGCATTTTTGGTAATTTTGGCGCACAGGTTTCAACATAGGGTTATTGGGACCCCTCCTCATGAATTCAGTCACTGTTATGGCTTTATTTGGTCCTGAAAGGTGATTTCATGGTCACTGCATGGAATCACCTTTTGGGTCCAAGTAATGAAACAACAGTGCCACACTGTTCATGAGGGGGGCTCTGAAAAAGCCTATGTTGCAAATTTGGTGAAAAAATCAAAAAAATTGATGTTTTACAAGTTTGCACTGTGCAGTTTTCACACACACTCGTAACTTGGTGAATTTGTAATATTTTCATTCCAGATTTTCAGAATTGTCATTTTTCCACACCTCCTTATGAACAGTGCAGCTGTCATTTTACATATCCTGGCCAAAATGTGGTTTCGCACATCTGCTGCAGAATTTCGCGGTCACTGTGCGAAATCAGTTTTCGGGACAGTTTGAGAAAATGATGGTGACACTATTCATGAACAGAGTTCCTAAAATGCCTATGTTAAAAATTTGGTGATGAATGTCCATAAAACGACTGTGTTACAAGCGTGCGTTGCGCAGTTTCCATGCACTCTTGTAACTTCACAAATTTGTAATATTTTCAACACTGGCAATTTTTCACACCTCCTTATGAACAGTACAGCTATCATTTTCACAACCTGCCCAAAATGTGCTTCCGCACCTGTGGCACACAATGGCGTGGTCACTGTAGGAAATCAACTTTTGGGACATATTAACCAAATCACAGTGCCACTGTTCATGAAGGGAGTTCCCAAAATGCCTATGTTGAAAATCCGGCTAAAAAAATCCCAAAAATAATTGGGTTATGGATGTGTGTTGCGAAGTTTCTATGCATGCTCATGATTTCACCAATTTTTCATATTTTTACTCCAGATTTTCAACATTGCCATTTGTTTACACCTCCTCATGAACAGTGTAGTTGCCATTTTTCACATCCTACACAAAATGTGTTTTAATCCCTGTGTCGCCAAATGGCATAGCCACTGTGCAACACCACCTTATGGCTAACAAACTGATTGTGATGCTCTTCATGAGTTGGGGTCACAAAAAGCCCATGTGGAAAATTTGGAGAGACAATACCAACAAACGCCTATGACATTAGGGTTTCCAACTGTAACACCCCACCCTGTAGAGACTGCCAGGCATCAGGGGTGTGATTGGGATCATTGGCTGTAATGCTCACGCCATTCCACCTCCACCCTCACCCTGAGGCCAGTGACAGGCATTGAGGTGTGCCTTGGAGTGTTCGGCCCTAAAGTTCACCCTATTCTCCTATACTGCACCCATTTCAGCATATTTCCTTATGGAATGGGGTAAGTATAAGGCCCAAAGACACCAAAGCACACCACGACACTTGTCAGTGTCTACAGGGTAGGGTGAGGTAAAATGACATGAGCGTTATAGCTGATGCCCCAAAGGCACACCCCAACACGTGTCAATCTCTGCAGGGTGGGGTTGGGGTTGGCATCAGTTCAATATTTCACTACCATTCCTATTATGCATCTCTAACTCCTGCACTATCAATGCCAATGCCAGCGAGACAACATTCGGCATTGACAAATGCTTATTTACTTATGCAGTCCTCCCACCAGTGCTGAAGTGGAGCACTCTCCCCTAACATTTCTGTTCGAGAGCACACTGTACACAGAAAAGGAGGTACAGGTGCTTTGCATGCTGTTTGCCCAAGATCTCCTTAGTGATTAACGGTAGCAGCACACTGCTGAGTAAGCCCTGAGTTTGTAGACAGGAAATTGCCTTAATTAAAGCAGCAGTGGTGCAAAATCTGGTAAAAAATGTGACCCTATTTTTTTAAACTGTAACACACATCAGGCACCTTCCAGTTTTATTTGCTGGTAAAAGTGTCCATTTCTACCAGAATGGAGGTATTTTATAAATGTTTCATTACTTTTTCCTCAAGAAAAAAAAAGACGGTTGCTTCATTTGACTTAGAAATAGCATTCTAAAACTGACAAAGGGTTAATTGGCTTGACTTGTTTTCAAAGGGTTTTATTTTTAAATGTTTCCATGAAATCCATTTATGAGAAGAGACCATCCAAGCTGAAAAATCTGACAGGTGTTTTACCCTGCTGCAGCTGTGCCATTTTGGACTGACACTGGCTTTGATATTTGGTCTGATTTCCTGTTATAGAGGCACTGATGTGTTCTGTGTAGTAAAGTGACATTCATCTGGTGCTGCAGTCAGGAGGGCAACATGGTCTAGGTGTTGGGCTTGAAGAAAAAGACTATGAACCATGAGAGCCCAGATTTGAATCCATGTACATGTGGTATCTCACTAAGAGACCCTGAGCAAGTTGTATGACCTACTCGTTTTAGTTTACCCAGCTGTTGAAATAAGAAAATCTGCAAATTTAGTATTGTATCTCAGTTGAGATAGCTTGGTAAATATAGTGCTTAGTAATGGAATGTACTGGAGAGGGGCATTGAATGACATAGCATGTATACCGTAGTGGCACTTCAGTAGTATATATTGCCTGATATATTGGAGAGAGGAACTGGTTTGTTGTATACAGTGTGACACGACTCTAGCACGTGTGTATTTGCATGTACAATATGATAAAGAAGTGAGTTTGGACTACTGCCTAAGTCACTATGCAGCTGGTCAAGTGTTTGTGTCATAGTAATAGTGGGACAGGACCAGATTTTCAAAAGTTGAAAAAAACTGCACACTTGCAGAAGCAAAAGTTACGTATGGAAGGGTTTCCTTGCGCAGCCACACTTTTTTCCGTATGAGCTAAATCTAAAAAAAAAAGCTGTCTCATTGTAACCTTTTCCAAAATGTACAGCAAGCTTGCACATATGTTTTGAACAGTTGTGGAAAAATGCAATGCCTGGTATTACCATGTGTAGCATTGTTTACACAGCTGCAGGAAAAATTGAAAAATTCTGCCCATGTGAATACAATACTGAAAATAGCATTTTCTGAGGTGCAAGGATTTTTCCCCACTCCAGGAAGCTGCAAACAGGGTCTTACTCCCTGGGCCATATCAGGCTAATTGAAAACCTGGCCCATGATATCTATACATGATATTATGGCATTGATCTAATATGTAGTATGGTTCCTTAAAGTGTTAACTGACAACAGCACTGCCAAAAACTTGTGAATTATTCATTTTCTCAGTTAGCCTATATAACAGTTAATAAAATGGCAAGAAAAAAATCTAGAAATTTAATTGGCCAAGAGACATCAGCTGACCATGCATTAAATCTCTATAAATCTCTATAAATGTACAGTCTGGTGCCAAATCTTATTTTCCTCCCAAATACACCTACTTGAAGCCATTTTATAAGTGTAATGAGCTTCTTCAGGGTGTGCACCATAGGATTTTAATGCATTTTCCAGGGGGCATAAGGATACTCAGTCTTTGGCCTCATGCCTTACTATACCCTTGGGGCATGCATTAAAATCCTATAATGCACACCCTGTCATGGCTTATTACTTACTCACAGCACAAACAGTTATCAGCATAACTCTAGATTCCTGTTGTCTGTCTGTGCTCTCCTTTTAATATTTTTCTCTTACTGGTTTCATTTATTTATTTACAAGTTGATGGCCAAGAAGGCTCATTGAGTTGTGGCTCATGTCCAGCTGCAGCCTGGGGGAGGGGGGAAGGGGGAGGGTTACAGTGGAATAAGGTAAGGCAAGAAATGAAAGGATAACATAATACTTTAAAACAATGAATGAGTAAATAAAGTAAGGCTGTCCCATTCGTGCAGCAGTGGTATAACCATCTGCAGTGTGGGTGACCTGGGTTCAGGTGAGGGTCTGGAAAGCTGGAGGATGGTTAGGTGTCAGCAGTTGTCTGTTGCTGCCATGCTAGTGCCTCCTGGAGTACTACAGATGGTGCTGCAGGTGAATCAGCTGAGGAATGGGAGATGTTCTGCTTGTCTCCGTGCTCACCTGTTGAATGCCTTGTGGAGCACATTGTATGCTGATGTCCCAGGGAGAGGTGATAAGAGGTGGAACCCACCAAGCCACTAATAAGATGTGCCTTGGGTACTCCTGAGGCCATTATCTCCTGTCCAGCATGGTGAGGCTCCTCTGGATTCAGTCTCCTGATGGGGTGACCCAGAATGATCTGCCATGGTCGTGGCAGGGAATCCATGGAAGGCGAGGAGCTTCTAGGATCCAGAGTCAACAATGCTGGGAGGTTGCCAGACAGGCTGCAGATGGGGGTCAGTGCTCTCATCTGGGGTAGCAACAGTAACACAAAAAAAATATATAAACTGTACAGTAAGCTAAAAACTAAGGAAAAGAAAAAGAAACATACTGCTAAACCAAGCCAACAGTTATCAGCCACAGTACAAACAGGGCAAATTAGCAACAGCACTACAGTATATGGGAGCCTAGAGAAGGCAGAAATATAAGAATAACATATAATAAAATTAAGCAATAATTACAGTAAATTCAGTTGGATAACAATGAGAAAAACGCCATATTGAACTGAACGACAGCATTAATTATTAGCAACAGCATTCCAAACTGCATAATAAACAAGCACACTGTAAGGAACCAGGGGATGAAGAACACACACACACACACACAACACACACTTTGAACCAGCAAAAATGTAACACACACACTCTCACACTCACACTCACACACACATACACACACACACTTGAAGAACCAGCAGAAGTGTATAACAGAAAACATGGGCAGAATATCTTCAGTGAGAAAAGAGCCTAGCAAAATAGGGGAGACACAGAGGGTGGGTTCAGAAACACTAGAGTCTGATAATGCCAACCCTGTTGATCCCAAGGCAGGGATATTCACATCTATGACCAGGGCCCTACGTGCTCAGAATGAACCTGTACTAGCCATTTTCTATGACTTCAAGTAGACCATTTATTCATTTGTTTATTTACTTTGAAACCCTGCTAAACTGAGATAATGTAATGTTCCACCACTCTGGGGTTCAGTCTCATTGTTATCTCTTTTAAGCCTGCACAGCTTATTTGTAATATCATTTGCCTGCTGTTTTCAACTGTTTGATAGTCGATGGTTGCCTAGGTACTGTGGTTCTTGCTAGTGTATAAACAAGGTGCTCATTTCAGTTCTCAGTCTACCTGCTTACAAATGCTCCCTGCCCTACTCCTCTGCTTTCTCCCTATTCCAGTTCCTTCTCCCAACCACCCCTCTTCTCCCTCCCCTTTCCTTCTCCCCTTCACCCATCCTCCCATCCCCTCCTCTCCCATCCCCTCCCTGCCTTCATCATCCATCCTAGTCTCCATCCTTCCCCTCCCTTAACCTGGAGTTCCTCCACTGTTCCATTCTGTCCCTTCCTTGTTCCTCCCCCCTTTCTCCAAGGGGACGTAAGTCCTACCCCATTCTCCACCTCATTACCCTGCTTCTTCTCCTTGTTGGCAATGTGGAACTCAACCCTGGTCCCTCCCCTCAGTTCCTTGAGGCCTTAGTGTGTTCCGCTTTAGTTTATTTATTTTATTTAAAATTTGATAACCAGGAAAGACACAATGAGCTGAGGCTCATTTCCAGGTGCGATCCAGGGGAGGGGAAAGTGGAGTTACATACAATAAAGAACAGCTGAGCATTCAAAGTGCAGTTTACAAAACAATAAGTTTCTCAGGCGTTAATGGAGGGACCAGTCATAGCAAGTAGAAACAAGTTTGGTAGCAACATAATAAAAAGCAGTGAACAGTGTGCTATAGAGCCACAGAATGCAGTACCAATGTATTTGAAAATGCAAGCAGGGAGCCGAAAGAACATCAGACCAAGGAAGCTGAGAACTAGGATGTAATCAGAGGAGCAGGGGAGGCTACAAAGGGGCAGGGAAGAAGGAATTTACAAGTGGGGGTGACAGGAGAAGGTGGGTAGGAATAGATCTTAGCACGCATCTGTAGGTAAGAAGGGATGAGAATAGGCAAAAGGAAGAGGGAGGCTGGTTCCAGAGAGAGGGGCAATGGAAGAAGTCAGCATGCCCAGCTCTTGAGTGACGGTGAGGATGGCAAAAGTTCTGAAGTCCCTGGTACATACAGAGTAAGAGGAGGAGTGGGTGGGAAGAAGAGTGAGGAAAAGTAAGATGGGAGGGTGCCAAACCAGTATTTGGCAATAAAGGAGGTGCAGTGGGACAGGTGGCATTGAGGTACAGGGAGAATGGAAAGGGATGAATAAAGAGAGCAATGGTGAGTGCGAGGTGGAGAGTTTGTGGCAAAGTGACAGAAGGCTTTGCAGAGGGTGTCCAGTCTGTTTAGAGAAGAGGTGGGAGCGGTACTGTAGACCATGTCTGTGAAGTCAAACACCGGGAGGACCAGTTTAGTAACCAGCTCCCAGTGGACCTGGAGGGAGAGGCAGTTCTTGTTGCAGCACAAGGCACCTAGCTTGAGGTGAAGCTTAGTATGGATGGCATCAATATGGGCAGAGAAATTGAGCATGTTATCAAGCCAGACTCCAAGTTATTTGAAGGCAGGAACAGTGTCAATAGGGGTGCCATCCACATCCAAAGTGGATAAGACAGGGGCAGGCAAGAGCCTTGCCCATTTCTGGCTGGTGCCAAAGGTCTTGGACACAAACTTAGTGTTTACTTGAGCTGATTTGCCTGGAACCAGCACAGTACACTGTGTGGAAGTCACACTGTAGTGGAATCTCCACAGTTGTGATTGAGGGGCCGGAGGAGTAGATGACCATGTTGTCCGTGTACATGTGGATGTGCGAAGTGACACAAGCTGTGGGGAGGTTATTCAGGAAGACAGAAAAAAGGATCGTGCCTAGGATGGAGACCTGAGTGACCTCTGCCAGGATTGGGGGGGACAGGAGGACTCCACCCACCTGAACTGACTGTTGACGGTCTGTGAGGTACGATGGAAACCAGGCCACAGCGGGTGCAGATAGGCCAGCCAAGTATTGCTTGTTCAGTAAGAAAGAGTAAGACACAGAGTCAAAGGCCTTGGCTAAGTCAGTGAAGATGACTGCAGTGATGTGTCCCTGATCCATCCTGGTAGGGACATCATCAGTCACATGGAGCAGGGATGACACAGTGGAGTGGTTCTTCCTAAATCCAGACTGTAACAGAGAGAGGAGGTTTGAGGGGTAAGGAAGTCAGCAAGCCTAGAGTAGACAATATATTCTTGTAGTCTAGCAAGTGAGGGAGGATTGATATTGGCATGTAGTTGCCGGGGGTGGAGGGGTCATAGATACATAGAAATTGTCAGCAAAATAAGGACCGCTAGGCCCATCTAGTCTGCCTATAAGCCCTGTACTTGTATGCAGTCACTGACCTAAGTGATTAATGGCTTTTCATCACTCCCACTTCACCCAATGTTCCCTTGTGCCTGTCCCAGGCATGTTTAAACCCCTCCACTGTGCTTACTCCCACCACTTCTTGTGGCAGACTTCCAAGCGTCCACCACCCTCTCTGTGTAGAAAAACCTCCTCATGTTACCTCTTAATCTACTCCCCTCCAATTTAATATCGTATCCCTTCTTGTGCTGATATAGTTTCTACATTGGAAAAGATCTCCCACCTGTATCTTGTTTATGCCCTTGAGGTACTTGAACATTTCTAGCATGTCCTCCCTTTCTCTCCTCTCCTCTCCTCCAGTGAGTACATATTGAGGTCTCTTAGTCTATCCTCATATGTTTTGTGATGCAAGCCATGCACCATCTTTGTCGCCCTTCTCTGGATAGCCTCCACCTTGTCTATGTCTATATGCATGTGTGGTCTCCTATACTGCATGCATTACTCCAGGTGAGGCCTTACCAGTGTTTTATACAATGGCATCACCACCTCCCACCTCCTGCTAGTAATCCCTCTGCCTTTGGTCCCCAGCATGCCACTGGCCTTCCCTGCAGCCTTTGTGCACTGCTTTGATACCTTAAGGTCATCAGATATGATAATCCCTAGGTCTCTTTCCTCTTTGGTGACAGTCAGCACTGCCTCCCCCCATTCTGTTGCTCTCCCCAGGGTTTCCCCTACCCAGGTGCATTATCTTGCACATTTTAGCATTGAACCTCAGTTGCCACACCTCCAACCATCTTTCAAGCTTCTCCAGGTCCCTCTTCATTTTCTGTACCCCTTCTGGAGTATCCACTCTGTTGCAGATCTTGGTGTCATCTGAAAATAGGCAGACCTTTCCTTCAAGCCCCTCTACAATGTCATTAATGAAGACATTGAACAGGACTGGTCCCAGTACTGATCCCTGTGGTACTCCGCTGGTCACCTCTCTCTCCCTGGATTGGATCCCATTTACCACCACCACCTGCCTCTGTCTGTTAGCCAGTTTCTAACCCAATGAATCACCTTATGCCCCATGCCCAGACTGCTCATCTTGTTAACCAGCCTTCTGTGTGGGACAGTATAGAAGGCTTTGTTGAAATCTAGGTAGGCAATGTCTACCACCCCCTCTCTGATTCACTTCCCTAGTCATCCAATCAAAAAAATCTATCAGATGTGTTTGACAAGATGTTCCTGTTGTGAATCCATGTTGCCTCAGATCCTGGACACCATTAGATTGCAGGTGTGCCACTATCCTTTCTTTCAGCAGTGTCTCCATGATCTTCCCCACCACTAAGGTGAGGCTGACTGGCCTGTAGTTCCCCGCTTCCTCCCTACTTCCACCTTTGTGTAATGTGACTACATGCACCCTCCTCCAGTCCTCTGGAACCACACCTAGGAGAGACCTTAGCAAATTTCCCGGCCTGAGGAACAGCACCGAGGGAAAAGGGTAGGTTCAGAAGGTGAGATAGAGGGAGGGCAATGACTGGAGTAGATATTCATAGGAGCTTGTGTCCAGACCATCAGGACTGGATTTGGAGGGGTTAAGAGACATGAGGGCTATGTTGGCTTCCTGGGGGGAGACAGGTGGAAAATGGAAGCCTTTGGATGGTTGGGGTGGGGGTGGGACACCTCTGTGCTAGAAGCCTCCTCCCAAAGCTGGATCGTCTCACTGTATGGGTCTCTCATCACTCTCCAGATCTCCTCTGTATCATGGAATCATGGCACTATTCCAGGATGCCTGATTGCAGCTTGGCCATTCTAGACTACCACCTATTTGGGCAGGACAGGGGTAAACAAGGGAGTGGGATTACCCTCTATGCCCACTAGAACCTGTCCTGCACCATCACTCTCAGGGAGACTGCACCATCCACCCACATGTTTCTACTATCCAAACTTTCCTTTCCCTCCTCACTATCTATTTTTATTGCTGTTTTCTATGCTTCACTGAGAATTTCTCCTTGTTTCAGGTGGACTTACTTACTCCTCTGCTGGTGACCTCATCCTCCCGGGTGACTTCAACATTAATTGGCTTTCCCTGACCTCCAGGCCAACCACCCACAGGATTGAGTCCATTAAACTTTCACAGTTTGTCACAGGACCCACCTGACTCAATCCCCACTCATCAGATCATGCCCTCCTGGCCTGGCTTCTCACCTCATACCCCCACCACATTGTTGCAGCAGATATACTGTACAGTATTGTCAGATGTCTTCAGTGACTACTGCATGACATTTTGTGTCAGAAAACTCCAGCGCCCTACCTCCTTTCCAAAGTACATGTAGTCCAGGTCCCTTTATTCGTTACACAAAGAAGCTCTACTGAATGACCTGGCTGCAACTGACTGGTCCCCCATGCTCACTGCCCCAGATATTGATATGGCCCTCTCCACTTCCACTCAGTATTTACTTCTGTCTGGGACAAGCACACTCCCATTGGGAAATCCAGAGCTAAATCTTCTCACCACCCCTGGATCACCTTTGATCTCATCAACTCGCAAAAGACCTATCACCAAGCCTGGGCCAGGTATAAATTATTCCGCACCCTCTTGGGCCTCCTCTCCCACAGGGTGCTTAGGAACTCTTACACTAAGGTCATTTGTACTGCCAAGGCCTCTACTGCAAGGCCAACCTACAGAAAAATCTTAATTCCCCAGCAAAATCTGGAAGGTGATTCTCTTCCTTTTTGACCCCCCATCCCAGTCCTCTACCCCTCTCCTCAAGGTTAATGGCTTACCAGTGTCTCACCCTCTCTCTGATGCTGCTCATTTCAGCAAGTTCTTTTACCATTTGTGCACTCCCCTCCATCCCACCTTATGGGTCCTATCCTCTCCCACCTTCCCCTCCATCTTCCTTACCTCACCCCCCACCCATGGTTTGATTTCCCCCTGCCACTCCCCAGGAGACCCTACTTGCTCTTTCCTCACTCAACTCTTCCAAATCTAGCTCAGATAACTTGGATCCTAAACATCTCCATCTGTCGGCTCCTGCCATCACCATCCCCCTTACTCACCTCCTAATTATCTCCTTCACCCTTTGCACTGACCCTCAGTTTTGGGAAGATTGCCAAGGTTCTTCCCCTTCACAAATGGGGGTGATCCCTCCATTCCTGGCAACTTCCACCCTATCTCCCTCCTCCCTTCTCTTACAAAGCTGCAGGAGAAACTAGTCTGTTCATGGCTTGCAGACTTCCTTCACTCTTTCAGTTTTCTCTCCCTCTTCCAGTTTGGCTTTAGGAAGGATCATTCCACCATCTCTTCCCTACTTAGGGTCACAGACTCCATCCTCTCAGGGATGCATCAAGGGCACATCACAGCAGCCATTTTCATTGATCTGGCCAAAGCCTTTGATTCAGTGTCTTACTCACTCCTCCTGGATAAGCTGAGTGCTGATGGCCTCTTGACTGGTACTGTTCCTACCTCTCAGACCATCAACAGTCAGTACAGGTAGGAGGCACCATCTGCCTACCCCTCGCTATCAAGGTCAGAGTCCCACAGGGCTCCATTTTAGGTCCAGTCCTCTTCTCCATCTTCATGAATGACCTCCCTCCACCTGTGCTAACTCACATATTCAGATGTATGCAGATGACAGCTCTCTATACCTCCAGTCCCTTGACAGTACCTTTAGAAGTCTCACTCCAGTAAGACTTTCACCGTGTTTTGCTCTGGTTCCAGTCCAACCAACTTTGGGTCAACACAAGAAAACACTGTGCCCATGACATTTGGTACCAGCCAAAAGCTTGACTGGCTTGCCCCCTCCCCATATTCTCCATGCTGGATGCCACACCACTTCAAGTAGTCCCAACTTTCAAGTACCTCTGAAGAATGGGACTGGTGGGGAGGAGTAAACTAGACTATCAGCTCAGAGAGGAGTGGCAGCAGGGTTTAAAAGGCACGCACTCCACACAGCATATCATAGCCCAGCTGATTTCACCACCTTACTTCATTTACCTGACTCTGCTACCTGTCTGCAAGATCTGCCATTTACTGCAACTGCCGTGACTGTTCAAGAACTACTCCTGCTCCACTCATCCTTGAGAGCCCCCAGTGTCCTGGTGAGTCTTCCAAAGAATGGGACCGGTAGGTAGGGAGGAGCAAATGGGAACATCATCTCAGAGGGAAGGGGCAGCAGGGCTTGTGTTATTTATGCCCACACAGCATGAGCTTGTATAAAACGCGAGTGGTGCAAGATTTTTCAGTTGTAAAGTATTGTTCTTTTTGCTTTTCTCCTATACTAAGCACATGAAGTAAAACAATATAGTTTAACATACCCTGAATCAACTTGGCATGTTCAACGTGGCACTTATACTATAAGTAGGTAGCGTTTCTTTATGAGAGTAAGTTTCATCAGTGTCTTAGAATTGCAAGCCTTCAAAGTTGAATAATTAATACTGTCACCATCTTAATTTTGAATTATATCTCTTTTATTGGTTATTGCTTTATTTTATCTTATTTTATTATATCTTTTTAACATTAATGGAGGCATTTATCAAATTGATTGTTTTTATACTGCTATATGGCAGGGGAGGGGACACACTGCTAAGCAGCATGGTTAGAATCTGTTGGCTACAGGAGGATCATGTTCCTTTTCTCCCAAACTTATACCCATACATTACTGATCATTTTTATTCCCTGACACATTCTGGTTTAAATGGATTAAGTACACCGTATTTCAGTCATTACACTTTTTTCTGTTACTCAATTGTGCTGTTGTAAAAACGGTTTGATGAAGAAATCTCAGTTTGCATTAACTAAGCACTTGGTATTACTTCTACTGTTGCTATCAGGAAATGTTCATGTTAATCCTGGTCCAGAAATCTAGAGGGAAATGTATCTTTCCATGAATTCTGTAACAGGAGAAACATGGGAATTTTGCATTTAAATATTTGAAGTCTTTTACCAAAGTTAGACTATATAAGGTCCCTGATTGAAACCACAAATCCTGATGCTTTTGCATTCTTAGACACCTGGCTGAATAAAAAACTACCAATACAGATATTGCTATAGAGGGTTTTAACCTATATAGAATGGACAGGTCAACAAAGTGTAGCGGTGTAGCATTGTACTTAAAGAATTCATATGTGGGCCTGATTGTGGCTGCAAAAACTATTCCAAAACAATTAGATCTTTTGGTGCTGAGGGTTATTAGATCTAATCATTTTTTGATATACTTGGCCATTTGTTATCGGCCACCATCAGCAGCAAAAGACACATTACAGTTGTTAAGTATATTAATTGTTCCTTATTTAAAGCATGAATTTATCTTACTAGGTGATTTAATTCAGAACATATTGAATCCCTCACTGGATATCACAAACCAATTTGCTGCTTTAAATCTTACACAAATTATAACAAACCCCACTAGACCTCATAAAACAATAAGTGAAAAGGGCTCTTTACTAGTTGTAATTTTGACAACAGCTCAGCAGAAGCATACTTCTTCAATATTTGAGGCCGATATTAGTGATCATTGTTCTATAGCTTGCATAGGAGATACTTCAAAGGCACCTTTTCAAATGCATATGATAACAACCCATAACTTTTCCAAATTTATCAATCAAGCTTTTCTTAAGGATGTATCAGAAATTAGGTGGGAATTGTTATACGCATGTCCTGATTTTATGACTACATGGAATCTCTTTAAAACATCTCTTTTAGAAATGATAAATAAACATGCCCCTAAAATAAAAAAGGATAAGTACTAGACTAGCCCCTTGGATGTCCACTCAAGTCAAAAAGTTAATTAAGAAAAAGAATAAATTGTGGAATCAGGCACGGAAAACTAAATCTCCAGAGGATCCATTGGCATTCAGGGCGATGGAGAATAAGTGCACCACAGCAATTAGGAATGCTAAATTAGATTACTATTCAACTCAATTATCTGTTTATTTAAGAAACTCAAAGAAAATGTGGAAAGGAATCAAATCTTTAATGGGCAGGACAATAGCTTCGGTCTTCCCTAAGTTTTTTAATCATAATAATCTTATTATACATAAACCTGAAGGACAAGCAAGGTTATTTAATGATTATTTTGTAGAAGCTGGTTCTTCCTTTGAAAAATAGTACCCCAATATCTCACTACCCCCAACACAGATTTTTCATACAAAGTAAATAGATCTATTTTCATTTAAAGATATAACAGAGGCTGAGGTTCTCAGCTAACTTAAATGAAATGTTAACAAAAGATTAGGCTCTGATGGAATAGCACCCAGTTTTCTGAGAATATGTGCCAAAGTTATAGCTAAGCATCTGGTTTATTTGCATAACATGTCGTTAAAGACATCCTGTATACCGGAAGACTGGAGAAAGGCATTTGCAACTCCTATTTTCAAGGGGAGTGGTGATCCTTAAAGTCCTAATCCATACAAATCTGTTTCTATAATTTCAACTTTTCAAAAGGTTTTCAAAAAGCTTTTATACAGGCAAATTAATAAATATTGTGAGAAATTCAATTTAGTATCTAATAAACACTCTGGATTAAAAAAGCGTCACAACACAATACATGTTATATCCAAAGTAACTGATGACATATTTACAGCTATGGACAGGGGAGAAAGTACTGTAGACCTACAGTATTTCTTGATCTGTCCAAAGCATTCGATACTGTTGATCACAATATTTTGTTAAACACCTTAAAAGTAAACATTTGGGAATGGGGCAGTCGGCTTTGTTGTGGTTTTATTCATATTTGACATTATGTACACAGTATGCTAAGATAGGAGAAGTGATTTCTGACACAGTTGCAATTAAAAAAGGGGCTCCCCAGGGCTCTGTCCTGGAGCCTCTATTATTTTAGCTTTATATAAATGATTTACCTAAACAATGTTCAGACAAGGTTCAGATACAACTCTATGCAGATGATACTAGTCTATATACCCATCACACTTTTCTGGATGTTGCAGTTCAAATTTAACAGCAGGATTTTAATAAAGTACAGGAAGCATTGTTACAGTTACACCTGTTACTCAATGATGCCAAAACTCAATGGATGTTATTCACAAAGAAAAAGCAATTTAACTGAGCCCCAAATACTATCACTTAAAGGTACCATAATAAATAGAATACAGCAATATAAATATCTAGGAATGACACTGGATGCTCAACTGAATTTTAAATATCACATTAACTACTTATCTAATAAATTAAAAAAAGCTACTGGCTTTCTTCTACAGAAATAAAATACATTTCTCTTTTCCTATTAGGAAGATGTTAGTTAACTCATTATTTTATCTACTATAGACTATGAAGACTGTGGCCCGGATATTCAAAAGGGTTGCGCCATGCGCAAGTCCAAAAATGCGCCATTTTGCGATATTCAGAAGGAGGCAGTTGCGCCACCGAAAACATGCTGAGCAACAGTGCAATGAAAATGAAGGCATGTGCAACGAAGGGGGTGGATCCATGCATCAAGAGGCGCAATGCGATATTCAAAGACTTGCGCTGATGCGCAATAGTGGCACACAGCCGGAATCAAGACTAGCAGAAATGAGCCAAAATAAAAAGGCTCAAGGAAGCAGCGCAAGAACGCTACAAGGCTGCCAAGTGGGGGAGAGAGAGAGAGAGAGAGACAGACAGACAGACAGACAGAGACAGGCTAGGGCAGGCAAGGCAAGCGTGGGCCATAGGCTGTAGAGGCCAGCGGGGGTGCCCGGTGCACTGGAAGTAGAAGTGAGGACAGCGGGGGTAACACAGCAACACCAGCCGGGGGGGGCAGAAGCCAGGGAGATGGACAGTGGCAGCTTCCACATGGAAGCTGTAATGAGGGGGGTGAGAATGCATGCTGCAGGGGGACGTGGCCGTGGAAGGGCCCATCGGCGGTATGCCCCCAACAGGCAGTACCGTGCCCACATCAGCTTTGAGCTGTACACAGATGTAGAGATCATGGGCTGGTACCGCCTGAACAGGGCAATACTGAGATGGCTCTGTGAGCTGTGGAGTGATGTGATGCAGGCACCCTCACGATGGAGTCACGCTCTGTCGGTGGAGACCAAGGTGACAGTCTGCATGTGCCTGCTCGCCACGGGCACCTTCCAGAGGCCGACAGGGGACACCACAGGCATCACACAGTCGGCCACATCATGCATCCTCACCCAATTCCTCAGCGCACTGCTGCCACATGCTGCGGAGTACATCCATTTCCCCAGCACTGCGGCAGAGCGTACAGCAAACATGGAGGAGTTCCACAGAGTAGCACGTATGCCTGGCATGCTAGGGGCCATAGACTGCACCCATGTGGCCATTCGCACACCACCTGGCCCCGATGGGTCACATATAGGAACAGAAAGGGCTTCTCCAGTGTCAACTGCCAGGTGGTGTGTGATGCCACTGGGCGCATAATCAATGTCTGTGCCACACACCCTGGCGGAGCACATGATGCCTTCATATGGTATCAGTCCGCACTGTGCCATCGATTAAGTGGGGACATCCCCACAGGACATCTACTGGGTGAGTACACATGTATGGAATGCAAACGCGGGGCAAGGGTGGGAATGCCACAGGTGCCATGGTAGTGGCACACAGGGATATGGGCAATATGGACCTGAACATGAGACTGATCTCCACTATCTCCACACAGGTGACAGCGGATACCCACTCCATCCCTGGCTGCTCACACCGTACTGGCGCCCCATGACCCCATCGCAGCAACGCTATAATGAGGCACATGTTTCCACACGCAACATCATAGAGCAGGTGTTTGGGATGCTCAAGGCACGCTTCCGATGCCTAGACACCTCCGGCGGTGCCCTACAGTACAGCCCCCAAAAGGCCTGTGGGATATTCCTGGCCTGTTGCATCCTGCACAACATGGCCAAAGACTATGGGATAGCTGTACAGGTTGAAGAGAGGGACAGCGATGGGGACGCCAGTGTCGCCGGTGTTGATGGTGATGAGCAGCCCCTCCCTAGGATGGCGGGACCCCCAACTGATCCAGCAGGCCCAGCTGCACCAGGACACCATCATAGAGGAGCACTATGCAGAACACAGGTAAGTCAAGGGGACATGTGCAACCAACACTGTCCATGCGCAAACCACAGGCACACAGGGTAACACACCAGGGGTGCATGATGGCCAGGGGAGTGGAAGGGTTCAGGCATACAAACACACCATCAGGGAGGGATGAGCACTCATATGGACACACACACACCAGGCACAGAGCGTACATGGGCACATGCACAGCACAGCAGAACCGACATTGCTAACACACAGCACCACCAACCACCCCAACCACCTGTACTGTCCAAGTACGTGTGTCAGATGCTGGGCACCCTTGCACCTTGGTGTACAGTACAATGCAGGCATCATCATGCACACGAACCTGTGGACAGCAGTTGGGAGGTGTGCAGGTGGTCCATGTGTCGGCATGGTGAGCAGAGCACCCAGCAGTGCACTGCCCACCATGACACACATTGCACACGTGGCAGCACCAGACAGGGCCCGCACTGGGAGACAGCTCAGTCATGTAGCACTGTCCCATGGCCACCACGGATGCGTGGGTGGCCCGCCGTACTCAACAGCACTGGCAGGCTGAGCAGGGGCCACATGGGGTGGCACTGTTGCACCACCAGGGGTCCCACTGCATGAACGTGACCTTGCCCGCACAGGGGTCTGCAGCATGCCGAACAAACCTGCACCAGGGGTGCTCGGGATGGCCACAGCAGAACCTGGCATCGACAGGCCTGGTGTCCACGGCGCGGGAGCAGGGGTGGTGAGTGAACTGTGTGGGGTGTGCGGTACAGGGGCACCTGACTGTGTGCCCAATGCGTCCACGACAGAGACCACTGCCTGGGTCAGCCTGTCAATGGTGGCGGTCACATCCGTCTGCATACAAACCAGCTCTGCACGGTCCAGAGCACACTTCCTGCTGTGCCGCTCCACAGCCACAGACAGTGCCTCCACGGACATTGCAACCCGCCTCTGCAGCTGTACTGATTCCCGCAGTAGGCGGGTGTGCTTGTCCAATGGGTACTGTGCCTCAACGGCATCCTGTCCCCCAGGGTGTGGAAGGTCCTGATGCACAACACCCCTTGAGGGTGGGCGCTGTTCACCAGGACCAGGAATGGGCGGATCAAAGGGTGGCGGATATGTGCCACCGCTTGACACTGTACCCCCAGACCTGGTGGGTGACTGCTGCTGCTGCCCCGCCAACTGCTGTGCCCCAGGGTCCACTCATTCTACCGCTGTGCTAGCAACAGTGCCAGACACCTGCACAGCCACCGGTGCTGCCCCACCGGTGCTGACAGGCACAGCCTGGGACTGTGCCAGCATGCTGGTACACAAGTTGGAACCAGACAGGCCCAGGGGCACGTGCTGGCCTGCTGTGTGTCCATCATGGGACACACACCTATCACTGCCCATTGCAGTCCTTGCATCATCAATGGTGCAGGTACGTGCTACAGCCATAGTCACAGGAGTGCTGGCATGCTTGTATGCCAGACTGCTGAGACACAGGCTGTGCACCCCCCGCACCCGAATCACCGACACCAGAGTTGGCGGCCCAGCGTGCATGCTGCTGCAGTGCCTGCTGGCTGGTGATAGAGGTGGATGGACCCTCCTCCATGTCCAGCAGGTCATCATCACTGCCTTGGACCCACCACCACCATCTCCTGAAGACGAACAGGATCTGTAACAGAAAGAGAGTACATGTGAGTGCATGTGAACAACCTTCCCCCCAACCCGCCCCAACACCACCACCATGTCATACCGTGCAGTGATGGGCTTCCACCTGTCTGGAATCCACCTCCTGGTACGCCCTCAATAGCGCTTTGCTGCATTGATGCAACCAGTGTCTCCTCAGCCGGGGTCAGCTCCAACACCACTGGCGGGCCCCCGCCAGTGCCAGCACGTGCCGCCCTGAAGGCTGCCACCTTCTCCTTCAACCTCCTGCGGTCTGTCCCCATCTTCTTCTTGCATTCCTGCACAGAGCGCTGGTGGCTTCCGTGCAGGTTCACGGCCCGAGCTACCCCCTCCCATGCAGCCGCACGGGACTGAGGGGTGTCCTTCCATCCACTCAGTACTGGCTCCTCATCCAGATAGGCCTGGAAGAGGGCCTCTGTCTCTGCTGGGGTAAAGTTGGGCCTCCTCCTACACCCACCGTCCTCACCCTCACCTTGGCTCTGCTCGGTCATGGCGATCTGTATGAGGGCAAGTGGACACCTGTCACTGTGCAGTCTACAGCATTTTCCCATGACATTGTCCAGAACATCACACAGCATGCAACTCACCTCTCACCTGCAGTAACCGAATCTGGCCAGCGCAGCCCAATGTCGCACATTTATAGCGCAATGCATGCAAATTAGGAGTGGAGCAACTATAATGACATGCAAATCGCGCCACTGCGCCTTTGAATGGCTGATCAGATGATTTGCATGTGTCGGCTGAATATCGCGAATTTGTGCTTTGTGCAATACGGTTGAGTCGACTGAGCCAATGGCGCAAATCTGTGACTGTGTGGTACACTGCATTGCGCATGCCCAGATAGCTTACGCAGGCATCTGCTGCGCTGCTGACATGCTGTGCGTGATCGGCAATTCAGGCCATGGCCACCATTGTGCCAGTGGCGGTACAGCACTGGGCACTATATGGCGCTGTGGCACTACTGCGCAATAGTCCACTGTGGCACTGGTAAGCAGCTGGTCGGTCGCACAGGATGCGTATACGTCAGATGGCGCTGTGCATGGCCTTGCGTCATTGCCCATGACCTTGTGTCCGACCTTTGCCCCTGGCCCTGTTCGGTTGCCATGTGTACGGCCCTATTGCGCTGTCTGGTGACAGCGCTATGTGAAGTGACGGTGCTGTTCGAACAGCACGATTGGAACCTGTGGTGGTCTATTGCGCAACATCTCCACGTGGGGTTACGGTGCAGAGGGGCGCCATATTGCCTGCTGTAAAGTTGGTACCAAGGCTCACAGAAGAGCAGTTCAGTGGAGCCCAGTCGAACTGGCCAACTTGGTGGCCCTAGTGGAGCCCCACTATGGGGCACTTTATGGTGAGGCGCCCCTCACCATTGCCAGGACGCAGGTGTGGCAGCAAGTGGCCACTGACCTGGTGGGGGTCACTGGATGGTGCCGGTCAGCTGAGCAGTACTGGCACCGGTACGGTGACCTCCACCGGAGGGATCCTGATCTTCTTGATCAGTTGCGGTCACGTGCCAGGCGGGGCGTGGTGCCTAGGCCAGGTGGGTGTACCATCTATGCACCTGTATTCTCTGTAGGGGTGTGAGTGTGTTTTGGTGGCTGTGCATAGGTGATGGCTCTGACATGGTTGGCTGTGTCAGAGTGTGCAGGTGTGAGATGCATGGGTCTGGCTGTGTGGGCAGGCACTCTCACTGGGGCAGGGGGCAGTCTGCTTTGGAGTCATACTGATGTTTGTCTCAACATATGTCTCCCACAGGCCGGGATGTGAGGATGCAGGCACGGGGTGAGGAGGGCCATGCCAGGGCCCCGGTGCCGGTGGGTGTTGCACCCCAGCAGCAGCAGCAGCAGCATCAGCGGCAGACCCAGCTGCTTGAGGAGTGTGAGTATCATTACTTCATGGATGCTATTGCATGCTGGGGGGGCAAGACCACCAGCCATGCACAACACAACCATGCAGGAAAGGGGAGGTCATAATTCCACTATACAAGACACTAGTGAGGCCCCACCTGGAGTACAGTGTACAGTTCTGGAGACCATACCTACGTAAGGACATAGACTGGGTAGAGAAGGTTCAGAGGAGAGCAACAAAGATGGTGCATGGATTGCATCACAAGTCCGATGAAGACAGGTTGAAGGAACTGAACATGTACTCCCTGGAGGAGAGGAGGGAGTGAGGGGATATGATAGAGACATACAAGTATCTTACAGGGAGGAACAGGGTGCAGGAAAACACTATTTTTAAGCGAAAAAGATGTTCCAGGACTAGAGGGCATGGGATGAAGTTGGAGGGAGGACGATTCAGAGGAAACATGAGAAAGAATTTCTTCACAGAACGGGTGGTGGACAAGTGGAACACCCTGCCAGAGGAAGTGGTGGGGGCTGAAACAATCACGGGATTTAAGAATGCACGGGATAGACATGAAGGAATTCTGGAGGTCAGGGGTAAGGTGCAACAGACTTATAGGAAAACAAAGAGAACTTACAAGCTCAAATGACCAGACTGGGTGGGCCATAGGCCCTTATCTGCCAACACTGTCTATGTATCTATGTATGTATGCATGACACAGGTGACATGCATCACTGTCCAGTATCACAGCACGTCTGTGTATGCATCACTGGTGGTCCATGCATGCACTGAGCACATAGCTGTGTAAGTGGCATCGCACCACGTTGCCACGTCACTTGACAGCCTTGTTTGTGCTGTGATGGACATGGGCAGTGTGTTTGTGCAGTGGTGCACATAGCTGGTGCCGCCTGTTTGTGATGGCCATGTGCATGTTCACTGTGGGTGGGTGCATGCCATCACAGGTGCGGGACATTGGGCTATATGGCTTGCAGGTTGGGTGGTGTTCAGGGTTGTGGTCAGTCACAGCCATTGACTGTGTTCCCATTTTCCTAGGCCTCGAAGTTCTCCGGAGGATACATCGGGACATACGGGGGCCTGACACAGGTGTCCCTGGATAACCAGACCATCCTGGAGTCCATTAGGAGACATGGCCTGTGGAGGAGGCATCGCAGGGGACAGCGGAACCAGGCACAGGATGACCAGCCAGCTGGGCCTTAGGCCACAATACCCTTCCCACTTCTCCCATCCCTACCACCCTGCCTTCCCTCTCCAAGTTGTTCATACCTACCCCTTGAACACCCCTACCTTGTACCAGTCCCCCCCCTTGTAAATAGTTCTTGTTTATTGATTTGTTATTTACTATTTGAAAATTTGAAAATACATATTTATATTTTGATATGAATACTGTGTTGGTCTCTGATTTGCAGCTGGCTATGGGTGCTCAGTTGCAGTGGTGTATATGCCATCTGGGGTGGTATGGTCCTGGGTGTGTGTGTGTGTGTGTGTGTGTGTGTGTGTGTGTGTGTGTGTGGCATGGGGAGGTATCTCCGGCATGGCAGTGACTTTCTGTTGGTCTTGCCGTCTGCTGCCACCCACTGCTGGGTGCACAGGGTGTGTCTGGCTTGTATGCTTCTGTGCTGCACGGGGTTGACGTATGCTGGGGGGGGATGCATGGTTTCCTGCAGTGCCAGTCACTGCACATGGGTGGTGTCTTAGGGTCACAGTGCAGGGTGTGCTGTGCGTACGGGGGGGCTGATGTGCACTGTGGTTGTCAACCCCCTGTGTGTGGCACTTTCAGCCTGCCAGTGGTTGTGCTTGGGTGTCATGGCTCTACTGTGCTTTGTTGGCTTGTCCCCATGGGCCAGTAGATCATCCATCACACCCCCAGTGATGCTGTGCTTAGCGTGTGCAGGTGTCTTGTTGGTTCTGCAGTGTGTTCCTGTGCCCATGTGTGGCATGGCTGGTGGTGGGCCCCAGCCTGCCTCCCTGGATGTGCAGTTCCATTGCTCTGTGGGGGGGGCTCTGCTTGCGCTATGGCACCTCTGGACTGCTCAGCTGGGCTGCCCCGGTTGTGCTATAGCGCAACATTTCTGCTCAGCTTCTCCTTCCTGGTTGCGCTATGGCGCAGTTAGTGCGATATTCAGACGTTGGCTGCTTGCGCAATTTGTTCTGCTCCATGTTTGAATATCGCACCTGTTGCGCATATGCGCAATTGGTTTGTGCTTACTCCTACTGTTGCGCACTTTTTGGGCACAGTTTGAATATCCGGGCCTGTATATATAGAACTACCGCAACATCAATACTCAGTTATTTGGCTATATTGTATCACAGCGCACTCAGATTTGCAACAAATCTTTCATATGCAACACACCATTGCAGATTATATGATCAAGTTCAATGGACCTCACTGGCTATTCATAGAGAGTCTCACTGGTACTTACATGTCTATAAATTTGTTTTAAAACATATCCGTTACAGACACTCAAAAGTAAAAATCCTATAAAACATTCACTCTGTTCAACAAAAAAAACTGTCTTTTCACATCCCACCATGTAAAACTAAGGTAGGAAGTTATACTGTAGTGGTTGCAGTTCCTAAAACCTGGGAGCTATTACAGACTAAATTAAAACTGGTTACTCTCCCACTCTCACTCATTTTAGAGCTTCTGTAGAAAGTCTGATGTTTAAACATTGTGATTGTTTTGGGTGAAGAGTGTATGTTTAATGATTGACTTTTACAAAAATTTTATTTTAATGTATTATGTGTAACTCATGGTTTGTCTTGTTTATATATATCAAGTTACATACTTCTTGTACTGTCCCAATTTGAATGCAGTTACAAAGTAGAGATTTCTCTCAATTTGCCTTCAATAAATGAATGAATGACCTCAGTATGTGGTTAGATAGCAGGCTTGACTTCTATACCCATATGAATGCCATCCATGCCAAACTCCTCCCCAAACAAGGTGCCATGCAGTGTAGTAAGGACTGCCTTTCTCCCCAGGTCAGCTGGGAGCTGGTCACTAAAATGGTTCTCTGGGTTTAAACAATGTGGATGTGGGGGCAGAGCCTGGCATCGAAGATGGCAGCTAGCTAATTTCTAGACAGAGATGGGGGGGAACCTTCTTATGACCATTTGTTAATGTCATTAACATCAAAAGGCTACTGAGAACATGATAAAGTAACCAGAAAGAAAGGGAAACAAAATTATACAACCTGATCCAAAATTGGCTTGGGCATCGCTGAGAACCATCCAGTAAAAGACTGCCTGGTATCATCGCATGGTCCCCTCCTGTGGGCCTAAGTAGCACTGGGCCTTTGGTGACAACCTCTTCCGAGGAAAAGCTCCGGTGGCGGGTGGCATAAGAGGAGGTGAAATAACAGAAAATGGCTTGGCATGGGCCCCCCACCACAGCTTAATGAACTGGAAAAAAATCACACAGATGTTAAGTAAAGTCCTGCAAGACACTGCTGAACTTAAAATTACTACAGCCAGGACTAACGCTGATTTACAAGGGCTGGCAGCAAGAGTGACTGGCACAGAGACCGTAGTTAAACAACAAGCCACTCAGCTCTACTAACATGATGGACAGCTCCATGAGCATCATGGGCACATCCAATACCTCCTGGCTAAAGTGGACGACATGGAAAATCATGCCTGTCAAAAAAACATCAGAATTGTCGGCATCCCAGAAGGTATGGAAGGGAGGGACATAGTTACCTTCTTGAGACACACTCTGCCTGGCATGCTACAGCTGAACAATGAGCTCCCTCTGGACCTGGACAGAGTGCGTCATACCCTAGCCCCCAAGCCCAAACAGGGGGATTGCCCCTAGCCCATACTTTGCAAATTCCTTCACTACCCCGCTAAAGAATTATACCTGAGGGCAGCGAGGGGAAAAGAGAGACACTAATTGGCAAGGGCATCCAGTGCAAATGTTCCAGGGCTACTCCCTGGACCTATCCAGAAAAGAAGGGCTTATGCAGAGGTTAAGCAGCCGCTATATCAAATGAATATCCCTGCATCCTTTGTAGTATCTTGCAATGCTAAGGAATTTTTGCAGAACATCCAAAGCGCAGGGCAGGTGTCATGTCAGCCCCATGAGGCACCACATGGCAGAGAATGGAGGTCATCAAAGAAGGAGAGCAAGCATCAGAGCCCCATGCCATGCAAGAAGCCAATAAGGAGGAGCCCTGGCAAAAGTTCCAAAGAGGGAGGGCAAAGAAAGTCAATAAAACTAATGTCCCCAAGAAATCCCCTCCTCAAAGAAACAGATCAAGGAGCAGGCAACATTTCCAGAACCTGTCAGATGCTAGTATCAGCTCCCTGGGAGACACACCAGTGAAAGTCTCCAATTGATATGCCACCCTAGGGGATCTGATACCTGCAGCACTGGATCTGTCCAGCAAAGACATTCCCCTATCAATAGACCCCATCCAGAACCATGACCTACTAATGGACTGGGTGCCACTGTGTTAGGATTGGGCTGAATGTGTGGGATAGACAGATGAGAAGAACCTGCTACATGGCTTGATGGACCCCCAATGCCAGAACAAAGAAGGTAAACCTGGCAGTGTGAGCTGTGACTTGATCATGCTGGACAGGTACGCAGGATTAAATAAGCAAATGCAGACTACTACCCCTCCCCCTCAGTGGCTTAATGTAAAATTGTAACACTGACTGCACAGGAAGGGAATTTCTACAGCCTCTGAAAAGACCATAAGTCAGTTCAAAGACTGAACAGCAATCAGACTGACACTGTAGAATTCAATATGTGGAAAAGCGGGGAAGCCTCCTATATAAGTTATTTCAATCCTCCCATTTCCATATAAGTGGATAGAAAATGCTGAGTAATTTCTGCAAATGCAGATTAGAGACTGCCGCTTTGGTCAAATATGCAGCTACAGGAAATATGGATATGGCATCAGGATTAAATGTTGGGCCAATCTCAAGCCGTTATGTGTACTTTAAATGGAAACTAAGTTCCTCTTAAGAGAACAGGTAAAAAGCATACCAGGCTGTCTGACAAGGCTCTGGGCTTCACTTAGTATCTAATAGCCTCATAGGGTAAAATGGACAGTTCGCCCCTAGGGAATGTTCCTGGAAGATAGGCAAGACAGGCATGCAATAGGAAGGATCCTGTTCCTCCTCAGAGTGTAAATCACAGGGTCAGTGCTAGTACAGAGAAATGCCCAACAGATTTGACAGTGGCTGTAGACATGAAGGGAAGGACTTACTTGTTGTAGCCGCAGAGCAAAGTACCAGCATGAAGGATCTAGCACTCAGAAGTGGGTTAAAAACCACTCCAACGGCAGGGGGGATCTGTCTGATCACTCAGAATAAGACAAGAAGGGGTTACTTCCCATAGGTCATGGAACAAACTGGGATTAAGGGAATGTGGAACATAGAGAAGGAGTGGAAGGCACTTATGGTAGGAGGACAATGTGAAGAAACAAACAAGTCTCCCTCAGAAATGGTAAGTGATATTTCTGGGAATGGGAAGCCAGGAGTTAAAGCTGACATTACATACAAAGGAGGGCACTAGCCAGCACCTCTCCATGGGCCCTACCACCTGAGCAATAAACCCAGAAGGCTAGAAAATGGCCCAAGATGATGTCAGACACAAGAAGGGGCCCCATGTTGTCCCTCATGTTGGTAGAGCTGGGTGGCTTGCATGCACATACTTCTCAGAAGCATTCATCCCAAGGTGCTGAAAGAACTGGCGGGGGTATTGGCAGGGCTGCTGGCAGACCTGTTCAATACCTCCCTGGACACAGGCTGCATACCACAAGATTGGAGGATGGCTCACTTGGTGCCCCTCCATAAGAGTGGCCCAAAGGATGAACTAGGCCTGTAAGCCTCACATCCATTGTAGGAAAATGTATGGAAGCAATCCTGAAAGAGAGGCTGGTAACCTTTTTGGAGCAAAATGGACTCAAGGACAGTCAGCAGAATGGATTCATCTCTGAAAGATCCTGCCAAACCAACCTGATTGGATACTATGACTGGGTAATGAGGGAACTGGATAAAGGCCATGCAGTGGATGTGCTGTAATTAGATTTCAGCAAGGCCTTTGATTCAGTGTGTCATGGGAGGCTCTGGGGTAAGTTGCAATATGCGGGGGCAGGGACAAAGATGGTGAACTGGAATGTGAACTGGCTGAAGGGGAGACAGCAACAGGTGGTGGGGGGGGCACTCTCTTCCCCAAGGGCAGTGACAAGCAGGGTGCCGCAGAGCTCAGTACTGGGTCCGGTGTTGTTTGGGTTATTCATATCGGATATATCACATAGCATTAGGAGCAAGATCAGTCTGTTCACAGGTGATACCAAAATAGGGGTGGTGGTGGATGACATAGAAGTGTGGCAGGGGCTACAGGAGGACCTGATCAAACTGGAGGAGTGGTCGGAAAAGTGGCAATTGAGCTTCAATGCGAAGAAGTGCAAGGTTTTGCACTTTGGAGCAAGGAACCCAGGGAGGAGCTACCAGTTGGGAGGGGTTCAGATAGAGGTCACAGAGAAGGAGAAGGAGAAGGACCTGGGGTGATCATAATGGGTGACAGGAAGAACTCAGCTCAGTGCAGGAAGGCGGTAGCTAAAGCCATCAAGATGCTGGGGTGTATTGCGAGAGGAATCTCATCCAGAAATTGGGATGTGATCCTGCCACTGTACAGGTCACTAATCAGACCACATTTTGAGTTACAGTTCTGGCGTCCCTTTATGAAGAAGGATATCAGATTACTGGAGGGGGTGCAGCGTAGGGCAACTAAGATGATCCAGGGCCTGCAGGGCAAAACGTATGAGGACAGGCTGACTGAGTTGAATATGTACATCCTGGAGGAGAGGCGGGATTGGGGGAATATGATTGGGACCTTCAAATATCTGGAGGGGATTAACAAAATGGGCACAGAAGGAATATTTAACCTGAGGAGAGGAAGGGACACCAGAGGGCATGGCCTCAGATTGGAGGGTGGAAGATATCAGAGAGAGAGATGAGAAGGCAGTTCTTCACAGAGAAGGTGGTGGAGAAATGGAACACTACCCGAGGAGGTGGTATCCTGTAGCACAGTGGGCAGTTTTAAAAGGGCATGGGACAGGGTGTGAGGGAAGGGGGTAAAGGTGAGGGGGGGCAGCTGCAATATATGCGTGCTAGCCATGCAGTCGAGCAGACTAACTTGATAGACTGTATGGCCTGTTTCTGCTGGCAGATTCGTATGTCCGTATGTTCAAACTTGTTACAGATAAGTATTAGTCATTATATATGGACAGCACTATTTGGTTAGTGCAACAGTTAGTTCTAATCCTACCCTGGGGGGCTTTCTGAACCCTTAGTTGGCAACAGAGGAGTAAGATTGGTTTATATGGAAAGACTCCTCAGTAGAAAGAATGGCTTTTGAGTATTATGTTCCTGTATTGGTTACAAATGTTAATAAGGTTATAAGTTGTGTTCGGAAATTGTTTAGCATATTATCATTAGAAGCAAAGGGCCCAATGCTTCATTCCCATCTCAGTGGACACTCAAAGCTATGTTTCATAGGTAACCTCTGGCATAGGGTTATTTACGGGACAGGACAAGAGAAAAAAATTTACAGAGATGCTAAGTTTGAGCTACAACACAAATACTGGCGACAGAAAAAGCACAAGGCACCTGCGGGAAAGAAAGGAGTAAGAGGGCAAGGAGGGTGCAGAGGGAATCTGAGATAAAAATTCCTGCACAAAGGCTTTATCCGAGGAGTAAAAAAAAGTGGGGACAGTTCAGGCATAAAAGCTACTGTAATGGCTAGTATAGGTGTTTTAATGTTGTTGGGCTGGCAGCATAGCTTAGAGCTTAGAGGAACAAGGTGTGAACAAGCTTGATACATCCAGCAGATCAGACCTGAGTTTGATTCTCACAACCTCCACTTGCATAATGTGTGACTCTGAGCAAGTCGCTTAACCGCCCAGTGCTCCCAGGTCACCCCTGAAAACAGGCAGTTGTGCCTAGTGGGCCTTACCCGGTTACTAAAGACTAAAAAAAAAAAAAGTCACCTCCTGGAATGTGAGGGGCTTGAACTCACCCATTAAAAGAAAAAGGTTTTTGCCAGATTAAAACTATTGAAAACTCAAATTGCCTTTGTACAGGAAACCAAGCTCATGAAAACAAAGGCACAGAAGTTAGCCAAGGAGTGGGTGGGGTGGGAGGTCTACAGCATGGCTGCTAAAACAAAGAGGGAAGTAGCCATACTCTGCCACAAAAAGTAAAAATGGAATCTCCTGGGACAAAAATCAGACTCAGAGGGGCGGTGGGTTTGGCTAAAGTGGCTGCACCAAAGGGATTAATTCTGCTGGTTAATATACAGTATATGCACCAAACAAAGACTCTCCGGAGTTCTTTTTCAGATCTCCCAAGCCATGATGGACATTGCAACAGAGGACATGGACATGCTGCTTGGGGCGACTACAGCCCAGCCATGGACCACTTCTTAGACCGGTCTAACTCCAGACCCGAGTCACATGGAAGAGCCATCCAGGCCCTGAAGGATTTGCTATCCTTACAAAGTCTGCAGGATGCCTGTCGACTAAGACACCCAGAAGAGAGAGACTACACATACTTCTCAGATGCAAGAAAGGTGGCCAGCAGGCTAGACTACTGGTTCACATCCCAGAGACTCAATCCTCAAGTGGTGGATGCCACAATAGCTCCCTTATATGTGTCAGACCACGTCCCCTTAACTCTATCCCTTACGATGGATCCCCCCAGGTCAATAAAGTGGAAGTTAGACCCCCACCTATTACAGGAAGCTAACTTCAAAGGCTGGCTGGCCATAGAAACAGAGAACTACTTTTTAGATAATCCACCGAGATCTGCGTCCCCGGCAGCTATTTGGGAAGCCTTTAATGCAACGATTCAGGGCAAGATAATTAGCTATGCTTCTTGCCACAGAAAGCAGAGAGAAAAGGAGGCAGCCAGCCTAGAGGAGGAGGAGCTAGGGATGAAGGAAAAAACAGTAAAAAAAGACCCAGGTAAACTTAAAAATCAAGAGCTGGTGTATGAGATATATCATTACGAATACAATTGGATGTTCTAGCCACCAGAAAAGGCAAACTTCAGATACAACAAATGAAGCATAAATACTGGGCCTATGAGGAAAATCGGGGAAACTATTGGCCTACAGACTCAAAAAGCAGTAGGCCGAAAGGCATATTGCACAATCAGAAAACAGCAAAGGGAAAAGACAAATCACACCCAAGGCAATAAACCAGACAACGCTGGCGTGATACGAGTTCCTGCATTGCTCTCATGTGCAATAGGATAAACAGAAATTTTAGGCTTTTCTGGCAGGCCTTAAAATCCCGAAGTTCACAGATAACCGGAAGCTGCTTATTGATGCCCCTTTCAGCATACAAGAACTAAACATAGTTATTACAAACATGGTCCCACACAAAGCCCCAGAGTGAGATGGTTTCCAGACAGATTTTTACAAGGTTGTGCAAGATCCTGTTACCTCCCCAATGCTGGATATGTTAACAGATGCCATAGAAAAAGAAGGGTTGCCAGGGACCATGAGAGAGGCCAATATCACTGTACTTTCCAAGGAAAGAAGGATCCAACCCTGCCAGCAAGCTACAGGCCTATTTCCCTCATTAATGCAGACTCTAAAATACTAGCAAAGGCATTAGCAAGTCACCTGGAAAAGGTCCTCTCCTGCCTGATTCATCCCTCCCAAGTGGCTTTTTTTAAGGAGCGGGCAAGTGCAGACCATCTGAGGGCACTGGTCACACTAATACAGAGTACAGCCTCTCTGTCCACTCCAGCAGCAGCCATCTCGGTGGATTTCGAGAAGGCATTTGATTCTCTGGAATGGGAATTCCTGCATGCTATCCTTCAGGAGTGCAAATTTGGGGACACCTTTAGGTGTTGGGTCAAAACACTTTATAAGGACCCCATGGCCAGGATCTGCACAAATAACACATTGTCGGAACCATTTAATTTATACAGGGGAATTAGGAAGGGGTGTCCCCTCTCCCCGATGCTATTTGTGCTAGCCATTGAGGCCTTCGCCAGTGCATTAAGAAAGCACCCAGACATACAAGACCTGGAGATGGGGGAAACTCCTACCATGCCATGTTATATGCAGATGACTGCCTTATACTGACAAGGGATATAGAGGCGAGTGTCCGCATATCTGGAAATTCTAAATTCCTTTGGACATCTCCGGACTTCATATAAATAAAGACAAAACAGAGGTGCTCCCCTTCAATGACCTAATAATCCCATAGATACCTTTCAAAGTAGGTCTAGCATGGGCCAAGGGAGAAATTAAATACCTAGGAGTATACATAACTCCTAACATACATACGCTGGCTAACAAACATTTCACCCCACTGATAAGTAGTCTGCAGGCTGAAAGAAACAGATGGAAACACCTGAATCTCTCCATGCCAGGGAAAGTAGTGGCTGTCAAAATGATTACTGGTTCCACGGGTTTTCTACCTACTAACCCACCTTCCAGTAGAGATACTAGAAAAGTGGTTCCAGAAGCTCGATTCCATGATGGGTAACTTCCTATCTGAAGCCTCAATCCCGAGGTATAGTACGGCTAAATTAAGGGCCCCCTGGTGGTGTCTCCTGCACTTCCAACAATATCCTTATGCCTTCTCGGTGACAAGATCCTGCAGAATGTTCCCGGATCTGGGCCCAAGCAAGCCAGACTGGATTGACATTGAGACAGGTGTACTACATGGTGCAAACTTTGCTGCATACCTAGGCCACTTAATACTCCCACCTTTGAAAAAATGGCTTACAATAAAGGCAGCTCATACTGCATGGCACAAAGTTGGACAAATCACAGGCTCATGGCTAGGCCTAGGGGAATACTCTACCTTTTGGGACAACCCACATTGGAATACTGTATGAATATACACTCCTTTCTCTGGAAAAAGTGGATGGAGAAAAAAATCCTTAGGTTAAAGGATGTCCTTACAGCAGATGGGCAAACATTAGACTCTTTTGTCTCCCTACAAGAGAGATACCAACTGCACAAAAGAGATTTTTGGAAATATCTCCAGTTAAGGCATCTATACCAAGATAGGGCCAAGAAAGGATGCCCATGTGTTAGATGCAAACCAAAGGATCAGAGCTAGGCAAGACATTTCCCATAAATACATGGATAAAGAAATCAGTGGGCCTTAAAGGAATTCTATATAGGCAGATGAAGGAGGCAGCTCGGACACCTCCTAGCAGACAAAACAAAGGGGCAAAAAATATTACACTTGTCCATCTCAGAGGAGCAATGGAGGAACTGCTGGACCTCTGCCTGCAAGGCATGCCGGGATCCCCGAAGCCTCCTGGCACAAAATAAAATACTACACCTTATGGTATCGCACCCCGGCCCAACAAGTCTCGATGGCTGAGAAGGACCTGGGGGTGGTGGTGGATGTCAAGATGAACAACTCGGAGACTTGTAGGAGGGCAGCAGCCAAGGCCAACAGGATGCTGGGATGCATCACTAGGGGGATCACCTACAGAAGAAGGGAAGTGATACTCCCTCTGTATAACTGCTTGGTATGGCCACACCTTGAGTACTGCATGCAGATTTGGAGGCCACACTTAAAGAGGGACATTAAACTCCTGGAGAGGGTCCAGAGGAGGGCAACCAAAATGATTTGGGGCTTGGGGGACAGGACCTATGGGGAGAGGCTGGAAGAGCTAAATATGTACACATTGGAAGAGAGGAGGGACGGGGGACACAGATAGAGGTCTTCAGGTGCTACTGAAGGGGGTAAATAGGGAGGAACAGTCAGGTGCTTTGAAGGAAGGAGGAGGGGCAACTAGAGGGCATGGATGGAAGGTGGAGGGGGAAGATTCAGGGAGAAAGGAGGAGGTGCTACTTCACTGAGAGGTGGGTGGAGCCATGGAATGCGCTGCCCAGGGGCTAGTGGAGGCAGAGATGGTGGAGGGGTTCAAGAAGGGTGGACAGGTGCAGGGAAGGGTTCTGGAAGCAAAATCCAATGCAGTGAGAATATCTGGAACTGGGAAGGGAGAAGCCAGAGAAAGCGAGGGGGGCAGCAAGGTCAGCTCCCAGGGTGGGGGCTGACCAAACAAGCAGACATGAAAGACCATTAGGCCTATTCTGCTGGCATTTTAGTATGTTAGTAACTCAAAACTATGGTACTAATGCAAGGAGATAAATGCGTGAGGTGAGATGCGATGCGGAAGGTGCAGAGCTGCTGCATATTTTGTGGCATTGCTCCCCCTCATACGTCCATTCTGGAACAGGGTTATTCTATGCTGCTCAGAGGTTTTAGGGTGTCATATCCCTCTCTCTTCATCATCATCATCACCATCTGGAAAAGCTGGCGAGGTGGTCCAGGATCTGGCAGCTTGGCTTCAATGCCAAGAAATGCAAAGTTATGCATACTGGAGCCAAGAATCCCAAGACAGAGTACTGCCTGGGTGGAGTCTGAGTATCTGCATCAGAGGAGGAGAAGGACCTGGGAGTGATGATCACTAGTGACCTGAAGCACTCCACACAGTGCGTGAAAGCAGCAGCAAAGGCAAATAAGATGCTGAGATGCATAGTTAGGGAGATCAGTAAGAGGAGAAAGGAGGTTATACTGCCCTTGTACAGGTCACTGGTAAGGCCGCATCTAGAGTATGAAGTTCAGTACTGGTGCCCACACCTCAAAAAGGACATTAACCTGCTGGAGAAGGTCCAGAGGAGGGCTACAAAGATGATAGCCGGTCAGCAGGGCAAGGCATGCGAGGAGAGGTTGAGGGCACTGAACATGTACTCCCTGGAAGACAGAAGAGAGAGAGGGGACATGATTGGGACCTTCCAAGTACTTGAAAGTGATAAATAAGGTTGATAAGGAGAGTCTCTTTAAGCTGAGTGACAACCATAATATGAGGGGGCACAGTCTTAAGCTAGAGGGTGAGAGGTTTAGGAGGGAGGTCAGGAAGCACTTCGTCACAGACAGGGTGGTGGACACTTGGAATGAGCTGCTGGAAGAGGTCATCTTGTTGAAGACAGTGGGCAGCTTTAAGAGAGGCTGGGATAGGCATGGGGGAAGGTAAGGATCATGGGTAGGCATACCTCTCAGCTGTCCCTGATTTTCAGGGATGTCCCTGATTTTGTCTCAGAAATGTCTTCTGTCCCTTTTAAATTTGGCACTTCTGTCACTGAAGAGTAGGTTTGAATCACAAAATAATGCCAGCCATTGGTATTACAGTCTAGTTCTCATTAAGAAAATGCTATTCACACTAATAAGCATGTTGTACACAGCTTCTGGAACTAATATTACTATTTTTTCTGATGTGTCCCTGATTTTGGTCATTTGTCCCTGATCATTTTCAGCCTTGTCCCTGCTTTGTGATGAGGGAGGTTGAGAGGTATGTGGGTAGGAAGGATGGTAGGAGTGGGGAGGGAGGGCAGGGACATTAGCTCAAACTGTGGACCCTACAATACGAGCAGACTTGATAGACCAAATGGTCTTCTGCTGGCTTCTTCGTATGTTCATATGTTCATATTACTGATATTGGGGATTGTGCTTGTAGACCGCCCTCTAAAAACACAGCAAAAACTCTGGTTGTTGCAAGCTACAGAGGAAGTTAAGAGGCTAATTCTGAGAAAGTGGGGATCCACAGAAATCCCGACGTTTAGAGAGTGGCATATATCCATGGAAAAACTAGCTACCTTCACAAGAATGTTACAATTCACTGCATGCAACAGTAGAACATTTTTAGAAAGATGGTCCCCATTCACACAATACATACTCAATAAGATCAAGAGCCCAAGGGCCCCACAGAGCAAGGACCTGCTCAAATCCCCAAAGGCCTATGAAGTAAACAGGTTACACCCGCCTACTAGGATAACAATCTGTAGCACTTTGAGGTACTATACCACAAACAACCATGTAGAATTCTCGGGTAGCAGACAATTACCTCAACCTCAGACCCTTCCCACCAGCTGGCCCAAGTAGGTCACAAAGGTACGGTTTTAAAAGTTTAGCCTCTTGGATGAACATGAATGGAAAATGCTCAATTGGTGGTACATACAGTACTTGTGATGTGTAGCTTCTATTGTATCATAAATATAAACAAGTTTTGTTTGATATGTATGTAGCTCTGTTGATGTGAACTGTTGATATGCCCAACTCTTTCTTGTATGTCTCTGTAAATCAATACAAAGAGTAACTGTAAAAAAACAATGCGGATGTAAAAAAAAAAAAATAGAATAAAATACTATGCGGATGTGGTTAATGGCATTACACCTCAGCACCTCTTGCCAGACTAGACACCTTCTGCAATGCCTTCAGCCACTTTGCTACCAGCTCACCCTCTCATACCCACCACTGCTCCTTTTACTTGTCCCTATCCATCTTCCCTCTCCCCTCATGTTGCAAATTCCACTGTGCTTCCCTCATCTGTAAATACTGGTTTGGGTCACACCCCTAATACCTATTCCATCTCCTAATCCCGATTCCCTATTCCTCCTTCTCCTATTCCCTTCACTCATGGGACCCGCACACCTTCTCCTCACCCCACCCACACTCCTCAGCTGAGAATCTGCTTTCTCATACTGTCTCCCCTCCCTCTGGAACCAGCTACCCTTCCTTCCTTCCTTCCTTGCTTCTTCCATTAAACGCCAGCTAAAACTCCTCTCCCCTGCTGCTGCTGCCAACCCTCTTCCTGAATCCTTTACCTTGCCTGACTTTTGACTATCCCATACCTCTCCCTCCTCCATAATCTCATAGTTCCAGCATCCCCATTTAGTTTATCAACCTGTTTTGACTCCTTTTAGCAGCAGCTCCACCTCCCATCACTTTGGCACAGGGCACTTTTTGAGTTTGCCCAGTTTGCACAGATGATTTGCATGCTAATTTATTTGTCCTCCATATGCAATGTTTTGCCATTTTGTCTGTAGTGCACTCAGCTTATGCTTTTTATGTCATCAGCATTCTAATCACATCACCAGACTGCCTGTATTTTCTTTATAATTGAGCTTCTCCCCTTCCCCTTTCCCCCAGGTCATACCTGGAACCGAGCCTTGGCTCACTGTGCCTCTCCCAGTTACCAATTTTGAACTAAATAAATAAACAATCAAGTAAATAAATAGATAGTTAGATAAATAAATTACTTATTTAGGTATCCATTTAAATTGGTGACCTAGAAAGGTACATTGAGCCAACGTTCATTTTCAGGTGCAACCTGGAGGGTGGGTACATGGGAGAAATACATCATATAGGTAAAAACAAAATAACAGTAAACATACAGCACAACAAAATGCAAGTTAGTGCAAGTGGAAAGGAGTATGGACCTAAAAGATGACCAACAACAACA
The DNA here is from genome assembly GCA_016271365.2 of Neoceratodus forsteri. Taxonomy (NCBI): domain Eukaryota; kingdom Metazoa; phylum Chordata; order Ceratodontiformes; family Ceratodontidae; genus Neoceratodus; species Neoceratodus forsteri. The sequence continues at coordinate 266,033,122 of JADMNL010000025.1, forward strand.
GAACCATGATACGTAATGATAACTTACATGATAAACAAACCACAAATTAACTAGGGTGATAATGGCTGGCCAGAGAGGGGTATGCAACCAAGCAGCACCTTGAAAAGTGTACTGGGTGGCCAGAGAGGAACTAGGGGTAGGAACAGGGGGGAGTAAAACGAGCTGCTAGGAGATGTTTGAGTGAGCAGTAAGCAGAGAAATGGCAGAGCTGAGGAAATAATTGTTTCAATGGTAGAGAAGCCAGAAAGAGAAGGCAGTTTGCTCTACAATAGTTTTACAGTGCAATAGTGTGAAAGATTGAGAGTAAGTAGATCAGAGTTTGTAAGTAGTTGAAGAGAGGGGGGACAAGAAGAAAGGATTGCTGTGGGGCAGAAGAACCTGAATTTGGAGAGAAAAAAACAATGAGAGAGGCACATGGATGGATAGAGATGTTAGCATAAGTGAGCAGTGGCGGGTGAGGGGAGGAGAGTTAGCAGCAAAATGACAGAAAGCATGTAAGAGAGTGCCCAGTCTAGCAAATAAGGACTGTCAGGCAGCCTCATAGACCATGGAACCAAGTTTGGAGTGCAAATTGATAGCATAGATATAGGTAGAGATGTCCAAGCATCGATCCAGTTACACCATGAGGTACTGGAAATGAGAAACCTCATCAAGTGGGGTACCATCTAGGGTTTTAGAAAATGGGGGGGGGGGCTGAGCCTTGCAAGGTTTTGACTAGTACCTGAGCCTTGCAAGCTGTTGACTAGTACCAAAGGACACGTAAACTGTCTTTTTTGGCATTAACCATTAGCTGGTATGACTGGAACCAGTAATTGACATTCTTAAAGTCATGTTGCAAATACAATTCCCAATCACTGACTGAGGTACCAATAGCAAAGAGTATGATGTCATCAGCATACATGTGGATGTTCATTTTTACACAGAAAGTGGGCAGGTCATTTGGGTGGATGGGTCCCATAATAGAGACTTGGGAAACCCCAGAGAGAATGGGGAGGAAGCCAAAATGTTGCCAATCTCAGCCAACTGTAGGTGGCCAGAGAGGTAGGAGTGGATCTAATGATGAAGTAAAGAGTCCCACTCCCCTCAACTTGTCAAGGAGAACTGAGTGAGCTACTGTGTCAAAGGCCTTTGCTAGGTCAATGAAAACTGCAGCAGTGATGTGACCCTGGTCTGTCAATTTAAGGATAGAGTCAGTGACTCTGAGGATATAGTAGTCTGTAGAATGCAAGTTTTTTTTTTTTACTTGCTATTTTTAATTTTCCTTCATCTCTGAGCCTGCAATCCTCCTTGGGGTCCCAAGGTGAACTCAGCAGCGTCATGGGTAGCTCACACAGCCACAGATAACCTCCTGGGTGTGGTAGGAGGAGGACACCCAACTCCCCCAGCCAACATCCAACATGTCAGATGGCCCATTTGTTCCCACCGAGGTACCAGGGCCCATCTCCTGATCCAGACTCAGGGCTTTTTCTGTTTTCCATGGAGACATGATTGTGCTATGATGTCAAGGCATATGCCAACACTGACCACGCTCTTCCCCTGCTACTGCAGCACCAAGCTGCCATGCCCCCAGCCTCCACTAGAGGTCGGTCCAGCATCGTGCCAACTCCCTCCCTCCCTCCCTCCCTGGGGAGATGAGCAGTCCTGGACTCTCAGCCTCTACTCCCAGCTGGCCTACAGCTCCCTGGAGTCACTTCCAAACCTGGGTCGCTGGCATCGCAAGCGGTAGCGCTACCACTGCAGCAGCAGGTCAGCTTTGTAGAATGCAGCTTCTGGAACCCAGGCTGGATAGGAGGATGTTAAAAATGTATAAGAAAACCAAGAACTGGCCTGCCCACTGGCGCAGCAGTAGCACTACCACTCATGACACCAGTGCCCCAGGTTCGGGAGTGAACCTGGGCATTGAAGGTCCAGCCAGGGGAAGAAGGACTGAGCATCCCATAGGACACTCCTCCTCTGGGAAGGGAGGGCATCACATCCTGCTGCTTTACTACCAACTGGATAACCACAGGTGGTGGTGCAGGAGATAAGCAACTGGTAGGAGGAGACTGTTGGAGCATGTCCACAGGGTTGGCTGCATCAGGCCTTATCAGCAGTCAGTCCTGATGTACACTCCTGATGGGGTGGCGAGGAGAATAGCAGAAAATGGTGCAGGACTGGGATGAAGCCTCCACTGGCCCACCGCGTCCCACATTGGACTCATGACATCACCCTGTGACACATATCAGTGTTCTTCTCTGCTATGTGGGGCCAGATTGATGCAGGTAAGAAATGCTGTGGAGCTGAAGGTGTACTAGGCCCAGGGGGGGAGGGGGTAAGTCAAGGGAAAGCACAGCGGTATGTTGTGGGTGAGCCAATGGTCCCAGAAGGATAGGTGGCAGAGTCTCAGCTAGACAGGAACCGGGTAACTGGTTGTAGGTGAAAGGAGGGTCTACCTATGGCTGGGATGATAAAACACAAATTTTAAAAAAAAGCCAATAACCGCAGAGACTGTGGCTAATATCAGCCCTTAGTGTGATTGTAGGGTTCCATTTTTTAAGTATGTTCCATTTACTCAAGCAAAACCAACCATTTTGTAAAATCAAAGCTTGATGTCCATATTTGAATGCTTTCTAAAAGGCTGGATAACTCTGCCAACCATCATGCAATCAGTTATGATTATATTGCTCATGGGACCTTTGATGCTTCTAAGTTGCATGAATAAGGCACTTATTCAAACAGTGGAGACAGTATATATGACTCATATTAATTTGCACACACCACAAAAAAAGGTAATGGAAAGTGAACAATTACATTGCACCATGCCAGACAATCCTCACTGGTTTTGACTAGACTTAATGATGAAAAGCCTCATCTTTTAGCATTAATATCTTGGTTGATCTTTACACAATTAGGCTGAAATATTTAAAGAATGCCACATCAGTGGCTACATATCCTGCACAGATCGTAGAAATTGAGCAGTCATACCATGCATTACAGTACTACGTCAACTGCAGCACAAACTATTTGATGTTTTAAAGACAATTGAGGTCTTTAGTAGCATTCATCCTTAAGGTAAAGTGCTATGATTGACCAGACACATGGCTCTCACAAGTTGATACTATATATACCCTTAAATGTTTATGGAGATAGAATAATCCTGCCAAACAGTACCTTGCTACATGTTACCATATACTGTATAACTGTGACGACTATATGCAGTATAAAAACGTTGACCTTTTAATATTATTTTGGTTCTCAACAGGCTGATGTCTATAAAACGGCAGTGAGATGAGGAAGAATATGATTTGACAAACCATATATTGCGATTATAGGATAAGATGTGTCTTACCACATAGCTGGCTCTAAATTAATTTTATTGGAAAACCCACCTACTGCCCAAACCTCCCCTGCCGCATCCCATGGCCTGATTTGCATTTTAAGCATCAATGAAAATGTTTTAAAGTACCTTCTGATACAGTTTTTTTGCTTTATACTGTGCATCTGGAGCATCTGATTTCAAAATGTGACCGCAGCTGCTATGTGTGTGTCCTATGCTCACTTTTTGCTAATATGCCCTGCTGACTCAGCTATTGATCAGCAGGACATATTGGCATAAAGACAGTGAGAGATGTACAGTATGCAGGAGCTACAAGATGGCCTCAGGCACTCTTTGAAACCAGAAGCAATGGACTCACTGTATAAAGTGAAAAAAAAACTATAACTGAAGGTATTTTTAAAAATTTTCATTTATGCTTAAAGTAATTTTCTGAGGTTTGCCATAACAAGTGGGAATAGTAACCTGTAGGAGTTGTGATTCAATCTCCTGCCATTCAAACTGCCTAAAAGTGCTGTTTTCCAAGTAAAAAAAAAGTTTTCATTTCTGTGCTCTGCTTCATTTGCATAACCCGCCTCTTTTTTTCTCAGTGCTGCAGCCCCAACTGTGACATCATGCAAGGAAAACAAAGCTTTTAAGTGCAAAGTAAGGGTGTATATCATAAAGAATTAATATTTGGAGCTTTTAGATGCCTCTGCAGTCATTCAGTTTGCTTTTATTTGTTTCTTTACTTACTTTTTAATAATATTATGAGTATTTTGTTAACTGCTAGTGAGAAAAGAATCCAATGGAATCCCTGTATGATGATGTCAGAAACTCTTTACTGGCAAGGCTGCCAGTGTATTTCAATGGGAAACTGCAAATCTGTTTCCAGATTTTTATTGAAAATCAACACTTACTGCCACAAAAATATTATATATTTAATAGAAATATGTGATTTTTGATAACATGTGATCTTGTGTTATAATTTAGCAGGTGATGTTTTCTTCATAACCAGATTTTACTTGGAAAGAAGAAAAGAGAAACTAATTATTGTTTTTAGCAACATAAAATCATACGGAGGGAACAGAATAGGGCAAACACATAAAAGGCAAAGTTTATTGATGAAATAAGTATCAATTTCTTTTGAAAAGAATAGAAGAATATATTTAGTTTCTCATTGAAATACATTGGGCTTTTAAGCAGCTGGCAGTTTCTGACATCACAATACCAGAATTCTACTGAGTTCTTTTTTACTAGCAGTGTGAAAAGCAAAAGTGAAAATCCACTTATTTCACTGCACTAACAAATATTTTAACGTACAAGTAGAAATTACTTACTAACACATCAAAATACAATAAATAAAATAGTCAGTTTTCTGTTTATTAGAAGTGTTAGCCCCCGACCCCTGACTTTTTGCAGATGACAGGTGGTATGCTGTTGAAGCTGACAGCAGTACCTGGTGGGGACTGGGTTCGGGGAGGACTAGGTTACTCGGCACAGGGGGCCTAGGTTTGGCTACTCTGTGCAGGGGCACCCAAGTAAATCCAAACACAGGAAGCAATAACTGTAATGTCCAAAACCAGGAATGGCATTCTGCAGTGTGGCTTTTATTCACATCCAAACTGAACAAACAAAGCATAGACAGACCCCCACAGGGCTACATTCCTGGTAATGCAGGTTAAGAGAAACAGAACACTTCTTCAGCACTTCAGCCCTCAGGCTCTGGATCCACAAGGCACACAGCCCAGACTGGCACACTGCTTTGGGTACACAGCCCGACTTGTACACTATTTGGGGATTTCCCTGGCTCGGCTCCCCTGCTGGCCACTCGAACCCCTTCCATTTGACATGGACACGTTTTCCGGTGGCTCCCTAAACCACCTTAGAGCCTTCGACTCCATAAGGGAAATTTCCTTTCAATCCCATGTCTGGGTACTTCCCTTAGCACTGGCCAAGTGCCTGAGGCAAAGTAAAAGGGCCAGAGAGCAAATCCGTAGAGGTGAACCTGGTTACTAATGATGGGGGGTCTCCCACCACTAGCTTCCACAATTCATACCCGGCCATTTCTCTGGACATTAAACATCTCTTTCTGAAAAGCTTGGCAATGTAGATTAAAGGGTAAACGCTAGCACATTTCCTCTATGTGTCTTGACTTTCCTCTTGTACTAGACTTGAACATACTTAAAGATCTCTTTCTGAAAAGCTTGGCAGTGTAGATTAAAAGGTAAATGCATAGCACATTTTCTCTACATGTCTTGACTTTCCCCTTGTACTAGGCTCGAACATACTTAAACATCTCTTTCTGAAAAGCTTGGCAGTGTAGATTAAAGGGTAAATGCATAGCACATTTCCTCTACATGTCTTGGCTTTCCCCTTGTGCTGGACTTGAACATACTTAAACATCTCTTTCTGAAAAGCTTGGCAGTATAGATTAAAGGGTAAATGCATAGCACATTTCCTCTACATGTCTTGGCTTTTCTCTTGTGCTGGACTTGAACATACTTTTACTTTGGCTTAGCCTATTCCTCTAGGCCTCCCACTGATTAAGCAGTCCAATCCCCACTTTACAACAGTTCAGGTGAAACATAGGCCCCATGTAAGAGCAGAACTCACCCTTTGGTTGCAGGTGCCTCACAGGCGATTCTTGACAGCTTCTGGTGCCACAGCACAACTTAGAAAAATAAAGCAGCTTCTTCCCTAGCCAGAACCAGGAGGTTGCCCCTGGAATAACAGGCAAACCTTTAACCCCCATCCCCTCAGGGATGGAGCACAGAGACCAGTAACAGCGGTCTCCACCACTTCACGAACAGCTCACTGTGTTCCTCTTTTGGTGGAAACACACACCTCTCCCTTAAGTAGCTCTATATCAGAGCTTTAGGCTCCAAGAGCCTGTGCACAGATTGCTGTGCTCCTCTCTTCAAGACTGCTCACACACAACTGCTGCTCACTGTTCAAAAAACTCCCAACATTCTAACCTAACTCCCAACTGCAGATTCCAATGTGGCTCATGCAGCTGCGATAGTTCTATGGTGATGTCATCCCTCAGTCTCAGCTGAGACCGAGAACAGAGTGAGACAGTGTGAAATCCATTTAACTGGAGTTTCACAAGCTGCCTTCCCTGCCTACCACTAGGTCTTACTGGGATTCTAGTAACCCCAGGTAACAGCAGGGTTACAGAAGTAAACATCTGCTCTTTAGACACGGTTTTGAAACAGAGACCTCTGTTGAGCTGTCTTGGTATTGCAGACGTCTACACTACTGAAATAGGAGACTGCTATATGCTGTACCCACAATGCCTCATTATGTAAATTAGTGTACACAATGCCCTGTTTTGAATATAAACATGAGAGGGCTTTTATTGTTGAATCCACTACAGAAATATGAGACAGCACCTCACAGTAAGGAAATTGGAAAACAACTTCTTATTGTACCCACAATGCTCTGCTATGCACATCTACATATTAGGTGCAGTCACCACCACCAATATAAGGGACTGGACCTCTGAGTAATGAACATTTACGTAAACTGTATACTTTACCCAGAATTCCTTGCTGTTGTATGTAAAACATTGACAGATTCCCTTGCATGACATCATTCTGGGGTGTGGCGGTACACAGAAAACAGGATGGTGGGCAGAAACAGAGTGATGATAAAACTACTTTCATGCAAACTAATTTTGGCGCAAACACAAATGCAGCCTTAATTGTGTAAATTAAATTGTGTGCCAAGTCATTAGCACCACATTCACAATGATGGAAAAGGTGCTTATAATACTAATTAGCACAAATCTATTTTAGCACAAATTAGTGCTTCAGTGAAAATAGTGAAAATAATTTTTTTTTGCATCTTCTATTTATGCTCTCCACATCTGTATAGTGGACCTTCCCACCCTTTCAGCCTTTGTACGTGGAGTCTCGTTGCTCTTACACACCTACCAGCCTCCACCATGACTCAGCTGAAGCAGGCAGGACTGTGGCTTATCCCCCATGGATGGGACTTCCTGGAAGGGGATGGGAGGGAGATGACATTACCCTTGAGCCCCTTCCCCTTGAGTCAGGCTTTGGTTGGAGGTGGTAGGCAGGGACTCCATCGGAGGCATCATCTTTGCATGTGGAAGGGTTTTTTCTGGCTTGTGTCCCTGAGAATGCAAATGTGCAATGATGTCCTCGCACTGTGGACATACTCCTGTGTCCACCCGCAGGACATCTGCCGTGTCCTAACCCCATACTGCAGTGCTCCTGACTATGCTACCCCCAGTCTCTACCGGGAATCGCTAATATTGGGAGATGCAACCCCTACCCTTCCCAGGACAGGAAAGCAGCCCTCCATGTGCTTGATCCTACTCCTCCCCATCTAACCCCCAATGACCCGAGTACTCTTCTGAACTTGGGTCGCTAGTGTGGCATGAGGTGTGGTATCTAGTGCCTCAGCCCTCAGCACCACTGGGCCGGCCTATAGTGAAAATTATTTGATAGTGAAAATTTCAAGTTTTGCAGTATTTTACTGGGAGTCTTTCCAGTGGATTGCTCTCTGAAAAACCTAAATATTTATTTTCTATTCTTTTTGATGTCGGTAAGAACTGTATCACTAGAAAGAGATTTAAAGAATTTCCTCCATGCAGGAAGAAATGATTGGGCTAGAGCCGTGCAGAGTTTTCAAAATCCACTTTCACTGGAATTGTAGAATTTCAGAAAGTTCACCTAATTCTGCAGAATTTTGTTGGAAGCAGAATTCTCAAAATCTGAAAGCAGAATGTTAACTGTGAAATCATATTCCACAGTTTAGGTAAACTGCAGATTAGTTTTCCACAAAACCAAGGAACACTACTTTCCCAGATTACATGATCCGTGGAATATAATTCCTCAGTTTACATAGAAATGTTTTCAAAAATTTCATGGAATTAAAATAGAAAGGCTGAAAAGCATTTTGGAAGTGAAATTGCCATTACGCACAGATCTCACTATGTTGTCCCACCCTCACTTTATGCAAATTCTGCATTCTGCACAGTTGTAGACTGAGCAGAATGAATCAGATTTATTAGATAAAAAAGAAAAACTGACACATCTGACCCAGTGGTATGGAAGGCTGAGGCATTGTACCTTACCTTGTGCCACACCGGCGATCCATGTTTGGTGGTGAACGCAGGTTGCTGGGGGTCGACAAGGGACGGAGAGGATTGAGCATCTGGAGGACAGCTCTCCTCTTCTGGGTAGGGTGGTTTGGCAGTTTCACTGAATGACTGCCTCCAGGTGGAAGCCTGAAGGAAGAATGACCTGGGGACACCAGTGATGGGAAGGTTCTGTAGGATTCCGCAGCATGTGCATGCCTCCATGTACACGCAGTGATGTGCATGCCCCAGCAGCAGGGGGGAAGGGAAGAAAATGGAAAATGGGAACACTGGTAGGCTGCATGAAGCCTGGGCCATGTTCTCGATCTTTGACTCAACAATGGCATCTGTATTTGTGTACTGAGGTGGGGAGAATGGCCATCCCCTCCCTGGTCCTGCAATGGGGGGAAATTCATGGAAGATTCATTGGTGATGGGGGTGGCAAAGAGCAATGCAATCCAGGTGGATGTGAGCCCTCTTGAGGGGAGAGATTAAAGCTTGCCTGCAAGCCACCCTTTGGGTAAAAAAGAATGAAAATTAAAAAAAAAACACACACACACATTATGAAATATAAGAAGGATACTTTTACCATTGATGGATATTATACAGTAGGCATTTTGTATCACCCTATGGATATTTACATTTGTTCCACAAAGAAATACCTTGGAACACATAAAAAAATGTACGGAGTTAAGTAGAATGAAAAGAGGCATGGGTATATAATATCACTTACCAAAAGCATGCACCTGCAGCTTCCCCGTCTCCTTTCTCCAAAAGTTGCAATCAACTTTTGCATTTTTATATTTCAGCAATTTATTTAGCAAACAGCCTTGGTACCCCTGTAGCTCATGCATTTTTTTTGAACAATGTTTGAATTGTTGTATGTTTCTGTAATTTATTATTTGTGGCTTGCTTTTTATTGTTCCTGTACATGTACCTGTTGTGTCACTATGTTTGCTATTGTTGCTGCTGTTTCACTCTGGAATTCATGCATTTGGCACATTTTGCATTGTTTTATGTTTCTGAGATGCAGTATTTCACCATTTGTATTTTGCATGTCATCATTACTGTATTTGCACTGTTGTCACGTATTTGTTATTGTCATAGCTGTTTCACTCATAGAAACATAGAAGTTGATGGCAGATAAGGACGGCAAGGCCCATCCAGTCTGCCCATTTCTTTTTCTACCTTATGAATGTGCCACACCCCTTTACACTGTCAATGACCTATCTATCCATATTCGTATGTATTGCTCCCTTATGCTTATCCCATGCCTGTTTGAAGCCCTGCACTGTATTCATATCCACCACTTCCTGAGGTAGGCCATTCCATGCATCCACCGGTGATTGCTGATCAGGTATCTAGGACGGACTATCAATGTTGTTGGGGAGGGGGAGCTCTCCGTGTTTGCTAGCCAGGTGTTTGGGGGATTTTGCTCATGTTGGTGGGGCGGGGGGAATTCTGTGCTTGCTAGCTGTGTGTCGGGGGTGGGACTGTCCTTGGTGGGATATGGGGGACCTTCCATGTTTGCTGGCTACCTGAGTGTCTGGTGGGACTGTCCTTGTTGGTTGGGAGGGGGGCATTCTATGCTTGCTGGCCCGGTGTCTGGTGGAGAGGGGGGGACTGTTCGGGTGTCTGGGGGGACTGTCCTTGTAGGTGGGGTGACGGGGGGACTGTCCATGTTTGCTGACTGGGTTTCTGGTGGACTGTCCATGTTGGTTAGGAGGGGGTACATTCTTTGCTTGCTGACTGGGTGTTAGCATATAAACATAAGTAAATGTTAAAACGTAATTTCCACCTCATCCTTTACCTGTCAAGGGATGTATCTCACTGACCTGTGCCCGCAGCTAGCATACAAACATTAGTAAATGTTGAAACATTATTTCCCCCTCATCCTTTACCTGGCTATAAAAGTAATCTTTCACTTTCTTTGATTTCTCCGATCGTCCACTGTGGAGGGGTGAAACAGACAGATTCCTTGGCATTGCTGTCTGTCTTCATTGCCTGGCAAACACAACCAAAGGGGTAGCTTTTTGTGTTCTCCCCGTACAGTGTTACAAGACTAGCAAAAAAAATCTTGCACTAAAACATGCACCCTAAAGAAATGATTATACTACTACCTGGCTATTGTTATAGCGACTACTGGCTGGCTATGATTTTTTTGGGGGGGTTGGAACACTGGTCTTGTGTGTGGGTGGGGTTGCGGACACTGCTGGTTGTGTGTGTGTTGGGAGTTGGGGACACTGCTGGTCATGTGTGTGTGTGTGGTGTTGCGGACACTGGTCATTTGTGTGGGTGGGGTTGGAGATACAGGCATTGTGTGGGTGTGGTGGGGGCACTGTTGTGTGCGTGGGTGGAGGCCTGGCATTGTGTCGGTGGGGCGGGGTTGTAATTGTATACCAGGCAAACTGCTGACCGGTAGCTCAACATCTCTCTTTCCAGACAAAGAAAGAAACATAAACAAAATGCAGTATAAAATGTGGTTTTATTTATTTTTTGTGTGCCTGTGATGGGGAGGCACAGACCTGGATGCCTGGAGCGGATACCAGATAAATGGAGCTGGAAATGGGGTTGGTTGGGTGGGGTGGGGAGAGTGGCTGTGCTGGTGCGGTTGGGAGAGTGGCTGTGCTGGTGGGGTGGACACAGAGTGTGGAGAGTGGCTGTGCAAGTCCATCAGGGTGCAGAGAGTAGCTGAGCTGGCCAGTGTGGTTGGAGATAGTGGCCTTGCAGGTCTGGGGTGGGGAGAGTGGGCTGTAGCTTTTTGCATGGACATTTAATTCACTGTTGCTTGCTGTGCCTTCTGCTGCCCTGACAGCTTTGTGCTGCTGTGTTGACCAGGGCGGACTGGTACACATGCTGAAAAAAATAGTTCTGGCCACTGGTGATGGAGGAGGGAGGGGTGGACGGGCATACTGGCACAGAAATATTTTTTTTCAACATGTATGCCAGTCTGCTGGGTCCATGCCATGCTTACCTCCCTCATACAAGGGGCTTCTGAGCACTAAAGATAAGTTTCTGTGTCAAAATTAGGAACTGTTGGAAAGTATGAAATCCTACAGTATAAAAATTGTGCATGTTTATGTAGTTTCACCTTACTGTGTGGTTCGACAAGATGTTCTGTGGTCTCTCCTCCTCATTTAGCACCCTGACCTGTAACCTAGCCATTCCCCCAGGGCAGGGGGAAGGTCCGTTGTTTTGTGGTCTTATGGTGGTTTGTTGGGCATTGTAAAATGCATTGTTTCATTTACTGTGTTGTGCTGCCTGGACCTGCTTTACCCTGTCTCTATCCTGAATGTAAACATGGTATAAAAAGTTCATTTTTTGGTGGTGTGTGTGTCTGTCTGTGTCTGTGTGTAGAAGAATAGAGACACTTCGGACAAAAAAAAAAACTGTATTAAACCACATCAAACTGAAGCAACCATGTTTCATTTGTGCCCTTCAAAACTGTCAGATGAGATGATTTTGAAGTAGTCTGTGGGGGGAGGGGGAGCATCCATGGCAACCTGGGCTACTACAACCGGCCCACCACACACTGTCATAGGTGATGCTAATAAAAACCACCAACCAAGTACTTACCTTTCAGGGTTGGTCCTGCGAGGCTGTGCACAGGTATCTGGAGTCATTGTTCCAGCAAACCTCCTGTGGCGTCTGTTCTCTTAGGTTATGTGATGCAACCACTTTTGTGCTTGCCTGGATGGGGTTGTGTAACCCTGGGCATGGACAGAGATGCATATTCCTTAGGAGCCCATGGGAGGAGAGTGGTAGGGGTTGTGGTGTGACCACACCATGCCCATGATCATCTTGAACAATTAGGGGATTTACATTGTTCTTTTGCACTGTCCCAGGTACATCAGCATGCTTGTTAAGAGCACCGCCTGAGGGATATCAGCATGTCCCATGCTTATGTATGCAATGCTTGCTTGCTTGAGGAGATCATTATCCTCTTCGCTTACCTTACCTTACCAGATTCAGGCATGTGACATTGAATAATATGGGATGGGAGACTAATGAATTAACTTGGTTATAACAAAGAAAAGTGTTAACACTGGGTGCAAGTAAGCAATAATGCCCGACAGGGCGTGTGTCATGCTGATGCCACGCCTCAGGTGGTTGGGCACGAAAGTGCATCCAATACATAAGGCATGACGTTATCCTGCCATGACACACACCCTGGAGGGCATTATTGCTATTATATAATGGTGTTGTTATACAGAATTAAAAAATAATTTTAAAGATGTTTTATTTGGTGTGGAAAAATATTTTTAAGAAGATACAAAAAAAAACCACTAATGCTAACAATCATTAAGAGGTTCACGGAGCGGCTGAGACTAGACCTGTGATGAATCGGATATACTGGGATAACATCACGGGTCTAACCCAAGACTGACCAATCAGAGGCCAGCATTCATTCTTGTCATTGTAAAATTGCATTTTTCTATGTAATCTTTGTAAATAAGGGCTCATGCTGTGAGGATGCACATGCTGGGATGTTTCCCATACCATCCATGTTTATGGGTATACTGAGGTGGCACAGCCATTTGCTGCACTTCATTGAAACATGCTTTTTGCACTCCTCAAGGGTTGGCGGGCTAGCTCCAGCAGACGTTCCAAGAAGTTCAGGATCCACTATAAGGGCTGGACTTGGAAGGGTTATGTAAGCAGCAAAGAGGGGTGAGAGACTAGTGAGCTATCCACCTGGAGGTTCAGGTGGGGGCAAAATTAGGTCAAGACTGATTTGAATTGAAGCTGAGGGGAGGTCCTGTCCTCTTGAGAAGGAAGTTAAGTTCTTTACATATTTTCAATTTTACAAGTAAGTCCTCATTCCCAAGGCAGAAGAATGAAGAACTGAATACAAAACAGATCTCGGTCAGTTTTTCGACTCTGGTCTCAGGAGGAGTTGGGCCGAGAGCAGGCTGCAGTAAAACTGGTGGGGTGGGGAAGTGCTCTGACTTGGCCTGGGCTGGTCCCTCCCAGGAGTTATTCAGCTGTAGTCTTAAATGTTTTTTTGGCATTATTTGATGCTGGTTGATTTGTTTGCATTACACAAGCCACCTGCCCTCTTCACTGTAACAAACTACGCCCCTGCCTATCAATTCACCAAATGTTAAATAAATGAAATTAAAAAATAAACCAGATAAAGAGTTAACAACAATAAATGAACTAGGAAAAGGGCAGACAGTATGTATGTTCTGCTGAATGGGCATGCATAAAATCATGTTAACTGATGTAAACCAGGAAGAAAAAAATATTGTATCATATGACACTGTAAATACCCATGAATACCATAAGTGATAAATATATTGTCTCTTTTAAAGATCAAATGTTATGCTTTAAAAATGTACTATTTGTCCACCGTGAGGACAACTAGACCACATTTGTTACAAATAAAGTTCAGAAATGCAATTACTCATCTTTAAATGTCATTTTGTTTGTGTCTCCTATTTGATGGTTTTACAAAAAAATACCTCTGCCTTTTTCAAAGAAGCCAGAGGAATCTTGGGTGAATGCTTATGTCATTCATTCAAAACATAGAAATATAGAATTTGATGGCAGATAAGGACTGCTTGGCCTACCCAGTCTGCCCTTTTTTCCCTGCCTACATTGTTACTGCAGTCCGTACTCGATCTACTGCTCTTTCTGTCTCTCACCCTTCCTTTCCACTATGATTTCCTTGTGCCTATCCCATGCATTCTTGAACTGTCTTCACCCATACAACCTCTACCGGAAGATTGTTATAGGAATCGACCACTCCTTCTGTGAAGAACTACTTCCTAACATCTCTCCTGAATCTAGCCCCCTCTGGCTTCCTAGCATGTCCCCTCATTCTTGAGCACCTTTTCTGCTGAAAAATACTTCCCTCCAGTACCTTATTTACCCCTGTGAGGTATTTAAAGGTCTCTATCATACACCCCTCTTCCTCCTCCTCTCTTCTGGGGTGTACAAATTGATGTCCTTTAGTATTTCCTCATAGGGCTTTTGATGCAGACCCTGCACCATTTTAGTTGCCCTCCTCTGGACTGCCTCCACTCTGTGTGCTTCCAGAGATGTAGTCTCCAGAACTGCATGGTGGGGTCTCACCAGAGACCTCTACAGAAGTAACACCACCTCTCTCTTTCTGCCTGTGATACCCCTCCCTATGCACCCTAGCATCCCACTAACTCTCCCAACTGCCTTGTCGCACTGCCTAGCCACATTTAGATCATCCAACATGATTATCCCCAGGTCTATTTCCTGCTTGGAGGTTATCAATACTGCTCCACCCACTTTTTACACTGACCCTGGGTTTCTGTGGCCTAAGTGCATTATTTTTTTACTTTTCGCATTGAAACCCAGCTGCCATACCCTTGACCACTCCTCTAGTTTTCTCAAGTCTCTGCCCATCCTTTCCACTCCCCCTGGAGTTTTCACCCTATTGCAGGTTTTGGTGTCATCCACAAAAAGGCAGAAGTTCCCTTCCAGCTCCACTGCAATGTCACTTATAAAGACATTAAAGAGAACCAGCACCAGTACTGATCCCTGAGGCACCCCACTGGTCACTCTCCCTTCCTCGGAGTGAACTCCATTTACCACCAACCTCCGCCACCTATCCCCTGACCAATTTCATACCAAGTTTACCACCTTTGGACCCACTCCTAAGCTACCCAGCTTGCTTACTAGTCTCCTGTGTGGAGCAGTGTCGAAAGCCTTACTGAAATCTAAATAGGCCATGACCATCGCTCCACCCTGATCTAACTCCTTTGTCACCCAGTCAAAGAAATCTGTCAGATTCATTTGACATGATCTCCCCCCTGTGAAATTTTGCTGCCTCGGGTCATGTAACCCACTGGATTCAAGATATTCCACATTCCTTTCCTTTAGCAGTAATTCCATTAGTTTTCCCACCACCGATGTCAGGCTGACTGGCCTATAATTGCCAGCCTCCTCCTGGGAGGGTCTTACCAGAGATCTATACAGAGGTAACACCCCCCTACCCAGGGACTCACTAATCTGAAGGTGGATAAAGCAATGGGACCAGATGGGGTGTAGTCAAGCAACAGTGCCATCATTTTCCTCAAGGTCCCAGTAACTTCATGCACAAGGTACATCAAACTGTGACATGGCAAAAATCAGTCTTTGCTACCAATTTTCTGATGGGGGCATTTATTAATGGACTTATATCAGTAGAACAAAATGGTAAATATCTGGCAAGTTCCCTTGGCTGATCACCAACCTATTGAGCATCGTATCATGTGCCCCCAACAACAACAAAAATCTCACAGTTTAAAATTGCAAATTTTGTTTTTCTGTGTTCCCTTTCCAGTCCTGAATGCAGCCACTACAATTCCCTCCTTATTTATTCTTTTGAGATTCACTCCCTTTGCTGAGGTTCCACAGCACTCACAAAAAATGTACTACTACCCCAGTATCTCTCCTCAAATGTATAATCCCACAAAAGTGTACACCTCTACCCTACCTCTCCCTTGTAATCATTCCAAAACATGCACACACATCTCTCCCAAGTTCCTATCTCTACCTTGCAGCACTCTTATAACCCATACCCCTTCTCCTACACACCTCCTGAAATGTGTATTTGACACTACACTCCTCCTAAAATGGGCCAGTAGAAACAGACGCACCCAGTCTATTTAAGTCTGCTTGAGTGTGCAGCCAGCACCCCTAGTTTGCAGCTTCCCCACCTCCTCCCCTTTGTCATCCCACTGCCGCCTCCCCCACCCTCATGCTCTCCTGTTCCCTGTCCCATACTCTTTTAAAGCTGTTTACAGATTTACATGATACCACCCATTCTGGTAGTGTGTTCCATTTTGCTACCACCCTCTCAGTGAAATAGTGTCTCCTCATTTCCCTGCTAAATCTTCTCCCCTCTATTCTTAGCCCATGCCCCCTGGTATTCTTCCCTCCCCTTAGCTTAAAGATCCCATCTGCCTCATCCTTATTGATTCCCCTCAGATGCTTGAATGTCTCTATCATGTCCCCCCCTGTCCCTTCTGTCCCCCAGGGTGTACATATTCAGGTCTCCCAGCATGCTCTCATACTCTCTCTCCTCCTGTCCACATATCATCTTTGTTGCCCACCTCTGCACCCCCTCCAGTAGCCTGATATCACTCTTCAGGTATGGCCTCCAAAACTGCACACTATACTCCAAATGTGGCCTTACCAGCAACCTGTAGAGGAGCAAGATCACCTCTCTTTGCTGGACAAAACCCCCCTGACTATGCACTCCAGCATTTTGTTCACTTTTGCAGCCGCTCTCCTGCACTGGACAGTGTTGCTCATGGTCCCTGTTACCATTACCCCATGGTCGTTCTCCTCCTCCTCAGTGATCTCCAGCTTACCCCACCCCTCCAGCCAGTATTCTCTCCTTGGGTTCTTCACCCTGAAGTGCATAACCTTACACTTCTTTGCATTGAACCCCAGCTGTCACCTCTCTGACCACTCCTCTAGCTTGTTTAGGTCCTCCTACAGCTGATTCTATCCTTCCCCTCCATCGACCACTGCTCCCATTTTGGTGTTGTCTGAGAACAGACTTACCTTGCTCACCACCCCATGCGCAATGTCTGATATGAAGAGCCCAAATAATACTGGTCCCAGCACAGAGCCCTACAGCACCCTGCTTGTCACTGGCTTTGGAGTTGTGAGCTCCTGTCCCACCATGACCTGTTGCAGTCTCCCACTCAGCCAGCTTGTAATCCAGTTCATCATTTTGCCCTACCCCTACACCAGTTAGCTTCCCACCAAGTCATCCATGAGGCACCAATTTGAAGGCCTTGCTGAAGTCCAAGTACAGCACATCCACTGCATGACCTTTATCCAGTTCACCAGTCACCCAGTCATAATATTGTATCAGGTTGGTTTGACAAGACTTCCCCGAAATGAACCCATGCTGCCTCACATCCTGGAGGCCATTGTCCTCCAGGTACGACACTAGTCTTTCCTTTAGTATCGTTTCCATGGGTTTGCACACAATGGAGGTGAGACCTACCAGATGATAATTACCCGGTTCGTCCCTTGGTCTGCTGTTGTGTAACGGCACTACATGTGCCATCTTCCTGTCCAGGTGTACACATCCCGACTCCAGTGAGGTGCTGTACAGATCCTCCAGTGGCTCCGCCATATTTGTAACACTCAAACAATTCTGCATGCCTCCCTAAATCTGTCCCTCTCCTACCCAGCACCCATTCCAGTATCTGCACACTCACACCCCTCCCAGAATTTGTACTCCCACCCTACCCCAACAACATTTTTACCCCATCCCCACTCAGCCAAGATGTGCATGCCCCAAATTTATACCATACATACCTACTTTTCCAAACATTTGTACCCCTAACCCTGTCACTCCTGAAACTTGTACCTCCCCTGCACACCCCCACCAAACCGGCAACCTTCCACAAGTTTATCCACCCCCCACACACACACACTCAACACACAATCTGTACCTCCTACACCACTCCATTCCTAAAATTTGCACCACTACCCCGGGAATCTTCTAAAGTTTTACCCCAACCCCACACTTCACAAACTATATACCCCTGCCTCCACTCTCCCCATGACCTCCATCCCTTCTTCTGTACCCCATCCCAAAATTCATTCCTCAGTCTACACACTTTCACAAACATTTTACCCCATTTCATGTGAAAATAACAAAATTTGCAAGATTGCCAAAAATCTGCATCCCTTCTCTTGCAACCCTTACACAATGTACACACCTACCACTACATGCTTCCACAGATTAGTACCCTTCACCCCATACTGCTCCAAAATATGTACTACACCTTTTACACACTAATCCCCAAGTCTGCATGCCAACCTGCTGTGCAGTTTTAGAGGTGTGAGATAGTTGGGAAACAAAGTTTGGAAGAGATGCATTTTTCAGCAGTAGTGCAAGTATAAATGTTATGTGGGGTGCAAGTACAAATTTTAGTAGGGGTGTAAGGTGCCACTACAAATTTCATTGAGGGATAGAGGGGATGCAAGTGCAAATTTTGGAAGGTGTGATACAAATTTTGTGAGGCGTGAAGGGGTGCAAGTAAAAATTTTGGGAGGTGTGCCAGTACAAATCTTGGGAGGTGTGCAGGGGCACAAGCACAAGTTCTGTGGGGGGCACAGGGGTGCAAGTGCAAATTTTGGGAGTGGTGTGAGTGCAAATTTGGACAAGGGTACAAATGGTGTGCATATGGGAGGAATGCAGTGGTAAATGCACTCATATATGGTGGTGTGAGCTGAAGTACTAATTTTGAGAGAGGGTTGTAGGAGATGGGGTTCATATTTGGAATAGAGATAAGTGAACTTGTAGAAATTTGTTCCGCAAACAAATCTGCAAATTTTGGCAAATTTGAGGAGTTGGGGACAGCAATTTGCATTGTTATTCACCAGGCAGATTGGCCCAATTCACATGGGGAATGCCGAATTCACTTGGCAAATAACATGAATTGTGTAGAAATCTTGATACCCTCCCCAACCCCTGCTGGCAACTCCTCTCCCCCCCCGCCCTGGAGTACATCACGCTATTGTGGCTGCCTATAGCTGTTAAGAAAGGTAATTCCTTCCCCACATTAACTCCATGCTCAAATCACATTTCTCAGCTATCTGCTCATGCACCTAGTCAGCTTGCAGGTCACAAACTGGCAGGGCCATGCATCTAAGCTGGGCTCTCATTTCGGTATGTCCCACCTGTCTGACTGTATTACATGGTACCGATTCTAGTTTATGCCTGTACTCTTTATCTCAAATCCTTTGTATTTAAACCTGGACCTATTGTGCTAGCAGTTATTCCTTTATGTAACCACAATTGTATTATAAGTCTGTCTTTCACCTATGTATCTGTACCCCTTCCCCCGGGACGCTTCTGGAAATGAGCAGTAGACTGCTCAGCATGCCTTTCTGGTTAAACACTTAAATAAATAAATAAATAAATAAATAACTAAATAAATATCCTCATGCCAAATACACTTCACTCACCTCCTACCACCTGAGTCCCACTGACTTTAATATGTATGTCCATTCTCCAACCAGCCCCTCTCTGGTCCCCACCACCCACATTCTCCCAGCAGCACTTACAAAATCAACCTGCATATAAAGAAAACAGTCCCTCACTTAATAGCATCTACTCTGTTCAGTGCTGACTCCCATCTCATAATGGCTTTAATGAATAAATGGTGATGTCTTTGCTCCAAGTAAAACCTGACTGGTTGAAAATTCAGCCATTCAGTTTACCTAGGAGTAAAGATGTCACCATTCATTCATTAAAGCCATTATGAGGCAGGAGTTGGGCCTGAACAGAGCAGACACACTTCACCAAAGGATCATTTTCTTTATTTGTATGTTGATTTTTGGGTGCTGGTGGTGGGAGGAGTGTGGTGGGGACCAGAGGGGGGCTGAGTGGGGGACTGGGTGCATGTATTAAAGATAGTGGGACTTGGGTGGGGGGAGGTGAGTGGAGTATATTTGATGCATGGGTGAGGGAAGGGAATAACTTTTGCAACTGTCACAGGCAGTCAAAGCAGTGTGATGTTTGCCGGGGCAGTGGAGGAAGGGGGACAGAGGAGGGTATCAGTGGGGGGTTACAATGATCATTTTTGTGTTCTTGGGTGGAAGGATGGGGTGGTTTCACAATACAGTGGGTAGGGACGTTTTTTAAATAAAAAAAATCTGCCGGCAAAGTTGGAAGACTAGATTTGCTGGCCACGGCACCTAGCTTCACCTGAGCTCTTTCCTTCTAGGTTGCTTGAAAAGACAGAGCAAAGAACCTTACCAGAGCAAGGGAAAGGATTCAGACTTCATTTGGCTAGGCAGATTTACTGTGTATTATTTTTATTTTGTATTCAAAGGGATTGTTATTGTTTGTTGCTAACACTGCACTGCTTTATTTGTCTCTGATTCAAATTGTTGTTGCTGGATATGCCTTCTGATGCATTATTACAAGGTGTGCCTACAGGTGTGTGCTAACAGATTATTGCTGTAATCTTCTGATTCAAATTGTCTTTTGCAAGGTATATCTTCTGTTACTGCTTTATTTTTCTCTGTAGCAAAGTGTTTCTTACAGGGTATATCTTCTGTGAAATTATTACAGGTGGTACTTTACAGGTTTTACAGTTTTATCTATCATTAGGATAAGCTTTCAGGGTTATTGCATTTGTTGCTGACTGATTGTTTCTGCTCTTACCTCCTTGTTTTTTCATCCGTGGTTCTTCTTTTTCGGCAGGGGGAGGACCCAGCCACCCAACCCCATCCCCAACCACCCCACACTACACTCCTTTTATAGGGTAGCACAGTCATGACATTTCCTGTGGCAAAGCAGGAAGAGGTGAATTAGTGGGGAATCCAGATAGTGACCTCATTTACAGGGTCACTAGTAATTTAACTTGTCATAACAAGTTACACAAAAACAAACAAAACACAAAATCTAACTTTTGTTTTCATTTTCTTCCTTCTAATTACTCTGCCCAGGTTATAAACCCAGCAAATTATCTGGAATGGATATCATTAACTGCAGGTACTGCAGAACACTTTTCAGAAGGGCAGTTTTATAGGATTTAGGACACTGTTCTACATGCTGGGCCATTGGAGATCTTAGGGCTCAGCTCCAGGCAGCATGAGCAGAGATTGCGCACCTCAGATTTCATATTCAAGATGAAATATATTATAAGAACCACCAGCCATTTCCCCAACATCCAACAGAGCACCTCGACCGCAAAGAGTAGTTGGTCAGGGAGGTTGGCAGGTGGTTAGGAGGGGCAAATCGGGTGCCCCATCATTTGGTGCTCTCCAACATATTACCTCCACAAACCATATAAAAACTACAAACAGGTATCTGCCTCTATCTCCGAAATCAAACTAAGGGACAGAGGACACTGCAGAGCAGGACACTGCAGCACAGAAGCTAGCACAACAAAACTCACCCAAAACAGGAACCAAAACAAAAAAAGCAAAAAAGAACTCAAAAAAACTTCTGATCATAGGAGACTCCATGATTCAGGGAGTTGATACCTATCTCCAGCTGGGGTAATGGTCAGATGTCTCCCAGGTACATCAGCATGGAGAGACACTGACCGCATTGCTAAAATTGTTCAGGAAGCAGGAGAAAACATTGATGTCCTGGTACACATAGGGACTAATGATCTCGCCAGCTGGTCAGTTGTGGAGACCAAGGAACACCTGACCAGGCTGGGTGACAAACTATTATCCATTTCATCCGGCATCTCCTTCTCTGAGATCATGCCAGTCTGGGAGAGGGGGGCAGATGGATGGAAGGTCAGAGAAGGGGAGATAGGGGAACTAAACATGTGATACAAAGGCTGGTGCCAGGAAAAAGGACACACATTTTTAGGGAACTGGCAACAGTTTTGGGAGCGAAAGTTCTTTAAATTTGATGGATTGCATGTGCCTAAGGAGGGAGTCAGTGCATTGGGGCAGAAGTTTGACGTCTTTGCAGAATATTTAAACTAGCAAATGGGGAGAGGGGTGCAGCACCCTATACGTCAAATGGGAAGAACACCCCTCCCACCTCAGCTAGTGGTCAAACAGGAGTTCAGCATGTTTGCAGTTCATTTGCATCACCAGGTAAGGAAAAAGATCCAGCTCACCATACGAAGCACAGAGGAAATGCCAGACCTCACCCAACAATTAACACACCGAAATCTGACCGATAGAAAATCATGTACACAAATGCTCACAGTCTGGGAAACAAGATCCTGGACCTGCAGGCAATAATGAAAGAGGCTAAACTGGACATAGTAGTAATTAGTGAGACGTGGTTTACCAGTAACCACACTTGGAAGACTTCAGTACCTGGCTATGTACTGTTCAGAAGAGACTGAGGTGCAAAAAGGGGGATGGAGTGACCCTGTATGTCAATGAAAATATCAAATCTACAGAAATTCAGAATACACATAAGGAGCCAGAAGAACTGTGGGTCACCCTGGAAACAGGAAATGGGACAGCCATAAGAACTGGGATTGTCTACAAGCCCCCAGACCAGGGTGAGGGCATATACACATTACTGCTAGAAGATATACAAAACATGACAGCTAAAGGGGAGATTCTGATAATGGGAGACTTCAACATGCCAGATACAGATTGATCAATACCAGCAGGAACATCTGCCAGAACTAGACACATGGTGGATTCCCTGCAAGGGGAGGGCCTCAAATAACTGGTACAACAACCCACAAGAGACAGGGCTATCCTAGATCTAGTACTGACTAACAGGGAAAGGATCACAGATCTCCAGGTAGAAGGTCACCTGGGGGCCAGTGACCATCACATGGTATGGTTCAATTTGGCCACTACAACTAAATCATCCCATTCCAAGGCAAAAATATGGGACTTCAGAGGAGCTGACTTTGATAAATGGCCAAAAGAGTTAAGCTAGCCCTGGCAAAAAGAAATACAGGTGAGGGGGTACAGGCAACATGGGCAAGCATTCAGGATGCAATACTTGAAGCAACATCCCATTGTGTCAGAGAGAAAAGGAAGTGAAAAAGAAAAAGGAAACCACTTTGGTTCTCAAAAACAGTAGTATAAAAGGTCAAAGCCAAAAGGCTGGCCTTCAGAAAATATAAGGGAACACAGCAGGATGAAGATAGGGAGGCATACCAAACTTTCCTGTGGGAAGCAGGGAAGGCAGAAAGGCAGGCAAAGTTCCAAACTAAGGAAACACTAGCACAAACAGTAAAAGAAGGTGTCAAGACTTTCTATAGATACATTAGTGAAAGGAGAAAGTCCAGAGGGGGTATTGCTAAGATCAAAGGGGATAAGGGGGTATGTGAGGAGGAGGACCATGTAAAAGCATCTATCCTAAATAGATACTTCTGCTCAGTATTTACTGAAGAGAAGGTAGGGCACGGCCCACAGCTCAACACCATGGACACATGGGGGAGGGAGGGAGGTGAGCACTAGCCTCTTCAGAAAAGAAAGGGTCCTACAAGAGCTCGATAAGCTCAGGATGGACAAGGTAATGGGACCTGATGGCATACATTCCAGGGTACTAAAGAAGCTAAGGGTGGAACTAGCAGAGCCATTATCAGAACTGTTTAGTGAGTCTCTGAGCACAGGAGAGGTCCCAGAAGATTGGAGAAGGGCTCATGTGAGCCCGCTCCACAAGAGTGATAGCAGGGAGGAGGCAGGGAACTACAGACCAGTCAGTCTTACCTCAGTAGTGGGCAAGATTATGGAGGCACTCCTTAGGGAAAGGATAGTGCAACATCTGGAATCCATAGGAGCACAGGATCCAAGACAGCATGGGTTTACAAAAGGAAGGTCCTGTCAAACTAATCTCATAGATTTTTTTGACTGGGTAACCAGTGTGGTGGACCAAGTGGGAGCAGCTGATGTCGCCTACCTTGACTTCAGCAAAGCTTTCAATACTGTTCCACATAGAAGATTGATTAATTGGGGCTGACCAAACGAGCAGACACGAAGGACCATTAGGCCTATTCTGCTGGCATTTTAGTATATTAGTATGGTAGTATAAGCTGGGTAGACTCAGGGTGAGTCAGAAGTTGGTCAACTGGGTGGCAAACTGGTTGATGGGCAGAAAACAGAGTGGTGGTAAACGGTACGCAGTCAGAAGAGATGCAAGTCACAAGTGGGGTGCCTCCTTGATCAGTTCTGGGATCAGTCCTCTTCAATATGTTCATCAGTGACATTGCAGATGGACTGGAGGGTAAGGTTTGTCTGTTTGCAGATAACACCAAGATCTGCAAGAGAGTAGATGATACAGATGGGGTGGGCAGAATAAGAAGAGATCTGTATAAACTAGCAAAATGGTAGGAAGAGTGGCAACTGGGTTTTAATGCAAAGAAGTGCAAGATCATGCATGTAGGGAGGAGAAATCCTGAAGCCACCTATAGGCTGGGAGGGGAGTTGCTGGCAGTCACAAGGGTAGAAAGAGACTTGGGCATCATCATCATCACCGATGACCTGAAATCATCCAAGCAGACCACTAAAGCAGTAGGTAAGGCTAGGAGGATGTTACAGTATATTAGTCGGGGTATCACAAGTCAGAAGCGGGAGGTAATAATCCCTCTTTACAAGACACCAGTTAGGCCCCATCTGGAGTACTGCGTGCAGTACTGGAGGCCACACCTTCACAAGGACATTAACCAAATTGAGGCAGTCCAGAGAAGGGCAACCAAAATGGTGCAGGGACTGCATCAAAAAACATATGAGGACAGATTAATGTAGCTCAATATGTATACCCTAGAGCAAAGGAGGGAGAGAGGTGATATGACCGAAACATTCAAACACCTTAAGGGCATTAACAAGGTGGAAGAGTCTAACATGTTTCGATATAAGAAAAATAGCAGGACAAGAGGACACAGCATGAGACTAGAGGGAGGCCGATTAAGGGTAATGTGAGGAAGTTCTTTTTCACAGAAAGGGTGGTGGATGCATGGAACGGCCTACCTCAGGAAGTGGTGGCTATGAATACAGTGCAGGGCTTCAAACAGGCATGGGATAGGCATAAGGGAGCAATACAGATGAGTATGAATAGATAGGCCATTGACAGAGCAAAGGCCGATGGCACGTTCATAAGGTAGAAAAAGAAATGGGCAGACTGGATGGACCTTGCAGTCCTTATCTGCCATCAACTTCTATGTTTCTATGTTGGCAGTTCTGCCACTGCATTTCCGAATTATTCACGAATTATGAATAATGCAGATTCACATCAGCTTCATTGGCAAATTAAACATTTGCAGCATCTCTAGTTTGGATGGGTGCAGGAGTAAAAGTGCACCTTTTGAGAAAGATGAGGGTTAAAAGTAGAAAATATTGTGGAGGGTGCAGTAAAAGAGGTGCACATTTTGGGAAAGATGAATAAAGGTCAAACATTAGCAGGGGACAGGGTAGGATTACAAATTAGGAAGCGATACAGAACATAAGTATATATTTTGGCATTGTTACAAGGGCAGCGGTACAAATTCTGGGAGGAGAGCCCATGACAGATAAAATTCATAAATATTGAGATGATGGTAGAACCTCAGCAAATGGGGTGAATCAAAACAGAACTGCATGTTAGTTAGTTTGTTAAGAAAATGGAAAAAAAAGTATATGACCTGATGACGTTTGGGCAGCACCCCTTGTCTTGTTTAGTATAGTCCCCAGAGCATTACTGGCTGACCTGTGAGAGTTACTAGGAATGTAATATCTTATAGTAGATCGGAGACACTGTTCCATCTTGGTCCTCCTTGATTTATCATCAGCTTTTGATACTGTGCATCATGGGGTTCTGCTCGAATGTCTGAGGGCCATCTGTGGGCTGTCTGGTACAGTTCTCAGATGGTTTACTTCCTTCCTCGCTGGTAGAACGCAGAGAGTTGTCTCTGGTATATTTTCTTCTGGGGCTTTCTCTCTGCCTTGCGGGGTACCCCAGGGTTGGGCGCTGTCTCCCATGTTATTCACAGTATATATGCTGCCCCTCGGAGACATTGTAAGGCGATATGGGCTGAGGTTTCACTGCTATGCTGATGATACCCAGCTCTACCTGTCTTTTGCCCCCGACCAGGTAAGTGCTATCTCAGAATTGAACAGCTGCCTCGCAAAAATCCAAGATCGGATGAGCACCAGCGGTTTAAAGTTGAACCCAGGAAAGATTGAGGTTCTGGTTCTGGACCCGGGTCATAGGACAGAGGGGTTGAGGACCGACCTCCCCTCTGGTTTAGTATTGGGGGAGGGGCCCAGATTCTCACCTCTGAACGTGTGCATAACCTAGGAGTGGTGCTTGACGATGGTCTGACCCTTCATCATCAGGTGTCGGCAGTCGTCAAGCTGGCCTTTTACCATCTTAGGAACATTGCTAGGATTAGGCACCTTGTTCCGTCTAGTGACCTACCTGTTTTGGTCCATGCCTTAGTGACATAGTGTCTTGATTACTGCAACTCCCTTTACTTAGGGCTTCCTGGGGTTGATATCCGCCACTTGCAGCTAGTGCAAAATGCAGCAGCACATTTGTTGACTGGGGTATCTAGAAGAACTCATATTACCCCTGTGCTGCACGGTCTGCACTGGCTGCCTATTCAGTGGCGGATCACCTTTAAGGTAGGTCTACTGACTTACAAAGCCCTACACGGACAGGGTCATGATTACTTGAAAGAGCTCCTGGTTCCCTACACCCCTCTGTGACAGTTCCGCTTGGCTGATGAGGGGTTGCTAGAGATTCCGAGGGTAAGCTTAAAGTCATCAGGTGCACGTGATTTTGGGTTTGTGGCACCTACCCTCTGGAATTCTCTGCCACGTCAGCCTCGGGAGTGCAGGATGGTGGGGTGTTTCAAGCAGGCACTTAAGACTTTTTTGTGGGGAAAGGCCTATTTTGTATCTTCTTGATTTTATTGTATTTATTGTATTCTGTTTTTATTTTGAATGTACAGTGCTTTGATATGTGAAAGGCGCTATATCAAATACATTTTTATTATTATCATTCTTATTAGTATTATTATTATGTTATTATTATTATTTTATTTTTTTATTATTATATTTAATAATACTGTTTGAAGTAACATTTTTTGCCGTTTCATAACCTGATGTCCTGTGCATATACTAAGCTGATAGGATCTGGAGGAAAATGTTGTAATTCTTTCTTAAATGACATCACCACCCACTCAAGATTCTGCCAGCGGGTCTTAAAAAAAGTCCGAGGGCCTTTCTGTGAAGCCATCAAATAACAGAAGCAATAAAATAGCATTTCTGCATAATAAATTGCATTTTGTTTAGTTTATCTGTACTACATAAGGCCTGGTTGTCCTTGTATTAGGAAAAAGGGTTATTTTTTTTAAATATATTTGCATTTGATCTTTTTTTTTTTATTTATAAAGTTTTATGTGTTATGACAGCATAACATAAAACAAACAGAGGGTATGCAGACCCAGTCGGAGGTGTACAGAGGTACAGTACAAGATACAGCAAAGAAAAAAGAAGTTAAAGTCCACAAAACAATCAGGGTCGGCTAGAGTTCCAAAAAGGAGATAAAATCCAGTAAGGTAATAAATACTGTAGGATAGACCACTCTCACCTACGATGCACCTCGAGGGTCTCTTCACCAATATTCCCAACCCCTCACAGGATTAACAGTACTGGAGGGTAATAGTTATTAAACACCATAAGGTGGCATATTGATAACTAAAAACAGAAGTCCCAGACTTGATTAAGTTGCAGCTCACCTCTACATCTCTAGGCTCACTAGGAACCATATAGGGAAACAGTAGTTAGAAGGCTATTATCTAAAGTTCACAGATTGAGTGGTGTGTACTTATACTTCAATCAGTCAACGAGCCACTCTCCGGGAAAATAACTAAAAATTGCTTACATTAGGTTATAACAGCTGCATGATGCTGTTTTGACAACTAATTTGTCTACTGGTATCACAGTGCCAGGCTTCATACCGACCACAATTTGTAGTCGGTAGGGAGCTGCACACATCAGACTGTGTTTTCTTTGGGGGCTGCCCTGAACACCCACAGAAGTTTGCTCACCACCCATACTTTTAGATTCCAACTCCAAGTCAGAGTTGGTTTGGGAGGGTGCAGAATAGGGAAAATGTTGCAGGTCCCTGGTGAGCTTCTACAGCGACATGTGCTATTCTTGCTATATCGGCGTATGTCGCTGCAGAAGTGTCGCTGTACGGGGGGGGGGGCATACCGGTTGTAACTAGGAGCTAACCCAGACATACAGTAATGTAAAACTAAACATGGTGTTATAGCTGTGGCAATAGCTGAAAACAATTCAAGTAACAATAAATTATCCAAAGAAGTATCACACCCAGTTAGAATCCAATACACAGAAGCCAAAAATAGGCAGTTCATAGTTCATAGATCAGTTCATAGATCAACCATTGTCTGCATCCTCCTCAACAGTTTCCATAAGAGATTCAAGATCAGCAAGTAACTTAGCAGAACATGTAGATGCTATATCTGGATCAGTAAAAATATGGGTCTTGTTTTTTTTTTTTTTGCCGTACCTGAAGTCATGCTGGAAATAATAGCTGAGCTTGTATACCATGTTGTAGAAGATCCTTTTTAATCACTTGGAGAGCTTTCTTCTTAGTCTGCATTTGGGAGGAAATATCCAGGAAAAACAACCAGTCTATTGCCCTCCCAAACAATCTCCCCCTGAGTTCTTACAGCCTGCAACAGGGACATGTGAGCTTCTGGACTGGAGAGAGTGATGATCGCTGTAAGGGGCAGCTGATTCTCTGCTCCACATGGATGAGACCTCATAGGGATTGCAAAGGCCTTCACAGTTGAAATGCTGGAATGTTCAGGCACCAATTGCAGGTCAGCCTATGCACAGCTGATTAAAGATCTGATCTTCCAACAAAGTGGGAAGGGAAACCCACCACTCTAATGTTTACCTGATGCTGAGCATTTTCTAGGGCTTCCACCTTAGCCCGTAAGAAGTGAAAGTCCTTTATAAAGTATGCATTGCACTTCTGCTGCTGTTTGTTTTCTTGGATCAGCTCAGAAATAGTAGCTGCATTAGTCAGTATTTGGGCATCCATGTCTCCAAACTTTGCCTCTACAGCAGCAAGCCAATGGTTAGTCTTGTCTGTGGTTTCCTGCAGCTTCTGAAGCATAGATAAGATCTGTGCAGTTGGAGGATCCGAGGCCCTAGCGTCTGCTGAAGTCATCGGCCCTGGTCCAGATCCTCGTGACCCAGATGCTTGGAGAAGGTAGGTATCCAGGCTTTGAGGTTACAATTTATGCTCACGTTTCAGACCCATTTCAAACCTCCGTTAATTAAATTCTGAACAGACAGTGCCGAAGTGCAGAACTAAGCCCTTCAAATCAAAGAATGAAACTTTTTTAGGCTAACGACCTATGGAGTCCTAAAAGTTAGCGTCTGCCATGTTCAGTGCTCCACAGCATCTCCCTGCTTTTGATCTTTAAGGAAAATTTGGCTTCATGGTTGCTCTAATGCCTAAGCTAATAAATTGTCCAGTACTATACCAGTTACAATGGATATGATCTGAGTAACTTCAACTAAAAAAACCCCTTCATTTTTAAACATTAATATCATAGTCATCTTTTAGATGGTTGAACTGAAGTTTATCATAGCAGTAGCTTACATCAGACAATACACATCCCAGGGTTTTAAATAATTGATTAGCAGTTTTTTTCTTGGGACGATACTAACTGTACAGAAAGTATTTATATAGATTTTCTAGAAGTGCTGTGTTTGTTAAACACAGTGAGGCAAGTGTTATGCATTTTCACAAAGTTTTAACACTTTTATGAGCAAAACACTAATCAATTTTTAGAGTTAAATAAAACCCTGCATCCTGAGATATATATGAAAATTAAATGCATGTACTGAACTACAGTATGTCAAGCCAAATGCACCATATTTTCAAAGATTAAGTATTTATCATCACTTAACATTGGACTAAGGAAAATTATTACTGAATTTGCCAGTCTCTCACCAGCAAGGGACACCATTATATTGGGTGACTTCAGTCTAAATTGGCTTGACAACAAGCAACATAGTTATCCTGAACTGCTGAAAAAAACAAGCTTAACGCAGATCATTGAATCACCCATGCAACACAACTCTAGAACAAGCAATCACATGGCAGTTGATTAGATCCTGACAAACTGTGCAGATAGGATCAGTACCGCTGGAGTCTTTTCAGACTCCATAAGCCACCACTCCCCCACTTTCTGCATGTGGTCATGCCAAAAAAAAACAAGCCCCCCCTCTAAGATCATCTCTTTCAGGAACTTTGCTAAAGTAGACATGGACATGTGGAGTAGAAACCTGGGGGCATATACTGGCCTGCCTTCTACTCATTGAAGGATGTGGACACAGCACTCAGATTCTTCACTGCTGCCTTAACCTTGGTACGAGACAAACACTGCCCTATGACTACTCAGTACATAAGGGGAAGAAACACTAGATGGGTCACCAGGGAACTAGTCACCCTGATGAAAGAGCGGGACATGGCATGGGTATCTCACAAGGTCACACCCACCCCAGAAAACTGGGCTGTATACAGGCAACTGCAAAACCGTTGCAAGCATGGCACCTAATCCTTAAAAGCCTCATATTTCAAGGCCCAACAAACTCAGACCCCTTAGTGATCCCCGTAGATTCTGGGTGGCAGTGAACTCTGTCCTTGAACCAACCAAACAACAAGGAACTATCTCCCTAGCAAGCAACGTTGGCCTACAAATGGATCCTGAGAATGTGGCAAACCTCATGAATAGCACATTCTCAAACCTAGACTCCTGCCTAGCCCAGCTTCCCAAAGCATCTCAGAGCACTGTCAAGCAGGGTAAAACAACTGTCACTCCACTGCTCTATTTTAAAGTAACATCTCAGTCAGAGCTATATCATGTCCTTAAGTCTCTACCCAAGAAAGGCAGCCCAGAAAGTGATAGGATCACACCACAATTCCTCAAGCTAGTGTCAGCAGCTGTTGTGAAACCACTCTCCACATAATCAGCCTTTTCTTGTTCACCTCCAAGGTGCCAGCACTCTGGAAAGAAGCCAGAGTAGTCCCCATTTTCAAGGCTGGTGACCTGCATTTTCCTGATAACTATAGACCTGTATCTGTACTGTCCCACATGGGAAAAATACTTGAAAAGGTGGTCCACCTTCAGCTATCGGAGCTCATTGATAAAAACAGCCTGCTATCCATAGACCAGCAAGATTTCCATAGAGGCTCCAGTACCACCACCACCACTGCAATCACCAAATTCTTGGATCATGTGCTCAGTGAAGCTGACAAAGGTAGCCTCAGGGGAGCTATATTTATTGACCTGTCTAAAGCCTTTGATATGGTTGACCATTCAATACTACTAAACATTCTATCTTCCCTGGGCTTCCCCAACAATGTCACAGACTGGGTATATAGCTACCTAGCTGGCAGAACCCAGCTGGTGAAAATAGGGTCTGCCCTATCAACCCCACTCCAAGTGCAGTTCTACATGATAATGGTGAAAGCCTAAAGGCGATCGCCGTTATCACACAATCAAGTGCCAAAACATTTTTGCCACTCTGACACCCCTACTAAAGTGTTCTCAGCTCCAGGGGGGTGCATGTCGGGGGGGGGGTAAAAGCATGTAAAATTAAAGGTTCAGGCTGGGCGCAATAAAATTGCACCAGCGCCCGGGCCCGAATCCGGTACCTCACCCACCCCAACCACAGGCCAATCCCCGGCACCATGATGCAGCTTGGCAACCCACCACAGCACCACCCCCTACAGCTCCTCCGCTCCTCCCAGCCCATGTTCGCTGTGCTTGCTCCCCCTCATGTGCGTACATATAGCGACATCCTGTTGCCCATTTCGCCCCCCCATACATTCACCCTACCCTCCCATCACCATGAGGGATTTTGCAGAGAACGAGTCACCATTACGGATGGCACCCTTCCCCATGCGCCCTCCTCATGGGCTACCCCAAGTGCGGACTGGTGTTCCACAGGGTTCCATTTTAGGTCCCTTACTGTTCTGTCTTTTTGATAACCCCTTACTCACTGAACCCTTAAACTGTAAAAGAATAATGTAAGTGGATGACCTCATTCTCTTCAAAAGTGGAAACAGCCTCCCAGGGTTAAACCTCAACCTAAATGCAGTATTCACTGCAACAGTACACTGGTTCACACAGCACAGGCTCCTAGTAAACACCAAGAAAACAAAGTGTATGCTATTTGGCTCTAAGCTTAGGCTTGCAAAGTGCACCCTCGACAACACCAAAGCCCTCAGCATACTCACCTCTGATGTCTCAACCCTTGAGCAGGTAAGAGACTTCAAATACCTGGGCGTCTTGCTTGACCTGACTCTAACATTTGAGTACCACATCAGCTCAGCAATAAAGAGGGTAAACCAGCGTATAGGAATGTGTTATAGAATTAGGCACCTCCTGTCCCCTGAGGCCAGATTAGTGATTGGGAGGGGTCACCTCCTCCCCTTACTAGAATACTGCTCTCCAGTAATAGCCCTTGCATCCCATTCTCTGTTCAATTGCATGGACACAGCCTACAACAACATATGTAGATTTATCACTCAAGCCCCATACCATACTCATCACTGTCACCTCTACCAATCACTGGGCTGGCCCCCCAGCAGAGAGACCTCATGCTCAGAGTGTTCATATCCAAAACCTTGCAAGTAGGGGTAGGATCACCTCTGGTGGGGCTGCTAATGCTAAAAAGTAACACACATGAACTGAGGTCCTCTGGTTGCTGGCTGCTGGAATACCCCAGGCGAAACACTGAACTGGGAAGGAGAGCCTTCTCCTATGTAGCACCCAAGCTCTGGAACTCCCTCCCAAATGAACTATAGTCTCCAGTCTCACCTCACACATTTAAACAAAGCCTTCAGGAATTTATCTTAGGCATATAGCATAATGTATGGGCATTAATTAACAGCAACGCAGTATTCACTTCGAGAGGTTACCATGGCAACTGTGTAAACCTCGAGAGTGAAGCTCAAGAGGTTTACTCTTGCCATGTAACGTCGAGAAGTGAATTCAGCACTGTTGTTAACTGATGCCCATACATTGTCTTGTACAGTGTATGGGCATCAGCAAAAAAAATTTCTTGATCGTGGCTGTAACAATTGTGCTGTTGCTCTTCCCCCTCCCAACATGACAAGAAAAAGCCCCGCTTGGTCCACATTGTCTAGCTGCCACAGAATAAAGTATTTAAATAAAATATGATGCTACCCACCGATGCAGAAGATCCAGACTGTGTCGTTTCATCAGCGCTGCTGTCTTTGTTTTAAAGAAATCTCACCACAGCGGCCATTTCCCCGTGATCGCAATAGATCTGTCCTCTGCGCTGCTGAGTGCTGCCTAATGCGCATGAGCAGGGACATTCCGTGTTGTTGTACCATCGTGGTGACGTCTTCAAGCAGGTACAACACCAT
The DNA here is from genome assembly GCA_016271365.2 of Neoceratodus forsteri. Classification (NCBI taxonomy): domain Eukaryota; kingdom Metazoa; phylum Chordata; order Ceratodontiformes; family Ceratodontidae; genus Neoceratodus; species Neoceratodus forsteri. Next base: position 266,066,383 of record JADMNL010000025.1, read on the forward strand.
CATGATGTCTCCATGATGGTATAACAGCTGTGTGTTTGTACTGAATTTTGCCCACAATAACGTTCAACCATACACTATAGATCCTTATGCATATGCAATACTAAGTGTTGGTAAAAGGCCTGCTGGAAATCCCTTTTATAGTATATGACTAGTCCAGTAATTTAGATACATTTATTGCTATTAGCTGGATACCTGTTCAGCAAAATGACCTGGAAAAGGGATCAACTGACTGTTGAATGTTTGCTATACTGCTACTGTACCGTCATAATTTGTACTGCTTCTGGTGATGTTTTTCATTTTCTCCTCTACACTGTACCTGTAAAGTAACTGTGAATTGTACTTGTTGTGCCATCTAAGTGGCCTGGGTAGTGCCTGAAAATGGTCCCTGGGATCAGCGCACCTACCCAGTTAACAAATAAATAAATAAATAAAAGACCTTGGGTGGGATATTCAGAACTGCGCCAGGCAGGGGCGCAAGCCAGGCGCAGCACAACTGGGATGCACCAGGACATGGCCTGGGTGATATTCAGCAGTTCTGTGCCATGGCTTTGCACCATTGAATATGGCACCATGGCCACCCACATTGTGCATGGTGCAGTGGCACTGCACCAGCACAAGTGGCCCGAGAGGAGCAGGGGGATGCACTAGCGCAAGTGCCGTTGCGCTAGGCGCAGCAACTGCAATATTCAGTGGTGGACATGCAAATGGGGCCATAAGGTATGCAAGGTGCAAATGGGGCCATTTGCATGTCATTATGGTCCATTTGCATGCAGGTGTGCCAATCCCCTGTGACTTGCACCTGACACCCTGCCAGGCTGCTGCCGTCAGGGACCAACACCCCCTGCCCCTGACCGGCAACGTGCCCCATTGCCCGATCACGGGCTGTAATAAATATTCTACTTCCTGGTGATCCAGTGGACTGAATTCCATGCCTGATCGCGGGCAGTAATGAATATTTTACTCCCTGTTAGTCCAGTGGTACGTGCCCCCTCCCAGCCACCCGCTCACATCCGCCACCCGCTCCCCTCCGGTCAGTGGCGGGCAACGGCACCCCCACCGCGGCCACCCAGCTGCCCGCAACTGACAGCCACAGCAGTACGGCTGTCGCCCACTGGTCCACAGTGTGGGCCAATAGGCGTGCGACCATGCCACTATTACACAGTCCCAAAATGTGAATGGATCCATTCACATTTCAGGACTATGTAGTACAATACGGTTTGCATGCTGTCAGTTGGCGAGCAGCTGGCGACTGCGGGTGAGCTTCTCGTCTGCCGCTGACTGGGGAGAGGGTGGCGGCATGAGTGGGCAGGTTGGGAGGGGGTACAGATACCACTGGACCACATATATTTTATAGCCCGTGATCGGGAACGGAGTTTGGTCTACTGGACCACCAGGGAGTTAACTAATTATTAAAGCCCATGATCGGGCATTGGGGGGCTCTACGCCACCGGACGGTGCCGCCAGGGCTCGGGTGGCCACCCACAGCTGGCGGCTGCCGTGTTGCACCCAGCAATACAGCAGCTGGCCTGTGGGTGGCCAGTCCTTGCTTCTGTTTTTCTCGGGCACATCTTTGCACCCTCCTGTGTGGCGCAAGGCGGGTGTGTGCCTGCATATGCGCTGTACATTCCGGGCTGAATATTGGGATGTGCCACATATGCATGGACATGCCCCCCCCCGCACTTTCACCGCATACATTACTGGTGCGCCCCAGCACATCGGGATTTGCGTGGAGCAATTTCCCCTTTTGAATATCGCGCCGAGGCACATCGGTGGGTTGTGCGCACAACCCCTTTGAATATCCCACCCCTTGTGTGTATTCAGGGTATTCCGACCCAAATATGGTAGAATGTTACATACTGTAAATATGTTGTAGTGTTAATACTAGGAAACAATGGATAATAAAAACATTATTTATTTATTTTTTATTTATTAAATTTTGGTGACTGGGTAGGCCCACTGAGCCCCAAAGGTCCCTTTTTCAGGGGCGACTAAACATGTTTAGTAACACGAATGTTCATTGCTATGCAAAGAACATAGTCATTAATCCTCTGGATTACAGATGCTGGCTATACTCAACATCCTCAGTTCCTTGGATTAAAAATACAACCAGAAAGAAGACATAGTCAAATTAATACATATTAGGCAAACAGGAAAACAACAGACAGACAGCTATATTCTGTATTTGAAAACAGAATATGAAATTCATTGCATATATGTCATGTATAGTATATGTCAAAAGAAATCAGAAAACCTAAAGTTAGAGTTAAAGCCTTACCTAGGCATGCTCTTCCTAGACATTGTAATAGGTTTGTACACCACTATAATTTTCTTTAGTGCTTCAGTACACATCTGTAAAACATGATGGATAGAAATGCAATGTACGTTAAAAATGACTATAAGTAGTGAGATGCTGTAATAATCGAACCAGGCTACAAAGCCAGTAAAATACCTAATGAGAGCAAATGCACCTAGGGATCTAAATCCAAACTTCAGTTTCCTGAATTTCTCTGCTTTTAGTGCAAACCTTTACATTATCTTTTGCTACAATAAGTTACAGTCTTATCAAGGTGATGTAGTACAGTGATTCTTCTTTTATCCACCAACTTCCATGCATCCTAACTTTTGCTGGATATGATTGTGGTGGATAATAGTGGGTGGGCATTTAAAAGTGGAGATAACATTCTGGAAAATGGGACAGCAGCTCACAATGGCATTAAGTAAGGGTGAGAGATAAGGGGGCTGATAAGGGAGGGAGCACTGTATTTACGGTACAGTGATAATGTCCAATTTGTACTGGTATATTGACCTCTTCAGTGTCCTATCGATGATGGCATTGATCCATACTGTATGTGCAGTACAGTGGAATTAATCCAGTATAGATGGTGTGGTCTAGTATGGAAGTTCTGATACACAGGTCATGCAGAGTTTACAGCACACAGAAATAAAACTGCTGTTTCTATAGGAATCATAATTATGGGAAGATGGATGGACTTCCATTGCAGAAGTCCAATTCTTCTTCATGATGCAGAATAAGGCTATTGAGAAGCAAGCCATGTTCACCACCAGTGATGCTCCATCTTTAGGGTGATGGTAGCACAATGCTAGGCAGCACTGCAGTAATGTTGCCGGCCATCTAGCAAGTGCTGCCTATTGTCATACTACCGTAACCCCAGCGATGAACATAATTAGTGACAGCCTCTGAATTCTGTATTTCTAAATAGCCTCACTATGCCTTTTTATTATTAAGCATTTTTGTTTTCATTACAACCCCAAAAATCAGGCACCAGTCATCAAGATACTGTAGGACACAAAGAGATAAAGGAAAGGCTGCGTGGAAGATGCAAAGAAACTTGACAACGATTAAACAGTATTCCATAGCTCTACATATGTCACCCTCTTGAAACCATGATAACAGGAAGCAAACATGGAGTGAGGGCTTCCCTGCCTTGAGACATTGTGAGGACCTCACAAATCCCTCAAAGATTTTTCGCTGTGTCTAAGACCCAGCTAGCCTGGCAAACTTTAAGCCTTGAGATTACAGCAGTAAATGTATGATTTAGTGCTATCTCTCTCAGTAGGTTTTTCAAGAGGCACTCAGTTTGTATGCATTACATTTTTTTGTAATATAGACCAGTAAAGGCACACAGAGCTATGGCAGCTTGTTTCGGGGTGGGCCCTGGGGGAAGGGGCTTACATGGACCTGTTCTATTAATGGAGGAAATGTTGGTCAGGCACCAATGGAAATCCCCAGACTCGCGCCCCATATATCAAAACCATACCATACATAGGATATAGACAATACTAGGGGAATTACCACATAAATGTGTGGCTTATGAGGATGTCTATTTATATGTGAGGAATAAGACTTCAGGCTTTAGAGTCTTAGCCCATTTTGAAGCTTTTTCTGCAGTGTCAGGCTTGAAACTGAACATGTCTAAGAGCTCAGGACTGGTGCTTGATTCCAGCCTCGTGGATGCCCCCTGTATTGTTGGGGGTATTGCTATTACTCCTGGTCTCATTCAAATTTTGGGGGCTGTGGTTTAGAGCCTTGAGTCAAGCTGCTTATAACTGGGATCTATGGATACAAATGGCAGAAGCTCAAGTGTCAAAATGGTGCCACTGTCCAATGTCTAAGTTTAAATGGGTATATATGGTCAAAACCTTTCTGATTTCTTTATTTCTGTACACCAGTTGTGTCTCCCCCCCATTAGTTTGGAAACTAAACTTTGTAGGATCTTTTCTAGATTGCTGTGGGGTAAAGCTACCACCTGTCCTGATTTTCCCAGGACAGTCCCTATTTTAGGTAGCATGTCCCAGTGTCCCCATAAGTTTTCCAAAATGTCACTTTTGTCCTGGTTTGTGCTTACTTGTCCTGTTTTTGTCCCTTTTTTTTTGCTGACTGCTGATTCACGAGAGACATTTATTTCAGCACCACTGAGGCACTGCTTGAGCTGGAGAGCACTTTGCAACCTTCTACCCCTACGCCTACGTCGCGCCATGAATGCGAAAATGCACAGGTAGTCAGATAGCAAGCAGGTCAGCAGGAGAACCGTAAATCATGTTTCTTCCTGTTAGATTAGACTGGGTAGTAGTGCGAGTAAGTGCAAGTGGCTGTCTGCCTGCCAGCAGCTGAGACAGAATCCAGACAGAGAAGAGACCAGCAGCAGTAAACTAAGGTACCTGAACCTAACCAGCTATAGGGGAGTGTGTGACAACAATCCAGTATGGTGGTGGGAGTCACTGAAGTGCAGCTTGCTCAGCAAAGGAGGTGAGTGTGAGCGGGTTGGGATGAGACTGTCAGCAATGTATGCAGCTCAAATGTCGAAACACAATTTAAAGCAAGTTTGCTTTTGATTAACTTTCTGTATGTCATGATTCAGAACTTGTTGCAGCAGAATGATGTATTGTTTTAATCTGGATGTTTGTCACTGTGGGGTGGCGTGGCCAGAGCAAGCCGCAAAACGTAATTGATTCAGTGTGTGCAGCGTAGTTTGCGACGGTGCCTGAGGGAGTGAGTAACATGGGGGGGGGGTCACAGTCAGGATAGATCCTGTCCCAGTTTTAGGCTTCCAAATGTTGGTAGCTTTTCTGTGGGAAAGTAGACTGAACCCCATGAAGTGGGGACATACTTATAGAGAGGTGAAGGATGGGAGTATACATGACAAAACCTGTTGGGTTTTCAGTTGAGTAATTTTAAGTTTTTACATTCACCCACTAATTCTTGGAAGTTTGGGTTCAGGACTGACTCTTTTTCAAGAGGTCAGTGGTCCCCTGTTAAGAGTTTGGTAGCAGGGCAAACTGCAGAAAAGTAAAGGTCCTTTCTTTCTCAAGGCACCTTATATCCTTTCCTGTTTTCAGAAACTGGCATGCCCCCAAATACTGTTACAAAACAGTTAAAATGATGGAGGAATCCTCCCCCCCCCAAAAAAAAAAGTGGGACATGCCATGGTATGAGTGCACATGGCAGGCTGAATGTAAAGAGCAACGCCAAACATAAAAGTATGGAAGAGTGGGGTTGTCTCAGACCAGATTGTCAGTAGGTAATTGAAACAATGCAACAGCTCTTCTTTACTTTTATGTATTATGGCCATTGTTGGCAACGAGCTGGTCATTCTTGGAAATGAAAGCAGTCACCTATAAAGTACAGTATACACTACTTAAAATGGACACTCTTAATCCGGACAATCACTTATACTGGATAAAAACCTTTTTGCCAAACACCACAGCCATAGATCTTAATTGAAATTCTGAGGTTTATAGCAGATTAAGGGTGCCATCTCCAATGGACATTGAAGACGCTTGATGAGGTGCTAACGCCTGTTGCCTAGAACCATGATCCCCCCCTCCCCATCCTCTAACCCTAATGAGGTGATAATAGATGTAACTTAGACAAACAGACCATGGGAATAAGGACTGTTATGTGCATGAAGAGTGGCAGATTTAGGAGCCAGCAGAGTTAGTGAGATGGCATGAACTGTTAGAGACCGAGACAAAGACATGAGTTGTGGCAGTGTTATCAGGCAATGTGACCAGGCAGATGTGTGGAGAAGCTCTGTGTCTGTAAACTGCTGCAGTGTCAGGGATGCCATCAGGATAGCGGACCACAAAGTCTGAGACCCAGAAGCAGAAAGTAAAAGGAGATATGATCAGGAGAGAGCCAGAAGGGCAAGAAGCACAGTGTTGTAAATAGCAGGCAGTATAAGTCCAGAAACAGTATTGAGGGGGGAAAAAAGCAGAGGGCGGTGCAGTTCTCTGTCCTGCTCACCATGGCATTAGTACTCGATTGGCATTCTTGGCTACTGCTGTAGCAGGCAATATGACTGCAGGAATAATATCGCGTTATAAGCGGTGTACACTGTATTGTTCTTTCTTTGGTGATATTAGTGGCGGCGGGACTAAGTGATCACATAGTACTTCACTATTACTATTTATGTTAATTGGTGCATCTGGCAGGCTAGGTACCAGTTTGTTTTACAGAAAAATGCATCCCACTGATAGGATTGTTGGAACAGGTTCAGGACAAGTTATCTGTGGTGAGGAGTTACAACTATAGGGTTCTTCCCCAAGAGCTTTCTGTTAACTTGTAGAAAAGTTTTGAGTGACTGACTTCATGCTTAGTAGATGGAGCAGACTGTACTTACAGTCTATGAAAGCTTATTTCCTTTTTTCCTTTTTGCTCATCTCCTTTCTTTTGGGCTGAGAGTTTTTAGTTAGCATGTGTGATGTTGGTTTTCATTCTTCTTTGTCACTGTTATTTGCTATATATTATTTATGTGTATGCCACACTGTTATTATACCTGCATATGTTTTGTTGATATTTTTTTTAATAAAAATGCCCCCTACTCTTGCAAAACTGGCATGGGATCTTTAATTTCAACCTTAGTAGCTACCAGAGATGGGCAGAAGGGATCTTGGTTAACCATCTCATCTGAAGGTTCGCCCCTCAATAGTGCAGTTTCATCCGAAGCACAGGCCCTCAACACTGCAGTCAGACCCCTTTTCCACTACAGTGTCAGTACTGGGTATTAGCCTAGATTCCACAAATGGAACTACAAACCATGATCTTCCAATATTTCAGCCCCACAAGCAAGCAGGCTACCTACTGCACCACTGACATGTGCATTCCTGATTGGACTAAGGTCCTAGGTTTGTTCTTGTAATTCTATATGTCTTAATGTCTCCAGTTGTCAAAACGTTATGAACCTTTCAAAAAATGAATGAATGCAGCCTATTATTTAAAAAGGATATTGATACAACAACAATTTGTTCCATTTCCTAATCCTTTCTTTTTCGTGCCTCCATGGTCTCTAACCATGACATTAAACAACAGTTAAAGTAAAATGCTCTGAGCGTATGTTTTTCTGTTCTTTTTTTATGTCGAGTTCTCAAAGAAAATATATTGACGATCAACTGATCTGGAAACTTCCAGTGGCTTCTGGAAACATTGTTACCGCCAGCAGGCTCAAAATTAGGAAACAAAAGTTAATGGTCCTTTCTATTATGTTATATTAAGGCTTTGCATTCTCAGTGCTAGAAGCAAGTGTCAATATGCTGTTCATTGTAAGGGATGGCAGTGTTGTATTTCATGCATTTTCTAGTCATTTATGGAAGCAATTGGTTCTCCTACTGCTTCTTTAAACCATCCATTACTAAATAATTAAAGCTGCCACTCCAGTCCTGGTACATGAAGTGGAAAAACAGGCCCCTGTATATTCTACAGTTAGTTATTCAAAGGCGTGTTAGCATTGTAATGTTTACATTCTGCCCCTCCCTCCCTCCCTCCCCATGTAACTGTAATTTCAGCATGTATGCAGGCACACTGCTTATCATATGTTCATGTGCAGACGCATTAGTCAGTGCAATTTCTCAAACCCACTTTCTGTTGTTAACATGATTTATTACCTATGGGGAGATCATTTGCATTTAACTTATCTCCATCTCACAAGCTGCAAGTTCCCTTCAGGTTATAGTTACAGATATATTGTTATACTGTGCTGAGCTTGAACAGGGTATATTCATAACAGCTTCCTTCAAAGCAGGTTTTAAAATGGTTAGTATATGAAAGTAACAGACTCAGACTAGTAACGGAAGGATCGTCTGTGACCTAGTTCTTATTCTGACTCTGATCTTTCTCCAGAAGGTTTTGATTTATTCTGATTTACTGTGATTTGCCAAAATAGATACATTTTCAATTCCATGCCAGAACCAGGACACAGACAGATCCAAACTGCGTCACATGACAAAATCATGTTGCCCCCTCTTGCCGTAATGATCCTTTATGCCATGTAATGTTTAGTAAGGGATAACACATGAATGCATGTGTGGTTATAAGGGAAGAATGCATATTCTGGGTGGTTCTTAGGCATGAGGCACAGCTGAGTGCCACAACCTCCCTAGAAGGGCATTATTCCCTTATAAATGATAAATAATATAAATTGACTAGCACTGGGTTATCTTTTGATTTTCTGGACTGGTCCAGAGTTACCTCTCCAACAGAACACAGCAGGTCAAGATCTGCAATGTCTTATCTGACCATTGAACTATCACTACAGGAGTGCCCCAAGGTTCCATATTAGACCCCCTGCTATTCAGCCTGTTTCTGAATGAGCTACCAAGAATTTGCCAGAACAGGATCCTTCTATATGCAGATGATGCTGTGCTTTACACTTGTCACTCTGCATCTGAAGTTCTAGAAAAAAGTATGCAAGCCGACTTTAGTGCTGTTGAAAAATGATTCCTTAATTCCAAGCTCTTGCTTAATTACAAAAAAACAAAAACTATGATGTCACCTCTCATCAAAACTGTTATAAGTTCTATCCACTCAAAATGCATAACAACAAGCTCGAGATACTTGAAATGGTTAACAATGTCAAATACTTCTGGGTTATCCTTGACCACTCTCTCATATAGCCTACACATTGATCACGTCGCCAAGGCTGCCAGTGCCAGAATAGGCCAACTTTATCAGCACAGACACTGCCTTACAGAGCATGCTATCAAACTAGCAGTTAACAGCTCAGTGTTGTCAATCATAGATTATGGCCTGGCAGTCTATGGTACAGGCACCAACATTGCCCTTAAGAGGATTAAGACTGCCTTAAACAAAGCCTGCAGGCTTGTTCTGGGTGCAGACTGCCTAACTCACACATATGAGCTGTATTCCAGCACTGGTTGGCTATCGTTGAACAACAGGATCCAGTACCAGGTCTGTTTGTTAGCTAAAAAATCCACCCTTGGCCTTGCATCCACAGGAGTGAAGAAACTCCTCTGCTATTCCACCAACTCCAGACTAACCAGGGGATCCAGCAAAGCTGTCTTCCATATCCTGTTTTGCCGTACTTCGCAAGGACAGAGATCCTTTGAATACAGGGCCCCAATCTGGCTACATTCACACAGCACTGAACTGATTATGGAACCAAAACGTGGCCCCTTTAAATCCAAACTGCGAACACATCTGGTTGTTGTCAGTATGTGCGACTGTGACACAAATACCTAGTGCCGCCATGGCATACGCCCCTCTGCACTTTTCCTCCTCCCCACCCTTCCTTTCCTGCTTTCCCCTCCTTCAACTTAAATTAGACCCTCCTCCTTCCTTCCTTCTCAAACCACCACCTCCTCAATTACCATGTCTATGCAAACCTGCTCGTGGCTCCCCCTCTTGCCCATAGGCGTAGATTGTGGGGGGCAGAGGAGCAAGCTGCCCCCCCTGAGAAATTAGACCAGGACTTTTTTAGGAGCCCAGCCACCGTTCTCCGGTTATCATTTTTTTTTTTTTAATATTGAATGGGCTCAGGGCTATGCCCAGACTGCCTGCACCTCTCCGGGGGAGGGAGGGGGGTGGTGGCGTTGCGCCGTGTCTCTTAAACAAAAACTATCCCCTTTTGCGATTGGCTGCAAGACTACAACCATAGTAGCCTGCATGTTACAGCCAATCAGGGAGTGCTGCAAGCTGGCGCCATCGCATGAGCAGTACTCCATTAGTGGGGCCATTTAGTTTTCTGTGTGCCTTCCATGAAGGAGCAGCAGCAGCATCCATATGGCACAGGGCTGAGGAGAGATAGCTATTTGAGGATGTTGAGCAGCAGTCGTTGGTTGTCTGTCAGGTGTCACCAGTGTCTCAGTCAGTCTAGTGTTCCCACCCTCCTCCTGTCCTGAACAGCCCAGTTTAAATATACCTCACCCGAGTCCTCTGACTACCTACTCTCCATTTCTCAGTGCAGCCAGCTGTGCTCTGGGGTCTCCCGCTGCCACCTGAGCCTCCCATCCCGAGAGCCTAGGAGGCCTGGCACACAAGGCCTCTACCGCGACAGACCAGGTGGAGGAGCCAGTAGTACAATTACAGTGAGTCTGAGGCACGCCAGGCTGCCTGCACACCCAGCTCCTGTGTCCAGCAGGCCAGAAAAACATTTACCGTGTTGTCGGGGTCCCACACCACGCCCGTTGCCCACCAGTTCCACGGTCCTCCGAGAGGGATTATTCAGGTCAGTGAACAGCCAGGCCCAGAACAGTGAAGAAGCCGGCAGTCATGCAGGCTATAGCAGACCCATAATGCGACACGTTCATCTGGTGTCAGAAAAAATGAGTTACTGTCTCATCTGGGGATTAATCGGGAGAGGAACGGGACTGTTGGGAGAGACTCAGCTACCTGACGTGCCTTCTTGGTCTTGCTGTGCCCTGCTGCATGCTGCCCTGTCTGTGCCCTTACTGATTAGGTGAGTAACTGTGCTGCAAGCTGGTTGTTGGAAATTACCATTCACATCCCAGAAATGTGTCTTTTGTGGGGGGTTATCTTGGTCATGACCATGTGTCTGGGGGGTGGGTGGAAGGTTTGCTGTCAGCTCGTGTTTCTTTGGGTGGGAGGGGATTTGCTGGCTGTTGAGGCTGTCCATGTTGGTGGGGTTGGTGGGAGAGCCTATTTGTTTGGTATGGTGTGAACACTGGTCATGTTGGTGGGGGTGAGGACACTCAGGTACTGTGCTACTGGTGTGGTGGGGTTTATTGGGGAAACTCACTGGACGGTCTGTGTTTGGTGGGGCTGGAGGGATGGTCTGTTTTGTAGGGTTGGGGTCGGGGGAGACAGTCTGTGTGTTTTGGGGCTGACTCACTGAGAGGATGGTCAGTGTTTGGTGCTGGGGGAGGGCCTGCGTTTGGTGGGGCTGGGAGGGACGATCAGTGTTTGGGGCTGGGGTGGTTAGTGTTTGGGACTGGGAGGGTGGTCATGTTTGGTGGGGCTGGGGGGACAATCTGTTTTCTATTCTGGGATCTGGTGGGGTGGAGACACAAGCCATGGTGATGTGGGGACACTGGCTGTGATGGTGGGGTGGTGACACTAGCCATTGTTTGGTGGACTTGGCTGGCCATTTGTCTGGAGGGACTGTCCATGATGGTGGAAAAGGGGGACTGCCCATATTTTCCTGCCAGGTGTCTTGTGGGGAGGGGGGGACTATTTGCTGGTCAGGTGTCTGGCGTGTATCTTTCCATGTTGGCTTATGGGGGTGAATGTCGGTGATTGCTGATCAGGTGTCTAGGACGGACTATCAATGTTGTTGGGGAGGAGAACTCTCCGTGTTTGCTAGCTAGGTGTTTGGGGGATTGTTCATGTTGGTGGGCGGGGGAATTCTGTGCTTGCTAGCTGTGTGTGTCGGGGGTGGGGACTGTCCTTGGTGGGATATGGGCGGACCTTCCATGTTTGCTGGCTGCCTGAGTGTCTGGTGGGACTGTCCTTGTTGGTTGGGAGGGGCATTCTATGCTCACTGGCCGGTGTCTGGTGGGGAGGAGGACTGTTCGGTGTCTGGGGACTGTCCTTGTAGGTGGGGTGAAGGGGGGACTGTCCATGTTTGCTGACTGGGTTTCTGGTGGACTGTCCATGTTGGTTAGGAGAGGGGGACATTCTGTGCTTGCTGACTGGGTGTTAGCATATAAACATAAGTAAATGTTAAAATGTAATTTCCACCTCATCCTTTACCTGTCAAGGGATGTATCTCACTGACCTGTGCCCGCAGCTAGCATACAAACATTAGTAATGTTGAAACATTATTTCCCCCTCATCCTTTACCTGGCTATAAAAGTAATCTTTCACTTTTTTTGATTTCTCCGATCGTCCACTGTGGAGGGGTGAAACAGACAGATTCCTTGGCCTTGCTGTCTGTCTTCATTGCCTGGCAAACACAACCAAAGGGGTAGCTTTTTGTGTTCTCCCCATACAGTGTTACAAGACTAGCAAAAAAAATCTTGCACCAAAACATGCACCCTAAAGAAATGATTATACTACTACCTGGCTATTGTTATAGCGACTACTGACTGGCCATGATTTTTTTGGGGGGGGGTTGGAACACTGGTCGTATGTGTGGGTGGGGTTGCTGACACTGCTGGTCGGTGTGTGTGTGTGTGTGTGGTGTTGCGGACACTGGTAATTTGTGTGGGTGGGGTTGGAGATACAGGCATTGTGTGGGTGTGGTGGGGGCACTGTTGTGTGCGTGGGTGGAGGCACTGGCATTGTGTCGGTGGGGCGGGGTTGTAATTGTATACCAGGCAAACTGTGCTGACCGGTAGCTCAACATCTCTCTTTCCAGACAAAGAAAGAAACATAAACAAAATGCAGTATAAAATGTGGTTTTATTTATTTTTGTGTGCCTGTGATGGGGAGGCACAGACCTGGATGCCTGGAGAGGATACCAGATAAATGGAGCTGGAAATGGGGTTGGTTGGGTGGGGTGGGGAGAGTGGCTGTGCTGGTGCGGTGGGGAGAGTGGCTGTGCTGGTGGGGTGGACACAGAGTGTGGAGAGTGGCTGTGCAAGTCCATCAGGGTGCAGAGAGTAGCTGAGCTGGCCAGTCTAGGTGGAGATAGTGGCCTTGCAGGTCTGGGGTGGGGAGAGTGGGCTGTAGCTTTTTGCATGGACATTTAATTCACTGTTGCTTGCTGTGCCTTCTGCTGCCCTGACAGCTTTGTGCTGCTGTGTTGACCAGGGCAGACTGGTACACATGCTGAAAAAAATGGTTCTGGCCACTGGTGATGGAGGAGGGAGGGGTGGACGGGCATACTGGCACAGAAATATTTTTTTCAACATGTATGCCAGTCTGCTGGGTCCATGCCATGCTTACCTCCCTCATACAAGGGTCTTCTGAGCACTAAAGATAAGTTTCTGTGTCAAAATTAGGAACTGTTGGAAAGTATGAAATCCTACAGTATAAAAATTGTGCATGTTTATGTAGTTTCACCTTACTGTGTGGTTCGACAAGATGTTCTGTGGTCTCTCCTCCTCATTTAGCACCCTGACCTGTAACCTAGCCATTCCCCCCCCCAGGGCAGGGGGAAGGTCCGTTGTTTTATGGTCTTGTGGTTTGTTGGGCATTGTAAAATGCATTGTTTCATTTACTGTGTTGTACTGTCTGGACCTGCTTTACCCTGTCTCTATCCTGAATGTAAACATGGTATAAAAAAAGCTCATTTTTTGGTGGTGTGTGTGTCTGTCTGTGTCTGTGTGTAGAAGAATAGAGACATGCGCTGGAAAAAAAAAACTGTATTAAACCACATCAAACTGAAGCAACCATGTTTCATTTGTGCCCTTCAAAACTGTCAGATGAGACGATTTTGAAGTAGTTTGTGGGGGAGGGGAGCATCCATGGCAACCTGGGCTACCACAACCAGCCCACCACACACTGTCATAGGTGATGCTAATAAAAACCACCAACCAAGTACTTACCTTTCAGGGTTGGTCCTGCGAGGCTGTGCACAGGTATCTGGAGTCGTTGTTCCAGCAAACTTCCTGTGGCATCTGTTCTCTTAGGTTATGTGATGCAACCACTTTTGTGCCAGGGCAGTCCGTGTTTGCCTGGATGGGGTTGTGTAACCCTGGGCATGGACAGAGATGCATATTCCTTAGGAGCCCATGGGGAGGAGAGTGGTAGGGGTTGTGGTGTGACCACACCATGCCCATGATCATCTTGAACAATTAGGGGATTTACATTGTTCTTTGCATTGTCCCAGGTACATCAGCATGCTTGTTAAGAGCACCGCCTGAGGGATACCAGCAAGTCCCATGCTTATGTATGCAATGCTTGCTTGCTTGAGGAGAGCATTATCCTCTTCGTTTACCTTACCTAACCAGATTCAGGCATGTGACATTGAATAATATGGGATGGGAGACTAATGAATTAACTTGGTTATAACAAAGAAAAGTGTTAACACTGGGTGCAAGTAAGCAATAATGCCCGACAGGGCGTGTGTCATGCTGGGATAACGTCACGCCTCAGGTGGTTGGGCACGAGTGCATCCAATACATAAGGCATGACGTTATCCTACCATGACACACACCCTGGAGGGCATTATTGCTATTATACAATGGCGTGTTGTTATACAGAATTAAAAAAATAATTTTAAAGATGTTTTATTTGGTGTGGAAAAATATTTTTAAGAGAAGATACAAAAAAACACACTAATGCTAACAATCATCAAGAGGTTCATGGAGAGGCTGAGACTAGACCTGTGATGAATCAGATGTACTGGATAACATCAGGGTCTAACCCAAGACTGACCAATCAGAGGCCAGCATTCATTCTTGTCATTGTATAATTGCATTTTTATGTAATCTTTGTAAATAAGGGCTCATGCTGTGAGGATGCACATGCTGGGATGTTTCCCATACCATCCATGTTTATAGGTATACTGAGGTGGCTTAACCATTTGCTGCACTTCCTTGAAACATGCTTTTTGCACTCCTCAAGGGTGGAGGGCTAGCTCAAGCAGACATTTCAAGAGTTCAGGATCCACTATAAGGGCTGGACTTGGAAGGGTTGTGTAAGCAGCAAAGAGGGGTGAGAGACTAGTGAGCTTTCCACCTGGAGGTTCAGGTGGGGGCAAAATTAGGTCAAGACTGATTTGAATTGAAGCTGAGGCGAGGTCCTGTCCTCTTGAGAAGGAAGCTAAGTTCCTTACATATTTTCAACTTTACAAGTAAGTCCTCACTCCCAAGGCAGAAGAATGAAGAACTGAACACAAAACAGATCTCGGTCAGTTTTTCGACTCTGGTCTCAGGAGGAGTTGGGCGGAAAGCAGGCTGCAGTAAAACTGGTGGGGTGGGGAAGTGCTCTGACTTGGCCTGGGCTGGTCCCTCCCAGGAGTTATTCAGCTGTAGTCTTAAATGTTTTTTTGGCATTATTTGATGCTGGTTGATTTGTTTGCATTACACAAGCCACCCGCCCTCTTCACTGTCATGATATGTGAAAATCAGGACTTTTTTGTTACTTTGCCCCCCCTGTAAAAATAACAAACTATGCCCCTGCTCTTGCCCTACCCCATATGACCCTTATACCAAAATATTTTCTTCTCTCCAATCCTATACCAATGAAACCCCTTGGGTGGACCCAATCTTATATACACCCACTGTTTGTTTCCTCTCTATAATTATCTTCTATCTTCTACCCCCCCCGCTTCCCTTCTCCATGATCCATCCTTTACCAGAACCATTCAGTCCTGTGTGGTTAACTTTTTAGCATTACACCCCTGATTCCCCCAGTTATCTCTGCTCTCTTGTCTCAAAGTATTTTTTGTGACATTTGTCGTACCTTTCTACTTGTCTCTAGAACTTACTATTCCAGTATTATTGTTATACTCACTATTATTTAATTCTTATGTATTGACCTGTGTTGTAAAACATCCCTGTATAATGTATGCGCCATTCGATGTGGAACTTATGTAAACGAACTCGTTAGCTCAAAGGTATTATTCTGGGATTTTAATAAATTAATAAATACCACGGGCATGTGTTATCTCATTTACAAAAATTGGCCTTTATGTGTTAAAACAAAATATGCAGCTCAGTTGAGGTGTGAAGTTGTCAGAAAATAATCAATAGTCATGTGATATGTTTCAACCAATGAGGTTACAGGATCTTCATAGCCCTTTGTATAAAAACAGATATCTAATTTTTTCCACCAACACTTCATTTTAAATAGGAAAAAATCTCCAAAATCACTTAAATAATATGGATCAGGTCACTGGTAGATCTAAACCTGATCAACGGACTGGATTGGGTCAAATGAGGGCCGAGTCGATGACTCTGATTTCCAGAGTCAGATTGAGGTGGGCCTGTCTTTGGGGGTGGATTTCTGATGTGACACAAAGCCCAATCCTCCCATCCCTAATTCAAAACACATTCAAATATAATTGTTCATCGAAATAAGTACCCAGCCAATTGAGGGCTCAAAAACAAAGAAGCACTGTATGAGGCATTAGTGCTGGATTTACGTATTGGAAAACTATGCCTGTGCTTAAGACCCAAGATTATTTGGATGCCCATGCACAGTCATAAGGGGCTGTTACTAAATTGTTGCAATACTCACTTAATGCCAGTCCCTCACTAGTGATCCCACTGTGCTATGTAAAACAGGATCACAAGTCTTTCTTTGCAAAGTTGCTAGTGACAGCGCAGATATGTGGCAAAAGGGCTGCGGGTCGCAGTGAAAATGGCTTGCAGGGCTTTGCACAAGGAATAGTGACCCTAACAGTTGTGGGTACAGAATTTTCTAACCCCCCCTGCCTTTAGTACCAATACAGGCAAGCAGTCTGGATGCTGGACAGGTAAAGGGCTAGACAACAGCAAGCATCACACAGGGAACAAAGACTAGGAAGAGAGGGTTTCACTTGCTGCCAGGGACTGTTTTGGGACTGGCATTATGGAGAAAGGCACTGAATTACCAGGAAAGGGCCAGTGGACCAATGACAAATTAGCCTCAACAACCCAGAAGTAGGCCTTAAGGTAAAAATTGAGTGTCTGGAGGGAACATTATCGTTGCAGCTTGTGCTGGGTCCCTGGAACCTGGACCATGTGTTATCAATCCCCAGATCTTTGTGAGTGGTACATCATGTTAGTGTGTAACAACCTCGGTTGCCCCCACTTAACATCCGTCAGTTACATATGTATTGTACCTTAGTATCTGGGGTGACATAATCCCCCATGCTAAATGATGTGCATACTGAGGACCAGTGTTGTGTAAATCCAGACCTGTGAAGCCTATAGAAAATTCTTTGCTCTCTACAGTTCAGACCATCATGCAATTTAAAGGGAATCCTTATGTTTCCTTATGAAATTATTGTGAAGGTTGCTATGAGAATCCAGTTTGTAAATTGCTAGGTTATATTTAGAAAACATTTTCAGTAAGACAGAAAAATACATTTAAAATTGTGATGTGGAGGTATCCATTTCATGGACAGGAAGGTTGATGTGATGATGTCACTGCCTCACCAGCTCTAACAGTATGCAACCATAAGCAGGTTAAAACAAACTGTTCCTACAGACAGGGATCCTGTTCTATCATAAAGAGAAGCACTGGATTCTTTTCTTGCACTCTGCCAAACATAAAATCCTGGGTGTTCCTCAGAATATAATAGAATCCCTGACAGCATAGTTGACCTGTTCTCACCTGCTGCACTGGATCATACTAAGGATCTGAGTAAGGAATATAAGGAGCGAGAAGACTTATACAGCCCAGAAATGCTCCTGAACTAACTCATAATTCACACACACAGTAATATGCCAGAGTGTTACCAGAGGTTAGGAAAGTATCTAGTTTTTTTCTTAAATTAATTTTTTGTTTTACTTATTACTATATCCAGTGGTAATTTATTCCAGGGTTGAATTACTCTAAGGATGGGATATTCAGACTGCGCCAGGCTGTAGCGCAAGCCTGGGAGCAGTGCAACTGGGATGTGCAGGGTGATATTCAACAGTGCTGCGCCATGGCTCAGCATCATTGAATATCACTCTGTGGCCACCCGCATAGCACATGGCGCAGTGGCACTGCACATGGCGCAAGTGGCCAGAGAGGAGCAGGGGGATGCGCTAGCGCAAGTGCCGTTGCACTAGGTGCATCAACCGCGATATTCAGTGGTGGACATGCAGATGTGCCCATAATGCATGCATGGCACAAATGGAGTCATTTGCATGTCAGTATGACCCCATTTGCATGCAGGTGCACCAATCCCCAGCAACTTGCGCCTGGCACCCTGCCAGGCAGCAGCCATCTGGGATCCATTCACATATCGGGACTGTGTAGTACAGTACAGTCTGCACGCCCATTGGTCCATGCTGTGGACCAATGGGCGTACAGCCATACTGTATGCTGTCAGTCGGCGGGCGGCTGGGCGGCTTGCGGGTGGGATGCTGCCGCCTGCCGCTGACCGGGGAGGAGCGGGGTGACGGGAAAGAGTGGGCAGGTTGGGAGGGGGGTACGGGTACTGCTGGACCACCATGGAATTTTTTTAACATTACAGCCCATGATCAAGCATGGAGATAGGTCCACTGGACCACCAGGGAGGTTAAATATTATTACAGCCCGTGATCAGGCATGGATATAGGTCCACTGGACCACCAGGGAGGTTCTTTATTATTATAGCCCATGATCTGGCATGGAGATAGGTCCACTGGACCACCAGGAAGGTTCTTCATTATTATAGCCTGTGATCGGGTATGGGGGGGGCGCTACACCACCGGACGGTGCCGCCAGTGCTTGGGTGACCACCCACAGCTGGCCGCTGCTGTGTTGCACCCTGCATTACGGCAGCTCACCTGTGGGTGGCCATCTGTTGCTCCATTATTTTATGGCATAACTGTGTGCAGCGCATGTAGGGGTTGCACCTGCATATTTTCAGCACATCCTGGGCTGAATATCGGGATGTGCAGAATATGCATGGGCATGCCCCCTTACCTGCACTGCATATCTTACTGATGCACCCAGGCGCATGGGGATTTGTGCTGTGCATATTCTCCCATTAAATATCACACTGGGGCACATCAGTGAGTTCTGCATGGTGAAACTCTGAATATCCCACCCTAAGAGTATAAAAATACTTTCTGGAAATATAATGAAACTTTCTCCCTTAAAGGAAAACTACACCCAAAACTTGAAAAAATATATGCTGTGCAGAGTGTTTTAATTTGTATGTGAAGTTCTAGTGTTTCCTTCCCTCTGTCTGGTATTAGGAGTTTTTCCTAAATTAGCCTGCTAGCTTTAGGGTAGTTTTACAACCCCTGGAGATCTCCATGTCAAGTAGGTTTATTGCATTTCTTTGTCCTACAATGCACCTTGTTTCATGTAATGGTGATGTAGCAGAGCCCATAAATCCAGCAGAAAGCATTGCATTACAATCAGTTCACAACAATAGATATGGCTATATTTTAAAATCTGTAGAATTCAGCTTGGTGACCACCCTCATCCTAAAGGTTTTACTGCCCTGAAAAACTTTACTGCTGGTAATTTCTGTGCAGCTTGTAAAGCTTCCAAGATATTTAGTTTGTTTGGCATGTGTATGCTGAATGTTGGGTCTCTCTTACATCACAGTCACATGAGACAAGATGCACTGTGGGAACCAGAAATGAAATTACACTATCAGGTATGAAGATCCCCAGGGGTCATAAAACTAGCATAAAGCTGGCAGGCTAATTTGGGAAAAACTCCTAATACCAGTCAGAGGGAAGGAAACACTAGAACTTCACATACAAATTAAAACACTCTGTACAACATATATTTTTTCAAGTTTTGGGTGTAGTTTTCCTTTAAGTTGCAGAGGATGCCTTCTGGTTTCATATAAACAATCTTTAAATGCCAAACCAAGTTCAATCATTAAATATTGATAGCTGATTACGTCAAAAAGGAACAGTAAATCACCCCTGAGTCTACGGGTCTATAGTAACATAAGATTAAGTGCAGATAGTCTAGATGAATAAAGTGTATTAAACAATCCTTTTATGTGTTTTGTGAAATTTCATTGTACCCTTTCTAATTGTAGACAGCTTGATTTTTTAAATGGACATCACAGCTGAGAAGCAAATTCAGGATGAGGTTTGGCATAGACACTGTATAAGGAAAACATGACAGTTTTGTCCGAAGACTTAATATTATGTTTTATAGACAGTATGACCTTATTAGTTCTGCAGATAACTTGTCTTAAATGCTCGGAATGCTTTAAGTCATTAGATATAATAATGCCAAGGTCTCTTTCATCAGATGTTGTATGAAGAATGTTATTACCTAGAGTATAAGTAGACATGGTGTTGTTAATACCTAAGTGCATGACTTCACGCTTATCCGTATTAAGTTTCATGACCCATTTTAAAACCCATTCAGAGACATGATTTAAGTTTCATTGCAGTGTCTCAACCTGATCAGAGTTAGAACAAGGAACGCCGATCTTAACATCATCAGCGTATTTAATCTATAGTGACACACAGTGTGTAGTGAGGTCAGAAATAAAAGCCTGAAACACATAGGGACTCAAAACTGAACCCCGTGGAACACCACTTGTGACAGTGCCTACCTCAGACAATTCGCCATTGATTAGTACACTTTGGGTAAGATTTGATAACCAATTTATAATCCAAGAAGTGATGCAAGGGTTTATATTAAGTTGCAATCATTTTTAATATAATGCCCAATGTGGCATAATATCAAAAGCCTTGCTAAAATCAATATAAATAATATCAAACAGAGTTTTGCTATCTAACTCAGCACTAACAGTTTCATAGAAACTCATAGAAACTCATTAAATTAGTTAAACAGCCTCTCCCTTTCTAAAGCCATGCTGTTCTTGGTCTTGTTCAACCAAAATAGGGGTAAGATCTTTTATCAAGCTTTCAAAAACCTTGCATACCGGTGAAGTGAGACTGATTGACCTGTAATTTTCCTAACATGACCTGACGCCTTTTTTATGAATTGGGATGGCATGAGCGTGTTTCCATTCTGGAGGTACATAGTTGTTATTCAAACAGCCTTCAAATAAAGTTTTTAGTGGGTGAGAGATATAATCTGACAAGAGGTACAGTAAATGACCAGCAATGTTGTCTGGGCCAAGGCTTGTTTTCCCCTTTTGTGTCTGTAGTTAAAATTCTGCTGTGTAGTGAAGGTAATGTGATTTGAACCCTCAGTATCGGCTATGGGTATGGTTTGAAGATTTTTACTATAAATCTCACAAAATTTAGTATGTAAGCATCCTACCTGGCTCACTGTTTTTTTAGGGAGTTTAAATAAACATAACATTACTTCCTGTTGTTTTTATTTGCAGTTCTAGCCAGATTATATTCCCATGCAGATTTAGCTTTCCTTATTTAGATCATGCATTGCTTCTGAATTTTTAAAAATGTTTTCCCAATTATGATTTGTTTTCATTTTGAGATAATTACGATATTTTTTATTTTTGAGTTTCAGTAATTTTTTGATGCTTCCAGTAAGTCATTTTGGGTTGAGTTTGGTTAGATTATATTTTACTTTTGGTGGAATATATTTAGCTCTTAAGTAATCTAATGTATTTTTAAAGAAAACCCAGCATTTTTCCATGTTTAAAGGACGCATACTAGTTTCCCAGCAAATTTTATTTAGCTCTTCTTTTATTTTGGTGAGATTTGCCTTATTATACAAAAATATTGTTGTTGTACTCTGGTTGGGTATGTACATGGGCCTGGATATTCAAACTGCGCTCAAAACTGGCGCAACAGCAGGAGCAAGCGCAAACCAGTTGCGCAAATGCGCAACAGGTGCGATAGTCAAACATGGAGCAGAGCAAATTGCGCAAGCAACCAACGTCTGAATGTCGCACATACTGCGCCATCGCGCAACCAGGAAGGAGAAGCTGAGCCAAAATGTTGCGCTATGGCACAACCATGGAAGCTCAGCTGAGCATTCCAGAGCTGCCATAGTGCGAGCACAGCCCCCCCAGAGCAATGGAACTGCACATCCAGAGAGGCAGGCTGGGGCCCACCACCAGCCATGCCACACATGGGCACAGGAACACACTGCAGAACCCACACCACACCGGCACACCCCAAGCACAGCATCACTGGGGGTGGGATGGATGATCCACGTGCCCATGGGGACAAGCCAACAAAGCATAGCAGAGCCCTGACACCCCAGCACAACCACTGGCAGGCGAAGTGTGCCACACACAGGAGGTTGACAACCACAGTGCACATCAGCCCCCTGTATGCACAGCGCACCCTGCACTGTGACCCCAAGACACCACCCATGTGCAGTGACTGGCACTGCAGGAAACCATGCAGACCCCCCAGCACACGTCAGCCCCATGCAACACAGAAGCCTACAAGCCAGACACACCCTGTGCACCCAGCAGTGGGTGGCAGCAGATGGCAAGACCAACCAAAAGTCACTGCCATGCTGGAGATACCTCCCCATGCACACACATGCACACACATACACACACACATACCAGGACCATACCAGCCCAGATGGCATGTACACACCTGCAACTGAGCACCCATCAGCCAGCTGCAAATCAGAGACCTTGACAGTATTCATATATCAAAATAAAATGTATATTAAACATAGTGCAACAAGAACAATAAAAACTATTTACAAGGGGGCGGGTACAAGGAAGGGTGTTCAAGAGGGAGGATTAAAAACTTGAGAGGGAAGGCAGGGTGGTAGGGATGGAAGAAGTGGGAAGGGTAATGCGGCTGCGGCCCACCGGCTCTGGTCCTCCCCCTGCTGGCGCCCCATTCCAGTCTGCCCCTGATGGCGTCCCATGCCTCTGTATACTTCGCAGGATCCTGTGGCGCTACGCTGACCTCTGTGAGGCAACGGACATCCTGCTGCATCCTCCTTAGAACCTTGAGGCCTAGGAAAATGGGAACACAGTCAATGGCTGTGACTGACCACAACCCTGAACACCACCCAACCTGCCAGCCATATAGCCCAATGTCCGCACCTGTGATGGCATGCACTCACCCACAGTGAACATGCACATGGCCATCACAAACAGGCGGCACCAGCTATGCGCACCACCGCCCACACACACTGCCCATGTCAATCACAGTACAAACTAGGCTGGCAAGTGATGTGGCAATGGTGCGATGCCAGTTACACAGCTATGTGCCCAGTGCATGCCTGGACCACCAGTGACATACACAGACGCTGCCGTGATACTACACTGTGATGCAGGTCACCTGTGTCATGCCTACATACATGGATACATAGACAGTGTTGGCAGATAGGGCCTATGGGACACTCAGTCTGTCCATTTGACCTTGTAAGTTCACTCTGTTGTCCTATAAGTCTGTTGCCCCTTACCCTGACCTCCAGAATTCCTTTATGGCTAACCCATGCATTCATAAATCCTGTGACCAAGTCATCCCCCACCACTTCCTCTGGCAGGGTGTTCCACTTGTCCACCACCCATTCTGTGAAGAAATACTTTCTCATGTTTCCTCTGAATCGTCCCCCCTCCAACTTCATCCCATGCCCTCTAGTCCTGGAACATCCTTTACGCTTAAAAATACTGTTTTCCTGCACTCTGCTCCCCCCTGTAAGATACTTGTATGTCCCCATCATATCCCCACACCCTCCTCCCCTCCAGGGAGTACATGTTCAGTTCCGTCAACCTGTCTGCATAGGACTTGTGATGCAATCCATGCACCATCCGTGTCGCCCTCCTCTGAACCCTCTCCACCCAGTCCATGTCCATACGTAGGTATGGTCTCCGGAACTGTACACTGTACTCCAGTGTGGGGACTCACTAGTGTTTTGTATAGTGGAATTATGACCTCCCCTTTGGTTGTGTCCCGCATGGCTGGTGGTCTTGCCCCCCCAGCATGCAATAGCATCCATGAAGTAATGATACTCACACTCCTCCAGCAGCTGGGTCTGACGCTGCTGCTGCTGTTGGTGCACAACCCCGGCACCGGGCCTGGCACTGCCCACGCCACCCCTGGCCCTGTGTCCTCACAATCTGGCCTGTGGGAGACATATGTTGAGACAAACATCAGTGTGACTCAAAAGCAGAGTGCCCCTGCCCCAGTGAGAGTGCCTGCCCACACAGCCATAACCATCCATCGCACAGCTGCACACACTGACACAGCCCACCGTGTCTGAGCCGGCACCTATGCACAGCCACCCAAGCACACACACACCCCTACAGAGAATATAGGTGCATAGATGGTACACTTACCTGGCCTAGGCACCACACCCCGCCTGGCACGTGAACGCAGCCGTGTCAAGAGTTCCGGCTCCCTCCAGCAGAGGTCACTGTACTGGTGACAGCACTGCACAGCAGACCGGCCCCGGCCAGTGACCTCCACCAGGTCAGTGGCCACTTGCTGCCACACGTGGGTCCTAGGCATGGTGAGGGGGGCCTCACCATACAGTGCCTCACAGTGGGGCTCCACCAGGGCCACCAGGTTGGCCACTTCAAGCTGGCTCCAGGACACCGCCCTCCTCCTAGCCATGGCACCAACTTTACAGCAGGCAATATGGCGCCCCTCGCGCAGCAACTCCCCACGTGGAGTTGTTGCGCAATAGACCACCACAGGCTCCAATCACGCTGTTCGAACAGCGCCGTCACTTACATGGCGCTGTCACCAGACAGCGCAATAGGGACGCAACATGGCATGCCAACAGTGCCAGGGTCAGAGGGCATACACAAGGTCACGGAATGATGCGCTACGCACAGCACCATAGGACAGAAGGCATCCTTCATGACTGCCAAGCTGAGCACCAGTGCCACAGTGGACTATCGCGCAGTAGTGCCACAGCGCCATATAGTGCCCAGTGCTGTAGCGCCACTGGCACAATGGTGGCCATGGTCTGAATCGCCTATCGCGCTCAGCAGGTCTGCAGCCCGATCGACGCATGCGTAAGCTGTCTGGGCATGCACAATGCAGTGTTGCACACAGCCACAAACCTGCGCCATTGGCTCAGCGGACCTTCCGTATGCGCAAAGTGCAAATCACGCGATATTCAGCCGACATATGCAAATCATGCGATCAGCCATTCAAAGCGCAGTGGCGTGATTAGCATGTCATTAAGTTGCACCACACCTCATTTGCATGTGTTGCGCTATAAAAATGCGACAGTGGGTTGTGCTGGCCAGATTTGGTTACTGCAGGTGAGAGGTGAGTTACATGCTGTGTGATGCTCAGGACAATGCTCATGGGCGGAGGATGATAAAGGCTGAGGGGCTGAGCATGAAAGGGCACTTAGAAAGGGACAAAGGCACCCTTCGATCAGTATCTGCCATGCGGAGTGGAAGCGTGGGGGCTTCCGCCCCGGACGCAGCTATGCTCATGGGGAAATGCTGTCGACTGCACAGTGACAGGTGTCCACTTCACCCATACAGATCACCATGACTGACCAGAGCCAAGCTGAGGGTGTGGCGGCGGGTGGAGGAGAGCCAAACTTCACGCGGCAGAGGCGGAGGCCCTCTTCCAGGCCTACCTGGAGGATGAGCCTCTAGTGAGTGGACGGAGGGGCACCCTCAGGAACATGCAGCTGCATGGGAGGGTAGTTGGGCCGTCAACCTGCACGGAAGCCACCAGCGCTCCATGCAGGAATGCAAGAAGAAGATGGGGACTGACCGCAGGAGGCTGAAGGAAGGTGGCAGCCTTCAGGGCGGCGATGCTGGCACTGGTGGGGCCCACCAGTGGTGTTGCAGCTGACCCCTACAGAGGAGACACTGGTTGCGCCATGCAGCCGAAGTGCCATTGCGGCGTACCAGTTGGAGGATTCCAGACAGGTGGAAGCCCATCACTGCACGGTATGACATGGTGGTGTTGTTGGGGGCTGTTGTTCACATGCACTCACATGTACTCTCTTTCTGTTACAGATCCTGTTGGTCTTCAGGAGCGGTGGTGGTGGTGGGTCCAGACAGTGATGCAGACCTGCTGGACATGGAGGAGGGACCATCCACCTCGCCACCAGCCTGCAGGCACTGCAGCAGCATGCACGCTGGGCCAACAACTCCGGTGTCAGTGATACGGTGCAGGGTGCACAGCCTGTGTCACAGCAGTCTGGCATGCAGGTATGCCAGCATGCTGTGCCTATGGCAGTGCACGCACCTGCACCATTGATGATAGCAGGTCTGCAATGGGCAGTGATAGGTGTGTGTCCCATGATGGACACATGGCAGGCCAGCACGTGCCCCTGGGCCTTCCTGGTTCACACCCTGTACCAGCATGCTGGCACAGTCCCAGGCTGTGCCTGTCAGCACCGTGGGCAGCACTGGTAGCTGTGCAGGTGTCTGGCACTGTTGTCAGCACGGAGGTGGAACAGGTGGACCTGGGGGCTCAGCAGTTGGAGGGGCGGCAGCAGCAGTCGCACACCAGGTCTGGGGGTACAGTGTCAAGCAGTGGCACATGTCCACCGCCCTTTGATCCGCCCATACCTGGTCCTGGCGAACAGCGCCCACCCTCAAGGGGTGCTGTGCACCAGGACCGTCCACACCCTGGGGGTCACGCATGCCATTGGGGCACAGTACCCATTGGACGCCAGACACCCGCCTGCTGCAGGACTTGGTACAGCTGCAGGGTGGGTTGCAAGGTCCGTGGAGGCACTGTCTGTGTCCGTGGAGCGGCATAGCAGGGAGTGTGCTCGGGACCCGAGCCGAGCTAGTCCTTATCGCGATGGCGGATGTGACCGCTGCCATTGACAAGCTGACCCAGGCAGTGGTCTCGTCACGGACGCATTGCCACACACTGTCAGGTGCCCTTGTACCACACACCCACACAGTGCGCCTCCACTCCCGCTCCCGGCGTCGTGCAACACCAGGCCTGTCGATGCGGGTTCTGCTGTGGGCATCCCGAGCACCCCTGGTGCAAGTTTGTTTGGCAGGATGCAGCCCCTGTGCGGGCAAGGTTGCGTTCGCACAGTGGGACCCCTGGTGGTGCACCAGCGCCACCCGATGTAGCCTGCTCAGCCTGCCAGTGCTGCTGGGCCATGGCAGGGCAGCCGCATCCCGTGGTGGCCGTGGGACAGTGCTACCTGACTGAGCTGTCTCCCAGTGCAGGCCCTGTCTGGTGCTACCTGTGTGCAATGTGTGTGTCATGGTGGGCAGTGCACTGCTGGGTGCTCTGCTCACCAAGCTGACACGGACCACCTGCACACTCTCCCAACTGCTGTCCACAGGTGCATGTGCATGATGATGCCTGCATTGCACTGTACACCAAGGTGCAAGGGTGCCCAGGTCCTGACACAAGTACGTGGACAGTCCAGGTGGTGGGGGTGGTTGGTGGTGCTGTGTGTTGGCAATGTCATTTCTGCAGTGCTGTGCTGCTGCCCATGTATGCTGCCTAGTGTGTGTGTGTCCATATGAGTGCTCACCCTCTGATGGTGTGTTGGTATGCCTGGAACCTTCAACTCCCTGACCTTCATGCACGATGTGTTCCTGTGTGCCTGTGGTTTGCGCATGGACAGTGTTGCCTGCACATGTCCCCTTGACTTACCTGTGTTGGGCGTAGTGCTCTTCTGCAATGGTGTCCCAGTGCAGCTGGGCCTGCCGGGTCAGTCGGGGGTCCCTCCGTCCTAGGGGGGGCTGCTCATCACTAACATCACCGGCACCACTGGCGTCCCCATCGCTGTCCCCCTCTTGGACCTGTACAGCTATCCCATGGTCTTTGGCCATGTTGTGCAGGATGCAACAGGCCAGGAATATCCCACAGGCCTTTTGGGGGCTGTACTGTAGGGCTCCACCGGAGGTGTCCAGGCATCGGAAGCGTGCCTTGAGCATCCCAAACACCCGCTCTATGATGTTACGTGTTGCGGCATGTGCCTCATTGAAGCATAGCTGCGCTGGGGTCGTGGGGCGCCGTGCACGTGTGAGCAGCCAGGGACGGAGTGGGTATCGCAGTCACCTGTGTGAGATAGTGGAGATCAGTGTCATGTCAGGTCCATATTGCCCACATCCTTGTGTGCCACTACCATGGCACCTGTGTCATTCCCACCCTTGCCCAGAGTTTGCATTCCACATGTACTCACCCACTAGATGACCCGTGGGATGTCCCCACTCTCGAATCAATGGCACAGTACAGACTGGTGCCATATGAAGGCATCATGTGCTCCGCCAGGGTGTGTAGCACAGACATTGATAATGCGCCCAGTGGCATCACACACCACCTGGCAGTTGACACTGGAAAACCCCTTTCGGTTCCGATATGCCTGGCCGTCGGGGCCAGGTGGTGCGAATGGCCACATGGGTGCAGTCTATGGCCCTAGCACGCCAGGCATACGTGCTACCTGTGGAACTCCTGCATGTTTGTTGTGCGCCTGCCGCGGGTGCTGGGGAAATGGATACTCCGCAGCATGGGCAGCAGTGCGCTGAGGAATTGGGTGAGGATGCGTGACGTGGCCGACTGTATAATGCCTGTGGTGTCCCTGTTGGCCTTGGAAGGTGCCTGTGGCGAGCAGGCACATGCAGGCTGTCACCTTGGTCTCCTGGGGACAGGAGCGTGACTCCGTCGTGAGGGTGCCTGCATCACATCACTGCACAGCTGCAGAGCCGTCTCAGTATTGCCCTGTTCAGAGTGCGGGCCCACAATCTCGGCGTCTGTGTACAGCCTCGCGAAGCTGATGCAGGCCGATACCGCCTGTCGTCGGGGCATACCGCCGACGGGCTCCTCAGCGCACGCCCCCTGCAGCATGGTGTCTCACCCCTCATTACAGCTTCCATGTGGAAGCTGGCACTGTCCATCTCCCTGGCTTCTGCCCCCGGCTGCTGTTCCTGTGTTACCCCGCTGCCCCCACTGCTGCTTCCACTGCACCGGGCACCCCCCACTGGCCTCTGTCCTCCTGGACCCACTGTCCCTCTCTGCCCTTCCAGCTCCTGTCTCTCTCTCTCTCTCTGTCTCTCTCCCCCAGTTTGCGGCCTGCTAGGGTTCTTGCGCCACTTCCTTGAGCCTTTTGTTTGGCTCAGGTCCGCTACTAGCAACTTCCGGCTGAGCCACTCTTGCGCGTGCGCGAAGTGCTCGATGCTCGCATTGTGCACTTTATGCATGGACCGCCCTTCATGCGTATGCCTTCATTTCCATTGCGCTGTTGCTCAGCATGTTTTTGGTGGCGCAACTGGCCCCTTCTGAATATCGCAGAATGACGCATTTTTGGAGTTGCGCACGCGCAACCCTGTTGCACATGGCGCAACCCTTTTGAATATCTGGGCCATGATATTTATCTTAAATTAAATGGAATTGTTATCACTGTTACCAATAGGTGAATTAATTCTAATATTACTAATGTCCAATGATCATTGCTCAAAATAAGGTCCAAAATTCTACCAAATCTAGTCGGGTGTTGAATATGTTGAGTTAACTGAAGCTGATTACATGTAGTGAGTAGTTTTTTTACCCATACAGGAGATGGCAACAAGGTCTTTCCAGTTTATATCCCCCAAGTTAAAATCACCTGCTATAAGAATGTCACCTGATGCTCCTGCATTCTTAAATTCAGATAGTATTGCATCAAACAAGTCTGAGGAAGAATTTGGAGGCCTATAACAAGTACCTATAATTAGTGATCCTGAATCTACCAGAAGTTTAATCTGACTGCACACTGTTAACACTGGTGAGGCAGTGACATCATTACAACACTCTTCCTGTCCACAAAATGGATGCCTCCATATCCCTATTTAAAAAGCATTTTTCTGTCTTACTGAAAACATTTTCTAAATACTGTATAACCCAACAATTTACATACTGGATCCTCATAGTAACCTTTATAATAATTTCAAAAGGAAATGTACAGATTCCCTTTAAATATAATTCCCATGGATTAATTTGCTTAAGCTTCTGCATTTGCTCAACTCACATATACATGTATTCTTTTGCAGGCATTGTAGATTGCAGTATGTTTTTTAGGATCTTAAAACATAACATGAACTGTAATCTCAGTGAAACAAGTTATTGAAGTGGTATCTTGCTGCTGGCAGATTTAGGTCAGCCTCGTACTAGGCAATGGTTCTGTAATTAATATTGATTTGGGGGTGGGGGGGAAATAGCTGTCAGAACTTTATTCCGTTACAAGGATTGTCATTTTCTGTTTCTTGCACAGCATGAGGATGTACAGCAAAATCTGACATATGTTTTACAACATGCCAACTGAAAAATGGAGTTTTGAGTGTATATTTTTCTAAATAAAGTGTGTAGTTCTGCAGAGCACACTAAATAGCTTACTGCAAGTGATACACTTATTCAGGATTAAGATAATTTGCGTCTTTGATAGATCCTGTGAGCAAGTTACTCACATGTTCATTCTGGTCAAAGCAGACTGCCAGAAAGAGAACAAAAGTAGCATCTCATTCAGTTGTAACAAGATTTATTTTATATTTTAATGTATCACTTATTCCCCCTTCTCAGCAGTGCTGCCCCTTCTATCAGCTACCACTCAGTCCCATAACTGACTGTACCTAGTGCTACCCTATCTCACTCCTTGGCATACCACCTGAGCTGAGCCTTACCTGGCTGGCCACACCAGGCAAGGTGGTGGCCCTCCTAATATATGAGGGCCTCCAGGCTAGGGTGGCTGGTTAGACAGGCCAGGGCCAGATGGTGCCCTATTACACTACATCACACATGGGGCTTTTCTGTGTTCATGCATTCCCAGCCCCTAAGGTCATTGGCACATAGGACGTCCAAGTGCATGTCTATGCAAAGCATGGCGGTGAGGATTCCAGTCTGTGTCCTTCTCTCTCTCTGCATTACCGCCACTGTAGTACCACCTGTGGTCACCTAGGTGGCAGTATTGCAGCAGAGGCAGCAACCCTTCCCGAGGGAAAGCATCTTCTGGGATGCAGGATCCTCCTCCCCGGCCAGCCCCCGACAGCCTGGGCTTATTCCCAAACACTAGTCATAACTGGATTTCAAGTCTATCGACAAAGAATGAAAGCCCCACAGTTATTGGTGGATTTGTTTTTTTGTCAAGTTTACCTAAAGCTTGATGTCAGGCAGCTGGTTGGACTGTAGAAAGTGCTATTTTTTTATTTGCTACACTTTATCTCCCTGATGGACCATCCCCCATCAGCCCTACCCCACACCCAGCCATGTCATCCACTTACCCTGAGACTTATCCTACACAGTGTTCAGCCTTGGCTTACCCCCCAGGGCAGGGCCTTCAGGAGGGGGGCCCTTCCTCCTGTAGGACAATGGGATGCAGTTCCTGAGGGTGCCACAGGTCAGCGGTGTGGGGCCTGTGGCATCAAACAGGCAGCATCCTGCTCAGCCTGAGTTTTTTTTTTTTTTCATTTTCTCCCCGGGTGGTGGGGCATGCAATGGCATCAGGGGCACATGTGCTGATATCTGCCCACCTCCAGTAACTACTAGTGTCAGCTGTTAAACCCCTGGCCTCCCTGGAGGAGGAGGAGGAGGAGAGCAGTCTGTAGGACACTCAGTCCTCCCCCCCCCCAGGCCAGCCTTCCGATGTCCAGGCTCACTTTCGAACCTGGGTCATCAGCATCGCAAGTGGCAACGCTACCACTGCACTGGTGGGCCGGCTGCAAAAAGTGCTATTGTAACTCAGGGTATAGAAGTCACATGGGCATCTACCTATGTTGGCTGCTTAAACCTTCAGCTCCTGGATGATCTGCAGGAATCCATTTCCAACCACAGATTGTTCAGCTACCAAACATCTTTAGCACTGCATGGCTCAATAGAGAAACATTATGTGGAGTGATCAGCCAGATGTTGAGCAACCCCTGCACCCACCAGAAGTTGAAAAAGCATGTGTTTTCTTCCCCAGCTCTGCATCTCCCAGCTGACAAGATGGTGACTTTAGAGCCCTGGAGCACATTTACTGTGCCTGAAGCTCATGCTGCCCTCCTCGAGCGGATTGCAGTGTCCATGGAGACCATATAAGTGACTGTTCTTGATACCCAAACCAGCATCAGTGCCTTAACAGGCAGAGTGATAGCCACAGAAACATGGCTTGACTTGCTCATTGATGCCACCAAAGCATAAAACCAGACACTGGCAGCAGCCGAACAGCAAATCGAGTGTTTCCCAGCTAACTTGAGGACCCAGAGGGATGGAGGAGGTGCAAGAACCTGTGCATACTCAGACTCCAAGAAGGGCTCTAAGGTAAAGATGCTGTACAGTTCCTTTGTATGACCCTCCCTTTTTGGTTGCATCTAAACCCCTCCGAATATGATTTTGAAATAGAGCAGACACATAGGATCAGGAGAGTAGAAGGAGCTACTGATAGCACTAGACCCAGATCTTTAATATTTAAACTGCTGCATTTCCTTGACAAAGATATTATTCTGAAGGCAGCCAGGATCTGAAAACCATTGAAGTAGAGAGGCAAAAGTTGTCTTTTTATCCAGACATCCTGTACTCCATTCTGGAGAAAAGGCAGCCCTTTGACAAAGTCACACAGGGACAGCTTAACAAAGGCATACCATACTCTCTGTTGTACCCTACTGTGCTTACTGCTGTGCTCCAAGATAGGATGGTTTATTTCCAGACTGCTGGTGAGAAAGACAGATTCTTCCAGGAGCAGTTGGGGCCTGTTGCAGCCATAACTTTGCCTTCCCATTCCCCATGGCATTCCTCCTCACCAGCAGTAGAAGACATGCAAACAGCTTCTGAGGAGCACTAAATGGAAAGGCTGTGAGTACATAATTGGTTGCAGGGAGTGGTAGAGGGTTGGGCAGTGTGTGAAGTCCATATGAGGGAGGCACTGAGGCTGGTGACATTTCTAGCACACTTTAAATTGTTTAAAACTGCCCACAATTTTTTTTATGCTGTTGCTAGTCATTCATGTCAGACTCATAATAGCTGGAGAGGGGAGCGGGGCATGGTGTGGACTAAGACAAGGTGGTTGTATTTTGGCATGCTCTCCTCCTGCTTGTAAACGGTTATCTGTGTGAGTGACTACAAGACTGTTCTGGACCATGCGGGATACCCTTCCTCCTGCACAGGAATACTGGGGTGGTGACTGCCTCCTCCCCCTTGCACATTATGTCTCAGCACATTTGGCCATGTATCCAACATTGAGATGTCAAGCAACAGTGGACACTGATGCAGGGGTCCAAGTATTATCTCTTGACCACAGGCAGAGAGGAAAACAGACTACTGTACCCTTGAGTTTATTGTTTTGTTGTAGCCTTGGACATTTCTGATTAAAATTTGGTTGTTGTATATTAGATGTTTTGGCTTCCTCATGTTCTTTTTCAGGGCCTGGACTTTGATGGTGCAGTTTCCTGCATGAGAGATATAATACTGCTTTCAATTTAAGACCAGGGTTACACACAAGCTGATTACTAGAAGCAGGTGAACTTCCATAAGGGAGGCACAACAGTTTTCTCTTCTACACCTAGTGGAGAGGTGTATCATGCAAACTGAAGTTTGCAGGACCCCTACCCTGACCCCCCCAACAATGGGCAGGTCTCCTCCCTCCCTTCCCCCCCACACACTTTTCTGGCCACCTGCTCTGTAGTATTATGTGTCCCTCATGCTCCCCCATCCTGATTCATGATCCTGCCTCTCCCCACACGAGGGCACCGTGACACCCCATAACTTAGATGGGCTCCTCAGTCATGATGTGAACCATGAATGATGCCTACAGTGGAGACAGAGGTGAACCCATAGCTCCTATGGGCTCAACTCTGTCTCTACTGAGACATTGCTCTTGATACATTTCACTATACCAGTGGGATTGGAGAGTTTATATATGTATTTACTACAGTTTATTTGGTTGCTGTTTTTTTCTGGTTGAAGTATTGGGGTTGGAGGGGACCTATTTCAACAGTTGGAGTTGGTTTTGTTACAATAGAAACTTCTTAATATGGCTTAATTTGAGAGCCTAAAATAATCACCTAGAATGCACAAGGGCTTACCTGCCCTAAAAAGCGTAGACAAGTGCTTACTATATTCAAGGACATGCACTGGGACATTGCACTACTCCAGGAGACACACCTTTCCAAAATAGACACCACTAAACCAAAGTGTAACTGGGTACGCACAACATATCATAATGCATACTCCTCCAGACAGAGCTGGGTGGTTATACTGTGCTGCAAAGGGCTGCAATTTGGAGTGCACAGGGAAATTAGGAACAAGGCGAGCAGATTACTCCTTTCAGAGGGCACTTACCAAGGGGGTCAGCAGTCCTGGAAAGTGTGTATGCACCAAATGTTCCAGACTTAGTGTTTTTTGATAATATCTTAATGGAACTCCCAGGACGCCCAGCATGTATGATTTATGTGGGGGGGGGGGACCTAAACCTTGTGCTAAACCCCACCTTATCACACTGCCCAGGGAAGAGAACTGATGCTATGGTAGCCCAACATGTAGGCCAGTTCTGTTATAGAACAGGCCTATAGCACATTTTACACACTTTACACCCCCAAGAGACTGATTTTACCTACTACTTCCAATTTAATGACACATACTGTACAGCTGTATGGATGTCATTTTTGTTACTGAAGAACTGGTGTTGAGAACTTATGGAGATTCCCCCAGCAATATTCTGATTTCAGACCATGCTCTTGTGTCTCCTTCTTTAGCATGGGGCAAGGTACCGGATACCAGAAACAAATGGAGAATGAATACCTCCTTGTTCCAGCAAGACACATTCGTGACTTGGCTTGGTCAGGAGCTTCAGCAATATTTTCAGCTGAATGAAACACCAGTATCCTTGGCAGCCACACGATGGGACACCAGGAAGGTGGATATACATGGTGCCAGTACAGCACACACCTCAAAGCTCAGGAAAGAAAGGGACCAAACCACTAGGAAGAGGGGGAAGGAACTGAAGTGGTTAGAACATCAAATTCAAATACACTCAGAATTGTGTGACACACTGACTCCAAAGCACAGTGGCCAGGCAGGCCACTGAAGAAACCCTTCAGCACAAAACAGAACATGTGCTCTTTATGCTGAATCAGTCATACTGGGAGGCTGGAGAGCACACCAGCAAGCTCCTTGCAGATAGACTGAAAGCCAGAGAACCAGAAAGATATATTCCTTCGATTCACATAACCCAGAGTTACATAGCCACTTCCCTAGACTTAATTAGTCTGGAATTTTAAACTTTCTTTAAGCAACTGTATTTTTCAGAGGTTCCCCCTTGCCAGCTCAGCTAGATGTCTTCTATGTAAATTTGCAGCTTCTGCAGGTTAATCCCCTTGACTGTACCACCTTAAACAAACCATTGCTGTTCACGAAGTAGTGGAAACCATGGCATCCATGTCTAAAGGGAAGCCGCCAGGGATCAAGGGCCTCCCTAGTGACTTTCATGCCACATTCCCACTCATGCTGGCCCCTCACTTGGCCCATGTACTCAATGAGGCCTGGCAGACAGTACCTTTTCCACAATCCTTCCACCAAGCACTGATCATCCTTCTTCCCAAGAAAGGCTGTGACAGTATCTTATGCTCCCAGCAAAGACCAATTTTGCTTGTAAACGTTGACATCAAAATCTTTGTGAAGGATATTGCCAGCCACCTCAAGCCCATCATGGGAAGTCATATCCATCCCAATCAAATTGACTTTGTCCCTGGGAGACTGGAATTTGGCAACACCCATAGAACTCTGGATCTTCTCTGGGAAGCAAAGAACCAGACCCTTTCTGTTGCCACCCTGTCATTAGAGAAAAGAGGCAGAGAAGGCCTTTAACAGAGTGGAGTGGCCTTATCTTTTTGATGGAGTGAGATGCTTTGGATTTCCCCTTCAACTTCAATTCATAGTTCTTATACAACTACTCTACAGAGCACCTACTGTTTCTGTCCTGATGAATTCTGTGATATCCCCATCCTTTTTGCTGAACAGAGGCACCTGACAAGGTGGTCCCCTGTCCCCATTCCTTTCCATACTGGCTGTTGAGTCCTTAGCTATGAAAATACTGCCAGCATCGGATGTCCCAGGCATCTCGGTTGGGGATTTCACCATTAAGCTAATTCTGTTTGCAGATGATATTACCCTCTTTTTGTCACAGATTACCGCTTCCCTCCAGTCAATGACCCTAATATCATCTAACTAGTATCAGTTCAGAAAACTACCTCGCTTTCATTTGTGCTAGTAGAAGCTTTTGCACTCTGATAAAGAGCCGGTCTTACAATACTCCTTCTTGTCTAATCTATAGAAAGATAGGTATACTGACAAAATGTCAGCTGCATCAGAGCAGCCCCTGATATGTGACTCTCTCCTACTTCCCCATACCTCCCCAGACACCCCCTTACCCACGTCCCCCTTCCTCCACCCCTTGTAGGCTGACACTGTGTGCTATAGTCCATTGCCTATCCTTTTGGGCTACTATATATGTGTCCTGTGAATTCACAGCATAGAAATGTGGACCTTTATCTACTTCTGTATTTTAGGGCTACTGATCAACTAATGGACATAGACTTAGTCCTGGTTCTGCGTATTTAGTAGTATTCTACATTGTCAGACTGCTAACATTCAATTGAATGTCTTTTCTGTCTCTCTGTATTATGCTGCACATCCTTTTGACTGTACACGTTGTATGTTTTTAAAAGAATTGAAAAATTCAATAAAAACCTTTATGGCAAAAAAAAAAAAAAGAAGCCAAGGTATAAATTGTATCTTCTAAGTACACTTTATTGAATCTTGTCACTTGGTTTCCTCCCTAATGTTTTGGGGTTGAGAAATTCAGTCTCTTTAGGAGATGTAAGGATATGGACAAGGGGTATCATTTTCAAATCCTGCAGCAACTACTACACTAAGGCCTGTGCTCTCATGCTGATGCGGGAGAGGCAGAAAGTGAGGTGTATTAGAAACCTCACACATACCAGCTGCACTGCGCATAGAGATTTTTAACATACTGTACAGCCTGCTAGTGCATATTGCAGCACTGCTCTAACCCATTCCCAAGTGCAAAATGAAGTCACTGATATACCATGTTAAACAGTTCAAAGAAGACAGTTAACATGGTGCAACAACCTATAAGGAGTATCCTGCAATAATAAAGAAAATATGTTAATGATCCCACTCAAAATGCAAGGCACTTGAATTCAATTACCATGTCATTATAAATACCTGAATTCTCCTTAACACCACTGAGTATGGCACTGCTCCCATTGACTGTCACTGTCACTGCCAAGTTTTCTCCTCCAATCTCTTTCCATGTCAGTCTTTTGCCCTAGCGGCACCATCTCACTCTCCCAATCCCCATGCCAGTATACGTATAAAAATCTATCCTTGGGTCTAGTGGCAAACCCCTCCCAGATTCCCCAATAGTATTTTCCTTGGTGATTGGTGGTCCCCCCCTGCTCTCAATATTCCTTCTCTCTGTTAGCACCCTCCCTCCCTCCACATGGTACCCTCAACCCAATCTGGGTCCTCAT
Source organism: Neoceratodus forsteri (assembly GCA_016271365.2). Lineage (NCBI taxonomy): Eukaryota > Metazoa > Chordata > Ceratodontiformes > Ceratodontidae > Neoceratodus > Neoceratodus forsteri. The sequence goes on from JADMNL010000025.1 coordinate 266,103,450, forward strand.
GCAAGTCCTGCATCTCCAGAGGTGAGTAGTGGGTATGTGCCAACTGACAGGATCAGACTGGGGAGGCAGTGGGACTGGGAGGAAGAAGGATGCCACCAAAGAAACTATTTCCAGGGGATCAGAGAGGGAGAGGGTGGCCACTAGGACAAGGTATCGATTATTGCATATTTACAGGGCAGGCAGAGCACTGGGTAGCAGGAGGCAGTTGGACATATTGTGGCAGTGCTTGGCAGTGGGCAAATTTAGAATGGGTGATTTCAATGGACAACATGACAGGAGACCAGGGGAGGACAGACACTGAAGAACTAATGGATAAGATGAGACACCGAATTTGGGATGGAAGAGACCAGCAGTTGACCACCACCACCACTGAATATCATTGGACAACAGCTGCTCACCTCACAACAATGCCAGTAAGTTTCTGGGTGGGAGAAGGTGCCAGGAGAATGGGTGCTCATAGGTGGGGGGGGGGTCTTTTTTCTAAGTTTTGATTCAGGTTTGGGTTGGGAGTTGGGACCGTACAGTGTTTGAATGCCGAATCAAAAGTTCTGATTCCAAGCCTGATTCCAAATCCGATGCATCAGAATGTTATCTGATTCAGAATCAGAACTTCCGAAAATCTGACATATGCAAGTGAGACAGATTTCATTGAATTCAAGCATGCCTACCAGAAAGGATGAATTATGTCCATAATAGCATACCATGCAGAGTGAGAATGATTTATTCATTAGGGATGGATGAAGAACTTGATGTGTACCCATTTAAAAATTAAAAAGATTTTCTGACAAGATTTCATTGAAAGTATGTTCATGAAATTCATGGTCTGTGATTCGGAACCATAAACTAAAAACAAGCAGTGTTAGGGTTTTAGTTTATGCATTTTATTTAAGTAGTTACCTGCTTTTTAGATGTAAACCATCCTGAGGCAATGAGCACTAGAAATCCACGAAAAACATGACCAAACTGTACCTTTTGGGTGGGATACTCAAAGGGGTTGCGCATGGCACAACAGGTTGCGCCTGGCGAAACCCACTGATGCACCACGGTGCAATATTCAGAAGGGGATGTTGCGCTGCTCAAATTCCGATGTGCCGGGGCGCATTAGTAATGTATGTGGCGCAAGTGCGGGGGGCATGCCTATGCATACTCGGCACATCCCGATATTCAGCCCGGGATGTACTGAGCATATGCAGGTGCAACCCCTATTTGTGTCGCACACTGGTGCTCAAAGTTGAGCCAAGAAAAAAAGGAGCATTGGCTGGCCACCCACAGGTGAGCTGCCATATTGCAGGGTGCATCATGGCAGCTGCCAGCTGTGGGTGGCCACCCGAGCTCCTGTGCCAGGGCCCGTCAGTGTCGTGCCCCCCCGATCATGGGCATTGTACCAGTAACTAAATCTCTGGTGGTCCAGTGTACCGCTTACAGCCTATTCATGGGCATTAGTATGAAATAAAACAAGTCCTATATCCCTGGTGGTCCAGTGGACCACTTCCAACCGATCGGCGGGCATCGTACACTAAAACAGTGCAAATTAACCTGGTGGTCCAGCGGTACCCCCTCCCGCCTGGGCCCCACCCCCCACCTCCCCAGTCAGTGGCGGCAGTTTAAATGCCAGCCACCAGGCGCTACCGACTGACTGCGTACAATTACGGCTGTATGCCCATTGGTCCCTGGCGTGGGCCAATGGGCGATGCAGACCGTACCATACTACACAGTCCAGATACATGAATGGATCCATTCACATATCTGGCCTGTGTAGTACGGAATGGTCTACGCGGCCATTGGCCCAAGCTGTGGACCAATGGGAGTACAGCTGTACTGTATGCAGTTGGTCGGTGAGCGGACGGGCTGCTGGTGGCTGGGGAGCTGCTGCCCACCGCTGACCAGGGGGGATGCGGGGTGGCAGGGCTCAGTGGGCAGGTGGGGAGTGGGTACCACTGGACCACCAGGGTTAATTTACACTGTTTTAGTGTATGTATGCCCGTGAATGGACTGGAAGCAGTCCACTGGCCCATCAGAGATGTAGGATTTATTTTATTTCATACTAATTCCCGCAATCAGGCTGGAAGTGGTCCACTGGACCACCAGGGATATTGGACTTGGTTTGTTTATTACTTCTGCCCATGATTGGGCATTGGAGCACTTTGCCGTGCTGTGCAGGGGGCATAGGTCCCCAATGGCTGCAGACTGGCAGGGCGCCAGGCGCAAGTCACTGGGGATTGGCGCACCTGCATGCAAATGGGGCCATAATGACATGGTAATGGCCCCAGTTGCACCTTGCATGCTTTATGGCCCCATTTGCATATCCACCACTGAATATCTCAGTTTCTGCACCTAGCACAACCACAATGTGCTGGTGCATCCTCCTGCACCTCTCTTGCCACTTGTGCTGGCGCAGTGCCACTGCACCATGCACAATGTGGGAGGCCATGTTGCCATATTCAATGGTGCTTAACCATGACACAGCACCATTGAATATCACCCAGCACACTCCCTGGCGCATCCCAGTTGCGCTGCACCTGGTTTGTGCCCCTGCCTGGCGCATTTCTGAATATCCCACCCTTTGTATACATGAGCTGACAATGTAGGCAAGGAAAACATTATGAGAAAAAAATAAGATCTATTTGAAATGAATACACAGATGTTACAGTACCCAGTGTGTAAAGTAGATGTTAATGGTTAGGGTTACTTTCCACTACTTCTAATATCTAAACATTTAAAGAAAGATAAATCATTAGAGCTCATTGCCTGACAAATTTGCGTTGATTGATCAATTTATTTTTTGATATTTTGCTCCCCAAGGAGATGCAGCATCTCATTTACAATGGGATTATAGCACAGGGACAGCAGCAGCCAGATGGACAGTACAGTACGTTCTTCCCAGGTATGGTATGGCAGCAAAAGTGTACAGTCATCCTAGCAATTTGATTGGCTATATCCTCAAAAGAGCCATGCAATTATTTCACCAAAATTACACTCCTGTACTATTTTTTTTTCATGGTCAATTTCATCTCAGGCACCACATTACAGTACTGCACCCTACAATCACAGGTGGTTCCAGACAGTGTGCCAGTCAGGGTACCACTCAGTGTGTGCCCTTTGTCACGAACCCACTCCTGGGGGTCAGGACCACTGAGCGCATAGTGCCCACCCTTAAGTGCAATCCGTGACAGGGAGAGAACAGGGATATCCTCATCAATCTTTTTGAATGCTTACCGAGGTCATGAATGCACCTCTGCCACGAGGACCCAGGGTGTCCCTCTAGCTCTGGATAAGGGCACAATACCAGTCTTAAGTCTTGTGGCCAAATATGAACCCTTCCTTAGCTATTACACAAAGGAGGAAAATCCAGGTTAACACTCTCTTCAAGGGTAGCAGTGTAAATCCTGATATGGCCTTCTCCCTACAGGACATGCAACAGCCTGGTTCAGAATCCCTGCAGACTCATCCATGAGACTTTGGTATTCTCCCTATCCTTCCAGATCCCTTACATACCCTTTTCTCAATTTGGTTGCATATGGTAGCCCCTCTAAGCAATTAACAGTTGTCACAGATTATTAATAAACCTTCTACAGTCACACACAAATATAGAAATGTCACGCAGGCAGAATTTTGTTAGAAAAATAAATGTCATTACTAAAATAAATAAATACAGTTGCAACTAAAAAGAACATACATTAATTTGGGTTACAGTATACACAAACAAAAATGGAAAAATACACAGTGAAACACACTAAAACTGTTAGCTAAAAACACTACCTTATATTTGTGTAAATTGAAGTCCAGAAATAGTGGATGGAGGTTTTCAGTTTCCTTTAGTCCTTGGCAGCCACACTGAGTCTCAACAGTTTGGCTTCTGGTGCGTGTCAAGCAGAGTGTCCAGATAAAAATGTATCCAAATGCCCTGAGCTAGGGCTATTTATACCCCTGTTTGTGGATAGAGGCTGGTCATTCCATTTTAGACCACCAGGTGTCACTCTTGTGCTTCCCCAACACAATGTTCTGCCACCTGATGATGTCGCCCAGCCTACACTTATGACACCTGACATTACAATCTCACACAGGTCTATTAGAAGGAAGTTTCCTGTTTTTTCCTTTCATCTCATCAAAGGCAATTCTTTGGAACACAGTATCCTGATTTTTGAAGTTAAAAAGGCTATCTCCTGAACACTTTATTCACCTCTGTTTACCTTGGCCAGTGAACTATTGGAAATACCCCTTTGATCAGTTATCCCCAAAGCCTTTGACAATAACTTGTCAGATACCTGCCAAGCAAGTTGGCCTTCCAGGTCAAAGGAAGGTCAAAACCTTTTTTTTTATAAATCCAGTCTTTTTCTCTGTGTCCCCTTGAATTAACACTGGCCTTCTTGTAATTATATAATATATAAATATATACAACAGAGTTATATTTATAAATAAGGACTAGCAGTCAAGTAGCTCATCACACCCCTCCCTCCTAGACTGAATTTGTGGGCATTCATACCTATATATGGTATGATTTTCACTAATTCAGTTCACTGTTCTAACCAGTGAGATAGCCCATCTGCGTTGGCATTTGCTGATCCATCCATGTGGGAAATGGTCATATCATAGTCCTGTAAGGCAATACTCCACCTTAAGAGATGACCATTCATTTTACCCATCTGTGTCAGCCACACCAGGGGGTTATGATCAGTCTGTACCTTGAAGTGCCTCCCATAGAGGTATGGCTTTAATTTCTTCAGGGCCAATACCAGTGCAAGGCATTCCTTTTTAACTGTGGAATATGCCTGCTCCCAGGAAAGCAACTTTTTGCTAAGGTACACTATGGGTGATCTTTTCCCTGATTACAGGTCTGACTGAGGACTGCTCCAATCCCCCACATCCGAAGCATCTGTCTGGACTACAAATGGTTTACTGTAATCTGGACTGGCCAACACAGGGGTGCTCCACAGTGCCTCCTTTAGCCATGTGAAGGCTCATTCACAGGCTGGTTCCCATTTTACCTTTTTGGGCATTCTTTTCTTTAGTAGGCCAGAGAGGGGAGCAGTCAGGATACTATAATTTGGTACAAACTTTCGATAGTACCTGGCGGTCCCTAGAAAACTCCAAACCTGCTTCTGGGTTTCAGGCCTGGGCCATGCCTCTATCACCTCAATCTTGGCTTGATTGGGACAGAGCTGCCCCCACCCTACTACATGTCCTATGTATGCCACCTCTGCCATGGCTACCTGGCACTTTTTAGCCTTGACAGTGAGCCCTGCCCTCTGTATCCTGCCCAACACTCCCTTCATGTGGGACATGTGTTCATTCCAAGTGGCACTGAAGATGGCAATATTATCCAGGTACACCACTGTGTACTCTTCAGTACCATGTAACACCTGGTTGACCAGCCTTTGGAAGGTGGCAGGGGTGTTCTTCATTCCAAAAGGCATTACCTTGAACCTGAATAATCCTATTGGAGCGATGAAGGTGACCCTCTCCCTAGCTCTGGCAGTTAACTCCACCTGCCAATATCCTTTGTCAAATCAATGGTGGTAAGGTATGTCACCCCTCCCAACTTGTCCAGTAGTTTGTCAATCTGTGGCATTGGGTGGATGTCAGACTTCGTGACTGCATTTAGTCCACGATAGTCCACACAAACACAAGTAGAGTCATCCAGCTTGGGAACATGGACTATGGGTGAGGACCGGGGCAGTGGGATTTCTGGATTACCCCTAATCCAGCATTTCCTTCACCTCCCTCCTAATGTCCATTAGGATGGGCTCAGATATCTGGTAGGCTGTCTGCCTTATGGGCGCTTGCATCTCTGTGTCTACATTACGTGCTGCTAAGGGGGTTAGTCCAAGCTTGGCTGTAAACAAAGAGGCAAAGTCCACTAAAACCTCCATCACTTCCTGGGTCTGTTCTGGGGTCAACTAGGGTGACAGTTTGATTGCCTCCACAGAGGACTCCTGCTTGTTTTCCTCCAGTAAGTCCAGTAGAGGGTCTTCTTCGTCCATCCTCTCCCCATGACTACACAGTGCAGCTATCATGTCTTCCCTATTTGCATGTGGCTTCATCATGTTGACATGGTACATTCTATGGGTATGTCTCCTGTCAGGCAGTTCTACAATATAGTTCATGTCATTAACCTGTTGGACTACCTTGTATGGTCCCACCCACTTGGCCTGCAGCTTATCCTTCCAGACCGGAATTAGGACTATGACTTCCTGACCTACACTGTACAAGCAAGCTCTACGGTTTTACTAGATCTTTTGCTTCTGCTGACTGGCTGACAGGTTGCTCTGGATTGCTCCTATAAGCTCCTTCAGCTTTTCCCTAAACTTTAGGACATATTCCACTATAGAAGTTCCTTGGGTGGTGTGCTTGCCTTCCCAGTCTTCCCAGATCACATCTGGGGCCCATGTGCCCTACGTACATATAAGAATTGGAAGAGGAGAAAACTCTGTCAACTCTTGGGGCACCTCCCTGTATGTGAACAACAGGTGGGGAATGTGTTTCTCCCAGACCCTCCCATGCTGCTCAGCAAATGCTTGGAGCATCGATTTTAGGGTACCATTAAACCTTTCCACAAGTCCATTGGCTTGTGGGTGATAAGATGTGAGTCTCTACACCACCTCACACTTCTCCCACAAACACTTCATCAGGTCCGATATGAAGGTACCCCCTCATTCAGTGATAACCTCCTGCGGAATCCTGACATGGGAGAAAATCCCTAGTAAGGTATCTGCCACTTTGTCTGTTCTAAGTGAGGAGAGGGTGACTACCTCTGGGTAACAGGTGGTGTAATCTACAAATGTCAGGATAAACCTCTTCCTGGAGGAGCTAGGGGTACTCAAAGGTCCCACAATATCCATTTCTACCCTCTGGAATGGCTCCTCCACAATGGGCAAGGGAATTAGGGTGGCTTTGGTTTTACTACCTGCCTTCCCTATTTGTTGGCACCAGTGATAAAATGTACAGTATTCTTTTACTTGCTGGGTGAAGTTGGGCCAATAGAATTCTGGGCCAATCACTGCATGGTGTGCACGATTCCCAGATGTCCGGACATGGGGATATCATGAGTGATTTTGAGCAACCACTCCCTGTACCCCTGGAGAACGACAAGCTGTCTGCCCATCACCCCTCCCTCTGTCTTTATGTCCTGCATATACAACAGTCCATTGTCCCAATATATTCTATGTCTCATGTCACCTCCCTGCGTCCCATCAGATTCTGCACAAGCCTTCAGCCTCTCCAAACTAGGATCAGTCCTGTGAGCAGCTGCAAATTCTTCACATTTTCCCAAGGTATGGGACATGTTCCCTTCAGTTTTCTAAACTGGGGTCCATAGCTCTAGCATCAGGGCATTCAGGGTCACTGCCATCCCTAACCTTCTAACCATTGGTTACCTATCCCTTCTCAGAGTAATCTTCTACAGCTGTTTTGTGAACTGCTACTTGTGGAAGTCCTACCTCTCTTTCACTACTCTCCATTTCAGGAGACACAAGCTGGGGAATCAGCCTCCCATTGTTTTCCACAGAGGCTTCTATGGGGTCCAGAGAACTACAATCGGCCTTTGCCATCTGACTGTGGGTAACCGCACACATCACCCCCTTCTGGAGATTGTACCCTATAATCACATCTAGGGTGAGGTTGTCTGCTACTGCTACCTTTTGTACCCTCTCTCCTGTCTCACCCCAGTCCAGGAGAACACTAGCTAGTGGCAGAGTTTTTTCCTCCCCAGTGAATCCCCTTACTGTTACTAACTGACTAGGTATAAGCTGTTCAGGCTCAACCAAATCCCCTTTTACTAAGGTAAGAGACACCCCGTGTCCCTTAACCCATGGGTCTGCACCCCATTTACAGTAACCGGGTGTATATGCTCCCTCATGTTCATAGGCAGGCTTTCAGGGATACACAGCGCACCCAACTCTGAGCACCATTTTGCCCTCTGTACCTTTTTAGGACACTGTCTAGCAAGATGCCCTGGCTGTTTGCAAAACCAGCAATCATCATTTCTTTTATCCAATACATCCATCCTTTTTTTGTAACCTGTGGCTTCACCCTTTCTGTGGAGACAGTGAGGGTTTTAGTTGTCCTGAAGGTGTGCTTTTCCCCTTCTGTGCTGCCACAGCTGTCCCACTCCGTTTCAGAGCAGGCCTGTTCCTGGCATAGCCCTCCGGGAGCTCAGCAGCCTGCTGTGCTGTTTTGGGGTCTTGGTCCTCTAGTCAGGTTTATAGCTCTGCTGGGCAAGCCCTAAAGAATTGCTCCAGAAGTACAGCCTCCTCAATTTTCTCTACAGAATTTGCTTCCACTTCCTCCCACCAATGTTTCAGAAACTGACGTTGCTTTGTGACGAGTTCCTCATAGCTCATGTAAGAGCTTCTACAGAGCTTACGGAACTTAACCCTGTATGCTTTAGGCATTAAGTCATACTTTTTAAGCAATGCAGCTTTAAGTTTCTCATAATTACTACTGTTCTGATTGTCTATTTGGCCTAGTGCTTCACGCCCTTTACCAGTAAGTAGCAGGGATAGCTGAAAGCACCAGGACTCCCTGGGTATTTTAGCCTGGATACAGACCTTTTCAAAAAAATTCAAATATGCATCCGTATCCTCCCCTCATTAAATTTAGCTATTAATTTGGAATTTAATTTGTACCCCAGCCCTGGAGATTCAGGTTCACCCCTGCCACTTACCTCCTCTGGCATTGGTCATTGGAGCTGTAGCTTTTCCAGTTCAAACTTTCTCTGCCACTGTTTTTCTCTTTCCTTGGCCTCTCTCTGAATCTGTCTTTCTCTTTTCTTGGCCTCTCGCTGCCATTGCTTTTCCTGCAACTCCATCTCGAACTTCCTCTGCTCAAATTCCATCTGCTGCAGGGCTTCGAACCTTCTGTGCTCAAATTCTCTTTGCTGCTGCGCTTCAAACTTCTCTGCTTGATCCCTTCCAGCTCCAGCTCTGTGGTGACCTTCCCCTGGTGCTGTGGCTCTGGGTTCCTTCTGGTCTCACTGTCCTCCTCCCTGGGACTGGAATCTGTGACATCAATTGGCACCCCCACACCCATGGTCTGGTCCCTTTCAGTCACCTGCTGTGGCTCAAGGTCCTGGGCAGTTGCTTGCTCATTGGCTGCCACAAGAACCTCCATGAGGTGCTTTTTGATTCACCCCTCACACTGGACCTCTCTTTCCTGACATAACTGCTTTAGGTAGTCTGCAGTGTATTTTCTGTAGATGGAAGCCATCTTTTTCTCTAACTAATGCTTCACTAACTTTACACCTGAAAGTACAACAAAAACAGGTAGAGAACTTTATACTGTAACCAAATTATATATTTTTTTTAAATCTTGGCCTTGATTGTGTGTGGACTGTTAATAGTTTATCAATCTGATACACTGGGCTCGAATCCAACTGTTATGCCTGTGCCACCAATATCTCAAATTGCAACAGTATGCAACCAAATCTCTTGGATCCCAGTGCTGCACACCAGATCTGTCATGAACCCATTCCTAGTGTTCATGCCCACTGAGCTCACAGTGCCCACCCTTAAGTGCAATCCATGACAGGGGGGGAGAACAGGGATACCCTCCTCATCCTTTTTGAATGCTCACTAGGTCATGACTGCACCTCTGTCACGAGGACCCAGGGCATCCCTCTAGCTCTGTATAAGGGCACAATATCAGCCTCAAGTCTTGTGGCCAGATATGAACCTTTCCATGGCTATTACTGAAAGGAGGAAAATCCAGGTGTAACTCTCTCTTCTGGGGTAGCAGTGTAAAGCCTGATATGGCCTTCTCCTTACAGGAGCCTGGTTCAGAATCTCTGCAGACTCATCCATGAGACTTTGGTATTCTCTCTATCCTTACAGATCCCTTTCAGATCCTTTTCTCAATTTGGTTGCTTATGGTGGCCCCTCTAAGCAATTAACAGTTGCTCAGAATAATAATAAACCTTCTACAGTCACACACAAATATAGAAATCTCACACAGGCAGAACTTCTTTAGTAAAACAAATGTTTTTACTAAAATACTTATATAAATACAGTTACAACTAAAAATAACATACACTAATTTGGGTTATAGTATACATAAACAAAAATGGAAATAGTGGATGAAGGTTTTCAGTTTCCTTTAGTCCTTGGCAGCCACACTGGGTCTCAGCAGTTTGGCTTTTGGTGTGGTCAAACAGAGTATCTAGATGAAATGTGTGTCCAAATGCCCTGAGCTGGTGCTACTTATACCCCTGTTTGTGGATAGAGGTGGGCCATTCCATTTTAGGCCACCAGGTGTCACTCTTGTGCTTCCTCAACACAGTGTTCTGCCACCTGGTGATGTTACCCAGCCTACATTTATGACACCTGACATTACAATCTTACACTGGTCTGTTAGATGGAAGTGTCCTGTTTTTTCTTTCATCTCATCAAAGGCAGTACCTTGGAACACAGTATCCTGCTTTTTGAAGTTAAAAGGGCTATCTCCTGAACACTTTATTCACCTCTGTTTCCCTTAGACAGTTAATTATTGGAAATACCCCTTTGATCAGTTATCCTCAAAGCCTTTGATAATAACTTGTCAGATTCCTGGCAAGCAAGTTGGCCTTTCAGGTCAAAGGAAGGTCAATACCTTTTTTAAAATCCACTCTTTTTCTCTATGTCCCCTTGAATTAACATTGGCCTTCTTGTGGCATGTAAATATACACAGAATTACATAAAAAATATATAATATATACACGCACAACAGAATTATATCTACAAATAAGAACTAGCAATTGGGTAGCTTGCCACACCCTTCAGACACTGAAATAACATGGATTAGTTACCCTTCTCTAAGAAATACAAACCAGACATTTCATGTGCTTTAGCTGGTGCTCTGTTAGCAAGAAGGGTCAGACTTGCATACAAAAGTTAAAAGATGATGAAACCACTGTCAAAGCACCATGCCATGGAAACCAAATTCCACCCTTCAACTCTCACTAAATCACCACTGACTAGTACTGAATCCCCATCAAGAAACTGAAACAATACTGGAGTACAAAACTACGCAATCACTGGAAACATTGTTTTCAACTTAAAGTAACAGAACTTTAAAATTACATTTTAAACAATGTTACATTTTGTTGATTATCCCCTTTGAAAACGTTGTATTCCACACTATCAGGGACTAATATAGGTCCAATCAGATAAACAATTGGCTTTAAAAATAAATGTCTATGTTTTACAGCATGAAAACCTGTTTCTCAGTAACTTTTTATGTTTCCAATTTTTGTCATCATATGTTCTAATTTCATTACAACACATCATGGATGTGTAATTGTGGAGAATAATTGCACTTTGCACTCATGTTTAAAGGCATTTGTCACAAGCACCTTGTGCATAATACTTGAGGTGTGCAGTTATTCACCCATAATTACAAACCCTAGTTTTTCTGATTGCTTACTCACCATCATACACAACTTAGTGCACCTCAGACAATATATATGAACATACAAAACTGGCAGCAGAAGAAGGCCTTATGGTCTATCACATCTGTTCAATGTGCAGCTCATGTATCTTTTGTTATATGGTGCTCCACCCTCCCTTCCCCAACACTGTCATCCTCCCCTTAACTTTATCCCACCTGCTGTTAAATCCCCCAGCCATTTTCCGGTTTACTACCTCCTTCATTAGCCCATTCCAACCTGTCATCACTCTCTCCATGAAGTGTCTTCAGGCCTCCTTGAGAAACCTCCCTCCTGCTGGTTTGCAACTGTGTCCCCCTGTGTTCTTGTTTTTGATGATCATAAAAAGTTCACCAGGATCAACTTTGTTTATGTCTTTGAAGTGGCTGAAGGTCTCTATCATGTCCTCTCATTCCCTTCTATCCTCAAGCAAGTACATGTAAAGGTACTCAAACCTCAACACATATGAGAGTTCCTGCTGCCTTGAATCATTGTCATGGCACCTCTCTGTACATGTACCTACTTCAGTTGATTGATGTCCTTCTTCTGGTAGCGACTTCAGTACAGCACAGAGAACTCTCAAGTGCTGCTATACCATTGATCTGTACAGTGACAGTATGACCTCTTTCCTTCTGCTGGTGAACCCACTAATTATACAACCCAGTATCCTATTTGCTGTCACCGCAGAATTGCAGCATTGGGTATATGGTTTGATTGCTCATGATTGTAGTCCCTGGTCTTTCTCTTCCTCAGACACTGTGAATATCATGCCCATCTAGTCTGTACTCAGCCATGGTGTTTTGGCTCCCTGTGTGTATGACCTTGAACTTTTTTGGTTTGAACCCCAGTTGCCAGATATCAGACCACCTTTCTAACTTTGCTAGGTCCTCTCTCAGTTTCTTTCCCCACTCATCCATGACCATCTTCCCAAAGAGCATGGTGTTGTCCTCAAAGAGGCACATTTTGCTCTTTATGCTGTCCACGGTGTCATTTATAAGCATGTTGAACAGCACTGGACTGAGACCTGACTTCTGTAGAACCCCACTGATGACCTCCCTCATCCCTGAGTGCTCTCCCCCACCACCACCCTTTGGGTTCTCTCCCATAGAAAGTTAGCCACCCATCCAACCAACTTGTCCCCACCCTTAGTTCCCCCAACTTCTTGATCAGTCTTGTATGGGGGACCAAATCAAAGGCCTTGTTAAAGTGGAGGTACCATATGTCCACTGCCTGGCCCCTGTCCACTGCATTTGTAAGACAGTTGAAGAAATAGATCAAGTTCATTTGGCATGACCTCCCTGACAAAAACCTGTGTTGCTTGTTGTCCTGGAGCCCATTTGCCTCAAGAAACTCAACCAACCATTCCTTGACAATGAATAACATCAGCTGACCAATTATCAAAAGCTGACTGGTCTATAGATCCTGGACTCATCTCTTGCCCCACTCTTGTGCAGAGGTACTACATCAGTGGTCCTCCACTTTTGTGGCACAATGCCAGTATCTAGGGAGCTGTTCAACAGGTCAGTCAGAGAGGCTGCAAGAACTGCCCACAGATCTCTCAACACCCTAGGGTACATACAGTCTAACCCAGAAGACTTACTCACTTTGATGGTCTTAAGCCCACTGAGGACTCTTTTCTCTATAATTACTTCCTTGCACATCCTCACTTCTCCCATCCCTATTTTCCACCATGCAACTGGTCCACCTTTTTCCTCTGTGAATACTGTGCAGAATTATTCATTTAATACTGCTGCCTTTCCTTTGCTGTCCTGCATTTTACATGATACTCATCAATCTAAATGTTACATAATTTTGATATTTAAGTAATTCATATTTAAATTTGGGATGACTTTCTTGCATTTTAAGTAATCCACTATCTAAAAGGCAGTGTCTTTTAGAGCAAAAAGAACACTTAGGCAAGCCAAGGCAAGGCAATGTTGTTAATAAGGCAACCTTTCCCATGTTTCTAAACAAGAATAGATGGCATGCTACTAGCACAAAATATTCACACTGCTTTTAATATTTTAAAATCAAGCCCAGTGGATGACTTTTAGAAATGCGGCAATAGCAATGGCAGGCCATCCGTAAAAATGATAAGACTGTTTATAGAGTGTCAGCATGGTTGAACAGACTGGGGGAAGTGACACATGTAAACAAAGGGTTATGAATGGAAATGGAATTCTAGTAAACATCTGTACAAAGAAGACAAGTATACAACTGCCTTCTTCTACTACTTCCAACACACTAAATACTGCCAAAGCTCATTCAAGCAAATGTCTAGATTGTGGTTGGGGATCCTCTGTCTCAGCACTGAAGCACTCCTCTTCACTCTGGTCTAAATGCTAGCAAACGTTTTGTACTGAATTTCAACATGCTGTTTGCATTTGAAAATGAAATATTCTGTAGTGCAAGTATTCAAATAGTTACTAAACTGTACAATGTAAGTGCCGATAAACGTTGTTCCTGTGACCAAATTAAATTGTTCAGAATACAATCCTTAATAGCTATGGATTTTGTCCCCAACTCACGGTTCTATTAAAAGGAGTATATTTTTATGTGGGAGTACCTCTGAAATTACGAGTGCTTGCAGCTTGTGGAGGAAAAGATCAAACACACTGAATACCAACATTACCCACTTCATAATTTTCCAGAAGTTTTAAAAGTTCATATGATACACTTTAGCTACTGCTGTGTTGTGAACCACTTTCAACAGGAAAAGGTTTAACCTCTTCACTTTCAAGGGACCAGCTGTAATTACGATGGAAATCCCTCTCATAAAAGATCTTGGGAGACTTGCATATTATGCTACAGAACGATGAACTGACAAGTTTTTTTTTTTTTTTTTATCTTCCTAAGTGGTTGTTTCTTCATGGGAAATATCTCCTCAGGCAAATCTTACATCCCACAACTGTTTCAAATATGCTGGAAGAGAAGACAGAGATGAATGCCAGAGAACTGTGGAACACTCATCTGAGTTCCCACACAAAGTAGTACTTGGGCTGGTCTTACTGACATGATATAATCGATGTGTGACAGTTTTTTAATCCCTCAAACAGAAAATAATTGCATGAC